>CM060676.1:66387007-67749507 GCA_030686995.1 Artemisia argyi | reverse complement strand
AACTTTATCTTTTCCTTTGGACGTTGGGACCACCGGAGGTTGGATGTTCTCGGTCCTTCCATTATTACTAGGAATTTCCGTATCCGTTGTCGCCTCGATTTCACGGACGACTACCTTGGGAGATAAAGAAGAAGAAGGGGTAGTCGGAGCCATTGGTCCATCGATTATAACACCACTCCTAGTCGTGATCGCCTTAGCATCGCCCCTCGGGTTAGCGATCGTGTTTCTTGGAAGAGTACCCGAGCCCGAGGGTCGATCATTTAAAGATTTCTTCAATTCGGACATTTGATTGATTAACATTTTATTCATTTCCTCTGGACTTTTTATAAACTGCTTAAGTAATTCATCCGAAGACGACTGATTCACAACTGGATTTTGAAAATTTTGACCACGATTGTTGTTATTGAAACCTTGATTCTGAAAATTTTGATTTCCATGATTAAAATTCCCATGATTAGCATTTTGAAAATTTCCATGAAAATTCCCTTGAGTCGGGCCTTGATTATAATTTCTCCGATTTTGATTTTGAAAACCATGATTTTGATTTTGAAAACCACTGTTCATCCGATTTTGATTAGCATTGTGATTAAATTGATGATTTCGGTTTTGCACATTTTGATTAACTTGATTGACTTGATTAACTTGAGTCGGTTGATTGAAACCAGGTGGTCCAACATAATGGTTCGAACGGTAGCTAAGAAGATTTTGGTCACCCGGTGGTTGGTATCCATTACCGCCCATAATGTAGGTTCCCGAAGTAGCATACACATTCTCATGAGTGAAACCACCGGTGGCTTGGCACTCAAAATACGAATGAGGACCACCACAAGTCTCACAAACATTGTTGACCATATTGACTTGATGGTTTTTGACTAGATTTTGATTCTGAGACGTTTGGTGCATTCGTAAAACAGCAGTCGACAAATCATCGGGTTTCTTAGTAATTGCGGCTATTTCAGAATTAGACGTAGAAGAATTGTGGGCAACGGTTGTTCTTGACTCATTCCTCTCGGCAGAGGAATCCCAGTAATTGTAATGAGCAGTCATATTCTCAATAAGTTCGTAACAATCTTCAGGACGTCGTTTCATAAAAGTTCCACCCGCAGCTGCATTGATCGTGTCCCGATGTCGCAAAGTCAAACCATTGTAAAACGTATTGATTATTGTAACAAGAAGCATGTTATGGTTTGGACACCGATCAATAGCAAGCTTATAGCGTTCCCAAGCTTCGAATAAAGATTCGTCGGGAAGCTGACGGAAATTGCTAATATCGTTTCAAAGTTTCGTCACCATCGATGGTGGAAAATATTTCGCCAAGAACTTCGATACCATTTCTTCGAAGGTATGAATCGAATTCTTGGGAAGACAATCAAACCAAGCCGTGGCATGATGTGTAAGAGAATAGGGGAAGAGAGAAAGACGAAGGGCGTCATCGGAGACCCCATGTTGTTTCATACTTTGGGTGATGGTTAAAAATTTGTCCAGATGCTTGTTGGCATCGTCACCCGGTAATCCGTGAAACTGGCATGAATTCTGGACTTGTTGAATCATGTGGTGCTTAAGTCTAAAATCCATAGCCTCGATATTGAGAGGGGCAATCGGACCGCCTCTACCATGCATTGTCGGTTGACACAGCTCCTCCATCGTTCGGAGATCGGGAGCTGGTGCATTTTGAACAACACCCACCGGAGGGTGTTGATTGTTGTGGTTATTTTGTTCCATTTCCGTAATGTTTGGGAAACGGACTTTGTGTGTGTGACGTATCAAACTCTCGGGGTTCGATAATGGAGAAATAAGACGTTTAGAAGATGAACGGGTGTTCATACACCACAAAAATCAAATTTTGAAAAATAAAAGGAAAATCAAATTTGAAAAGGAAAATCTTTTTGTATTTTTGTTTTTATAAAGCAAAATTCAAAAACTTATACTTTTGTTTTTTTCTTTTTCAAACGTTAAGTTAATCGTAAACCGTTTCCTCTAAATCTACTCGCGACGGAACGGGAGAGAAGAATGGATCTCTCTTCAGCTTGCAATTTAATGTCAAAGCTTCCGTATTTTCCGCTTATTCGGTCGTAGAATTCAAAGTAATCCGATTAGCAACTAATTTCGCGCGTAGTTATATTGGGAAGCTTATTTGGTTTACAACGCCCTTCCTTTCGGTCGAGTCGAGGCTGTAAGTTTATTATTTTTTTTGGTATTTTTGAAAACACTTTAGGAAAAGTGTTTTTGATTTTTCAATTTTTATAGTTTTTATAGAAAATATATACAAGGAAGGTTTTCAAAACACAATTTTGAAAAACGAAAACGAAAAATTCACTTCAACCTTCCCCGGCAGCGGCGCCAAAATTTTGATTCGTGTGAAAATCAAGTTATATATAGTATAGTATTACTCAAGAGATCCGCAAAGAAATACGGATAACCCGAGGTCGTAGTCCGAGTGAAGGATGAATGGAATTTCGAATTCCCGATTCGTGAAACGTGTCGTGAAAGTGGTAAAAAGTTATTTGAATGAGATTATACTAATGAAATAGTAAATGAAGCACAAATAATCAACTAAACACATAATTCAAGTAAGGCAACTAGAAACGTAACGTAAAATCGAAACCGTACGCTAAAACGCAAATAAAACGTAAACGTGCGAAATAAAACGCGACTTTTATGCTACACGACTCCTACGGACTTGAAAATAATTTTCAAAAATTAAAAATGATAAAAGAAAATTTTGAGAAAAAGGAAAATATTTTTTTGACTTTTTTTTTTATGAATTAAAAACTATTTAATCTAATTAAAAATCAAAAGAAAATGCAAATAAAGTGAGAAAAATGAAAAATAAATTTTGAAAATTATAAAATAACTAAAAAGTAATTTTAAAACTAAAAACTAATTTTTTTGGCTTTTTATGTAATTTTTAGGAATTAAAAACTATTAAATCTAATTAAAAATTCAAAATAAATTCAAAATAAATGGGAAAAATGTAAAATAAATTTCTAAAATTCTAAAATAAATGAAAATAAATTTATAAAATATTTTTGGATTTTTATTGTCTTTTTTAATTTTTTTGGATTTTTTTAGTAATTAAAAAGTAAATAAAAATGATTAAAAATAAGAAAAATAGCAAATCAACTCAGAATCTTGATGGAACAGTATTTAAGCCAAAAAGTACTCAGAAATACAGAGAAGCACCAAAAACAGTCCAATAAGCAACTTGGAATAAGCAATAAGCACTAGCAGATAAGCAAATAGCCAAATATCAACTGAAACAACAACTTTGGGTACTAATGAACTTAAATAAACTAATAAACTCAGAGTATGATCAAAATTAAACACTTGCAGCCTTAAGTATAAGTCAGACCCTAGTTCTAATGTATTCAACTGATAAGACCCATAAGCAGAGCCAATAAGCTATTTATGGAGAGCTTATGGGGACAAACAACCTTCCAACTTACTAAGATCACAAATCACCCAAGAGATACAACTATACTACTGATTTGAAGGCCTAAACCTAGCTTAATACTCTGAAGAAACAGCTTGGTGCAGGGGATCTAATGGTCTAATCAGCCAACTACAATCCAAGTTTTCAATAAGTAAATAAGTTACAAATTGAAATCTCCTTTTTGATTATGTTTACCTACCTACTCAACTCTTAAAACCAGCAAACAAAACTTATCTCAGTCCAATAATAAATCCTACCAATGCTAACAAAGATATGACCAAAATCTGAGTTTCTACTTGTTTTGACTTTTGAATTAAACTAAAGCTTTGACTAATTAGAATTTCTACTGCTTAATTCTAACCCTACATGTAATATTAAGCTAGTATATGACTTTATAATCCTCAATGAATCCTACTCCTAACAAATTGCAAGACCTCAGATCTAAAAATTACTTAAGCAAACAGAATTTTGAATATAATGTGGATTTTGACTTTTTACTTTATAAGTGAATTTTTTATGACTAATTTACTGAATTCAGGCCTAAAGGAAACTAATGAAATAGCAAGTACAACAATAATCAAGCAAAATCCCACAGAATGAAACCAATCCAAACACCCCTATATGCAACTGATTTAAACAATACACCACCACAGTTCTGTCAAACTCAATTCCAAATCAATCCAAACTTCCAAACTAATAACAATTAAGATCTATAATCACTAGATAAACAATAAACACAGATCTTAGGTATCACATCCAACAGCAACTCAGATTCAATAATAAGAAGCAACAATGAAACGGTAACAACAAATTGAATCCAAACTTCCACTTATGAACTAATAACAAGTAATTATCAATCTAAGTAAGCAATAACAAACAGATTAATTCTAATACTAATTATGCAGAATTGAAAATTAATGAGACTTACAAACCAAATCCCCCTCAGCATGAAAAGAGGGGGTTCACTATGCTTGCCTGTCTTTGTGACAGGCCAAATATGCTCCTCTTTGGCTGCCTTAAACTCCAATAAGCTGGCTTATTCTCAATAAGCTGATACAGTTGACCTTGTTTGACTTTGGTGTTTTTGAGAATAAAAGACAAAGAAAACCCTATAAAAGCTTTTATTAATCTGATAAAAGTTTGAATGAAACAATAAACACTCTAAATTAAACTTGAAATTGAAATTTAAACTATATTTTTATATTTTTTGATTTTTCTAATTTTTTTGGATTTTCAATTTTAGAGAAAACAGATACTAAATGTAATGATAAACAAACTAAAATTATAGATTTAAACTAAATAGAAGCAATAAACTGAAATTTAAACAAAGAGATAATTAATTGAAATTAAAAGTAAATTTTATTAAAAATAAAAACTTAGTACAATTTGCTGTAAACTGAAATTAAAGGAAATAACAGAAAATACAATAAACTTCACTAAAAACCTACACACTCAATACATGAAGGAGGGGGTATTTATAGATGATGAGGAGAGCTTGGGTGAAGGTTCTGGTATTCCACGTCAGTGATCCACACCACACTTGTGCTTCTTTGATGCAATATCGTCCCTTGATCTCTCCTTGGTCCCCAAGTTTTAATTTCCACCGTATGATTGATTGATGTGACGTGACCCATCCTCCGTGTGCTTCCTGATTGGTCCACGTATGCATACTGACATTCCCTGACCCTTCTGACACCTTCTAGAAAGCCAATCATTGGGTAATTGTTTCTTACGAGAGTTAATTTGAAGAGGGGTGAATTAGGGTTCATGGTTCTACAGTAAAATCTGGGTAAGGGTGTGGAATTGGGGGGCGGTAAAATAGAAATGAGGGTTTTATTATTTAAAGTTTGACCGGGTTTGGTTTAAGGGTTGACTCGGGTAAAAGTGGTGGACCGGGTAAATTATTTTGGGTGGTGGGCTTGTGACATAGTTTGGGCTTGGCTGAATTTTGGATTTGGTGTTAATTTTTTTATTAAGAGTAGTAATATTAAGAATAACAAGGACCAAAATTGCACAATCTAAAAATTAATGGGTCACTTCTGTAAATCATTCCAAGTTTCTTCCAAGGGTATTTCATGTTATTTTTGAATTCTTGGAGGGTTGACTTTGACTTTTCTTTGAATTTTACTCCAAGGGATCATTTTTGCCAAAATCTGAAAGATGAGGGACTAATGTTGCCAATTCTTCAAACTTTATCCAAGGACTAATTATGCAACATGATGAATCTCTAAGGACTTTTCTGAACATTGTGAGCTTACTTTTATCCTTTTACTTCCTCGGGTCCGACTTTTGACCTTTTTCCATTCTCGTGCTCGTTTTTGTCGGTTTTGCTTTGTTTTTGTTCATTTTTCACATATCCATACCTGCACATACACAAACACAAAAACATACGTTCTCTTGGCATTTTTGGTTAGTATTTGGTATATTTGGTCTGAATTAAGGCCTAAAAAGGATGTGTGATTAATCATTCATCATTAATCCTAACAATCTCCCCCTAAGGGAGGTCACCCCAGGAAAACAAATTGAACCATAGCATTCTATAAATTGATCATTAGCTCTAGCTTGTAGCTTCTAATTCTTCAAGTGTTATCATGTACGGCAAGTAGTGATCTTTGAGCATAACTTCCTTTGACATGTGTGATCTTTGAGCTTTCTGTGAGATCATCAGCCACAGTAAATCTTCAAATCACCCTTTTTAGTATCGCCTCCATGTGATCAAGTGACCATCAGAACGTCATGCTCACACTTTTCTGGATCATGATATTTAGCATTAGAGTTGCGGAGGCATTGTTGTAGGTCATTCTTCTATCTTGATGTATTTGATCGTGATTGTGAAGTGTGAGCATGAGGTTATGAATTGACATCTCATTGGCCATCAGCTGCAACTATCTGAAGTTCCTACAAACAACAGTTAGCAATAAACAAACGAAAGTATCTTTGTTCACTTTCGTTGAATAGGGTTGCAAGAACCACGGTTCCCCGTTAATTAGTATAAATACTGCCTGTGATCAGGTAGAATTCCGAAGAATCTCCTTGATAGGGTCTCACAGCTGTACTAGCTGTTCTCAAACCAGAGCATTTCAAAGTAGACAAAGCACGGAGTGAGTGGACTAATGAATTAAGATTCACTGATTAATGAGAGATTGATTTGAAAAACATTCGCGTATTATTGAATAAAGAGTATTGTAATATGATGAAAGTTTTGTAAACAAAATCATGTTTCAATCACTAATACTTTTGTTTGAAAATTTATGCACAGTCAATGTGCTCGAAAACAGTTGTTGAGCACATCGAAAGGTTTTCCAAAAGTATCTGTCAATTCATTTCTTGGAACAAGTTTTATTCAAATGCGAATCACCCTATCGTTTCTTTCCAGTTGTCATAAGTTTGATCCATGAAGAATCTCACATGTCACCCACCAAGAGCTTGTTTGATGTTGGCTCCAGAGGGATTTCCATCTTCATTGTGAATACTTTACGCATCACTCAGATGTTCTGGCAATACCACAAGGATAATGCGTAGGACTCTTAATGTATATTTTCTTACTCTTCATGGTGAATGAAACAACAAGCATATTAAAAATGTGTCCTAGTCAGATTTATGGATGATCTCTTGGCTCTAAACTCAATAGTACGTGCATTTTAGAAGCCGGAGAATGAAGAGGAGTCTCCTGTTTTAATATCAACATGACTCATAATGAGCGGTTGATAGATTATGCAGGGTTCCCCGTGAGAATGAAACAAGTCCTTTTAAGAAAACTTGAGTGGCTAGAGGGTTTAGTGTAGTGCGTCACAGGGTCCATGACGTCTTGTCTTCAATACCAGCATTACCTTGGTAATAACAAGTAGCATATGAATTGAACCTAGTTTCTGCCGTAAGGTTGAATATTTAGAGGGCTTCTTTCTTTTCACCCTTTATCTTTACATTTCTTTTTCATTCTTCAACCCCGTCAACGCTTACCGAGACTTCATCACTAGTACCTTGTTGGGATTGTTCAGGTACTTGCTCTATCTCAGTCGGCACTCTTCCTTTATTCTCACATTGCTCCTTTTTTAATCATACCTAAGGACTTCTACACTAACTAGTGGATTGTCCCTGGGTGGATCCCTTTGACTCTGGCCGGATCGTGGGAACGAATACCTAACTTTACCATCCTTATAACTCCAATAAAGTAAATGCATGGTCGGCCTTATGGTACTGTTCTCTCCGCCTTAAAACCAATTGAAAATCAATCAAGGTACTTATGGTATTTGATATCAAAGCATTTGTACCTTAATTGTTTTTTATCTTTCAAAAATACTCCCCCTCAACATGTGCATCGATATTCGAAATTGTTTAGCACATGGAGGGAGGAGTGCTTGGTTGAGTCTTAAACAATCACATTTTTTTATTAGATTTAATATTTAAATCACATTCTCTCCCCTGATCAAAAATTTCAATTTTTTTTTTTTTTTTTTGAGATTTTGGATCTCAATTTATTTAAATGAGTTAGAAAATTTGAGAGAAAATGTGATCAGGTTTAATATGTGCTAATAATGAAACACTGCAATGCTCCCCCTCAATCTGTAAGGGAGACTGTTAGTGTCAGGTATGATAGCTTTGAAAGATTTTGAATTAAAACAATCATACACTAACACAAAACAACAAATGTTTATCCACTACTTATGATGTACAAGATAATTGTTATGACATAGATGACATTGAAATTTTTGCACAGATGATGTGGTCATTCGCTTCTCTGAGGGAGTCAGTAGTTAACATCAATTATCCATCCACCAACAGAACTTCCCAAATATTATAGATCCTCATTTGGCGAGACTAGAATTAGTAATGCTTTGTTGAAGTGAAAGTGGTGGTGGTGATGAAAGTGTTGTTGTTGTTGTTGTTGTTGTTGTTGTTGCTGCCGATGTTGTTGTGGTGAATTCAAAGGCAGTCAATAGAGTTTGAACATCTGATCAAGTGGTTAGAGCAGGAGCAGGCACATTCACCTCAGCCATGGAATCTGCATAGGAATATCCACAAAGATAGACATACATACAGATTAACTCTTCATTAACCGCTACCGCATAGCAGTTTGCCTACTCATAAAACCATATTCATGTCATGATCAAACCACAATCAGGAAATTAATCAAACCGCTATCTAGCAAGAAGGGCAAGCAACAATCATGAACATTCATCACAAGCCTCTATCAGGCATAAACAACAACCAAGAACATGGCAATTCACACATATTACAATTCTCAATTCAGGATCTTAGGAACAAGACTCTAATCGGGTAGCTACATACCTTAGCATATCCTAAGAACACGAATACATAATCAACAAAAATTGAATAGTTATCGGCTAACAACATATAAAACTCATTCAATCAGATTATACAATGATGTGGAACATATGAGAACATCAAACACAATAGGTTTTCTGACTTCATTTAGATTTTGGGTTTTAAAGTATTTAGGGGATTAAGCGAGGATTCCAAAGTGACACAAATGAACCTTATAGTTACATACAACTAGGAAACTATAAGCAAATTGCACATAATGCCCTAAACTTTCTAATAGCTAACACATTTGGCTATATAATAATCTCCTCTTCAACTAATACCCCATTAACTACAAAACCTTTTCTAAAAATTATGAGATCACCTAGAAACCCGTTTGATGATATAAAATTAGAATCCCTCTCCCCCTCAACCGATGACCCATTGTCATTGATTGAGTGACAAATTTTATGAAAGGTCCTAGTCTGATTGAATTACAAACAACATGGTACCACCATGTGTCATACAAATAATTTTCAGAAGAATCATAGAATGAAAATTATTTGGATATAAAGAAGACTTCTCTTCTTATACCAGAAATAATGCACTGAAGCGTGAACTAAATCGGGGATGCATGGATATGAAGTAATCCGTGCCCAGGTGAACTTCACCCATTGCTAGGAACATCAGTCTTTTTGGCGACGTGCTTTCCTTATTTTGAAAACCGGGTTGCATATCTGAAGTAATAGCAAGCCATTTTGAATGAGAGTTTTTGAGAAATGACATGTTTTAGAAAACATTATTTGAAAGAAAATAGAAACTCTTGCTCAAGCATATGTCTGTTTTTGTGTCATTATTGAATAACATTTCTAAAAGCGTACATAATATCGATTATACGAGAGACATGTCGTGAGAAGAATATTTTTGGAAATTTATATTTTTCTGATTTTTGTAGGTTTTATATATTTTTGTTTAATATATGTACAACATATATTATACAATTTAAGACGATGTTGACATGAATACTGAAATGAAGATATCGTTCTGTCCGTTGAAGAAGTCTGTGGTCAACATCTCTAAAACTTTCACCACCAAAGATTTCGAGGCTCCTGAAAAATATTCTGAACATGAGCCTTCTCAATGTGAAGCTTCGATAGCTTCCCTCCCAAACTGACAGTCTTCTTTTTGAGCAGTTCCAAAGCTCTCTTTCAGGCTTACATTAGTTAAGTGCACATCGAAATTCGTAGCAAACCACATCATATATTGCTGCTTCTTTTAAGAATAATCACCGTGATTATCCGTTCGGGGGATCATAAACAAGATTAGCAACGTATCATCTCACGCTTGAATATTTCTTCTCATATTTCTTCCCGCTGAAAGCTGAAGTAATGCATACCAAAGGTATCTAAAGACCACTTCCCCCAAGTAGTTAAAGTGATGCAATCAGTCTCATTGTATGAAGCTCAAAAACCTGAAGTACACGCTCAATCCAATTAATGAAGTCGAAAAAGAAATATCAAAATCAATTAAGACCCGAGAATGCACTTTTCTCCCTTCAGTAAATTGCAGATGATAATTGCTACGCCAAAGTTGACTAAGTCCCGAGTGTAAGCAATTTATCCCTATGTAGTAGAAATGATAATACTAAGACGATACCATAAGAACAACTAAGTACCCTATGTAGTCGAAATGATAACATCAAATAGTACCATAAAAAAAAAGTAAGTCCCAGATGAATACATTTCCTCATGCAGGATACAGACTACCTAGAGGAATCATCATACAATTGTGTACCTCTTTTATCATTAGAAACTATTTCTTACATCTCTTCCCCCACGTAGTTGGACTAATACACCAAAAGCCATGAGTTAAAGCACTGATTTTCTCTGCAGTTATGACATTTGTCTTCACGGAATAACTTCAATTAAGAAGAAGTATAAAGTTTATCACATGTACTCGTTGTGCATTGATGAGTGCTCAAACACTCATCATTTTTGGTCAAATCTGAGCTGCAAAACATTTAAAAACACTCAATAATGCATCAAAATACTGAAAATATTCCAAAATTATGTTTTATATGTTTCAGATGCAAAATGAGTAAAAACAGTTGAAAAACAATCAAAGTTTGCATAATTGGCAGTTTCAGTCCTCTAACTTTCAAAAATTGGCAAAAATAGTCCCTGAGCACTTATTTTAAAAGAAAAGTCACCAAAGGTCATTTTGAAATCATAAGTTGTCATATTTAGTCCTTTTGTGAAAAATTCAAAAATTTTTAAGAATTTACAGTTTTGGTCCCTGGAGTTTACTTTTGGCAGATTTGGTCCCTGGTGGGATATTTTTTGAAGAAAAATCATTTTTGGTCCTTGGAAACTCAAAGGTTATCACAAATAACCTTTTGATGAAAAGTTTGAGGAAAATGTAAGAGTAGTCCCTGAACTTTCAAAAATGGCAATTTTGGTCCCCGATGGTTTAAATTTGGAAATTAAACATTTATAACCTTAGGAAATTTGAAGCTTGGCAAGTAATAACCCTTTGTGAATTTTGAAATAATGCCATTTTTAGTCCTCAATTTTGTAGAAATTACAAGAATGTTCCTTGGGCTTTATTAGTTAACAAACCAAACCAAACCCTTTTTTATCCAATCCACTCTAAATCCATGTTCCTGATCCAATCCCCTAGCCCAACCATTCCCACAGCCCAACTCCAAGCCCATTCCCCTATTAATACTCCCTCCCGTTTTAAATAAAACACAACAGTTAACCCAAACCTTTGACCACCTCTCCCACGCCACTGTTCACCATCCCCAATCCCTTAAAACCTGCTTCCATGTCTCCCCCCTCGTCCCACCTTTTCACAAAACCACCAACCTCAATTAATACTCTTACCAACACTCCCTCCTCCTCATTAATACCTCACCTAAACCACTTAAACTTGCCAAAATATCTTTTCCCGCCAAAAAGGATCAAACGGCTAAGATTGATTTGCCAAATCCCACGGCCTTAAATAGAAGTGGGAAAGGTTCAGAAAGTCAAGGGAAGACCTATCTATCATAAATAAAAGGAAGAAGAAGTGAGAAGAACAAGTATTAGTTTAGTTTTAGTGTAATTCAATCGTAGGTAGTGTAACTTAAATTTTAGTTGTAATTTTCTTTTAAATTAAGTTCTTATCAGTTAAGTTAATGTATTGTGAACCTTGTTGATCATTAATTTCAAGCTTTGTTAAGAAAAATTCTGTTTTGACATTTTCTTGTGAAATTGACAAATTCACTTTAAATTGTTAAAAGTTGTTGTTTGTTGTTTGTTTAAGCTTATTTCAGTTCCACTATAAGCTTTTTAAAGCTTTCAAAAGGTTTGAAATAGTTTATGTTAGGAAACAGAAAAATCTCAAAAATTACTAAGAAAAGTAGTTAGAAAATAAAAATTGGCATTGGAGAAGAAAGGAAGTTGTATCATGGTTAGTTTTAGATTCTTATGGTTTTAGTGCCTAGTGGAGGCTTTAGGTTGTACTTTGGTGCCTTGGTCACTTGATCTCAGCCTTGAACCATTTTGTAAGTCACAATTATGGTATTTGCTTTTCTTAGTTATTAATGTTATTTATGTGTTTTTGTTGCTCAATTAGCTTTTATAATGTTCATAGATTCTGTTTCAAACAAAAAAACTTGTTGGTTAAAAGTTTATATCTTAGTTGTAATGGTAAAACAGGTTTAAAGGGGTGTTTGGGATAACTTGTTCCCTATGGCTCATGGTCTTTATTATGGTTGATTGTCATTGCAGTATGTTAGTTTAGGTCTAAACAAGTGATAGTCACCATAAAATCTTGGTCTCATTTGACAAATAGTCAAAATCACCATATATACCTCATAACTGATAACTGTTGAGGATTTAGGATCCAATCACCTTCATATCATTGCACAAGTGGTAGATTTAGAGTAATTTAGCTTTGTTATAGCTTAGTATCATGTTTTGAGTTCATTAGATACAATCTAAGTTCAAATTAGTCAAAGTTCAAGTTTACATAAAAAGTCAAATTTTGCTTTTGTGCAGAAATCCAAAAAATCTTAGGATTTATTGTGATTTTTGTGCTTGGATTTAGGATTTCAAACTTTCACATGTTTTAGTTTGCTAGCTCAGATTTAGGAATCAGTTCTCACATTATTTTTAGGAATTTTATTGTGGTTTATTTGTTTGTTGAAACAGGCCTGCAGGGCAAGGTGTTGCCCTGCTCCATAGACCTAACCAAATGACCCTTTTTCAAATGCCTCTGTACTGTTCCCTAGTGGGCCTCATAGGGTGCTTATTGGCTTTTTAGAAAGCCAATAAGCTCCTTTACAAGGTCCAAGTCTTATTTTCTAGTTTAGGGCTTATTTACTAGGGTTGCACTCCCTTTTAGTTTTGTCCCATTTCGCACATAAGCTGAGAACTAAGCTTTTGTACACAAGTTCATGCCCCCCCCCCCCTTAGTACTTATTAGTGAGACCTAGGGACTAAACTTGGACTTTTTAGAGAGCTTATCTGGTTAAATTTTTAGATCCACTCTCACTTTGGGCTTCCAAGTTCCCTAGTGGGCTCCACAGACTTTTTAAGTTGGCCTTTTGGCCTGAGTGGTCTGTGATGGTTATGGATTTGCTTATTGACTCATAAGTACTTATTCATTATGCTTATCTTTGCCATTTGGCTTATTTCAAATTGCTCATCATCTGTTTTAGCTTTTATATCATTGTGGTAGCTTTTCAAGTAGCTTTTTCATCACAAAAAGTACTAATAAGCTATTAATATCCAACTGTTAAGCACTTTGTATTCCAAAGTGCTAATTTTTCAGATTTAGCCAAAGTGCTTTTGTTAAAGTTTGTTATTTTAAGTATTAAATTAGTTTTGTAAAAGAAAAATTCAGAAAAAGATAAATTTAAGAAAAGTGATAGCTTCTATTTAAGCTTTTCAGCTTATTTAAAGAGCTAATCTTATTTTTATAATTTTCATAGGTTCCTGTAGTTATAAAATAATTTTAGAAAAAGTTTTATATTTTTCACTGTTCATTTGCTATTTTTCTTAATTTAATTTAGTTTTTAATAATTAATAAATAGTTAATAATTAATAATAACTATTTAAAAAGCCTTAAAAATATATTTTCAGTTTTAAAATTAGTTTTATATTATTTTAGATTTTTCCAAATTAATTTTTTTTTCTAGGTTAATTTCCTAATTATTTGTATTTTAGGGTATTTTAAATAATTAAAAGTAATTAATAATTAGTAACTAATTAATAATAATTATATAAATAATGTAAAAATTAATTTTCTTTTTTTCTAAAAATTTTCTTTTATCATTAGGATTATAAAAATGTAATTTTCATATATGTTGGTATTTTATTTCTACAAAACTCGCGTTTTATTTCGTACGTCCACGTAAATTTAAATTGAACGTACGCGTTTTAGGTTTTAAACGTTTCTGGGTTTTCCAATTTTACAATCTTGTTAATATAGCTTATTTAAACTATTTCTTTGTATAAATCAGTAGTATAACCATTCACAACCCCTTTCTGTCCAAATTCACCCGATCACAAACCCGTTTGATTACCATCACACCTCGTCGGGACATAACGACCCGGGGAAACCCCTATATTCCACGGAGATTGACTCTAGGCAGTTTGACCTTGTTGACCATTCACATTGGCTGATTTAGGTTGACCGTTTGGAGCCAATCATGCGTTCAGATGTATGTCACCTTCCCTCTTACTGGTTTTGATACCTCAGAATCAGTAACAACTTTTACTCACAAATACATGAAATCTTGTGAGAAAAACAAAATTAGCTCAAATGTATCCTATGAGAATCAACTTGCTGAAGAACAATGTGAGCAAATATAATTAGGGATTAAATATGGCTTCTCACTCTCCCCTAATTGGTGCTCTCCCTCAAACTGACAACCTTTCTGATGAATGCCTTGAATATGAAGATGTCTTTTGATAATTAAATGCATGCCATTTTTAGTCTTCTAACACGCAACGGAAAATGTAGGACAGACTGTAGACTCAACCTTCAAGATTATCCACTTGGGGAATAGAATATCAACATCTTCATCTCACCAAATGCATTCCAGTTATCTTACATATAACAAATTAGCCCGTGATGTACACATGAAATGATAATACCAAATTAACAAGTTGAAATACTAATCATGTTTAATTTATTTCATAAGACATTAAACCCGATCACGTGAACTAGTTGTGCATCCTTTGTGTACACATTTCTCTCCCTTGATGGTTACGATTAATCAGCCCGTGACGTACACATGAAATGATAATACCAAAGTTACAAGTTGAAACATTGATCACTTTAATTTGTTTCATAAGACATTAAACCTGGTCACATAAACTTGTTGTGCGTCCTTGGTGTACACATTTCTCTCCCATGATGGTTACGATTAATCAAAATCAGTATAATGATGTGTACATGAAGCATTAACTTGAAGCACTTTATCACTAATTGTAGCAGCCTGTGAAAAGATGTTGATAAATAACAGGAGTCATCAAATTAAATGCGGGTCCTGAACTGATTTGTGCAGGAGCCGTATGACCATTTATAGAAAGCAATTAACATGTAGTAAATTCACCCTTCCTCCCCCCCCCCCCCCTCAAAAATTGCATATGAGGTTGCCATTTTTGATTGAATAGGTGAATAACAATGACTCCTTAGCGTTGATTCACTTGATGACTGAATGAGCTTGGGAAAGCATGTTGATGAGAGTGGTCATAAACAAGAAGATTTCTCTTCTTCCAAAAATAAAGCGCAAAGCGCACTGGAGCGTACGCCTTTCTTTTCTTTAAGGAGCGGGGCCTAAGGTGTTGTCTACAGACACCATTTTGTTGACATTGAGGCCCGAGGCTTGAATTGATGTGTTCAAATGTCATTTTTTGTTGAAGAACGAGGTTTGAACAGATGTGTTCAAATGTCATATTTCGCTTTTCTACTTCTCTCAGCTAACTCATCATTATGTCGGCTCTTTGTCGTGACTACTGATGGAGAAAACCCAATATGATGAACTTGAGACTGAAGTAAAATAACTCGACCTTGTGACTTAAGCTTGCACTAATGCGAGACTAAGAGCGGTGTAGAGAGTTCATGCAACTTCAAATCCCTAAGTACTCTATACTCTTCAACCAACCAACCATCAAGTATAAGACGTACATCACCTCTTGAATATCCACAACTTCGTGTGATACTGAGAACTACAATGTAACTCCTTAAAGTGATAGTTATTTTGTGGTAATAGAGAGGAAGAATAAAATAAATAAATAAACTAGATGTCTAAGTCTTCGTCATTGTAAAAGTTAAAATCTCGAACAAGGATCTCGAAGAATCTTCATCCAACCAACCCTGATATCATCAGATAGTGATAAGGATTTATTTGATGCATTTTTAGGGGGTCATTTAAGCCCTAAGTCGTGAATTTATGATCAAATATTGCCTTAAATCGTTTCTTTTCTCATATTAGGTACTTGGGGACATGATTTCCGGAATATGGCGCATTTTGGACGTTTTTATGCTCAAGAATGAAGAAAACAAGAAAATCAAGAAAAGTCAGGAATTTACACCTGACGGCGTCAGGCTTGGATGCTGACGCAGTCACTTGAAGATTGAAGATGGTGAAATTTAACATGTGATGCCCCATAAAGAAATTGGTAGGTTGCACCTGAGGGTGTCAGGTGCATTTGTGTTGAGGCCATCTGGCTTTGCAATTACTCGTGATGGCCCAGAACTCTTAACAAGTGACGACGTCAGAAGATCTCTTGGGTGATACGAAACCCTAAAAGTGGTGTTTTGATGGCATCAGGTTCTATAACCTAACGTCGTCAGCTTATAAAATCTTTATATAGTTTTGGAATTTTCATTCATTAGTGTGCAACTTTGGTTGTGTAACTTTCCAGAGAACTTAAGGGTTTCCAAACCCTCCTTTATCTCATGTTTCATTGAAGATAAGTAATCTTTTAATCACTCATCATGTCTATGTGTTGTTTGATTTATTGTTTATCTTTTCTTCTTTTTAACATGCTAGCTTAGGTTGTTTTGTGTTTGCTTAGATATAATGAAACCTAGTTATTAATTGTTGGTGAGTAGTTTATTGTTTGGTTGATTGATTCACATTAGGCTTAAGAAAAAAGGCTAATCTCCTATACGATAATAAGCTAAAAGTCTTACGAAACATAATCGGATGTGTACTATGGTTTTATTAGTTGTATTTAATGCGTGAGTAGATGTTAATGATTCTATGATAGGGTACTAAACGCGTAGTCATAAGAAGAAATAGATATTCATAGAGTTGGGGAAGGATGTGCACACCCCCACGACTGGTATTAAGGAATACAACCCTTCAGCTAAACAATTGCACTGTGACACTCAACTTACCGACAAGAGATGGCTAGGAAGTAAGGAAATCTAAGTAAACACATTTGTCTCATATAAGTAGTTCATCACATTTACCTTTCTTGTTATTTTTATTTTATTTTTTAGTTTAATTTGTAGTTTTGGGTTAATTGACTAGCAACTAATTCCGCCCACTCTTCCAATACCCGAGATTTTTTACTGCTTTCATAAAATATAAAAAGACCAAAAAGAGTCATCCCTCACCTTTAGACTTAGTTGACCTACGCTTCAATCCTAACGACACTATTCCCCTAGAGAACGATCAATCCCCTGGACCTACCATTTACTAAGCTACCACGGTCAAGTTCACTGCCTGGAGGATTGCAAGCTTCTCAAGATCCTTTGATAAGTAAAACCTTTTGTGAAAGTTTTATAATCCCACATCAAGTTTTTGGCGCCACTGCCAGGGAATAGTTATTGCTTAGGTTGAATTTTATTTTGATTAGGTCTACTCACTAGATTCATATCGAGTGAGATTTTTATTTTCTTTTTCATAGGATTTCTTTAGTCTATCTTTTTTCTTTGTGCCTTTGTTAGTAAAAAGTTTTTGTTGACTATTCCGTTTGCCACTATGGAAAGCGCGAATCCACCCCTTTCACCTGAGGAAGTAATCGTGTTGCATGACCAAATTGAGAGCGAAATTAGGAAGCTTAATAGGTTAATTGATATTGAGCTTGACAGTGCACTTAATGACCTAGCAATCACCATGTACTCAACTGAGGACTTAGGACCTGATAATTGTGCGGTTGTTTAAGTTATAGAGGAATAGGGAGACGGGGAATTAGATCACAAATATTTTAGTTTATACCCCACTAAGGAGGAAATCGCCTACTATAGCAATATAATTGATAACCCTCAACCGCCCTTTGTTAAATTGATCAAAAAATAAAGAAGAGTAACCCTTGGAGTGTAAAGATACCATGTATGACTGGATACAAGTACATTGATCAAGCTTACGTTGACTGTGAATCCCCAATCAACGTGATGTCCTTGAGTGTTTATAATGATATAATGAATGCACAACTTGAACCTAGGAGAGATCCCAAATATCCCGGTGGAGTTTGTAACTTTGTTGGGAGAATTAAAGGTTTACATATCTTTGTTGGGAGTTTTACTTATGTCGCTGACTTCATGATATTAGAGGATTTGGCAATTGTTATAGATTGCCACTTATCTCATGTTGTATTAGGTAAGCCGTTTGTCAAGGAGTCCAAGTTAAGGTACGATCGGCTAGAAGACACGGTTCAGTTTTCAAACGAAATCGATAAAATAACATATAGGATACCTAATAGGATGAAGGAGTTTCGTTACGTGCCTTAGTTATACAAAGATAACATAAGTGCATTTGAGGATATTAACGAGGAGGATAGGAAAAAGGGCATGGATTATGTATGGGAAAAATGAGTTTTTTTTATAAGAACTGTCTAAGCCTTGGACCTAAGTACACAGTTGATTGGGAATTTGTTAAGAGGAATAGAGAGGCGATTGAGAGAAACGATAAGAAAACATAGGGCATGGCTTTGAGTCTAGCTACAAGACTCGTACATAATGAAAAGCGCTTCTTGGTAGGCAAACCAAGCTTCTTATCTGGGTGGTCCACTAAGCGCTCCTATGCACTCTTCACTCAAACCCAGCTTCCAACATAAAACCTGCCGCAGGAAAAGAAATGCGGCTGAGCTTAAAAAGCCTAGTGAACAGATATATAATAAAGCAAATAATCGAAACGTAGATAAGTATAAGAAAAGGAAATCATAAGCTCCTGCTGAAATGAATATCATCTGTCAAATGCATAAGAGATCAACGATCAACTGAACCAATATCATAAGTCAAAGGGAAACGAAGCATCATAGATATATAAGCATAATCATATGAGGAAATAAGAGCACGTATCAACAAAGGCATGTCTACCAGAGCCACTCGAATAGACATAATGAAACATAGGAAAGCCACGAGCCGACCTACCAGAACCACTCGAATAGGTCTCAAATCACATAATCACATATCCGTCAATTCATAGGGTGTACATAGAGGGGCGACCTCCAAGTACCAGACGTGAAAGGGGTACAAGGCACGTACAGCCAGTCACCAAGCCAAATCGTATCATATCATATCATATCATATCATATCATATCATATCAAAACAAATCCTAGGATGCATCCATACGCCCCCCACAAACAAAATATATATCCAAAGTGGCCAAGTGATCACATATCATATCATAAACAGACGGGGACGCCGGGGACTAATCACAATGACATGCCCATGGTGCCTTAATGACACGCCCATGGTACCTCCATGAGTAGACTAAAAACTCGGGCATCAGAACTGAACATATCAGAACAAACAAAGCAAGGCTATCCATAAAAAAAATGCTCCCAGATCATGATAGAACAGAATGCTCCTAGAGCATAATATAACAGAATCTCGCAATCACATAATCATAATCAAAGTGGATAGCAAATCAGAATCAAATCAGAGGTATCATAGCAAGGCTCATATCAACGAATCATATCAAATGGATCATATCAATCATATCAAATGGGGAACATAGCAATGGCATAACTGAAGGGAATCTTAGCAGTGTCAAGGATCGAAAGAAAGTCATGAGAAGTCCCTACTGAAAAGGGAAGAATATATGTACCTTAATCTCCAACGAAATCATAACATAATAATAGGAAGTCACATCCTTCTTTAGCGAATCTACAGGAATAAATGGTCGGCTTATTATTAATAACTCATTTTAAATCAGGTTACCCATTTTAGTCAGCTTTCCATTTTTTAGAAACTTTCCGTTTTTAGTAACTTTTCAAAAATAGCAAGATTCTATAATTAGTAAGTTTCCCAAAATCATAATTTAATACTTTAAGGTTATAATGAACAATTAATAGCATTGTTTGCTTGTTTGCTTATTTTTATTTGATTCCGTATGTATGTTTTATCTTTTTGTTCATTGTTCATGTTTCAAATAAATTTGTGAAAATTCTTTATTTTGTCTTTAACTTTGTCTTAATTATATATAAAGGTATTTTGCAAGAAGATAAGTGTAGGGAAGACCATATTTGTTTTTAAAAGAAAGAATTGGACATGAACAATAACAATTAGAGTTTAGCATACATATTAGTATTTATTAGAGTCAAATGATTGTATCGAGTCACAATGGATGTTTTGCATGATTCCAGGTATTAAAAAATTAGATTTTTCCAGAAATTTTCCAGAAACAAAATATAAAGAATTCTGTCAGATCATTTCTGATGGCGTCAGGGGTTAAAAGCCTGACGGTGTCAGGTATTATTTATGTAAAATTTTCCAGGTTTTGTTTTTCTGCTGGAATTGTATAGTTTCATAAAATCTTTACTTTTTAAACTCTAGGAATCTGCAAACATTTATTTTGCAAGCATTATATCTTTACTTGCTTTCTAAGATTTACTTTTATATAGAATTTACTGCCGATTTTATGCTAGATTTCGTGTTTGTTTTCTTTGTTGTTTAACAAGTTATATTGGACAAGAAGATGATTATATTTCAGAAGTGAAGCTTTACATGCTCATTTTCTTGGAGGAGGATTCAACCATGTTACCACATAGTCCATACCGAGCGAATCAGAGGAGTATTAGTTTCTTTCCTTTCCATTTATCTTTACTTTTACATTTTTTATTTTTGAATATTAGGGACAATGTTCGATTTAAGTGTAGGGAAGGTAAATTGGGATACCTTAGAAACTATAACTCCACTTGATTTTTGTTTTGTTTAATAGTAGATGTGTAATAAAACTGAGAGAAATAGTTGTTAGGGTAATTTTGGCACCAAATTTAAAATTTTTGCAACATATAGGAGTGAAACTTTAGTCTTAATAAGCGTCTCATGGATAGGAATTATATGACTAGCACAAAAATCGTACCACTCAAATATTTCCACCCAAATATGTGAGGTTCGCCTTTAGATCTTTAGGAAAAAACATTCATTGTTGGTGCTTATGAGTGTACCGGTAGTATTTAGATTCTAGAACTTGCGTTAATGATACATCCCGAGATCGCTAGCGAGACTACATTCGTGTAGTTAGGATTTGCTATATGATAAGAGGCATTAGGATAACCCATGTTTTAAACCTGTATTATAATTACATTGACTTCATTGGTCAAGTAATTCTCCCACACATTTGCGATGTACTCATTTTTAGTACACGATACCCCTAGTACACCCCTCAGAGCCTATCTTTTTCATTTCTAACTTTAAGCATTTTACTTAAAGGAAGAATTTGTTTACAATCCACCCCCA
The DNA here is from genome assembly GCA_030686995.1 of Artemisia argyi. NCBI lineage: Eukaryota > Viridiplantae > Streptophyta > Magnoliopsida > Asterales > Asteraceae > Artemisia > Artemisia argyi. The sequence continues at coordinate 67,728,118 of CM060676.1, read as the reverse complement.
AATGTACACCCAAATTGCCTTATCCTTCCTTGTATGCACTCATCTTTAGTGCATTATTGTTACATGTTTAAACCCTTAGTTAGTTGTCTAATTAATTACACGGTTGCTAAGTCGAGTCATATGTTGTACATATTGTTTTGGCATGATTGGGTCTCATGGGTAAAGTACTAGTAATATGGAGTAATGGGGATGAACATCATTTATTACCCGCATATAAGCATTAATATTTTAAAGTACTCCAAGTGTTTTGGTTTTCTTAATTCGAGTCTTTATTTTTAGTTATGTAAAAGCTCAAGTGTAAGGAGGAAACGAGCTCCCTTTGATGTATTATTTTGGATGGTAGAGAAAAGTGTATGCAAAAAATAAATAAATAAATAAATAAAATGAGAGAAAAAATATACGGGTTACCATTCGTTTCTTTTATTTATGTTTAAAGTCAATATAGTGTCTTGAAAAATCAAAAAAGAGTCGTAGTTAGTTCAAGTTGAATCGAGTCTTGGCTTAGCAACGCCTCATTATACATGTAGTTAACTAAGACAATTGACTTGCCACTAGTAAAACATCCCTTATCCAACAAACTGTGTTTTCCATACCCCTACACATAACGTTATAACATATTAAAAGACCTCTTTGATAGTTTATCCTAGGTGCTTATGCCAAAGTGGTGGAGGTTTTGATCCTTTCCCAAGCCTATTATAATCTATTTGCTATGACAGGTAGTGAGAGATATCTTTTCCATTTCCATTTCCATTTGTGATATATAAACTTGTAACATCCGAGAGATGAGAGTGTCCAAACACCAAATATCAGGTGCTAGTATATAATTTCCGTGCTTGTTTCGACTAAGGTAGAATGATTATTTGTTGTAATTACTTTTATATTAATGTTAAATAACCCTTAACTTATATTTTGATTGGCATAAAAGCTCATTTGCTTGAGGACAAGCAAATCCCAAGTGTAGGGATATTTGATAAGGATTTATTTGATGCGTTTTTAGGGGGTCATTTAAGCCCTAAGTCGTGAATTTATGATCAAATATTGCCCTAAATCGTTTTTTTTTCTCATTTTATGTACTTGGGACATGATTTCTGGAATATGGAGCATTTTGGACGTTTTAATGCTCAAGAATGAAGAAAACAAGAAAATCAAAAAAAATCAGGAATTTACACCTGACGGCGTCAGGCTTGGATACTGACGCCGTCACTTGAAAATTGAAGATGGTGAAATTTAACACATGATGCCCCAGAAAGAAATTGGAAGTTTACACCTAACGACGTCAGGTGCATTTGTGTTGAGGCCGTCTGGCTTTGCAATTACACGAGATGGCGCAGAACTCTTAACAAGTGACGACGTCAGAAGATCTCTTCGGCGATACGAAACCGTAAAGGCGGCGTTCTGATGGCATCAGGATCTATAAAATGACGCCATCAGCTTGTAAAATCTATATATAGTTTTGGAATTTTCATTCATTAACGTGCAAATTTGTGCAAAACCCTAGGGACGAATTTCCAGAGAATTTAATGGTTTCTAAACCCTCTTTTCTCTCATGTTTCATTGAAGATAATAATTTTTTAATCATCCATCATGTCTATGTGTTGTTTGATTTCTTGTTTATCTTTTCTTCTTTTTAACATGCTAGCTTAGGTTGTTTTGTGTTTGCTTAGATCTAATGAAACCTTGTTATTAATTATTGGTGAGTTGTTTTTTGTTTGGTTGATTGATTCGCGTTAGGCTTAAGAAAACTGGCTAATTTCCTATATGGTAACAAGCTTGAACATCTTAAGAAACATAATCGAATGTGCACACGGTTTTATTGGTTGTATTTAATGCGTGAGTAGTTATTAATGATTCTATAATAGGGTACTAAACGTGTCATCATAAGAAGAAATAGATAATCTTACAGTTGGGGAAGGCTGTGCACACCCCCATGACTGGTATTAAGGAATACAACCCTTCAGCTAAATAATTGCACTATGACACTCAACTTACCAACAAGAGATAACCAGGGAGTATGGAAAAATAAGTAAACACATTTGTCTCATATAAGTAGTTCTCCACATTTACCTTTCTTGTTATTTTTATTTTATTGTTTTTAGTTTAACTTGTAGTTTTGAGTTAGTTAACTAGCAACTAATTCCGCCCACTCTTCCAATACCCGAGATTTTTACTGCTTTCATAAAATATAAAAAGACCAAAAAGAATCATCCCTCACCTTTAGACCTAGTTGACCTACACTTCAATCCTAACAACACTATTCCCCTAGAGGACGATCAATCCCCCAGACCTACCATTTACTACGCTACAACAGTCAAGTACACTGCCTGGAGGATTGCAAGCTTCTCAAGATCCCTTGAGAAGTAAAACCTTTTACGAAGGTCTTGTGATCCCGCATCAGATACTAAGTACATGCACCCGTCGAATTCCACTTCAACCTCAAATAAATATTAATGAATAATCGCCGTAGTCACATCTTGTAGTTTAAATGCGCAAATCTAGCCCTTGTTGATGTTTTAAATGAACTTTGATAATGGTTTCTCCAGGATAGTTCCATCATCATGGGATTTTACAAATATGTGATTTAAACTGAGAAATAGATTCTTTCATGGGATTTTACAAAACCAAGAAGAAACTCTGAGGCAGTGATAAATTGAATGTGTTATGACAAATTTGGTTTTGGTGAATAACTGTTTGGGGGAACATGCAAGAGATCAGCGACAATTCATCTCCCATATGTAGAATACTTCACAAACCATTCTAAGTAAAGTAGTATACACAACTTCCCCTTGGAAGTTGACCGTATAACATCAAAGTAATCGTTTCTCTCCCATGATGGTTTAGAACTTTCAGAAGCATCATTTACGTGATAGACCATATACATGAGAAGCTCTTGTCTTAAGCAAATATCTTGAAAAATCATGAATGACATTGAAGGATCTTGAAATATTTTGTCTAGACTGTGAAGTATCATTGACATTCTGTAGCATCGAATATCCTATGAGAATTGCTGATCACATGTCAATCTTTAAACTCTTTGGCTAATAACCCCGTATATCAAACAACAACGGCTATCTGTAGTAACCACATGTGAGAAAAACTCAATATGACAAACTTGGGAATGAAGTAAAATCCCCAGACTTGTGACTTAAGCTTGTACTATCCTATGACTAAGAATGATGTACCATATAGCTAATTTGTGGGTATAGAAAGAAAGAATCACACAAATAACGATATGTCCAAGTCTTCGTCACTTCAAACACCTTATCTGGGAGAAATAAGTACACACATTCGTAATACGTCACTTCAAACCCAAATAAATAATAAAGAATCATCTACGTCTTCATAGTTGATATGCATTGCAAACTGTAGCCGTGTAATCTCATGAAGATTTGTAAGACCAAAATACCACTCTTTTTGCCAATGAAAATGCCAAAGTTAACACATTGTATTAACTACATTGGATAATAAAATCATTTCAGTCCAATACATTGCCATTTTTAGATCCAAAATTATGAGCCCAATCCAAAATTCATTTGATAAATCTTTTAAGCTCAATAATCGGATATAGTAATGATCCAGTCCAAAATTTTCTAATGAAATACACGGCCCATAATTAGATTAGACATCAGTCCATTTTAAGCCCAAAACCATACCCGTTATACGTTTTTAAGTTAAAATCCTGATTTTGCCCTAATATATCTCACTTCCTAACCCTGAAGCGCACACAGATCATCTTGTTTAGTCCGCCTACCACATCTCTCAACCAAAAAAAATCAAACCAAACTTAGGGTGTGTTTGTTTTTACAAAAAAAGTCTGACTGTCTATGACGTCTTACCAGTCAGACGCAGTAAGAGGTTTTTGTTGTTTGTTTTTCATGACGAGTCAGACGTAGTAAGATGTAATGAGTCTGACTCAGTAAGAGGGGGTGAACAAGTCTAACCACCTCTTATCCCCATATATCAAAGAAAGATTTTTTAAAATCTATGAATACCCATTATCGATCTTTAGATACACCTACCTTGATTCGAACATCAACCAGGAAAAACACATACCAAAATCTGTTTTCAAAAATTAAATCAAGATTTCAGGATGTTCCTTTGGTGATTCGAAATTAAAAGGGACAATTATGATTGTGGTTCGGTTTTGATCATAAAGAAAAGAACCAAGATAATTTGTTGTAATCTCTAGTAAAAGGAAAAAAAAAATCATTTGGTTTGATGTTGTGTGATAAAAGAAGTTTAGAGATATTTTTAGGTTAGATGTGTACTTTGGACCAAGTAGATAAAGCAATCCAAATTATGTGTTAATAATTTTTGGGCTCAAAACCGAATCTTTTGTGTTAGCAACTAGTGTTTTTCTAAATCTTTTGAGTTCGTTGGATGAGAAACCGAGATAGTTTTCGTGAACCCGATGAACTAAAGTGATAACCGTAACCAAAATCATGTGTTTGTGAATTTCAAAATTGAAATCTTTTCCAAATTTTCATTTTCAAAAGTGCATTCAAGATACTTATTTATTGTATTGCTATAGTTTAGTATATACTTAAAAAAACAGATAATTAAAACCATTCAAACAATTATAAAAAACAAACAACATTATATCATTTAGATTCAAACTTTAAAACCACCTCTTACCAGCGATGTGGTAGTCAAATTTAGACCCATAACATCTAACTGAAACAAACACACCCATAGTCTAGTCTCATCTCATCAATCAAGCGAAGAACATATCAATCTCGTTAGCCACGAATCTTCTTCATCCCTAGCCACGAAGAGGCAAGAAGACCACAACTACAAAGACTTCAGTACCAAGATCCTTTGAAGGATCTAAGGTAGGTTCGACACAGGATAAATACGTTTTGTTTTGGGTCTTAGAATCGAACCAAAGAAATGATTGTAAGATGATTGTTATAAATCTTTCTTTATATCCTGATATTAAATGAAGGAAGGCTTCAAATAAAGATCGATGATGAATTGTTTTTCATGTGTTTGACCTCTCCAAGGTTTGATAAATCCTTGAATAACACGAAAAAAAATCCGAGATTATATTAGTTAATTTTCTTTTCAGTTTCAAGTCTTGATTGAGTGTTTGTGAGTCTTCTAATCTCATATCTGTGATGAAATTGTTTCATATTATGGACCTTAAAGTGTCTTGATGCATCTTTGCATACTACGAAATAAGATTATGAGATTATTTAATTTGTTTTTAGTTTTCGTGTACAAGTTTGATTGAAGAGGTAGAGATGGGATATGATAGATATGAGGTTAAGACTTTGTCATTCAAGATCTATGATGATGTGTGGTTCAAAGAAAAAAATTACTGACAGTTTTAAATAGATATCGAACTTTTCTGAGATCTTGTGATGTTTGTTGAAGGGTTAGGAATAGCTATTGGATTTGTTGTCGGTTTTGAGTATTTGGTTTTGGTTTGTAGGTTCGATTTGGGTTATGGTTCTCTGGTCCTTCTCTTTTCTTTTACCTCTTCTTCTTATTCTTCAGTTTTGACAATACATGAGTGGGAAAAATCTGAGGTTATCTAACCTATGAAGATCCAGATATGAGGTCCTGGGTTATGGTAGCCTTTATGGTTACTTGTAATCATGTGGTCAACGGTCTTCTTATCTTCTTCTTTTTTGGTCAAAACGCAACTTTTGAAGAAAATTTGGCAGCATAACGTTTTTGTTTGCCGTAGAAAAAAAATCTTCAATGAAGTAAATCGCAGTGGCAAATCACAACCTCTTCAAGACAAAACGCAATCCTTTCTTTGGAGACAAACTGCAGTAAAACCATAGTCAAATCACAGTTGACTTGTCTCTTTCGTACTTTTCCTTAAAAAACGGAACTAGGTTTTCTCTTTCATCAAAACGTAATGAAGAAGAAAAAAATTGGATCTGACCATAAAATATACCCATTTTTGACCTTTTTCGACCACAAATCATCCTGTTTGGTATAAAAACATTCGCCAAAAGATGTATACAAAACTGATAAAAGTAGGACAAAAAGAACCACAGATAACAGTTTTGTAAAACTTATAAAAAAGACTTGAAGAATGTTTTGATCATTTGATACTCAAAAGTTATATAATAATTTAAAAAAAACTTTTTACCACTTTTAAAGATAAGAAAAAGAAAAATCCAGAGTATAAAAAAATGGTAAAGACAACTTAAAATATGATTCGAACCACACAAAATCAACCGAATAATATAACCATGGCTCTGGTACCAATTGTAGGATCGATTCTTATGTTGATTATGTGGGATTTGGGAGGTCGGGGGTTATGGAAGAGCATGTTAGCCATTGATAGATAGATAGATAGATAGATAGATAGATAGATAGATAGATAGAGAGAGAGGGAGAGAGAGAGAGAGAGAGAGAGAGAGAGAGAGAGAGAGAGTGTGTGTGTGTGTGTGTGTGTGTGTGTGTAGAAGTTCTAGTGATAGAAACACATTTGTTGTGTGTGTGTATTAATGAACAACCAGCCCTTCCCATAACATGGAAAGGGTATATATACTTCTTACAATAAACGCACCTAAAGTGGGCTACGGAGTGGGCATATAGTGGGTAAAGACCCAGGTCCGTGGATGATACGATAACTAAACGCAACTAAACGTATATTAACAAAACTACGAGCTATGCTAAACATGAAAATACAAGGGATGACCGATCCTTTTTCTTAATCCTAAGAGGCCCTACATATGTTCACATGTAGGATGTAAGGCATTTGTTAAGATATATTCTTTTGTCTTCAAGTAAAGAAATTATTTTGGCCAAAGATTCTTTTGTTTAATTGAAAGCTTACTATGATTCTAACAGGGCAGATGTCCTTTTTCTAGAAGATCTACCACTAGCTATTGTGTTCTTCAGGGTGACTCACCCATTTCATGGAAATCCAAGAAACAAGCTGTTGTTGCAAGGTCATTACCAGAGAGGCAGAGTATAGAGCAATGGCCTTAACATGTTGTGAATTCACATGGTTGGTCAGTCTTTTTAAATTCTCTTGTAAACAATCAGGCCAGACTATTCTATAAATAGAAGTAGATTAGAAGGACTACTTTTGTATATATTTTGATTTTAAATACTCTTTTAAACAATCATTGTGATAGCAAATTCATAGCAAACTTTCCCCTCTTTTTCTTTTCTCTCTTATTTCCTATTGTTCCACCATTGTTATCACCCTCTAGGCTGAAGAATGTTATGGTGTAGCTAATGTTGTTGTTAAGACCACTTGGGTGTACGTGTAACATTTGGTGGAGCTACATGCTCCTTTATTTATTACCACATTGAGATCAACATAGATTTCGTTCATGACTTGTTGCTTAGGAACAAGTTCGTCTCTTACATGTTCCGTCTCGAGTTCAGTATGATTATATCTTCACCAACGATCTTGCTAATACACTGTTTCTTGAAATTCCCTGGCCACCAGCTTGAACTTTCAAAGACCTAATGCTTGAAATGTGACTTTTTATTAGCCGATTTATGTATCTTGCTTATGGCCCATTTTACTTTGGCTTGCTTATTATTTTTGTTTAATGGCTTAGGTTGATTCAACTTAAGTGTATTGACGAAGTATGAGTTTGTAATCTATGGCAACGACCAAGGTGTCACTTTAAAAGCTTTTTGAAGGACCTGAAGGTTTAACATTTGAGATGTGAATGTTAGTAGCATTGGGTTGGAATACAGAACACTGATTATCCGGTAACTATAGTCATAGAAAATGAAATCGTATTACTTCATAATTCGATTGCAATTTCTGTCACAGCTCACAGAGTGATCTGTCATATGTGTACGTTATATATATTGAATTCACAATGGTTCGTAATACAATCGTAGATGATCGAACTATTTTTTTGTGCTTCGAATTGATCTTCAAGATGAAAAAGGTTTAAATTTGATAACTTATAGCTAGCTTCACAAGCTAAATGCGTAGTTGTACTTAGATGCCAGATTTAACAAACAAAACATATTTATTTAGTATATTTAAATACACTATGTTAGGGGTAATCTTGGCCTTTCTACAATATCTTTGTGATATATAAAGATAAACTCATTTTCTTAAAACTTAAAAATAAAAAAAATAGTAAAGTCTAACTACTAATATAGTATCAACATTCACAATTAAATATATAGTCTAAATATTTTTTTTCCAATCTTAAACTTTCATTGTTTCTCTCTTTTAACCTACAATTTTTTTTTCTCGTAATGACTAGAAATTGAAGTCTAAGATCTTAAGTTTTGCATCACGGGTCACACCAGAATCACAACTTCGCAAGTATAACTATTTGCCGCTATACACTATTACTATTCGCGGTTATTCGTTTAGTACTCCGTCCCTCCAAAATTAAATGTCCACCTTCATATTCACAAAATTTAAGAAAAGTGGGCCCCTTTCACTATTAACCAATAAAATTTCATTCTTAACCACGTAAAAGCATTTTGATTGGATGTACTTGAAGGTGATATTAATTTTGAGACATATAAAATTAGCAAAGTGGACTTATATTTTGAGGCGAAATGATTATTAATTAGGAATCATTTGATTCACAACAAAGCCTACCCAATTCACTTTTTATTATCTAAAACCAATGTTAATAGGGTGAGTTCCCCCCAAACCATCCGACAGGCAACCGAGTCCCCCAACTAGCCCAACCACAAGCAACCAATTCCCCCATCTAAATCAAAGTTATTGTTGGCTACCCAATCGAATATCAATTTGGTTTTTGTGTGTGGTTTTTATTTATTTATTTTTGTTGGGTATGTTTTTTGTTGTGGTTGGTGTCACTTTACTACTTGTTTATGGTCGGTGTGTAGTCTTGAAAAGAGAGTTAATTTGGCGCTGATGTAGCAGGGGTGACCACAAAAATTGTTGTATCCATTAGCATTAATCTAACAATCATGTTGTCGAAAATCCAATGAGATCTGCTCTAGCTAGCTTGGAAGTTAATTGATTCTTTTTTTATGACTTATTTAAAGCATGAAGTTAAGTGTAATAACAATAATTATACCATGTATACCCACGCAAGGTGCTAGACGTATACCTACGCAAGGTGATGGTATATAACGGTAAATAATAATACTTGCGAAATTGTTATTTTAGTTCGACCTATGAATCTATGATGCAAAACGTCTGTTTTTGGAAATACAAATCATGTGTTTTTTTAAAATTAAGGCAAACTACATTAATTTAAGTTTTCAAGATTTAAGATTTTAAGAATAGGCGTTCACTTTTTATAAGTAGTATAGATGTGTGTTAGAATTAAAAGTTAAAAGTCAACCGTGTGTTAACTTGTGTTTTGAAATGTGCGTTGGAGCAAAGTAAAATAATGGGAAAGATATTCTTGCTTTTTTTATTAATGTAACATTACTCAAATTGTGTGTTTAAAGATATAAAGTCAAACCGTGCATTTAAATTGCTTTCAATTTCAAGGAGTATAATAGGTATAGAACATTACTTAAAAATTAAGAAGTTTAAGAGATTAAAAAATTTTATACATGCTTTATAAGTATTTAAGTCATATGCATATACTTACAGACCATGATATAACCTATCAATCTTGAAACTTTTTTCCCCCTTCTTCTAAGATTAAGTAAGCACCAAAATCAAGTGTGGCTGCGATGATACAAATCATATTTTTTTAATAACGAGAATTTAAGACGAGTGTTGCCGTGGGAATTATTGTAAAAAAAAAAAAAAATTGCGGGAATTGTCCTAACGTTAGCGTTTCATTGCGAAGTTAGTGATCAGGGACTGACTTTGCAACGGTAGTATAACATAAAGGACCAATTACGTAAAATCTGTGAGGACTCGATTTGAAACGGACCTGTAAGATAAAGGGCCAATTGCGTATGGATTATTTTTCTAATGTAAGATAAAGGGCCAATTGCGTACTGTAGGTTTCACTGTTTGGTTGTGTGTGTTTTGCATTATAATGAATTCACTGTAGCTTGCTAAGTGATCCCACGCCTTTTGTTATTTATATATTAATTCACAAGATACATGCTTATTGCTCAAATCCTATGAGATCTACTTGTTTCAGAAGCACAATATTATCGTGTGTAATTTTAATAAGCCAAGTGTGATACATGCATGCTGCAGATTGTAGGGCGTGTTTACTTTCATACGTCTTTGTCAAGATAGTTCTCTTTTTTATTCATATAAAATAAGATTGTACAGCAAGCAGCTTCGTTTTGTCAAGTACCCATATGCATGGTCGTGCCTCTCTCGATTGATCTCTCTCTATATATATCTCTCTCTTTTAATTATGTGATTCATATAACATATTTCTAACTTATTTCTATTTGTGTAGATGAAGATGCAACTCTATTCTTCTTTTATAAGCCCTCCCTCCTTTACCATTCGTATTGCTTTAAATTTAAAAGGTTTGCTCATTCATTCATTCAATATATATACTTGATTGGTTGCAATTTTTTTAATTATTTTAATTTGTACTGTGACAGGGCTTGATTAGAGCTCTAGGTGCAGCAACAAGCACTTGGCTCCCCATTCGGGCCCCACCATGCCACATCACCAAAACACCTCAACTTCAACAAACCACAACAAACCCCTCCTCACCAAACAACAAACCTCCACTTCCCCATTCGGGCCCCACCTCTTACACATTTATTTTTTATTCATTTTATTAAAAAAATTAAATTCTTTTCACAAATACTTAAAAATAAAAAAACATACTAATTTTATTTCATAAAATAAAAAGTTACAATACGGAAAAAAAAATACGATACGAGAAAAAAAAATACGATACTAATACGAAAAGTAAAACATTTTATTCGTCATCTTCGTGATCGAGATTTTGGTATTTCTGAGTTATTCGTGCTTGTCTCTTGAGATTTTGGTATTTATGAGATTTTGGTATTTCTGAGTTATCCTAAAAAAAGATGTTATAATTATATGTTTTCACTGTTTTACACGGGTACCATGCTAGTTTTACGAATAAAAGCAATACTTAAAGTTTTTGAAAATTAAACATATAGAAAACACTACTTTAAAAAAATTAAAGTAATTTCTAAAACTAACTTATAATTTCATTGGTCAAATTAGCACACCCATGTGGTCCAGCCAACACCACACCCAATAAATATATAAATGTACTTTTTCTATTTATCTTTCTATCCAAAATACCTTCGTCTTCCTCGGTCTTCTTCCCCATTATCAAAAAATCAAGATCTACGTTTTGATCTTCAAATTTTGTTTCTATTTTAGTAACATGACTTTAAAATTTGATATTCCAAATATCCCATTTTAGCACAAATAAAACAAACAAACCCAAACTAAACCTGCAAGTTTGTCAGAAGATTGCTTCGCCGTGGCCACGGGGAGTTGGCCAACGGCGAGCAACGGCGAGGCTATTCCAGTGTGGCAGCGAGCAACGGCTCGCCGTTGGAAGTGCCACCTCGGACGGCGAAGGGTGGTTCGTCGTCTGCACCCAGTGCTCTTATGAACACAAATCTGTCAACCTCTTAAAAAGAGAGCAGTTCAGCCAGGGTAAGCATCTAACTTAAATTCAAAATTTAGAATAAATTACATGAATGGTACTCCTATAGTTTTAACCAAATTGCGTGCAACCATAATCTGTTGATTTTAATTGCATGCAAGCGTAGTCTCTTTTTCGAACCCTTTGGTGAAGTGCCAGGCCGGCCTTACATATAATTTCATGTTTTAATAAACTTTATTGTTAAATTTTACTGTTTTAATATCAAACTGAGTTTTTTTTTTTTTTTTTTTTTTTTTTTTTTTCATCCTCCTTAAGGGTTGCGATCGCCTCACTTACACTTGTTCATCACATCAGATCTAATTAAATCTACGCACCCTTTAGCTATCCATATATAAACATTTATTTGTCCTATATAGATGGAATTGAATATATCCATAATCACTTTATACAGCACGAATAAGTATGTATAGAGAAAAAGATTGGTTATGTATTTGTAAATAACTTACTCTCCTTTTTTGTAAAATGTAGAATTTATGAAGATCAATCCTATGGGGTATGTGCCTGCAATCGTTGACGGTGATATGGTGCTTGCTGATTCCTTTGCAATCCTATTGGTTTGTAACTTCCATCTGAGCTCAATTCTTCAATCTTCTCTACAATCTTCATATTATATATTTATGATAAGGATAATGTTGTTCATCCTTTTTCTACATACTTTCTATGCTACAGTACCTTGAAGAAACATACCCTCAGCACCCTTTGATTCCTCGTGACCTAGCGAAAAGGACGATAAACTATCAGGTAATTAATATCATATGGTTTCACTTATCTAATAGTGAAACTAATTGTGATTGGTAAAATTTTAATATAAACAACCAACAAAGCCATAAATGTGAAAAGTGGGCATACTAGACACAAAATGCTCCAAAGAAAGAGTATCTAGATACGAGGTATTTGTTTATCTCGATCACGTACCTTTTGTAAGTTAAATTGCATTCTTGTTAACTCAAGCAATTAATGAAGGATTATCATTGTGTACTATATATATGGTTACAGCATTTATGTGTTGTTATATTTTCTTGGGTGGTCGCGCGATTTGCAAGAACATGATTAATATTACTTTTAAATTTTGGAAAAAATATAACCTCATGCATTCTTATATAGTACAATGATATGGTATAATATACGTAGTAACTTAATTTCCTGCATCCTAATAGAATTAAAGTCACCTCGTTTTAAATCTTTAGGTTGCAAGTATTGTTACCTCAAGCGTGCAACCTCTACTAAGGATCCCTGTATTGGTGAGTAACAAATACAGTTTTTTCTCATTTCCTACATCCCTCACATAGATAAATTCTACATAAATTCTTGCATTTATTTATTTAATCATTATCATAATGTGCAGTCTTACATCGAAGAGAATGTTGGTCGGGATGAAAAAATTTCATGGGTTCATTACTATCTTGGAAAATGCTTTGCAGGTATATCTTTACTCGATCTTCCTTGCCACTGAAACCGGGAAATTAGTAATAAAGACAAGTTAAATAGAGAAATGAAACTCAATCTAGGACTGAAATACACCATGTTGACATTAAAGCGCTTAAAATTGATATTTCATACTTGTATAAGAATCTTATTTTCCTTTGTACAAAGTTGACTTATTATTGAACATTTCATTTCCCTTTGCTTAAGCCAATTGAGTCTTAAGGCTTTATCGAGTTGCTTCTCTATCATAATATAAACATAGTCACACAAGTAGAAGCAATAGTATTTTATCTGTTATCAAACAATTTACTTAAACAAATAGACAAAATACTTTGCATTGCCTGCAACTTCAATAATAACGTAAGCTCCAAAAATATGTAACGAAATTGACCCTAGCAAGCAAACCCTTTGCACAATGGAACCTGAGAGAGAGAGAGAGAGAGAGAGAGAGAGAGAATAATATAATCCACCCTTCACACAAAGTTCAGCATAATTAGTTGAATATCCATAACAGTGAAATATTTAACTATCGCTAGTTTGGTACCGGTCCGGCATATAATTTATGAGTATTGCTAGAACTACAAAGAGTTTACAAAACAAAATCCACAAAAAGTACTTGTCCTTGTGTGATTGGTTGTAGCAAAGAGAAGAGAGAAAACATTTCAAAATTCACCAATCAAAATATGACAAGTCCTTTTTGTGGATTTTTTTTTGTAAACTCTTTGTAGTTCTAGCAATACTCATAATTTATACTACTATTAAAATTAAATGTGGAAAATTATTTTGACATAGGAAAACACAATGCTAATTTTGATATAACCACAGAAATATTACAGAGAACGACACTGAAAAAATAAACGCATTTCAGTTAATAATTATGATGTGGAAATGCAAATTAGGACGTGACAAAGAAGGCAATATTTGCATTATAGAGCACATCAGGGGTGGTTTGGGAATCGCCATTTAGAAAAGAATATGGGTATACCTACGGCGGAATACATATATATACACTATTGATTGAACTAATTAAGTTCACATGGTTATGAACATCAACACTTCACCACTAGGATTTGGCCCAGCGGTATATATGTGAGATGGTTATGTCCTCTACTAAGAGGCTGGGGGTTCAAGTCCCGCCGGACAAAGTGAGATTGTTGAACTTGTGTTACTTTGCCTTAAAAAACAAAAATCAAACTTCATTTGTGGAACTTTAGGTGAAAGATAAGATTGTCAATTTGTCATTATGAGTTTCGGTTACATGTAGGAGGAATGTCAATTGTAATAAGATACATTTTATTTCACCATCTCTTTTCCTGATTATATTATATGAGGCTTATTTCTTTGAACTTCTGAAGCTTTGGAGAACTTACTAAAAGATCATGCTGGGAAGTATGCCACAGGAGATGAGATTATGCTGGTAGTATTCCTTTCCTTTTTCATCTAGACTTTGATTACTAAAAAATCATCTCACCAGGATATAAAATGAAGTTTTGCAAAATTTGCAGGCTGATGTGTATTTGGCTCCATATCTCATAGGTTACCCGCAAAAGTACAACTTTGATATGGTAGGCTATGCTCTAATAATTTACTTTGACAAGTGCTAGCTAGATGTCATACGCTCATTCACGTTACTGTTATCAGCTAGTAGTTCTGATTTTATTTAGTGGAGTTCAACAACTACTTTTAAGATGATTTGCAAGCTAACACTTGTTATCTTTATGTTGGTGCAGAGTGGCTTTCCTCTTCTATCTAGGTTGGGCAACGCATACATCAAGGTACCAGCTATAGAAAATGCTATGCCCGAAAATCAGCCTGATTTCTTCATCAATGGAGGGACGAAGTTTTAGGGGGTTCAGTTATCAACTAAGCATTAAAGATTGAACAACCGATGGGTTATGCGGCAATTAGAAATTGAATTTTTTCGAAGAATTTTTGTTTGGTTACTGGTGGTCAGTTGCCCCATGGTCCTTCATTTTTCCTTTGTCATTGTTTAGTCAGTAGTTTTTGTTATGTATTTGTTAAATACATAATGGTTTGGTTTGTTTGTTTGTTCTTTTTCGGGTTCCTTTTTTTTAATCGGCTTGTTCGGAAAGGAAGAATGCCGTTTGCTTGTATTGTTTTTTTGGTGTCTTAATATATTGTTACCATTAAAAAAAAAAAAAAAAAAAAAAAAAATAGTAAAAAGCATTTTGATATGATGGAATGGAATGAACGATATAATGGGATAACTGATGTAATGGAATGTATTGTACATTCTCTCTAGATAGTTGTTTGTTTACCAAAACTAATAAAGTAACCGAGCCAAACATTGCATTAGAGATAGAGAGTGATTCAAAGGAACAAGTCTAGAGTGTTTGTGCATTTAGGCACTCATAAAGTAGGTAACTTTAAATTAGTCAATACCATTTCATCAATCATCATAACACTACAACAAATTCATTAGTTATACACACTTTTACATTATTATTCAAACACTTAAAAGTGTGTTAAAATGTAAGCTCCACACTTTCACCTTGTGTGGATAAAGGGGAAAAAAGTACACATTAATCTAACTGTAGAGATATTTGTGTGTACAAACACCACTTTTTTTTTTTTTTTTTTTTTTTTTTTTTTTTTTTTTTTTTTGTAATACATATACCACGACATCCAGCTCTCCCATAATTATAGAAAAGCACAAAAAATACACATAAGAAACTTAAAGACAAAGTGTAGATACTATCCGATTAAATTTGTTAATTCTGGAAAATGTTATTTGCTATACTTAATCCCTTTCTTGTGCATTCTTCACTTTTATCTAATTTTTTTGTAGAACTCTTGTGATAAACTAAAAGTGAAGGTTGGAGCATCACAACATCAGAGCTCTCACCTTGCCAACCATCCACACACTCCAGATTTGTATCTGTGAAGCTTGATGTTTCAAAACCATATACCTTGGGAAAACTGCTTGTTCATATACCCTGACGAGAAAGGAGCGGTATCTCAACGACTCCAAAGAAGAGTTTGAGCCCTACAGGTGGCAGCAAATTATCAAATAGCCTTCTTGTCGTACCCTCTGCTGTTGGATCTGCTCCTCCATTGAGAAACAGTGGTAACATTCAGGGGTTGCTAATTTGCAAAAGAGACCCTCATTACAAGCTCTTAGCCGGAGTAGCTTCTTTAACCTTATGAGAAAAAGTCCATGACCAGCAACTCATGTTGCCCCTCATACTGGTTTTTCTGGCTCGCCCAGTGTAAATCCTGGTAAACCCATGGATCGTCCTCCCCTCAGAGTTGGTTCAGCCATTGTCTAATAGTCTAGCAAGAGACTAATGTATCTGCAATGGTGGTAAGGCTTGCGATACACCCATGAGATCCACTAGTAATGAGAATAACCATTCGGAATCTAATGTCACTCTCTACTCTGAAGAGGAAAATGGTCAAAACGCTAGGTTTTTACGTTCACTGGGTTGGGATGAAACTGCCGAGGGAGAGGAAGGTCATACTTATATCTACAAAAATATAAGTACGCTAAACTATTTCCTGAATTTCATCATCACCTTAGACCATTTTCAATGCATGCATGTATACAATTGATCCCCTAAATAGTATAATAGATTGGTTCCAAATTTTCACAATTCACATATTTGTTACAGTAAATATTTAACATAAAATGTGAAAAAGTGTAACTAAAATTATTATTAAAATCAACATTGTTAGGATTTTTACAATTAGCACCTGTAGAAAAATGTAGTCAAATGATTTTATTTCTCAAGAACAACCAAACGATTACAACCAAACTGTTCTCAAACAGTAACAACAACTTGATCTCAATCAAGTGAATAACAATGAAACATAGAAATGAAATAAGTATATTTTTCTGGATGATCCAACACATGAGAGAGTAGGAGATATATATAGATCAAAGACATGATTAGTCGTTTTCTTGAGTGAGACCAAGGAAACGGCTAAAGTGAAGTCAGCACAAATGAGACAACCCCAACGGTGTATATCCAGAACCAAAATGTCTTCAAGCCCCTCCATGTTTGCATCTTTATGTAACCTCCATATATCTTTGAAGAATAGACCAAACACACCCTCCAAAGTAACACATGAAGCCAGGAAGCACCAAATGGACTAAGACTGAAAAAACAAAGTATACAAAGTTAGTCCTTTAGGTTTTTACCAGATAACAGATGAGTCCTTTCTTCCAATATCCCCCCTTCATCTGATATCTGGTAAATGTCAATTAACCCAAGTTTTTTAATCAAAGCCTTGTGCTGATCTGTGTCCAACCCTTTAGTGAGGACATCTGCAATTTGATTTGCAGAGTCCACCTTAACTGTTTTAATTACACCTCTTAGAATTTTTTCTCTAACAAAATGTAAATCAATTTTGAGGTGTTTGGTCCTTTCATGAAAAACTGGGTTGGCTGCAATCTTAATTGCAGAATTACTATCACAGTGAAGTAGAACCGGGAGAAAATTTTCAAACTTTAAATCCCTTAAAGTCTTTAAAATCCAAATCACTTCACTTGTAGCTGAGGCAAGAGCTCTATACTCTGCCTCAGTTGAAGATTTTGAGAGAGTAGGTTGTTTTTTGCTTTTCCAAGAAACAAGAGATTTATTCAAGAAAACACAATAACCAGTAACAGATCTCCTTGTAACAATGCATTTTGCCCAGTCAGCATCAGAATAGGCCTCAAGAGACATACCTGATTCTTTAGTGATCTGAATTCCCATACCTGGAGATCCTTTGAGGTATCTCAAAATTTTAAAAGCAGTTTTGAGATGGGACTGAAGAGGAGAATGCATAAACTGACTTAAACAGTGAACAGCATATGAAATATCAGGCCTTGTGTGAGTCAAGTAAATCAATTTACCCATAAGTTTTTGATAATTAGTGATGTTGTTAAGAACAGGATCATTATCAGTTGGCTCAATAGTCAAGGCAAGTTTAGATGGTAAAGGAGTTTTAGCAGGTTTGCAAGCCAACATACCATACTCAGATAACAAATCAAGACAATACTTTCTTTGATTTAAACAGATACCATTTTCAATGTCATTAACTTCAATTCCAAGAAAGTATTTTAACTTTCCCAAGTCCTTTATCATGAATTTGGACCTGAGAAAGGCCTTGAATTTCTCAATCTCAGTGACACTATTACCCGTAATAATGATATCATCAACATAAACAAGCAAAGCAAGAAAAATACCATTATCAGATTTAGTGTAAAGAGAGTAATCAGATTTACTTTGGCTAAAACCATTTTCAATGAAAGCAGCTGTTAATTTAGCATTCCATTGCCTGGGGGCTTGCTTTAAGCCATACAGAGACTTTTTAAGTCTACAAACTCTGGTATCATCTTTAGAAAAATAACCCTCAGGTAATTTCATGTAAACAGTTTCCTCAAGATCACCATAAAGAAAAGCATTATTAACATCTAGTTGAAACACAGGCCAGCTATTGTGAATAGCAACAACAAGTAAACATCTAATGGTGACCATTTTAACAACATGGGAGAAAGTTTCATCAAAGTCAACTCCTTCTTTTTTATTACAACCTTTGACAACAAGTCTAGCCTTATATCTATCCACTTCTCCATTAGACTTAAATTTGATTTTCCAAACCCATTTATTACCTATGGCCTTCCTGCCAGGTGGTAACTCAGTGATCTCATAAGTATCGTTTTTATTTAAAGCTTCAATTTCATCATTCATAGCATCAACCCAATGGGGATATTTGGATGCTTCAACGAAAGAATTTGGTTCACTGATTTTATTAAGTTGGGTAGTAAAACAAAAATTTTCAGGGCTTAATTTAGAATAATTGACATATTTTTCAAGCCCATATTTGACTTTAGAATCAACAACAAATTCATTGTAGTTCTTAGGAAATACAGAGGTTCTAGAAGACCTTCTCAAAGATGGAATATCCTGTGATGAAGTGTTTGGATTTTTATCCAAACTACCCTCAGAATCATTGTTGTTTTCTTCAAGTGTAGCAGCCACCTCATCCTCTCCAGCAACAATGTGTTCACCATTTTGAACATCAACCTCATTATAAAATGAGGGGTCCACAGTGTTTCCATTGCTGCCCGGAAGAGGAGAGCAGCTACCTTCACGTCGTGATTGGAAATCACAATTCAGGCTACTCTCTTCATCACTGGGTATCTCAGGATATTCCATGTCAAAAAAGTTTAAGTGGTTTAAGTCTTGGAACACATTCTCATAAATAGAATCGGTTTTATCAGCATTAACCCCTTTAAAGGGAAACACATTTTCATAGAATTGAACATCCCTAGAGAATATGACATGATGCTTATCAAGACTATATAACTTATATCCTTTTTTAACATTAGAATACCCTATCAAAGCACATTTCTCAGATCTACTACTCATTTTATCAGAATTGTTCAAGATAGTGGCAAAGCAAAGACAACCAAACACTCTCAAGTGATCAAGTATAGGTTTCTCATTATATATCATCTCATAAGGAGATTTCCCTTTAAGCACAGAAGAGGGGAGTTTGTTAATCAAATAAGTAGCAGTTAGAACACATTCGGACCACATTTTCAAAGGAATTCCTCCTTGAAACATAAGAGACCTAGCAACATTCAACAGATGCCTATGCTTTCTTTCAACAATGCCATTTTGCTGTGGAGTATAAGCACAAGAGGTCTGATGGGTTATCCCTTTATCAACACAAAGTTTATTAACAGATTGATTGGCAAATTCTGTTCCATTATCACTTCTAAAAGCCTTGATTTTCTTGTTGAACTGATTTTCAATCAAGTTGTAAAACATATTTATGTAATAAGGCACTTCATCGTTAGTTTTAATGAGATAAACCCAAACAGCCCTAGTGTAATCATCCACAATGGTCAAAAAATACTTATATCCTTCAGAGCTAGGAACTTTATATGGTCCCCATAAATCTAAGTGAACCAACTCACCTAAAGCACTAGAGATATGATCACTTAGTGGGAAAGGTTTTCTGGTCTATTTAGCTCTATGACAACTTTCACACATCACATCCTTTTTAGAGTCAAATTTTAAAGAGCCTTTTAAGATGTTCATGACTGGTTCTGCAGGATGACCAAGCCTGCAGTGCCAGTCATGTTGAGACAAGCAGGAAGTAATAGCAGAATTAGATTGAATACCTTGATTATTGAAATAATACAAACCATCACACTGGTTACCAGTCCCCAGGACTCTTAGCTGATTCAAATCCTGATTCAAAAAATAGCATTTACTCTCATCAAATGCTACTAAAACTTTATTGTCTTTAGCAAGTTTGTGAACAGAAATCAAGGTGATGCAATATTCTGGTATAACCAACACATCAAAAAGAGTAAAAGAATTGGATAATTTGAGGTTTCCAATCTTTGAAATAAAGGCTTCAGTCCCATTGGGATGTCCCACCTTTATTTTAAGATGTGAAACATCAATTACATTATCCAATTCTTTATCTGAATATGTCATGTGTTGGTTGGCACCAGAATCAATGACTTTGCTATTAAAAACCAATTTTGAATGAGCATTATTATTAGAACAGAAAAATTTATGAAAATTTTGATTAAAAACCTTGCTGTTATTATATACAGTACCTACCATATTGGCCTGCACATTCTTTCCAGAAATGGAATTTTCTTTGATGAGAGAAATGAGAGTAGAAAGCTGTTCTTCAGTGAAACCAGAAGAAACAGAACTCGAAGCAACAGAATTGTTGTTAGTAAATTTTTTGTTGTTCTGAGGTTTGTAGGTGTTATTCTTTTTTGCAAAATTGGGAGGATATCCAATCAATTTAAAACATCTTTCTTTGGTATGACCATTATACCCACAATTTTCACAAGTAATAGTGGAACCAGAACTAGTGTTGGGGTTTCTCCTGTAGTCAGAAACTCTGTTAAAATTAGCAGAAGCATTATTAGTCTGATTTGAAGAGACTACACTAGAAAGGTTAGGTTGATTTAGAGTTCTGGAAGAGAAAGCAGAGTTATGGGCTCTGCTGGAACTTCCAGCAACAACACTCCTATGAGATTCCTCACTACTGATAATAGCATAAGCACCTTTCACATCAGGCAAAGGGTCTCTAGATAGAATATTGCTCCTAATTTGCATGTAAGTATCATCAAGACCCATTAGAAATTGCATAAGTTTCATCATTTGGTTATGCCTTTTAAAGTCATCAGCAGCATGACAAGTGCATCTAGGAAGTTTAACCATAGCATCAAACTGTTTCCAAAGAGTACTTAATTTATTAAAATACTCAGACACACTAGAACCATTTTGAGTTAAGGAATGTATTTTATGGTGCAAATTGAAGGTCACAGATCCATCAACTCTATCAAAAGTCTCTTTTAACTCATTCCAAACATCACTAGCATTTTTTGAAAAAATTTGCCCAAGAAACAGTTCTTCTGAGATGGAGTTCAAAATCCACCCCAACACAACAGCATTAACCCTGTCCCATTGTTTCCCCAAAATTTCATCAGTATGTGATCTCTTACATGTGCCATCAATGAAACCAGTTTTGTTTTTGCCCTCAAGAGCTAAAAGCATAGCACATGACCAAACATTGTAATTCTCAGTTCCTTTTAGTTTTATAGAGACAACAGTTAAAGAAGCAGAGTCATTAGGGTGTAAATGTAAAGGGTGGCTTAAGTCCAATTTACTGATTAGAGTAACATTATTATCATTAACATCAGTTTCATCATCAGTATATCCATGAACAGACATGATTCAAAGAAATCAACCATACAAGGTAAAGGAAAGAAGTAGTTCCCAGGCTTCCTAACCACTCAAGGTGGCAGGTCAAGGGCTTTATCTACTAACAATAAAGAGCAAGACAGAAGCAAATAAACAACCAACACAAACAAAGCAACTTCAAACAATTTCTCACATCCTACTCCCCTTCACTAAACAAAAATAAGTAAAACAGACAGAAAGTAAAGAGAGAGAGTGTGAGAGGTGTTACAGAGCACTAATAGCAGCGGAATAACAACCCTACTATACTCTAGATTCACTTAGTCTAGAGATATAGCAGGAGCACAGCACCAGCCCAGAACCCAGATCCAAGAATCACCAAACCCTAATTTTAGAGATTAGGGCAAATCCAAGCTAGCACCCCCAATCACTGAATCGGCACCACCAGGATGAAATAAGCACACTCAATTGTTATCACGAACCTTTGAGACTCAAAAGCCCCAAAAATACCAAACCCTAACTTCCCAAAAATTAGGCGTTTTATAAAAGATGTTTAGATCTGAGTAAGAAAGGATCAATTTCTCAATTAACAATGTTTAATTTGATTGTAAAAAAGTTATTGAAGAAAACCCCCAAATTTCTTTGAAACCCTAAAAATTTTGATTGATAATCAGAACAAGTTTTAACAACCTGGCTCTGATACCATGTAGAAAAACGTAGTCAAATGATTTTATTTCTCAAGAACAACCAAACGATTACAACCAAACTGTTCTCAAACAGTAACAACAACTTGATCTCAATCAAGTGAATAACAATGAAATATAGAAATGAAATAAGTATATTTTTCTGGATGATCCAACACATGAGAGAGTAGGAGATATATATAGATCAAAGACATGATTAGTCGTTTTCTTGAGTGAGACCAAGGAAACGGCTAAAGTGAAGTCAGCACAAATGAGACAACCCCAACGGTGTATATCCAGAACCAAAATGTCTTCAAGCCCCTCCATGTTTGCATCTTTATGTAACCTCCATATATCTTTGAAGAATAGACCAAACACACCCTCTAAAGTAACACATGAAGCCAGGAAGCACCAAATGGACTAAGACTGAAAAAACAAAGTATGCAAAGTTAGTCCTTTAGGTTTTTACCAGATAACAGATGAGTCCTTTCTTCCAATAGCACCATATTGCGTATGTAGATTTTCGGTGCTTTCTGTTAATTCTTATTTTTGGAGGTGGCAATTTTGACCCATTTATTGTATATTCAGGTTAAATATTTAACAAATATGTGAATTGTGAAAATTTAGAAGAGTCGTAATAATTAAATTCTTTTAATGAAGTGGCTAGTTTAGAATGTCGTATGCATTTGTATACAGTTTGGATGGCTTTTGACCAGATGGAATAATAACCCAAATGGACCATTTGCAGGTGAATGGGTTTAAATTGCACCTTTAACGTGTTTTAAGTTTCAATTGGTATTTTATTGAACTAGACGAGTACCCGTGCATAGCAACGGAATTTTATAGCGATAGATCGTTTAGTGATAAAAAAAGGTTTATGGGTTATAAACTAAAAGTAATAAAAGTTTGAAGATTTGGGGATTAAACATAATGTTTTGATATCCGGTTCGACCCGGGTGGTTGAATGGGTTGAACCGTTCTGATCGAAAAATGGGTTGATTTAAACCGAATCAAGCCGACAGATTGGGTCGAAAACGGCTCAAATTAAGCCGGGTCAACCCGCCAGGTTTGAAGCATCCCGGGTCAACCCGGTTTTCGATGTGGATTAATAGTTTTCTTTTGAAATATTTTAGATTATGTCGTAGTTTGTTTAATACATTGTGAAAATTTTATTGTACTTTTTAGTAAGGGTGTTTTAATTTGGTAGATATGTTTTTAATTGGTTGTATAATGTGAATAAATTATTATACTTTTATGTAATGAGCTGTTTTAATAAGAGTATTAATTACACTATGTATTTCTCTCACCATTGACTTTCAACATTTCACTTTTCAAGGTTTGATATTTATATGTAGAATAGATATCTATACTATCTATAATGTAAAAATGGTCAAAGGTGGAAAGTGGAAAAGTGAAATAGTCAATATTGTGGAATGTTGAAAAATATATATAAGGAAATATTGAAATGCATTTAATACTCTTATTAAAACACTTCATTACTTAAAAGTACAATGATTTATTCACATTGTACAACTAATTAAAAACATAAACCGGGTTCACCCGGGACGCTTCAAACACGGCGGGTTGACCCGGTTTAATTTGACCCATTTTCGACCCAACCTAGCAAGTTGACCCTGTTTAAATCGACCCATTTTTTGAACGAAACGGTTCACTGGTTGAATCACCGGGTCAAACCGGGTTTCAAAACATTATCCATTACTTAAAAGTACAATGATTTATTCACATTGTACAACTTATTAAAAATATATCTATCAAATTAAATACAACCAATTAAAACAAAAACCGGGTTGATCCGGGACGCTTCAAACCCAGACGGGTTGACCCAGTTTAATTTGTCTCGTTTTCGACCCAACCTAGCAAGTTGACACGGTTTAAATCAACCCATTTTTCGACCGAAACGGTTCAACATGTTGAACCACCCAGGTCGAACCGGGTTTCAAAACATTATGGTAAATTCCCAAATCTTTAAACTTTAATTATTTTCCGTTTATAACCTATAAACTTTTTTTATCAGTAAATTATCTGTCGCTATAAAATTCTGTTGCTATGCACGGGTACTCATCTAGTGTAATTAAGATTAGTTTCCTTAATTCGTTTACAGGATGATGATAAGAAGCAATATTAGTTTTCTTAATTCGAAAATTCTGTATGTCAAGGGGTATTTTCAAACGCAAGCAATAAGGGCATTGACCAATTCAATTTTACAAGGGCATTATGGGTATTGACCGAAAATTCAGTTTTCAGTTTTCACATTTGACTGTTTTTCCATTATAAGTAGTTAAGATATTGATGATATTTTATATTTTAAGGAGGGAGAGGGTGTTCTTTTGGATCTATGTGAGCATCTTATTCACACCAAGGTTTATGCATGATGTTTTAATTGCAGTACATGAATATAAAACTTGACTAAAAAATTTTGAAAGGCCGGCACACAGCCGAACGATTGATGTCGATTGGTGAGATTCTTCAAACTCTAAGATAAATGCTTGAGACTTGCATGAAGGCGTTATTATCAGCTTTCTTTATGTTTGTTTTCTTTGGTCAGCATTGGCATCAAGATTTGGAATCCTTGGAGTTGAGGAATAAATCTAATATCCTAGAAAAAATATACTTTGCAGAACCTAATCAAGCACAGACGAGTAAGTTGGTAACTTTTAATTTTTGTTATGGCATTAAAAGCAAATATTATGAAGCTCGAGGTTGACCTTGGTAACATATGACAACATGATGTCCTTAGATGAGGATATATGACTGCAGTTGTGTGAGTTTAACTCTCTTCACGGGTATCCTGACATGTTTGCTAGATGTGTTGCATTAAATGTGTTCTGTTAACTGCTTATTCGAACTGTTTGTTGTCATTTAAACTCATAACCTCCTTCAACGGAGACACATGCAAGTGCTTGTAAGTTTTGTAGTCAGAATAGTATACATTTGAACATTGTCCTAGAGTCATTGAATATGATAGTAACACTCCTGGTGACTGTCTATTTTGTAATCTGGTTATTAATTTATGCTAATGACTTTCAGTTATGATGTTATAATGAATTTAATGGATTGGTATCTTGGTAGGCATATTAATGTTATACCCGTAGGAAATTTTAAGGTTTGCTATTTTCTGAAAAGTTAGAGAACCTGGAATGAAGAAGAGAGGTTAAAGATTGAGATAAATAAATTCGAAATGAAATAACAACGTACTCTGATTCCAAATCCTTCTTTAATTACCAAAATAAAGTCATGATGATTATATGCTCCCATCGTTTTGAATGAGGATTATGCTCCCATCTGGATTGCTTGCTCCAAACTTTAGGAATTTCGCTTTATGTTTCCTGGGATTACAAGCCAATGAGACACTTACGCAATACCATGTGACTTGAGAGCTTACACCGCTATGTACCCACCACAATTTGAGTACTATCGGATTTTTTTTTTTTTTTTTTTTTTTTTTTTTTTTAATTTTATTTTTGGATTTTGGGTCTTATGTTAGTAATCCGGAATCATCTTATTTACAACACACAAAACCTACCTAATACAAATTTTCTTTTAACCTAAAAATTCAGTTGTTGAAAATTCCTTGAGATTAGCCCCTTGGAAATTCTTTGTTATGGATAAAAGCATCAAATTAGTTAGTGTAATGACAATAATACCATGTATGCATACTTTATTATAATAACCATGATATTAATGCTCAAACACATGAATATGGAAACTATTCAAATTTTTCAGAGGCACAAGTTTATCATGTGTAATTCTATTAATTCAAACATGATAAATGCTGCAGAATATAGGATGTGTAAAATTTCATGTGTGTTTTGTCAAGATAATTCTCTTTTATATACACATAAAATAAAATTCTGCGGATTTGTTTTTGATTGTGTAGATGAAGATGCAACTCTATTCTTCATATCTAAGCACTCCCTCCTTTACCATTCGTATTGCTCTAACATTAAAAGGTTTGTTCACTGATTCATTCATTCATTATATATCCTTGAATAGGTTGATGTTGTTCAACTTTTTTGATTTGTATCTGTCAACAACAGGGCTTGATTATGAACATAAATCTGTCAACCTCTTTAAAAAAGAGCAGTTCAGCCCGGGTGAGTAACAAACTTCATTCTTTTTTACTCAGAATAAATTAATTACATGGATGGTCCTATAGTTTGCTCTCCTTTTGTGTAAAATGTAGAATTTTTGAAGATCAATCCTATGGGGTATGTGCCTGCAATCGTTGATGGTGATATAGTGCTTGCTGATTCTTTTGCAATCCTATTGGTTTGTTGCTTCTATCATAGCTCAATTCTTCAAAATCTAGCTTCTCTATGATCATTATAATATTTATTGTACAGAAAATAGTGTTCATCCGATTTATATACTTCCTATGCTACAGTACCTTGAAGAAACATACCCTCAGCACCCGTTGATACCTTGTGACCTTGCGAAAAGGAGAGTAAACTATCAGGTAATATAATGTGGTTTCTTCTTTTCTAGCTTTCAATATATGTAAGTGTAACTAAAGTGATTAGTAAAAACTTTGTTTAAACAACCAACAAGCCATGTATGTAAAAAGAGGACACATACAAATGCTCCAAAGAAAGAGTATTGGACATGCAATGTATTTGTTTATCTCGATCACGTAAATTTGCAATTTAAATTGCATTATTGATAAATAAAGGAATTAATGAAGATTATCTGATTTCATATATCACTGTGTTTTACATTTATAGTTACAGTATTGATTAAAATTTTTTTATATTTTCTATGGTGATCGATTTGCATGAACATGATTAAGATTTGAAATTGCTGGAAAAATATGACCTCATTCATTCTTATATGCTACATGATATGATATGATATCTTTCAATTTCCTGCATCCTAGTAGAATTAAAGTTGCCTCGTTTCAAATCCTTAGGCTGCAAGTATTGTTACCTCAAGCCTGCAACCTCTACTTAGGATCCCTGTTATGGTGAGTAAGAAAAAGTTTTTTCCTCGTTTTTAAAAACCCTTACATAGATAAATTCTAAGTGAATTCTTGCACTTTTTTTTATTTAATTATTATCACAATGTGCAGTTTTACATCGAAGAAAAGGCTGGTCAGGATGAAAAGATTTCATGGGTTCATTACTATCTTGGAAAATGCTTTGCAGGTATATCTTTTTTCGATCTTTCTACTCTCTGTAACCGGGAAATTGATATATCATACATGTATAAAAATCTTATTGTTCTAACTCTTATTGTCATTTACCTTTTTTACGCCAATTGACTATCTTAAGGCTTTTAGCAATGACTAGATTATCAATTCATATTTAAATCTTTTTTTGGGTAAAAATTCATATTTAAATCTTTTATGATTACTTCTACTAAAACACGCATAATTATGATACAAGCAGAAAAATAATGTTTTATGTATATTTTATCAAACAATACACTAAAATCACTAGACAATATTATACTTACATAGTTACATTGCCTGCAACTTTAATAACTTAAGCTCCAAAAACTTGTAATGAAATCGACCTCAGCAATCAAACCCGGAAACCTCACAGTTTCTTTATGGAAAACAAACTGAGCAATGGGACGTTAGAAAGAATTCAAAAAATCCACCGTTGAGTCCGCTGCACAAAGTTCAGTATGATTAGTTGAAAACGAACTGAGCAATTGTGGCAGCTAGAGGTAGCAGCATCGACAAATTTTAGATAGCTACATTGGAACAACTAAACATGATGTGGACATGCAGCGGATGTGGCAAAGAAGGAAATATTTGCGTCCTTGAGCACAGCAGGGGTGGTTTGGGAATCAACGTTAAGAAAAAATTATGGGTATACCTATGGCAGAATTCACCTAAATACATAAATACACAACCTCTTGAACTAAGATCACATGGGCACAAACATCAACATTTCACCGCTGGCCATTGACCTAGCTTCAAGTCCTATCTTGGACAAAAGTGAGATTGTTGCATTTGTGTTGGATTGTAGATATTATTGTAGTTGAGTTTGTGATTGACACTTTATCTTATGAAACTTTAGCTAAAATATACAAATGCCATAACAAGTTTCGATTACACGAAGGAGGAGCATGAAATAGAATCCGTTTATCTAATTACCACCTATTTTCTTCCTGATTTTCTTATAATAGGCTTATTAACTGTTTGATTTATATGACTTTGTGAAGCTCTAGAGACCTTACTAAAAGATCATTCTGGGAAGTATGCCACAGGAGATGAGATTATGCTGGTAGTATTCCTTTCCTTTTTCATCTAGACTTGATTAATATAGGGTTAATAGCTTGAAAATGTATCATACTTGACACTTTTTGTTATTGTGTGTACTGAACTTTTATTTTTCTTATTGTGTGTACTAAAATTTCAAAATTCGATTATTGTGTGTATTTTGTAACCATTTTACCCTTACTTTTTTCAAATTTTGAAGGGTAAAATGGTCATTTTACATGGCTAAATAGTTACAAAATACACACAATAATCGAAATTTGAAAGTTCAGTACACACAGTAAGAAAAAAATAAGTTCAATACACACAATAACAAAAAATGACAAGTATGATCCCATTAATATAAGATCATATGACTAGAATATCAAATGATTTTTTGCAAATTTGCAGGCTGATGTGTATTTGGCTCCATTTCTCATAGGTTACCCACAGCAACAAAACTTTGATATGGTAGGCTCTAATTTACTTTGGCATGTGCTAGATATCATTTGCTCCTGTTAGCTACGTACTAGTTCTGAACTTAATTAGTTGAATTCGACAATTACCTTATAGATGATTTTGCAAGCTAACTGTTATCATCTTTATATTGGTGCAGAGTGAGTTTCCTCTTCTATCTAGTTTGGGCGACGCATACATGAAGGTACCCGCTATAGAAAATGCCATGCCTGAAAAGCAGCCTGATTTCCCCATTAACTGAGGGACGATGTTTAAGGAGGTTATGTCATCTACTATAACAGTGGAATATTGAACGATCGATGGGTTATGTGGTAACCAATAATTGCAGTATTTCGAAGAAAAACTATATATATACCAAAATATGAAAATTTCAAATGTTTTTATCATGTATTTCTTTTTAGTAACTGTTACAAAAGCACATGTTTTTTTTTTATAAAACTCGGTTTGAAATGTAATGATTTTTGGTTTTAAATGATTGTGCCTTAACTTACTTAAATATGCTAACCAGTGGCGGAGTCAGAAAAACAAATCAAAAGAGGCAATGAGTGATGAAAATGATTCGATAACGGGGAAAGAAAAATTTGTTGATAAAATTGAAAATGGTTCGAGTCGGTTACTCGCTTACATATATACTTGTAGATTTTATAAAAGTAACTACACCGTTGTAAATCGCTTAGATATACATATAAACTAAAATATGTATGTTTTTGTAACGTAATTCTTCCATGAAGAAATGCTAACTTGAAAACTAAAACTTAATTTTGAACTAAAAGAAAAGCATTGTTAAACTAAAAAATTAAGTGGAGTAAATAAAGCTTTTATAGTTAGAGTGAGAGGTGTGGTGAGGAGGTATTAACTCCTCATTTGGGGCCCACGGGTGCTATATCACCCCAACTAGGGGTGTAAACGATCCGAGCCGAGTCGAGTTTTGGCCTAAACGAGCTAGGCTCGTTTATTAACTACTCGGCTCAAGCTCGGCTCGAGCTCGAATAAATTTTTAAGAATTGGCTCGAGCTCGAGCTCGAATATTTTGTTGTTGTTCGAGCTCGAGCTCGAAGCTCGTTTAATATTTTTAACTTTTTTTTTGTAATCCTACAATAAACTAACTTTCAAGTTTAAAATGCTCGTATAGAAGATCGAACTTGACATTCTCGTTTATTTACTCAAGCTCGAGCTCGAAAGCTCGTTTACAATTATAAAAATTGTTCTAATGCTTAATCTAAAATAATACTTATAAGCTTGAATGAAAAAAGAACAGAAAAAAGATTCTATTGAACATTCTGTGACACCCCCAAAATTTTACAACGCAGCGGAATACAAATTTTGGTGTCACTTCATAATTCATAAAAACAAGTTACATAAAACGACCTCAAAAGACACGTTTAATAAAATGTCACAATCGATTTTGATAAATCAGAGTACAAAGGTCCCAACAATTTCTATTTAAAAATTAAGTTACAAGAATTAAAACATAACACATATGTAAATTTTAAAGATAAAAAGTTATCGAATGTGTAGAAAACAAGTCTTCCAATATTTGATATCCACGCGACACCGATTGCTCCCAATGCTCAGCTAGCCAAATAATACCTGAGAAAATACATGTTAAAAAGTCAACATAAAGTTGAGTGAATTCATAGAGTTTAATATGGAATGAGTTGAATACGAGTATAATTCATTATAAAAGACATATAACAAATACATGTCGGGAAAATCAGATTATAGTATTGAGTTCATGTAACCGAACCTTGACGATTTTTAATAATGCCCCGGAAAGGTAAATTTTGCCATTTACCACAATTCTAACTATTATGTGTCCGTATCCCGAACAAGGCCCGCCAAGCCTAATATGCATATCCATAATACTAGCGTTTACTACTCGAGTAATTAACGGTTCATGAGGGGACTTAATTGGTAAAAAGCATTCAATATCTATAATCATATGATTGGGTCCAGCATACCAAAAACTACTTGTATTCAGTTTGTAAAAACTAGCATGTATCCCCCTCGCGAGGTTTATAAAACATTTAAGTAAGTAAAGGCGAGGCTATGAACTCACCGAGAGCAAAGGAAGTAATATGGAATGAGCAAGTGATGAAAAGTAGCCGTAAAAGCTCTACGATGAACCTAAATAATATACGTTGTCTTAGTTTATGAAAATAGATATTGATGTACTTTTGATAATATACAAATTATGATCTTACTTAAACTTGGTACAATATTCCTAGATACATCACAAGGTTTTAGTTAAATTACCTACAAATTATTCAAAAATATACTCTTGCATTTATATAAATATGAAACTTACATTTGACCCCAAGTTCAATTATAATGTAGAAGTTCAAATTAATTCTAAGGTTCAAATTTAGTCCATGGGTCAAGTTTTTGATCAAAAAGGTTCACTTAAAGCCTAAGGGTTCAAAATATATTAGGGGGTTCAAAATGTTTTAAAGGTCCAACATTATAAAGTGTAAAATACTTTATACTCATTTTATACCTAGTGCTGTTAGAAATTTAATAACTTGTCTATGTTTAGAAAAATCACCATTTGCAAACCGTAAGTCCACAAGTCTCGTTCTTTATATCCCCGGAAAGGTCTACTTCTGTACTAACGAGATTTGTGGGTCCCACTTGGCCAAAAATTACATAACCATAGTAAAACAGTCCATTTACCCAAACAATCAATCCATTCAGCTTTCAAATTTTCAATGGTCTCACGAAAAGTGCGATATCTAGAGTTTTACTAACCCGATTTATTCCCCGTTTTCGGACACGTTTAAGTTAAGATGTCCTCTAAAACTTTGATTCTTTGAGTAACAGAGGGTTATATAAAAAAAATGACTTTTTCGCGTTCCAAATCTGTTGCTCAGATTGTGACTAGTTTCACCAAAATAATTTTAGTTTAATCATCGTAAGGAGTTATTCGACGAAATACCCGTCAAAATGACCACAAGACATAGGGCTACAACTACATATTTTTAGTTTATGTCCATTGTCTACTGATTAGAGCAGTTTAATACTTTTATACACGGATCAAAAAAAATACAGTTTCATGTTTAGCCTTTCTATTGTTTTAAGGTTTTCTAACTTAAGTACCAAGCTTAACTAAGCATTATAACTTATATAATGTTCAAATACATCAAGATAGTGAATAAATGGAAGTATGAAAAGATGAAAAATATAACTTGAAGCTTACAAGTGAGATGATGAGGTTTAAGGTAACAAGGTTTCCTAATACTTCCTAGTTTTTATTTCAAAACTACAACAAGAAGTAAACTAGGTTTTATATTCTTGATGAAATCTTGATCCCTCCTTCTTGTTGTTGTGTTTTGCCGTCCACCCCAAAAGAGAGAAAAAAAAAATAAAAAAAAAAAAAAAAAAAAAAAAAAAAAAAAAAAAAACTAGCTAGTATAAAATGAACTAACTACTAGTTTTGATATATATTTCTTTTCTTAGACAACAAAGTACAAATAATAATTGAGATAGGTAGCATTTTCAATATTGTAAGAAGATTGAAATGGGGGGGGGGGGGGGCGTGGGTTTTGGTGATTGAGTGGGTGAGTGTGTAAGATTTTTGACTTTAGGTATTATTTAGGTAGGATATTTGTATAATTTTGTGTATTAAAATAGTTTTAAGGGATACCGGGTACCGAGTTAATTAAAAATAAATTTTAAACGGAATTAACCGGGACAAAATAAAGTTATAAAAATTCTAAAAATATGTTGGGTACAAGTATTGAGTGTTTGGATGTAGTTTTGATCCCCGGTAGTTAAAACGTGGAGTTTTTAAGACGCGCAATGTAAAACCGGGGTAGTAATAATTTATAAAACTTTCAAATATATTACAACTTGTTTTCACAATGTATTTTAGTAATTTAGATGAGTGGTAAATCCTTTGGAGGGTTTAAACATAGTTAAAACCGAAACCGTGAGTTAAAAACGCGTTTGGTGAAACCGGTTCTTGATAAAAGTGACTTAAACTATAAAAATGAAACGATAAGTATAAATCTCACTTGTAATCATGAAAATAGGTTAAAATGTATAAAATACATAAAATCATCATAGTCTAGGGCTGGTTCACGTTGTTAAAATCATAAAACGTAAATTTAAATCGCGCAAAACGTAAAAGGTGCAAGATTTATGTAAAATTAGAAAAAGTTAATTATGACTTTTAAAATAGGATTGTAAGGAAACAATAGTGCATAGAAAGTGTAGAGTAGACATAGTATAGTCGTGGTTGAATGAATTGAACGTGTCATGACGTACGCGGATAACTTCCGATGAAGTTAATTAATAAAAAAAATAGTTAAATAATAAAATATTAAAATTAGTGACATGAAATTTCTGAAATGTCACAGTACGTACCCCTTAAGAGAGCGCCGTCCCAGAGCTCAACTCGCTTTATCTCTAGACGGTTTACTTGTGAAAAGATGATGATACTCGTAAGGAATAAAGTATAGGATAACTAACGACGCGGTTCTATTCTCGTCGTCCAGAAATACGGTGCGGAGTAAGGTTGACTATACGTGATAAAGATAGATTGAGGATTTGTTTAGTTGTTTTGCTCGATCGTATGAATACCGCTGAATTGTTATACTCACATAAAAGTTTTGTGATTCTCAAAGATCAAGTAGAAGATCAATTAGACATAACCCATATATAACTATTCTTAGTATTTGAAAAATCTAAGTCGAACATAGGTAGTCAGACTATGTTCCACTGTCCCAAGGTTAAATATAGGTGACTAGACTATATTTAATCGAGGTTCGATAAAATTTTCAAATACTTAAATTAGTTATACTCGTGATATGTCAATTGTTGGACAAGTATGGAGTTTGCATAATTATCTTATATACAAAGAGTGATATAAGTTTGTGCATACATAAGAATCAATCATAAGTAAGTAGTATGAGTGTGTAACACAAGCGAATAAGGAAAATGCACGCAGAAAAGGAAGTTTTAAGTAGTTCAAAGATAGTTCACACCAGGACTGAATCATAGATCTTTACAATGAAGGTTTCAAAAGAGAACTTGATGAATGTAGAGAAAGTTACTGAACTTCAGCTTTTGTATGATGAATCCGTTTATAAAATTTATTGGAGAATAACGAACAATAAAATAATAGCAAAATAGATCATGAGGCAATAATAAATCAAGGGTTTTAGTTAATAAAACAAGGTCGATTAATTCATAAGATAACAACAAAATCATTTATAAGGTGGTGAAAATTTTTGTAAAAGGTAAATGACAGAGCAATTTGTAAGATGATAACAAATAGTTTATTCGGAACTAGTCAAAATAGTTTATGTAAAGGTAGTAAATTAGTGATTTAGTTTAGAAGATGGTGGTGATGTAGTTTGTAAGGGAGTGACAAAATGATTGATGGATGGTGACAAACATTGCGAATTATTTTAGCGAAATGATTTATAAAGCAGTAGTAAAATAGTTAAGTTAACGGCAAAATCATTTGTAAGGTGCTTAAAATAGTTTATATGAGACTAACAAAGGTGTTCATAAGTTGATAGTAAGTATGGTTATACGCTATACAAGGTATTCGTAAGGTAGTTCTTTGAAGAGTAGTAAATACGTTTGATAATATCGTGAAATAAAGTTTATATGGTAATAACGAAGTCGTTTATAAAATGGTAGTGAATTTCTAAGGTAAATAAATAGAATGTGATGGATTTCATATAAGACACCATTGTTTAAATTCATGAAAAGATTTTTAGAGATCATAACATTACTCATGATTTTTGAGAAAATAAATGAGACCACTATGTCACCCACCACGTACGAGAAAGTTTTTTTTTTTTTTTTTTTTTTTTTTTTAGATGATCATCAAAATTAATAAATATGTATTTAATAGTTTAGGAATTTAATGAAACATATATATACTTGGGACTGTTAGGGTTTGACTCGATGTGTAAAGAATCGGATAAAACATTTATAAAAATAATCTATACAAATAAGAAGTAATTCTTTGATGGGTATAAATAGTCGAGAGAAAATCAAGTGTATATAGATAGTCTTTTATATAATTAGCATTGATTTGGAAAGGGAGAAGAAACGCTCAGAAAACATAATTTTTAAGGGAAGTAAAGCAATCGAGAGGAATTGATAAATCGTAACGAGTTTCGCCATCAGATGTAATGATAGTATATAAAGTTATGAAAGGGTTTAGAGACCATTGTAATCACCTTACAATGTCTGATAAATAAGAGAAACCATTGTGCAACACACAATGTTAATGAAGTAAAGGAGAGACCATTGTGTAACCCACAATGTCTTAACAATAAATGAGACCATTGTAATCACCTACAATGTCTTGAAAAGATTTCATAGATCACAAGAATGTAAGAGTAGGCATGAGAGAGCAAAATCATGACTAGGGGATATATTCATTAGCCATATAATAGAAGTATGGATGCAAAATAGAGCATATAAGTTACCTGGGAGCAAGCGTACGCGGATATCGAACAATGGTGAAAGACTTAAAAAAAATTGAAAATCAGTTATAGTTTAGGTTTTGAAAACGACCTATTTCTCTATAACTAAAGCTCTGGTACCATTCTGTGACACCCCCAAAATTTTACAACGCAGCGGAATACAAATTTTGGTGTCACTTCATAATTCATAAAAACAAGTTACATAAAACGACCTCAAAAGACACGTTTAATAAAATGTCACAATCGATTTTGATAAATCAGAGTACAAAGGTCCCAACAATTTCTATTTAAAAATTAAGTTACAAGAATTAAAACATAACACATATGTAAATTTTAAAGATAAAAAGTTATCGAATGTGTAGAAAACAAGTCTTCCAATATTTGATATCCACGCGACACCGATTGCTCCCAATGCTCAGCTAGCCAAATAATACCTGAGAAAATACATGCTAAAAAGTCAACATAAAGTTGAGTGAATTCATAGAGTTTAATATGGAATGAGTTGAATACGAGTATAATTCATTATAAAAGACATATAACAAATACATGTCGGGAAAATCAGATTATAGTATTGAGTTCATGTAACCGAACCTTGACGATTTTTAATAATGCCCCGGAAAGGTAAATTTTGCCATTTACCACAATTCTAACTATTATGTGTCCGTATCCCGAACAAGGCCCGCCAAGCCTAATATGCATATCCATAATACTAGCGTTTACTACTCGAGTAATTAACGGTTCATGAGGGGACTTAATTGGCAAAAAGCATTCAATATCTATAATCATATGATCGGGTCCAGCATACCAAAAACTACTTGTATTCAGTTTGTAAAAACTAGCATGTATCCCCCTCGCGGGGTTTATAAAACATTTAAGTAAGTAAAGGCGAGGCTATGAACTCACCGAGAGCAAAGGAAGTAATATGGAATGAACAAGTGATGAAAAGTAGCCGCAAAAGCTCTATGATGAACCTAAATAATATACGTTGTCTTAGTTTATGAAAATAGATATTGATGTACTTTTGATAATATACAAATTATGATCTTACTTAAACTTGGTACAATATCCCTAGATACATCACAAGGTTTTAGTTAAATTACCTACAGATTATTCAAAAATATACTCTTGCATTTATATAAATATGAAACTTACATTTGACCCCAAGTTCAATTATAATGTAGAAGTTCAAATTAATTCTAAGGTTCAAATTTAGTCCATGGGTCAAGTGTTTGATCAAAAAGGTTCACTTAAAGCCTAAGGGTTCAAAATATATTAGGGGGTTCAAAATGTTTTAAAGGTCCAACATTATAAAGTGTAAAATACTTTATACTCATTTTATACCTAGTGCTGTTAGAAATTTAATAACTTGTCTATGTTTAGAAAAATCACCATTTGCAAACCGTAAGTCCACAAGTCTCGTTCTTTATATCCCCGGAAATGTCTACTTCTGTACTAACGAGATTTGTGGGTCCCACTTGGCCAAAAATTACATAACCTTAGTAAAACAGTCCATTTACCCAAACAATCAATCCATCCAGCTTTCAAATTTTCAATGGTCTCACGAAAAGTGCGATATCTAGAGTTTTACTAACCCGATTTATTCCCTGTTTTCGGACACGTTTAAGTTAAGATGTCCTCTAAAACTTTGATTCTTTGAGTAACAGAGGGTTATATACAAAAAAATGACTTTTTCACGTTCCAAATCTGTTGCTCAGATTGTGACTAGTTTCACCAAAATAATTTTAGTTTAATCATCGTAAGGAGTTATTCGACGAAATACCCGTCAAAATGACCACAAGACATAGGGCTACAACTACATGTTTTCAGTTTATGTCCATTGTCTACTGATTAGAGCAGTTTAATACTTTTATACACGGATCAAAAAAAATACAGTTTCATGTTTAGCCTTTCTATTGTTTTAAGGTTTTCTAACTTAAGTACCAAGCTTAACTAAGCATTATAACTTATATAATGTTCAAATACATCAAGATAGTGAATAAATGGATGTATGAAAAGATGAAAAATATAACTTGAAGCTTACAAGTGAGATGATGAGGTTTAAGGTAACAAGGTTTCCTAATACTTCCTAGTTTTTATTTCAAAACTACAACAAGAAGTAAACTAGGTTTTATATTCTTGATGAAATCTTGATCCCTCCTTCTTGTTGTTGTGTTTTGCCGTCCACCCCAAAAGAGAGAAAAGAAAAAAAAAAAAAAAAAAAAAAAATACTAGCTAGTATAAAATGAACTAACTACTAGTTTTGATATATATTTCTTTTCTTAGACAACAAAGTACAAATAATAATTGAGATATGTAGCATTTTCAATATTGTAAGAAGATTGAAATGGGGGGGGGGGGGGGGGGGGGGCGTGGGTTTTGGTGATTGAGTGGGTGAGTGTGTAAGATTTTTGACTTTAGGTATTATTTAAGTAGGATATTTGTATAATTTTGTGTATTAAAATAGTTTTAAGGGATACCGGGTACCGAGTTAATTAAAAATAAATTTTAAACGGAATTAACCGGGACAAAATAAAGTTATAAAAATTCTAAAAATATGTTGGGTACAAGTATTGAGTGTTTGGATGTAGTTTTGATCCCCGGTAGTTAAAACGTGGAGTTTTTAAGACGCGCAATGTAAAACCGGGTAGTAATAATTTATAAAACTTTCAAATATATTACAACTTGTTTTCACAATGTATTTTAGTAATTTAGATGAGTGGTAAATCCTTTGGAGGGTTTAAACATAGTTAAAACCGAAACCGTGAGTTAAAAACGCGTTTGGTGAAACCGGTTCTTGATAAAAGTGACTTAAACTATAAAAATGAAACGATAAGTATAAATCTCACTTGTAATCATGAAAATAGGTTAAAATGTATAAAATATATAAAATCATCATAGTCTAGGGCTGGTTCACGTTGTTAAAATCATAAAACGTAAATTTAAATCGCGCAAAACGTAAAAGGTGCAAGATTTATGTAAAATTAGAAAAAGTTAATTATGACTTTTAAAATAGGATTGTAAGGAAACAATAGTGCATAGAAAGTGTAGAGTAGACATAGTATAGTCGTGGTTGAATGAATTGAACGTGTCATGACGTACGCGGATAACTTCCGATGAAGTTAATTAATAAAAAAAATAGTTAAATAATAAAATATTAAAATTAGTGACATGAAATTTCTGAAATGTCACACATTCCACATTGGATGAATGAAACAAAAGGAAAACGATGTGAGGTCTAT
Organism: Artemisia argyi; assembly: GCA_030686995.1. NCBI lineage: Eukaryota > Viridiplantae > Streptophyta > Magnoliopsida > Asterales > Asteraceae > Artemisia > Artemisia argyi. The sequence continues at coordinate 67,689,434 of CM060676.1, read as the reverse complement.
AATAACAAAAGCTCAAGCTTACTAGTTAAAATTTATATTTTATATATAAACTAAAGTGTAGATCTATGATGTGATTGAAGGTTAACATATTACGTATTAATTTTGGTTCTTAACCTATAATAATAATAGTAATTAAAAATTTATAATTAAAATATTTTGTAACTACATATTTAGCTCGATTAGCCCGTTCGGCTCGTTTAGCTCGAGTAACTCGTTCGGCTCGAATAACTAAACGAGCTTTCGAACGAGCCGAGCTAAATACCAGTTTTAAAAGCTCGGCTCGTGAAATTATTCGAGCTCGACATTTTGTTTGAGCTCGACTCGAGCTCGAAAATTATCAAGCTCGACTCGAGTTAAACGAGCTCGAGCTCGATTAGCTCGCTAAAAGCTCGACTCGTTTACACCCCTAACCCCAACACCTCTTCACAACTAACCTCAACTAACCTCTCCTCACTCATAACTAACATCAACTTACTCATTCGGGCCCACCACTTACAACTTTATTTTTTTATTCATTTCACTAAATAAATTAAATTCATTTCACAAAAATTAAAAATACCACACCAAACTAAATTTATTTCATCAAATTAAAAAAGTTACAATACGGGAAAATAAAAAGACGCGAAAAGAAAAAAACGATACGAAACTTAAAAAAAACAATACGAAAATATAAAAACGACACTAAATGCATATTAAACATTTTATTCAAAATAATACAAATAACATTAAAAATTAAAAAATTAAAAAAAAAATTACAAAAATAATTATTTAAAAAATATCTTCTAAAAAAATTCAAATGCAAAATAAGCCCACTCCATTTATCCATTCCAGCCCAAAAAAAAATAAAAAATAAATAAATAAATAAATAAATAATTCTCTTCTTCATCACAACACCAACACATAGCTCCAAAAACAACAACACCACCAACAAAACAAAACTTGCAAACACAAATTAAAACACATTTAAGAATTAAAAGGGAAAGAAAATCTGACACCAAGTACAACAACAAGCTCGTCGTCTGCGTGACGAGGTAACCAACGGCGAGCTACGGTGAGGCCTCCCCGGTGTGGTGGCGAGCTCAACGAGCCTCCACGTAGGCACGACGAGGGTGTGCAACGAGGCCACACCTCTTGCTTTTATATTATGATAGTACTAGACTACTGTAACAATTGCAAAAGTGCTAAAAAGAAAGTACATATAGAAGAAATATTTAATTATATTTTATTGTACCCACTAAAGAAAATGCATATTGAATAGATATTTAATTATATATTAATGTACCACTTTCTTCTGAGAGCTCTTTTCCTCTTGAGTGTCTTTTTACCAATTTTCAGCTGTGATTTCTATAACTCCCCAACTATAACGACCGGAAAAAATGTCTTTGAAGATTGAATTGATGATCTAATCTTTTTGAAGAGGGCACTCTATTCTCTATGTTGAGGGCACTACCAATTTTTGCATTTAATTTAGCCAGTTTTTCTACTGATTTAGTTGTTCAAGTGGAGCTTTATTGGGGGCCTCTCCCCCCACTACCAACAAGGTGGCTCCGCCCCTGATGCTAAGCGTTGCAGTTATTTGTCATCATAAAAAACGGACTAATGTAATACTCCGTGTACTTTCCCGACCCTTAAAGAGAACTAAGTGCTACTATTAAAAATTATGATAAATTACACCATTAGTACCTGAACACTGGAGCGGGCATGGGTATAGTGCTGAAAACGACGAAACTACTCCAATAGTCCGGTCATCTCCAAAAAGGCTTTGGAGGTGATCGCAAATGTCAAAAAAATATATCGAACTTGAAACTTTTTGTTATTATGTGTAGCCAACTATTTTTTTTCTTCTTATTGTGTATAGTGAACTTTCAAATTTCGATCATTGTATATATTTTGTGACTATTGATGTGTTTGTAAATACACATCATTTCTATATAAAAAAATCATGCTTTATCGGACTAATAACCATGAAATACGTTCAATTATAGTGAAAATATGTTTGGAGAGCGTTATTATGTCTTGCACGTACAAAGGGTTTGAAAACAAAGCAAAAATGGTGATTTTCGGATGAGTTTCGATGACGTTTTCACATTTTACGAGGTTCAGTCTAAGTCGAAAAAATTCCCCGAGCACACCATTGGAAAGAGCACGAAAAAACGAGTCCGGGGGTATTTTCATATACTCTTGACCCTTCTCTAAATGACCCGGACCAATAGTTATTTGAACCTTTTTATAACTAAAATCTGGACTGGGCTAATGTTGGTATATAAACAACCAAACGGCAATATAATTAAACCCTTGCCCAGCTCAGTTGGCAAGGGGTTGGCTTGTGGTTGCCAAGACCCAACTTCAAGTCCAAGCATGAGCAAAAACGGATTACTAATACTCCATGCCACGTGTCATCACCGTTGACCGTCATTGTAGATCGTTGACCTGGCTGTTGACCGACGTTGACTTGCCGTTGACTGGCGTTGACCAGTGGCACGTGTAGGTGGGGCCCACTTGCTGACGTTATTGCTAATGATTGGTATTTAATGCAGGTACGGCGCAGCGGTTACTGACTAGGTCAGTACGATGTACTGTTCAGGTGGCGACTCTGACACGTCAGTACGAGGTGGCAAACAGTGGACCAATCAGATCTTGACACGTGGCAGAAGGGACGCTGTAGGTACGAGGTGGTAGAGCTAACATGTCAGTACGAGGTGGCAGAGTTGCAGTGTGATAGGCCAATAGGAGCGTGACACATGGTGTAAATGACGAAGCAATGATGATATGGCAAAAGTATCCAGATGCTAATGATTGGTGGAAAATGAAGTGTCAGAGCCGGGAGTTGATACAGGTTTGGGAGTTGAAACATTTTGTGGTGTGGGAGTTGATACAAGTTTGGTACTTGGTACATTTTGCGGGATAGACTTGGTGACAGTTGTTGAACTTACAATATTTGGAGTTGATGCTATTGAAGACACCTTACCACCTCTAGAAATGACTTTACTACCTCTAGCAGACCCTTTACCACCTTTAGCAGGTCCTTTACCACCTCTAGCAGGCCCTTTACCACTTCTAGTACTCACACTTGCAGGCTTAGTTGGACAAGACCTTTGATTGTGTCCAATTTGGTGACAGAGTGTGCAATGGTTGGTTTGTCCCTTTCTACTGATCCTTGTCCTATTTTTACCATCATCTTCTGATACATCCCTCTTTCTCTTGTGTGGTGGCCTCCCTGGCATTCTTCTCTTTATAGGAAGCAATGGCTTTTGATACTCAGTAGCAGGCCATTGATCCATTCCATTCATACTCTGAATGTAATGGTTGTAGGCTGACACAAAGACTTCCTTGCTATACCATCTTGACAAGTATTCATGAGGTTCTCTGTGTAAGAAATAGATAACAGCTATACCATGTTGACATGGGATGTCTGATAACTGCCAAGCCCTGCAACTGCAAGTCCTTTCTCTTTCATCAACCTTAAACCCTTCATAACCATTTCTAACTTCAAATCTACTTTCACCACTGGGAACAACTTTCCAATGTCTGCAATTAACAAAAAAATGGGTATGTAAAATAAAAAACAGTGTATTTCTATAAGTTATAAGAAAACAAATATTTACCTATGTAGATCCTTCAACACTTCAAGCTTCTTTTTGATGTTTGGACAGTAAGTATCAATCCATTTTTCATGTTTCTTCCTCATCTTTTGCATTCTTTCCATACAGAAAACCCTGATGTCTTCTAACATGTTAATGATAGGTTTTCCTCTTGAATCCACTATCAGAGCATTGAAACATTCAGATATCCCATTCTCTACAGCATCACAAGCCCTATCAGTGTTGAAGTAAGCTCTACTCCAAGTCTCAGGATGCCTGTCCATTAAGTATTTGTGTGCATCCTTACTGATGGCTTGAATTTGTTGCATGACCTTCTCAAACCTTGTGGGGTATGTGTGTAACAACCCACAAAACCTCATTACTATCATTCCTATTACAAGTACCTATAGTAGGTATTTCACAGGTAAATTTTTGCTTTTATGTTGATATGTGTCTAAATACACATATATTTTATACTGTTTAAACCCACAAAACGACCAAAAACACACAAATGACCATACAAATGTTATAAATATCAATGAAATGTGTTTTTATGTGATTCAGGTACAAAAATATTGAAAACAAGTGAAAAGCATGCAAAGTTCACACAATTGTCATTTTCAGTCCCTGGAGTTTCACAAATTGACAAAACTAGTCCCTGAAGGTTTAAAATGGAATAAATGTCAACTTAAGTCCTTGGGAAGTCAAACTTATTCACAAATATTCCCGGGATGAAAGTTTACACAAAATGGCAACTTTTACCCCTTAAGTTTCAAAATTGGCAAAATTAGTCCTTGGGTATTCAAAAAGTGAAATTTAACAAATATTACCCTTGAACTATTCATGAATGACAATTTGGAACATTTTGATAAACTTTTGGGAATATTACAGTTTAAACCTTCTTGTTTCAGAAAATTACACAAATGGTCCCTGGGGTTTAAAATATTGGAAAAATACAATTTTGGTCCTTGTGTTATTGTTATATGGCAGGTTTAGTCCTTTGAAAGAAGTTTGGGAAGTTGGCAAACAAAGCCCTCAAGAATTCAGCTTTGACAGCTTTGGTCCTTGGGCTTAAAAATTACAAATCCAAACCGGACCCTTAATATCCAATCCAAAATCCAAATAACAAACACAACCCTTACCAGCCCAACCCTTTTCCAAGGCCCAACACCAAATCCAGCCCACACCCTTTTTAATATTACCCAGGGTCAAACCCACATTGACCCCGCCAATACCACCTCCACTGTTCACCTCCTTCCACCTCACCCCCTCCTTCTCTGCAACTCAATACCACCAAACCATCCAACAGTTTTACCTCCCAACTTGACTACCCTACATCTCCACCTCACCCTCTACACCCAAGAAGCAGTTAATGCTTCCCCACCAATACACACTCAACCTCCACACTCACAGACATGGTTTTTGGTGCCAACTTGCCCCCAACTCAATCCCTACTATCCAACCTTGTTCCCTCCACCTCCATAAGTAACCAAGATGCATTAATTGGCCTCAAACTGCCTCACGTTACTAATAGGACTTTTGGCGCCAAAAGTTAATTTAAAGGCTAGGATGCAATTCAGTGAACCAACGGACAAGATGAGAAGTGGGATTTGACCAGGGACATGTGGGGAACTCATTGAGACTATAAAAGAGGAAGAAGGAGCAGAGGAATAATCACTTTGGATTAGCCATTGTCACGTAGAATAATTAATCTTTAATGCTTTCTTTAATTATTGTCATTTACAGTTTTAAATAGTGTAGTGATCCTCAAATTAGTGTAATGGAACCTCAATTTCAGTTTAATTTTAAGTTACTTTTAAAATTCTTGTCTTTCATATTTGTACCCTTTAAATTCAAAGTCATTTAATTTTCTTGTTGATTAGTGTTGTTATATGGACTCAATAAGCTCATATAAGCTCCTGAAAAAAGCTTTAAAGCTTTTTAGATACATATAATCAGCTTAGTCTTTAAAATACAAAAATAAGATAAAAATTAAGAAATTCCAATGAAAATACAAAAATCAGTTCATGATGGTGTTCAAGCTTGGAGCAGGGTATATTCTTGATGACTCTGGTTTAGAAGCTTCTTGGGAAGCTATAGGATGTGACAATGGTCATTGGTTCTTTGGTTCTCAGCCTTGATCACCTTGTAAGCCAATTTTACAATTATTACATTTTATTGCTTTGATTACTTATCTGTTTTAATTTCCATATTATCATGTTTATTTGATATTAGTTAATGATTTTATAGCTTAATATTAGGTGTTCATGTTTTGGAATTTAATTATGCTTTAGATTTCATTTTGACTGTCAATATATTCATTTTTGACAATCATAGGTTTAGACACTTGTGACTACTTGTTTATACTTAAAAGGATCTTATTTGACAAATTTAGATCCCTGGATTTGATGAAATGTGTTTATACAGTCATATGTAATGAAAAGCTCAATTTGGTTCCATTTAAGGGTTGTTTGGATTTAATGGCTTATCTGTGTTGTGGGGTGTATGAGGTATGGTTCTTGTATGATGTATGCTTCATATGTTTTTAGTAACTCAGTGATGGTTTCAATTAAGTGGTTTAGCATGTGATAAGTCAAATTGACACTTGATCCTATCTACATGAGAACTGTGAGATTGTTAAGTCCTAAAACCTTGCATATGTGTTTAAATGTTGTTAATCTTTGTTAGTTTCATGTTCTTATAGCTTAATATTACATGTTTAGTCATTAGATTCAGATCAAAGTTCATCAAAGTCAACTTTGATCATAAACTTAAAAAGTCAAAATTTTAGTTAGCCTGTTTTTGAATTAAATTGTGATTTTCATTGTGCTTTTGTTATTAAGTTTTAGCTTATGTGCTTGTAGGATTTTATAGTTTAGCTGCTTGTCTTTCTATATTATTTTTGTCAATTTTTGTTTACCATATTTAATAGCTTAAATTAATGCTTATTTATGCTTGTTTTTGCCCTGTGCACAAGTTCATCTGTCAAGTTCATGAGCTTGCATAAGCTTCATGACTTGACCATAACTTGTGCACTTGGCTTATTTGTGATGCCTATGTGGCTAGTTGTTTATTTAAATGCTTATTTGCTAATTTGTAGCTTATTTAGATAGCTTTTACTACCCACCTTTTTGTTCCACCAAACTCCCTTCACTGAAGCAAACAGTGAAGGTGAGTTGTTTTCATAAGCCCATAAAAGTCTCCTCACTGAGCTTGATCTTGTGATTCTTGGCCTTATGTGAGGCTAAGCTATCCAATTCTATGGTTCAGTGCTTGTTGAGCATTATTGAGCTTATTTGATAAGTTAGATTAGAGTTTGTTGTTTGCCCACTCACAACAAATCACTGAGAATTCAGTGGTTTTACACCATTTCCACAAGCTTCTAATAAGCTCATTAGTAGTCTAGAGCTTTTGTGGTTTAGCTTCATGTGAAGCTTATCTACCCCACTCTTAGACCCTGTGCTTAATTTACCCCTTGCAGCTCATTTAATAGGGCTGCAAGTAGCTTTAACTTATCACCAAAATGAAAAGTATGTTGATCACTCAGTACACTTAATCAAACTCACCCTACTTCATAAGCTTGCAAAAAGCTCATTACTTAGACCCAGCTTATGAGATTTAGTTCTAAGTGGAGCTTATCCACTAGTCTTTAAGATCCAGTGCTTAAAATCCATCTTACAGCTTAATCACTAGGGCTGCAACTAGCTTTTTGTTTGTCCCATTCTTGATTACACTGAGCAATTCAGTGTAATCAAGCCTTTTTCATAAGCCCTCCAAAAGCTCATCAGTGTACCCCACTTGATGAACTTTGGCTTTTTGGAAAGCCAACCACCTCAGCTTGCTACTCAAACTCTTACTTTGGTTTTGTGAGCTTATTTAATAGGCTTATCTTGACCTTAAAGTTGACTGCAGGGGTGTTTGGGACTGCAGTGTATTGGGATTAGCTTATTGGCTTATTTAAGCTTATTGGCCTATCCCAGTACATTTGCTTGTTTATAATTGCTTATAAAACCTGTATATATTATATTTTAACTTTAGTTTTTAGTGTGGAGCTTATACCACGCTCATTTGAGCTTTCACTCAATCCAAGTTAAGCCCAAAAGGCTTAACTGTCTAAACCATAAGCTCATGCTTATTTGCCAATACCTGTGCATAAGCTAATTTATACTTGTCCATTACACATGTCCACACATACTTTTACCTTTGTTTTACACTGTATAGCTTTTTCCAAGCTTATTCCAAGCCTATGACTCCTCTGAGAGCCCAAAAGCTCAACTGAATGAGTAATAAGCCCACGAATGGCTTATTTTTAGGTTCTAAACTTTCATACTTTATTTAACTTGTATAAATATTAGTATTTAGATAATTTAGAAAAAGAACAACCAAAAAGAAGCTTTAAAGCTAAGTGATAGCTTCTATTTAGAAGCTTAAGGCTTAAAAGCCATCTGAAGTGGAAATAAGCTCTCACACAGCTTATTTCCATGTTTTGAAAAAGTTGGCTTCTTTAAAGTTTCATATAATTAGTTATTAAATAGTTTTGCAAAAAGAAAAATAAAAAAATAAAATAAAATGAAAAAAAATGGGTGTGTGTGGGAATCGAACCTGGGACCTCTAGGCTAGTAACATGCTTATAACACACACCCCTTCCATATGCTCTGGGGCACCAGTTCCGTTCATTCATGCATAAACAATATACTTAACATGGTTTTGGTATATTAAGCTTATGTGGACTGTTTGGCTTATTCCAGCTTATTGGAATAAGCTGATGACCCCAGCTTATTTTTCCCAGCTTCTTTATCAAATAATATACTTTCCATAATTTTTTCATAATGTTTACTGTTCAAATAGTATTTTTAATAATTAAAATAGTTTACATACCTTTTAGTAAATAATAAGTAATATATTTTTAAAACAGCTCATTTATAATTTTTATAAACTTTTTATATTTTTTATGGATTCCTGAGATGGTTAAGTATATTTATAAAAAGTTTTATAATTTTATAAATCAGTTTAGTATGTATAATAATTAATTTAGTTTAATTAGTTTAATTAAGTTTAAATAGTTTTTAATTAAGTTTTCTTATTTTTGTTAATAATATATAGTTTTTATATTTTTCTTAGCTTCTTATAATTAGTTTAGAATTTTGTAAAAAGTTTCAGATTTTAGTTTGCTTATTTAGTATTTACAATAAATTAATAATAGTATTTAGTAATTAGATAATAATAAATAATTAATAATAAATAGAATAATTGTGTAATAAATATATTTTTAGTTTCAAAAATTCTTTTATATTATTTTAAACCTTTCTAAGTTTTTAGTTTATTTATTTAGGCTTTATTTTAGATTTTCTTATTATTTAGGTAATTATTAAATAGTTAATAATAGTTTTTAATTAATAGTAATTACATAAATACTTGTAAAAATAATTTTAATTCATAATCAATTTTCTTTTATTATTAGGATCACAAAAATATAAATTTCACATTTGTGGGGTTTGTATTGATAAATTTTCAGTTTTATTTTTGTACGTTTACGTTTATTTTAAACTAAACATACGTTTGTAAATCCTTTTACATTTTAGGGTTTCTGATTGCACGTTTTTACTGAAATAGCTGTGACAAGAGCTATTTACTATTCACATTCCTAGTATTAGTCAGTCAGATTCCTGTTTCTATATTTAACTTCACCAGATCACACATTCGTTGTATTACAGATTTCACACCTCGTTGGGACTTAACGACCTGGGAATATTCTATACTCCTCGTTCACAATTGTTTTTCCTCCCGGGCTGTTCAAGGCCTTTGTTACGGTTGACCATTCATAAGTGGTTGACTTGTGTGATAAAACCTGACGGTTTGGGAGGAATCATATGTGCATTTATTACTTGCATGACTCACTAGACCTGCTCATGTATTCACACAAGCCAAATAACTCAACACTCACATCCTAGAAACCCCTGGTATGTCAAGCATAAGATCACCAAAACACCATAATAAGTAATTCACCAATCTAAAACACTAAACATATCATAAAACCCTAATAAACCTTAACTAAACACTAATTAGGTCTATGTGCTTATTTGAACCTATATGCTTAACTTAACTAGTATGAAAGTGTCCAAGGCTTAAGTATGAGTTATCTTAGGAATATTAGGATACCTTAGAACCATTAGGCATTAGTACAACCCTTTAGAACTTAGGTACAAGTTCCTTAAGCACAAAACCATAACTAAGTCATAACTTCCTAGAATTAAGTCTAGACTATCCCAAAACTTCCCCATAGGTCACTACCACTTCGTATAAGCCTCATAGAACTTAGGATTAGTTATTAGACACTCATAGGAAACTAATATAGGCACAAAACCCTAGGATAAACCCTAATCTCCCACTAAACACAAATAGGTCACTTAGGTCACAAAACTAGGTCAAACCTTCCCAAATCTTTCCCATAAGTTACCATCACTTAGTATAAACCCTTTAGGACTTATGATTAGTCACTAGACACTCTTAGAAACCTAACTTAGGCACTAAACCTTAGGTAAAACCCTAAACTCTCACTAAGTAAAACTAGGTCAAAACTTAACCTAAACTAGTAAAACCTAAACATAAGCACCTCAATCACCTTAACCAAGCACCCTAACACCTCTCCCTAGTTAAGCTAGCACCCAAACACCTTACAAGAACCCTAACACCTCTCCCTAGTTAAGCTATCACCTTAACACCTTACAAGCACCCACACAAGTAGGTGCATCACCTCCTTGTCACCACCTTGCCCAAACCGCCTCCCTCGGCCTCTCACCACCACAACCGGCCTATCTCAGCCCCCTATCTACCTCCTAGCCTCTCCTTATCACCACTAGACCTGCCACAACCCCCCTCTAGCCTTTCTTACTCAACCCCTCCCATCCTCGACACCTATACCCTCGTTTTCACCCATATCGCCTCTACGCGAGTATAAATACCCCCTCCTCCCTACATTCTTGCTCACACCTATTCTCTTCTTTACCTTACACACATTCAGTAGTACTAAGTCCCTAGGAGTCTAGTTTAGAAACTAGGATAGTGTCGAGTTGTGGTTTTGGCCGAGAGATACCCTAGAAAACCCTAAACCCTCATTGAACCCTAAACTAACCAATTAAGCTTTAAATTTAGTTCTAATAGCTTTAGTATAGTCTTAGGATAGTATTAGGATGCCTTAGATCCCCAAGGAACCCTTGCATGAGCCTTGAACCATTTCATTTGCTAGTTTACATTTTAAAACCCTAAATGAGTTTAATACATGTTTGCATGCTATACACCCTTTACATGACCTATAATCTGAATTAGATAACTTAGATAGGCTAATATTAGTTAAACATAAGCTAGAAAACTTAGTTGTCACATAAAAATATAAGTTACATGCATTTAGGACTAGTTTTGCAAAACTTTACATGCATAAGGGTATATATCATAAATTCCTGAAATTATAAAGTATAGGGACTATTTTTGACATTTCCTAGAAGTTATAAGTGTAAGGACTACTTTTGCAAAGTATTAAAACCTTAGGATAGATATTAAAATAAGTTATAAACTAAAAAGGACTAGTTATGCAAATATTATAAAGTTAAAGGTCTAAATGATAAATATAGAAAACTTAGGAGTCTAAGGGTTAGATATGTCATTTTCCAAAACTATAGAAGTCTAGGGATTAGTTGTGGCAAATATAGATAGTTATAAGTATAAATAATATAAGTATTATAAGTTTAGGGTAGAAAATGTAAATATATAAACTATAAGGGTATAAAGTAAAAATATCATATAAGTATAAAACCTAAATAAAGTTAGAAGCATAATACAATAGTAGGGAGCTTCATGCGAGGAGTACTATGTGGATATTTCGTTTTAACAAGTTTGTTGGGTTTATGAATTAAAGTGCCCTGACTCCTCGAACGATTATTGCATATACTTCTGAGATATGATGGCCCGAACGGTGTTATAATTATAACTTAACTTAATAACAATATAGCTCAATAGTAGGGAGTTTCATGTGATGAGTATTAACTTCTGAATTATGATGGCGAACGGTATTATGTTGATAACATGTTGGGAATAGACTTTATTATTTCAAGTGTCGGTCATTAAGTTTTACACTAGGTTGCTTTATATTACATTTATCTTATGTTTCATTAAGTTTTATGCTTAGTTTATAGGTTTGGATAAAGTCTAAGGGCTAAGTGTGTAATATTGTCTAAGTGTGGTGAAGCCCTAATCCTTTCCTATAAATAGCAATGTATAACCTCATTTGAGGTTGTTGGTTCTCTTAATATTATTATTAGTCTTACATTTCTTATTTTAGGGTTCCTTCCACTCTCTCTCTCTCTCTACTTACTTTCTCTCTCTAGATTTCTTAGTGATTATGTGATAAAATGGTGACCTAACAAGTGGTATCATTCGCCAAGGGATAATATAGGTTGATTTAGGTTTGATTTGGTAGTAAAAACTTGGTTTTTGTTGTGTATTTGAGGCTTACTGGTACTGTTCATCGCTTGAGTTTCGAGTTAGAGGTGAAATCTTAGCGAGTTAGGATTTTTTAAGTTCTATCGAGTTAGGTTTTTTAAGTTCTATCGAGTTAGGTTTTTTGTTCTATCGAGTTAGGTGTTCCTTTTGACTTATCGAGTTTGATATTTTGGCGAGTTAGCCTTCTTTTCCTAATCGTTTATCGAGTTAGGCTTGTTGTGACTTATACTAAGGGGAAACTCTGCCCAACTCAAGTCACTCTACCGAGTTAGGAATCACTTAACTTACCGAGTTAGACATTAAACTTAACTTACCGAGTTAGACATTTAACTTAATCTTACCGAGTTAGAGCTATATCTGGACTTATCGAGTTTGGATACTTAATAGTACTTATCGAGTTTGGAAACTTAATAGAACATACCGAGTTTGAAACTTAATAGAACATACCGAGTTTGAAAATTCAAAGACCATACCGAGTTTGAAACAACATCTAAACATACCGAGTTTGTTATCAAGTTTTTCAAATCTAATTACAACCTTTATTTATCTTTACGATCCAAGTTTACCGTAATCACGAAAGATGTCTCAACCACCCAATTACTTTTATCCTCATTCTTCGCAACATCATCCGCAGTATCAACAATCATATCAACAACCGTTTCAACAACTGCAACAATCATATCAACAACCTTTACAATCACACTTTCATCAACAACCGTTTAATCCACAACCACAATATCTCATGATGCAACAACATCAAATCATTCCTCAACAACAACCATATCAAATGTCTCAACAAAACACTCAGTTTTCCTCCAAACAACCTCACTGGTTTGACAGAATGTGTGAAGTTATTACAACTCAACAATCCCGACATGAGGCAGGATCACTTGAAACACCTCCAATGCTAACACCTGGGAACTATGTTCAATGGTCAAGTCGATTCTTACGATTTCTTGAACTAAAGAAACCTCATGGGAAATTCTTGAAGCAAGTGATACTTGAAGGACCATTTGAGTGGCCAACAAGATATGAAATTGGTGATCCAACTGCTGATCCTCCACGTCCTCCTGGTGATAGACCTCTTCTAGAATCTCAACTCACAGAAGAACAGAAATTACATCGTGAAGCTGATGAGTATGCAATGGCTTATATACTTCAAGGTATACCAAATCCAATTTATCGAAGTGTCGATGCTCAGAAAACAGCCAAAGCTATGTGGGAACATGTTCATCTCCTTATGGAAGGCACTCAATTGAACAAAGATGATATGGAATCCAAACTCTACATGGAATACACTGACATCACAATTGAACCAGGAGAGTCACTTGAATCCTACTATCATCGTTTCACAAATGTGGTAAATGATCTGGAACGTCACAAAATCACAGTACCACGGATTGCAGTCAACTCCAAATTCGTTGGTAGTCTTGGCCCGGATTGGCATAAATATGTGACATTTGTTCGTCAAACCAAAAATCTTCATGATGCTCCATATGGTTTGTTGTATGATTTTCTGAAACACCATGAACCTGAAGTGGAAAAAGATAGAGCTCTACGAGGAGGATACACACCAACACCAACACCAAATTCTTTGGCACTCGTAGCTCAATCTCCCTATGCTCCACCACCAATGTCAAATCATGCATATGTTCAAGAGCAAAACTACTTCAGTTATCCACAATCTTCTACCTCGAACCAAATGGTCCCTTATGATTCATCTCCACAGAATGCTTCTACTCAACTTGCTCCATTAAACAACAATGATGCAGTGTATTACTCAAACTCCAATGACGATGACGATGATGACTTTAATATGTTGAATCAGGGACTTGCTCTTATTGCTCATGCTTTTAGCAAATTCTCCAACAAAACAAACAACCGTCAACGTTCATCCTCTAACACAAGGAATCAAGCTGTTGTCAATGATGGAAGGGTAGAAATTCAGAATCGTAACTATGGTCGATCTGGTTCAGGAAGTTCTTCAGGAAATTATGGGAATGGTCAGAGGTTTAGTAACAATGGAGGGTTCAGGAACAACTCAGGATCTTCTCAGCAAAGGTCTGAACCAGTTGCAACTAGGAACTCCAACTCAGGGAATGCAGTGTGGTGCTATAACTGTAATGAACAAGGTCATATAGCGACAGCATGTCCCAAACCGAGAACTCGGGGTAGTAAGTTTGATTGAACCTAAACCACCAACTTAAATTGACCAAAGAATGGTCAACAAAGTTAAATAGTCTAGATCCATACTCCGGGTAATATAAGGTATCACCGGGTCGTTAAATCCCGTTGAGGTGTGAAATGTAACTTTAGCGTGCTTTGTGATCTGGTGTTTATTCACAGAAAGGGTTTGTTGTGAGAATTATTTGGAATTTATTGAACAAAATAGCTTAGGAAAGCTATGTGATTGGTTACGTGAATTTAGGTTATGAAGATTTGAGCTAAAACTTAAAAACGTACGTTTTGATTAAAAACGTACACAGACGAACAAAATGAAAAATACAACTGATGGACTGGAAAGGTCAAAAGTGTAAAATTATTATTTTTATAATCCTATTAATTAAAGAAAATTTTAAGAAAAATTAAAACTATTTTTACACTATTTAATTATTAATTATTAATTAATTACTAATTATCTATTTATTACTAATTAGAATTATTAAGAATACTAAAAAGACTTAGAAAATTAAGAAAAATTTTACAAATCTAATTAACCATTACAGGAATCCTAAAAAATTATAAAAAGTTTATTTTATGGATTTTTAAACTAAATAACTAATTATTAATCTAATTACTTATTAATTTCTAATTAAACTAATTATATTATAAAAAATAGAAAATGAGTGATATAAATCCTAGAAAAATTTGTAAAATTGTTTTAACTTAAATAAAAGCTAGAAAAATTATAAAAACTAGGTTATACTTTATAAAATCTAATTATGCTATTTAATTACTTAATATTAATTAAAACTAAATTAAACTAAAATTAATTATAAAAACCACTAAAAGACAAAATAAAATTCTGGAAAAATTTGTAAAATTACTTTAACCTAAAAGAGAATTTCTAAAAATATCAAAATGATATATTGCTTATAAATAAGCTAGAAAGAAAATTAAAATGATAAATCCTATTAAATAGAAGCTATCACTAATATTAAAGTTGATTTTTTTGGTTTTTTCTTTTTCCAAACTGATTATAAACTAAAAACAAAGACTTTTAATAAAAACACTTTTCACACAATCCAGAAATAAGCACTTTGAGTGTTTATTTGTCCACTCAGTTGACTTTTGTTGACTGAGGGTGTAAATAAGCTCAAATGAAGAGTGTGGGGTCCACAATGATAACTTATGGTTTCTCTGAGTTAGTAGAACCTGAATAAGCAAGAATGAGCCAAATAAGTGGCTTCAATAAGCCAACAATCACAAATAAGCTGTTTGCTCAATTGGTTTCTGAGACAGATGAGGGACAAGCTTTTGGCACAAAGTTAAGTGGGGTTCACTGGTCTTAAGGTCAAATAAGTGGTCAACCTACACTCCCTGGTAGGAGGGGGGTTGAGTGATGCCAAGTCTGAGGTGTGGGACCCACTGGGTCAGTCACAAACCACCAATAAAGTTGGGTGGGTGAAACAAGTCTGCTGAGACAGGGCAAGGTCTTTGCCCTGCAGTCAACTTCAAAGGGTATTTTGGTACTCAAGAAAAAATGACAAAATTATTATCACAATGAAAATCACTAGTTCAGATGGTAGGGTTTACACACAATCAATTTCAGACCTCCAAACACAAAAATTCAATTTTATTCATGCCATTTTGGCAAAAATCTGCATATGGTATTTTTGACTCTTAGAGAAATTGTAAGATTTGACTTTTGTGAACTTGTGTAGCTGATTTAGTGATCACATAAGTTAAAATATGCTATATGAAAGCTAATTTAAGCAAAGACATCCACTTGTGAACAAATTTGATTTGGTTTGAGCTTGAAAAATCACCACAGTTAACTGTGGTGATTGATTTTTGCTAATTTTGACTTTTGGGTGAAAATGATACAAATGAGATACTTTGACTGAGGTACTTAGAACCTAAGAAAAGTGTTTCAGCCAGTCTTAACCACTAAAAAGCTCAAGTACATAGTTGGATACCCAAATCCAAACACCCCCTAAAAACTGATTTGTGAAGGAAATTTAAGTCAAACAATTACACTAAACAATCCACTGATTACAACTACAATGTTAAGCAATAATTAAGTAATTTAGACAAGAACAAACAAGTAAACTACTAAGGAGAGTGAAATTTGAAACAGTGAGCTTACATAAGCCTTCCAAGCACTTTTTTATGAACCAAGGACCCAATACCAACTTTTAATGGTTTCCACAAACCCCTAACCCACAGCCATCCATAATACACTGTGCTCCATGCTTTCTTCTTCTTTTTCACTAATTTTTTATTTTATTTTTATTTATTTAGTATTTTTGCTATTTTTCTTAAACTTAGTAAAACCTTTCTAAATTCTTGAAAAACTAATGGAAAACAGATCTCAGATGAATTATAAGGGTAAATAAACAACTAGATAACAATAAGAACCTTTGAATAACAATGTGAGATTTCTAAGTGAACTTGAAAAGTTGTAAAGAGAGTAAACTTAAAACTGATGCTTCATTAATTTAAAAACAGATTACATAAGGATAATTTGATACTACAATGATTAAAACTACAAACTACACACACTACAAGGCTCCAATGAGCTACATATATATAAACGACCAAAAACTAATACCCTAAGTCTTCCACATGGCCTCCCCTTGAATTCTGATAGTCCCATAAGCTTTTACTTTGACCATAGACCAAATCCCAAGCGTCCAATTATGCTAAGATGATTCTTAGCCCTTGATTGCCATTTTCCTGCCCAAATTTATACGGGATAAGTTTTAGTGGTATTGGTGGGTGTTGGTGAGGGCATTTATGGTGGTGGGTTTGTTAGGTGTAGCATTAATTGTGGGGGGGTTGAGTTGGTGAAAAGGTGAGGAGGGGAGAAACTTCTCCCTGGTTTTGCGCGGCATGGTTGGGGAAGAAAGAGGTCAAAGGTCTTTTGACCTTGTTTGACCATTTGACCCAGGGATTATTAATATGGGGGTGGGCCGGGTAATTGTGGTGGGCTGGGTTAGGGGATGGGTTGGTATTTGGTTTTGGCTTTGGGTATAATATAGGGGTCCGGTTGGTTTGTTAGAAATTAAGCATAAGGACCAACTTTGTAATTTCATCAAAACTCAAGGACTGAAAGTGAAACTTTCCCAAAGTTCTCATAAGTACCAAAATTGCCAATCATTAATAAACCAAGAACCAATTTTTCCATTTTTGATTTTTCAAAATTCCCAGGGATCTATTTTGCCATTTTTGGATTTTCAGGGACTAAACTTGTAATTTTGGAAAACTTGATACCCAAGTGTAATATTTTGTAAGTTTTGACTTTTAAAACCTTGGGTTGACTTTTCCTTTCAAAATAAATGCATAGGGACTAAAATGGACAAGTTTTGAAACTTGGGGGACTGAAACTGCCAATATTGCAAACTTTATACGTTTTTCCTTTGTTTTTGCACATTTTGCATTTAAAACACATAAAACACAATCCCTGGGATAATTTAAGTATTTTGATATCTTTTTGATTGTTTTTGTGCGTTTTGGCAGTTTAAATATATCAAAAACGATGAGTGTTTGAGCACTCATCAATCACCCACACTGAACTATTGCTAGTCCCTAGCAATCTTTTTAGAAAACTTGATGGATTTTAAACTCTTTAACAAAAGCCATCACTTCTGGAGTAGCCAGGTGTAAGAACTGTGGCACACCTGATAACCGTGTGATTTTGAGCAAACCACCAGCTTTCAACGGATTTGTTAAGTCTTTACCAAAAGCCGTTTGCTCCTGGACTAGCCAGCATCTTGATGGACCTAGTCAACATCTTGGTGAGCTGATTACCAATTATGGATTTTCCACGGCCTTTACCACAAGCCATAATCTTGCGGGCTAGCCAACTCATTTGTTTTTGGGGAGTTAAGGAACCATACAATTTTGGGCAAATTGCAAGCCGTCAACGGATTTGAGTTATCTTTACCAAGAGCCGTTTGCTCCTGGATTAGCCAATCCCTTTGTCGGTTAGACCTGACGGACTGATTACCACAAAAATTTTGAAATAAAGTGAAAAATTTTGAAAATTTTGGCCAAAAACGGGGGTACTTGAAAGATATTTTGATAAAATTCGTTAGAATTTCCTCCCCACACTTAGAAATGAATATTGTCCTCAATATTCAAAGTCCCGGCTATTATGCCGAAGCTATGAACGTAAAAGGCCAAGATTCGAATCTAACTGTGGAAATACCAATTTTCACTTTATTTCTATATATATATAACTTTTTTTTTTTTTTTTTTTTGTGATAACTTTATATACATATATACATTTTTTTTTTAAACAGCGGGGGGTTGGCCATTCCCCCACACTAGGTGGTAGAAAATAGAAAGAATCAGAGATACGGGTGAAAACCCGTATTGTTGCCAATTTTTGTTCATCGAGTCGCTAGCTTGACTCGATCCCCGAATTCAATTGTCCTTGGGGAAAGTTTGGAGATCCGGTACGACCATGGATGGTACGTCCTCTCCAAAGTAGTGCTTTAACCGATGTCCATTCACTTTGAAGTTAGGACCGTTATTTTGAGATAATTCGACGGTACCATAAGGATAAACTTTTGTGATAGTGAATGGACCAGTCCATCGGGTTTTGAGCTTTCCCGAGAAGATCTTGAGTCTAGAGTTGAAAAGAAGGACTCGATCACCAACGTTGAAAATGCGGTTTTTGATTTTTGAGTCATGAATCTTCTTTGTCTTTTCTTTATAGATTAAAGAGTTCCCGTAAGCTTGATCACGAAGTTCGTTTAATTCATTTAGTTGAACTTTTCTGTGATCACCCGCCGTTCTGAGGTCGAAATTGGCATGCTTGAGGGCCCAATAGGCCTTGTGCTCAAGCTCGATCGGAAGATGGCACGCTTTCCCGTACACAAGTTTATAAGGCGTACACCCAATGGGTGTTTTGTAAGCCGTACGGAAAGCCCAAAGTGCATCATCTAATTTATCCGACCACGATGCACGATTCTCACCTACAGTTCTTTCCAAGATTCTTTTAATTCCCCGATTGGAAACTTCGACTTGTCCACTCGTTTGAGGGTGGTACGCAGTAGAAAGACGGTGAGTTACACCGTACTTTTGCATGACTTTGTCGAATTTGTCATTACAGAAGTGCGTACCACGATCACTAATAATAGCACGTGGAGTTCCGAATCGGGCAAAAAGAGCTTTTAAAAATTTCACAACTACTCGGGCATCATTAGTGGGTAAAGCTTTCGCTTCAACCCATTTTGACAAGTAGTCAACTACCACGAGTATGTATTTGTTGCCGTGAGAGGATGGAAATGGCCCCATAAAGTCGATGCCCCAGATATCAAAAATTTCACAAACTTGAATTGCATTTTGAGGCATTTCGTTCTTTTGTGAAATATTCCCGTGACATTGACAAGCGTCACAGGACTTGACCAAATCTTGGGCATCCTTGTAGATCGAGGGCCAATAAAAACCGGAATCAAACACCTTTTTGGCGGTGTAGTTGGGATTGTGGTGGCCCCCCGTGGGACCAGCATGGCAAGCCTTTAAAATTTCAGCGGCTTCCTGACCATGCACACACCGCCGGATGACTTGATCCGCGCATATCTTGAACAAGTAGGGGTCGTCCCAAAAGTAATGTTTTACATCTTTGAAAAATTTATTTTTTTGTTGGGACGACATCCCTTTCACAATGAAGTTACCCGCAAGATAGTTTGCAAAGTCGGAAAACCACGGGGTAATCGAGTCTCCACGAAATGAAACCACATTGAGGGTTTTGAGAGGAAATGTTTCATTTATTTCCTTTTTCTCGAAAGCATTTTGGTGAGGGTTTTCAAGACGGGAGAGATGATCAGCAGCTAGGTTCTCAGCTCCTTTTTTATCACGAATGATGATATCAAATTCCTGAAGGAGGAGAACCCATCGGAGGAGTCTCGGCTTTGCATCTTGTTTTGCAAATAGATACTTCAAAGCCGAGTGATCCGTATATACTATGCTTTTAGTCAGAATCAAGTATGGCCGGAATTTTTCAAAAGCATACACCACAGCTAATAATTCTTTTTCAGTGGTGGTGTAATGACTTTGAGCCTCGGTCATAGTCTTGCTGGCATAGTGTATAGGCTGAAAATGTTTTGTTTTGCGTTGCCCCAAGACTGCCCCTATCGCATAATCACTAGCATCACACATGAGCTCGAAGGGCAAGTCCCAATCGGGGGCAACAAGAATCGGTGCCTCGGTAAGCCTTTTCTTTAATGTTTCAAAGGCTTCGATGCACTCAGGGGAGAAGATAAAAAGAGCATCCTTCTCGAGGAGATGGGTCATAGGCCGGGCGATTTTAGAAAAATCTTGAATAAACCTACGATAGAAACCGGCGTGACCCAAAAAGCTCCTAACACCTTTCACAGTCGTGGGATGAGGTAATTTTGCAATGACATCCACTTTGGCTCTGTCAACCTCAATCCTGTTTTTTGAAATTTTATGGCCGAGGACAATGCCCTCTTTGACCATAAAGTGACTTTTCTCCCAATTTAGACATAACTTTGTGTCTTCACAATGTTTTAGCATGCTGTCTAAATGGGAGAGACATGTTTTAAACGAATCCCCAATGACCGAGAAATCGTCCATAAAGACCTCCATACTTTTCCCGATCATGTCGGAAAAATAGCCATCATACATCTTTGAAACGTGCCCGGAGCATTACATAAGTCAAATGGCATACGTTTATATGCGAAAGTTCCATAGGGGCACGTAAAAGTGGTCTTTTCTTGGTCGTGCGGGTCAATGGGAATCTGAAAGTAACCCGAGAAACCATCGAGGAAGCAATAGTACTCATTCCCCGCTAATCTCTCGAGCATCTGATCCATAAAGGGCAGAGGAAAATGATCCTTACGGGTGGCGTCATTCAATTTACGATAATCAATGCAGACGCGCCAACCCGTAACCAAACGAGTTGGAATCAACTCATTCTCCTCATTTGTGACAACAGTAATGCCACCCTTTTTTGGAACACAATGGATTGGGCTGACCCAAGGACTGTCCGAGATAGGGTAAATCAATCCAGCATCAAGAAGTTTTAAAACCTCTTGTTTGATAACCTCGTGAATTTTTGGATTCACCCTTCTTTGATGTTGGACTGCTGGTTTGAAGTCGTCCTCCATTAAAATCTTGTGTGTACAAAATTCAGGGTCGATGCCCTTGATGTCAGAGAGACGCCAAGCAATTGCTTGTTTATGAGACTTCAAAACCTTTATAAGAGCAGCCTTTTCCTCAACACTTAAGTTTTTAGCAATAATGACGGGTAATTTATCATCACCCTCCAGAAATGCATATTCAAGGTGAGGCGGCAAGTCCTTAAGTTCAACCTTAGGCAAGTCATCAGTTATTTCAACATTTTTGACTTCCTCTTTATGAAGTACTTTTGGAGGAAGAGGGGGAGATGGATCTTCGTTTAACAATTTTTCTAGCAAAAGAATATCCCCCTCAGGATCAAGATAGTCCTCATCAAATTCTCCTGAAATTGAACTGTCTTGGGCGAGAAAAGCTTCGACATCTTCCCAAAGGAA
This sequence comes from Artemisia argyi, assembly GCA_030686995.1. Lineage (NCBI taxonomy): Eukaryota > Viridiplantae > Streptophyta > Magnoliopsida > Asterales > Asteraceae > Artemisia > Artemisia argyi. Next base: position 67,667,650 of record CM060676.1, on the reverse strand, counting down.
GTCACTTCCCTCAAAAGGAGTGAGAGAAGGGGAAGAGTCGGATATGATAGGCTCAGAAGATGGAGTGGGACTGCCACTCGGAAGGTAACCCAGAAGTTCTTGAGAATACTCCTCAGACGCAACATCAATGACATCAATTCGGTTAACCGATTCGGCGTCATAATTAGAGGAGTACCTCGAGGTTTGATCGAGGTTAAATGTTATTGCTTCATTACCAACACGAAGAGTTATTTCCTCTTCGTGCACATCGATTAACGCACGACCAGTTCTTAAGAATCCTCTTCCAAGGATGAGAGGAACTCGTGCGTCGGCGTCGAAGTCAACAATCACAAAATCCGCTGGAAAGTGGAACTTTCCCACCTTTACAAATACATCCTCGGCAATGCCGAGGGGAAGAGATGTTGAGCGGTCTGCCAGCTCAAGAGTCATACAGGTGGTGGTGAGTTCTGGAAGAGAGAGCTTTTTCCATATCGAAAAAGGCATCAAGTTGATGCTTGCACCTAGATCGGCCAGGGCGAAGCACTCAACCATTCCGGGAAAAACACATGGAATGAGAAATTTTCCCGGATCTCCTAGCTTCTTGGGAAGCTGTTTCAAAAGAATCGCAGAGCAGTTCTCATTTAGTGGAGTTCGTGCCACTTCGAATAGTTTCTCTTTATTGTTCAACATATTTTTGATTGTCGATGCGAATTTAGGCATCAACAAGAGAGCATCCGCGAAGCTGATATCAAAATGAATATCTCGGAAAATTTGAAAAAACTTTTCCATTTGATGATTTGCTTTTTCGCGGAGCTTCTGGTCTTGTAACCTAGATGGATATGGTAGTGAAGGTTTGGATTTAGGGTTCTCTTCAGGAGTTTTGGGTGGTTCAAAGACAACTCCTGGCTTTGGTACAGTTTCTGATATATCCTGAGGGTGGACGTGTGCGGTACTTCGTGAGCTTGGAGTTTGCACCTTGTCCGTTGTCACCTCAGGTTCCTTTTCCACTTTGTATAATGGAGGAGGAATAGGACCAAGGGGTCCGTCATAAGCCATACCACTTCGGGTTGTGATCGCTTTAGCATCGCCCTTCGGGTTAGCGATCGTGTTGCTCGGAAGTTTTCCTGAGCCCGAAGGTCGATCATTTAAAGACTTTTTGAGGTCTTCGATCTGATTTCCGACAGTGGAGAATTGATTTCCAAAGGTGGCGAACTGCTTTATCATTAGCCTATTCATCTCCTCCTGACTTTTCATGAAATTATCGAGTTTACTCGTATCATTACCAATCGGTCCAGTTGGAACAATGGCTTGTGTTTGGTTAGGAGGAGCTTGAGTAGGGTATTGGTTAATTGGGACAATGGCTTGAGGTTGATTGGGAAAATTCTGGGCCCGGTTGTTTTGATTGGAACCGTGGTTTTGATAGTTTCCCTGATTTTGATTGCCATGTCCGTGAGAGCTGTTCCCTTGGAAGTTGTTTTGACCTTGATTGTGGTTGTAACTTCCCTGGTTTTGGTAACCTTGATTGCGGTTTTGATTGAAATTCCCTTGGTTTTGATAACCTTGGTTCATTCGATTCTGATTTTGGTTCTGGTGACGATTTTGAGCATTATGGTTTTGAGTGAAACCAGGTGGTCCAAGGAAATTGTCAGATCGATAGCTGAGAAGATTACGGTCCACTTGTGGTTGGTAACTAGTACCTCCCTGATTGCAGGAACCTTGAGCAGCATAAACGTTCTCTTGAGTGTAGCCAACGGTGGCTGGACACTCGAAATATGAATGGGGACCTCCACAAGTTTCACAAGTTCGATGAATGGCTTTGACTTGATGACTTTCTATATTTTGGATTGTGTGACTCATCCTCAACATAGCAGTAGAAAGATCATCCATTTTCTTAGTAATAGCCATAATGTCAGAAGAGGCTGGAGTGACAGACTTACATGACTCATCCCTCTCAGCTGAGGAATCCCAAAAATTATGGTAGGCAGTCATGTTCTCAATGAGATCAAAGCACTCTTCGGGACGCCTTTTCATAAAGGTCCCACTAGCAGCAGCATTAAGAATATCACGGTGTCTCAAGGTCAACCCATTGTAGAAAGTATCTATCTGGGTGACAAGCAACATATTATGGTTTGGACACCGATCAATTGAAAGCTTATAGCGTTCCCAAGCTTCGAATAAAGATTCGTCGGGAAGCTGACGGAAGTTACTGATATCATTTCGCAACTTAGTAACCATGGATGGTGGAAAGTATTTGGCTAGGAATTTAGCCACCATCTCCTCAAAAGAATGAATCGAGTTCTTAGGAAGTCGATCAAACCACGCAGTAGCGTGATGAGTCAGAGAATAGGGGAAGAGAGTGAGACGAATGGCATCATCGGAGACACCAGTCTGCTTCATGCATTGGGTGACGGCAAGAAATTTGTCGAGATGCTTGTTTACATCATCACCCGGTAATCCGTGAAATTGGCACGAATTCTGGACTTGCTGTATCATATGATGCTTGAGTCCAAAATCAGTGGCCGCAATATTAAGAGGGGCAATGGGTCCTCCCCTCCCTTGCATTGTGGGCTGACACAACTCCTCCATCGTTCGGAGATCAGGAGCTGTATTATCCATGATGGGTGGATCGTCGTTTCCGTTCATTTTCGGAACTGGATCCTCAACAATAGGACGTAACTGGTTACGTTTTTCAGTTGACGATTTCGTTTCGATTGTGAACGAGTGCGCATGCACTAGGGATAAAAACCTTTTGGACAATATTTTTGTTATCGTCCCGTAATCTAGAATCGTTTTTCCTTAAGAATCACCTTAAAAGAAAACCGAATCAGAAAACGTTACGATATGTTTTTGTTGTTTTTTTACTTCTTTTTTTTTTTTTTTTTTTTTGGTGTTTTAACACTTTAGGAAAAGTGTCAATGACTTTTATTTATATGTTTTGATTTTGAAAATATTCACAAGTGATGGTATTTGTACAGTGAGTGAGGTGAGATAACACTAATCTCGAAAGACGCTGCAGAAACGCGCACACCTCCCCGGCAGCGGCGCCAAAAATTGATTGAACCTAAACCACCAACTTAAATTGACCAAAGAATGGTCAAAAAAGTTAAATAGTCTAGATCAATACTCCGGGTAATATAAGGTATCACCGGGTCGTTAAATCCCGTTGAGGTGTGAAATGTAACTTTAGCGTGCTTTGTGATCTGTTGTTTATTCACAGAAAGGGTTTGTTGTGAGATTTATTTGGAATTTATTGAACAAAATAGCTTAGGAAAGCTATGTGATTGGTTACGTGAATTTAGGTTATGAAGATTTGAACTAAAACTTAAAAACGTACGTTTTGATTAAAAACGTACACAGACGAACAAAATGAAAAATACAACTGATGGACTGGAAAGGTCAAAAGTGTAAAATTATTATTTTTACAATCCTATTAATTAAAGAAAATTTTAGGAAAAATTAAAACTATTTTTACACTATTTAATTATTAATTATTAATTAATTACTAATTATCTATTTATTACTAATTAAATTAATTAGAATTATTAAAAATACTAAAAAGACTTGGAAAATTAAGAAAAATTTTACAAATCTAATTAACCATTACAGGAATCCTAAAAAATTATAAAAAGTTTATTTTATGGATTTTTAAACTAAATAACTAATTATTAATCTAATTACTTATTAATTTCTAATTAAACTAATTATATTATAAAAAATAGAAAATGAGTGATATAAATCCTAGAAAAATTTGTAAAATTGTTTTAACTTAAATAAAAGCTAGAAAAATTATAAAAACTAGGTTATACTTTATAAAATCTAATTATGCTATTTAATTACTTAATATTAATTAAAACTAAATTAAACTAAAATTAATTATAAAAACCACTAAACGACAAAATAAAATTCTGGAAAAATTTGTAAAATTACTTTAACCTAAAAGAGAATTTCTAAAAATATCAAAATGATATATTGCTTATAAATAAGCTAGAAAGAAAATTAAAATGATAAATCCTATTAAATAGAAGTTATCACTAATATTAAAGTTGATTTTTTTGGTTTTTTCTTTTTCCAAACTGATTATAAACTAAAAACAAAGACTTTTAATAAAAACACTTTTCACACAATCCAGAAATAAGCACTTTGAGTGTTTATTTGTCCACTCAGTTGACTTTTGTTGACTAAGGGTGTAAATAAGCTCAAATGAAGAGTGTGGGGTCCACAATGATAACTTATGGTTTCTCTGAGTTAGTAGAACCTGAATAAGCAAGAATGAGCCAAATAAGTGGCTTCAATAAGCCAATAATCACAAATAAGCTGTTTGCTCAATTGGTTTCTGAGACAGATGAGGGACAAGCTTTTGGCACAAAGTTAAGTGGGGTTCACTGGTCTTAAGGTCAAATAAGTGGTCAACCTACACTCCCTGGTAGGAGGGGGGTTGAGTGATGCCAAGTCTGAGGTGTGGGACCCACTGGGTCAGTCACAAACCACCAATAAAGTTGGGTGGGTGAAACAAGTCTGCTGAGACAGGGCAAGGTCTTTGCCCTGCAGTCAACTTCAAAGGGTATTTTGGTACTCAAGAAAAAATCACAAAATTATTATCACAATGAAAATCACTAGTTCAGATGGTAGGGTTTACACACAATAAATTTCAGACCTCCAAACACAACACAAAATTCAATTTTATTCATGCCATTTTGGTAAAAATCTGCATATGGTATTTTTGACTTTTAGAGAAATTGTAAGATTTGACTTTTGTTAACTTGTGTAGCTGATTTAGTGATCACATAAGTTAAAATAAGCTATATGAAAGCTAATTTAAGCAAAGACATCCACTTGTGAACAAATTTGATTTGGTTTGAGCTTGAAAAATCACCACAGTTAACTGTGGTGATTGATTTTTGCTAATTTTGACTTTTGGGTGAAAATGATACAAATGAGATACTTTGACTGAGGTACTTAGAACCTAAGAAAAGTGTTTCAGCCAGTCTTAACCACTAAAAAGCTCAAGTACACAGTTGGATACCCAAATCTAAACACCCCCTAAAAACTAATTTGTGAAGGAAATTTAAGTCAAACAATTACACTAAACAATCCACTGATTACAACTACAATGTTAAGCAATAATTAAGTAATTTAGACAAGAACTAACAAGTAAACTACTAAGGAGAGTGAAATTTGAAACAGTGAGGTTACATAAGCCTTCCAAGCACTTTTTTATGAACCAAGGACCCAATACCAACTCTTAATGGTTTCCACAAACCCCTAACCCACAGCCACCCATAATACACTGTGCTCCATGCTTTCTTCTTCTTTTTCACTAATTTTTTATTTTATTTTTATTTATTTAGTATTTTTGCTATTTTTCTTAAACTTAGTAAAACCTTTCTAAATTCTTGAAAAACTAATGGAAAACAGATCTCAGATGAATTATAAGGGTAAATAAACAACTAGATAACAATAAGAACCTTTGAATAACAATGTGAGATTTCTAAGTGAACTTTAAAAGTTGTAAAGAGAGTAAACTTAAAACTGATGCTTCATTAAATTAAATACAGATTACATAAGGATAATTTGATACTACAATGATTAAAACTACAAACTACACACACTACAAGGCTCCAATGAGCTACATATATATAAACGACCTAAAAATAATACCCTAAGTCTTCCACATGGCCTCCCCTTGAATTCTGATAGTCCCATAAGCTTTTACTTTGACCATAGACCAAATCCCAAGCGTCCAATTATGCTAAGATGATTCTGAGCCCTTGATTGCCATTTTCCCGCCCAAATTTATACGGGATAAGTTTTAGTGGTATTGGTGGGTATTGGTGAGGGCATTTATGGTGGTGGGTTTGTTAGGTGTAGCATTAATTGTGGGGGGGTTGAGTTGGTGAAAAGGTGAGGAGGGGGGGGGGGAAACTTCTCCCTGGTTTTGCGCGGCATGGTTGGGGAAAAAAGAGGTCAAAGGTCTTTTGACCTTGTTTGACCATTTGACCCAGGGATTATTAATATGGGGGTGGGCCGGGTAATTGTGGTGGGCTGGGTTAGGGGATGGGTTGGTATTTGGTTTTGGCTTTGGGTATAATATAGGGGTCCGGTTGGTTTGTTAGAAATTAAGCATAAGGACCAACTTTGTAATTTCATCAAAACTCAAAGACTAAAAGTGAAACTTTCCCAAAGTTCTCATAAGTACCAAAATTGCCAATCATTAATAAACCAAGAACCAATTTTTCCATTTTTGATTTTTCAAAATTCCCAGGGATCTATTTTGCCATTTTTGGATTTTCAGGGACTAAACTTGTAATTTTGGAAAACTTGATACCCAAGTGTAATATTTTGTAAGTTTTGACTTTTAAAACCTTGGGTTGACTTTTCCTATCAAAATAAATGCATAGGGACTAAAATGGACAAGTTTTGAAACTTGGGGGACTGAAACTGCCAATATTGCAAACTTTATACGTTTTTCCTTTGTTTTTGCACATTTTTCATTTAAAACACATAAAACACAATTCCTGGGATAATTTAAGTATTTTGATATCTTTTTGATTGTTTTTGTGCGTTTTGGCAGTTTAAATATATCAAAAACGATGAGTGTTTGAGCACTCATCAAAGTTTCACAAGCAGGCATTACTGATGGCTCTTCAAGATGAAAAAGATGGACATTTCCCTGAACAGGATAACAACTTCATGGCAAATGTGAACAATGATGATGACATGGAAGATCTGGAAGCCAATGCAGCTGTGATGCTTATGGCCAACATGCAGGAACTTAAGCTTAATGATTCAGGTCCAGTGTATGACACTGACGGCTTGTCTCAGGTACATGACCTCAATGCATGCTTTATACTTGATATAGCCTCACCTTCTGCTTCTGAATCAGATATGGCGCAAGTTGTTCCATCTGACTCATCTTCATCTTCTCAAATAGATGAACAAATAAGCACAGTTGTCATATTCGATGATGACACAGTTGTTTCATTTGATGATCCTATTGAGAACGATAAACATGATCATATAGAACAACATGAACCATCATTTGATCCAGACCCTGACCTCATATTGTCACAACTGAATGCTCTACAAATGCAACTCATAAAATGCAACGAGAAAAACAAAGTTTTAAAAGAAACTAATGCGTCACTTGCAAGAGATATTGAGTGTTATAAAATTCAGCTTTCAAATCAGGAAGACAAGATTAAACGTGCAAAAAGTTTTGAAAAAGCTTTTCAAGATTCTTACAACAAAGAACAAGATCTTCAACACAAAATGCAAGATTTAATTGAGTCAAACGGAAAGTTGATTTCGAAACTCGAAAGTGAAAAGTGTGAATTGAAAATGCAAGTTGAACGTCTTCAAACAGTACTTTCAAAAACAGAAACAGAATTGTCAAGTTGTAAAAAGGATTTTTGTGAACATAAAATACGAAAAAGGAAGTATATAGATGACTTACTCGGTGAGATTGTTGATCTTGAAAAACAACTCAAAGAATTTCGTAACATTGTTTACAAACACGGGAACTCTGTCACAACAATTCAGAAATTTACTTTAAAACCGAGACCCGATAAAGGTTTTGCACTTGGTGATTACAATTCAATGTTTCTTCACACGGCATTCAAAGAAATTCCTAAAATTTACAGTATGGACCATTTGCTTGATAATACAATTGTGTGTGCTGTTGTTTTTGATACTGAGGAAGAAGAAGAACTTGAAGACGAGAGTCGATCAAAAATGAGTTATGTTCAATATTGGACACCATATGACTATTCAAAAGCTCCACTTCTTTCTAAATCTTTTGTGACTCAAAAGGAATTACCTGAGAAATCATGGTTTGTCGAAGAGTCATATGTTTCATCCTCTAATGCGGCCCCTGTCCAAACTGTAGCACAAATAAATGGTCCTTTACCATCATCCGGTGAACTTACACCATTACCGAAAACTTGTCGTGTCTTAAATTATTTCAAAACTTTTATGGAAGACATCGAAATTTTGGAGGAAACAATTGCACGTAATTCTGAAATAAAAATTGAAACTTTTCAATCCGCTTACGAGCAAGAAAAGAGAGATATTTTTCAAAAACAAATGTTGCCAATTGTCAAACACCTCCGTCTCTGTGCTACACGTTGGGATCAGGAACTTCAAAACGAGGTGAAAAATATGATAAACGTTTTCAACTCTACCGAAAATGAGATTTTGGTTCAAAAGCAAAGAAATAGAGTTTTAAAAAATGATGCTGATCGACTCTTGGAACAAGTTCTCAATGCTGATATTTTGTCTGTTATCATGAATGATCTCTATAATTCCGGTACTTCTATGCTTATGGATGATCTTTGTGTTGATAATAACTCGTTGAATGTGGAAATTGAGACACTGAATCATGAGAATGAAAAGCTGAGAATTAAGAATGATGATGTGACAAAACAATTTTCAAAAGAAATTTGTCAACTCAAACAAAGGCTTGAATGGTGTCAAGCTCAAAGTCTTGAAATGGAATTGAAACTTCAAAGTCAAAATGTTTCAAACTCTTGTCAGCTTTGCAAAAACAATGAGTCTTTAAAAAGTCTCTGTCTCAAATATGAGAAAGAAATTGCGGATTTAAAAATTGAAAATGTCGAATGGCAACAAAACCGCGATGACATTAATTACTGCAATGTGAAACTTGAGTCTGAAATTCAGGATAAAAATCACATCATCATCGATTTGAAAGAGAAAATTAAGCTACTTCAAAAAGGAAAGATGGTTGACACCACGGTGATAGCACCAGGAATGTATCAATTAGACAAAACTTCTAAAGGGAATGTTGTTCAAAATACTAATGTTGGTAACTCCACTTCTACAGGACTAGTCTCCACTAATAGCGTTAGCAGACCCAAGCGAAAAAGTAAAAAGAAGAATAGGCTCTGGCAACGTAAAAGAGGATCACTAGAAGCTCAAGGAGTAGAAGACCAACTTAGGAATTTGAATAAAACTCATGTTGCATCAGATTTAGATTCTAATCTGGCAAATTCTAATCCAAAGCTAAATGTAACGAATGATGAACCTTTGAATGTTTTGAATATTAATGCATCTTGTGTGTTTTGTCGCAAAAGCGTATCATCTGGTGATCATACTAAATGCATAGCTAATTCTCTTCTTACTCGTCATAAGAAACGTAGGACACGCATTCCTTCTAGGCCCACTACTGCCTCTAAGTCTATCTTAGGAAAGCCGCCTTCTACGGTTTCTAATGAAGTTGAAGTTACCCCCATAAGTGCAGAGAACAAATCTAGGAATAAGCCAACTACTAGTGAATTCACCATTAAGAAAGCAAAAACTAGTTGGAATTGGCAACGTTGGTTACAACATAAACCAGACTTCAAATGGATTCCTAAATTGTTGAATACATGTGCTTCTAACCAACAGGAACCCGCACTTTCTTTGGGTTCCACCCTTACTTCTGTTCCATCCGTGTCTTCTTCCTGTGATGCAGGTGGTACAGATTGTTCTCTGGATTGTTGATAGCGGATGCACCCGACATATGACAGGCAATCTTAAACTGTTACACAACTTTGTCTCAAAGTTCATTGGTACTGTCAGATTCGGGAATGATCATTACGCTTTAATCATGGGATATGGTGACTATGTCAGTGGGAACATTGAAATCAGTCGTGTTTATTATGTTGAAGGCCTTGGACACAACCTTTTCTCTGTTGGTCAATTTTGTGATGGGGATCTAGAAGTTGCATTTCGTGAGAAAACTTGCTTTGTTCGTGACTTACAAGGAAACGATCTAATGTCTGGCTCACGTGGCTCCAATCTTTATACAATATCAATGTCAGATATGATTGCAACATCTCCGATATGTCTTCTCTCCAAAACGGAATCGACTAAATCTTGGTTATGGCACAAACGTCTTTCGCACTTGAATTTCAAAACTATGACTGACCTTGCTCGTTATAAACTTGTTGATGGATTTCCAAGATTCCGTTTTACCAAAGATCACTTACGTCCAGCCTGTGAACAAGGAAAAAGTACTCGGGCTCATTTTCCTTCAAAACCTGAGCACAGTACGAATCATGTTTTACAATTGCTACATATGGATTTGTGTGGACCGATGCGTGTTCAAAGTATCAACGGGAAACGCTACATTCTTGTAATTGTGGATGATTACTCCAGATGGACTTGGGTTTATTTTCTACGAAGTAAAGATCAGGCTCCTTCAATGATCATCACCTTTCTCACTAAAATTCAAGTTCAGTTACGCAACACGGTACGTATAGTCAGAACTGACAATGGAACTGAATTTAAGAATCAAACACTTCGGTCATACTTCGAGAAAGTGGGAATTGAACATCAAACATCTATTCCTAGAAGCCCAGAACAGAATGGAGTTGTTGAAAGACGCAACAGGACGTTAGTGGAAGCTGCTAGAACTATGTTGATTAATGCTCAATTACCGGATTACTTATGGGCGGAAGCTGTTTCAACTGCATGTTATACACAAAACCGTTGCATGATCACTAAACGCCATCGCAAAACACCTTATCAAATTGTTCACAAGAGAAAACCGAACATCGATTACTTTCATGTATTTGGAGCACTATGTTATCCGAAAAATGATCGTGATGATTTAGGTAAACTTAAAGCAAAGGCTGACGTCGGAGTGTTCGTTGGATACTGTGAAAATTCTAAAGGTTTTCGGATATGGAATTGTCGAACAAGAGAAATTCAAGAAACCATTCACGCTAATTTTGATGAACTCACACAAATGGCTTCTGAGCAACATAGCTTAGGACCCGAATTCAACCGTCTTAACTCTCCGGACTCTTCGGCTGAACAATTGCCACTCAACCGCAAAGAATTGGAAACCTTGTTTGCTCCACTGTTTGATGACACAATTGAATACCGTTCTACTGAGGTCTCACCTTATTCCGCTGCTCAACCTGATAATATTCCAGTACCTAACTCACCTCAACAAACTACAACAACTGTTGAGAAAGACGGTCCTCCAATTGCATCACCATCTACAGCAGAACAAACTATTTCTAACTCCCACCATTCAGCTGAAGATCCAACACCACCATCAGTTCCACAACCCGCAGAGCATGATCCTGATGTGTTCTTTAACCCGTTTGCACCGGCTCCTACCTTTCCTGATATAGCTGAGTCATCTACACGCAATTTGGATCCTGCTAACATGCGAGATACTTATCAACTACACCCTTCAACACACAAATGGACTAGAGACCATCCACTAGTTCATATTATTGGCCATCCAGATGCACCTGTAATGACAAGACAACGACTTCACACTGATGGAGAAACTTGTATCTATGCACTCACAGTTTGTCAAGGGGAACCAAAGAACATTAAAGAAGCAATGACTTATGACAACTGGATTGAATCTATGCAAGAGGAATTTCAGCAGTTCATCCGATTAGAAGTCTGGGAATTAGTTGAAAGACCTGAAGGAGTCTTTGTCATTGGGTTAAAATGGATTTGGAAAAATAAGCTAGATGCAGAAGGCACTGTCATACGTAACAAATCACGCCTGGTAGCGAAAGGATACTCCCAACTAGAAGGACTTGATTTTGCTGAATCCTTTGCTCCAGTGGCTAGACATGAAGCTGTTCGGATCTTTTTGGCCTATGCTGCACACAGGAACATGGTTGTTTACCAAATGGATGTGAAAACAGCATTTCTTAATGGAGACCTCCGTGAAGAAGTGTATGTAAGCCAACCAGACGGCTTCGTTGATCCTGAGCGTCCTAATCACGTTTACCGACTCAAAAAGGTACTCTACGGACTCAAACAAGCCCCACGGGCGTGGTATGACAAACTTTCTACTTTCTTGCTGACCAATAAATTTTCTAAAGGTTCGGTGGATCCAACATTTTTTACAAAAACCTACGGGGAGGACTTACTCGTTGTTCAAATATATGTCGATGACATTATTTTTGCTTCAACAAAGAGAAGTTACTCTAACGATTTTGCAAAACTCATGAAAGATAATTTTGAAATGTCCATGATAGGTGAACTTTCGTTCTTTTTAGGACTACAAGTTTATCAATCACCCCGTGGAATTTTTATAAATCAGTCCAAATATGCTCTTGAAATTTTAAAGAAACATGGGATGATGACGTGTGATACTTATAATACACCAATGGGCTATACCACAAAACTAGATGCTGACTTACATGGGACTCCTGTTGACCCTACCAAATACCGCAGTATGATTGGGTCACTCATGTATCTCACAGCTAGTAGACCTGATATAGTATTTGCTGTCTACATGTGCTCTCGCTATCAGTCCAAACCAACTGAAAAACACCTCAGTGAGGTCAAAAGAATCCTTCGATACATAAAGGGAACCATTAACTTGGGAATCTGGTATCCGAAGGATTCCGGTTTTGAACTAATTGCTTTTTCAGATGCTGACCATGCAGGATGCTTAGACACACGAAAAAGTACATCTGGTGGATTACAGTTTCTCGGAGACAAACTCGTGTCCTGGCAATCAAAGAAGCAGGACTGCACATCACTGTCGTCAACAGAATCTGAATATGTAGCCATGTCTGCTTGTTGTGCTCAAGTCATCTGGATGAGATCACAACTTAAGGATTATGGCTACCTATTCAACAAGATTCCTATCTACTGTGATTCCAAAAGTGCAATTGCGATCTCCTGCAACACAGTACATCATTGCAAATCCAAACACATCGATCTTCGATATCACTTCATCAAAGAGCATGTTGAAAAGGGTACCGTTGAATTATATTTTGTTGGAACTGAGTACCAATTGGCGGACTTACTTACCAAATCTTTAGCACCATCAAGGTTTGCGAGTCTAGTTCACCAAATTGGTATGCGATGTTTGACTCCAGATGATCTGGAAAAAATTTTAAAACACAATTGATCGTCAAACATCAAACTATCTTTGTAAATATTTTTTTTCAAAAACAAAAAACAAAAATATAAAACCATTAAAAACACAAAAAGATTTTTGGTTTTTCTCTCTTAAAAATAAATAAATAAATAAATAAATAAAATAAAAATTCCTTGTTCAAGATATGCAGTTCACAACGTTTTTCTGAAAAATCATTATAAAATGCATATCTTGAGGGGGAGACAGAAATTTTTTTTTTAACTTCTTTATTTTATAATTCTTTCTCATCACTACTAAATCTCATTCTCGACACCTCTTGAACCATTACGTGTTAAAATTTTCTGAATTACTTCGTATGGTTGGTTCAAGAGGGTGCCACATCCATAATTCTCGTAACATTTTTTTTCATCTCATAAGTCGTTAAGTCATTATGAAACTCAAGGGACTCAATGTGTATCATTTTTTTAAGTTTTGTTTGGTAAAACAAGTAGAGGGGCCAAAAGTGTCAATTTCTCAAAGATATTAGTATATACTTTTAATTTCACTCCCTGCTCCTGTTTTCCAAAATCTGAATACATCAAACGCGCCCCATTATATTCCAAACATCAAACGTGCCAAAAATTTTCAATATCAAGAATTTTTCAAGGTTTTTGCAAGATTCATTGATTGTGAGTGTTCACAATTGACACATTATTTACCATTACATGCATCCTATCTGTTGATATGAGTCTAATCGATTTCCTAGGGTTTATGTGAATTCTGTATTTGGGTGTTTCTTGTATGTAGTGATTTAGGTTAATTGATTGATATGGCCAATTGCGGCATGTCCCATTGTACCTTATTTGACCGTGCCTTGATTTTAGTTGCCTCATCCTAGTGTATAATAGGTGGTTTTAACTTTCATAAGCCCATTATTCTGTTTTTGGCTATCACTGAGATTAGGGGTATTTGATATGTGTTATGCTTATAATTTGGTCTCACAATCACTGCGGAACACTGCGAGTTTGAAATCTTTGGTAATTATCGAGTTTGATAATTGGGCTTTTCAAGTTTGAAAAACTTATAGGATTATCGAGTTTGATACTGTTTTTGTGGCTTATCGAGTTTGGAATGTTAAATGCTTATCGAGTTTGCAAATGTTTTTCAAGCTTATCGAGTTTAAGTATTTTAAACTTATCGAGTTTGAAACATGTTAGGATTATCGAGTTTGAAAACTTTAATGGCTATCGAGTTTGAAGTTGTTGTCTTTGGTTATCGAGTTTGACGACATATCAAGTTTGAAAACTTTGAATGTATCGAGTTTAGTATATTCACATGCTTATCGAGTTTAAGTATTTTAATCTTTATCGAGTTTGAACTATTTTCCTTATCGAGTTTGGTAAAGTTAAAAGCTTATCGAGTTTGAAACTTTTCTTAGCCTTATCGAGTTTGGATCAAAATGGTTTCCGAGTTTGAAATTCTTTCCATATCGAGTTTGGGATGTTTATCGAGTTAAGTCTAATATTTTTTCGAGTTAAGTCTAAAATGTTCTTCAAGTTGAGTTATCTAATCTCTTACTTATTTCACTCCGAGACAGGAGTTTCGAAATGGAACCATCACGTATGGGTTCTAGTTTTTCCATTTTTATGAAAAGAAATGCTGCCGAAATTTTTTCAAAATTTGTCAAGTTATGAGTTTTTTTTCTAAATGGAAAGATGATCGCGTTTCATGTTTATCTAAGAGTTGTGTTGATTCTTATGAGGATTGTATGTGTCTCTTGGTTTGATTTATCAAATGTTGGATATGTGATGTTGATTTTATCTTGGGCGATTGTTTTCGGATATTATTCTTTTGTCTAACACTAACGAGCTAATCACCACACGGCTTTTGTTGGTTTATGAATCATTTCAGGTCTCGATATGGCAAAGAAATCAACACCTAGACACGAATTGATTCAAGGAGATGAAAGAGTAATCGCTAAGACAAACCATAGGATAGATCTCGACTCAATCACATGTCATGATACTTGTGCAATCATCCTGGAAATACTTAAGAGACACTTCATTTACAACCTCCTCACCATCACCACTGAAGTACCTGAAGTCTACTTAACACAGTTTTGGGAGACTATTGAAATTAGCAAAGATGAAAAATCATTGGGGGTTCATCTTGATCACAAACTTGTTGTGTTTGATGTACAAACTCTCCGCATGGTTCTCGGTTTGCCTAATGTCAAGAAATTCTCTCCTTTGCCATCATTGTCAGATGTTATCAAACTTCTTCGAGAACTGCAGTATGATGAATCAGTAATCCAACTCAGAAATATATCCCACGTGGACAGGAAATACATTCCACAACCTTGGCTCACACTTTACTCAATTCTCTCCAACAGTTTAACGGGCAAAGAAACTGGGCATGAACATCCTAGTCTAGAATTGATGCATATTTTCTGGGGGTTGTCAAACAAGCCAAAATTGACTATGGTCAACTCATTTTGGTGGACATGGTTAATCACGCAAGACAGTTTCAAAAATCGTCTACCTCAAAAATTCCATTCTACAGATTCACAAAGTGTCTCATTGCTCACTTCATGGAGAAAAACCCAGATATTGATCGTAGATCAGAAGACAAGAAACACCCCCCCCCCCCCCTCTGTGGATCATAAATATTCTAAAACCAGGATTTAGAAGACAAACACTCAAAAACAAGGAATGAGAATTCCCGATAGTCTTATGCCTGATGATGTTCGTGACACTGAGGCATATATTTTGTATGATGAAGCTCAGAGAATTGATAAAGTGGGTTTGACTGAGACAAAGAAAAGGAAAACTTCTAAAAGGCAAACTTCAAAAGATGCTTCTACAATCAAAACCATTCCCAAATCCAGAACCAAAAAGGACACAAGAGAGCCTAAGAAGAAAGTGACTACTATTCGTGATGAACCAACGGATGATGAAGGAGATGCTCATCAGGAAACAGAAACTGAAAAACTCACAAAGACTTCAAGCAAGAAGGCAGATAAGGGAAAAGCTATTGAAACTCAAGAAGAATCAGTCACCTCACCAATGTCTGAATCCGAAGAAGATGAACAACTGCAACTAACCTTAAGAAAAAGCAAAGAATCGGAAGCAGAAAGAATTGCAAAAGTTACAAAGAAAGGTGAAGGTTCTGGAACTCAAGAGCCGGTAAGCCCAACTCCAGAATCAGAAAGAGATGATCAAACATCAGAAGAAGCTCATTCACAAACAGAATCATCCTCTGAACCTGGGGATGATAACTCTGAAGATGAAGCTGAGTCATCAAGCTCTGATTCAAAAGAATCTCTCGATAAACCGGATGAAACTGAAATTGAAGATGAAGCTTCAAAAGGCAAAGATGATGAGTCATCCGAGAATGATGAGAGTAGCGATGAGGAAGATAAATCGGAAAGTGAAGAAGTTAATGATGAAGATGATGAGGAGTCGGATGGTGAGAAAAAGGATGAGCTACTTGAAACTAGTCAAGATACCCCTATTGACATTGTAGGAGTTGATGAAGGACAACCAACAGTTCAACCACAACAACAACCTTTATCACAACCTCAAAGTCATCCTCTGGAAAAACCTTATACAACTGTTGTTCACTCAAGCTTGTTGAAATCACTACATGACCAATACAATGCACTTGAAAAGCAAGTTAATGAACAACAGCGTGATGTTGAAGCTTTCAAGATCTACAATGTGGATAAAGCAGTCGAGGATCAAGTAAAACAGATATTACCGAGGGAAGTTCAGAAGTATGTTCAGAAGGAACTTCCTTCTGCTGTGAGACACTATGTCAACAGGAATCTTGCAGAGATCGTTTCTCACAGGTTTCAAACTACACCAATCACTGTTCAGACTCTACCTCCAAAACCTTCCATAAGTGATCTCAAAGGCAAATTATTGGAAGCTATTGTGAATGATCCGGATGAAAATGATCTACGCAAAGCACTTATCAAGTCTATCAAGAAAGCTGAAAAGAAAAGCGAATCCTGCAAAAAGACTATTGCTACTAAGCGTCGACATGAAGATTCCGACCCAGATGATCAGCCACAACCTGAAAAGAGGAAGAAAGTGTCCGGTTCCACCTCCAGAGCTCCAACTACAACCACAACCGTTAATGTTTTTGCTGATCCAAACCCTCCTCAAACAACCGAGGATCCACACCCGTCACTATCAACCGAAGATGCTGATGTAGATATGGATGAAATCCCTCCGTTTATCACCGATAACATTACGGAACCACCCAAGGATGCTCAATTAATTCCAGTTCCTGAATGGATTAACCCAGATGCTCCTTCTTTTAACTGGTTTGATGAAATGGTTGATGCTCACCCAGATGTCACTGAAGCTGAAGAAATGACTGAAGGTTCTATTATAAGCTTCACAAAAAGAATTAAAAAGGTGATGCAGACTCAAAGACTTCAGCTTTCTGACTTGGTAAAGATTCGCAAAGCAGGGTTCACGGAGTTCAAAACATGCACAACTACTGAACTTGAGTTCGAATACAACGTGGAAGAGGTTGCAAGAGCTCTATCTAAAAACATTACTTGGGAGAAGATACCATCTTGGGACAAACTCTATCATGGCACGGAACCCCTCGTTGATGAATTCAAATATCAAGATTTTTCTCAACCGTTACCCCTTGTTGGTCCTCCAAGTGATCCTAAGCTCCCCAAGCAATACTTCTTCAACAAAGACCTTCTCTATCTTATTCATGGGAGCACGAATCCTAATCACCGATATGCAACATCTCTCACCAAATTCAGAGCCGCCTCATATCCTCTGGAAACACTGGAAGATCAAATGAGAGGCTTGCACTCCACATCCATCTCCAAATACAATCATGAAGCTGCATTGTGTATGCTTCCCTGGCCAGAGATGCGCAGATGGTTCTACAAATACAAGCTGACATTCCGATCCAGTCACAGAGTCTTCTCTAATCATCGCATTCTTGCCATCACAGCAGTCCCAAGTACTGAGAAAAGATATGGATATAACTTTCTTGATGAAATTGAGGTCCGCCGAAGTGATGATCAACTTTATAAATTCAGTGAAGCTAACTATCATCGCTTGAACCTCAATGACATTGCTGACATATACTTACTCAAGGTTCAAGGCAAACTTCAAAACTTGTCTGGTAGCCTTCAGTATGACGTCATCAACTCTATTTTGCTCTTCATGCGCCAAACCATTATCAAAGCAAGAGTCGAAGATGCACAACTCGGGGTCGAAAGTTATCAAAAGTCACTCAACTTTACTGCTCCACAATTATATCCTCATAACATCCCGCATTTAAGACCTTTCATCTTCAACAAAAAACCTTTTGGAGTGGTTTACCCGCACAACGATGGTTACCGTTTCATGAGATACGAAGAGGTTCATAAGTTCGGGGATCAGACTCTCAGATTTGTCAGAATTCAGCTGAATGAAAAGCTCAAAGAACATAATAGTGGGATTAAAGTGGGATGGAATAAAAGAGATGTGAAAGAAGCACTTAAGTTCTTGGCTAGGATTGATCAAAAGCTTAGGTTCAGGGAGCAGATACGCAGATTGGAGAGCTTGATTGGAGCAAGGGAACCGATTCCTAACATTCTCACTTACCGCCGTCCGAATACTCCTCGAGCATGATCATTTTGGTATAACATTAACATTGTTTCCTCATAATATTTTCTTCATCTATTACTATGGTTTGTGCACACATAACAGTGTACAACCCGCACTTGTATTGAAAGGACCCTGAGGTACACATCAGTGCCTCAATCCTTATATAAGGAGCGAAGGCTTCTTACTTTTGAGTAGAATTAATCAAACATTTTCTGATTTTCATAATTCTGCTCAAAAGACAAGTATTTCACCTCAATGAGTATTCACTTGTTGAGGGGGAGCACTTGAAAACTCATCGTTTTGAAAAACAAAAGTTCTTGTTGATATCTCCCCATAAGACTCAAATAGCATATTTTAATCAAATGTTTCTCAAAAACAACATCTTATATGCTATTTTTGAGGGGGAGAAAAGAAAAGTGATTAAAATATGAAAGTTAAATGTTGCTTAAATGTCAAACCTCATGCGAGCTAGACTCAGATTCACCCAGGAATTGACAAAACATAAAAGTTAGTAAATTCGAAAAGACTTTTCCTCGACGGGTAATAACATCAAGTTAGTTACTAGAGCTAGTTGTCACCTAAAAACTGACAATGGAATTCTTTAACTAGCCACGTAAGCGTGTCTCGAAAAGGATTTGTCTCAGTAGAAATGTACCGTTTCGAGAAACTTTCTGTGGACTTGACCAGGCCGGGTAATAACTTCAAGCTAGTCTAACTAGTGATGTAAGCGTGTCTCGAATCGGTCTTGTTCACTGAAAGTGGATCAATTCAAAAAGTGCTCGCTCCTCCCGCATGTGCAAATTTATTAAATACATATGAGCACATGTGAAGGGGGAGCCCTTCATAAACACAAAACTCTCAAAGTGTTAAACAAAATGTTTGATAATCACAAACACTTTGAGAGATTTTCAAAGGTTTCTTGGCTATTGTCGGATAATCACGGAGTTATAAGGTGATTAAGATAGAAAAAAACCATCCTATGATCCGCCAGAGCCGGAGGGATCTACCCAAGGACATCACCAATAGTTAGAACTAGAAGTCCTTAGGTATGATATGAAAAAAGGAGTAAAGAATGAAAGGAGAAAGAAGGGGTTGAAGAATTAAAAAGAAAAGTAAAGAAAAGGGTGAAAAGAAATAGCCCTCCGTATGATTCAACCTTAGGGCAGACACCGGGTTCAATTCGTATGCTACTGGTTGTTGCTAAGGCAACACCGGTATTGAAGATAAAGTCGTCATGGACCCAATGACGCAATGCACTAAACCTTCTTAACCACTCAAGTTCTCTTAAAAGAGCTTGTTTCATTCTCACGGGGAACCAGTGTAATCTATCGACTTATCTCTTAGAGATAGTTGATATTGAAGCAGGAGACCCCTCCCTAGTCTCCGAATAGGAAACCTAAGTGAGCACTTATCGAGTCTAGAGTCATGAGATTCATCAAAGATCTCTTAGGGATACTTAGTATTTCTACAACTGGTGTTTTACATCAATGGGCACCAGCTGTAAATTATAGAGTCCTTCGCAGATCTTAGCAATCTGCCGAGAACGTTTATGAGAGAATTACATATGTATTTCTCAATGATTGAACGGAAATTCCTGCCAGGGTCAACATCAAACAGCCCTGACAGCAGGTCACTTCGGTAACCCCATAAGGGTTACGCTTAGTGTTCGCGATGGTTATTTAGCGGTCTACAGTCGTGGAGTGATCCCCAGCGACTCACCCAGTCATTGAGCTACTTAGTAGGTCTCGTAAGCTCCTTCGGGAGTATCTGACATGGGAACGGCCTTGATAAGGATTAGAAGGAGTCTTCACACTATGCTGTTGATGAGCTCTAATTCCTTATCTGTAAGTACCGGTTGTTTATTGCTAACTGTTTACTTGCAGGTACATCACTTCCATGATGGCAGATTCCAGCATGCTCATATATACATCTTGAAGCAAATGAAAGCTCCCCCAAAGATCTTAGCACAACAAAGTTCAAAGAAAGATTCTACGCCAAAAGGAAGAATCTACAAAGTTTAAAGACTAAAGATCAAAAGTGTATGCAAAGGAACTTCGTGCTTTCGAAAGTCTAAGTCCTAAGATGTATGAGCATGTTGGAATGGCGGACAACCACCACAGACACAGAAGTGACGATCGGCAGACAACTTCATAACATGATCACCATCACATCAACAAAGAACGAAGAACAAAGAACGATGAAAGATTTTGCTAACGTCAACTACAAAGTCAAAGTATAGAAGATGACGAAGTCAAGCAACCTTTGATGACCAACACTTAGGGGGAGATTGTTGGTAATAGACTTTATTATTTCAAGTGTCGGTCATTAAGTTTTACACTAGGTTGCTTTATATTACATTTATCTTATGTTTCATTAAGTTTTATGCTTAGTTTATAGGTTTGGATAAAGTCTAAGGGCTAAGTATGTAATATTGTCTAAGTGTGGTGAAGCCCTAATCCTTTCCTATAAATAGCAATGTGTAACCTCATTTGAGGTTGTTGGTTCTCTTAATATTATTATTAGTCTTACATTTCTTATTTTAGGGTTCCTTCCACTCTCTCTCTCTCTCTCTACTTACTTTCTCTCTCTAGATTTCTTAGTGATTATGTGATAAAATGGTGACCTAACATAACATAATACAATAGTAGGGAGCTTCATGTGAGGAGTCATATACTTCTGAATTATGATGGCCCGAACAGTGTTATATTATATCTAAAACATTAACGAACCTAAGAACAATAACTTATGAAACTTAAACAAGATGAATAAAGCTTGACATACATCCAAACCTACCACACACTAGGATACGTGAGTAAGGCAGTCTAGTTCCCGAGTCACTATTTGCATCACTTAAATTAACCTAAGCCCAGGTGAGTTCATAGCCTCATACTCTTTTAAAATGCTTTCACTCTAAATGGTTTATAAACCCTGTGAGGGGAATACATGCTACTTGCTTTACTTAAAACCGAATACAAGTCTTTTTCTTTGGTTGTTGCACGAGTAAACTAACTGCCACCACTACATAACCAAAATTCATGAATCTAATCGTTTGGGATATTTTACCCACGCGAACGCGGATATAGTTGATAGATCTATTGGAGTTTGACAACTCCCGTTGGTATTAACTCCTCACTGGGTGGTACCAATAAGTACTATATTTGAACCCACTGAAGGTTTAACTTTGGCAAGTTATCCTTCCCATCCCATCATTGTTGGGTCTGCAGCACCCATGACCCGGATTGTTAACATGTGATTCATGAGCTTAGTACAACATACCCCACTAATGATAATTGTGCATGCATCACAATTATCACACACCTTACATTTTCCCAAATGGGTGTAACAACTGAACCCAGGGAACTTGTATTCACTAACCCCTAAACCTATGACTCTCACTCAACACCTAGTGTTGACTTTTTAAGCATGTATTCTAGGTATATCACTTCTATGGAGTCATGGCAGAAGGAGGCATTGAACTCGGAGGAATTTTCATGGTTATCATTCAAACATAACCTAACACCTAGATTTTTGGGACCTCATCAAAAATAAAGGTATATCTTTTGCAATTAAAACTCTGATAATAATGAATGATAACTAAATTTCTAAAACGTCTCTTTTCGAGTCATTTTCTATTACTGCAACTATGATTCTATGAAGTAATACCCCAAACACTTAATCCGCTGCGATGAGTAAAAAATGGGGGTATTACAGATTGGTATCAGAGCTTCAGTTATAGAGAACAAGATCAAAACCTGATGAGGCGAAAAATGATCCGTTTTTAGGGGGTCATTTAAGCCCGGAATTGAATTTATTTGATCAAATATTGCCATAAATCGTTCCTTTTGTGATTTTAGGTACTTTGGGAGTGAAATCTGGAAAAGGAAGCAATTTGGACATTTTTGGAGCATAAAAGTGAAGAAAACGCCAAAGACTTAATTTTCCATGCTGGGAACAGTGTGTGACGGCGTCAAGAGTACTTTCCTGACGGCGTCAAGAGTAAAGACCATGACGACCCAATACAGAAATGAAGGCGTCACAAGTAGAGCGTCAAGAGTTAAAAGTGTGACGGCCTGCAAAAATGGACTACATGACGGCGTCAGATGTAGATCAAGGCAGTCCGAGGATTATTTTGGCGGCGAGATGACGGCGTCACCCATTTGTTCTTGACGCCGTCAGCCTCTAATATCTATATATAGTTTTCTAATTTTCATTCATTAGGAGGAACAAGTTTGGAGAAATCCTAAGGCCGAACCATATACGAATTTTACAGCTTTTCAAGGGTTTTCAACCCTTGAATCCTTACATGTGTTATTAAGATAAGTATTTTCTTAATTCAATCAATATGTCTATGTGTTGGTTGTCTATATCTTGTGCTTGTCTTGATTCCACCATGCTAGGCTAGATTTATCTTGTGTTTGCTTAGATCTAATGAAACCTAGATGTTGATTATATGTTGATTACTTGTTTATGGTTGTATTAGATGAATGATTTCAATGTTAGGCTTAAGAAAACTGGCAGATCTCCAAATGGTAACATGCTTGAACGTCTTAGGAAACATGAACCGATGTGTACTAGGTTTTATTGGTTGTATTTAATGCATGAGTAAATTCTAATGATCCCGTGTTAGGAGCTTCTTGCAGGCTCGACATAGGAGTGAAGTAGGCACTCATAGGATTGGGGAAGTAAGTACGCCACCCCAAGAATGGTATTAAGGAATACAATCCGTCATCCACGCAACTATAACAAGTAATTAACGTGTAAAAGATATCTAGGGAGTAGTGAAGTCTAAGTAAACACATTTCTCCCACTTATTGCTCACAACCTTAGTTTAATATAGTTTATTTTCATTTTTAGTATTTTATTTTGATTGCATCTTAGTATTGGGTTAGTTGACTAGCAACTAATTCCGCCCAAAAATCCTTCAAACCCGAGATTTTTATTTGCTTTCTAAAAAATATAAAAATACAAAAAGAATCATCCCTAATCTCTAGAACTAGTATTTAGGTTTTCTAATCCTATCGACACTATTCCTAGCTGAACGATCAATCCCCCGGTACTTGTCACTATACTATACTACAACGATCAGGTACACTGCCTGGTGGGGGTTGTAAGCTTCTCAAGATCCCTTGAGAGGTAAAGCCTGGTGCGATTCCCACGTATCAAAACATAAACTACAACTATTTTTTTTTTCTAAACCCGAGGAAAGTCCTCAGTACCTCTGCCATCCTCCGTAACTATACGTGCTAAGGTTAGTATAATAATTGCCTGCTTAATTGCTAAATGATTTATAGTATTTTTACTATTATATATAGTTATGTCTACTCCCCACTACCCTACCCCCGTCTCATCTAGCTTACGTCCGAAGAATGATCTTTCCTCTCCGAATGTACTAGATTATTCCCCTAAACCCTATATCCCCAATAACTTAGAAGATTCTAGGAATAGTTTAGATGTACCTTCACTCTTAGAATATACCCCTTCCTTAGATAACCCTCATTTAAAACACATAAGAGATTTATATGCTAAGACATCACCCCTACCTCCCCTAAACCCTGTTATACATCCACCTTTCCCCACCTCTAGATTAGAACCCCATGGTTTCTTTCTTAAACTACTATAGTCAGGTTGATTATCTAAGTTATTACTATTATGACATTTTTCTATCTTCTCAAGAAGGTCAAGGAAAATCTCATCTAAGTTATTTAAAATTTCCTCTAGATTAGAACCCTATATCCCCAATAACTTAGAAGACTCTAGTAATAGTTTAGATGTACCTTCACCCTTAGAATATACACCTTCCTTAGATAACCCTCATTTAAAATACATAAGAGATTTCTATGCTAAGACATCACCCCTACCTCCCCTAAACCCTGTTATACATCCACCTTTCCCACCTCTAGATTAGAACCCCATGGTTTCTTTCTTAAACTACTATAATCAGGTTGATTATCTAAGTTATTACTATTACGACCTTTTTCTATCTTTTCAAGAAGGTCAAGGAAAATCTCATCTAAGTTATTTAAAATTTTCTCTAATTGATTTTCCTCATTTTCTAAAGTTGTCCTAGAGGGTTTTTCTCTAATTTTATATTTCCAAGATGAAATGGGAGGGTTTACTAAGTAAGGGGTAGGTCCTAAGGTGTAGGGTTGCCTAAGGTCATATCTAGGGGTATAGGTAGGGTTGCCTAAGGTCCCCTAAACCCTATTATACATCCACCTTTCCCCACCTCTAGATTAGAACCCCATGGTTTCTTTCTCCCGAGAGAACCATATATGCCTAAAAACCCTATCCCTACCTATACCCCTAGATATGACCTTAGGCAACCCTACACCTTAGGACCTACCCCTTACTTAGTAAACCCTCCCATTTCATCTTGAAAAGATGAAATTAGAGAAAAACCCTCTAGGAGAACTTTAGAAAATGAGGAAAATCAATTAGAGGAAATTTTAAATAACTTAGATGAGATTTTCCTTGACCTTCTTGAGAAGATAGAAAAAGGTCATAATAGTAATAACTTAGATAATCAACCTGACTATAGTAGTTTAAGAAACGCTTTACAAGAAAACCGTTTTAAAGTAGCTAAAATACAGAAAAACCAAATGAAACATCACCATAAAACAGCCTTTGCCCGCTTTAGGATTTACACTTTAGAAAAGATAATAGATAATGATGAGGAAAATTATCAATCAAACCTAAAAAACACAAACTCTTGGAATTAGGAAATTAGGAAAACCTTAGAAACCCCTAGGTAATATGCCTTATATACCTTAGAATAGTTAGTGCCTATAGGATATGTGATATAGGAAATCAATAAAATAAGTTAGGTTTTAGAAACTACCTAGTACCCCTCAATTAGGATAAATAGATAAACCCCTTAGGAAAATACCTCTCCCACACTACCTTAGGTCACCCTAACCCAATAGTAACCTTTTAGGAAAATTAAGTATAACCCATAACAAGTTAGGTACTTGTTATAACCTACCCTTAACCCTTACCCTTAGAAATTTAGGAAAACTACCCCGATGTCTTAGATACATAGAATCTCTAAACTCTTTTAAACTCCCCTCATACTTCCTCTTTCCCTAAAACCTAATCACTACCAAACACTTTCCCTTATCAATGATGAGAATACTTATTCTACACCATAGAGATCTGAATTCTTTCTCCTCTGATCTATAAACCCTTACTACTTCCTTAGCTTTCCTAAGCTATTTCCTTCCTAGTTAAAGATTCTACCCCTAACTATCCCATATGCAAAGGTATGATAATTCATATACAAGCATATTCCTATCCTTTTCCCTCTACATTTCCTTAGATTACTATGATTTTTCCAAGTTAATTTTCCCCGTCTCCTTAGTAAAAACCATATTTAGGATTCCCATACTTGAGGTTAGAAATAACACTAGGATATCCCTAGAAAACATAGAATACCTTAGATCACTAAGATAGGCTATTTAAGAAACCCTTGAGAAATTAGAACATTAGGATTAGGAATCTTTAAGGTTATATAGGTTAGAAACCAAAATCCCTACCCCAATAGATAGAGAATCTTAGGAAGACATCCCTATAAGATAGGACTTAGCTTAGAAAATTCCTTAGGATTAGAACCTAGAATTATTAGGAAAAACATAGGATTAAATAGTAAAACCTCTACCACAAACCATTAAACCCCTAGTTTAGGATAGACACCTAGCAAGCTTCTACCCTATAGGAATAAGTAGTTTTAGGATAAAATCTTGCCCTTACCTAGTCTCTCAGGATACCCACATATATATTTGAGGATTTTAGATTACACCTTAGGATTTGACATCTCTTAGAATATACATTAGGAAATTTTACTTAGGAGATACTATGGATACTACTTTAGCTGGTTTCAAATTCCTAGGAATATTAATACTTATAATAATAGTAATAATGGTAGTAATAGACAACTTAAAATAAAAGAGAAAACCCGAAACTACATCTGAAAATAAGGACACTCCTAGTAAACCCTTAGAAAATAAAATACCTAAACCTATACCCTCTTTAGAACCCTCTACTTCAAATGAACCAAACACCTCACCCTTAGAAATTAGGATTAGTTAGGAAAAGATTAAAAGAACCTTAAGGGGGAAAGAAACTTTGGAAAGGAATATAGTTAATCTAAAACTCTAGTAGGATACTATCTTTCAGGTATCCTATACTCTTACTCTTCCGTTTAATCTTATCCTTCCATTTTCTCTCCTTCTACCGTTTAATTCTCCTTCTCCTGCCTTTTTCCCTCTTTCCATTCAAAATCCCATTTTCCCGCCTTTTTCCCCACTCCCCTATTAAAAATCCTACTCTTTCATTTTCTCCACTCTACCGTTTAATCTTATACCCCTATACTTTTCCACTTCACCTAAACCTACCCTTCATCCTTCCACTATCTTCCATCTTTTCATACCCTCCTATTTCTTCCCTTTCTTTCTTTCATCTTCCTCACTCTTTCCTACTAAAATCCCTCATTCCATTTCCTTCCTTTTTACTCTTCCGTCATTTTACACTCTATTTTCTTCTCTCTATACTCTCTCTCTGCCTCATCCTACAACGTTCTAGAAAGTAGAACTTGTATTTCTCGTCATATCGCAAGATTCTATTAGTTAGAACTTGCAAGAATATCTATATCGAATTGTAATCCTCATTATGTTCGACTATGATATTAAATCTCACTTTGAAAGAGTTGCAAGAGAGATCTTCAACACCCGTCCTTCTAGTCATAACATGGGTATTTACCATGTGGCAAGTTACTGAACATGAAGACTGTAGAACTTGTCTCTAACATGACTAGAACTTGTCTCTATCGTGACTAGAATTTACCTCTACCATAGTTAGAACTTGTCTTCACCATGACTAGAACTAGTCTTCATCATGGTTGGAACTTGTCTCTAAAATACTCCGCTTGTGCACACTTTCCTTTCTTTTTATACCATTCTTCTTCAGTATCAAAATAATCCTTCCCCATAATTCTCTTCTTTCTCTTACCTTTCTCGACTTATTCTTTCCCCTACTCCTACGATTATCTAAATCTCGGGACCAGATTTCTTCGAAGGGGTAAGACTGTAACAACCCACAAAACCTCATTACTATCATTCCCATTAAAAATACCTATAGTAAGTATTTCACAGGTAAATTTTTGCTTTTATGTGCATTTATTACTTGCATGACTCACTAGACCTGCTCACATATTCACACAAGCCAAATAACTCAACACTCACATCCTATAAACCCCTGGTATGTCAAGCATAAGATCACCACAATACCATAATAAGTAATTTACCAATCTAAAACACTAAACATATCATAAAACCCTAATAAATCTTAACTAAACCCTAATTAGGTCTATATGCTTATTTGAACCTATATGCTTAAGTTAAATAGTATGAAAGTGTCCAAGGCTTAAGTATGAGTTACCTAGGAATATTAGGATACCTTAGAACCATTAGGCATTAGTACAACCCTTTAGAACTTAGGTACAAGTCCCTTAAGCACAAAACCATAACTATGTTATAACTTCCTAGAATTAGGTCTAGACTATCCCAAAACTTCCCCATAAGTCACTACCACTTAGTATAAGCCTCATAGAACTTAGGATTGGTTATTATACATTCATAGGACACTAATCTAGGAACAAAACCCTAGGATAAACCCTAATCACACACTAAACAAAAATAGGTCACTTAGGTCACAAAACTAGGTCAAACCTTCCCAACTCTTTCACATAAGTTAACATCACTTAGTATAAACCATTTAGGACTTAGGATTAGTCACTAGACACTCTTAGGAACCTAACTTAGGCACTAAACCTTAGGTAAAACCCTAAACTCTCACTAAGTAAAACTAGGTCAAAACTTAACCTAAACATAAGCACTTCAAACACCTTAACCAAGCACCCTAACACCTCTACCTAGTTAAGCTAGCACCCTAACACCTTACAAGCACCCACACAAGTAGGTACATCACCTCCTTGTCACCACCTTGCCCAAACCGCCTCCCTCGGCCTCTTACCACCACAACCGGCCTATCTCAACCCCCTAGCTACCTCCTAGCCTCTCCTTGTCACCACTAGACCTGCCACAACCCCCCTCTATCCTTGCTTACTCAACCCCTCCCCTCCTCGACACCTATACCCCTGTTTTCACCCTTACCGCCTCTACGCGAGTATAAATACCCCCTCCTCCCTCCATTCTTGCTCACACCTCTTCTCTTTTTTACCTTACACACATTCAGTAGTACTAAGTCCCTAGGAGTCGAGTTTAGAAGCTAGGATAGTGTCGAGTTGTGGTTTTGGCCAAGAGATCCCCTAGAAAAACCCTAAACCCTCGTTAAACTCTAAACTAACCAAGTAAGCTTTACATTTAGTTCTATTAGCTTTAGTATAGTCCTAGGATAGTATTAGGATGCCTTAGAACCCCTAGGAACCCTTGCATGAGCCTTGAACCATTTCATTTGCTAGTTTACATTTTAAAACCGTAAAATGAGTTTAATACACATTTGCATGCTATACACCCTTTACATGACCTGTAATCTGAATTAGATAACTTAGATAGGCTAATATTAGTTCAATATAAGCTAGAAAACTTAGTTGTTACATAAAAATATAAGTTACATGCATTTAGGACTAGTTTTGCAAAACTTTACATGCATAAGGGTATATATCATAAATTCCTGAAATTATAAAGTCTAGGGACTATTTTTGACATTTCCTAGAATTTATAAGTGTAAGGACTAGTTTTGCAAAGTATTAAAATCTTAGGATAGATATTAAAGTAAGTTATAAACTAAAAAGGACTAGTTATGCAACTATTATAAAGTTAAAGGTCTAAATGGTAAATAAAGAAAACTTAGGAGTCTAAGGATTAGATATGTCATTTTCCAAAACTATAGAAGTCTAGGGACTAGTTGTGTCAAATATAGATAGTTATAAGTATAAATAATATAAGTATTATAAGTTTAGGGTAGAAAATGTAAATATATAAACTATAAGGGTATAAAGTGAAAATATCATATAAGTATAAAACCTAAATAAAGTTAGAAGCATAATACAATAGTAGGGAGCTTCATGCGAGGAGTACTATGTAGATATTTCATTTTGACGAGTTTGTTGGGTTTACGAATTAAAGTGCCCTGACTCCTCGAACGATTATTGCATATACTTCTGAGATATGATGGCCCAACGGTGTTATGATTATAACTTAACTTAATAAAAATATAGCTCAATAGTAGGGAGCTTCATGTGAGGATTATTAACTTCTAAATTATGATGGCCCGAACGGTATTATGTTGATAACATAATACAATAGTAGGGAGCTTCATGTGAGGAGTCATATACTTCTGAATTATGATGGCCCGAACGGTGTTATATTATATCTAAAACATTAACGAACCTAAGAACAATAACTTAAAAACTTAAACAAGATGACTAAAGGTTGACATACATCCAAACCTACCACACACTAGGATACGTGAGTAAGGCAGTCTAGTTCCCGAGTCACTATTTGCATCACTTCGATTACCCTAAGCCCAGGTGAGTTCATAGCCTCATACTCTTTTAAAATGCTTTCACTCTAAATGCTTTATAAACCCTGTGAGGGTAATACATGCTACTTGCTTTACTTAAAACCGAATACAAGTCTTTTTCTTTGGTTGTTGCACGAGTAAACTAACTGCCACCACTACATAACCAAAATTCATGAATCTAATCGTTTGGGATATTTTACCCACGCGAACGCGAATATAGTTGATAGATCTATTGGAGTCTGACAACTCCCGTTGGTATTAACACCTCACTAGGTGGTACCAATAAGTACTATATTTGAACCCACTGAAGGTTTAACTTTGGCAAGTTATCCTTCCCATCCCCTCATGGTTGGGTCTGCAGCCCCCATGACCCAGATTGTTAACGTGTGGTTCATGAGCTTAGTGCAACGTACCCCACTCATGATAATTGTGCATGCATCACAATTATCACACACTTTACATTTTCCTAGATGGGTGTAACAACTGAACCCAAGGGAACTTGTATTCACTAACCCCTAAACCTATGACTCTCACTCAACACCTCGTGTTGACTTTTTAAGCATGTATTCTAGGTATATCACTTCTATGGAGTCATGGCAGAAGGAGGCACTGAACTCGGAGGGCTTTTCATGGTTATCATTCAAACATAACCTAACACCTAGATTTTTGGGACCTCATCAAAAATAAAAGTATATCTTTTGCAATTAAAACTCTGATAATAATGAATGATAACTAAATTTCTAAAACGTCTCTTTTCGAGTCATTTTCTATTACTGCAACTATGATTCTATGAAGTAATACCCCAAACACTTAATCCGTTGCGATCAGTGAAAAATTTGGGTGTTACAATGTGGCCTTTGCTGCTTTCCAAAACAAGGTCCAGTATTCAAGCCCAGTGTATTTCTTCCTGAAGTTAGCATAGATGTGTCTTGCACACTGTCTATGTTCAGCCAAAGGCATCACTTCTTTGGCAGCTTCAACAAGACCCTGCAAACAGTCAATTCAAGTAATGAACATGTGAACAAGAATAGATAGTAAAATTCTTAAGAGTCCAATTATGAATATGTACCTTATGTTGATCAGAAATGATAGTCAATCCTTGACCAGCTACTAATCCAAGATCCTGCATCAAACACTGCACGAACCAGCTCCAATTGTCCTTATTCTCAACACTAACCACTGCCCATGCAATTAGATAAATCTGATTATTCCTGATGAGTGTGTAAATACTCATCATTTTTGTCTTATATGAACTGCCAAAACGTCCAAAAACACTCAGTAATGCATCAAAATACTAAAAATATTCCAAAACTGTGTTTTATACGTTTTATATGCAAAATGTTTAAAAACAAATGAAAAACGAATAAAGTTTGCATAATTGGCAGTTTCAGTCCCTCAAGTTTCATAAATTTGCAAAACTAGTCCCTAGTAAATCAAAACTTGTACAAATGTCATAAAAGGTCCTTGGGATTCATAAGTTGTAAGAAATAGTCCTTTAAAGTTAAAATTTACAAACTTACAACTTTGGTCCCTCAACTTTGGAAAAGTGTCAAAATCAGTCCTTGGGTTATTTAAAATGGAAAATTTATCAAAATAACCCTTGAACTATTCCTAAATGACATGTTTGGTCCTTTTGTTAATATTTGATATTTACAGGTTTAACCCTTCAAGTTTCAGAAAATTACATGAAAGGTCCCTGAAGTTTGGTGAATTGTCAGTTTTAGTCCCCGGGTATTTAAAAAAATAAAAAAATATCAAAAATACCCATGTACTATTCATCTATGGCAAATTAGGTCCTTGTGATAAACTTTGAAATATTTACACAACAGCCCCTCAAGTTTACCTAAATTACAAAAGTGGTCCTTGTGTTTTCCAAGTTACAAAAACCAAACGGACCTAACTAATAAAACCAAATCCAAAACCAATAACACACCACTCCAACAGCCCACTCCCAGCCCACACTTAGCCCAGTCCAAAACCCGGTCAACCCCATGGTCAACCCAACCAAATACCACCCCGTCCCTTTGGTCAATACCAGTCAAACAAAACCACCCCCTCACTTTCCCTCTTCCTCAGCTAAACCACCTGGTTTTTCCCTCCCCCCTTGCACCATCTCCACTTGCCCACACCTTATCCCTGCCATTCCCTTCCCCAAGATATCAATAAATGCCACCCCCCCCCTAGTGATAGCCACAGGCTCCAATTGGCTCAAAAAGCTTTTTCCCGCCAATTTGATAAGTGAACAAGACTCATCCACTGGCTGCTATGAGAGGTGGGATTTGACCCTGTGGGACCCACAGACCCTCTGGGATGCTATAAAGATGAAGAGGAGCAGGGAAGAAAGAGTATTAGAGTAGTTAGTTTAATTTTATGTCGAATGAAATGTAGTTTATTTTTCTAGTGTTCTTTTTAGATAAAAATTGTATCTTTAAGTATTTCCAGTTTAATCAAGACTTATTTCCATAATCAATTTTAGTTATCAGTTCTATTTCAGTTTATGCTCAAGTTTCATGAAAATTCTCATTTTAGTATAATCTTGTTTAAAAGGTTGTTTCAGTGTCTCATCAAGCTCAATATAAGTTATTATTCAACTTTTATAAGTTTCTACAGTAGTGAATTAAGTTTTTATTCAGTAATTTAAATTACTAAAAATTTCCAAATAAATAGTGTGAAAATAGAAAAATGGTGTGCAAGAAAGAAGAAGCAGGTTTGGAGCATGATGATTATGGAAGTTTCATGGTTTTAGAACCTCAAGGGAGGTATAGGACAGTGGAATACTTGGTTCTTGGTTCTAGTTTCAGCAATGCACAAGCTATGGATGACAAGTAGGTCAATTTCCATTTTGTTTCATGCATATCACATGCTACATGCCTAATTGTTGCTTATATCTTTTTATTAGGGCTTAATTTAGTGTAAAATAGTTTAAGTGATCAGTATGAGTTGTTAATTTTATCAATCTCTTTGTTAATCTTTCAAAACTGCCATTAAGGGAGTGTTTGGAATAAGTTTTTTAGAGGTGCTAGGAGTAGACTTCTAAGTTTAGGTTTGTAGGTTTGTAATACTTAAGTTCATAGCACTTTAAATTAGCACTAGTTTTGGTAAAATTATAAGTAAAAGTCAAAAAGTTCATATATTGATCCAACAGTTTAACTGTTGGACATTTAAGGGGTCGAATCTTGAATTTGGACTTGTTTTTAGTTTTGGTCACTCAAAATAGTTGAAATTAGAGATAATATAACTTAATCAAGCAGCTAGGTAAGATTAAAATTCATATTAGTCAACTGTGGGCATTAACCAAAAAGTCAAAAATACTTGATCTCAGTTTTTCACCAATTTTGCTTGTTCAATTCTGAATTTTGTGATTTATTTGGGATAGTGAGAATTGGAGGTTTGGTTTTCTACCAGCTTATCTTTGATAATATGCTTTCATTTCATTTTTAGAAAATTTAACCTGGGCCCCACAGACCATCAAAGTGACCTGCAGGGCAAGGTTGTGCCCTGCTCATCTGCACACCCAGTCACCACCACCACCACTTTGGTGGTGTTTTGTGACCACCTCAGTGGACCCCACCTAGTTTAAGCCTTATAGTTTGTCCCCAAAACCTGGTTCAGTTTGAAATTGCAAGTGCTTATTTCTTCCCTTATCAGCTTATTTGTGCTTATTATTTGTTGTTCCTAGCTTAATTAAGCTTGTTAAACTTGTTGGTATCTGTTTTCACCATTGTGGACCCCACCCAAGGCTATTTGACCCAGTTTGACCAAACAGTCAACCAAAGTCAACTGTTTAAGACAAGGGGGTGTTATAGCTTATTTATAAGCTATCTTAAAAAGTGTTTTTACAAAAGTTGGTCATTTTAAGGTGTTAAGTAGTTCTGTAAAAGAAAAATCCAAAAATATCCAAGTTAAAATAAGTGATAGTTTCTATTTAATTCTAGTTAATTTTAATTTTCATTTTTATATTTTAATTAAGTCACTAGTGTTTTTATATTTTTATTAAATTCCTTATATATTAAAGTAGTTATAATAAATTTTTAAGATTTTTATTTTGTCATTTAGTGCTAATTAGATTTAATTTTAATTTTCTTTATTATTAATTAATATCAAGTATTAAATAGCTTAATTAGTTTTCATAAAGTAAAATCTAGTTTTTATAATTTTCCTAGCTTTAATATAGTATAATAAGTTTTTAGAAAATAAATTTTAAGATTCTACTGTTCATTTTCTATTTTTCTTATTTTATTTGTTTAAATTAGAATTAAGTTAATTAAAAGGTAATTAATTAGTAGATTAATCTTAAACATAATTTTTAGAGTTTTTATAATTTTTTAGGATTCCTGTAATGGTTAAGTAATTTTATAAATTTTATCTTAATTTTCTAAGTTAATTTAGTATTAATATAAATTAAAAGTAGTTTAATTAGTTAAATTAAGTTAAATAGTTTTTAATTAATTACAAAACCACAAAAAGACAAAAATATTATTTTTAATTTTTTATATTTTCTACAAGTTCTAATTTAGGTTTAGAAAATATTTTTGTTAATTTTTAGTATAATTTAAATCATTTGTCATTTTTAGTTTATTTAAATTAGATTTTAATTTAGATTTTAAATAGTTTAATTAATTAAATAATATTTAAATAGTATTTTAATCATTTTCATAATTTCATTTTCATTTTTAATTTTCAAGTTTGAAAAAGTGTCAAAAGCACCCCCTGTAGTTTGTTAAATACCAAATCCCACTTTTTCAGTCTGATTACGTAAATCTGAATTGTGAATACGTGTATATATCTGTTATCTGATTTTTGTGAATATTATATCTGTGTACAAATACCAAAATAACAGTAGCAAATTCAACTCCACATCATCTGGTTACTGTCCTCAGTGCCACTTTCTCCAAAACGATTCCAAAAGCACCATTTCAATCTCGCTGGGACTTTAACGACCCGGGAAAACACTATACTATCACCGGAGTATTGATTCTAGGCTGTCTTTGACTTGTTGACCTTGGTCAATAATAATTAGACGGTTCGGAACCAATCAAAATTTGGCGCCGCTGCCGGGGAGGTTGTGCGCGTATTCTAAACGGTTTTGCGTATTAGTGAACCTGGATATACATTCATTGTATATTTACCATCCCTTTTTCATATTTTATTATTTTAAAAACAAAACTGTTTCTGAAAACTTTGTAAAATTAGTTTTCAACAAACACAAAAAACACAAAAAGATTTTCTTTCTGATAAAATGTTTTCCAAAAACACCAAAAATATCCATCTTTACCCTCTCACCTTTTTGATTCTCCATTTCTTACCCTCTAAAACCTTTTGATTCTTTCTATGTCTCATCCACATTTTCTGATTTGTCAGTGGTGTGGTAATCCTTATAATGGTGGCAAGTGCCCCAGTTGTGGCATGGTAGAGTCAGGAAACGGGTCTGTCTATAACCAGAATCCCTATTCCTATCATGACACAACTGATTCATTCCATCAGTTACCACACCATGAGACTCAGCAGTTTTACTGTTGTGAGTACTGTGGTGGTCCGCACTACAGTTCTGATTGTCAATCGGGAAACACGCTTGTCTATGAGCAGTTTCCTAATAACAATTATGACTCTAGCATATACGACTCACAGCCTCAACAGTTTTACTGTTGTGATTACTGTGGAGGTCCACACTTTAGCTCTGATTGTCAAACGAGGAATCCATTTCCTTGTAACAATTATGACTCTTCGTATCCAGACCAACCTCCACAGTGTCAAACTATCCTAGCAACTCCTCAAATCCAGCAAGACTTTTTAGAAGTTCTTGAGAAAGTTAAAGAACTTAAGGAGGAGTTAGCTAATATTTCACTCCGCCAAACTCCAAGTTCTTCTTGTGCATATTGTGGGGGTCCTCATAGTGATTTTCAATGTCAACCTTACGGTTTTGACACATCCACATCCCCACAATTTCCTTTCATTCCAAATTCTCGTGGGAAAACTATGGCAGAATTACTTGCTGAAGAACGAGAATCTGGAAAAAGCATGGAAGAATTATTGGCTGAGCAACGAGCAGCTAAATTTCGTGCTAACATTCGCAATACTGCTCTATTTGATGACTATGATGACAGTGATGATGAAGATAACATTGTTATTATTCAAAAAGATTCATCAAGTTCATCAGTTGATATCCCAGCAGTTGAGATTTCATCTCAAACAACTGCTGTCACACCCGAGGTTTCCACTCACTCTCTGATCATGGGGGATGAGCATCTTAGCACTGTTCCTAATAAGGAATCGGACGAATTAATAAAGTCTAGTGCTGAGATCCTTGTCCCAATCCCAAGAGAGTCACAGAGAACTTTGGATCATGTGTGTGATTTACCTGCTCACCCTGAAAATCAAAAAGATCATTTTGAGACTTTCTCCGATTTTAATGATGATTGTACATCTTATGGAGAAGTTGAGTATGAGGAGGCACCATTGCCTCATTCGGATGTTGACCCTCTTATTGAGGAGTTCACAAACGAACTTACTCACATCAATCCACTTCCTTTGGGAAATGATGATGGTCTCCTTGATCTCGAAGCCGATATGGGAGAAAATGAAAATCTTTTAAACTCTAATCCCAACATCGAGCTTAGTACTTCACATGCTGATGAAAATTCTTTATCTTTTGGAGACATCAGTCATGTGGAAGAATTACCTTCTCAGCTAGTTAGCTTAGAAGAAGAGAATGATGAGATTGATACTGAAATCAAAGATGAAGCACTTCGTGCAACATTAATGAAAGTCAATCTCCTCATTTCTAAAATCGAGGCTTTCAATATGAAACCTATTTCATCTCCTATCCCCATAAAGGATAGTGACATTCTCTCCGATGACCCTATACCGGAATTTGAAGCCTTTACTTTTGATCATTTGGGAGAGAAAATTAGTGGCAATACCACTTCTCATTCTCATAATTCTCTCCCCGATTATGAATCATTTACCTTCGATGAGTTCTCCTGTGAACTCACGCACATCAATCCAGAATATGATTCATTCACATTTGATGAGTTCTCCTGTGAACTCACTCATGTCATGACTCCTCCGGAGTTTGATATCCCGGGGGGAGATGCTCTCAATTATGAGAATTTGCAAATTCCCACCCACCCTCCTGGGATATTTACGAGCTTAACCTTTGAAATCCAAAATCAGGCTAATGAGCCTGCCTTCGAGGAACAAGACCTTATCATGATTTTCATCATGGTTTTCTTCCTTTTTTTCACCTATAAGGTGACTTCTCCTGTTCTTCACTCCTTCGGGAATGAGGACACTATATTTGATCCCGGCATTTTCATGTATCATTATCTTGAGCCGGGATTATATCTCATCGGTGTGGAACTTTCACGTGCTTCAAATGTTTATCCAAACATCTTGAATGAAAGTCCGATTGAGATTGTTTCTTCCACATCATGCTTCCCCAAGGACTAATGAATTCGGGGTCGAGTCAAGCTAGCGACTCGGTAAACAAAAACAGAGCATGCTTATAGGGTTTTCACCCTAAGTGTGGGGGAGTCCCCCATGCTATGGTTACAAAAGTGAAAATACAAAATGGTATTTTCCACGCTTAGCTTGTAATGTTGCCCTTTTACGTTCAAAGAATCGGCATAATAGCCAGGACTTTGAATATTGAGGACAATATTCATGCTTAGTGTGGGGGGGGGGGGGGGGGGGTATTCGCTATTCTAGCGAATTTTATCATATTTTACTATCTTATACCCCCGTTTTTGACCAAAATTTTTCAAAAAAATTTTTCACTAAAGTTCAAAATTTTTGTGGTAATCAGTCCGCCAAAGTCTAAATGACAAATGGATTGGCTAGTCCAGGAGCAAATGGCTCTTGGTAAAGGCATCTCAAATCCGTTTACGGCTGGCAGTTTGCCAAAAATTGTATGGTTCCTCAGCTCCCCCGCATCCTCATAAGCAAATGAGCTGGCTAGCCCGCAAGATTATGGCTTGTGGTAAAGGCCGTGGAAAATCCATAATTGGTAATCAGCTCACCAAGATGTTGACTATTCCATCAAGAGTTGGCTAGTCCAGAAGCAAACGACTTTTGGTAAAGACTAATCAAATCCGTTGACAGCTGGTGGTTTGCTCAAAATCACACGGTTATCAGGTGTGCCACAGTTCTTACACCTGGCTACTCCAGAAGTGATGGCTTTTGGTAAAGAGTTTCAAATCCATTAAATTTTCTCATAAGATTGCTAGGGACTAGCAATAGTTTAGTGTGGGGGATTGATGAGTGTGTAAATACTCATCATTTTTGTCTTATATGAACTGCCAAAACGTCCAAAAACACTCAGTAATGCATCAAAATACTAAAAATATTCCAAAACTGTGTTTTATACGTTTTATATGCAAAATGTTTAAAAACAAATGAAAAACGAATAAAGTTTGCATAATTGGCAGTTTCAGTCCCTCAAGTTTCATAAATTTGCAAAACTAGTCCCTAGTAAATCAAAACTTGTACAAATGTCATAAAAGGTCCTTGGGATTCATAAGTTGTAAGAAATAGTCCTTTAAAGTTAAAATTTACAAACTTACAACTTTGGTCCCTCAACTTTGGAAAAGTGTCAAAATCAGTCCTTGGGTTATTTAAAATGGAAAATTTATCAAAATAACCCTTGAACTATTCCTAAATGACATGTTTGGTCCTTTTTGTTAATATTTGATATTTACAGGTTTAACCCTTCAAGTTTCAGAAAATTACATGAAAGGTCCCTGAAGTTTGGTGAATTGTCAGTTTTAGTCCCCGGGTATTTAAAAAAATAAAAAAATATCAAAAATACCCATGTACTATTCATCTATGGCAAATTAGGTCCTTGTGATAAACTTTGAAATATTTACACAACAGCCCCTCAAGTTTACCTAAATTACAAAAGTGGTCCTTGTGTTTTCCAAGTTACAAAAACCAAACGGACCTAACTAATAAAACCAAATCCAAAACCAATAACACACCACTCCAACAGCCCACTCCCAGCCCACACTTAGCCCAGTCCAAAACCCGGTCAACCCCATGGTCAACCCAACCAAATACCACCCCGTCCCTTTGGTCAATACCAGTCAAACAAAACCACCCCCTCACTTTCCCTCTTCCTCAGCTAAACCACCTGGTTTTTCCCTCCCCCCTTGCACCATCTCCACTTGCCCACACCTTATCCCTGCCATTCCCTTCCCCAAGATATCAATAAATGCCACCCCCCCCTAGTGATAGCCACAGGCTCCAATTGGCTCAAAAAGCTTTTTCCCGCCAATTTGATAAGTGAACAAGACTCATCCACTGGCTGCTATGAGAGGTGGGATTTGACCCTGTGGGACCCACAGACCCTCTGGGATGCTATAAAGATGAAGAGGAGCAGGGAAGAAAGAGTATTAGAGTAGTTAGTTTAATTTTATGTCGAATGAAATGTAGTTTATTTTTCTAGTGTTCTTTTTAGATAAAAATTGTATCTTTAAGTATTTCCAGTGTAATCAAGACTTATTTCCATAATCAATTTTAGTTATCAGTTCTATTTCAGTTTATGCTCAAGTTTCATGAAAATTCTCATTTTAGTATAATCTTGTTTAAAAGTTTGTTTCAGTGTCTCATCAAGCTCAATATAAGTTATTATTCAACTTTTATAAGTTTCTACAGTAGTGAATTAAGTTTTTATTCAGTAATTTAAATTACTAAAAATTTCCAAATAAATAGTGTGAAAATAGAAAAATGGTGTGCAAGAAAGAAGAAGCAGGTTTGGAGCATGATGATTATGGAAGTTTCATGGTTTTAGAACCTCAAGGGAGGTATAGGACAGTGGAATACTTGGTTCTTGGTTCTAGTTTCAGCAATGCACAAGCTATGGATGACAAGTAGGTCAATTTCCATTTTGTTTCATGCATATCACATGCTACATGCCTAATTGTTGCTTATATCTGTTTATTAGGGCTTAATTTAGTGTAAAATAGTTTAAGTGATCAGTATGAGTTGTTAATTTTATCAATCTCTTTGTTAATCTTTCAAAACTGCCATTAAGGGAGTGTTTGGAATAAGTTTTTTAGAGGTGCTAGGAGTAGACTTCTAAGTTTAGGTTTGTAGGTTTGTAATACTTAAGTTCATAGCACTTTAAATTAGCACTAGTTTTGGTAAAATTATAAGTAAAAGTCAAAAAGTTCATATATTGATCCAACAGTTTAACTGTTGGACATTTAAGGGGTCGAATCTTGAATTTGGACTTGTTTTTAGTTTTGGTCACTCAAAATAGTTGAAATTAGAGATAATATAACTTAATCAAGCAGCTAGGTAAGATTAAAATTCATATTAGTCAACTGTGGGCATTAACCAAAAAGTCAAAAATACTTGATCTCAGTTTTTCACCAATTTTGCTTGTTCAATTCTGAATTTTGTGATTTATTTGGGATAGTGAGAATTGGAGGTTTGGTTTTCTACCAGCTTATCTTTGATAATATGCTTTCATTTCATTTTTAGAAAATTTAACCTGGGCCCCACAGACCATCAAAGTGACCTGCAGGGCAAGGTTGTGCCCTGCTCATCTGCACACCCAGTCACCACCACCACTTTGGTGGTGTTTTGTGACCACCTCAGTGGACCCCACCTAGTTTAAGCCTTATAGTTTGTCCCCAAAAC
Organism: Artemisia argyi; assembly: GCA_030686995.1. Taxonomy (NCBI): domain Eukaryota; kingdom Viridiplantae; phylum Streptophyta; class Magnoliopsida; order Asterales; family Asteraceae; genus Artemisia; species Artemisia argyi. The sequence goes on along the minus strand of CM060676.1, from coordinate 67,627,021 downwards.
CTGGTTCAGTTTGAAATTGCAAGTGCTTATTTCTTCCCTTATCAGCTTATTTGTGCTTATTATTTGTTGTTCCTAGCTTAATTAAGCTTGTTAAACTTGTTGGTATCTGTTTTCACCATTGTGGACCCCACCCAAGGCTATTTGACCCAGTTTGACCAAACAGTCAACCAAAGTCAACTGTTTAAGACAAGGGGGTGTTATAGCTTATTTATAAGCTATCTTAAAAAGTGTTTTTACAAAAGTTGGTCATTTTAAGGTGTTAAGTAGTTCTGTAAAAGAAAAATCCAAAAAAATCCAAGTTAAAATAAGTGATAGTTTCTATTTAATTCTAGTTAATTTTAATTTTCATTTTTATATTTTAATTAAGTCACTAGTGTTTTTATATTTTTATTAAATTCCTTATATATTAAAGTAGTTATAATAAATTTTTAAGATTTTTATTTTGTCATTTAGTGCTAATTAGATTTAATTTTAATTTTCTTTATTATTAATTAATATCAAGTATTAAATAGCTTAATTAGTTTTCATAAAGTAAAATCTAGTTTTTATAATTTTCCTAGCTTTAATATAGTATAATAAGTTTTTAGAAAATAAATTTTAAGATTCTACTGTTCATTTTCTATTTTTCTTATTTTATTTGTTTAAATTAGAATTAAGTTAATTAAAAGGTAATTAATTAGTAGATTAATCTTAAACATAATTTTTAGAGTTTTTATAATTTTTTAGGATTCCTGTAATGGTTAAGTAATTTTATAAATTTTATCTTAATTTTCTAAGTTAATTTAGTATTAATATAAATTAAAAGTAGTTTAATTAGTTAAATTAAGTTAAATAGTTTTTAATTAATTACAAAACCACAAAAAGACAAAAATATTATTTTTAATTTTTTATATTTTCTACAAGTTCTAATTTAGGTTTAGAAAATATTTTTGTTAATTTTTAGTATAATTTAAATCATTTGTCATTTTTAGTTTATTTAAATTAGATTTTAATTTAGATTTTAAATAGTTTAATTAATTAAATAATATTTAAATAGTATTTTAATCATTTTCATAATTTCATTTTCATTTTTAATTTTCAAGTTTGAAAAAGTGTCAAAAGCACCCCCTGTAGTTTGTTAAATACCAAATCCCACTTTTTCAGTCCGATTACGTAAATCTGAATTGTGAATACGTGTATATATCTGTTATCTGATTTTTGTGAATATTATATCTGTGTACAAATACCAAAATAACAGTAGCAAATTCAACTCCACATCATCTGGTTACTGTCCTCAGTGCCACTTTCTCCAAAACGATTCCAAAAGCACCATTTCAATCTCGCTGGGACTTTAACGACCCGGGAAAACACTATACTATCACCGGAGTATTGATTCTAGGCTGTCTTTGACTTGTTGACCTTGGTCAATAATAATTAGACGGTTCGGAACCAATCATTCCCATCTCTTCCTACTGCAAACAACAATTCTCCTTTACCTATGGTTTTCAAAAAGCAACCATCAAGACCTATAACCCTCCTACATCCTTCCAACCAACCTTCTTTCAAACCCTTAAAGCAAACATAAAACCTACTGAAATAGTTCTTACCATCAGGCATAGCATCCACACTCATCAAACAAGTAGAACCTGGATTAGAATCAAGTATCTCCCTAGCATATGACCATAACATCCCATAATGATCATCTAAACAATTCTCATACTGGTTTAAAGCTTTCTTTCTTCCCCTCCTAGCTTGACTGATACTCTCCTTGCATTTATATTTCTTTAGAATCATTTCAATAAGTTCCTTAACTTTGATACAAGGATTGACCATTATCTTTTTTGCATAGTTTCTTTCAATCCATTTACTTGTGATTAAGGTCCCATATTCATAAGTCCTAGAACATGAGTGCTCATCATTCAATGTCTTTATTTGAAAAGTTCTCTCATTTTGCATCCAAGATGCCCACAGTCTAAATGGACATTTCCTATCAACGTCATCTTTACTAAACTTAGCCAGAAGTCTCTTAGTGTTGTTCACTTGATAATATAACTTATACCCATTAGCTAAAGCATAATATGTCAAAGCTCTTTTAAGCCGATCTGGTGACTCAAACTTTTCACCTAAATGAGGTTTAATTAACTTCCATTTGATATGAGGATCATGTATTGGTCAGTGATCACCTAACTTATCAGTATCCTTTAAAGTCTTTTCAGTGGCAGCTACCTCATCTTCCTCAGCATACTCATCCTTAGGTAAGCCATTGTATAACCTACTCAGAAAGTTAGCATCAAACATTTTTTTACTTCTAGGTTTAGGTCCAGGCTCTGCTTTGCTCTTCCTAGTATCATAAACTTCCTCTTTACCATCAGATAAATGATCAACTGATGCAGTGTCACTCTCATCAGAACTATCATACTCAAATACATTATAATCACCCTCTAAGTCACTATCACTATCATCATTTTGTTCTACATTTTGATCTTGACTAGTGGAAGCAGCATCATGAAAATCAAACACAGAGTGAGACACATAAATATGTATGACATTATCATTTTTTGCACCTAATTCGACACACTAAGCTAATTTAACTTCATTTTTTTAAGGTTTTCAAACCTAAATCTAAGTTAAGTCCTGGAACACAATAAAATATCTGTTTGATGTCACATGAAGTACATTGACTTACTAACAGCTTAACCAAACCAACAAATCCCAAATCAAGCACATTTACATTTGGAATTTTAGTCAAAATATCGAAGTCATAAACAAGATCAGGATCCCTTACAAAGACACCACCACGATGAAATTTTATGAGAAACGTGGAAGATGATGACGAAGCTGCCATCTGTAACAAGAAAATTCAATAAAAAGTGTTAATTTGACAAAACCCTAATTTGTTATACGAAACCATAATTTTATTAGACCTTAATTGGAGTTACTAAACAATTAAAAGGATTAATTAAGGTGTTGATTTTACCTTGTTGGGAAGATGACAACCCTGATTCGAAGTTAATTTGAAAAAACAAGCTGATGTTATGGTTGATTGTTTTTTTTTTTTTTTTTTTTTTTTTTTGGGGGGGGGGGGGGGGGGAGATGCGTTTAGGGTTTTTAGATTATGAGATAATATTTGGGATTGACCCGATATTATAATAAGAGATAGGTCAATGTTTTTTGACTAAAAAAATAAAGCTCAGCTACATAGGATTGTAAACTGGCTAACGTGAGTTGCAAAATAACAGTAACATAAAGACCCGATAACATTTACATTAGTAACTTAGAAGCACAAAATGAAACTTTGTTTCCTTAGGGCAAATTTTGGTAAAACTTTAGTAACCTCCGTGTACCATAACCTCACAACCAAACTTTAAACTATTGCATACGTTTGATGCTATAATTTACATTTTTCTAACATATAGTTCTTACCCCATAAAACAATTAAGCAAAGTGTATGCGTTAAGAATTCATATCGGATGCTTTTTTCAACCCTTTGGGTCGATTTCTTTTTTGCTATTTGGTTGGACTTTTTAGAGTGGGTTGAGGAAGGTCCATCAACAAATCAAAACATAACACATGGATTCATGGACCACTTACAAAATTTGAAAATTGGTCCACTCCATTATAGCTGTTCGTGGGCTCTTATTGGCACCCTTGACCCATCTAATCGACTTTTTGTTACAACTTACAAAATAATCACTACATCCGTACCAAACTAATATTCACTCGCGGCTAAAAAGAAGACAATCATAATGCGCACATTTCATTGTCACATCTTACAAGTTTTTGAATAGTCAAAATTTGAAAATGAAATATACTTTATTTTAGTATAAACTATAACTATAAATGTGGTCATTTGATTTAGAACACAAAAGATAAAATATCATATAAGTCTTTAAGATTACATAAAACTACCGTGTTATAAACATATTAATCAATAAGAATAATAATAGCAGTCTAATTACTTTTAAATAAGATGATTTAAGTAATTCAAAACTTTGATCTTGTTAACATGTTTGATCGATGGTGCAGGTGATCCGGACTGGCCACCCGACCCGAATCGCGAGAAGACCCACATGGAAAACAGTTATGGGGATTATTATCTATGATTTAATATTCCAAGTTTATCTTTATTTTTATTGGTACTTTATTTGGTTTCCTTTTATCGGTTTATTTTGTTTACTTATTTTAGTGGTTCTAGGATCTATTTATAGGGGTTTTGCGGTTATTGTAAAGGGTGGTTGATTTGTTTTGATTAATGAACTTGTGTTCTTAGAACCTTTGGGTTCAAGTTTTAGTCTTTGATTATCCTTAGTGTTTGAGTCATTTGATTGCTAAGAAAAACTGCATCAGGTGGTATCAGAGCTTAGGTTAATTCAAATGGCTCTGCGTGATGAGAACTACCTTTTTACTCGCCGAATCGCCGACCGAGGCAGCGATAAAACCGTGTTCGATTCGCAAGATCGCATGATCCAAGAAACTGACCCAAAGGATGTCATCTGGGATGAGATCGTTGGGAAAGAGGAGTATCCTGAAGAAGCGATGGTTACAAGTTTCAGGAAACCGACTCAGAGTCTTTCATCTGGGATGAGAACTATGGGAAGGAGGAGTATCCTGGGAGTTGTAGCACCCTGTATTTATCACATCCTTGTTTCGATTGTTATGGAGACAAAGAGGGGAGTAATGAAGATTATTGGTGGGTTACACGAGCCTTGAACGTGGTTGTTGTTCAAGAGGGGGGTACCATTCAAGAAGAGATTACCGGAGGCAGTCTCGAGGGTGCAAAGGTATCCATTGGTATTTTGAGTCATGTGATGGGTGAAAAGACTGAGACCGGTGGTGTTAATGATCTAGTTCCGTTGGTTGCAAATGGTGATACGGTGGCTTCCGGTAGTGCGCCGGTGGTTCAGATCTGTGATCGGGTGGCTAAATCAACGGTTAAAGATGTGGCGTTTCCTTGTATTGAGCCGCGTATCATGGATGAGTTAAATGTTTGTTCAGTAAAACAGGAAAGTAAAGAGATGTCATCTCAATCTTTTACTTCGAAAATTCAAAATATTATTATTAATGAGGTTAGCCATAATGTGGATAAACAAACTGAAAAGATAGAGTTTTTTTCAATTATGGGGTACAATCAGAAGGCTATAATAGACCTCATAGCTGGCAATTCCATGGATGTGAAGGTTACATCTGGATGTCGCACGCATGATTTAGTTGATGGGCCACAAATGGGTGGATTGGTTTCGGGAGAAGAACATAGTGATCCAAATGTGATTCAGGGTAATGTTCCCTACGACCCAGGTGGCTGTGGTTCGGATTTGTGTTCCCAAGCTTGCGAAAACTCGAGGACGAGTTTTTTTCGAAGAGGGGGAGAATGGTGCAGGTGATCCGGACTGGCCACCCGACCCGAATCGCGAGAAGACCCACATGGAAAACAGTTATGGGGATTATTATCTATGATTTAATATTCCAAGTTTATCTTTATTTTTATTGGTACTTTATTTGGTTTCCTTTTATCGGTTTATTTTGTTTACTTATTTTAGTGGTTCTAGGATCTATTTATAGGGGTTTTGCGGTTATTGTAAAGGGTGGTTGATTTGTTTTGATTAATGAACTTGTGTTCTTAGAACCTTTGGGTTCAAGTTTTAGTCTTTGATTATCCTTAGTGTTTGAGTCATTTGATTGCTAAGAAAAACTGCATCAATCGATGTGATAACACATTTCCGTGTTAGGTAACTTTGTTCGTTTTGACTTGCTACCAATAATGTAAAGCCCGTCACAAGTCCTTTCTAATAACATCCTCTCGAAAAGTGTACTAGTCGTACTTTAAAAAATACAATGACATCTTATCTTATCTTCCAAGAAGAAGAAGAATTAAGATAATAGTGATGGTGGAGTATTAGATGATTGCACATGACTTGATCTCCCTTAGTCCCTAAGATATCAAAAGAAAAAACTTATTCTTCATTTTACTTAGAATGTGAGCATGTTTTAACACTCTCTTTTTCCCTTTTGGTTTATACCCATGTCAGCTTAACATACTAAAGCGTTTGTAAAGTAGATGAACCATTTGTAAGATGACTATACTTGTATTATAATAAGTTACAAATGTGAAAGCTTTTTATTCAGATTCTCCATATATTTTTTTAGTAAAACCATCTTTTCATGTGTGCAAAACTACTAAAGTTTAAATTTCCATATTAATACTTGCATTCTTGCCGTCTCACTCATATTACGAGAGTCTAGAAGAAATATTTTGAAACAAGATGTACCCTAATATAGTAATATCTGAATAGTTAGACGAATAAAGTATCCATGATTCCATGCAGCAATAGGATAGTTTATTTGCACTGGTCGAATTTCTAACTCTAAAAAATATTTTTTAAGTTTTATGTAGTTATGGTTAACAATTATGCATTTTTTTATTAAATAGTCATCCACGAAAAAGTTATGATTGATTAACAATTATGAAAAACATAAATACAATCTCGAAAAGCATTTGATTATGATCGGATGAGCATCTTACAATAGATTGTACTTAGTAATAATCATTTTGTTAACCATACCTCTAAGTGTTGTCATTAACAAAACTCATCCTTTTTTTTTTTTTTTTCCTAACAAAGACTTATTAATTTTTGATTATAGTAACCGATATCCACTTTGTAAGTAACAACGGCAACTATTTATCACACACAATATACATTACAATATATTTCACACGTTTTAAGCAGGACTTGAACCCACAATCATTTCAGTAGATGGAGAGTCTCTCACATAACATAAGATACCATTGAGACACAAGCGTTTTGATACTTTGTAAGTAACATTGAATGTGCACCCAGAAATATTCATATGATGAATTGATAGCAGAGTGAAGAATGAAAGTTGTCTTAATAAAGAAAAGTATAATGAATAAGAATGAAAACTAGTACATTTAGTGACCGAACTAAAATGTCTCCCCCTATGCCACGCGACCTTGATAGTATTATGTTTTGTAATGTTAATTTTCGTAAAAACTTGGATTTTTCTTATTCACCCAATCCGGAAAGTTTGCGCTTTTAGATTATAAAGGAAAATTTGAAATATTTTTATGCATCCGGTCTCTGTTAAGCCTGGTTCCGTTCTTGCATACATTATATGATTAACGAGCGCAAGATGTCATTTGTTATTTTTTGTTAGAAATCTAATTCAGTGTGACTCTAGTCTTTTTTGTATTTATTTTGTCAGAACAGTTTGTAACACTTTTCCTCTTCTCCCTTGAAGTTCATTACCCACATACTCGAATAGCTCGAGTGAAATTACTAGTCTTTGTTCTAGATGGAGAAAGAATGAGAGATATTTGTACACAGTAGAATACCAAAACATTTTCTCTAGAGTAATTATTTGTCTCCAAAATAAAAGAAAAAGCAGAGTCTGAAAACAAACAGAGTGGGCCCCACCCTTTATATCTTTCCCAATTTATTAATTACTCCTCTTCACTCCACACTCCCTTCACTTCACCCCCACCATGGATCACCACCACAACAACAACAACAACACCCGCCACGTCACCATTCCGTCACAAAACCACCGTACCAACCACAACAACCATCACCACAGCTACCAACCATCATCCAACAACCACCTAACACCACCACCATCATCCAACCACTATTACCACCACAACAACAACCACCACTCCACCTCCACCACCCTCCGCGGCTGCTGCTGCTGCCTGATCCTCCTCCTCTCATTCATCCTCCTCCTAACCCTCGCCGTCATCCTAGTCATCATCCTCGCCGTCAAACCCAAAAAACCCCAATTCAACCTCCAACAAGTCTCCGTACAATACATCAACTTAACCCCCTTAAACACCCAACCCACCACCTCCCCCACTCTCCCCACCAGCGCGTCACTCTCACTCGCCTTCAACCTCCTCTTCACTGCCAAGAATGATAACAAAGTTGGGATCAAGTACGGTGTGTCCACTTTTAACATAATGTATAGGGGGATTCCGTTGGGGAGGGGCTCTGTGCCGGGGTTTTATCAGCCTGCGCATTCGGTGAGGCGCGTGGAGAGTAGGGTGAATGTGGAGAGGGTTAATTTGTTGCAGACTGATGCTGCGAACTTGTTGCGAGATGTTACGGTGAATGATCGGGTTGAGTTGAGGATTATGGGGGATGTTAGTGCTAAGATTAAGATACTTGGCTTAACTTCGCCGTCTGTGCAGGTTAGTTAGTTTTTCAGAATTTTACGCGTTTAGTGAATTTTTTTTACTGGGACCACTACAATATAAAAGTAGGTTATAATGTTGGTGGGTGTTTGTTTAAGGTTATTTTAGAGCTTATTAACTTATTGGACTCTAGTTAAATATCATAAGCTTATGGGCTTATTCTCCATATTTAAGTCAAATACAGTAAGCGCCGGAAATTAGCTTATTACCCTGATTATTTATGTTGGTGGGTGTTTGTTTAAGGTTATTTTGGCTTATTAACGTATTTGAGAGCTTATTATATTTCATATTTTAAGTCAAAAACAGTAAGTGCAGGTCAAATAAGCTTATACAAACAGCAGTAAGTTATTGATAGTGGAACACCAAAATGACCGCATTAATCATTTATAGACTTTGCCCTGATTATTTTATTTATTGTTTTTGAAACGTAGGATAAGAATAAAATATGATAGAATAGAATCATGGAGATTGTGTTTGGACAAAGACGGATGTTGCTGTCAATGTTAAGTTGGTGATATTTGAATTATTTATTCTGCATTGATTTTTAAATTTTATTTGGTGTGATAGTTAAGTTGCTATAAATATCTTTTGGGTTATGAATTAATTAGACTTTATGTTTGGGATTCTGGTGTTTTGCGCAAGGTATGGATAGAGGTAAATTTGTGGTTCGTTTTAGTTGCTTAGGAAAACCAGAAGATGTGATTACCGAATGGTGGATGCATAGGGAATGTAAGTTTGGTAGGTGGGAGGATAGTGTCGTAGTAATGTGCTTCCTTGGTTCAAATAAGGCCAACATTTGACTGTCTTATGTGTTTGTTTAGCTAGTGCCTTTGTCACCGACTCACCGCCTATTGAGTGACGGGTGGTTGTTTTAACGTTTTTGACTTGGCGATGAGTTCTATTTTTGAAATACCTTGAATTTCAAATGATGATGTGGTTCCTCTTGACGAGTTCTATGTGGTCCAAAGAGAGAGGGGGAGCGTCACAACATGAGCTCTCGATGTGGGTACGTACGTGTGATGTCAATATCAAGGATGTGACTAGGTCCCTCTAATATGTTGTGAATACATATAGTCATATAGAAAACCATAAAATGATAGGTGTGAATTCTTTATTGGTCGAAATGTTTACTTAAATGGAGCTCTATATAAACAGGGGAGATCCTAGAAAAATATAGGATCAACTGATCGGTTTTTTAGAGAAAGAATAAGCTACAAAGATGTTTTTCATTTTCTTTCTCTGTCATATTACCGATTCAGTGGCATTAGCCTCTGAAGACATGATTTATATCCATATGCCATGGTATGGCTTTGATTTGATTTTGATTCCCTTTCAATGGGACACCTTGTTGGCACTTTGTAACTTGTGGCCCTAGTGTTATTAAAGCCACATTGATATACAAGGATGATGGTCAACAGAGTTGGGTGTAAGACATATGCCACTACTTGACATTTGGACAAAGACTCATACACGGATACACCTATAGAAGTCAACATAAATAACTCTATTAGCTATTAAACCTTTTGCAAATTGAGATGATAATTAGAGAGTAAGTTTATAAGCATATAAATGTTTTCTTCTATGATAATGATAATGTGGTGTAATACACCGGATAGAACTTCACTTAGGCCAGTTATCATTTCAGGCAATGTAACCTTTTTAGAAAAATAGCTACATAGTTTAATTTTGTCAATTTTTTACAATGTACTTTAGTCACTATACGTGAAATAGCAAGACTAGTTTCGGTGATATATGATGAGCTGGTGATTTTTTGCATTCTTATTGTTGTATCATACTATGATTTGATAATTATTGTTTTGACAATAGTGGATGAATAATTGCAATGTATATGAAATTTAACTTTTGTTCTTGTTTCATGTGAAGAAACACTTGTCTAAATGAGAATTAATCTCAAAGGTTTTGTTATATGTTTATTTAACTGGATATTGTTAACCAACTATTAGCATTGTATTTTGTAGGCATCCATCGATTGTGCAATAGCCATAAGCCCATCAAAGCGAGCTCTGATTTACAAGCAATGTGGATTTGATGGTTTGCAAGTATGAACGACACATTGTCATTGATTTTAATTAGATTCAGCTAGGGTTGTGCATGATTTTGTTTGATGCGGTTTTAAAGTGAAACCGTTATCATGTCGATAACTGTAAACAGTTCGATTTTGAGTATACGGGTATTCCTTTTCCACTTCGATTCTTATACAAGTTAACGTTACTCGACTTTCAACTAATGAATCTTCCTGTTAAATGTTAGCATTAATTTCATTTGCAGTTTCATCCAAAACTTATTATCACTGGATATAAGTTAAATAAGATTTGGCAAATGTTTTATAGTTTCAGACAATATTTTTCTATCAGACAGTTTTACATTTGTGATGCCACTGATGAGACCCAAGTATCAAATACAATTAGAGACTTCGATTAAATAACTGTACTTAGTAAATTAAAAAAGTTAAAGTAGTTATTATATTTTATTAAGAGCACTTACAACGGTAACGTCAATCCGGCGTTAAGCCTCATTTAACGCACGTTAAAGGTAAGTTAACCATTGCTCGATCTTGCGTTAAGCTCGCGTTAACGGGCCGTGTGAAGCCCCTCACGCAGCGTTAAATGTTATATCCTTCTTTTTTGTTTTTTTTTCTTTTTTAATGGGTTTTTGTGGTGTGTGTGTTTTAAGTGTGTGTGCAGGTGTGTGTGTGACGAGAGGTTGAAGATGGGGTATTTTTTTTTTTTTTTCCTTAAGGTTTAGTGTATTTTCAGTTTGGTCCTCGTGGGTTTATACAAATTGTGTTTTTTTTTTTTTTTTTTTTTGGTAAATAAAATTTTTATTTTTAGTTATTTGTTTGAATAAAAATGTAATTTGTGTTAATTTGTATTTTGTTTAAATAATTGGAAAAAATGATAAAAGTAGGGCCCAAAATGTTGAGTTATTGTTGTGAGTGTTTTTTTGTGAGTTAAGGTTAAAGTGTTAAAGTTGATGTTGCGCTGACGTGGCATGTTTTAAAGTTTAACCCAGGTTATTGATGTAAGTGCTCTAAGACGATGTCTTTATAATCCTTGTCGAGAGGGTTAAACCCAAGTGTCGTGCGTTAATTTTAGGATGTCACGTGCAGATTCATAATCATAATCTAATAGTACTACTTAGAGGGAAGGGTGCGGTGGCACCACAGCTCGCTCTTATGTCAATTTTTGAAATTTTGAATTTTGAAAACTTAAATAAATATACTTTACCTAAATTACCCCTAAGAGCGTGAGGTATGGTAACTAGGAAATGGCATACCATTTGTGGTAAATCAATGCTACCTTAGCATTTCACATTTCACATTCACAAACCAAAAATACCCCCTCTACCATGGCTTGAACCGTTTGCGTGCCGTTTCGCAGTTTTTGAGTCCCATCATTAATTTTTTTCATTTTTTTAAACAAATTAAATTTTCATTCATTAAAAAAAATACCAATAACATTAAAAATAGTATATATAATTATATATATATATATATATATATATATATATATATATATATATATATATATATATATATATATATATATATATATATATATATATATATATATATATATATATATATATATATATATATAACTTCTAGTATCTCAGCGTATACTATCTCAACTTGGCATTAGGCTTAATATACACAAAAGCCCATTTGCATTTTAGAAGAAAAAGTATGCATTAGGCCCAAATAAACATAACATACCATTTCTTTTTCTTTGTTCCTAAGACGCAACACACACAATTCACAAAACAAACACACTAAAAAACACAACACAAACGCAACCCCCACCCCCTTCAAAAACACACACACACACAAATGGCGTGTGTGAGTTTACTCACATTTGAAATGGCGCCGGCCATCGACGGTGTTCTAACAAGCAAACGGCGGCGCCGTTTGCTGTGCCACATAGGAATGACGAGGGGGTCAAGTGACCACACCCTTTGCTTTAAGTAACCCTTAATACACCTTAAGTTTGATCAATTTTAAACTTGATAACTTTTCAAAAACACGCGCTATATTAAGAGAGAGAGAAAAAAAAAAAAAAAAAAAAAAAAAAAAAAAAACGCGCTTTGTATTTCAAAAAACCCCAGTTTTGCATCAAATGTCAAATCAGAATCACGATTTCACAAGTATAATTATTTGACGCTATTCACCGTCGCTTTGTGCGGATATATGTCTATATTCATCAAGTGTTTATGATCCCTAGCTCGTGCCATGATACTGTAAAAAATTACCAACCAAATTAACCAATGCAGGGTGTCTGTTTCATTTGTGATTTCTGTCTTTCGGATACCAGTAGTTCATTATTTTCTGACAAACAATCCAAACATGCTATCAAACTCAATTACTTTAAGATGGTATCATAAGTTAAACCATATGTAGTTACTTTCTATAAACAATAAAGGACAACGTGGAAATTGATAATGAAGAAATGTATGTTATTTTTCAATCAAACTAGTTTTAGATCTCGGCGCGTATAAGTCACACTGATTGAGTTTTAACATAAGTTTAATTTAATGAGCATTTGTATATTTTTAATTTAGAAAAATATATAAATAATTTATAATAATTATCTTCATCAATAATTACTTTTATTAATTGTTTATATTTGTGTTTGTCTCTAGTTTTTGACATCGGATAATATTTATATTTTTTTGTTGGACGAAGGATTTGACTTTGTTTAGTTGTCACTGTATTGAGGGCGGTGTTATTGTTTAAATTTAACTATTGATCATGTTATAGACATTATACGCGTTTAATAGCACGTAAAGACACTTGATGAACTTAAAGACAAAGTATAAAATATATTTTTTTTTTCTGTTCAGATATTCTTATTTAAACTTTAAAGAGAAATGTATGAGTCATTGTTATATATAAAATTGTATTTACTTTCATACCACAGTTCCTCGTGCTTTCATTGTGATATTTATATTTTAAGTTACTAATAATTTTATTTTAAGTTACTAATAAGTACTTATAAATAAGTAAAAGCGTAAAAGCATAAGACTTTTTCTAATGGGAAATTTTGAAAACTCATTTTGAAGTATAAAGATTGGCAACACACATGGATACTATACTGTTAGGCCAATTCAGTGTCTGGCGATCCACGATTAAAATTTGAATATAAAATACTTTAAGTATAATTGAAGTCCCTAAATGTTAGAAAACATTCAGGGAGTTATCTTCAGAGTCTAAAGAAAGACTCACCAGTTTCTAAGACAGAACCTGAAGTCATTGAACCAAAAAAAAGATGATGGAGTCAGTGAGTGATAACAATAGTTCGAGTCTTTTTTGATCTCCTCATCAAACCAAGACATTATGAGCTTACATACTTAATAAAAGTATCTAAGACCTTGAAACAAATAGGTGAGAACTTTGTTGATGTGATAAGTGAAGCTACTTTAAAAAAAATAATAATAATAAAAAATAAAAAAAATAATAATAAAAAAAAAATCAATCAAGTAAAAGAGTTGGTATAAAAAAGGTAAACAGTTGTCAGCAATGTTCCTTTAAAGTAAGGTAATACGTGTTTTAAGAATAAAAACATTTGTTGCGGTTATGTAGTGTACTTTTCTAGTTAGATGCTTGACGCGTCGTTTTTAACCCACGGGCATCTGCGTCGATTTTGCCTATATAAATGAATGTCTTAAAGGAGTAATAAATGATTTTGCCTATATAAATGAATGTCTTAAAGAAGTAATAAATGTTGTCTCGTACATTTAATATGTTAGCATTTACGAGAGCATTTACTCCTCCTAAAACTTAACCCCTTAGTATATTCAGTTTAGACTTAAACACAATACTTAGCTTTGTGTTTAAGAAAATGAGAAACTCACCTTACACTTTGTCATTCAACTTTGATCGTTAAATCATAGTAAATTCTTTGATTCATTCAAATAAGAATTTAAACGTTGAATGACCTTCTTGTATTTTTTTTGTTTGAACTGTTTGTGTATTCTTGCTATTAACTTGTTTAAACATACATTTAACATGGTGAAGTGATTTAACTTGATACTTAGGTTATAAACACTTCAAAGGGTACAACCCCACAACTCAAATTCATTTCGGAACAAATTTATGGTTTATGTACATACACAATCAAATGCTGAAAGGTAAATACATTACTTTTTCTTCTTGTCTTCTTGAGTTATTTCGAGTATAACTGGAGCTGCGGGTATACTAAACCACCACTCTCTCAATCTCCTAATCAATCTCTCTGTCTCTGCTCTTCTCATTGGCGAGTATTTTGTGAATTCTTCCAAGAAAGTAAGTAGCACCACATATTTAAAGGGGGTAATGGCCACAAACAAAGCCAAAGCCACAAGTGCAGCCACAAATCTGTTACTAGCCTGCACACATACAGGAAATGCTATATTAGTCTTTTCTATGTTGCAAAGATAAACATAACTACTAGCATAAAATTTTAAAATCGAATATTGGGGGGTTGGTTGGGGTAGCGGGTCAAAATGGGTACTTCATGTACATGCCTGGTTGGCCCTGTCAAAAATAAAAAAATTGACTACTAAAAAGTAGTATACATTGTTTAAAACAACCCTTGGTTCTTGCAACAATTGTAAAAAAGGCCAATCCCTTTTCAAGAGCGAGTTTCTGGATTAATAATGGAAACGTAGAAGCAAGACAGAGACAATCATACTCGCTATTTGTCAAGAGTCACACCTTTCTTGGAAAGTTTAGTTCTCTCTCTTCTTATGCATACAAGTACAACGGTTAGTGTGTAACAGAAGAACCAGTTTAAAGGTTCGAAAATTAATCACTAAAAAACACAATAATTTTTGTAATTATTAATGAACCCAAGTTAACAAGTAGAAAAGGAAAAAACACTAACATCTCTACTTTCAGCCTCTTTTTCCTACTCTAACTAGGCGAAACAAGTATGCTTTACTTCAACAATAAATTTTGTCTTACAATAAAAATATTTGTGATTTCCAAATTTTTTTACTCCCTAATTTTGTATTTTAGAAAACGTGATATTCCTCTGATCCTCTCCTACTATGGTCGTTAACAGAACCAGCTACACTGAACAAAAGCAGAATCCTCCAGTAACATTTCAGTAACGTTTAAACTTTAAACAACTATACTTTTAGTTTTGTCTTTAAAATAGAATGAGAACAATTTCTAATGATTATCTTGTATCAAATTTCTGCATTTTCAGTTTGTATTTTAGAATGTATAATGTTAAGGACTAAATCAAAGATTACCTGTGGAAATAAGGACAACAGAAGGCCACGTATTTTTAGAAGAACAACATTTCCCTCTTGGACAAACTCTTCAGCTTGAGAAATTGCATTCTGAACAGCTAAAAGCTGCTCCATTTTGTTCATTGGTGGAGGCACCCTGACCTTCAGTCCATCAATAGGTTGTCCTCTACTAGAATACCGTGTAAGCATCGTACTACTGGCAAGAAAGATGAGTAGTGCTGCAAAGACATAAGAAAGCCAACCCCTGCACAAGAAGAAATTGGTATGATCAAGGTCTAGGTCTCATATAACCAACAATTTCTATGGACAAAAAAACTTTAAATGTAAAGCACATCTCAGCAAGCAAACTCCTACAGATATAAATAGAGATGTATTCTATCTCTAACAGGTCAAATGAATAAAATCCAGCAAAGATTGATTTATTAACTAAAACTTCAATTATTGTAATTGTAATTATTATCCTTTGTAATAATCATAGTTACAACAGAAATTATTAGTAGAACATTTCTAAAATACTGGAAAGAAGTGTTTAAGGACAAGCCTGCCCATATTACAAATTTTACCCGTCTTGACCCAAACGCATTTTGACTCGTTATCCAAATAGTCCATTTTGCCCCCAATGGAAATAGATATCAAAGTAAACCTCACCGGTAAATGATGTATCCAAATAACAAACAGAACGCAAAAGACTTTGAAGGCTCCTCCCAATACAATAGTTTAAGAAGATAATTCCCGAGGTCGATTAACGGAAAAGTCAACTCCTGAAAATAAGGAACAATCAATTTTCATAATGAAGGATGCCATGGAAATTGCACTAACAACTTAGTGAGAGCTACTAATCCAGAACAAAAAAATAAATAAATACCAAAAGCTGGTCAAACATAATCAGTTAGTACACTCAGCTGCAGTTGTCTTTCCTGTTAGGATTTGCAATTATAGAACAACTAGTGTTACTCCAACATATGATGCACAAATTATGCTGCCCCTTTAGAGCTTAACCTCCTCATAGAGCAGTAATGGTGGAAAAATTGGTCCAGGTCGAGCTGGGTAATAGGTTGAAATGGGTAATTTCTGTACAGGTCAAAGGAGTAGAGTTGAGTTGATCCGCATTTATTTTTATGCTCATTTTTATACTGTATTTTTAGATACAGTATAATTTATGAGCTGATAGTGAATTCAAAAAACATTGTTAAGTTCTAATCCAAATCTGTAAATAAGATCAGTGAAAAGTGGACTTTGGGTGACTGTCAAACCCACTTGACCCATAACCCATTCTCCTGCAGGCTAATTTTTGTGATTTGACCCATTTGAGGAAAACACAACCCAAATGAGAGATTCACAAAATAAGGATCAAAATTGCAGAACACTACTAATCATAAAATATAAATAATAAAAATATTATAAAAAAATAACAAATCTGATTTATTCAAACCTTCAGCACGGCTAAGTTGGTGTCGAGGCCTTCAACTTTAGCTCCATCAACTGTTGCTTGTGCGTCTGCAACCATTTTATAATTGCTTCTAGATTCATCTACAGCTTTCTCTAAAGGAGTCATCTCGCCAACCGTGATCTCACCGACTATAATTGACGACTGATTAGCCATATTAGAACTTGTACCAAGGATAAACCCTAGACCAGAAGCCACACTGGTAGCTGATACTGAATACATTCCATAACTAGATTTATTTCTTTCTGGCTCTTTGGAAGTTAGCATGGTAGCAATTGCTTCCAATATCCTATCCCCACCTGGCAGTTGATCACAAGCATTGTACATAAGACCTCTCTCATAGCACAGTGGGAGTGGGGAACTCATTTGGTTGAGAGCTTGTATTCTTAGAATGCCAAATATTGCTTTTAGCAACGCTTCATCACGTGCAACTCCAGTAAGCTGGAACTTGCGTATAAATCTGTGAGCATACAAGATTTCTCGCACAATGGCTAGCCAGTAGTCACGCCTAGCATGCCCTTTGAGCTCCGGAAGCTCCATAATAACTGGTTCTGATCTACATTGGAACCAAAATCAGTTAAAAGAATTTCTTGGAAAACACAGAAGTATTCTACCACATGTAATCATTTTGATCCATGTACTAAAGAAGAAGATGATCTGGGAAGTTCTTGTCAAATGATTCAAATGAAAAAAATGAGCTAAATGAGGAACATGTTAAACTTTGCCCAAAGGTCTATCCTTTTATGAATACAACCTCCTCAATCAATTTGCTCAATGATTTAGACTATTTATTGCAATGAATTTTGTCACATATTTGTCCTAGCAGTACCTAGGTGGCCCATCAACCAAGAGGATGTGGGTTCAACCGTTCAAGTCCCAATCCAAATATATGTGTGGTACTAGGTATATAACTAACGTATTGATTATTCGCTAAAAAAATAAACAAATTGAACCAGAAATGTTTAATGGTCATCCCAACCCAGCCCGTAAACGGGGCTAACAATGACTTATTTCAACCCGAACCCATTATGAGTTTTTGACCCCATTAACAAACCACCTATCTAGCCACATGATTAACACTCCTCAAGTGACAAAACTTTCAATGACCAAACAGCACTAGATATGCTGCCATTAAATATGCCATGTCAAATTAAAAGGATAAACAAGAGCAATAACACATGCCAACTTACAAGGTACTTGACTTATACAAGACGGCCTTGTCAAATAGTCGTGTTCCCCATGGGCCTGTCAACTCAGCCTTGACAATCTGCTTCAAGTCATCTGCCAACTCATAAACTGTGGGAGTATCATATGACACAACTTTAAGAGCTTCAAAGTACAAAGCATGATCTGTCAGAGTTAACCGACCTGAAATCATAAAAATATGCATGAACACGTATAAGAACTTCAGCTATATCACATCATACTATAAGCAACATTTATCATTTGACAATATTCAGATGTGAAGGCTGGCTAGTTGACCTACCAGGCCAAGTTGAGATGCCTAAATGTTGAAGAACTGGTTGTGTGGTGACAGTACCATCCAACTCCAGAACCCTTTCCCCTCTTGCAGATCGTGGGGATTGAAGGAGAGACGACTCTGATTGAGATTTTATCTTTTTAGTAGCCCTGGAAAAATCAAATTTGGTCAACTGCATTGAATATATCTAAGGATTAATAACTATGATATATTCTATCTATGGACAGATGCAAGTTGTTTGACACTAGTCATCCGCAGATGTGGTACTAGACTATTATAGGATTCTAGACGAGGTAGCATTTCAACCCATTTAGGATCAACAACAACAACAACAACAACATACCCAATCCCGCAAGAGCGGGGTATGGGGGAGGTAGAAGTGTAGACAGATCCTACCCCTACCCCAGGCAAGGCCTAGGAGTAGAGAGACTGCTTCCAGGGAGACCTCCGGCACGTGCACAAGAGTGAGTGAAAAAGAAACCCAAGGTGCAAGGAGCAAAAGAGCAACAAGACAAACAAAGCACAAAGAACAAGGAGCAAAGCAAGAAAAGCAAGCAAACAAAGCATAGAGGCACGCAAGAGAAACAAGGAACGAAAAGGCAAAACAAACACAAGCAAGAACGCAAAGGCAAGCAGGCACCAGGCAAAAAGACAACACAAAACAAGCAAAGCAACGCAAAAGGAAAGGCAAAGCAAAGGACAAAAGCTAAGGCAAGGGGGCTAAAGCTAAGGCCAAAAGGGAAAAAGCTAAGGCAAAGGGAAAAGAAACACCACAAGCCTACTAAAAACAAAAAAGGGGGACAAGCAAGGAGACCAAAACGCCTAAAAGTGCAAAAGGGCCTACCAAACCGAAAAACGCAAAGGGGCAAGACAGGCAACCTACGACACGACCTAAACTACCCGCAAGTTCTAATCCTAGCTCTCCACTCGTTCCTATCTGAGATCATGTCCTCGGACAAGAGAAGCTCCTTCATGTCTAGCCTAAGTCTATCCTCCCACCTGAGCTTAGGTCTTCCCCTCCTTCTCAAACCGTCGACCCTCAGCTCTTCGACTCTCCTTACTGGCGCCGTCTGTGGCCTTCTCCTGACATGACCGAACCACCTCAACCTTCCTTCTCGCATCTTCGAGATAATAGTCTCAACTTCAAGTTCAGCTCTGAAAACTCCGTTCGGTATCATGTCAAGCATGGTCTTACCACAAGTCCACCTTAGCATCCTCAGTTCTGCCACTTCCACTCTGTTAGCTTGGGCTTTCGTGATAGGCCAACACTCTGACCCGTACAAGATAGCGGGTCTAATCGCCACCCTATAAAATTTTCCCTTAAGCTTAAAGGGAACTTTCTTATCACAGAGCACACCTGACGCCGCCCTCCATTTTGCCCATCCAGCTCTAATACGGTGGGTAACGTCATCGTCAATCCTTCCTGATTTGTGTATCACCGAACCAAGATATCTAAAAAACTCCTTAGGATGGAGGATCTGGTTGTCGATACGAACTTCTTCCTCGTTGAGGCCGGTCTCGTTGCTACCGAAATCACATCTCATGTATTCAGTCTTCTCTCTGCTTACCCGAAGGCCATTGTCTTCCAATGCTTCTCGCCAGTGCTCCAGTCTGTAGTTTAGCCCTTCGGCCGATTCAGCTACCAACACAATGTCGTCAGCGAATATCATGCTCCAAGGAATGCCCTCTTGTAACCCTCTTGTTATCTCATCGAGGATCAGGGCGAAGAGGTACGGACTAATGGCAGATCCTTGGTGGAGTCCAACTTCCACCGGGAAAAACTCAGTGCACCCCACCATGCACCGTACGCGGGTCCTCGCCCCCTCGTACATATCCCTAATGACTCTTAAGTATCTCCTTGGGGTTCCTTTTTCTATAAGAGTCCTCCAAATCAACTCTCGTGGGACACTATCGTATGCCTTCTCTAGGTCCAGGAAAGCCATATGCAAATCTCTCTGTCTTTCTCTATACTTCTCCATAAGACTTCTGAGGAGGTGGATAGCCTCGACCGAGGACCTCCCTGGCATAAATCCGAATTGGTTCTCTGACACCCTTGTCTCCCTTCTTAACCTCCTCTCAATAACTCTCTCCCATAGCTTCATGGTGTGACTGAGTAGCTTAATACCCCTATAGTTGCTACACACTTGCGCGTCTCCCTTGTTCTTGAAGATGGGGATGACTTCGCTGAGTCTCCATTCTTCTGGCATCTTAGCGCAAGTGAAGATCTTGTTGAAAAGGCAGGTCAACCAAATCACCCCTTCATCTCCTAGGCTCCTCCAAGCTTCTATGGGTATTTGGTCCGGGCCTACAGCTTTGTTTCTACCCATCTTCTGTAATGCAACCTTTACTTCTTCTTGGCTGATCCTTGAGTAGTAGCATTCTGGTAACACATGCTGGCTAGGGTTCTCTCCTTCCCCCCTTCCTTCGGTGTTCTCCTCGTTGAAGAGAGAGGAAAAGTACTCTCCCCATCTCTTTCTAATACCTTCTTCACTCACGATGGTACGTCCTCCTTCATCTTTGATGTATTTAATGTTTCCTACATCCCTTCTTCTTCTCTCACGGGCCTTAGCAATTCTGAAGATATCGTTTGCTCCCTCTTTGGAGTCCAATTTCTTATACAAATCTTCGTACGCCTTGTCCTTCGCCTCTGCTACCGCCTTTTTTGCTTCCCTTTTAGCCACTTTATACCTTTCTTCCGCAGCTGCCCTATCCGCTTGGTGGCTCTCTCTACTCAAAAGAAACTCTTTGAACCGAGCCTGTTTCTCTGCTACTTTGATCTGCACCTCCTCACTGAACCACCAAGATTCCCTGCGGGTCGACTGGGTTCTCGCTGACCCACTAGTCACGCCTAGGGAAAGCTTAGCTACGTCTCTGATGGTGCCAGCAAGGATGTTCCACATCTGGTCCGCATCCCTAGTAGTTAAGTCCTCTGCCCGAGCCGAAAGACCCTCTGAGACTTTCGCTCTAAACGCCTCCACCGCATCTCCACTAAGATTCTTCCACAAAATCCTTGGCATCCCTGTCGCCTCTCTCCTTTGTCGACACCTCTGGAAAAGAGTATCCAAGGCAACCAATCTGTGTTGGGATGCGCATGTCTCGCCAGGGAAAACCCTGCAGTCCTTACATGCCCTAAGGTCATCTCTGCGCACCAACAGATAATCAATCTGGGTGCTATGACCCCCGCTCTGGAAGGTAATTAAGTGGACGTCTCTCTTCTTGAAGAAAGAGTTTGCAACCACTAGGTTGTGAGCAGTAGCGAAATCTAGTATCGAGCATCCTTCATCGTTCCTACCTCCATACCCGAATCCTCCATGAACCCCCGCGTATCCATCTGCAGTAGCTCCTATATGACCGTTCAAGTCACCACCTATAAACAATCGTTGGTCTGCCGGGCACTCCCTCACTAGCTCGTCGAGGGAATCCCAGAAACCCCTTTTCTCTACGTCACTGCGACCCACCTGCGGTGCGTAAGCGCTGATCACGTTAACGGTTTCTCCATCAATAACCAAAGTAATCTTCATGGTTCTATCGCCCTTCCTGGTCACTTGCACTACATTATCCTTAAGATCCGCCGCTATAATGACTCCAACTCCGTTTCTTGCTGACTTAGAGCCCGAGTACCAAAGCTTGTATCCGTTTCCCTCCCTCGAGCTAGACCCCTTCCATTTAGTCTCTTGAAAACACGCAATATCAACCTTATGTCTCCCCAAGACGTCAGCAAGCTCAAAGAGCTTACCGGTCAAAGTCCCTACGTTCCAGCTACCCACTCTGATCCTACGCGAACCCGCTACTCTACCAACACCCCTAAGGACCCTAGACCCTACCCCATCCCCTCCTACCCCTACCCTACCCGCGCCGGCAACAGCGTCTATCCTACCCGCGCCGGCAAGACATGACCTCAGGTGACCATCCCCAACAACAGCGTCTATCCTACCCTCCGAAAGACACACACAAGGCAAAAGCACAAGAGCAAAAGTAAGGACCAAACAAACTAAAAAAGCACACCAAAAAGGGCACGAGCGCGCAACACAAAGTAATGGAAAACAAGACGGCTAGTAAATGAATAAAAGATAGATAAATAAATAAATAAATAAATAAATAAAGGTTTAGAAAATGTACTCTACTGCTGCCGGAAGTAAATTCCGGGCAGCAGTGGCGGTTGCAGCGGTGGCCGACAGCGGCAGGAGGCGGCCGGCGGTGAACAAGACCACAGGGTCAGTCACAGCGTGGTGTGGGAGTGAGACCCCACAGACCGTCGCAACTTACCTGGAAATCAAATCGTCAAAACACTGTAGCACAAACTCAAACCGGCGATTGGAGGCGCGTGGCCAAGGTAAAAGAGTGTCAGCTAGTGGGGATTTGGTCGGAAAAGATGGAGCAAGCTGTGGTAGAGTTTAATTGCAAAAAACTCTCCGGAAAAAAAAAAAAAAAAAAAAAAATTCCGGCGAACCTTTACCGGCGCGTGATCAAGTCGGTTATAGTTTTATTGGTAATAGGTTAAATGGGTAAACTTAAAACTTAATTAGCCAAAATGAAAAGGTATCAAGCAGACCAAATGGGTTGGGAGTTGCTCCACGTGTATCCAAATGTATAAAACCTTCTAGATTGTTTTATAGAAAAAAAGAAGTGGATTATTATTTTGATAATATGCTCTTGTAATCATTTTTAAGACACTAAATATTTATAAAGATCGGAAAAAAACACAAAAAATTTGTTGCATGTGAGCCCAACCTGACTCGTACAGTTTTTATCTGAACCTGTTTTGATCTGTGACCAAACTCGACATTTACCACTAATAGCGCTTGGCCTATAAATACTAGAAATGACTCCCATGGAACTAAAACCATAAGCATTGCCATATTAACATCCCTCGCGACAATGCAGGAACAGAGAACCAAAATATAAGAGTTGAGAGTACCTTTCTAATCCAGTAAGGTACTTGTCATAGGTAGAAAATTGAAGCCGGCCTCCCGTGGATGCAGTTAGAAACTCATATATGTAGTCACTGACTATTACATTTGCTATAATAGGCACTGCTGGGGCTATTCGGGAGAAGGCCTCTAACCCCACTGATGCATCCTCGTCTATCTGCAAAATAAATAATGCAACAAAGCCAAAATGTTGTCAGGAAAGCACTTGGCCCATATCTTGCATTCAAGTAAAGGTGATGCTACCTTCGCTATGAATGAATGAAATCTAACACAAGTTTAACCTAGAGGCATGATTACAAGTGTGCCATGAAAGAGCAACCTTCACTTTAAAAAGACAAGGAGTCTTATATCTTGGACTAGCTTTTTGGTAGCCTTATTTGGTGGTTTATACGGAACAACTACTTTTTTAAGCTTCTAAGTGTTTAAGGCAATCAAGGATTGATTATTTAATAGACTATTTCACTGATGCCTTATTTGGTGGTTTATACACAACTACTTTTTCCTTGTAGTTCACACGATATTTATCATCAAGATGCCGACCAACCAATGCAACTATCTAGCCAAGTATTGAGCTAGTACCGAACTCCTTTTTTACTATTCATAACATTAGCATATATCATATTATTATACCAATCAAAAGAACATACATCTACAGAAGGCTGACTCGCAGCATCTGGAACCTCCCAAGCAATCATCATATCAAACGTCAATCTCCGAAACCTTTTGTCCTCCATATAACCATTAACTTGTGTAGATTGAGCAATAGCCCTGAAACAGGAATACTCAAGTATATTTCTCGCATACCGCGCCGAATGCTTCGTAGCTTCCGAAGCCTCCTTTTCAAAGTTTTCACGAAGCTGTTCCGCAGAAATATCAAGGATTCTGGAATAATGAGATATAAACATATGAACTGAGTAACTTTGGGATAATGTCATATTATTACAACGTACAAGATTAATGGTCCGTGTTGGTAATTATACTCAATAATGCCCAAGTCTAATACTTTTTATAAGAGCCTAACATGGTAGCTTGATAATGTCATAACCATTACTTGCTTATGCGGCAGTTTTTATGACACAGGTAAAACTCATCACTTAATTACAAAATTAGTCCATTTCAAAGAAGTACGAATACCAAACTAACCAATTTTTATACAGTAGATTGCCATGTCATAATTTTTTACATTTTAAATCTACCACTCGCCGCCAAACTACCGTAATCCACAAAGTACTAATACCGGGTTCTGAAAATGCATCATCGATAACAATTATACTTTCCTAAACTGATCTAATATGGTCTAATGGTCTAATTTGAATATCTGATCATGTCATAACCGTTTTCTTCCTTATGTGGCATCTTTTTTTGACGCGGCAACTCATCACCAAATTACCAAATTAATCCATTTCAAAAAAGCATAAATACCAAACTAACCAATTTTCCACGGGTAACTTGCCGTGTCATCGTATCACCGTCCACTAAATAACCAAAGTAACATATTCCAAAAAGTACAAATACCGTTATCCGGACATACATTATCAAGTACAATTATACATTCTTAAAATGACAAAATATCGTATAACATAACTATGTCATAACCGTTTTCTTGTTTATGGAGCATCCTCTAATGTCATACATTATAGTCCCCCGACATACATTATCGAGTATAATTACCACACCTGACATTTTACTACATTAGCTCTATACACATAACACAAAATCAATACTCAATCAATCAAATCACAAAGCACAAAAACTTACTTTGCGCAACGCCGAACAACTACATTGGCAACAACGGACAGTTCCCGAATCCAATTCTTGTCCTCACCAGTAGCAGGCGGACTTTTAATTTCATTAAATTCATCATTATAAGAATTCACACTCTTATTCAACCATTTAAATGACCCGTCTCTTACGTAATCCATCATGTTTTTCGTTTTACTTACAGCCGTCATCTTCTTCAAATTCTATCAACACACCCCCAAAAAAAAGGTGATAAAAAATTAGGGGTTTTTGATTAACAGCATTAAAAAGAAATTAAAATTGTGGGTATTGAAATTGAGTGATGAATTAATGGGATTACGATAAAAGTTTATTGATTGTTTGGTGTGATTGTTAGTTTTGAAGATGGTGATGATGTTAAAAAACTGTAACTGTGTATCAAATGTTTTGATGATCTATTATACTTTTTGTTACTTTTGGTGGATAACATGTATAGTCCTTGTACTATTTGTGAGATGGTGAAAGTAGCATTTTTTATTTTTTTTTTTAATGGAAGAATGGTCCCTGGGTCTCTTTTTTTGTTCGAGTAAGGAGTGGGCAAAACGCGAAAAAGACATAGCGCTATACCTAAAGTGGAACGGTAGTGTACCACATTTAGTTTCGTTTATTTATTTAATGTAGCATCATTTTATGAAAAAAAAAAAAAAAAAAAAAAAAAAAAAAAAAAAAAAACTACGATTGGATTGCTAATCGTTTTGTTATGGTAAAATCGGCACAAAACCAAACATGCAATAGTATTCTGATTTTTTTTTCCTATTCACATGATCATTTTTGTTAAGGGGATGATTTGTACACCACATTTTTTTATACTTTCATCACACTCTGTGCATTAACATGTTGTACGGTATGTTATACAACTTGTACAGAATGATGTAAGTATAAAAAAAATTGGTGTGCAAATCAACACCCTTTTTGTTACAAGTGTGAACACCTAGTTTGTAAAACAGAAATTGTCAAACCATGATTTATAGTTTTAGCTTGACTTTCTAGACCATTTTAAAATTAGGTTTATTTCTAGATTAAGTGGGTAGACCTTTTTCTGTTAATGAGTCTTAATGGAGAAGAGCACCGTTTGTTTCATCTCCTCATATAGACTATTTAACAGAAAAAGAAACATATTATATGTGTGACTCTACCACTATCTCCTCATTAAGATTCATTAACAGAAAAAGAAACACGCCCAAGTTATTTGTTACACCTAAGATACTATAATACAATGACTTCTAATTTTATATCCATCAACTCTTTAAACAACATGGGAATGCATATCTTTAAAAGTTTAAAGAAGCATGTGTTGTGCACCATGTGACCTTTATTTCATTTCCTTTCTCACCTGACATCAAGGAGGTAAAATTCGTGTAACACGTAACTAGTAGAATGACAAAGAAATAGTTAAATACATCACATAAAGTTATGAACCAACTAGTGTTTACCTTTATTTTTTGTTAGAGAAACACGTAATAATGTCCACCATGTGACCCTCTTTTAGGTTATTATCATGTTTATGTCGACATGCCGACATTCAAACATGTAACTAGTAGGCTTGAGTTGACATTTAGAGATAAACATGATACTACGTAATATGATCTTATTTATAAGTTACATTTCAGTTCTAATATGTTTTATATAACCAACATTTATGCACCATTTAACTTAAAGTAGAAAGTGTTTTAAAAGTATGATTATCTCATTTTATTGGTTTTTCACTCTTAATTATCATTTAGCCAAAAACTGAAACCTCACACAAGCGCGCACACTGAGTTGGGAACCATCCAGCTTCACTGCCCTCGTAAGAATGGTAAAACCACTAAACTTCTACGAGTACAATCTTGAGGATTTAATACTGAAACTTTTTCACAATAGTTCGTAATTTTATATAGCAACTTAACTCTCATCATTTTTATTGATTTTTTATTTATTTATTTATTTATTTTTATTTTTTTTGGGTTCTAACTCCAAATGATCTTTTGGCATTAAACCTTCACAAAGTTAAGTATTACTATACTTTTAATAAAAATTAACCACATCCTAAATTACATTAACAATCCATTCAAAATCATAATAAACTAAAGCATTCATTTAAAATTTACCTCAGTCCTCAAATTTGTTGCTCAACTTGAAACCCAAAGTTGCATAAAAACATAATATCCTCAAATTTGTTTGCAAGTTATAAACCCTTCACGATATTTAGAATCTATGTGAATGCTTGTGTTTTTGGCAAAGTTTATCCTAGACTCGTAGTAATAGTCGGTATAGGTTTTTATATTAGGTCGAGTGTCCACTTCACGGCTTCACGCCACGTATATACTCTCTAAGAATATAGCATGGCCACGTCCAAATACATTTCTTGACTTCTGTTTTTTGTAAAACATGTCCCTAGCGTTTTAACATGTGCAGTGTTGGGCCTTTCGCATAATGTCATGAACTATGATTTTCAGTTTTGGTAAATCATATCGTGGAGGTAATTCTAAATTTGCTTACTAATGTTGTTTAAAAAAATTATGGTACTACACTACTACTCTACTATCTTGGCCAAAAAATTAAAATATCGTGTCACTATCTTATATAACTACTCTTCTTTGCATTATTGAAAAAAAATGGTGCAAATTTGACCAAAAATTAGGTAGATAAATTTTAAAATTTTTTAACAATATTGCTCTCACAATAAAGATTAAAGAGTTAGGATCCTCTAATTTCAAATAAACATGACCCATCATGTTAAGGTTATTGTGAGAAGGAAAGAACAAATAGTTTATTATTATAGAACCTTTCTTTTATTTTAAATCAAATCTTCACTCACAACCTCAAAATGATGAGTCATTTCATTATGAACATTAGAGAATCATAACTGTAACATCCCGCCTACTCATGGTCCGTTTTGTCCGTAGGCTCACGGCTTTATTTTTGTGGCCTCATTTGATGACTTCCCGGCAGGTCACCCAAGCCAGTACTACTCTCACATGAGCACGCTTAACTGCCAGTTCCTAAGAACCCCACTCGCAGTAAACCACAAAACGCGTTATCCCGCCTACTCAGACCACAATATTGTCCGCTTTGCCCGTAGGCTCACGATTTTGTTTATGTGGCCTCATTTGATGACTTCCCGGCAGGTCACCCAAGTCAGTACTACTCTCACATGAGCACGATTAACTGCCAGTTCCTAAGAACTCCACTCGCAGTAGACCACAAAACGCGTTGTGTCATTGTAAGACGAATGTTATCTTATGAACCCAGCATCTCTCCAGGCCACAGCCGATGTGAGATTTGCCTAGGGTGTTACACTAACTCTACAATAAAACATTCATGCCTTTTATATAGTCCTTAAGACTTGTTGTTCCTTTTTATGTTATTAGTTTAACTACAAAGTTAACCTAACCATGTATCATGTTTAAGTGATGTAATGAAGTACTAACTATAAGAGTGAAAAACTTTTAAAAAAAATAAATAAATAATAAAAACGGCAAAGGTTTTTCAACTTTTAAATTCTCATTGGAAGTAAATCAAATAATGTATACCAAAGTGTTTGTGGACAACACTTGAGATTGAATGAAAAGTATAATACAGACTCCTCTCTAAACTCAAAGTTAAACTTTGAGTACAATTATGCTAAACCAACTGAGTTCATACTAAGGACTTAATTGTGTTTGGAAGAGTAAAAGTTATTTGTGAATGTCTCAGCATTAAATGCACTGTCAACTTTTACTTCAACTTATGAGTTCTTAACTTCTTATATAGATAAGAGAATGGTTATTAACCGTTGGGTAAAAAGTACGTGTTCTAGAATTAATGAACAAAGTATTCTTGCCATGTCATTGTGTGGACAAATTTTTGTAAATTTTTTGTGGATATAAATTTATCTTTTGATAATTTAATAGTTATTTTATTTTTTTCATAATAGTATGTCATTTTAGATAGCCAACCAAGTAACCGACTTAACTTTCATCATTTTATTGATTACTAACAATCAACATTTTTTTTTTTTTTTGTCTTTGTATTAATCCCTAACTTCTCCCATTAAAAACTGCAAATGGATTATCAAAAAAGTTTGTACATCCATGCATAATAAATAACTTTGTGCATTAAATCATCAAAAAGTTGGATGTTTAGTATAGTCGTGAACTATAATTGAAATTAATCACATCCCAAATTTCCTTTAACTAATACATTAAAATCACAAATAAACTAAAGTATTCGTTTAAGATTTACCTCAGTCTTCAAAGTTGTCATTCAACTTCAAACCCAAAGTTTCATTAAAACATAATATCAACAAATGTTTTTGTGAGTTATGGCCCCTTATGATATTTAGAATCTATGTGAATGCTTGTGTTTTTGGCAAAGTTTATCCTACTAATAGTCAGTAGATTGGTTTTTATTAAAGGCTGAATGCTCACTTCATGCCACGTACTCACCATTCAGAATATAGCATGGGCTATGTCAAAATACATTTCTTGAATTGTGTATTTGTGTAAAACATGAACCCCCCACCCCCAGCGTTTTACTATGTCCAATGTCTGTAACATCCCCAATTTCGTGATACGCTGCGGAATTCAAATTGGGTGTTACTCGATGGCACAACAGTTATAACAATAGAAAACGAACTCTAATTGAGTCATTTTAAAAGATTTGTCATTCGAATTGTATAAATATCAGAGTTTACAAAATGAGGTCCCATTAGTTTCAAGGTTTACAAATTACAATAAATAAGTTTTCGAATGATAATAAAGTTTATAGCCTTCTTGAGTATCCGTGCTCCTTCGTGCCAGCCTCGATCATTATGGACCTGAGATAAACATGTTAAAGTGTCCACACAAAGGTTGGTGGGTTAATAGAGTTTAGTTAAATTGTTGAATACAATATAGTTTCACACTCATAGTTCGAAAACAAAACAATTATTATTTCACTAAGCTCATGTTACTAACTTCTTAACACAACATCAATTTAGTACGTTTTGTTACCTACCCAGCTTAACACAAACGTTTTCAAATATAGTGTGCTTGGTTACCTAACCGGCTTAACACAGACATCTTTAAAGATAGAGCGTTTGGTTACCTAACCGGCTTAACACAAACATCTTCAAGTATAGTGTTTTTAGTTACCTACCGGCTTAACACAAACATCTTTAAATATAGAGCGTTTGGTTACCTAACCGGCTTAACACAAACGTCTTGCTTACAAATAGGTGCTTAAATGGTTCATGATATTAGGATTTAACAAGGTGGGTTTTAACATAGCACATAAGGTATCAATAATAATTGATATAGCACATAACTCTGAAGTACATAATTCCAAATACAATAACGATTGATATAACACATAGTTTCAAGCATATAACATAGTTTTCAAGTAACTGTAATTGTTATAAAAGTAGTTAATCATGTATCTCCCCCAAAATATTTATAAAACTAGTATAAAAACGGGGATATGACTCACCGTGAGTTGGATGATGTTTTAGTGCTTAACGAATTGGATGAAATAGTCGGGAAACCTATACGTGCAACCTAAAATAGAATGTTGCGACTTAGGTTGGAACAATGTCTAAGAAAACATAAACGTGTCTATATGTGTCATTTATATTGATCCTGATGTAGTTTTAGAGAAACGGTTTATGAAACATGTTTAGTTTATATACCTCGTACTACCGTTTGGGCCATCATAATTGAGAGGTCATGCAGTAAACGTTCGAGGAGCTAGGACACTTTAATTCGTCGATCCAGCAACTCGTAGATCCATTTACTCTAATGAAGCCCCTCACATGAAGCTCTCTAGTGTTGTAGCAATCGATATAGAAAATATAGGTTTTTTGTCGTTTTACAAAAGTTACAATTCCGAAGGTCGAATAACTTAAGAAAGATTATTTTGAATGAAGATTGTTATCTTTATAAGTTTTATTATAATATATTCTAAAGACGAAAAATGAACGGACCGTAATATTTTTTCTTAATGTGTCCGTTTTTTTTTTTTTTTTTTTTTTTTAATTTTGCATTTCATTGGTTGGTAAGTTGTAGTTGGTAAAGATAATTGGCCCAACAGTGTAGCAGAAGTCGCTTGGCAGCATCCTATTGGAGTAGAAACTTAGGCCCGTATACTGTTCATGTACTTTTCTCCGTAATAACACCGTAATACTGATGCGTGGGAATTGCGCCAGGCTTTACCTCTCGAGGGATCTCGAAAAGCTTACAACTCCCACCAGGCAGTGTACCTGATCGTTGTAGTATAGTATAGTGACAAGTACCGGGGGATTGATCGTTCAACTTAGGAATAGTGTCTCTAGGATTAGAAATCCTAAGAACTAGGTCTAGAGGTGAGGGATGATTCTTTTTGTATTTTTTTATGTTTTATAAAAGCAAATAAAAATCTCGGGTGTTGGAAGAGTGGGCGGAACTAGTTGCTAGTCAACTAACCCAATAACTACAAATGCAATCAAAATAAAATAACAAAAATGGAAATAAACTAAATTAACTAGTGGTGTGAGCAATATATGGGAGAATTGTGTTTACTTAGATTTCACTACTCCCTAGATATCTTTTACAGGTTAATTACTTGTTACAGTTGCGTGGATGACGGATTGTATTCCTTAATACCATTCATGGGGTGGCGTACTTACTTCCCCAATCCTATAAGCTCCTACTTCACTCCTATGTCGAGCCGGCTATGAAGCTCCTAACATAGGATCACTAGAATTCGCTCATGCATTAAATACAATCATAAAAACCTAATACACATTTGTTCATGTTTCTTAAGACGTTCAAGCAAGTTACACAATGGAGATCTGCCAGTTTTCTTAAGCCTAACATTGAAATCATTCATCCATTACAACTATAAACAAGCAATCAACCTATAATTAACATCTAGGTTTCATTATATCTAAGCAAACACATGAAAGATCTAGTCTAGCATGTTAAAATCAAGACAAGCATAAGATATATTTAAACAACACATAGACATATTGAATGAATTGAAAGAAGACTTATCTTAATTGAACATGAAAGGTTTCAAGGGGTGAAAACCCTTGAAAATACTGTTACAAACGACCTAGGGTTTATTAGGTTCGACCCTAGTATTCTCCACACAAGTTCTCCCTTTTAATGAATGAAAAAATAGAAAAGTATATATAGATTTTGTGATGTGACGGCGTCAAGAGTAAATGTCTGACGCTGTCATCTCGCTGCCAATAAAGTTCTCGGACTGCCTAGATCTGGGTTTGACGCCGTCACGTGTAATCCATCTTCAGGCCGTCACCAAAATAACTCTTGACGCCCTTCTTCTGACGTCTTCAGGTTTTCTCTGGGTCGTCATGGATTTTACTCCTGACGCCGTCACATTTTCCTTCTTGACGCCGTCAGGTACTGTTTCCAGCATGGAAAATTAAGTCTTTGCCGTTTTCTTCACTTTTATGCTCCAAAAACGTCCAAAATGCTTCCTTTGCCAGAATTTACTCCCAAAGTACCTAAAATCACAAAAGGAACAATTTAGGGCAATATTTGATCAAATAAATTCAATTCCGGGCTTAAATGACCCTCTAAAAATGGTTCATTTTTTGCCTCACCATATACCCTTACACTTGAGATTTGCTTGTCCTCAAGCAAATGCGCTTTTATTCTAATCAAAATACAAGTTAGGGGTCATTTAACACTAATATAAAAGTAATTACAACAAATAATCGTTCCACTAAAGACCAAAGACAAGCACGGAAGTCATACACTAGCACCTCAATAGTGTTTAGATACTCACATCTCTCGGGTGTAATAAAGTAATATCACAATATGGTAATGGAAAACATCTCTCACTACCTGTCATAGCAAAAATAGATTACCATAGGCTTGGGAAAGAATCAAACCTCCACCACATGGCGTAAGCACCTAGGATAAACTATCAAAGAGATCTTTTAAAAAGGTTGTAACGTTAGGTGTAGGGATATGGAATACACGGTTTTGTTGAATATAGGTAATCTTTACTGGTGGCGAGTTAATAATCTTGGTTAATTACATGTACAATATGGCCTTGCTAAGCCAAGACTAGACTAGACTTAAGCTAATAAATGAAAAATAACAAAAATATAAAATAAACATAGAATGAAACGAGATGGTAGTCCGTATATTTTTTCTCTTTTCTTTTTCTATTTTTTTTAATTTTTTAATTTTTTCGATTTTTTTTTTTTTTTTTTTTTTTTTTTTTTTTTTTTTTTTTGCATACACTCTTACCCTACCATCCAAAATAATACATCATAGGGAGTGAACTTTCCCCTTACACTTGAATCAAGATAATCAAAACACTTTGAGTACTTTTAATATTAACGCACATATGGGGGTAATAATATGATGTTCTTCCCCATTACTCCATAACACAAGTACTTTACCCATGAGTCCCAATCGTCCCAAAACAATATGTACAAGAATATGACTCTACTTAGCAACCATGTAATCAGTTACATAATTAACTAAGGGTTTAAATAAATAACAATACTGCACTAAAGATGAGTGCATACACAGAAGGCTAAGGCGATTTGGGTGTACATTTAAGTGGGGTGTAACAAATTCTTCCTTTAAGTAAGATGCTTAAAGTTAGAAACGAAAAGATAGGCTCGGAGGGGTGTACTAGGGGTTTCATGTACTAAAAATGAGTACAACGCTAAGGTGTGGGAAAATTAGTTGACTTAACTAGCCAAGTAATATGACTTAAATGGTCAAGTAATTATGATACGGGTTTAACACAAGGGTGATCCTAATGCCTCTTATCATGTAGTAAATCCTACTACACGAATGTAGTCTCACTAGCGGTCTCGGGATGCATCACTAACGCAAGTTCTAGAATCTAAATGCTACCGGTACACTCATAAGCATTAATAATAAATGTTTTTCCTATCAAATCTAAAGGCGAACCTCACATATTTGGGTGGAAAATTTTTCTAAATGATATGGTTTCGTGCTAGTCATACAATCTCCTATCCATGAGACGCTTGCTATGGCTAAAATTTCACTCCTAAATGTTGTAAAAAAATTTAAATTTGGCGCTAAAATTACACTAACAAGTATTTCTCATAGTTTTATTACACACCTACTATCAAACAAACAAACTCAAACGAAAGTGTATCTGTAAGGTATCATCATTTTACCCTCCCCTTACACTTAGGATGAACATTGTCCCCAATGTTCAAGTAAAGAATGTAAAAGTGAAATAAGTAAAAAGAATGAAATCAAATACTCCCCTGATTCGCTCGGTATAGATAATAAGGTAGCCAGGTTAGATCTTCCTCCAAGAAAATGAACAATCAAAGCTTCCCATCCAGAATATAAATCATCTTCTTGTCATACATAACCTGTAAAACCTGAGAAAACAGACAAGGAAACCTCGCATAAAATCGGCGGCAATCTGTATATGCTAACAAATCCTAGAAAACAAAATAATATATAATGCTTGTGGAATGATGTTTGCAGATCTCCTGGAGATTATAAAACTAAAGATTCAACAAAAATTTTAAGACTCCGTTAGAAAAACAAAACTGGTAAAATTTCCAGAATTTTACACGTGACGCCGTCAGGAATTTCTTCCTGACGCCGTCAGAAGTGACCTGCAGAAATTCTTATGTTAAGTTTCCGGAAAATTTCTGGAAAAACTTCGTCCTACTTCCTGGAAAATCTTGCAAAACATCATTATGACTCGATACAAGCATTTGACCCTAACAAATACTAATATACATGTTCACTTAATATTGTGGAGATTCATGATCGAGTTTGTTTCTTAAAAACATATTTGGGGTTTCCCCTTACACTTATCTTTTGCGAAATACCTTTGGATGAAGTTAAGAGTAAGCCAAACAACAAAGTAAAGTATTTTCACCATTTTAGTTTTGAAACATGATCTACCAACAATAAAAATAAAGCATGCATACGGAAACAAATAACAATCAAACAAAAAATAAAAATCACACAAAAAGAAGAATGAAACCATAAGCAAATCATAACATTGCTAATTAACGTGAACATAAAAATAAAAATAAAAATTATCCATGTCCAACAAAGGCCATAACCTAAACTATTACAGTCCAAATTGTTTCAAATTACATCACCATGAATAAATTGTTCAAACATAACAAACACCAAGACAAATCATTGGGGAGGGGGACCATAATGGTAGTTATAACCAGGTGGGAGGTGCCCAGTGTACCCGTAGGGAGGGTAGTCCATCTTACGACCGGGGAATGGGTCGATCTGTAGCTGGGGCTCGATCTGATCACGGGTGGAGAGGTGCTGCATCTGGCGGATGGTATGATCATACATCCAATCAAAGCGTTGGTCAGTGGTGGTCCGCTATGCGTCCACCTGACCCATCCAGGCCCCCTGGTGTGTCTGCCAGTCTCCCCGACTCATGTGTCGATTGTAATCCGCAGACCCAACCTCATAATCCCTGAACTGATGCTGCTGGGGCGCTCCCTCATCATCATCATCATTATCCTCAACACCATCAGGTCCTCCCGCCATATACCAGGTATAGGACCCATCCCTCAGCTACATAACGATGCTCATCTGCCTGAGGGATTTAGCCCTCACTACCCTACAAGCCCCACAGTCGCTCAGGTACCCCATGATCTCAGGAACAAGTAACCCATAAGATCGAGCCAACCGGGTCACGAACATCCCCCCATACACCTTGTCAATATCCCTCTCCCCCACACTAGTCTTCAAATAGCTCGCTACCCAAAATGGGATGTTACAGTAAACACCCACTGAAAATATGGTATACAGGTAGAAAAGATCTGAAGCAGTGACACGGTGAGTGCTGCGATGACGCCCCGGCAAGCTGTAGGTGATGCACCTATGGGCTAACCTGATCATGGGGTCCCTTATTGAGGCCACCCCAGTAGTCGAGGTGTACACCCCGTTCTCAATACTCGGCCAAAAAGTGGCACACCTCATCTCGTTCCTCACAGTCTCCCCATGCAATAACCTCTGCATAAAACCTCCCTCAACAGCCTCCTCCCTAGTGTACAAACCTATCCTCCATCCAAACTCAGTAACCGAACATGATCAAATCTCCCCCCTAACCTAAAGTAAATAGTGGTGCCCCCCATATCCGTCCTGGCCTTCGCCAAATCAAAGCGAAAAGTCGCAAAGAACTCCCTAACCAACTCACTGTACACAGTCTCCCTCATCCTGAACAATCTCTCCCATTGACTCGTGAATCCATCGGTTTGGATCTTCCCCAAGAACTCACCCTCTAAACCTTGGGATCTCAGAAACTCCCAATCAATCACAGCACCAGCATCAATGTGGTGATAAACAAGCTCCGCGTACTTAGTTGTAGCGGCATCATTGTCAAGCTCACTCCAACTGTGGACCATTTCCCCATAGTTAACTTGTTGGGACCTAGACGAGCTGCCTCGGTGTTGTCGTGATCGTTTGCTCATTTTCTTGGAAAAAGATAGAGTGGACGAAAATGATTAGAATGAGAATTTTACAAGTTCATGCTGTCAGACACATCTGACGCCGTCAGGAAGGAGAACCTGACGCCGTCAGACCCAGCAGAAATCCATCCATGCAATTACGAGAGAAAAATCAATTTTCAAACTCTAAATCCATGACCCAAACACTCCTTTATGCAGAAAACATGGGTGGGGGTCAAAAAATCTGTGGTGTGAAAGATTTTTCCTTAATTAACGCATGATTCGAGTAGAACAATATCATCACATGGTAACCTCATGATTACGAAACATCTAAGGAAAGACATTATGATTTATCAAAGATGGGTCAAAGATAGGGTTTCGGATGATGGGGGTTTTCAAAATTGGTAGGTCCTAAGGATAATTGAACGAAAAAGAGTAAAGAAAAACTACTTACCAAGTGGAGAATTGTCACGGAAGATGTCAGATTGGATGATGGAGACTCGGAGGTGGAGCAGCAATTTGGGTGTGATTTGTGGGGTATGAGTTAAAAGTGATGGAGTTTGGGTTATTATTGCTGAGATAGCGAGGTGACGGCGTCAAGAGTTAAAATCTGACGCCTACAGATGCCCGTATTAGGAACAAAAAGTTGTATTTCCAAATTCGGTCCCTACACTAATGTAAATAGCTAAACATAGGTAAAAACTATGAGTAGCCATCCCGTTAGTAAAGTCCACCAGGGTCAAACATTTCATTACTGTCACGGAGAGAGATGTAGTTGTAAAAAGGGGTGGGTGAGGTTTCAGTTAAGTTGTAACCTTCACATTGGTCAACGGTGGGTACAAAGAGGAATTGTTCCATAGAGGGTCTCAAAGCTGTGGTGTTTTGAGGTGCAACCCCTTCACTTCAAGTTGAAAACCAAAGGAACGTCTCTTGCACAAATTGGGGAGTGTGGTTTGCAAGCATCCAACGAAAATGTTATGAAATTGCGAGTTCTTATCCTCCTGAGGATGCTCACAAAAGTAGGGGTGATTGATGGCGAAGCACTTGAAAAGGATTTCTCATTATCCTCTTGTTCACACACCAAAGGGGTTGGAACGTCAAAGATTTTTTCGATTTTTTTTGTGCGGATTTTTCCTTAATCTTCTTCTTAATTCTTGATATGAATTTGTCTGCTAAATCCATAAAAGCATTACGAGTGCTTTCCATGCGTGCTTGTAAGTGCCGAATTTGTTTTTCCTGATTATTCATGAAGGTTACCATTATCCCTTCGAACTCCTCTTGTCGTGAACGTTCAGGAAAATTATGTTTATTAATCGCACTCACACGTATATTAGGACTCCTTGCGGTTTCAGCAGCAGGCATTTCAGCTCGCATTAATTCTTTTACCTACTTCTCGATATTTCCCAATAACTGTTCTTGGGTAGCGTTTACGTAATCAAGTTTCCCCTTACTTGAAAACATCGGGTCTTCCCATCCTTCTTCTTCGTATTATGCTAACCCCTCAAGAACTTTCCAGCATTCATCAACGCTAAGTCTGTTTAGCCTGCCATTGGCTGCATAATCTATAGCCCTTCTCATTTGATAGTTAACTTTATCGTAAAAGATTTGAATCTGGAACCATGGTTCGATGCCATGATGAGGGACTTTTCGGAGTAGGTCTTTGTATCGAGTCCATGCTTCGTAAAAGGTTTCACCTTGACGTTGTTGGAACATCAAGATGTCATTTCTAAGCTTGGTAGTTCTCCCCGGTGGGAAAAATTGAGCAAGGAAACGAGTGGTGAGATCATCCCATGAAGTGATGGATCCCGCGGGTAAACGTTCAAGCCATTGACTAGCTTGATCACATATAGAGAATTGGAATAGGCGTAATCGGGTTGACTCTCTAGTTGTAGCATCAAGGTCTATAGAATCTACGATTTTAAGGAAGTCCTTGAGATGTTGATTTGGATCTTCGGAACGAAGTCCATGGAATGCACATCCGCTTTGCACCAACCGGATGGTGTCAGATCGCAAGGGAGACATATTGGCTCCTTGGGTGAGCTCAATGGTGTTTCGGTAGCCTTGATGGCTAGGTCGGGAGTACTCTACTAGGGTTCGGGGCCTAAGAGGTTGGTTAGCTAGTGGTGGGTTTTGTGGGTGGTCTTGTTGTGGTGGGTTGATGGGTTCAAAGATGTTACCACCTTTCATGATGTCGGATGGTAAAGATTTACGAACAAAGGCACGAAGAAATAAGATAGACTAAAGAGAACCTAAAAATAAAAATAAAACCTTACTAGAAAGGAATCTAGCAAGTAGGCCTAATAAAAAGAAATTCTAACCTAGACAATAACTATTCCCCAGGCTGCGGCGCCAAAAACTTGATGCGTGGGAATTGCACCAAGCTTTACCTCTCGAGGGATCTCGAGAAGCTTACAACCCCCACCAAGCAGTGTACCTGATCGTTATAGTATAGTATAGTGACAAGTACCGGGGGATTGATCGTTCAACTTAGGAATAGTGTCGCTAGGATTAGAAAACCTTAGAACTAGGTCTAGAGGTGAGGGATGATTCTTTTGTATTTTTTTATGTTTTATAAAAGCAAATAAAAATCTCGGGTATTGGAAGAGTGGGCGGAATTAGTTGCTAGTCAACTAACCCAATAACTACAGATGCAATAAAAATAAAATAACAAAAATGGAAATAAACTAAATTAACTAGTGGTGTGAGCAATATATGGGAGAATTGTGTTTACTTAGATTTCACTACTCTCTAGATACCTTTTACAGGTTAATTACTTGTTACAGTTGCGTGGATGACGGATTGTATTCCTTAATACCATTCATGGGGTGGCGTACTTACTTCCCCAACCCTATAAGCTCCTACTTCACTCATATGTCGAGCCGGCTAAGAAGCTCCTAACATGGGATCACTAGAATTCGCTCATGCATTAAATACAATCATAAAAACCTAGTACACATCGGTTCATGTTCAAGCAAGTTACACAATGGAGATCTGCCAGTTTTCTTAAGCCTAACATTGAAATCATTCATCCATTACAACTATAAACAAGCAATCAACCTATAATTAACATCTAGGTTTCATTACATCTAAGCAAACACATGAAAGATCTAGCCTAGCATGTTAAAATCAAGACAAGCATAAGATATATTCAAACAACACATAGACATATTGAATGAATTGAAAGAAGACTTATCTTAATTGAACATGAAAGGTTTCAAGGGGTGAAAACTCTTGAAAATACTGTTACAAACGACCTAGGGTTTATTAGGTTCGACCCTAGTATTCTCCATACAAGTTCCCCCTTTTAATGAATGAAAAAAAAAATATAAAAGTATATATAGATTTTGTGAGGTGACGGCGTCAAGAGTAAATGTCTGACGCCGTCATCTCGCCGCCAATAAAGTTCTCGGACTGCCTA
The DNA here is from genome assembly GCA_030686995.1 of Artemisia argyi. Taxonomy (NCBI): domain Eukaryota; kingdom Viridiplantae; phylum Streptophyta; class Magnoliopsida; order Asterales; family Asteraceae; genus Artemisia; species Artemisia argyi. The sequence continues at coordinate 67,587,147 of CM060676.1, read as the reverse complement.
GATCTGGGTTTGACGCCGTCACGTGTAATCCATCTTCAGGCCGTCACCAAAATAACTCTTGACGCCCTTCTTCTGACGCCTTCAGGTTTTCTCTGGGTCGTCATGGATTTTACTCCTGACGCCATCACATTTTCCTTCTTGACGCCGTCAGGTACTTTTTCCAGCATGGAAAATTAAGTCTTTGCTGTTTTCTTCACTTTTATGCTCCAAAAACATCCAAAATGCTTCCTTTTCCAGAATTCACTCCCAAAGTACCTAAAATCACAAAAGGAACGATTTAGGGCAATATTTGATCAAATAAATTCAATTCCGGGCTTAAATGACCCCCTAAAAACGGTTCATTTTTTGCCTCATCAAATACGTTTAACATCGTCATTATACATTCTCTACCAACATCCGGAACTTTCCCTCATCCACAGATAAAATAAACCTCTAATCATTCTCTCACATCTCCTTCTACAAACCTCCTTTATTCCGGCCACCGGCACCAGTTCCGAATCAGCCAGCGAACTCCTACGACCAGAAGGTTTTTTTTTTTTTTTTTTTTTAATTCATGCTTTACTTTTTTAATTTTTAATTAGTGAGATTGTGTTTATCATCAGATTTGATAATCCTTTTGCATATTAAATTTGTTGCTTTCAGACGAAAGGGGTTGTGGATCGGTTGGAGAATAAAGAGTTTGTGTTTCTTGAGAAGGTCCTTTTTTTTAATTGTACTTAATTCATAAGCAAATTAGCAACTGTAAGTGCTTGGATAAGACTGCTTATCTGCTAATTTTTAGACTGAAGAATTCATTATTCTCAAAAGTTTTTTAATTGTTTCAAGAAGTAACCTGTTCTGAACAATCCATTTAAGCTCTTATTTATTTATTATTATTATTTTATAAGGATATATGATAATATAGACAAAAAAAAGTGCATCTTAATGCAACTAATGATATCTTGATGTTTAAGGTTGTTCAATTATGTTTGGCTATAATTTACGTCATATTTTAATGTGCTGATCTGGACTTTTAATGTATGTACGAAGGTAAAGGAGTGAGAATGTCGCGCAGGAAATTTGAGCACCCGAGACATGGTTCTCGTGGATTTCTTCCAAGGAAGTGTGCTGCTCGCCACAGATGGAAAGGTATGAATTTTTTATTTTTTATTTATTTTTTGACCAAGATGTTTCTGTTTAAATGGTTATCAAGAAGTGTAGTTGTTTGATAATGATGAATTTGTTATTTTGATGTAAAGCTTAAAGAATGTCTTTACTAATGCGTTTTTTAGTTGAGGATCATTAATCATGCGAATAAGAGTTTTATTATTAGGTGGCAGGAGCTATTGTCGTTTTTTGAGGTGCAGAGAAGTGTTAGGTCAGAAGCTATAAAATAAGAAATCCGTAAGCGTGAAATTGAGGTAAAAATTCATCTGTTAAAGTTATAAGACAATATAGTTTTGCAGTGCTTTCTTTCAGTTCAATGTTTGCTTTCTGGATTTGATGTTTGTAACGTTGATGATATATCAGAGAGCTCGGCTAGATACCTTAAGCTTAGGTCATGTTTTTGCAAACACTTTTTGAGTGATAATTCGGCTCGAAAAAGATTGTTTACAAGAATTGATGATATGAAGGTGTCTTGGATTAGTTGTTGTTATTATGTTAATTGCATTTAGAGAATAAACATGATTATTTTAGGAGTAATCCGATTAAACTTTTGATTTCATTATTTGCGAGTGAAATGAGTACACAACTTCGTTTAAGCATTCAAATAATCCAATAAAAAAATAAGCAATAAGCAGCTTTAGTAACAATAATCTATCTCACATGTTCTAGATAGGGCTTAAACCATTTGGTTAGGGAGCATTCTCACTAAACATAACCAAACTTTAAAAAATGGTTTGACCAAAACTGAATTGTTATTTTGGTCCCCTAATTGGTTTTGGTGACTTTTGATAACGGGAACCAGGTCTGGACCAAATTCGGGGTGCAAACTTAGGCCATTTGAAGGCAAGGAGAGAATTGAGGGCATTGAAAGAATTTGGTTAAGTTGCAGGCTATGGTGAGAGGTCATATTGTAAAGAAACAAATTGCTGAGATGATGCCCCGTTTGCAAGCATTGATACGAGCTCAGGCACGTACACGTACATTGTGGACACAAATCTTTAGTGCAACCACCAAGTTGACATCTCATTTTCACCATCATGTACGCCTTCCTAACCTTTCTCCTTCAATATTTTTAATTTGAATACTAAAAATCTACTTTTCATAAGTGGTTTGAGTTTGACGTAAAGGTGGTTCAGCTTTATCGGCTTCAAACACATAATAAGCTTAAAACATTTAATTTGCGCATGTTTTTTTGTCATTTATGTGACACTAAACATATGAACATATCTTTATGCTTGCAGGGGCCTCTAACTCCCGAAACAGTCGAATATCTTGCATTTCACATTATAGAATATCGACAAAAAAGTGTATGTGGACCAAGCCATCCCAGTTCATTTCAACCAAAACAAGACCATGTTTTAACACAAACCTATTTTGACATGTGTAAGTCTGGCTTTTTTGTTCTTCCTTTTCATGGCACTTCTTGCTAGCCTTTATGTTTTCATTTTTATGTTTGATGTATCAGTGTAATTAGGTCAATAGTAAGTGCGACTTGCGCTTTAATATGTCGAGGCTAAGAACCTTTTACTAGCCTTTATATTTTCATTATAATGTTTGATGTACATGTTTTAATATAGATGAGGCTGTTAAATAATATAGATAAGATAGTACAAGGTTATGGGTCAACGTTTGAAGAAGGAGAGTTTACGAACCTTGGCTTGCCTCGGCTGCCCAGAAGTCGGATTCACATTTGATCACATAGTTTGTGAGGGAATATCACAGGTAAATTTTCTGCAATTTGGAGAAAAAGACAAGTGAAAGGTGAAGAGTGTTCCAGTAAGATGGATGTAAATTCTGCATGTAGTATCATTATATTTTCCTATATGCGCATGTAGTATCATGCACTTTAATGCTTCAGTGAGAGAACTCCACTGTATTGTATATGAAGGAAGCCACAACACACGTATATTGCAAAGGTCACAATATTTGTATACTTTATTTATGTTGTGTTACTTATATGTATATACACTGTTGAATATCTAGAACAAATGGCAAGCCTTTAATCATATTCTTAGGGTGATAAAAGTTATAAACGCTATCTGGTATGGTAAACACCCCTTTTGATATCTGACAAGTGATTATTCAAAAGACCATTACATCCGTTCCTTTAGATATCTTTTAGTAGTAACTTGATTAGAATTTACTATAAAATTTTGTATAGTAAAGAAACCGAATGGCCTACAAAATAATTGTGAAAAATAATAATAATTTATTTTATGTTTGAAACAAAATTACATTTATTAGTATGGTCATTTGTACCAAGTGGATGTGGTTGAATATATGCGCATTACATATGAATATATGATTATCTACTTATTTGAGGGGTAAAATAAGCGCTTGGTGGTGTTTATTAGACCTACAAGCAAAAAACCGAATTCATATTAATATACATACAAAAGAAAAACTCAAAAAACTTTACTACAAACCGTACTCGACTTCCAAAAGAGAATAAAAATATATATGTTTCGCTAAAAAAATAATAAAAAAAGGAACCCGTATACAGAATGTGAAATAATATAACGAAAAACTGCAGCTCCGCAGCAACGCGCGGGCAATCCTGCTCGTTATATCTAGTAAGTATGTGATAATATTTGTAAAATCTTATGGTTTATCGAGGGAGTAGATCCAAATTGTTTTGTGTTTGTGTTGTTTTGCTATGGTTATGGTCTTGACTAAATGTAAGTAACTTAAATGGTTTTACAAGTTCCCACCGATTACAAGAGTTTACACTTTACGAATATGGTCAAAAATGGTGTTTGTTTATAAGTTGCGGAAAAAGGGTAAAACGGTCATTATTCCCGCGATTTAAGAAAATACTATTCTGAAGGTCAAGTGTATGATTTTACTTTATGCAAATGACTCTTATAAGTTAATAATGAAGTTTGGTAAATTATCAAGTTCGGGAACTAGGTCGTTTAAGAAAAGATTTTTGGAAATTCAAGTCTCGGGTTTAAAAACAGTCCGCACCTACAGCCCTTGTCGTGCATTTTTAGGACCCGTGCACCTGAGTTTTTGAAGAAAACGTCGCTCCGAACAACTTTTGTGTTTTAACTTTTTGATGAATCTGAGCAGAAATGCCTCGTTTTGCATGTTTCATATTCTGTCACATAATGTTGTTGACAGCTTTCCGACAAAGTTTTTGGTAATTTCATTTGGCCGTATCTTTTGACTCGTGTACTCGTTTTGGGTGATTCAAAAGCCTAGATTCTCGTTTTTATTTCTTCTAACTGATTTTTAAGTTTATATATGCTCATAATCAATAGCTTGATGTTAAAACTCAATATACTACAAGTATTTTAACTAGTTATTACAACTAAGATTCTAACAAGTTTATCTTAAATTTAACATGTAAGTTATAAGTTTTAGACTTGTTTTAATAAACGTGTACATCATGATCAATATAGAGAACATATATACTATAGCCTAAACATGAAAAACAAGTAATTGATGATGTTTAAAGAAACATAAACTAGGGCTTACAAAGATTGGTTTAGGAAAGGAACTTAGAACAAGGACAATACTAGGACAATTTCCACACTTGAGGACTTCTACTTCTCTTGGACTTGTGCTAATCTTTAGCTACTTAAGTACCTTTAAACTTAAGATCACTAAAGTGTGTGCAAGTAGTTTGTTATAGCTTTAAAGGGATCTTTAACTCTTGGATAATACTTGAAGTAGAAAGGAAATTTTGAGAGTGTTTGTGTGTTATGTTGGGCGTCAAAAGGGAGGGGAGGGGGTAAAGAGGTTTTTATAGCCTTGAAAGGAGGTGCAAGTAAGCATGAGTCATGTGTCTTCCTAGTTAAGAAATAACATGTGTTTTGATCCTAAGCTTTGTTGCATTAGATCACGCCACAAGGCTTATGAGTCATGTAGTAATTCATGTTTGTGTAAGAACTAGCCAATTTGGCTTTCTCTTCTTAGGTTATGAGTGTGTAAATGCATTTATGGTGAGACTTGGAAATTAAGGGTGTGTTGTGATTGGTTAAGATGTGTGATTCATCACCAAGACTTAAAGTCTTGGTGATTTCTCTTCACTTCACACATCCAAGGAAAGGAGGGGGAAATGGTGTGGAAATTAGATGCTAGTTGATTTATTTGGTGACTTAGTCTAGGTCATTTTGCTAGTAACATGTTTTGTTGAGTCATAACTTGAGCTAGAGATTTAATTGTTGTTAAGTATTCTAGGTACAATACTTAAAATGGAAATGTGGTCAACACAAGTACCTAGGAAATATCATAGTATATTAGACGAAAGTCGTGTAATTGTTGTTAAACCTAAAATCATAGGTTCAAAATGCGTAAATTGCATAAAACGTAAAATCGGAAAATGTAAAATTCCAAAATTTTTAGGAACGTCGTAGGATGTGAAAAACACATATTTCTCTTGTTTGTAATGTTGTGTGGACATACTGGGATGCTTAAATGACGTTTAAACCTAAATGTAAATCTCAGGCACGTTTTGTGAAATCGGTTCTGAATGGATTTAACGTACGTCATCAGGACGACTCGTCAAGTATCAACTATCTTGTCAAGATAAATAATTTTTTTTATGGGATGAATGGTAAAAAAATGAATAGTAAAAGTGAATAGTAAAAATTCAAGAATGGATAAAAATCCTGAAAATGCGAATTGTTACAATGTCGGATCTTTTCACGTGATCTTATCAACTATGATATTCAGTTTTGGTAAATATGATATGGGTTCTATTATACTATCCCATGATGTGATGTTTTGTCCTCACATCACTTGGTCCCCTCTATTTACAGTATAACACAATTTTTTATCAGTTTTTGTTTTGTATTTTCTGTCAGTTTTAAGCTTTTGACTTACTAAACTTTATATTTTGTGTTCCATACTTTCAAGTTTATAGTTTTTTTTATATAAACAAAATTATAAAAAAAATCAAAAAACGTAAAGAAAAACATGGGGGGGGGGGGGGTACCGTTTGCTTTTTTGGGGGTATGTATAACTTGTCTCATATGATATACTATCTTCTGATATTGTTAGAAGTTTTATGGTACTATTCTACTATTTTGACCAAAAAGTTAAAATATTGTGTCACTCTACGTAATCTTTGAACAGCTCGAAGACACTCCTTCGAACTTACTTCAGAAACTACTCTCCGAACATTTACGCAAACGTCATGAAAAACTCTTAGCGTAAAGTCATTTATAACAAAGATTGTCGTAAAGGAAGTCGTTAATCGAAGTGTTCACTTTGAAGATACTATCTATGAGGTTTTTGTTGGTGATTTTAGTGTCATCAACTATTTTAGATAATTGTGATTTACTAGAGACCATTGAAATTTTATATTAAGCTCGGATATGAGTTAGGAAAGTGTGAAGTGCACACTCGTTGAGCTAATATATTTTCACCCAGACAAAGATGCGGGGTCAAGGGGGCCGAAATTAACTGCCTTAACTGTCTAATTTGTCTCTTACATAACAAACATTTATGATTAGATTCGAACATACAAAAACACACAATTCTCTCTTTCTTGCTTTATTCTTTAGTGCCTAGAAACAAAGTGTTCTTCTTGAATTATCCCGATAAGGATTTCGTGATACCCAAGCACCAATAGGGTCGAAATACTTTATATGAAAAAGTAAACTTACACAATTCGAGAAGATATCCAAGATTATCATCACCCTAACCCTAATTTCTAACAGTTCTCTATGACCAAGTCAAACTCATGTCCTACTACCTAGTCAAGGCTTTCCCGCCAAGGTGGTAACGTTTGACATTTTATTCTTAGCGGTTATCAAAATTCATGGGGCACGACCATGATCTCCTGTTTATGTGCGGAAGCTTATCAGAGCATATTCCTTTTCTAAGTCATTTCCAACATCATTTCATACATTATTACTCACATACTCATAATCACATACTCTCACATTGGAGGTGATTCGCATGGATCACCGAGCCACCAATTGAGTTCATTAATGTCACACCCCCAAAATCGGGTCCAGCGGAAGCATACATGTAGCTGGGATGTAACTCAATTGGTATTACAACACAAGTTCAAAAATGGTTTTCACTTCAATCATTTAGAATAAAATAGTTAAGTCAAAAATATTGTATTTACATTGTTAAAAGTAGTGCGGAAGTAGGCCCTTAAAATAGTTTAGAACGGTCCCCAAATGAATAAATCAGAGTCTTCTATGACCATGCCATGCCCTGCCAAAACCTCCTGTAGCGTGCCATTGATTAGTACCTGAAAATACATGCTAAAGTGTCAACACGAGGTTGGTGAGTTCATAGAGTCTTGTGAAAAAGAATGTAATGCATATGTATGAAGGTATCCCAGCAAAGGCATCGTAAATCCACTCAGTTCCAAGTCCCGCCATAAGAGACTTGTAACCTGTGTGTTTACAATCCACTGCCAAATGTGTTTTGGTTTGTGTGAACAAAATAATGCTTGAATCTCAATTCAAAGATAAGTGTAGCAAAACCGCTATGTAAACAATTTTCACAATGAGGTTATATAAACAATGATGACAATCCCATGAAATGCAGGTAATCAAACATACCAATGAAATGCAGGTAATCAACCATACCAATGAAATGCAGGTAATCAACCATGTAAAGCGAGTAATGCGTTTAAGTAAAACGAGCATGTATTCTCCCCCAAAGAGTTGATAAAACAATTAAAAGAGTAGGGGCTATGACTCACCTGAAGCTGATGTTACTGTGATGAAGTGAAATGAACAACAATGAACTGTAAGCTGCCGCAACCTAATATGAATGATATGAACGATCTAATTTAGATCATGAAATGATGTTATGAATGTCCATGCACATGTTTCCTATACCACTCTACTATTTGGAAAAACATTTGTTGTTATAAAAAATATATATTCCAAGACTTAGGAAAAATATGGCTATTAGAAAAATAAAACTAGTTGTAATATATATACTTATATATATATATATATCGTATATATCAATGTTCGTGTTGAAATCCTCGGTTTGAAATCCTTGAAATAACGCCTTGTAGTGATGAAAATATACTTGTAATCACTAATACTTCATTAGTTATGAATTTGGGTACTTGGTTAATATTTCTAGAAAATCTAGAATTTAGTACTACGTAGTGTTAATATTATTATTTCTAAAAGCTGCCAATTATAGAGGATTTTTGCCGATATTGAAACGTGAATATCTTTGTCGTTATAAGCCCGTTTTACTTGTTCTTTATATCCACGGTTACATCTTAGTATGTAGTAATATATTTTGGAAAGCTTGGCTCCTCCGGGTTACGTTCAAAGTCTCTTTTTGACCGACGAAAAACGTCCATCAGCATGTATTTTTCCGGAAAATAGTTTTCGTCGTTAATATTGAAAAATTCATATCTCCTTCGTTATAAACTCTTTTTAATCTGTTCTTTCGCCTACGGATTCGTTTTTGAAAGTATTTTCTAAAATTTTTGCCAAAGTTTACTTTGTATTTACTGATTTTCCAGAATTCACCAAAATGGGACAGAATGTTTATATACTTGTTAGAAATCCATTTCCAAGGTTCAAAACTAGTTCCAACCTCAACCAAAACTCTTGCAAACTTCACAAAACTAATCTAATCCTACCATACACCTTCTTAGGGTGCCATGGGTTCCTAATGACTAGTAATCAAGTTAATTTAACAAGGGAACACCTAAATCACAATCTAGGGTTTGTATGTTCAAAAAGTATACAAAAATAAAGTGGTATAACTAGTTTGTGCATGAAATTAAGCATGAATACCATAAGATACATATGTTAATTAGATGAAAACATGAAAATAAATTTGAATACTCACTTTGAAATAATAGGTGGTGAGATGATGAGAAACCTTGGATTACTTGTGTTTTTGTGTTATGATTCTTGATTAGGATGATGAAATGAACAACTTTGATGCTTTATACTTTGAAAAATAATGGATTGATCTTGTTTTCATGGTTTGGTCGTGGGTTTTGATGTAGGGAGGAAGAAGAAGAGAAAAACTTCACTTTTTGATTATTAGGAATGAATATAAATGTGTTATTGATGTTTATGTAGGAAATATCTCATCCAATGGCATTTTGGTAATTAATTAGTCAAGTTGACTAGATATTTTGGGGGGAGGGGGGTGCACATGTGTATAAGTGGATGAGTATGTGAGAAGCTTGGTGTTATCTGGTTCACGGAGTCGGTTTTGGTTCCGTTAATCGCTAAACGTAAAGTTTTAAATCGCGAAACATAAATTCGGGTATCGTAAAAATATGAAACTTGAAAGAATGACTAAACTTGTCAAAATACTCCATAATAAAATATAAAATGAATGGTAAGTTCCATCGGGTTGCTTAAACGCTGTTAAAACTGGAAAAGCGGGTTAAAAACGCGTAATTCGCGTAAAACGCTGAACTGGAAAACGTAAAATTCCAAAACTTTTAGAATTGTCGTAAAATGAAAGAAAATCATATTTTTATTGTTTATAATGATTTATGGACATATCGAGATGCCGGAAGAACGTTTAAACCTGAATGTAAATCTCGGACACGGCTTCGTGATTTTTGCAGAAATGATCCGACGAGCGCCAAACTCTCGGATTACCGTTAAAATAGTTTAACTTATGAGAATATGAAATAAAAATGTCGGACATGAATAGTGTTTTGTGAATAGTAACTTTCCGAGATAAAAATTGGAATTTCGACGTTTGAAACAGGATATGAAATTACGAGTTGTGACAATTAACCCATCAACTCACACCTAACTAACTTGAAACAGGACAAAAAACTAAGGGCGTTCACAAATCGGGTAATAACAACATGAACCAAAAACTGAAACCGATCCAAACCGAACCGAATAAAACTGAGCCAAATTTGTAACCGAACTGAATTTGCCAAAATAGAACCGAACCGAACGAATTAAATATTCGGTTCTCGGCTTGGATATGATTTTGGTAAAATGAAAACTGAACCGAAAACCGAATTCACATAAATATATACTCTCTCAGTCCCATATTAAATGTCCAGTTTTGACTTTTAAATTATTTCTTTTTCAACTTTAACCTTAAATATTTTTGTTTGTGTTATATAATATTTGATGAAAATTATAACAATCTAATGAAAATAATAATACATTCAAAACTCAATCCATTCATATATTTTACATCAAGTATTATATAACACAAACAAAAATATTTAAGATCAAACTTGAAAAAGAAAAAAGACTTAAAAAAGTCAAACTGAACATTTCATATGGGACAAAGGGAGTATATTTGCCAAAACTGAACCAAACTGAATTAAATATTTGATTTTCGGTTTGCATATGATTTTAGCAAAATGAAAACCGAACCGCCTAAAAAAACCATCAAAATTCTTTCCTAGTATAAATATAACAATTTTAAGGTTAAAAATTTTTTTGCGCAAAAAATCTATATAATTAAATGAAAAAAATAAATTAATTATGTAATTCGAATTAGTCGGGATAACCCGAAATTTGAATTTTGATTTTACCAATTTTTTTAATTTTTTTTTTAACTTAACAAACCAAATTAAATAAACCTAACAACGCGATAAATCATAAATGAATCGATGAACACCCTACATGGACTCTCTTTAAATGGGCCACTGCGAAGGCTGTCTAACTCAGCCCACAAATGTGATTTTGAGAATGTAAATGGGTTTAAAAAAATAAATAAAATTGTCATTACATGTTTTACTGTACAAAATATAACACACTCCTTTCTGAATCATCTACCCTTTGCACCAGCAGCAAAGGAGGCGACACATAAACATAAACCCTGCTGGTGAAACCTTAAACCCTTTTTAATGGCAATCGACAGAAACCTAATAGAAGAAGAATCTTGTCTCCGTAGATTCTACAAAATAGTTCTTGGTTGGGACTATTATCATCTCTGCAAGGAATTATCCCGAGATACTGACTCCAAGGTTAAATTTTTTCATCATATTATTACTCATATGATGTTTAGTTTCATAACCCATATCACAAAACTTACTTTATGTTTTTATTTGAGCAGAAACAAAAGAAATATGAGAAGAAATTAGGTTTGAAAAAAGTGAAGGATACATATGAGAATGTTGATGATTATATTGCAACATTTGAGCCTCTTTTGTTTGAAGAAGTTAAAGCTCAAATTGCGCAATCGAAAGAAGCTGACGATAAAGTTAAACCGAAAGTTGTACTAGGAATTGAAGAAGTAAAAGTTGAGGATGAGGAAAAAGGTAAATTTGTTATATGTTTTGATCTTATTGTAGTTTTAAGTGATAATGTATGCGCACGTAGGTTGCCCAATGATTCAGCTTTTTTCGCTAAGAGTATTTAAAATTTAAACTTATTTTATACATTGTTGATGCCAATTTCGGTCAATAACGTATTGGATCTCATAATACCCTTGAGTTATTTTTGAAAAACGAATGCGTAACATGTTGACATTCCATCAAATATGTATTTTTGTAATTCCTGCAAAAACATATTGGATACAAACGTGGCTCTTTTTGGCTGGAATTGGTGTAAGTGAAGGCGTGAAGAATAAAAGGTTGAATGGTTTCACATACATTATCCCTGGTTATGGTTTGAGTATTATGATAATGCTTAATTGACGTGGCTTCGGTAGATTGCATATGGTTAGTTTCATTGAAACTACTTAATTCTGCTCCAATAATTGACTTGATATTTAGTTTAAGTTTGATGTGGTTAACTACACTCTATCTAGGTTTGATTAAAAGAAAACCAGACTATCGCTGTCTTTGAAGTGTAGCTATGTGGGTAGATGAAAGATGTGAAGAAACAGAATACAGAGTTAGGAACTTACCAAAAATTAGGAATAGGAGTGTGGTGTTATTATGATAGACTTAAGTCTATAAGATGACATGGTTGAGATTGACAGACAACAGGATAGACACATATTATGGTAGATATAATTCTATAAATGTTATTAGTATGTATCACTTTGCATATGTGGTGATCATATGTGGGAAATATAGTGTTTGAGGAAGCAATTAGTCCTTTTGTATGGTTATGTAGATAACAAACATAGAGGATTTGAAAGAAATCGTGGATGTTTTGGAAATGATATTTAGCATCCATGAGGAGAGTAAAGATTTAAGTTTTATCATGAAAATTTGATTTGTTTATAGTCTACCTGATTGATTGTATTTCACACCTGTATCATCAGCTTATAGACCTGCGTTGGTAACTGCTGTTTGTATGTGTGTCTATTTTAAGATTCTATTAGAGCCTGTAAGGCAACTGCTGGCTATTCTCAACTGGTAGTACAATTCATTCACTTGGAGCCGACATAAAGTTTGGTAGTTATATGTATCTTTCTGTTTCTGTCATGGAACCTGTAATGCTCTTAAATTTTTGAAAACACTATTGCTGTTTTATATGCCGTTGCCTGTTATTACTTGTTTGCTGTGGTAACCCTCTAAGTGCAGCATACATTTGCTATATGTTAATATGTTTCTCTTTTCTTTTCTATAGAAACGGGGTGGACGCAGGGTGTATTGGCACAATGTCTCGAAACTGATGGGTTTTATTTACCAGAGATATTTGTTACTGCTTCTGTATCACAGAACGACTTATTGCTTCTATCAAAAGATGAGGTGAGTAATAAGTTAGACGACTTGTTGCTTTTATTGAAAGATAAGGTGACCATTCAGTTGAGTTGACCTTATATTTTTTGCATTGTGCATAACTGTCTGATATTAGGTACTACAAGTAAACTAAGTGTTATTTGTCCTTAAATAACTCAAGGTCTCTCCTGAAAGATGCTAAGTAAACTCTTGTTGAACTAGATATGTTAATGCTTGCAATAGTAAATTCTTACATGTTGCAGTTTGGACGTGAAAAAACATATGCATTTGCATTGGTTGAACATCGTCTACCGGATAAAATTAGGCTCAGAATGCAGTTAGATGGAGAAATAAAGCGAGTTGATACGAATGAAGTCAGTGCTTCAATAAGGTTGGGGAATGTGCGTACTCATATTATGAAACCAAAGAAGTTTTGGTACTTCAAGAAGGTAATTTTATTCATCTCTAGCGAGCTTCTACAATATTGGCATTATATTTTTTTCTTCGTGTATCTCTGTTGTGGAGAGCTCTCTCCTCGGATGTACTCTGTAAAAGGCATTAAAGAACTCTAATATAGTTTTTATGAGGATGATTTAGCTATAATAGCAGAATTTGATTTTAACAGATGTACTGTCTCATATATGCTCTTTTCTAGAGGGGTATATATATAAAACTTGAGCATTTCATTTTTCTTATAATAGGCCTATTTTGGTAAGTGCAGATCTGCAGTTTATCAACCATAGCTCGTGAATATGTTGGTCTGCATTCAATTAGCTCCTTGCCATACAAGGATTTGATATTAACAGCTGCTGATAGCATAAAAAACTCAGATGAGCAGGCGTGGAAAATTTCTAAGCCTCTTATGGAATATATCCAAACGAATCACAACTCGACACAGTTGGAAGCTATACATGTGAGTTTTCATCGTTTTCTAACCCCGTACTGGGTCAAATCAGGTTTGGGTTAAAATGGGATAGTTTTGGTACGAGAGTTAGATCGGGTTAGGTTAGCAACCCCTAAACGATTTATGTATTTTTTTAACCTTCTAAATATAGTATGCATTCAATATGTTTACAAAAGCTATAATGTTAAAACACTAATCTAAAGTTTTAAATTAAATGATTTTGGGTGTCGTGTGCATTAAAAATGTACTTATTTGAGATATAGCTTTTGAACCTACTGACCTAATTCCCTCTAGCTAACTTTTACATTTGACTTATTTGAGATAAATCATGAGCCAAAACAACCCATTGACAAGTTGTGGGTTGAAATTGGCACCTATACTAGATGGTTCTCTTATTATCCATATGTCTATTTGATCCTAAGGATATAATGTTCCATTGCCTTAAATTACACTGATACATCAGATTTACACATGAGCATACCATAACTCCTATTTATTTCGTTTGTCTTCTGCAGGCAGGTCTTTCACGGAGAAAGTTTGTCCTGATTCAGGTTGCTGTTTACCAATGATTATGATTATCTCTTAGAACTTTACCAAACAGGATGTGTATTAGTGTAGTATATACAACTAACAGTTTTCTAAGATGTGTATTTTTAACTATTATTTTGTTTTTGCTTCTTACAGGGTCCACCGGGAACAGGAAAAACACAAACAATTCTTGGTCTTCTTAGTGCCATACTGCACGCAACACCTTCTCGCATACATTCTAAGTGAGTGTATAGCAAGCTTGTTAGTAACTTCATAAGTGATTGCTTAATGTATTTTTTTTATATATGTTTTTGTTTTAGTTGTTCACAATTTCTTTGTGCAGGGGTAAATTAACGGAAATTAAACGTGCGCCAGATTTAGACTTTCAAGAGAAGTATGTTTCGCCACCAGAGATTGTACTTGATTTAAAATTGTCATGCATCTTGTTTTTTTTCTAAACCTTTTAATTTGGTTGTTTATTTTAGAATGAATCACTGGCTAAAAGCCTCTCCATGGTTAACTGGCATTAATCCTAGAGATGCAAAAATGCCTAAAGATGGTGACGATGGTTTTTTTCCAACTACTGGTAATGACCTGGTAAGTTCTGGTTTTTCCTTTTTCTTCTCTTTATTTAAATCTTTTTGGTCCATATATGTTACCGTTTTATGTGATACAGAAACCAGAAGTCGTCACTGCCAGCCGCAAATATCGTGTCCGTGTTTTGGTGTGTGCTCCATCGAACTCTGCACTTGATGAGATTGTGTTGCGGCTTTTAAGCACAGGTATTGCCGAAATCTATGCCAACATTTTGTGCCTTCATATTCTAGGTTGCAGTTTTGACATAGTTTGGTTGATTTGGTTATGTTTATATCTAATGGGCCTAAGGGATTAAGTTATTAGAGTTAAATAAAACTGAAATGCGTTGCATGAGGCGAATAGTATTTACATAGGAATGTAATCATGTTAGCACCTTAACTATCTATAAATAAATTAATTTCGATAGAGAAGTGTTTCTGGGATTGGGACAACCCGACCCCCCTGACCTTTTGACCCACACCTAATAATTACCCGTCATGGTAAGTGTTGCTTTTCTCATATACATATACTCGCATTGAACTTTGGTAGAACTTTTAATTTGCTTGAAAGTACACGATTCGAGTCTGTGCTCAAATTCTCTGCACAAATGCCACATTTACATAACTAAGTCTTCAAGTTACCAGAATTTATTATTACTTTTACTTAATATTAGAATGTAAAGCCGGTTGAGGTGGCAAAACGGGCGGGCACGGGCCACGGTTCAAACGGGCACGGGCTAAACGGCATGGGCTAAACGGCACGGGCTAAATGGGCACGGGCCAAACGGGCGCATGTTATACGTATCGCTTTAGAAAAGGCCCAAAACGACAAAATAAATTCCTCAAACGTAACACCTTATTTATATTTAAAAAATTAAATATATTATATCTAGAAGTTTTCTTTAAAAACAATTGGAATGTTCTCCAATTGAGAAAAAATATGTGCCCGTTTGTGCCCATTTAACTTTTAAATGGGCAATATATGCCCATTTCAAAAAAAGGAGGGGCTAAATGTGCCCAAATCTTTTACAAATTTGCCCAAATTAGACCATTTTTTTGATTTTGGGCACAAATTGTCTACCTCTAAAAGCCGGTATTCGCTATTTATGATAACTAAATCACACCTGATGGCTGATTTATACAAGTATAGATATTTTGGATATCTCCAATCTATTACACAGTTACAAGTGGCAAGCATTTACTTATGAATGGCTTGCTAAAAGGAAGCGGGTCAAATAGAGTTATATTACTCCACATTATTGAACTCATTATAATTTTTTTAATCTCAAATGGGTCAAATACAAGTGTAGATTTTGTGCAATTTATATATACTCACAATGCTCATTATCTGTTCTTTTTATCTCCTTAATTGCATATTTCCACGACTAATTGTTTGAGATTGTCTCCAGGCATTCGTGACGAAAATGACCGCGCATATGCTCCTAAAATTGTGCGGATTGGTCTCAAGCCACATCATTCTGTCCAGGCTGTATCTATGGATTACCTAGTATGTACCTGGAAATCGCCAATACTATTTTTACATAATTTAATATATATCCTACCGGCAATAACAGAATGTGGGTGTTTTTTGCAATGCTGCAGCCATTGAAGCTTATTCTATAATATAGTATTAACATTGGAGCTTTGACTTTTCAGGTGGAACAAAAACTCGCAGGCATGGATTTTCAAACTGCTGATAAACAGAAGCAAGGTGGAGGTGCAAGGGATAGGGACACAATTCGTGCTTCAATCATGGATGAATCAGCAATAGTATGTGTTTTCAGCCCTATTTTGAGCTAAAAAAAAAAAAAAAAAAAAACTACATGACTCTGATTTTTGGTTTTCTGGCAGGTCTTCTCCACTCTTAGTTTTAGTGGTTCAAGTCTTTTTACGAAACTTAATCGCAATTTTGACATCGTTGTCATAGATGAAGCTGCTCAAGCTGTAAGTTCCTTTGGACATTATTTTACTTTAATTTGTAAAGATCAATTTTACAAATGAACACAATATGGAGGATTTAAGACATTGCTGGTCAGCTTTTAGTCTTTTACTATACTTAAAATGACGTTTATGACCAAATTCAAAATTTTCTGTAACAGGTGGAACCAGCAACACTAGTCCCTTTGTCCAGTGGATGCAAACAAGTATTCTTGGTATGTACATTATTGTTTTTATCTTATTGTTTGTTTTTTTTGGGTAACCATTGTTTCCGACCTTTTGGCCGACTATGTACATTATTGTTTTTATCTTATTATTTGTTTTTTGGGTAGTCATTGTTTCCGACCTTTTGGCCGACTAAACCACAAGGCTTGAGACCACAGCCAGATAAGGCCTCTCCTTCGGGGAGATTGGCGCGGCCACTTCAGGCTTGTTTGCACCAAACAGGATTCGAACTTGAGACCTCTCACATTTTTGTGATGATAGTCGCAAGCTTTACCAACTTGGCCACCCCTGAGCGAGTTGTACATTATTTTTTGTCAAAAATGGTGACTTTTTTTTTGTTGTATTTCATCTTGGATGTACCATCTACTTGTGAATTTAATGCACATAAATGTTTACATTTGGGCCTGAACATATAGAAAGAAGAGTTATAAAGAGAAAACAGGTTAACTTGATTGCTACTAATTCTATGTTTTGTCATTTTCTTGAAGTGACTGATACTACCATACTAGTTTCATATCAATTTGGTAGTCCTATTGTTTATACTTTTGGGTAATGAGTAGCATCATTTAGAGTTAGCTTGGTTTTTCTCAGCTTATGTGTTCTTTATTCGTTCTAGGTTGGTGATCCTGTTCAGTTGCCAGCTACTGTTATTTCTCCAATTGCTGAGAAGTTTGGGTAAGAACTTAAGTATTTTATTAAACACTAACCATTATCCTCTAATTTTCGTTCCAATCCTGACCTTAATATTTTATGTGCTACAGTTACAGCATGAGCTTGTTTAAAAGGTTTCAGAAAGCTGGATATCCCATACAGATGCTCAAGACACAATACAGGATGCATCCTGAGGTCTGGCTTTAGTATCTTTAGAAATTATCAAAATGTTTTTATGTTCCAAAAACTGTCCATTTACATTCAACTAGTACCAGTGCAATCTGTTTAACCAGTAACCACATTTAGTAGCACTCAATAAATGTGGAAAAGACGGTTA
Source organism: Artemisia argyi (assembly GCA_030686995.1). NCBI lineage: Eukaryota > Viridiplantae > Streptophyta > Magnoliopsida > Asterales > Asteraceae > Artemisia > Artemisia argyi. The sequence continues at coordinate 67,569,289 of CM060676.1, read as the reverse complement.
GGTAAAGCTTTGTTTGGTCATTTTTAGGTATGTGTCCAGCTAGGTTGTGTTCCAGGTTTTTAAACTAAAAAAAGAGAGGATATGATTACAGTGTGAGGATATGATTACAGTGAAGTAGCAATACTAAAAAAATTTAACTGATTTGGTAGGTTATAAATTAACTATACACTTCGGGCGACTTATAACCATTCCTTTTTACCTAAATATTTTGATTTCACCATTTTGACCTTTTAGCAATGGAATGTAACCCGGATCGACCCATTCATAAGTAATGGGTCAAAATGATTCATTTTCGGTACTGGTGAAAATGGTTGAGGTCGGGTTGGGTTGACCTTGATCACTTTCTCATCAGAACTTAAACCTTGTTTAAGAATCATTTGTGTTTAATACAGTTACAACCATAGCTGTCAACTCGTGACTTGATATTAAAAACTATATAAAATTAAGTACAGTGTAATATACATCTAAAAACCAAATATAAGCAAATTATCCAAGCACATTCAATAATATTACAAGCTCGTTAGTTTCCTAATGAACTCCTATTGAAGAGAAAAGAGCCGAATTGGATGCTGAGGATGAAAGACGATTTATGAAATCTGTACATATTTTTTTTCCCTCATGTGATTCAAACCCTCATCAGATTTAAAATCAAAAAGTAAGTAAAATTATACAAAATAGGTTTGTCTATGTATGTACTTTAATGATTTAAGGTTTCTATGTACTCAAAATTAGCAAAATTTTAGAGAGAGAGGCTAAAAGCCATTGATTAAGAGATGAAAATTTTAAGTTATGTGGCTGTTTACCAGACTCGTATGAGTCATGAGCCGAGTCGACTCGACTCGTTGCTAGTCAAACCTGAATCGCGGAATCACCAAGCGAGTCAAGTGCAGGCTTGAGTCATCTTGCGAGTCACCACTTTTTCTGCCAAAATGACTCACTCGTAAGAGTCAACTCGTGAGTCGCGCGAGTCTAACAACTATGGTTACAACAATAACCTAGTTTCATTTAATTAAAATGGTGGGTTAGTAGGCTGCCTAAAATTAACACAACATATATGGCGACTTTCCACCAGTTCGGCCCAATTTCTATTAGTGCCACTTCTACTCAGAACAAATACTTGTGCACCTATTAATTGCATCAGCTTATTTCTCACAGATACGAAGCTTCCCTTCAAAAGAATTCTATGATGGAGAATTAGAAGATGGACCAGATATTAAAGACAAGACAACACGTCTATGGCATAAGTACCGTTGTTTTGGACCTTATTGCTTTTTTGATCTACATGAAGGAGAAGAAAGAAAACCGGATGCAGGGTCATATGAAAACACTGATGAAGTTAACTTTGTGATGCTTTTGTATAATAAATTGGTCAGTAATTATCCCGAGTTAAAGTCAAGTTCTAGAGTTGCTATTATATCCCCTTATAGACAGCAAGTGAAGGTCCTTGGTGATACATTCAAGAAATCATTTGGTATGGATCCAGAGAAAGTTGTGGATATTAACACCGTAGATGGTTTTCAGGTTAGAATCTCATTTCATTGAATGCTCTTTTTTTTTTTTTTTTTTTTTTTTTTTTTTTGTTCTGTTTAAATCTTTTACAGTAACAGTAACTGTGTTTTTTTCTTTGCTAATGTCAGGGTCGAGAAAAAGATGTTGCAATATTTTCATGTGTTAGGTCAAATAAAGAGGGTATTGGATTCGTTAAAGATTTTAGGCGAATGAATGTTGGTATAACTAGAGCAAGAGCTTCTGTTCTGGTATGATTTTCCATTTATTATCACCGACTCTACAGTGTCTAATTCATTTTTTTATTAAAGGTGGCCAAATGGACGGGTGGGTGAGTTGGACATGATAATGGGTCAAAGACGGAATCTTTATACTTCAATTTTTACCGGTATATGCAAACCTAATTTTTAACAATTTAATAGAACATACTTTCATATTCTAATTTTTGTTTTGATTTTTCAATTTAAAATAATTAATGTATTACAGAAGACTATAAAACTATATTGATGATCTGATTATTCTAATAACTAATAAGCCAGTTTACAAGGGTTTAAGCATTTGAAAACATTTTGGGTTTGTTGTAGACCTGGTATGCCCGTTTCCTTATCAGGTAATCTATAAGATTTTATGGTAGGAGATTAAAAGAAATAATTTGACCCAGGTTAACATAAACAGGTCCAAATTTCCACCTACCCTTTCTATTGTCAGATTAATGTTTTGATTATAACAGGTGGTTGGATCAGCTGATGCTCTGAGAACAGACGAACACTGGAAAAACCTGATTGCAAGTGCAGAGGAGAGAAATTGTTTCTTTAAGGTAGGTTTTCTAATTGCTATATTACAAGCAGCTTGTATTTTCATATCACCCTTTAAATGTTAAAATTCCCAATATACAGACCGCACATTGAAATTTTATAAAGTATATACTCATTATTTAATTCTTACTCAAGCTCTTGTAAATGATCTGTTCAGGTTTCTAAGCCGTATACCGATTTCTTCAGTGACGAAAACCTCGCATTAATGGCAGTTCAGGAGGCTGTACCCGAGGGACCTGGAACAGATGACATGGACCTCGATGCACTGGGTTATGATCTTGGTATTGAAGCTGATCAAGCTCCACCTGATGATGATTATGGAGATGATGCTGGGGGAGGTGATGATGGTGGCATGGATGACTAATACGTAAAACTAATTTTTTGGCATTTTTTCGTGCACGAATCACGATGCAGTTCAGTCTATCATCACCTATATTAATCTATCAGTAGTGGCCAGATTTGAGATATTGAATAGAAAAAAGCCAAGGACTGAGAATACAGAGGAAAATAGGCATTTTTTTGGTGCTATGTTGTTCGTATCTAAGGTAAAAGACTCCTAATCCTAGGTTATGGTCAACTGTAAATTCATATATAACTATGGCTTAATATTTTTCCAGACACACTTTGCTGTGTTTCTTTTAACTAGAAGTAACACATCTTCTCGATACTTTGGTATAGGATTACCTACAGAAACAGCGGAATTATAGTGTTTATATTGACTATCCATGTTAACATATGATTCTAAATTACTAGTTATTAGTGTTGTAACAATATGAACCAGCAAATGCAATCTGAGATAACTCTCAACAAAAACAACAGCAAATACGGTAGCAAACAGAGATGCAGTTTTATTCAAATTGATTCAAACGATCGAAAACCAGCATTCAACCAACAAACAGAACACATTACCACATGCTAATTCAGTTGCAAGATATATTACCATATGTTTTAGCAGCCTATTACTGAGCACAGGTCATGTGAGACTCACCACGAACCTGTCGCAAATCGACGTCTTCCACCAGATCACTATTATCAGCTACGGAACAATCATCCACCAAACTATAATGCCTTAAACGATCACCAACCGGTTCCCTAACTGACGAGACACCATACATACCCTCACCACTCAACTCTAACAGCTTCGCTCTCGTCATAACTGGAGCCTGATTAGGCGCAACCGGTGCAGCCACAGAAGACTGTACAGACACATTAACATTTCCAGCTGGCGGTGGAGGCGGTGACGGTGACGGAAACTCAAAAGTATAATTTCCGATAATTTCTGGTAACGTAAAATTTCCGGACAATGACGCTCCAACCGTCACGTTCGCCACGGCCGAACTTGCCGGAGAAGGATTCCTGGAATGAGATCTATACTCCAAAATACCTCCTAAACCATGTACCGCAATATCTCGCCCATAAAACATCCCCGGAACAACAATATCCACACCTCCAACCGTAATCAACGACCGCGACGACCGCCGTTGCTCCACCACAATATCCTGACCACTCGCAAGCGTCGGCACGATATTCGCAGGCGGCGGAAGACTCAACAAGTCCGTAATCGACATCCGTCTTGGGACAACATGATACCGTAAAGCCGAGACGTAATTACTAGCAGCCATAGTCATATCAATAGCAAACAAAGCCGAATTAATCGGAGCGAATAAAGTGAAGTTACCGTTGCCTTTGAGATCATAGTGAACGTCGGAAGTGGCGAGTGCGTTCGCGAAGAGATGGTAGCCTCGTGTTCGGAGTACGCCAAAAACGACGTTGAGTTCGCTTTCGTGGACGGCCGAAACGATGAGGAGTGTGGAGAGTGTGATGAGGAGGAGAGGGATGAATTTGGTGCTTGATGCCATTTTTGTTGAGTTTGTTGGTTTTGGCGGGAAAGTTGTTGATAGTTTGTTAGGGAAGTGGTTATGTAAAGGTGGTTTGAATGATTTTGTTATTTACGATTTGGTTAAATGAACAGTTCAAAAGTATAAAAAACACGTTTTGTTTTCCAATTTCGAACACTTTTATTCGTTAACATGTTTTAAGTCTGAATCTGACTGTCACATCTTACTGGCAAGATGTTTGGCTTCTTATCGCATCTGACTCTGAGAAAAAAAATAAACAACATCCGCCTCTTACCGTGTCTGACTGGTAAGCAGTAAGAGGCTTGTCAGACTTTTTAGCAAAAAACAAACACACTCTTAGCATTTGCGGTAGCCTCGTGACAAAAAGCTTGTGACTATCATCACTAAATGTGAGATGTCTTAAATTCAAAACCTGTTAGGCGTAAACGACGCCAACCTTTTGAAAAGATAATTCTGTCTTTGGCTATGTTTGGCAAAAATAGCAGTGAGCAGTAGCAGTGTCTGAGAGCTGTAGCTACAGCTCACTGCTAACCGCTCACAGCTTCTTAAAGAAGCATTAGAAAAATGAGCTTTCTTAAAAAAATAACAAAGCTTACCGCTCTTTTGCCAAACGAACACTAAAAATCAAAAAGCTCATTGCTCACCGCTCATCGTCCCAAAAAGCTCCAAAAAACTCTGCGCCAAACATAGCTTCTGTGTGTTAAGATAGGTTTCGGCTCCATGAATTAGCCAACAAATGGTTAGAAGCAATGTTTACAAGAAAGGAAAAACAGAAGGTTCTGCCTTTAACTTCTGACTGACATAGAATTGTTATAAGGTAAAACATGTATGACTTGTTTTTTATAGAGTAAATTGCAAAAATCATTTTTGTGGTTTGGCTAAATTGCATGTTTTGTCTTTTAACTTTTTGAAAGCGCAGACACCGTTTCTGTAGGGAACTTTTGGTTGTAATTTTTGTTTATGTCGAAAATAAAATGACTAAAATACTTTTGTCGAAAACGGCAACAAAGGGACGAAAACTGCAACTCATGGTTAAAGGTTAGGGACGAAAACTGCAATTTAGCCAAACTACAAGGACAATTTTTGCAATTTACTCTAATTTATATAAAAATACTTGTATGACACTTTTCTTACACTCCATTTTTGAATTTTTATTTGGATGGGAAAAAGTGAAACACAAAAAAGTAAATAGAATAGTATTCGTGATTAACTTTCGAAGAAAAGAAAAATATTAACGGAATCATAGTCTTAGCCAACTATTTGCCCATTGTCTAGAATTATCTTGCATTAATTTTCATTGTAGTATAAATTGCCTTGTGATGGCTCATTGTAAATCATGAAAAATATTTTCTTTTATTTTAAATATAAACAATTTTAGCAAAGACGTCTATATGAGCCATCATGGGAAAGAGAACAATGAAGGATTAGAAATTGGGCTGGATGATTTTAGCAAAGACGTCTATATGATCCCTTGGCAAGCTCATCATGGGAAAGCGATTTCACCACCAGGCCAAACTCCGTTCTTAGGAATGGGTACAAGGATTCACCACCGAAACCCCTATAATCTTCAACTCTCATGGAAGATTGGTTTCATGGATTTCCATCCTTTTATTGACGCGAGTTCACCAGTGAATATTATGTCCAAGGAGTGCTATAACCAAATTATGAGGAAGGAATTCGAATATAAGGGAAATAACTTCCTAAGGGTTGCCACTAATATTCACGTATTCGTTGGGATATACATTTTTCTTGTAGACTTTATGGTTCTAGATGACATAAGTGAGTTCGTGAAAGACGGCTTACCCGGTGTAATTCTTGGAAATCCTTTCAAAGTAATGTCCAGTTTAGAGGAAGATGCCAATAAGGGTATTATGTGGTTGAAAAACGACAATGACAAGACAATCTAAAAAATGCCGAGGACCGTAAAAAAATTTAAACATTGGACTAAGAAACAATTAAGTTTAGCCCGGCCACTCCTAGACATGAGCAACGAAGTTAAATCCAACGGTTAGGAATACCCATACCAAAAGATAAAATAATTTTATAAGGGTTGTTTAGAACTTGGTTATGAGTATAAGAGGGATGAAAAGCTTATTGAGTGGATGCAACGTGGAAATTGTAGCTTCCAGAGATGTCAAATAACCATTTCTGATCGCGGCTTTGAGTCTAACTTAAAGACTCGTTAAATAAACAAAAGTGCTCTTTTGGGAGACAACCCGAATTATCCTTTTTCTTTTTCATTTTATTAGTATAGTCGGGTTTGGTGTGTTTGTTTTCATATTTTGCAGGAATTGGAGCAAGGAGGATAGCGTAAAGCTCACAGTAGATGGATCCAGTCAGAAAAATCCATTTTGTGCAGAATTTACAGCGTAACCAAATTCTATGGTTATGTCGTAACCATCCTCCGATATCGAATGACTCCCAGGTTTATGCAATTACGGCGTAACTCAGGAATGAGTTTATGCCGTAACCTGTCCTGTAACCAAATTTAATTTTTAATCTTACACACCATAACCTTGTATTAGTTTTAAATGAACTTTGTAGGTGTGTTCCCTGTAAACCCTCATGAGACTTCACTCGTCCATTCGAGACACTGAGTGGTTTAAAAGGCTTGTTGCATACGCTAAATGCAACCGTGATTCCTATGAAAGTGAGTTAGGTTTTTGTTTGTTTTTATTTTTCCTTTTTATTTTGGATTTATGCTTGTTGGTAGTGTCGTGATTTCAGAGAATTGAAGTTTGCTCATGGAGGAAAGACAAAGGTATGCATGTTCAAAGTGATCATTCTTTCATTTTGGAGCAAATTTCAAGGAAGTTCTCATTCTAATTCTACTTTTACCTCATCTTTATTTCATGTTTAGTACAAAAGGGACTTTGTACATTTCAAGTGAGGGGAAGGAAGCAGAATTACAACTTGAACTTGTTTGCCCTCACTTTATAGTTTATTTTGAAAAATTATGCTATTTTTAAAATTTTGACATGTTTTTCTTAACCAAACTAGAATAGACCTTAGCCGAGCATATTATAACCATTGATTTCCATGGTGAGATTTAGCCTTTCCGTTTCCCCTTATTTACCCAAAATGCACCAAATATTGAGTGTGCCAGTAATATGTAAACTTTAGAACTTGGCCTTTACATCATTTCGAGACCATAGACAAGTAGTATGTCGAGTTAGCTTGATACATATGGAAGAGACAATTTGAGAAGACAATTTTTTAGGATTAACACCTAATTAGCCATATGTGTATATAATTGTGTGCGTTTATTGATTAGTCACCTCGACTCTTTGACCACCGTGTTAAAACCCTTTTGTTGCACTCACCTTTAGTGCAAGATACCCCTATATACAACCTTCCGAGCCATTCTTTTCATTTCATACCCTTATCAATGTTTTGCTATACCTATTCGTCTTAGCCTACCGTGTAGTCTTAGTTTATGATTGGGAAGTCACTTTTTGCTCAAGTTTGAGGTTTAGATAAAGAGACTCGGGAATTACGCTTACATTGAAGACATAAATCTGAAGATCATTGAAGACCCCCCATATTCCTCATATATGATTCAAATCAAGTGGGGGGATGAGTTATTTGTATATATTAGTGATTAAAAAAATAGAGAAAAAGAAAAAAAAATGAGTAGTTTTATTCATTTGTTGTATTTTGGTTAGTGCAAGAATCATTAGTAGTAGTATTGGAGCTTATTGGACTAGAATCAAGGATCCTACCTCGATCATATTTGAAGATTGATGTTAGTGGTTGAAGACTAAGTTAGTATGCACCTCGCCATATGACATCTACATTGGCACACTAACTTACTACATCATGATCCGGTTTTCGTGTTTTGAAGCTTGGACTTTGGATGGACGGTGGGCAGTGACAACTTGGTTATAGGCTAACACTATTTGCTTCTTATTTTTCATTTTTCAACATTTTTTTGTATCCCATGTCTTATCCTTAGTTCATGAGCCGTACTTAGGTGAGGGAGTGAGCAGTCATTGGTGTCCTGGCCATGGATTTGGTCATGTATCGATGGTCTTTGTCGCCATCGCCGTAGTACGCTAGTAATGACAAATCACCCCTAGCCTTATAATTTGTTCACCCAATATTTCCTTCGAAGATTGTTTTGACCTTAGCTCTAGTGGTGGAGATATGTGTAACCACCAAGCTTATGATAGAATACATGCTATGACTGTGTGTTGAGTGATCACCTCGAAATTGACACTTAGATTAGGGAGAGTATGAGTGTTTGTTTCCCATTTCGTGAGGTGTTAGGCTTTGAAAAATTCTAGCATAGGAAATTTTTAATCTTGTATTTCCCAAGTAACTTGGGGGATATCATTTTAGAAATGATTCTAATAAGGTCTACTTGAGGGCAAGTAGAGTTTAAGTGGGGGGCATCAAATAATCCTGATATTTGATGACATCAAATGATCCTGATATTATAGTGTCAATTTCCCCCTAATATGCTCATTATTTGTATTATTTTATATAGATATATGCTTTGATTTCTTTATATTTTGTTTTCAGGTTATAAATGAGCATAGAAGCAAAAGAGACGTGGAATTGAAAAAGTACTTACGCTGATACACACTTTAGTATGCTGAATTTGAAGAAGTTACGGCATAGTTACACTCTCCACTTACGCCGTAACTAAGGATTTATACATGAAGACCAAGTCAACGCAAATCAAGGATTACGACATAATTACCACAGATATTACGCCGTAACATTTTAGAGACTTAGAAGAATTTCGTGACCATGAAGGTTACGCTGTAACCGATGCAAGAGGTTACGACGTAAAATTTACACAAAATGGTATTGAAGTTATTACGGTGTAACCAACAAGAAGATTACAACGTAATTGTTACCGAAAGAAGATTACAACATAACTATCCATCAAGTTACGCCATAAATGTTATTAATCGGATAAGGATCATTTGAAGATACACTAGTTACGGTGTAACCATACCTAAAGGTTACGTCGTAACTTTGTCGGGCCTATAAATACAAACCCTATTTCCTGCATTTTACATAACTTTCTTACCACAAAAAGTCAGAGAACGAAGTAGGGTTCCACAAGGACGATCACCAAGCAGCGTATGGAGCAGTTTTCAAGGGAGGAACCACGCCATAACATCAATAAGTTTTAGCAAATCACAATTGATTTATACTTTTGATTTCATCTCTTTCATTACCACGCAAAACATTGAATCTTGTATACTTTTTGAAATGATCGGCTAAGCACCTTTGGTGCTAGCCTAGTTATGATTCCTTTTATGTATTGATTATGTTTTCGCGCTTTTATTATTGCTTTTAGTGTATGCATGTTTAGTTTATTCATAGATCCTCTAGCTTTGGTAGTTTTGAAGGGCGGTTGTACTTATTACACTAGGAGAATGGACCAAAGGACCCTAGAGTAGTAGGTTGCGAGGGCTGATAAGAATTGACCATAGGACTACCAATTCTTTGTGTGCAAATGGACCAAAGGATCACCTTCCCATGTTGGATAAACTTAAGAAGTTAGGGATGTGTGGTCCAGGATCCGAGAGGCCGGATCACACATTAGACTGAATCTAGCATGTAGCGGTACTTAATGACTTTACCTAGTCTACAAGCGACCTATGTCAATCCAAAAGGTCGAACCTATGATATCGGAGTAGGATTCTAGGGGATATAGGCTAGACGAATTGACCATAGGAGTCTAGTGAATCTAAACCCCACTTGAAGCGATAGGAAGCATTATTAGAAAACATAGTCATTGCATGATAGGATGAATAATTAGGCTAGCACACTTTCTCCCTATTGCATTCAACTCAATTTAATTTCCGTATTTCATTTCTGTTATTAATCAAACAACTCAAAACCCCTTTTAACGTGACATAACTTAAGTTAGAATCCACACACATTTAGGATGACCTCGGTTTTACCAAATACTACACTACACACGATCAGGTTCTCTACATGTTAGTGCATAAGATAGACTATAGATAGACGAGTAATTTATAAATACTAAAACCTGATCAGAAATCCTACATCAGTCATCAAATTGTTAGTTAATCAAGTTTATATGTGATTTCTATATAGTTTATGTCGGCTTTGGGGTATGATCACGAGAGTTGTAATAAACCCTAAACCATAATCTCAACTAACAATATATTTACTTATGACTCAATAAGTGTGAAAATGTATATGCAATGTGTTTGAATATTATAATGATCTTGCTTAATTTGATATTATTATTTTGGATGATCTAGTGTGTTTGACACTATTCGGGTTCTTGTGATTAGTGAAAAAGTTATTAGAAATGATTGATTGTTACTTGATTGGTAAAAGAGATAAGGATGTTATGTGATTAGTATGTGGGGTTCGGGAAAAGAGTGCTAGGGTTAGGGAATCTTTTCCTTGTCGTAAAACAAGAGCAAAGCAAAAAAATAAAAATGAAAATAAAAAAATAAAAAATAAAAAAATCACGAGCGGAACTTATGTCCCGTGACATGAAGAAGTGAGAAAGAAAGAAAGAAATTTGTTTGTGCTGTGAGTGTATGAGTGGGTATGATGGTATTTTTAATTAATAAAAATGAGAAATTTTTATGATAAGACAAAAGATGTTGTAAAGTTCGAGAGAGAAAAAAAAATAAAAATAAAAGGAAATGTTAAATGTTGTCGTGAAGCTGATGTGATTAGAGAAAACTCTTGACTACACCCTTAAGTGGCGTGCCCTTTGTGAATGTGAATGTTGGGTCAGAGGCTTGTGACTACTTCATGGAAAAAACTACTAGAAAAAAGTTTTGTAAATTTTTTCAAGATGATAATGTTTAGAATGGTTCAACGTTCCTTCTCACATAAACACCACGACTTTTTTTGCAAATCTTGTTTGAAATCAACTAGATTCTAAGTTCGAGAGACTCAAAGTTGCGTAAACACTATCTCTTTTACCATTTTGCGAATGATAATTTCTTATCCCTCATGTGAATGAGTTTACCGCTAAAGTTGTCAAGTTTTTCAAAGAAATAGAGAAGTAGTAAAATCAAATACAGCGTAAGAAAAAGAATGCCACCTAGCCACTGAGATTTCAACACACAATGGTGATGTATCTCTAAATTTATTTAATATCGTTAAATAAAAATGATGTATATAAAAATGATGCCCCTATCTTTTTATTCATTCTTTTTAGAACTGGGATCGATTGACTTTTGCTTTTGAATTGCAGTGTATGTTTAATATTTTGGACACACACTGTGTTAAATACGTGCGCAATAAAATATACACTTTCACGTGAGCATAATATTTAAAAATAATAATTTAAGAAAGTATGTATCTCTAAATTTATTTAGTATAGTTATTAGTTATTTGTGGTTCTCTTACAAAATCAATAGCTCATGAATAATTAGTTATCACCAGTCAATGTCTGATAGTCTCCACTCTTCACGATCATCAGTATTTGTAATGTGATATTATGATTCATTATTCTGCTAGTTGTGTACTATTTTATTTTGTTGTTCTAATGTTAATTCTGTAATTATAGAAACTATATCAAAACATGAAAGAAAAGTTTTGCTATCTAATTTCAAAACTATCCAAGAGGCAGTTTAGTAAATTTGATGTGTTGAATTTTTAACAATTTAACATGAGGTTTATACTTTATATATGTAGTATAGATAACTAATTTAAATTTTGATTACTCAATTTGAATAAGAAGCTAATAATCATGTCGGCAACAGTGATTACTGGTCTCTTAAAAAAAATATGTTTTCGTATCAGATTTTTAACTTGATATCTTAAATTGAGTAAAAAATGTTTTAGGTTTAACTTTGAGAAAATGTAGTCATTTTAGTGGACCCAACTATGTTGCAAATGTTGATTATCTTTAGTTCTTTACCATACGAAAGGACAAAATACTCAAACATGCCCCACTAGTCGACTACACAAAATGACAAAATACTTAAACTGTAAAATCATTCAATAATACTCCCGATATATTCAAGTATTCCGTATATTAAAGATGTCTTAAGGGCGTTTGATTTCGACTTAATTTACTTAATATGAAAAAAACTGAATTAATTAATTCATATGAAAACTGTTTGTTTGTAACTTAATAGAGAAAGATAACTTAAAATATTAAGTAATAAAACTGAAGTTGTCTGCATTAAGTCATCTGTTAATTAATATGACTTATCAAAGGACTTGTGGTCTAGTGGGTGGGGCTTAACTTGTTAAGCGAGCCACAAGTGGGAGTAGTACCGGGTGGGTGACCACCGGGAAGTCCTCACTTGTGGTCCACTTGTAGACCATATTGTTCCGGAGATATATTGCAATGATAGATTTGAACCTTCAAGCCACTCGTTGCGGGGGTTCAAATCTTGAGCATGGCCCGGTTTTCATCCGGCTGTTTCTCCAGCAAGGTAAACTTGTGTGGAGGCAGTACGGTTTTCGGGGAAAACCCGTTACCACCCGAGATCAGCGTGGACCCGGTTTAGACAACATAGTCTGGCGGGGTGGCGATGGGGCCTTCGCTGTCCGCGAAGATAGTCGTTTCTAAGTTGAAATTCACCTTTCAAAAAAAAATTAATATGACTTAATTAAAAAATTAAACAAACATGCCCTTAGTTAATTGTAACCCATTTTTTGTTCAAAAAAGTTGTAACCCATTTTATTACCGCTTTATATCAGAGTTTTAAAAGGCGTGTTATGATGGTGTTATGGCATTGCTTAAGACGTGAGGAATGACTTTTACATTATGCAAAAGACTAAAGCGTCAGCTTTAGCTGTGACGTGAAAAAGCGTGATAAGGCGCCCTAAGACGCGAGGTGTGACACCTTTTTTGAATTTAACTCCAAAAGAAAAGTTTTTTTTTTTTTTTTTTTTTTTTTTTTTTTTTATTTATTTATTTATTTATTTTTTAATGATGAAGATTACACGCAAGAAAAGTTTCTTAACTTTTTATGTATAGCACTTTTTATAAACTCGATATATATGAATATGAAATAATATATAAATCTGTAGATATTTTCATATTTTGTGTTGCTTTAAGTCACGTCTTAAAAAACGTTATGACTTCGCAATAGCTCTTAAGTCGTGATGCTTGTTTATGCCGCCACATCACGCTTCACGCTATTATAACCTTGCTTTCTACACTTACAATTAGTTACTCTCTCCGTTTTATATTAAACGTCCGTTTGAGTTGTTATAGTTTTTTTTTCAACTTTAACTTTAAATATTTTTGTTTGTGCTATATAGTACTTGATGCAAAATACAAGAATAAATTAAATGTATTTTTATTAGTATAGATTTTATCAAATATTATATAATATAAACAAAAATATTTAAGATAAAAGTTGAAATAAAAGATTTTAAAAATAAAAAATAAACATTTAATATGGGCCGAAAAGAGTATTATAACTATTAAAGAATTAAAAAAAAAATAAGAAAAAATAAAAAATAAAAATAAAATGCTCTATAATTTTGAAAATATCTGTGCGGTAATTTAGTAAATTCTATGTGTTGAATTTTTAATAATTTAGTATGAGGTTCATATATAGTATAAAAAACTAATTTAGATTTTGATTACTCAATTTTAATAATATTACACTAATAATGTAATAATCATGTCGACTAAAACAGTGGTTACTGATCTCGTAGAAAAAAAGTCTATGTTTTGGCAACAAAGTTTTAACTTTATAACTTAAATTGAGTAAAAGATGTTTTAAGTTTAACATTTAGAAATTTTTTTAAATAAACACTTTACTTTTACCTTTACCAAAATAAAACATTTAAACCCGTTTTACAAAAACCGATGAAGCGAGCAAACTGGCTTTGCTTGCCGGTTCATTTGCTCGCCCCTCCCTCAAATGATGAAACATATACCAACATTCATTTGAGAATGGTGAGCAAACATGAGGGCGAGCAAATATTTGCTCTTCATGTTCTTTGTCTTGTAGCTGAAAATGGCGAGCGAACATGGGGCGATCAAGCATTTGCTCTTTATATTCTTTATCTTATAGTTGAAGTCTGCGAGCAAGCATTTACTCTTCATGTTTTTTGTTTTGTAGCGAAAAGCTTTTGTCTTCTTTTGAAAACAGCGAGCAAAAAGGGAGGGGGAGCAAATATCAAATTCTTAAAGTGTCCATTTTGATAAACGCATTTGAAAATATCTATTTTTGTAATTGAGTATGAGAAGTATTTTTTTTAGTAATTGATTTTTGAGAAAATGTAGTCATTTGACTATTTGAGTGGACCCAACTATGTTGGGCAAAGTTGATTATCTTTTTGTTATTAACCATACAAAAGGACAAAGTTCTCAAACATGCCCGACTAGTCGACTACACAAAAATTTCGTTCAAAAAAGAAAAGGAAAAAAAGACTACACAAAAATTTTCGTTTAAAAAAGAAAAAGAAAAAAAGACTACACAAAATGACAAAATACTCAAACTCTAAAATCATTCAATAATATTTATCCAAGTATATTAAACAAGTCTTAGTTCTAACCCATTTTATTACCACTTTCTACACTTGCAATTTGTTAGTATACAATAACTTTTATTCTTTTATTATCGCTTGCCGTAGCCATCGTTCACGTGACCAACTCAGCTAACACGACTCTATCATATAGGCACTGCAAAATTGCGTAAACATTGTACGCATATTATAAACGTTAGGTAACACATTAAAGAAAACATTTAGAGTGTCGATATATATACGTGACACATTAGTTTTAATCCATTTATTCTATAATACTTTTTTTTTCTTTTTTTTACTGCACAAATCAAGGTTTTAAATCTATTTTTAACCTCATATTTTAGGCATACGATTCATTTTTCAAACTTTTATCAGTGTTTGTCTGCCAAAGCTTTTTTCTATAGCCTTTTACCATTTGTTACGATTCATTTTTCAAACATTTATTAGTGTTTGTCTGCCAAAGTTTTTGTCTATAACCTTTTACCATTTGTGTGTTTTGTGATTTAAATAAACGGATCGTGTTTGAGTTACTAATTATTAAATAGGTCAACCTATCAAGCCGTTTAAGTATATAAGCCTTTAAAAAATAAAATATATAACTTTGATTTTATGTTGTTAGACAATAAAACCTATAAGTGATACGTTTTATTGATATGATTGATATATATATATATATATATATATATATATATATATATATATATATATATATATATATATATATATATATATATATATATATATATATGCAATACATAATGAAACCCTAATGGACCCAGCTTCACATACCGGGTTTGGGCATTATTTATCATCTAATACTCTCCCGCAGTCCGAGCGGTGAAATCGTGAGAGCCCGGACTGGAGTAGTAAACTAGAAAAGATAAGAAAAACAAAACATTAACATAATGAAAACATAATTTTAGTCGACTCGTAACAAAACCGTACCAACGGTCGACTATAGTCAACTGGTACCAACGGTCGGCTAAGTTGACTGGTAACAACACCGTATCAACGGTCGACTTTAAGGACTGACACCAACGGTCAACTTTAGTAGACTGGTAATAAAGCCGTACGAAAAATCGACTAACAAATAAACATAAAAACTATTATTTTTTATTTTATTTTATTTTTTATTATCATTATGTTTTTAAATACTAGTTTAGCAATAAAGAAATAAGAAACCCACCAGTTGACTTGATGAATTCCAAAAAAAAAAAAAAAAAAAAAAAAAACCATGCAGTCGAACACATGAGTTAACTTACGAGGGTTTGGTGTAGTATCCTGTCATAATTAATTGAATAGTAGGAGTAATAGTATAGCAAACAAAAAAGGTTGTGAATACGTAGAGAAAACAAGGAATAGCACTTGTTTTTGTTGTGGGGGCAAACGAAAAAGAATGAAGAATTGAGACACACCAACTATGGTATTCGATTGTGAATTTTGGGATATTTGGTGACGGCTAGGGTTTGACGGGGTGACACATAAGAGGCGGCTCAATGTAGCCACTTAGGATTGAGGATCAGACCCGCTCTGATATCATGTTAGACAATGAAAATATATATAGAGGCAATACATAATGCAACTTTAATGGACTCATCCTCACATACCGGGCTTGGACCTTATTTATCATCTAATAGGATTTGGATGAAATGCATTGTTATGTACTTAATATGTTAATGAATTACGATTATAACTTAGATATCATTGAAATTGTTATATAGTTATTTGTATGTTATTTATATCATATTTGGATTTAAACTTGTTGAATCGACAAATCGCCAACCTTTTTCACTACATTAAATATTTACTTAAACATGTTAAACATGTCATAAACGGAATACACGTGATATGCATGCTCAGGTTAGGGTTGAGTTTTTTGACACGATTAATAAACGAGTCGTGTTTGGGTAAAGACTATACTAACCTACCAACCCACAAATCTGAATAGATCAACCCGAACACGACTCGATTACCACCCCTAGCTTTTTTATTATTTTATTTTTGTTATAACTAAAATGCTATAAACAGTTAAGTATACTTTCAACTCATTAAAAACTCTTTTTAGGTTAAAAGTAATTTTGGATTTAATCCATAAAGTGCCATCTATAGAATACACCACATAAATGAGTTCGTTCCCTTTCTTTCAAATTAAACATTTATTTTTGAAAAATACACAATTTTAGAAATATGATTATTACACTGTAAATAAATAGAGAAAATTACACCGTTCGTTCATGTGGTTTACTCCAAATCACTATCGTAGTCCCTGATCTTTTTTTTTTTTTTTTTTTTTTTTTTTTTTTTTGCTTTTTTGCTCCTTATGGTTTACATATTGCACGCTGTCACTCCTTATCGCTAACTGTTGTTATTTTCTCCGTTAGCTCTCAATCGTCAAGCCGCAACTTTAGTCTATTAACCAAACTATCGTTTGCAACGTTAGTCCTTTATACTAACGACCGTTTTTAATTAACTCAAATTATTTTCTACACGTTTTTTATCGTTTTCGCCCATTTTCATGCGTTTTCTTATGTTTTCGTCTGTTTTTATACGTTTTCGTCCTTCTTTTTATGTTTTCGTCTGTTTTTTTTTTACGTTTTCATATGTTTTTATCCATTTTTATATGTTTTCTTACGTTGTCATACAGTTTTATATGTTTTTATACGTTTTTGTCTGTTTTTATACGCTTTTGTCTATTTTTATACGTTTTCATCCGTATTTTACGATTTTGTTCGTTTTTCTTACATTTTCATATGCTTTCATCCGTTTTTATATGTTTTCGCTCGTTTTCTTACGCTTTCACCCATTTTCTTACGTTTCTATACGTTTTAGTCCATTTTTATAAGTTTTTGTCTGTTTATATACATTTTCGCATGTTTTATACATTTTTCTTGCGTTTTCATACGTTTTTATCCATTTTCATATGTTTTTATACACTTTCATTCGTGAGAAAACGTAATAAAACAAGCAAAAACGTATAAAACCGAAGAAAACAAATAGAAACGTATAAAAATGAATAAATTGCAAGAAAAACATATAAAACAGACGAAAACATATATAAACGGACGAAACTTATAAAAATGGATGAAAACGTATAAAATCAGGTGAAAACATAAGAAAACGAGCGAAAATATATAAAAACTGATGTAAACGTGTAAAAGCAGATAAAAACTATAAAAATGAATAAAACGCAAGAAAATTGTATAAAAATGGACGAAAATATATTTAAATTGATGAAAACGTATAAAAATAGATGAAAACATATAAAAATATAAGAAAATGGACAAAAACATAAAAACAGAAGGAAAACGTATAAAAACAGAAAAAAACATATAAAAACGGATAAAAACCGTATGAAAACGTAAGAAAAGGTATAAAAACGGATAAAACATATGAAAACGTAAGAAAAACAGACGAAAACGTATAAAAACGGACAAAAACGTAAAAAAAACGCATGAAAACTGGCGAAAATGTAAGAAAACGGGCGAAAACAATAAAACCAAAGTTTGAGTTAAGTAAAAATGGCCGTTAGTATAAAGGACTAATGCTGCAAATGATCATTTGTTTAATGGACTAACGTTGCCAATTGACAATTGGGAGCTAACGGAGAAGATAATGACAGTTATCGATAAGGACTGATAGCGTGCAATATGTAAACCATAAGGAGCAAAAAAGCAAAAAAAAATAAGATCAGGGACTAAGGTAGCGATTTGAAGCGAACCACATGGACGAACGGTGTAATTTACTCAAATAAATATAATATCGTATTTAGAAGAAAAGAGATTTGTTTTATATCTCAAGAGACAAATCTTAGTCATTCAATTTTTCGTTATAAATAAATAAATAAATAAATAATATTTAAATTAAAAATCCGGTTACACCTATTTTTTTTATAATTTAAATATCTCGTGACCATTTATCGTTAGACAAAACAAATTATACCGTTACGATGAGCATTTAATTATCTTTCTATAGACGAGCACTTTGATATACTTTTAAAAAACTTTTTTTGGGTCTTTTTTCACGTTTTATTTTCGGTATTGAAATTCACAAGACATATTACGTAATAAAAATATGAACATTATACTGTATGACATTCATTTAAGTAGAACTTGGAGCCGGTACTATTGCGAAGTCGCTGGTTGGGAGGTTGGCTGCAGGGAGGATGGCTCAGGTGCAATGTGGAGTCGCGGCTCGAGCCGGCACTGTTTACACGCCGAACCAAGCTGAGCCATTAGAGCTTTGTGGGTTTTGTGAGTGTGTAGCAGCTTTGTGTATGTGATGAGCCAAAAAAGATATACATGTCTTTTGAATGAACACTCAACACCTGCATCTTCTTCCACCTGGATTCCAGTATTTGTTCTTAACATGCAAAGTTTTGTAGTACTAGTCATTAGCGGAAAAAAAAATCCTCTCAAGTAGTTTGAATTCAAGATTCTAATTAAAATTTTCAGTTGGATAATTTTGGAGTGGCTTCATCAACAACAATGATTAAGAAACTCAAGACTGTGTTTGATTTTTGTATGTGTTTCTGACTAACAGGGTGTTTTATTTGGTTATTTTTCTATTTGAAATGTTTGATTTATGTTAATTTTGTGTTTAATTTAATTGTTGATTTATGTTACTCACGTATATGGCAGGCTAGATACATGCATTAGGAGTGGCAGTCATAAGTTTGCGCCCAAACCATCATCAGGTAATATCAATGCTTGGTCATCATTCTTTTTGGTTCTTATATATCAAATACTTAGGTATTGTTTATTTTAGATGTTTGTGTCTAATAGGGTGTTTTATTTGGTTGTTATTCTTTTTCGAAATTGGTTTGTGCTTCTTTTTCGACATTGGTTTATTCTTAATTTAGCTTAAGTTTGTGCGGGTGTTGTTAGGGCATTGTCCTGTTTTGAGATTGGGTTGTGCTTAATTTAGTTTAATTTTGTGCTTAATTTAGTTGTTGAGTTCTGTTGTTCGTGTCAATGGTAGGCTAGATGCATGCATTGGGAGTGACATTCGTAAGTTTGCACCCAAACTATCATCAAGCAACATCAATGCTTGATCTATGTTAAAATAAATAATGCCTAAAAACGTTATTAATATTTTTCGTTATCTCTACGTTTTGATAATCACAAAATGTAAAAATCATTAAACGAAAGATTATTACGTAAACAAGTATTTAGTTGTAAATATTCATTTCAACAACTTAATCACTTAAGGTATTAATAAACAAATGCCTAATGCATTTTATGATCAAATGAACATTTACATAATCACTAGATTTTTATAAAATGTTACAAACATTTTATATCTTTTACAAAATTATTTTTGGTAAATAAAGTAAAATGTTTAATCCATAGTAAATATATAAATTCAAATTTTTAACCAAATATGGTAAAAATGTTCCAGAAAAATATTCTCCATTAAAAGACAATACTGAGAGTCGTTGGAGCTAGGGGCCCCCCTTAATCTTTAAGGGGGGCCGGCCACTATTTAAGGGGACCGGCCCCACTCCTCAGGTCCTCAGTATTGCCTATAAATACTGGTGTGTTCATGGACTTTTTCATTACCTTTTGCACCCCAAACTTTCTGTTTCAATCCTTCCTTCATATCTTTCTAAATCCTTTGATCATATAATCATAAGCTTTTGTTTCCAACTGATCCAAGCTGTAACACCCCAACCCTTCAAGGGTAAAGATATCATAATAAATAGTGTCCAACAGAGCAAAACACAAGCTAAATACTATAACAATACAATGAATACAAAGTTTGCAAATGAATTCCAAAATAAGGAAGATACGATAATAAAATAAAGTTCATTATTTAAAGGAACTCTAAGGTTGGTCCACACTCTCTCATCCCCAAAGCTAAACCCCGCATCCTAGCTTAAGTACCTGCCGCATGGAAAAGAAAACACGGCTGAGCATAAACAGCTGAGTGAACAGATATGAAGATAACAAGCACATCAAGTAATGAGATAAGAGAATACGAAATGAATTTACATATGGTGTCACAAGGTATATCAAGGATTATCAAGGTTAAGTATGAAAAGTTATACAAGTTAAGTATCAAGGATCGTCAAGTATAATATCAAGAATTAACAAGTGTCAAGGCTTTCACAAGTTTCAAGGTTTTCACAAGTTTCAAGGTTTTCACAAGTTTTAATATCAAGGATTAACAAGTTAAATAACAAGGATTAACAAGGTTCAATGCTTTCAGTATTTAACCCCCAGGCCAAGCAAGTATTCAAGTAAACAAGTCAAGTATCCCAAGTTGGAGTAGCTAGCTCCCAAGATGTGAGGGGTTGCAATGCACGCAAGCCCAGTCACCAAGTAAATATGTAGTCCATGTCATAATCATAATGGCCGTAGCCCAAGCAAGTATCAAGTCAAGACAAGACTAGGATGCATCCATACGCCCCTGCAGGCCAATAATAATCATAGTAGTAGTTGATAACAAGAATCAGGGACAGTGGGAGACATCTCTCTAGCCTCACTAGAGTACATAACATTGGTGAATCAATGCTATAGTTGTGGCTACTCCATAACAAGTAGCACCTGGGTAAAATACTGAAGGGTCAAGTAGTCAAGGTTCAATATCAAGTACAAGTGTCAAGTCATAATCAAGGGTTCAAAATCAAGGTTCAATGTCAAATGTCAAGATTAAAGGGCCAATCAAGAGTCAATATCAAGGATCAATATCAAAAGGGTCAATCAAGTAATATAAAGGAGAGAGAGAAAAGTCATGAGAGAGAAGTAGTTGTACTCATGCTGAATGAGTACGGAATATTTGTACCTTAGTCCAAATGCAAAAGCAAGGTCACAAATCAAAGAGAGAACGGGTCACTCCCACTTCACCGAACCTAGAAGAGAATGGATACGAATCAAAGACGAGTCCGAATTACTCAAGTTACCTCTTTTAGTTATCTTTCCATTTTTAGAAACTTTCCATATTTAGCATCTTTCTATTTTAGGTAACTTTCCATATTTAGTAACTTCCCACTTTAAGTAGTTTAAGCATTTTAGAAGACTTTATATTTTAAGTAAGTTTCCTTATTTGGAGAGTTTCCAATTTTAGAAGGTTTCCATAAATAGCAGGTTTTCATAATTAGCAGATTTCCAAAATTAGCAAGTTTCCAAGTTTTAACATATTCTTATAAGTTAGTTTTATCACCATATCAAGTTTCATAGCCTTACATATTACAGATTTCATTTTATAGAGCTTTTGTGAAATTAGGGTTTCTTATGATCTCCGAATATGTTTTAGGGTTTAAAGTGTTAATATCACAAGTTAAGGGTCACCATTGGTCATATTCACAATATAACACATCAACTTAAGTCAAGAAAGCCAAATATGCCAATATTACACTTCACACCCTTAAGTTTACAAAGTTTCCATTTTAATCCTTTTAATTGTCAAATTAACGTATAAACCACATAACTAACCAAATAACCACATAAGTCCACCAAGTATCACAAAATTACTAATTAGGCCAAGCATACACACCAACAAGTCAACACGACATTTAAGAACACACTCCATGTGGGACATGCATTAGGGCACCAAACCATCAAAATAACACCTTAGACATACATTTGACACATGCATATAAAATGACCAGTTTTCTAACAGAATTTAGCCTACTAAACGAATTTTTAAAACGTATCATAAGCCCAAAATAAAAATCACCAAAATTCTCACAGAAGTAAATATGTCTTGAGAGTCTACATGAATTTTCCCAGATTTTAGTTTTAAGTGTAACTCCATAAGAAAAATCGTTTTCCCAGACCTACCCAGAAAATTAACTGCACAAACATGCAGAAAGTTTTCACTTAACATACCCATTTAAACACCTTAGAAAGATACACAAAAATTTCATGAAGTCACACATAACCCAAATATTACCCCAATAAAAGGAGAGCTCCTAACTCCTTACGGTTTGAAAATGAAAAATCAAAAACCACGACTGAACTGAATTTCTGAAATCGCAGTTTTGACATATCATCGCACAAAATTCAAAAACATGGCCAAATCAACATCAATCACCTCCAAACCAATTGGAACATTTAATTAGGACCCTAAACTGAGTTTAAAAACAAAAATTATTAATTAACCATTTACCAAACTCGCTTGATGATGCACACATATTCAGCTAACAAATCTGTCCCAAATCAACAACGACATAAACCCTAATTCCTTTACCCCTTTTAATCCAAAATTAACAAACTAATTATCTAATTCATATCATATCATTATTATAAACATGTTATCATCATCATATCATCAAAGTTAATCCAAGTTTATCAATTTCCTCATAAAAATTCATATAGGTCGATTTATATATGTTCTTGTATATCAATTCGTAGCTTTTCGATTCTTGCGTATGATGATATTCATGATGAAAGGAAAACAAGGAATTAATCAAAGATGAAAGAAAAGATACCAAACCCTTCCTAGGGTTGATGTGCCACGTATTGGGGAAGGAGTCACAAAAGAATGCCTTCAAAAGCCTCTAAATGGATCCCTACGTGTACCAAATCTTCTCACCAGTGCGTACCAATAATCACCAAGGTTTCAAGGTCACTATTTTGATGAATGAAAGTGGATACGAGGGTGATGGTTGGCGTAGAAAATGAACCAGGAAGTGATTTGTTTAATTTTAGGGTTAAGTGGAAATTAAGGAGATATTGTTAATTAAATTGGAAGTTTAGCAAATTTTAGGGATTTTATGATACGACCCTGTTAGGGGTTGTATCGGGAAAAGGCACCACTTCAAGCGTGTGCTGGCTCCGTCAGAAAATAGAAGAAAAGAATCAGAGAATTATTGATCTTAAAACTTGATTGATTCATTCATAATAATGGTTCGGTATATATAACCGAATAACCCTAGCTTGTAAAACAAGCCAAACATAAAGATATATCTAAACAATAATAGTTTCCTAATACGACACAAAGACATATCCTAAATAAATATAATATATTAATATGACATAAATCCCGGGACGTATCATTCCCCACTCCTTCGAAATCACCTTGTCCTCAAGGTGTTGTCAAAATTCTCTTGATTCCGGGATTCCATATCCTAATCCTAATCCTAGTCCTATCTTCCACTCTCGTAGTTCTCCTGTCTTCCGCTACCGCAACCAACACCTTTTTTGTCTTCCGCCTTCCACTACCTTAGACATAACACAACACCATTCTTCCGCCTTCCGCTACCCATGTCGTAACACTTCCCACTCCTTCAAAAGTCACCTTGCCCTCAAGGTGATACGAAGAATATGTCGATTGAGAATCCGCTAATTCCTCGCTTAAATTCAAATTTATTTCGCCCAAACGACCATCAAATTCACGGGCACCCACAACAATCTCTTCTATACTTTTCTTATTTTCAGAAAATTCTTCAAACTTGCTATGAACTTCATTACTCTCACCAATATCGAAAACATCATCTATCACGTTACTAACCGCATCAACACCAATATATTCATCAGCATCTAACGACCTTTTAATCTCAGGTGAAACGAATTCACTTTGTAATGATAGAATGGTATCTGATTTCTTTTCAATTATATGTTCTTTCTCTTTCTCTTCAATTGCCTCAAAACGAGCCTCGACTATATGGGCTAAGGAAAAGGCTTCTCCTAAAGTTGTAGGCCTTGCCCTCAATAGTTCTATTTGTAACATAAGTTTAAGTCCGGAGATATAAAACGATGTAAGTAAAGATTCAGAGATCCATGTTACTCGATTTGCAAGTACCACAAAATCACTCTCATATTCGGCCACCGTACCCATTTGCAATAGCTTAGATAGTGCGTATTCCGCGTCCTGGTCGCTGTCGCCTGATGCCATTAATAATACTCAAGCGATTAATAACTCAAAAAGAATATTTTTTTTCCTGATGAAAAGTACCCGCGATGAACAGTACCAGATGAACAGTGCGATGAACAGTAACAACCAGTACCTGATGAACAGTACTTTCGATGAACAGTACCTGATGAATAGTACTCGATGAACAATTTTCTTTTTTTTATTGGAACCCTAATAAAAAAACCTCTCAACGAGAGCTCTCAATGAAAGCACCAATTGATACGACCCTGTTAGGGGTTGTATCGGGATAAGGCACCACTTCAAGCGTGTGCTGGCTCCGTCAAAAATAGAAGAAAAGAACTAGAGAATTATTGATCTTAAAACTTGATTGATTCATTCATAATAATGATTTGGTACATATAACCGAATAACCCTAGCTTGTAAAACAAGCCAAACATAAAGATATATCTAAACAATAACAGTTTCCTAATACGACACAAAGACATATCCTAAATAAATATAATATATTAATATGACATAAATCCCGGGACGTATCATTTTCCAATCCCTTCTCATAAATCACGGCCACAAGGAGGGGAGGGGTCAATTTTTACCAACTTTGACTAAAAATTATACTTAGGATAGTAATTATGATTTATATTAAAGGTTATGTACAAATTTTTAATGTTTTAGACCCCTAAAGGTCAAGTAACATGCAATACTTGTATTTCAATCCATATTTCACATTCTTGAGTTTATATGGTGTTGTAGTAGCTCAACTATCATTTACTTGAAGTTAGATGTCCATGTTTGTGATCGTATGATAACCGTTTTTTATTTCGGGCTTGTTTGGTAAACGTACTTAATTCTTTAAAATTTCAAATTTGAGGGTATTTTAGTCATTTAATCATGATATGAAAATGTGAGTTTTACAGATCCAAGCTTCAACCATTCAAGTGCAAGAGAAGAATACTCTCGAGTTAGGGAGCTTGTTGACGTAGTGAAGAAAACTCTCGAGTTAGGTGCTCGGAGAGTGGAGTAGGGCGAAAAGGTGCTTCGTTACCAAACCACTATAAATCCTTTGTGTCGCGGTTCGATCATTCCATCTCTTACTTATTATTTTACTTGCTTTGTCATTACTTTCATATACTTATATATAATAGTTCATATTGTACAATAGTAGATTTCACATAAACTCGAATCAACATTTTTGAAACTAAGTTTTTATAAAATTAAAAAGACGTAAAACTATCCAACCCATTATAGTTTTCCACAATTGGTATCAAGAGCCACGTCAAACAAGATTTTTAAAATATATTGTATTTTAAAACTTAAATCGATCTATGGAATCTGAAAAATATTTAGAAGGCCAATCTATGCAAAGACCAACGCTATTTGAAAGTGATGGTTTTCTTTATTGAAAAAATAGATTCGAAACTTATGTGAAATCAAAAGATCTTGATCTTTGACATGTCATTACTTTTGGTGATTTTCCCACTATTCAAAACAATCTCGAAACTAAAAAGGATGAAGTTGTACCATTTGAAAAACAAAATGATGATTTGTAAAAGAAACTAGTAAAAAAATAATGAGGCTAAAATGGTAATATATAATGCGTTACCACGCAAAAATTGAAAGAATTTTTATGTGTAAAACCGCAAAAGAAATTGAGATAAATGAGGATTTGCTCCATGAAATTCACCATGCTTTAAGTCTTGCCATAGCTTTTTTTACATTTCGCATTTGCCCCATTGCGACTTACGTAACCTAAGCGAATCGTACAAACAAATAACATGTTGCCACGTGTCCTAGTACCAAGTACACTTTTGTAAGAGTGTGTAAGACAGAAGTACCCCTTGTGTAAGTGTCATTTTTGTACTATGCGTAAATGAACTATTATGCAACTTGTACTATTTAAAAAAAAAATCAAACTTGTAAGAAATAAAATATACATTATTTTTTATGCAACTTGTACAATTTTTATTCGATTTGATGTTTGAAATAGTGATTATACTTGTAGTTGTGTAAGTGTCCTTTTGGTACTATGCGTAAGTGAACTATTATGCAACTTGTACTTTTTGGCAAAATAAGTCAAACTTTTAAGAAATATACATTATTACTTATGCGAATTGTACTTTTAATAATTTTTTTATTTATGCATTATTGTACCGAATTTAACACCGAACCTAACTCTAACCCAAAGTTTTAAGATCCAACACCCGAACCTAACTCCAAACCCAAAATTATGCGAATTTTACTTGTAATAATTTTTTAATTTATGCATTATTGCACCAAACCTAACTCCAACCCAAAGTTTAGGGTCCAACACCCGAACCTAACACCAACCCAAAATTATGCGAATTGTACTTGTAATAATTTTTTTATTTATGCATTATTGCCCTTTTCCTAACCGAACCTAGATCCAAACACCCGAACCTACCCAAAATTATGCGAATTGTACTTGTAATAATTTTTTTATTTATGCATTATTGCGCCGAACCTAACTCCAACCCAAAGTTTTAAGATCCAAAGACCCGAACCTAACTCCAAACCCAAAAATTTTTA
This sequence comes from Artemisia argyi, assembly GCA_030686995.1. NCBI lineage: Eukaryota > Viridiplantae > Streptophyta > Magnoliopsida > Asterales > Asteraceae > Artemisia > Artemisia argyi. Next base: position 67,542,297 of record CM060676.1, on the reverse strand, counting down.
GGTTTCGAAAATATTTAATTATTTTTTGAACTAGTATGCAACTTGTATTTGATTTGTTGCACCAAGCGTATCTAACACACCTCTTTTTAAAAAAATGACACACTTATAAAAGGATACACCTCTTTTCAAACACGCTTACTTCCTGATGCGTGGGAATCGCACCTTGCTTTACCTCTCGAGGGATCTCGCGAGGCTTACAACCCCCACCAGGCAGTGTACCTGATCGTTGTAGTATAGTATAGTGACAAGTACCGGGGGATTGATCGTTCAGCTTAGGAATAGTGTCGCTAGGATTAGAAAACCTAATTAATAGTTCTAAAGGTGAGAGATGATTATTTTTTGTATTTTTATATTTTTATAAAAGCAAGTAAAATCTCGGGTTTTGGAAGAGTGGGCGGAATTAGTTGCTATTCAACTAACCCAAAACTAAGATGCAATCAAAATAAAATAATAAAAATGAAAATAAACTAATTAAACTAAGGTTGTGAGCAGTAATTGGAGAAATTGTGTTTACTTAGACTTCACTACTCCCTAGATATCTTTTACATGTTAATTACTTGTTACACTTGTATGAATGACGGATTGTATTCCTTAATACCATTCGTGGGGTGGCATACATAACTCCCCAACTCTATGAGCTCTTATCTCCTCCTACACCATGACCCAGCACAACTATAGGGATTGTAAACAGTGGCTCATGCATTAAATACAACCAATAAAGACCTAGTACGCCTCGGTTCATGTTTCTTAAGACGTTCAAGCATGTTACCATTTGGAGATCTGCCAGTTTTCTTAAGCCTAACATATAAATCATTCATTCAAAACAAGAATAGACAAGTAATCAACACATAATCAACATCTAGGTTTCATTAGATCTAAGCAAACACAAGAGATATCTAGCCTAGCATAGTAGAATTGAGACAAGAACAAGAGATAGACAACCAACACATAGACATATTGATTGAATTGAAAGTACACTTATCTCAATTACAATGCAAGGTCTCAAGGGTTTGGAACCCTTGAAAAACCTGTGAAAGAGGCACCAAAATCGTCTTTAGGGTTTCACCAAAACTTCTTTCCTTTTTAATGAAAAAACTAGAAAACTATATATAGGAAAATCGTTCTGACGGCGTCAAGAGTTAAATCTGACGCCGTCAACTCGCCGCCATAAACTTCCTCGGACGCCCTAGATCCACTTGTGACGGCCTATGTGACGCCGTCACCACCTTCGGTATTTTATTCTTGGCCACTTTGACGCCGTCACCTCTCCATCTGACGCCGTCACCAGCTACGGTAAATTATTCTTCATGTCTGACGCCGTCAAGCTTTTGGTCTTGACGCCGTCACCTTGTATCTTCAGCTTGGATTTTTGGTACTTTGTCGTTTTCTTCACTTTATGCTCCAAAAACGTCCAAAATAGTCTCTTTTCCAGAATTCACTCTCCAAACACCTAAAATCACAAAAGGAACGATTTAGGGCAATATTTGATCAAATAAAGTCGGATTCGGGCTTAAATGACCCCCTAAAAACGGATCATTTTTCGCCTCATCACTTCCTCTCTCTCTCTCTCTCTCTCTCTCTCTCTCTCTCTCTCTCACAAAGCGTTTGCACACTCTCTTCACTAACAGATCTGAGATCCAATCAATAAAAAATGATTTGGGTTAGGGTAAGGAATTATCAATTCGATTTAGGGTTACTATAATTTAGGGTTATGGTTTGTTTATTTGGTTTTATTGTTCGATGATTATTCAAATCGATTTAGGGTTACTTTAATTTAGGGTTAGGGCTTTATGTATTTCATGTTATTTAGTGTTAGGGTTTATGGCTGTTTTTTGGAGTTTTATATTTGGTTGTTACATAGTTAGAATGCTTCTATATTGTGTCTAAAAATTTGCATAGATGGCGGTCAGGGTTACGAGTATTGTTTTTGTATTTAGGGCTTTTTATGGTTAGGGATATTTGCTTTTCCGTTAGCTGCTAATGATTTTTGAAAAAACCGTTAGATGCCTAAGTTTTTGGAGAAACATATCATGTAAAACATATCATGAAAAATCAGATAGATGCCTAAGTTTTAGATGCCTTACTCAGAGAAACATTATGGTTAGCGTTTAATATGGGTAAGTTTGAAATGCTAGCAAGCAAGAAAAACATATCATGGAAAACCAGTTTTATGCCTAAGTTAGATGCGTTTAATATCGGTAAGTTTGAAATAGGTGTATATCTGAATTAAATCCTATTTACAAGGCTCTTAATTTATTTATCTGCTTAGCAATCGAGAGAGTCACTAACCTCTTCAACTGAGTTAAGTTTGAAGAGGTTAGAGACTATCACGATTACCAAGTTGGATAATCAGCTACGTCTTCCGCTGCATACCGAGTAAAGCACTGTAAGTCTCTTTATTCTCTTAAGATAACTGGTATTGAGTTCAGTGGCTGCAAACGGGTTCGGTTAACTTCTTTATCTGTCACCTTGAGTGGTATGAATACCTGCTCTGGCCAACCCTAGTTCACTGGGCATAATCCAAGTTAATCTTGCGTGTGAGTTTTTTAGTAGTAGTTTAAGTTTACAGTTTGTTGTGTCTAGGTCGATAGAGTTTAGGATTTGGGTAGTCTTGGAAGTTGAGATTGATTGGATTGTTTGTGGGTTATATGTTATACTTGTTTCAAATTTACGTGATATATGCTAGTTGTCGAAATTTTTAAATGTCTTGCAGTTGATTTGGGCAGTCTGGGAAGTTTAGGATTTAGGACAGATTGTGTTAGATTCTATGATAGTTTATGTGCTATTTGTGGAAATTTTTTTGGTTTATATAATGCAACTTATGATATATTCAATAAATCAATTTTATTATAAAAATGATTTTGAAGAAAATGAGACTTCAGACAATTTTTAAAAGTGAGTTTTCAAGTGCTACTTGTGGAAACTTGTGCACTTGTCTTTGCGATAGCGATCGATATAAGTGTTGTATCGGAATGGTGGTAAGCAGCTATTCTATGGGAAAAAACAAGACATAAACGGGTCTAGGGGTGATTCCGGGCATGTCGGAACCATAGATGATCTGCTTACTTAACCCAGCGGAGTTGCACTCAGATATCGAGCCTCAGCCTAGATACATCCTGCTTGTGATTAAGACACGGCGGAAATAGTCTGTACTCTCGATCAGAGGGAACCGGTTTGGGCAACTGTTTTGATAGCTTGAGATTGTAATTGCCAAGATTTCAGTACATTGGCGGTACGCAGAGTCTTGTAAATTGTCTTAAAAATTTGTGAAATTTAATTTTATTTTTTTAAATTATTAGTTAATATTTAAAAAAAAAGAAAAAAAAAGATGAGACTAGTTTATTTATAATCAATTGAACGACAAAAAAAGAAATCATTTAATTTTCATTTGAGAGATTTTTTACCCTAAAAAAATGAAAAAAGAATTCATCATTTCTCATGAAATCTGTCACAGAACCTATGATAATCTGTCAAAACTTGCACTAACCATAGTAAAGTTAAGGTATTTTGTTTCATGTATGTATTCAAGGCTGCTTTAGGTGCATACATATTAGGTGCATACAGGATATCTAAGTCATAAAAACTGCCACTCTTTTTATAAAAAGTCAAACTTAGTTTGATTCTTTAATTTTGTTCATATTCAGTTAAATTTAATCTTCTATAATCTTAAAAATAGGTCAAGTAATAGATAAAATATCTTATGGCTTGATTTTGACCATTTTGGATAGCTTACAGTAAGTGTTTCTTTGAGATTTGTTTTAGTTTTTTTCTTCTGGGCTTCTTAGGTGTCACTAAATTAAGTCTAATAGTGACCTTTAGTCTATTTTGACTTAGATGTTTTGACACTTCAAGCTTCAATCTGTTGTTCTTTAAGTTTTTTGTGAGATAAATAAATATGTTTTGAAAAAAGTTCCATTGGATTAGCTGAAAGTCAATTTTTGAAAAAAGAAAATATATAATAAAAATAAAAAATAATAAGCAAATTAGTGCCTTTGAGACTTTTCTCAAGAAGGATGTGGTCTTTTTTAAATGCCTTTATTACCTTGTTAATTTTTTTTTTGCACCAAAAAAGTACTCTTTAAGGAATTTCCAAAATTAGATATTTAAAAACTATGTAAACTGATAAACTTATACACCAGTGTGTTACGTGGTAGTTAACATGTACAATCTTATGTGTGTGATATAGTTGATGAGTCTATGTAAGAGTTTGAATGTGAAGCTCATTTTATCATTTTATGTAGTATGTGCCCACATTACTTTATGAGAATGCATTTGTTTGTATGCTCTAAAAGCAGCCTTAATCGAAGTATTGTGTCCATACACATATCGGTGAAATGACCGTTAATTGAAAGACCATCTTCTTTTATAAGAAGAAGTTCAATTATTAAGGCATGATCATCTGTCAACTTAGATGGATTCCATTGCTAATCTTGTAAACATCTAGTTTCATTTATGTGCTTGATCTTGATGACAAGTTTTGGCTCTTTCAAAACAGAATGAAGATCAATCGGAGAAAGACAAGTAACGAAAACTCGTCCGCTTAATGTTGAAGACACTTTCATCTCAGTCAAGACAAGTCCTGTTACTCAAACTATTTTATAGATTCAAACGTGTATTACATGCGAATCGATTTACATGAAGTATCATATATGTGGGTGAAGTGATGATGATACTTTTGGGTGTATGATACACTTTTCAGAAGTGTATCATACACCCAAAATTATCATCATCAACTTCACCCACATTTATGATGCTTGATGTATTTGCATATAATACACTTTTATGTGTATGACCTTTCTATAAAATTGTCTTTTTAATCTCAAATTAATATGGCAGAACCTATTTTATGTGACGGACATTCAGCACCGTTTGTTAATATTAACAACTTACGATTGTTGTGAACTTTTTCCACCTCATTTTTCATTTGTTAATATTTTAAAATGATTATCAGTTATACGTATCAATTCTAGGGTTTCTCAAAGTGTATTTCTATTTTTTATTGTATATATTTCCTGATGAAACCTCTTTTGCGAAATATTTTAGTTTATATACGTTACAGAGTTGGTTAACAAAGTTAAGGATCAATATGCTATAATTGTGGATTCTAGAAAAAGTGATTCAAAGAGAAGTTTAATGTAACAAGCTATGTATTTGGTGGCCGCATTACTTTGTGAATGAATGGTTTAACTTTATAAATGAGACTGGAATTTAAGCATAGTTACCCATTTTGAGTTCGTTTACAGTTCCTTTTATTTGTTTTCAGTTCCTTTTGTTTTTTCAACATTCTAGCAACTCACCTGGTTCAGGCCTTTTTTCAAAGGGAGTTTAAATGACAAAAGGAACTCTAGGGGTACTCAGGAGGGATAAGTATGTTGGTTTATTTCATTCCATAATTTTTTTTATATAAAACCACCCATCCACAAAGTAATGCGACAATATACATCTTGCTACATTCAACTTCACTTTGGAAAACTCAATTATCAAGGCCCACCCATCTAACGTTGTAGATGGGTTCCATTGCTTAAAGTGACCGATTTACCTGAGGACATTGAAGTGCTTGATATTGACACGGAGACACTCCAATGACCTTAGGTAACTCGGTCAATTTAAGCAATGGAACCCACATACATCGTCAGATAGATGGGTCTTGATAATTGAGTTGTGTTGATTGTGATAATGATATATCGTGTGTTATTCATGGCAATCCACCATCCTTCATTATCCCATTCAACACGAGTCACTCACGTGCTTTTCTAGAATCGATAACTTTTTTTATTGGGCACACCTTGATACTTTGAGCTTCCCCTCGAAAACCCATTCCTATGTCAGTGTCATTGCAATCGATTTGGCGCAAATCCTTGCACAAATTTCGTCGACATGGCAATGAGATTTCGAGTGGAGGCTCAATGTACCAAAGTGTGTCCAGTTGCATATGTAGACGGTTCTAAGTGGTAAGAACCATGTTGTCTGCGATAAAGTTGTGGTCTATTTCTTTACGAGAAAACACACACCTTTTTTATCCCGTTCGAGACATTTCCTACCACTATCACCTTATAACTTTTTTAATCAACTGCTTTACAGCTCATAAAGTTTTCTTAATAGCGAGATATGGGAAAGAAAAAAGAGGATGTCGTACAAGTGTATTTGGTGCAGATTCATTTTGTCACATCCTCTTTTTCTTGCTCATGTCTCGCTAAATAAAACTACCTTATGAGTGCATCCTGTTATACTATAGAGTGATAAGTAGGGAAGAGAGGATTTCATACAAGTGTATTTGGTGCAAATACATTCTTTTGCCATATCCTCTTTTTCCTTCTTATCATCCTATATTATTGGAGTCTGTGTTACCAGTCTAGGGAGGTGTATGGTAGTCATAATGAAGAAGTACTCGGCTTGTGCTACCAAATACAATATAGGAAACAAATACAGTGCAGGCAACAGACCTTACAGTTATAGAATCTTATTTGTATACATGTAAATTTGATGCCATTTTTGGTTTGTGTAAATATTTAAGTTATTTTGAATGATTTAGTTGTGAATGGATGTTTCAATTTATAACCATTGACAAAGGCAACTGAACAATTTTTAAATTTTGGAATAGACACAGGGTTTAGTGATTCATTAGTGATGGTTAGTGACTTTGCAGTTATTTTTTAAACACATCGATTGGTGGTTAGTGACTTTTCAGTTGGATTGGATTTTTTCTCTTAGTATAAATAACAAACTATCTCACCCATTTCTGCCAATCATTCACCCTAATGGCATCTTCATCATCAAACGCTAATTCCAGGAAAAATAAACGACCAAGAGATGATTCTATTCCTCCTATTCCTGAGAAGTACAAGATTTTCGACATACCCCAAGATATATGGGATAAATGCCATTTTGGCGCTTATGGAACTGAAAAAACGCTGATTAATCTTTATAACAAGGGTATAAAATTTCATGAAAAACAAATCAAGAGGGATGAGGAGATCATACAGGAATGCCGGAAGATAATTGAAGAACGCAATACAACAATAGCGGAAATACGCAAACAAATTGTTGATGTCTACAAAAGGATTGAAGATAATTTGTTTATTTCTTAATGTTTCACTAACTTTGTGTGTATGTGTCTATGTTATCATAATTATTAACAATGCTTGTATTATGTATCTTTCATCAATATAATCACTTTGTTTACTCTTTAAATGTAAGTTTGTTTACTTGTTGACATTTTGTATTTTGATCAACGATCATGAATTCGTACTATTGTAGAACAATCTTGCATTCAATTTTGTTCTTATTTGATGTTGAACCTGGTGATGAGTTACTATGTTTTTTGCGGTATCATGTGATCTACCAAAATTCTCTTAACCTGTTTCTAACATACTATTGCGCATCACGTACAGGTAATAATTATATGTAGACATCAGTTAGAATATTAAAGATAACTACAACTTAATATTAATCCTTCATCAAAGTCATTACAACAGCAGGCTTAAAGCCATTTCACTCAAAGTTACTCAACATAAACATAGAAAATAACTACCATAATATAACCGCAAAAGACAATTATCATGATCATACTCTAATCTTCATCAGAGGAGACTTTTTTTATATATTTTTTTGGTGCATAGGAGTCTTCTTCTTGGGCCTCCATAAGCTGCACTTGGCGTTCCTTCTCCTGAATTGCATCACAGATATCATTTATTAGAGCAGTCAACATAACAATCCTGGTATGCTCCCTTACCTGTGTTTCAATTAGAGAACGTATAATAGTATCTGAATTTTGGTTCAATGGGCCCAGATGCTGAGTCTCATTGAGTGCAAATTGACGGTCTTCAACTTGCTTTTGTAGTTGATTAAGTTCTTTCACAAATCGCTTCAAACGACCCCTCTCTTGAGTCAACTCTTTATTGAAATGCCTCTTGACTGCTGTTGCCAAATTGTAGGAAGAAGAAGAACCATGGATGATATGATAAGTTGTGTTACAAAACTTTTTTATGACATATGTGTTGTGTGTTATCTTTGATATAAATATAGTTATGAGTTTTGGTCAAATTGCTATTGGATGTAAAATGATAGGTAGTTATTGTGTGTTCATGCATGGGGAAGGGAAATTAATGATGAATAACTATTCATGCGTGTGGCTCAAGGGTGGCAATCTAATCAACTGCCCTTATTAGTCACATAGAAACAAAAATTAACAATAATAACCATAGAAAAATTATACATTAAACACACACACACACACACAATCTCAATCTAAACACACACCTACACACTCTACAGTTGGGTCATATCAAACTTCTTAATAGGACAGTGAACTTAAATGTGCATCAGGGGAGGTTGGGCTTTGAGAGGGTAAGAGCCTTGTCAAATCACAATTAAACTTATCAATATATATTTTGCAATGATGTCTCTGTAGTAGCATTCAAACTTGTGCATTGTGTTTGACTTGTTTTTAGACTAGTTTCTTGTTAAGGAATTTTACTACTTTTGTGATATGCAAGCTTAGACGGTTTGATAAACTAAGACAAAAAGCCTTCATATTAATGATACTCTACATTTGGGTCGTATCAAAATTGCTACTAGGACAAGGAACTTAAGTGGGCATCAGGTTTGGTTTTGAGAGGGTAAGAGTCATGTCAAACTAGACTTGTTTCAATACACACTAAATGATTAAAAGAAATACACTACCAAGTAAAATGTAAGATTAGAATATATCATATATTCATACACCATACCTCAATTTAGTAAAGATATATATCACATTATACCTCATTTTTATAGCAGTTAAACCAAACGAGGATAAATATATAGTCAAAAGGAAAGATGGCTTACCATTGAAACAGATCAACGATATCCGAAAACCCCAAACAAACTCATTACTACACAAATGAAGAACTTCCAAACACTTCAAATGAAATATCACAACATGAACTTTCCATTCAAACAAAATTCGACATAAAGTAAACGACCTAAGATGATATAAACTACTCAATGATTCAAATAAAGTACCCACTAACCTTTCTTTTGATGGTTCCAACTTCAACAACTATAGCATCAAGATTGCAAGTAACAGCATCCCAATCAAAACAGTTTGAAGAATTTGAAGTCCATCCATAAATATCTAAGTGGGGTTCACCAAGCATGCATAACACAGGAAATTTCATATCAATTAACTAAACTTGAAACCATCATCAATATCTATTTGCGCAAAATGAAATCGAATACCTGAAATATTAGGCTCAATCATCAAAGACTAGAATCCTTTATCATAGCCCTGATAAATATTTGATTGTTTAATATATATTTTGATTAATTTTGCCTTAGATTGAAAACCCTAAATCTGCTATTGAGATCTAACTGCTTGTTTTAACCGAGTGTGCGAGAGAAATGTGTGAGATAAGAAAGTCAAACACACATTACTTTACCCTTTATACCAAAAAAAATGAAAATAAATAAATTCTAAGGTAATAAGACATAAATACTTTAAACATAACTGATCTTCCTTGATCCGTTGTTCTATTCATTGATCATAAACACATAGATACAACCCTAGTACATACATCAAAACACAAAAGACAATGATCAATAGATACTAATCTTCGTCATCCACTTCAGCTTCTTCCAGCCTCTCCAAAAGCTCATCCTTAGCCTCCAAGCTTTGACGAGACAACACCAGTAGTTGAGCCAACAGATCAAGCTTCCTGCGGTCTTTTTGTTGAACTTCAAGCAGGCAATGACGGCCGCATTGAAACGAGTAAATGAGGTAGCTACCTCAGTTACTGTTTGCTCCTTCTTTTCAATCACTGCCCTCAGCTGGCTACTCTCCTCCCTAATACGAGCGATAAAACTTATCTCCTCTGCTTTGTCATGCGTTATCAACAGCTTGAACGCATCAACAAGCTTACCAGATTCTGTTGCATCTTTCATCTCATTAAGGTTTGGTTTGTCTGCCATCTTAAGGTTAGGGTTAAAATGTGGATAAATGTATGTTTAAAATTTAGGGTTAAAAGTAGTTGATAAATGTATGCGTATATATAATGAAAATATTTGGTTGTTGTAATTAATGATAGCAAATTACGATGTGTAAAAATAACACCACAAAGACACTCTAGAGGCATTGGAACATTTGGTTTGGTTGTTAATGCAGCCTTTCCATCTTCCCATGCATAAATGGGAAATGCAGTATTTAGGAAGATGTCCAACATTACAATTTAAACCCCTCATTTATGCAATGGATATAAATCAACCCTTACAGGTACAATGCATTACCATTAACTTCCTAAAATTCAAAAGAATATTTATAACTTATATTTTTATATTAAAAAAAATCCCATTTAAGATTAATTTTTTTCTAAAAACATAAATAAATAATAAATAACAATAACTAAAATAATATTAATTTAAACAATAACAACACAATAATTATCAAACTTGATACTATTCATGTGCAAATTACCAGATTTAATACAAATAACATATACAGTTTTTAAAAAGGAATTTAGGGAGATTAGCATAACCAAACATAATCAATATTAAACAAAAAATCATTAATTATATATTATAAATTGAAAGGTCCATTCATGTAACACCATTATAGAGCATAAAAAAACAAAAATGATAAACATAAACCAGATTTTATACACATAACATATGCAGTTTTTAAAAAGGAATTTAGGGAGAGTAGCATAATCAAACATAATCAATATTAAACAAAACATCGTTAATTATATATTATAAATTTAAAAGTCCATTCATGTAACACCATCATAGAGCATAAAAAAGAAAAATGATCCCTAAACATAAACCAGATTTAATACAAATAACATATGCAGTTTTTAAAAAGGGATTTAGGGAGAGTAGCATAATCAAACATAATCAATATTAAACAAAACATCATTAATTATATATTTTAAATTTAAAAGTCCATTCATGTAACACTATCATAGAGCATAAAAAAGAAAAATGATCCCTAAATATAAACCAGATTTAATACAAATAACATATGCAGTTTTTAAAAAAGCAATTTAGGGAGAGTAGCATAACCAAACATAATCAATATTAAACAAACCATTCATTAATTATAAGATTAAAAATTTAAGAGTCCATTGTCCATTCATGTAACACCAAAGAGCATAAAAAAAGAAAAATGATAAACATAAACCAAGAAACATAAACCAAATACGAAATTCAGCCAGAGACATCTAAAAGCATCACCCATACTAAGAGACTATAGAATGACAACCATCCCTTCAGCTTCTCAGCAAACATATATTTCTCACGGATGCTTAATTCTGTCTCCTTCATAGAAATCATCAGAGCCATCAACCTAAGCATTTCCTTATGCTGACGCTGCCTAAGAAACTTTGCAGTCTCCACAGCCTCGACGTTACCCTTCAATACATCCACTTCCTTCAGAAAAGCTTGGGCTTCTTTAATGGACTCAGATAACTTAATGAAAACCTTCATGATTTCACTCTCCAGATCCTTGTTAGCTGCAGAAGACCTCTTAAGATAAAAGTCTAGCTGGCGTTCCAAGGAGGTGGAACCACAAGCATTAGCAAGTTCAGCCAAAAGCGGTAGTGGAGCCATTGATGTTTTGATTTAGAAAATAGTTGTATGTGTGTGTCATTGTGGTATGAGGAGCGGCTATATGTAGAGGATCGTGTGGCATAGGAAATGGATACACTTTGGTACATGAACCACCAGTTGGGTATCCCATGAAAGACTGTTGAGTGACCAATGCTTAACAATGGTCAATGCATTTAATATAAATCTAACTAATATCTTTTACATTTTATAAAATTATTAGAACTAGTAAAAATTTAACAACATAACAATTAAAGCAAAAACATATTAAATAGACATACTTTGATAGATGGTGGTGTGGCGGTGGCTGTAACGTGGTGGTGCTGTTTTATGAGATTGGAGAGAGATGTTGTGTATAGAGTTGAGAAGGAGATGAAATGTAGTGGGAGATTGATGTTTGTAAGGTTTTGTACTTGGTTTGGATGTTGGTTAGGTATTTAGTTTGGAGTTTGGAATCTTAAAACTTAGGTTCGGGATGAGTACAAGTCGCTTAACCAAGTACATAAACTTTCAAAATATCAAATTAAATAACATTTTGTACAAATCGCATAACAAAGTACATATACTATTTGAAACATCTAATCTCATTAAAAAGTACAATTTGCATAAAAAATAAAGTATATTTTATTTTTTAAAAGTTTGACTTTTTAAAAAAAATTGTACATGTTGCATAATAGTGCACTTACACATAGGTACATGTTGCATAAAAAAGGACACTTACACATGTGTACTTGGGTCTTACACACACTTACACAATTGTACTTGATTTTGGGGCAAAAATGGGCATATGAGCATAGTGGCATAAAACGCATAAATCGAATTGGGGCAAAACCCTTTACTCGAAGTCGCATGGGGCTAGGCTTAAAGCATGGTGAATTTCATGGGGGCAAATCCTCATTTATCCCAAAGAAATTTGGGATTCTTTACTAATCACTCACCAAGGTAATAGTCAAGTTAAAGACAACAAAATAGATCTTCTTGTTCAACAATATGAATAATTTAAAGTTCCTGAAGAGGAATCTATTAACAATGCTTTTGCTAGATTTAACACTATTATCACAAGTTTAAAAGCAATTGATGAAAATTTTTCTAGCAAGAATTGTGTTAGGAAATTTTTTAGGGCATTACATTCAAAATGGTGCGCAAAAGTCACGGCAATTGAAGAATCGAAGAACTTGATGACGTTATCACTTAACGAACTTATTGGCAACTTGAAGGTCCATGAAGAAATTATGAAGAGAGATTCGGAAACGGTCAAGAGCAAGAACGGACAAATCAAATCTCTTGCGCTAAAAGCCAAAAAAGAACTTAGTGACGATAGTGATTCGAGTGTTGATAGTGAAGATGAAGAATATGCAATGGCCGTAAAAGAATTCAAGAAATTTTTCAAGAGACGAGGAAGATTCACAAGACAATCATGAGATGAAAGAAAATCATTTCAAAGAAATAGAAATGATAATTATGGGAAAAGAAAATGCTTTAGATGTGGAAGTCCAAATCATCTTATTGGTGAATGTCCAAAGCCACTAGGTTATGATTATCAAAGCTCTTTTATTAGTGGAGCATGGAGTGATAGTGACAAAGACGAAGTAGAGAAAGCAAACCACGAAAAATGTCATGTAGCTCAAGTGACCGATGAAATATGCCTAGGAATAGACTTGGAGCTCGAAGAATGGATCAAGGATAGTGGGTGCTCAAGACACATGATGGGGAATCGTAAGCTATTAGCTTCATACAAGGCATACAACGGAGGTAACATTATTATTGGTAGTGACTTGTGTGGAAAAATCATTGGCAAAGGTACGATCTCTCAAGACTCCTTAACTATTGAAAATGTTGAGCACGTAGATAATTTAACATATAACTTGCTTAGTATTGGTCAAATATGTGATAATAAGTGTAGAGTAACATTTACCGAAAAATATAGCGAAATAGTAAAGAATGGGAAAGTCATAGGTAGAGGAATTAGGAAAGGAGGCGTATATGTTATGAAACTAGGAAATAAGCCGGAAGATAAGATATGCCTAACTACCTTAGATGAAAACTCTACATTATGGCATAGATGATTAGGTCACGGCGTCACGCAAATATGCAACAAATTCAATCCCTAGCTTCTAAGGAACTAGTTAGAAATCTACCTAAACTAAAATATGATCAACATTTTTGTGACGCATGTAAAATTGGGAAACAAGCACATGCTAGTCACAAAGCTAAAAATATAGTCTCCACTACTAGATGCTTAGAATTATTACACATGGATCTCTTTGGTCCATCCGCTGTGCGAAGCTACGGAGGAAACCGTTATACCTTAGTAATCATAGACGACTATTCATGATACACGTGGACTAGATTTTTAAGTGATAAAACCGAAGCCTTTGGAAAATTTGAAATATTTAGTAACATGATTCAAAATAAATTAGAATGTTCTATAGTATCTATTAGGATGGATCACGGCTGGGAATTTGATAACGAAGTGCAGTTCGGAAAATATTGTGATTTAAATGGAATATCTCACAAATTCCTCGCTCTTCGCACTCCGCAATCAAATGGGGCAGTAGAAAGAAAGAATCGCTCTTTACAAGAAATGAGTAGAACAATGACAAATGAACAATCCATCCAACAAAAATTTTGGTGTCATGCTGTATATACATCAACGTACATAATAAATAGTGTTTCAATTAGATGAATTTTAGGAAAAACTGCATATGAGTTATTAAGAGGTAGAAAACCTAATCTAAACTACTTTAGAGTATTCGAAAGCAAATGTTTTGTTCTTAATACAAAGGATTATCTCACTAAGTTTGACCCAAAGTCGTACGAAGGAATTTTTCTAGGATATTCGCAAAATAGTAAAGCATATATAATCCTTAACAAACATACCATGAGAGTAGAAGAATCATTGAATGTAACATTTGAAGAAACTCCTCTACCACCTAAAACATTGCCTCTAGATGATGATGACTTAGTTGAAGAATAAGCTACTGAGGTTAGCAAAACTAAACCCTTAAGAAATGATAATGAAAATGAAACGTTAGAAGAAAATGAAATTGAAAAAGTTAAAGAATCTAAATCATACCCAATAGATAATATAATTGGTAGCCTAAATCAAAGAACCCTTAGATCACAAGCACAAGACAAAAATAATTTCTTGTGTTTTCTCACAACAATAGAATCTAAAATATAAATGAAGCTTTAAAAGATGAAAGTCGGATTATGGTAATGCAAGAAGAGCTAACTCAATTTAAAACAAATGATGTTTGGGAACTAGTCCCAAATCCCATGAATATGACCATCATAGGAAGTAAGTGGGTATATAGAAACAAATTAGATGAAAATGGAATTGTAACTAGGAACAAAGCTAGGTTAGTTGCCCAAGGTTATAATCAACAAGAAGGAATTGATTATGATGAAACTTTTGCCCCGGTAGCTAGATTAGAATCTATAAGAATACTCCTTGCCTATGCATGTGCAATAAACTTTAAGTTATTTTAAATGGGTGTGAAAAGTGCATTCCTTAACAGTTTTATCGGTGAGGAGGTTTATGTGGCACAACCTCCAGGATTCATTGACTTCGCAAAACGTGATTATGTTTATAAACTCAAAAAAGCTCTATATGGACTCAAACAAGCTCCTAAGGCTTGGTATGATCGATTAAAAGCTTTTCTTATTAAACATGATTATTCCATGGAAATGGTAGACAACACCCTTTTCAATAAAAAGAAAAGCCCAAATCTCATCATTGTTCAAATATATGTCGGCGACATTATATTTAGATTAACTTGTCAAGAAGTGTGTGATGAATTTGCCAAAATCATGCATGATGAGTATAATGGGTGAACTAAACTTTTTCCTAGGACTACAAATAAAACAATTAGAAGATGAAATATTTTTTAACCAATCTAAATATATTAAAGAAATGCTTAAGAAATTTGGACTAGAAGACTCTGAGCCTATGAAAACACCAATATCTATGGAAGTCAAACTCACAAGAGATGAAGAAGGTGAGTCCGTAGACAATACTAAGTATGGAGGGATGATAGGTAGTTTACTGTACTTAACGACAAGTAGACCCGACATCATGTTTAGTGTTTGCCTTTGTGCTCGCTTTCAAGAGGATCCCAAAACCTCTCACCTAGAAGCGGTTAAGCGTATCTTCCGATACATTAAGGGCACTATACACTTAGGATTATGGTATCCTAAGGGATCCGGCATAGAAACAATCATCTATGCGGATTCGGATCATGCGGGAGACTACGTGGGCAGTAAGAGCACTAGCGGTATTTGTACGTTTATGGGATGTTCTCTAACATCTTGGTTCTCAAAGAAGCAAACCACTCTTGCTATTTCTACCACCGAAGCCGAATATGTAAGTGCCGGAAAGGCATGTCAACAAGCACTATGGATGAAACAAGCTCTCGTAGACTATGGCATTAGGTTAGATAATCTCCCAATTAGGTGTGAAAACAAAGGAGCTATAGCTTTAAGTACGAATCCCGTTCAACACTCTATGTCTAAACATATAGAAATTCATCACCATTTCCTTCGCGATAATGTACGAAAAGGAAACATATCTATTGAAAATGTTGCATCAGAAGATAACATTGCAGATATATTCACTAAACCCCTTAAGCATGAACCCTTTAACCACTTACGTTTAGGCCTAGGAATGATGGAACAAATTGACTAAATTATATTTTCTGCCATTTTGTTGCGTTTTAATCATCAGATGGGCGGTCCCCTTAAATTTTAAGGGGACCGGCCTCACTTTAAGGGGGCCGACCATCTGACTACATAATTTTTTCTTCTTCTTCTTCTTCTTCTTCTTCCTCATATCTGTGTCTAAGAATCTATTTTGCACAAAATTAAAGATTGAGAAACTTTCTTTCTCTTGCATAAACACATTTATAAACAAAAACCCAATCTATTTTATCCAAATCATTCTCACATCTAGGAAACACATGAAAACCTTCCTTGCATTGTTGAATAATGCTAAAAACATACTTTAAAATCATGCATAAAATCTCATATGAATTGTCAAAATATATAACTTAATATATACCTTTGACATTCATGAATTGAGCAAAATCAATTCAAGGAGACATTGGATTGTTTCTTAGGATTTTTTTTCTTTTGCACTTAGGAGTCGAAACAATCGCATCTCAACATTTGTTGCATATAGAGTTATAGACACACACTAGAATAACATCAACATATTCATCACTAATTTTTCTTGCTAGTTACTATTGCCCGTGCTCTATTATCTTTGCTCTATATAATTACTTGCTCAAATACTATCTTGCTTGCTAGTTAGAATTACTTGTTTGCTTACTGATTTAATTAATATGTCTTGCATGCATATCTATAAATATATTACATAAATGACAAAACGTTATTAATATTTTTCATTATCTCTACGTTTTGATAATCAGAAAATGTAAAATCATTAAACGAAAGATTATTACGTAAACAAGTATTTAGTTGTAAATATTCATTTCAACAACTTAATCACTTAATGTATGAATAAACAAATGTGAATGCATTTTATTATCAAGAAACATTTACTTAATCACTAGATTTTTATAAAATGTTACAAACATTTTATATCTTTTACAAAATCATTTTTGATAAATAAAGGAAAATGTTAATCCATAGTAAATATATAAATTCAAATTTTCAACTAAAAATGGTAAAAATGTTCCAGAAAAATTCTCCCCAGTAAAAGACAATACTGAAAGCCGTTAGAGCTGGGCGGCCCCCTTAATTTTTAAGGTGGCCGGCCATTATTTAAGGGGACCGACCCCACTCCTCAGGTCCTCAGTATTGCCTATAAATACTAGACTTTTTCGTTACCTTTTACACCCCAAACTTTCTATTTCAATCCTTCCTTCATATCTTTCTAAATAATTTGATCATAAGCTTTTGTTTCCAAGTGATTCAAGCTTCAACCATTCAAGTGCAAGAGAAGAATACTTCTATTTTTTAAGACAAGAAGTATTACAACTTAGTGTGATCATACTACATAAGTTGTTGGTGTATTATACTTTGTAAAACATTCATTCAATTGTGTATAAGGTGTGTATATTAGTTAGATAGGTGTGAGCTTAAGAAATTAGATTAGTGTGTAGTGTTAGTTGTGAAGGTGTGAAGAGGTTGTGGTGTATAAGTAGTGAAGGTGTGAAAAAGAAGTGGTGTGAATAAGTAGAGCTAAGTCGTGAAGAAGTTGTGTAGTGACTAGTGGTGTGAGATAAGTTCTAGCTAGGATTAGAACTCGACATTTTGCTTAGTGTCGATAATTGGTGTAAGCAAAGGTGTGTAAGGTTTTCTCCGCCATAAGAGAGCTTGTTGACGTAGTGAAGAAAACTTTCAAGTTAGGTGCTCGGGGAGTGGAGTAGGGTGAAGAGGTGCCTCGTTACCGAACCACTATAAATCCTTTGTGTCGCGGTTCGATCTTTCCAGCTCTTTCTTATTATTTTAGTTGCTTTGTCATTACTTTCATATATTTATATATAATTGTTCATATTGTGCAAGAGTAGATTTCATATAAACTCGAATAAACATTTTTGAAACTAAGTTCTTATAAAATTAAAAAGACGTAAAACTATTCAACCCCTCTTCTAGTTTTCCATAATCTACATTTTTTTGAGTTCTTATCTAGCAAATATTTATTTATGCTGATTGGTGTGTTAGGTGGTTGTGGTAAGATGTGTAACTGGCTGAATACATTGTTGACAACTACATATATTAACATATTAGAAACATGATTTAGTAAAATGTTAGATTTCTATCGTTACGCCTATAATATGCTTATCATTTATCATATTATGGATGCCATTATTAGTATAGCTTTTGAGTGGTTATGATTTTTGTGTATCACAATTTCCTTTTTTTCTGTTGTTATTGGGTCACAAGTGCTGATTTCATAAGTGCTATTAATTAAAAGAAGGAATATATTTTTTCGGTTTAGAATCTCATGTTTGTACAATAGTTTTAATAGATATAGGGATAATGTGTTATTGTATGGGTGAGATTGAAAAAGCTTAAAACATGGAATGAAACTCTTATGGTGAAACATTTATGGAAGGTATACGCTTCCGGTGAAATGGATTGCAGTGGAAAAATTGAAAGGAAGAAATCTCTGGGATATACCTATTGAAATAACTACAGTCATGTTTGGGAAACTTTATTGGGGCTGAGATATAAAGTAAAGGATCATGTATTGTATGAAATTGGTGATGGAACTAATATATCAGTTCGGTATCATAAGTGGCATTCATTGGGGCCTTAGTGTGAATTTATTTCTAAAAGGAATATATATAATGCTAGAATGACTAATAATTGTTCTGTTGGTGAGCGAGTGGAAGGGGGTGTTTGGAAGTGGCCTATTAATTGGTTTAATAGATACCCTATATTAAGGAATATCCATGTTCCTTGTCGGAGTAATGCAATTAAAGATAAAGTAGTGTGGGTAACAAACGAAGGCAAGCATACAAGGTTTTTTTTTATAAGAAATGAATGGAAAGATTCAAGTGTGGCTGGATAGAAGGTTGTGTGGAAATTATTAGTATGTTTACTTAGTGTGTCCTAAAATATTCTTTTGTTATTTGGATGGTAATTCAAGAAAGGCTATACCCGAGACAAGATCATGAAGTGAAAGCCAAATGTAGGCAGTGTAATGACTCTCATGAACATTTAGTTTTTCAGTGCCCATATTTTGCAAATATATGGAAGACTCTACAAGAACTGATAAATAGGAAATTCTCACAGAGTTGTAGTAACATTGATATATAATTCCCTTAGTTACAAACCTGCAATAATATTTGGAATATATTAAGTAGCCTGGTATGTGGCGCTGCAGTCTACTTTGTATAGAAAGAAAGAAATGCTATAATTTTTTTAGAGGCTAAAAGAGGTGAGAGAGCTATGTCAAGTGATAAATGACATTGTTTACTGAAGATGATGAGTTTGCAAGTGAAAGACTCAATGACAGTAAGATACGCGGAGATGGAGTGGAATGTAAAGCAGAATCCAATAGTAATGGAATGGTAGTTTAAAAGTATTGAATACTATAGTTGTATGTGAATTTGAATGCAATATTTTGTGTTTAAGACTTTGTACATCTTGTGAATATCTATAAGACAAATGCTAGTGGTGACCACTTTCTCACCCATGCAACCCCGTCACGTCAGTGCCACATCAACTTTCTTTCTTTAAAACTCCAACCACAATTAGCTAGTTGTGACCACAAAAGTAACCCCATATTTTTTTTATTTTTTTTAGAAAAAAAAATTCTTTCAATAATTAAAAAAAAAACATTACAATAAATATTTAACACATTTAATAAACCATTAAATAAACATTCCAAGCATTTTTACAAACAAAACCATGACTTGTTTGCTATAACTAATTTACAAATAACTATTATTTGGGCCAAATGAAATTAGTTGAGTTATTATGTTTTTTAAAACCCCATTTGAACCAACTAGGGTTTTATACATATAACCCACCCATCAATTTTATTCTCCAATCTCCACATCCTAAATATATCAGTCACCGCTAAAGCTGCACCATTTTTTTCCACTGCAACGGTCACATTTGAACAGCAATTACTCCACGACAGTCAAAAATTAAAGGCAAGAGAGTGTGCACTTGTTTCGGTTGGTGATGCAACCGTGTTTTCGAAAAAATTGGAGAGCGATGCGTCGCTATGGGGAGAGCTAAAGAGAAAAACGCGTTACTCTAAACGGTTGTGGTTGCCAAACAACGCCCATTAGCATCATTTTAAAACTTTCACCTTAAAAAGTAAATAAATAAATAATAATATTGGCTTCGAGCGAAAAAAATAAAACTAGTTGCTAACCAAAAACATTTGACTAGTCACTAACATTACTCAAATAAAAATGTAAAATCAAAAAGATATTTAATATCTAATATAGTACGGGGTAAAGCTAAAAATATGCAATATATTTCTACAAATAAACACAAGTACACAATATACTTAGTAAAGTGTCAAATGTACGCAACATATTTTCAAAAAATCGTTGATCTACGCAATATGACCTGTTGGCAGCAGGTTAACAAGTCACATAACTTTAAAAGTTACACCTTTGATCCCTAAACTGTCTCATATCTCGCGTACATGATCCTATTTTGGTAACGGTTGTTAAAAAAGTTAAAAAAAAAAAACTTTTTAATATATATTTTTTTTAAATCGAGATAAAATCTTTTTTTTTTTAACTAAAATTTAGAAAAAAAAAGTTAAAAAAAAGTTAAAATTAATAAAAAAAGGAAAAAATTTTTAAAAATTATTATTTTTAAAGTTAATATTTAAAAAAAATCAAAATTAAAAAAAAAATTAATATTTGCGAGAAAAAAATTATCTTTTTTATAAATACGCATTTTTTAAAAAAATTAAAAAAAAGGAAAAAATTAAAAAAATTAATTTTTTTAATGTTAATATTTAAAAAAAATCAAAATTTAAAAAAAAAAAATTAATATTTGCAAAAAAAAAATTAATTTAAAAAAAAAATAATTTTTTTAAAAATGCGTATTTAAAAAAAAAATAATTTTTTTATAAAAATAATTTTTTTTAAAAAAATTAATTTTTTTAAAAAAAATTAATTTTTTTACAAAAAAAAATTTAATTTTTTTCGCAAATATGCCTTTTTTAAAAAAAATTTGATTTTTTTTATAAATATTAAAGTTAAAAAAATTATTTTTTTAAACTTTTTTCCTTTTTTTATTTTTTTAAAATGCGTATTTATAAAAGAAATTAATTTTTTTTCGCAAATATTAATTTTTTTAAAAAATTTTGATTTTTTTAAATATTAACTTTAAAAAAAATTAAATTTTTTAATTTATTTCATTTTTTTTAATTTTAACTTTTTTTAATTTTAAATTTTTTAACATTTTTTTTTTCTAAATTTTAGTTAAAAAAAAAGATTTTATCTTGATTAAAAATAAAATTTAAAATGTTTTTTAAAAACTTTTTTAAAGACCGTTACCAAAATAGGATCATGTATGCGAGATATGAGACAGTTTATGGACCAAAGGTCTAACTTTTAAAGTTAGGTTACCTGGTAACCTGCTAAAAGTAGGTCATATTGCGAAGTTCGACGATTTTTTAAAAATATGTTGCGTACGTTTGACACTTTAATAAATATGTTGTGTACTTGTGTTTATTTATTTAAATATGTTTCGTATTTTTAGCTTTACCCCAATATAGCATTGTTGAATTAAATTAACACAAAAAATCGACTAAACTTGTTTTATTTACCATAAAAAGAAAGGAAAGAAAGAAAGTTACGACACGCATCTTCCCGTGACCCACCTCCTGCCGGCAAGATACTTTCGTTTTCAAATTACCAAACTACCCTTATCAAATCCCCTCTCCAAACCCACAAAACAAGGTCAATCCGTCATTCCAAACACCCCCAACCTTTCTCTCATAAATAAACCATTTCCATTTCCTTCATTTCCACCAAAACTGCCGGCGTTACATTCGTTCCTACAAACCTTCAAAATTTTATAAAAATTATTTTTATAAAACTTTTTGTATTTTATTTTATTTTATAAATTTTTTAGAGTGTGTGCGTTATGGCGTTGTCAAAGCTGATGACGTCATCATCTCCTGCTAATCAGGATCTACAGAAACAACAACCGTTACTACACATCTCCGATCATAAAAACAATAGTAACGACAACTTAATCTCAATGAACATGGACGATATCTTAAACAACATGTACGACGGCCAACCGGGGAGTGGTGACGTCACCAATGACCCGGAGATGACGTTAGAGGATTTCTTGACGAAAGCTGGAGCTGTTAGGGAGGAAGACGTGGTGGTGAAGTTGCCGCCGGTGGAATATTCCTGTGGTGGTGGTGGTGGTGAGGTGGTGGTTTATCAAGGTGGTGGTGGTGGTTATGGTGGTGGTGGGGGGACACGTGGCAGAGGGAAGAGGAAAGTGTTGATGGAAGATGTGGTGGTTGATAAGGCCACGCAGCAGAAGCAGAGAAGGATGATTAAGAATCGCGAGTCTGCTGCCAGGTCTCGGGAGCGAAAACAGGTCCATTTTGAATTTTTTAGTTATTTTTCTATACGGTAAAAAGTGTTCACCTTAATATTTTTGTTTGGCGTAAACGTGACATAGTATTATGGATTGACACTGACTTTTATAAAACTGCCTGTCATATAGGGCTGTAAACGAACCGGACGAACACGAACGAAGCCTTGTTCATGTTTGTTCATTTAATTTTAACCGGACAAATAAACGAACACGAACACTTAAACGGACGAATTTTCTTGTTCATGTTCGTTTATTAAGAAAATGATTTGTTCATGTTCGTTTATTAAGACACTAAACGAACGCTAAACGGACATAAACGATCGAACATAAATGAATATAGACAAAC
This sequence comes from Artemisia argyi, assembly GCA_030686995.1. Taxonomy (NCBI): domain Eukaryota; kingdom Viridiplantae; phylum Streptophyta; class Magnoliopsida; order Asterales; family Asteraceae; genus Artemisia; species Artemisia argyi. Next base: position 67,519,307 of record CM060676.1, on the reverse strand, counting down.
AAACATAAACTTTATTAAATTATGCATCTATATTGTTTAGTGTTATTTTGTTTAAACAAACTAATTTTAAAATTATACAATTAAAAGATATGATATACAAACACAAATAAATAAATGAACGTAAACGAACGTTAACAAACACATAATCGGACGTTCACGAACATAAATAAACGGACGTGACTTTTGTTCATGTTCGTTCATTTAACTAAACGGTCATAAAATATTGTTCTTGTTCGTTCATTTAATAAATAAACGAACATAAACGAACTTTTTATCGAACGGTTCATGAAATGTTCACTGAACGTTCAGTTCGTTTACGGCCCTACTGTCATATCTATTCTATACTACTATACAATGTATATGGGACTATTCTATAATTAGAAAGACTTAAAATTCATGACTTTTTTCTTGCTTATTATGGCAAGATTTCAAAATTAATTTGTTAGAAAGTAAGTTGGTTAGAAAGTTTGTTAGAAAGCGGTTGGTTGTTCAAACTAAAATTATTTGGCTTAACCATCTATAATATCTCTACTTATAAAGCATGAAGACAACTAAACGTGTAACCAAATAACGCAAAATATAATCACACGGTACCCGCCGCCGGATTGCGCGGGTACCGTTCTAGTATATAATGAAGTATTTTGTTTAAAATTTGGTGTTGATTTTTGTGTTAATTTTGTTTAGGCTTATACCATTGAATTGGAGTCTTTGGTGACACAATTGGAAGAGGAACATGCAAAATTGTTGAAAGAAGTGGTATGGTTTTTTACTTTGTGTAGCTTATATTTGAGTGACCGTCGCATCAGATCATTTGGTCAATTAATTCACGGGGTTTGAGTTTACTGCTATACAGACGTAACCGGTTAACCGGCTTTCAAAGTAATTGTCTATTACGTAGTAATAAATAAGATAAATACAATTTAAAAAAAACATTGTCATTACAACTTTTTCTTTCTTACTTTTTGAAAAAATGACAGTTTTACCATTTATTAATTAATTTAAAACTTCTTAAATGTTTGTTATAATAACCTCAAGTGAGTGATATGGTAAACTTGAACTAAATTCTCTTTCTATTTTTGGAAGTGGACAATTAATTTGGGATAGCACGAAATGGAAATGTGAACAAGTAATATGGGACGGAGGGAGTATTTTTTTTGGAATGTGAAATGAATGGGGATTTTAGTTAGTTTAATAACTGGTGTTATCGTTTTGGTAACCTAAAAAATCAGGAAATTTATTGTAATTAGTGTACATTATGATAAGGGCATCTATTGGTAAATGAGAAAGTTAATCATTGTAATTAGTGTACATTATGATATGGGAAGTACTATCTAATTGTATTTGTTAATTATATCATGCTGATACTTTTTGTATAATTATCTACTTGTAGGATGAACTGAACAAGCAGAGGCTTAAACAGGTTAGTTATCAGTTATCACACATTAGGAACTTGATATTGTGTTCATATGAATTAACTATAAACTTGACTGGTTACATGATTTTTTTCATCCTGTGGTTAGTGACTTTGTATCTAAAATATTTGTTCTTTAGGTACTCTATGTTGGTAATTAGTATTTACTCGTAATAAATAGATGGAATTCGAGGGGCTAGTTTTAGTAATCATAAGTAAATAATTAGGGACCAGCTCATGGTGGATTAGGAATCTAATAGTGGTAGTCTTTTTTATTCTCTTTTATGTTTTGAATGGATAATATAAATTTTGGACATGTTTACAAGATATTTGAGCTCGAAATCTGAGACTTCTAGAGCCTCAGATGGTGTCACCTTCTAGGGTTGTCTCCAAAAAGTTTAGCGGAAATTGATGACAGATTACCAAAAGTTAATTTTAAATATATATTTTTGTAAAGAAACATCTAACTGATTCACCATTATCTCTTCTGAATAAAAAGCAGTCATGAGTTTGGTCATGATCTTTATTATCATGATCTAAGAATTTAAGTTGCCATAAAATGATTTCTAACTGTTACTACCTTTACTAAAGAGGATCATCACGCGAATGATGTTGCTAAAATTTCACCTAAAATATTGCGGGTGTACTGATCAAACTTTTGATGGGTGGAAAATGAAGTCTATCTGCCCTTTTGGACAATCATACCTAGTGATGGTTTATCATATATAGATGGTGGCTATATAACCGATACCTATTTTATATTAACATTTTATTTTGAAAAGACGTAAATACGCAATGCTTTCCTTCTGTATGTGAAGAAAACTTCCATGTTTAGTTCCAACATGCAAGGGTGGGTGTTGGATGGTGTTTGTTGGGTGGGTGGGGGTCCTCCCATGTAAATGCATGATGTAGGAATCAGGGCCTGCCTCTTGGCAAACGCAATACACATGACCAAGTTAGAAATCAATCTAGATATCGTCATCACCTAAGTGAAATATTCAATTTCATGTGTTCTTGACGTTATCTCTCCTTTTGAGGGCAACATCATGGAAAGTTTTTGCCCTGTTAGATTGTAGGAGGCGATTAACTTGATCTATCCCTGGACTTGGTAGGGCAAACTTTGGACACCCAAGTAAATCATAATTGGATTGATAGTTTACCCTAAAGTAAACCCAGGGCCGTCTAGCTAGTTTCAGAGGCCCCGGGTAAAAATATCGATGTTGTTTGGTCTTGCGACCAACGATTGTAAACCAGGTCCGCAGTGTTTCTTATGAGGATTAAACTTATAATCTATCAAAGTCAAAGGAGCTAAACTGAAACTTCACTTAATATTAGGTTCATAAAGAAAACTAATTAGGTGGTCCCGTATTTACTCCTTTACAAACCCACTTGGGTCTTCTTCCCCATCACAAGCTACCTCCTTTAGCACACAAACAGAAGCGCTCTACTTTTTCAGTTTGTCTTCGAGAGCAAGTTCATAATCATTTAAAACGCATATTAGCCATCATAAAATGCCGATTACTTGTATAAAATCATCCAAAAATGAGTTTATACTAATTTTGAATTTTTCGACATGGGGCCCCCTGTAAAAATGAGGCCTTGTGCGGTCGACCATCCCTCACATGCTCAAATCCGGGCTTGAGTAAACCTACCATATATTGCGCCACTTGACCATGAAATAGGAAGTGGAATCTCAAAATGTTCTTGCTTTATTTAGTATTCTGGGTTTTGATGTAAGACCAAAAAACCAAATTAGCGGAATTTCCAAATAAACTGGAAATATTTTTGGTAGTTCCTTGGAGGATTCACCATGGCATGAAAGATACAAAATTTCATAGTTATAATAGTCAAATAGGAAGCACTCTGAACCGTATAACTTTCATCTGTCCAAAAGTTCTCAGTTCAAATAATTTTTCTGTTTTATATAAATTCTATAAGATTCCTTGTTAGAATTCATGTTTAATAACTTGCTGATAACTTAGGTGACTTTGTATCTCTGTTAACAGTAGCTATGACCAAGATGCTTCCCTAGTAATTGATATATAGAAGTTATAAATAATGAGTTTGTGTATCTGTTGCATATATCTGTGGTGTAATTGTTTCATTTTGCATGAACAAAATGGTTGCAGTTAGCAATTCAATAATTTATGGTAACATTTTCTGTTGGTTTGTTGCTAAATACAGCTGATGGAAAATCTGATGCCGGTCGAGGAGAAGAGAAGACCACCAAGAGTCCTTCGAAGAACTAACTCGATGTGAATTTAGGTTTTTAAATTAAATGTCAACGGAAGTTCGTCCTTTTGGTTTGAGGAAATGCTTCACCCCATTTGTAAAGAGAGGTGAAAGGAGTAAAAAGGTTATGACTAAGCTATGTGCTGTGCATATAGCTGTTAGGGGACAAAGATAACATCAAGAACTTATGACTGTCAACTAATGTATATGTATTACTAATAGTTAATGTCCTTCATTTTGCATCACTTAAGAATTATGTTTCTATTTCATGTGTTTATAGAAGGGAGTAAATGGTCAACAGAATTTTCAACAGCAAGGAGTTTTATCCAACAGTAAGGAGTTTTAGATCTTGTTTGAAATAATTGTACTCGTGCTGTCGTGCACACATTATGCTTTTGCTACCAGTGTCTTATCTCCATGGCTATATATTTTATATGTTCCATTTTGTAAATAGAGGTGATTAGAGATGGGTTTTTGTAGCAATTTACATGACCAATCAATGTACATTATGTTGTCTTCAGAATATTGAAGATGAAGAATGCAGGATTGTAATCTATGCTTTACTTTTAGGTTGTGGCAGTGTTTGACACACAAACTAAAGCTTATGGCAGTGTTTGACACACAAACTAAAGCTCATGGCCGTATTTGTTTGCCTCGCTTTGCGCTGATATAATCCTATAGCAAAAGAATAGAAAGCTATATCAAGGCTATTGAACTCATCAAAAGTTTCTTTTGAGGAAAATAGGAAACTACATCAAGCCCATTGGATGCTATATCCTTTTGATGATTTAAGCAACTAGGATGCAGTTCCATTTTCGTGATGAAATGCTTTATTCATAAAAAGTTACTCTGTAGACCATTTTCTGCATTGGACCACACTAATACAAAACATGTCTTGTCACAATCTTTCTAAGAGCGTTAATGTCTATATAATTTACATCTTTAAAAGCTTACACTTCAAATGTCTAGATTGTGAAGTATTAAAGTTATTGTATAAATGTTTATAACCGACCAGTAAAATCTTAAATGATATAATTGTGCCACGTGAAATTTCATGGGTTAAGACATACATATATAGTTTCTACTGTTAAAACCTAACAAACGGGACTATACCCTTTTATAGTCTTTTTGACTATTTTTTTAGTTGCAAATGGTCATGGGTTTCTTCACAAGAGTTCAAAAGTTCAAATCTCGTTACGTGTGTACATTTTCAGGGAAGGGTTGGAAACGATCCCGGAACACCTAGTGAGGCCACGTACATCTGAGTCAAAAAAGGCTTGCCCTTATGAGGTTACCCTAAACATGAAGAATCTCATCCATTTTTTTAGATGCAAAAAGAGCATTAAACTTGATTTCTAATCATTATACCTAGATATACAGCAAGAAACCTAAGATGTGTCAAAACGAGTAATTTTTTGAACAATTTTTAGTACAATAATTAAAAGCGTTCACTCGGACATATTTCATTTGTGCATCAAGGTTGTACAATACAAGTTTAGTACTCGTAGTATTTGGTAGCAATGTACCATTCTTAAAAGTTGCAATACTTTGAACCCAAGCTGATAGGCATAGCCTGATACCATCCAAATTTCTGTTTGTAATACAGATACAAAAATTGATAGTTTTGTTCTCGTGAATCATTTTTCTATGTTAAAATGTATTTAAAAGCTGTTAAATATGAAGAAAACAAAGAGGACCATGTTGCAGACAACACAGCCTAGTGCTTGGGCCATTGTCCTGGTGGATCTGCAAGTAGTAAAAGCGGTAAGGTGGACGGATCGAGCAGTTGGATAAGGCCATAAGGGCTTTTATGATAAGTTATGGGTCGAAGCAGCCATTCGCAAACATATTATTCTATATACTAAAACCCACTTTGTTGGGCCGTTTAAAGTACATGTTTTACAGTTTTGTTATGGGATTATTACGGGACAAGATGTGGGTGAAAATGAATGAGTACACATTGTTACTGTGCAAGTTACATAAAGGGTACATATGCTTAACAATTTTATTGGTGCAAGTACAACCGATAACTGTAGCTCCGTCCCGTAGGAAAATTATTTGAACCACTGTTCATTACAAATTTTCCCGTTTTGGCAACTGTTTCACCCTTGCTGTAATCACGTTCACACCGCTTTTCTCCCTTAGTTAACTACTACCGTATATAGTAAAACACACACCACAGGATTCCAGAACAATCATTCATCTTCTTCTTCCACTATCTCCCAATTCTAGATTCATCCATTTTTCCCACCGCCCCACTCATCAAACGCATATACAAAACAAAACCACAAAATCACTACCCTTTTGATCGGACATGATAATGAGAGGATACAATGCAAACGGGTATTGAAGCTCCAAAAAAAAGAGTTGATAAACTAACTAGGTTTTAATTATGACCTTTTATTTAATTTTTTTGATTTTTTTAATTTGAACCATTTAATTGGGTTTTTTGTTTTCAGATTTTAGAGCGATATGGGTTCTTCGTAGCAGGTACCGATTCATGGATTTGGGGTCTCAATTGCAGTGGTAGTGTTCTTGCCTATGATCCATGGTATACAGTACACCTCCTCTTTTACAGCTTTCTCTTCATTTTCAGTTAATGATCTAATTTTTTTGTTTACTTTATTGTTGGTAAAGAAGAGTCCCAGTGAGATTGAAGGTTAACAAAAAAAAAAAAAAAAAAAAATACTTTTTTTTTTTTTTTTTATAAAAAACTTGGGTGTTGTTTCCTTGCACACCAAATGTCCGACGAAATGTCTTAAGTGAAAATTGCAATGAGAGTTTTTGTTTCTTTTTTTATACTTACGGCTGGAAAATGAAGAGGCTATAAGTTGAAGTTGATACCACATAAACCGACTAAAGTGATCTTATGAGCTTTTTAGAACTCAAATAAGCCCGGAAATCGATAAGAAAAGCTAATCAAAACACCCTCATGATATATTATATACATGACCATGTGAGATGATTAATAAGCTACAAACTAAAATAGAGTTGTTTACGTTTTGTGACCCTTCGGTTTACCAACTAACGACATAACAAACTAAAATGATAATATCTGTTTTGTATAACTATGTGCTATTTGACAAGGAAGGCCATCAAGTTCCTCAGAAAATAGCTATGTGCTATATGATAATAACTTTTTTTTTTTTTTTTTGAGTAAACTACACCGTTCGTCTTTGTGGTTTGCGTTGACCGTAGCCTATGGTCCTTTGACCAAAAAAATTGCACCGTTCATCCTTAACTCGGAAACGTTATGCAACATTAGTCCCTCTCTCTAACGGGGTGGACTAACGCTCGTTAACTTGTTTGCTTATGAGGGTATAATCGTCATTTCGCGCTATAAGGACGAACGGTGCAAGGACGAACGGTGCAATTTTTCGCTTTTAGTCCCTTTTTAACGCTTTCTTCCGTTTTTTTACGTTTTCGCCCGTTTTTGTCATTTTTTTACGTTTTCGTCCGTTTTTTTACGTTTTCATCCCGTTTTTTACGTTTCCATCCATTTTTTACGTTTTAGCCTATTTATTTTACGTTTTCGGCCGGTTTTTACGTTTTCATCTGTTTTTTTATGTTTTCCCCCGTTTATTTACGTTTCTTTACGTTTTCGTCTGTTTATTTCACGTTTTCGCCCTTTTTTTACGTTTTCGTCCATTTTTTACGTTTTCGTCCGTTCTTTTTACGTTTTCGTCTATTGTTTCACGTTTTCGCCCATTATTTTTACGTTTTTGTCCCTTTTTCTTACGTTTTTATCCATACTTATCCGTTTTCATCCGTTTTTATTTTTTCTTATCCGTTTTTATACGTTTTCATCTGGTTTTTTTACGTTTTCGTCCATTTTTTATGTTTTCGCCTGTTTTTTTTTTACGTTTTCGTCCGTATTTTTACGTTTTTGACTGTTTTTTTACGTTTTCGAACATTTTTTTTTTACGTTTTGGTCTGTTTTTTTATGTTGTCGTTTGTTTTTTTACGTTTTCGTCCATTTTTGTCCATTTTTTTACGTTTTCATCCCCTTTTTTTACGTTTTCATCCATTTTCATCTTTTACGTTTTCATCTGTCGGCTTCTTTTACGTTTTCATACCTTTTTTTACGTTTCCACCCGTTTTCATCCCATTTTTTACATTTTTGTCCGTTTTTCTTACGTTTTTATCCATTCTTATCCGTTTTCATCTTTTATTATCCGTTTTTTTACGTTTTCGTCTGTTTTTTTACGTAAAAAAAATACGACAGCATAAAAAATGGATGAAAACGTAAAAAAACAGACGAAAACGTAAAAAAACAGACGGAAACGTAAAAATACAGACGGAAACGTAAAAATACAGACGACAACAAAAAAAACGGACGTAAACGTAAAAAACAGGCGACAACATAATAAAACGGGCGAAAACGTAATTAAACAGATGACAACATAAAAAACGGACAAAAACGTAAAAAAACATACGAGAATGTAAAAAAACGGACGAAAACGTAAAAAACCAAACGAAAACGTAAAAAAACAGACGACAACATAAAAAAACGAACGAAAACGTAAAAAAACAGGCGACAACATAATGAAACGGGCGAAAACGTAAAAAAACATACGACAACATAAAAAAACGTGAAAAAAACAGACGAAAATGTAAAAAAACAGACGAAAATGTAAAAATAAGGACGAAAATGTAAAAATACAGACGAAAACGTAAAAAATGGACGAAAACGTAAAAAAAACGGACGAAAACGTAAAAAAAAGGCGAAAACGTAAAATAAATAGACGAAAACGTAAAAAAAACGAAAGAAAACGTAAAATAAACGGGCGAAAACGTAAAAAGACATATGAAAACGTAAAAACCGGACGAAAACGTAAAATAAACAAGCAAAAATGTAAAAAAACGGACGAAAATGGGCGAAAATGTAAAAAAAAACAGACGAAAATGGGCGAAAACGTAAAAAAACTAAAGAAAGCGTTAAAAAAGGTACTAAAAGCGAAAAATTGCACCGTTCGTCCTTGCACCATTCGTCCTTATAATGCAAAATGACTATTATACCCTCATAAGCAAACAAGTTAACGAGCGTTAGTCCACCCCGTTAGAGGGAGGAACTAATGGTGCATAACGTTTCTGAGTTAATGATGAACGGTGCAATTTTTTTGGTCAAAGGACCACAGGCTGCGGTCAACGCATACCACAGGGACGAACGGTGTAGTTTACTCTTTTTTTTTTTCCAAAGAGCTGTGGGTAAGGTAACGCAACACCCGCGTTAAAAGTTAACGCAGCTCCATTTCGGGGTGCGTTACCTTACCGTGCTTTGTGTTAAGATCCCACGTTAACGAGCACGTTAAGCTCTTACCGTGCGTTAAAGAGCATACATGCATAAAATATATATATATATATATATATATATATATATATATACATATATATATATATATATATACATATATATATATATATATATATATATATATTACAAGAAGCCCCCTCTATCCAACGATAATGTTACTGTTTATTTCAAAAAAATGTTTCACATTAGACCCCTATGTTTTAAACCGTTTACAAACGGCTATTTTTGTAAAAAAAAAAAAAAAAAAAAAAAAAAAAACACAAAACATTGCCAAACCCTTTTTATTACAACTATAAATACCAATTCACCCACACAATATTTTTTCACACTTTAACTTCTCTTTTCATCTACAATACACTTCTACTAGCTAAAAGAAAATGTCGGGTGGCAACAACAACCAAGACTCGTTTATGAATCTTCTCGGTGGTACGTGGAATAACCTATACGCGGGTTCTTCCTCAAATCCAAACGAGGGTTCGTTACAACCGATTTGGGATAACCTAAGCGAATTGGGTTTGTCGACTGAAGAAATGTACGCACAACATCAAACCTTGCAATATTGGAACGAAACTCAACAATCCAACTTAAATTCCAATTTCCAAAATCTTCAATTCTCTCAAGACTCACAACATTCCCAAACGGAAACAAATGAAGTTCCGGAAACACCTACTTCTCCTCAAAAACCAAAAAGTCGTGGAAAACGTAAGGCAAAAAAAATCCAAAGAACCTGTAGAAGCCGAGGAAAATGATGCTGAAAAATTGAAGGAACGTTGGACGCCAATTGAGGAAAAATTACTTGCCAAGTGTTGGGTGGCATGTTCAGAGGATCCTAAGGCCGGGAGATCCCAATCTAAGGATACGTTATGGCAACGGATACTAGCCGAGTTCAATAGAATTGTTGAGTTTGTTAGACTCCTTGGACCGTTTAGAGCATCTAGGGTTCAACAATAACATAGACAATATGCAGCGGAATAATTAAAACAATATGTTATTGACACAAAGGTTTTTCACCATCATCACCTCCAATTATTATTTGATCAGAATAATAACGTGTTACCTAAATGTAACAAGGATCTAAGACACCTCAGACCTTAGAGGATTCGAACAACACTAACTAGTTCTAGACGTTTATAGTTTACACGCCCTAGAACACACACACACACCTTTCTAGTCGACTACATTGTGAAAGACATATGAAAACCTATACCCTATGTCTCTTTATATAGAGAGATATTAGGGTTTACAAAGAGATAAGTATAAAACTAAAATACAGAATATTATCAAAATCGTTTCTTCATAATAGAATATTTCATGTATCTTTATTCTTTGTAGCTTTCTCTCTTTGTCATCTTTAGCCCTTCTTGTTTCATTCTTTTATCTATTTTGTCACATCAAATCAAGAATCCCAACAAGAATAAATCCAAAAGAACGCAACAAGGAAAGTGGAAAACGTTGAACCGTGATTGCAATAAGTTCAACGCTTGCTACAAAAAGGCGCAATGGGAGGTGAAAAGTGGTGAAAATGAAGTTGATATCCTAACACGTGCTAACCTACTGTATCATCAAGAAAACCCGCTTTCATGAATGAAGAGGCTTGGAGCGTGTTGCGTACACATAAAAAATGGGATGCGCCGGTGGCGGTAGATTTAACTGGCGACGTCCCAAGCCAAACAAACGAGGATTTGTTTGGTCATGACGCAGAACCACGACCCATTGGAAAAAAGTGGGCTACCAAGAAACAAAAATACGAGACAACGACAAGCACTGGAGGCACGGCTAGCACCGGTGGTTCCTTTTCTTCGTTCAATTTCTCGGAAATGATGCGCGAAGAGTACCGGTCAAAACGTGAAGAGGCGAGTAGGGCGTACCAGGCGATCGCAGAAAATCAAGGTACACAACAAAGGTTGAAGGAGCTAGAATTTTTGATGCTCGACACTACCGGCAAAGATACACATTGGTGGCGTTCGTTAATGCGAAAAAGGGTCGAATCGCCATGAAACTTGGGTTGCCTCCTCGTCAATTATGAATAATTATCTCGTACTTTTTTTCATGTGATGTTGTGTTTTATTTATCTCGTACTTTTTTTTATTAGCGTTTTTTTTTAATTTCGTAATGTGATGTTGTGTTGTAATTAATGTTTTAAATAAATGAAGTGTTTGTTAAAATTTGGGGTAGAAGTGAGTTAAGGTGAGTTAAATGTAAGTTATGTTACCGGGGTGGAAAGTCAAGAGTTAAGGTTAAAAGGTAAAAGCTGATGTGGCGCTGAGGTGGCAGTGTGTTAACTTTTAACCTTGAATGATCTTACCAAGTGCTCTAAAAGGATCATCTATTTCGTGTTTCCGCTAAATGAGTTATTTCTTTTATAGACTCAAAAGGTGAGGGACGAAAATCAACGTGATATTTCCGTTCTCCAGGCAATATAAGTGGTTTTGGAAAAACATCCATAATTAAGGTATATAAAATGCATTCCTAGAAATGTCTTAACATGAACATCCCATATATATACATGCATTTTTTTAATGCTACTTACATTATATACATCCTCCTGGAGACAATAAAGAATAGCATACAAAGTTCTGCAATGGTATATTTGTAGAATGGAAGCTTGGTTTACTACAGATTTAGATATGACATCTCTAAAAAACTGGGATGAGGTGAGTCATCATATTTTTATATAAGTCCAGTATCATTTATTTTGGATGCAAACTGCGTGTTTGAAATATGGGAACCAAAGTTTTTGTATAAGAAGACGCAAGAAACATGCAATTTACTTCAACCTAAGGGCTACTAATCTCGACAGGTTTACGCCAGCATTTTAAACTGCAATTATGGTTAGTTTCCATCTAAATTGATGATCATTACGATATATACCCTTGATACTTAATGGAGTGAATGGGAATTAGATTTGTGGACCTTTTTTTGGTTGTAAAGTAATAACACTATTCGTTTAATTCATAGTATTTGTGTTTGTGATTGTTTTGTTTTTTTACTTTGTGCTTAAATCTCTCATTTAGCAAAATGTATGAGTGGAGAAAAACGGACGGGAACAGTTCCCATTAGATTGGTAAGCCAAATCAGGCTTTGCCTTTTGTACCACTTTGTACTCTAATAATGCAATGCACCCTAATACTTTGAGTTAGGCTGCATAAGTTTTTTGATGGTGATGTTTGTTTTTATTCAAATGGGGTAGCATTTGAGCTTAGGCCGTTAGAACTGGCCCGTGCTATGGAAACTGAACGTGCAGGAACGACTGACCCTCATTCTCACTGTGAGTAACAGCTTCTTAATAAATGTGAAATGGTTTCTTTATAAGCTACCATTCTATATTTGACATGTTAAAGATACAACACAATATGTTGAGAGCTCATGTTATCGAAAAATTCCAATAAAACAATAACTTCTAGATACATCACAGTTGAGTTTTGTTTTTTTTTTCTCATAATGTTTGATTACGTATGATAGAATCAGTTATCCTAACAACCCCTGATAACAACAGCCTAAGCCTAATTACCTACTGAAAGTAGCTATTTAACCAGGTGCTAATAAGCATGCTCAAAGGTTAATTAGTTGCTACAATAAGTTATCGAAACAACCCCTACATCAAGCTATCATATACAACAAAAGCTACTGAACCTCGAAGAACCAGAGTGAACTAAAGCACCCTACGAGTGGATTGTAGATCAATTTTGTCATCTGGGATGTTTGGCTATGCACATTTTTTTTCCTATTTTGGACAAGCTTATTTATATATTTTTTTATATTTAGTCATTGTACTTATGATCATCTAATATTGTGATTCAATACAAGATTGTTGTATGTCCTGTTCAGTTATTTTGTAACAGATTAGTTTCAGTTGCTACATGGGTAATTGTTATAGTATATATTTAAAATCATGTTACGAACTTATGATGATGTCTATTGTGGTGGTGTATGCATGTTCTATAATGTGGACATCTGAATGAAAAGTTGATTAACAATAAGAAATTGACTGTAGAGAAAGATACCTTGCAGCCATGCTATGAAGCCATTTTACTTTGTTAACAAAAAACTATGATGACTGTGAGTTACTTAAGTGATCAATTCAAGGATGATGAAGCCATTTTATTTCCTAAAGTTTGTAACTTTGTGTGCCTCAAAGATGGAGATGAATAATGACCTTCCTTACCATATGCATCAGATTACAATCCTCACCAACCAACATCTTCAAACAACCCTATTTTTTCAAGTAGCTATCCCTCTCTCTAAATCCATAGTAACATTTCTCATGTCTTACAAAAAAAAAAATAATAAATAAATAAATTGTACCTTATGTTATTTTTGGCCTAACATATATGGCAACAATACGTTGTATGGAAATAGGAATGTGAAGCCGACACAAAACATTAACATAACTTTAATAAACAGAAACACAGATGCCCCGTAGCAACGCACGGGCTTACCCGCTCGTTTAGTATCCATTTTATGAAGTCTCTAAATATATGTAGAAAGTTTAATAACAAAAAGCTATACACCATTACAAAAATATATAAATGAGTCAAGAGGTTTTTACACATTTGGATAGATTTCAGATGATCTTATCTCGTTACATATAAATTAAAACTCAAATTCAAACCCTTTATAAAAGCTTACATCGATATTGTCACCCTCCAGGAGGGACCATGAACATTAGCTAAAGTGATCGAGAACAATGCTTCATCTTGCAAACAACCCTGAATTAGCCACACCAACCTCCTGAAAAGAGAAGGCTTCACTTAGTTTGAGTCTATGTAACTATGAGTTCAAACTCCATGGATTAATCAGCCAAAAGTCAAAAACCATGGTTAAAAAAAATGCCTCATCTTGGCTAGACCGAAGGAAAAAGTCAACCAGTTCCCTAGTCAAGTAGTAATTTGACTTCTTCGTTATCAAACATTAGTATATGCATTATGAAAACAACTGGTGTATAATAATTAGAATGACCAGTTAACCATAAATTCATGATATATATTTACCATTTTTCACATAACTGGAAGTAGAAACAAGCATCTTCATAAATGACGAAAGTTTTGGTGTTCATGTAGGATCGTATCTTAGGTTGATTATATGATTCGGGAGGATCATATCTTAGGTTGATTTTTATTTGAATTAATGAAATTAAGTTTGTTTGAAAAAAATGTAAAAGAAAATAAAATTTGGGGAGAGTAGGGCCCAAATGGCATGTTATGACTGAATGAGTGTTTTAGTGGATGAGTGTTAAAAGTGGAGATGTTGAGGTGACGCTGAGTTGGCACTGAAAAAGGGAATTTAGCATGCCATGATACCCCATGGTCTAAGTCTCACCCCTCCATGGAAGTATGGAGGGGTATATAAAGCCTAACACAAGCTTAACTATTACGATATTACGTTTCTAGTCCATGTGTTTGAGCCTAACAAGATAACTAATGTAATCCCGTAAATGTCGTTCCATTTACATATTAGGAGCATTCCCAATAATCTTCCCCAAATGGGACGACATAAGCGATTACTTACAACATTTCCTACAAATACAAATACAAATAAAGAAAGGTCTTCATAAGCTCTTCAAATGCTGAGGATGACTGCAGTTTATGCTCTTTGTCTTCATCTTTTACCTCGGCTTGAGAAATTTTCTACACTTGTAGGCAAACGATGTAATATGCATAAAATCGATTAACTTCCCCCCAATTCATGTCGCATGTCTTTAGCAGCTTCTTCGTACACTTCTTTTTGACGAAGTTTCTGAATCAGCTTCCCCTAAACTGACAACCGTCTTTAGCAGATTCGGAACCTTGATGTAGTTAACATGTCTTCTAACTTTTGAAGTTTTAAGTACGTAGCGGAATTTGTAGATAACACCGTAAACCACACCAAGAAAATCTGACTAGTCACTTAATCACAATTATACTCAATGTGGAAACTCCGTTCGGGGGTAACATGCAAGAAATAAGCAAGATCTTTTGACGTATGTAGATGCTTCATGCCAAACAAACCACGAAAGACGAAATAATACTTCTTCACCCTGATTGTTGCTGTCTATCGGAATAATAATCACCTGTGTGTATACGAATAGTCGATAATATGACCGTGTGTGAGGCATCATAATGCGGTTAAAACATCATATGTAGGTAACTTCACACAAAACAACCTATGAAAGTTAAGACGATAACACCAAAGTAAGACATTTGAACCACTGACCGTCTCATTTCTTCCCCCTGATTGCAAAAACTCATGGATGAAAAGGGTTTTCGCAAAGAAGTCAAAGAAAGCAAAAGAACACTCACTCTCTCTTACCCCACGATGTCTTCGCGGAATCGAAAGCATAAACACTATGTTTATGATGGAAAACGGAGGCAACGTAACCCCATATGTCCAATTAACCGAACAAGTGTAAAGTACCATAAATCTAAACCCAGACGCTAAGACCGACTTCATCTAATTCAAGAATCAGATATTAGATTCTAAGACCGGCTTCATCTAATTTAAGAATTAGAGATTAGGTTCTCAAGAGGTCACATGTAGGTCCTTTATGTTTCCATCACACTATGTTTACAATGGAAAACAGAGGCAGCGTAACCATGTATGTCCAACTAGTCAAATATGTGTGAAGTACCATAAATAGTCCATGAGAATCAACTGCTGTTAACATCTTTACTATTTTATTCTCCTATCAGCTAACTTTTTACCGACCCCATTATCATTCTGATGGCTCTTTGTAGTGACTAATGATGAAGAAAACCCAATATTACGAACTTGAGACTGAAGTAAACTCGAACTTGTGACTTAAACTTGCACTATTGTCTGACTAAGAACCAATACTGAGAATTTCAGTAAAGGTAAAATCATATACCCATCCAACCATCCTTAACTGTATATGAACTTCTCTCGAATTATGCACAGCTTTTTGTGATACTTGAGCACTATAACGTAACTCCTTTAAAGTGATAGCTATACACTGTGAGCACAACAACGTAACTCCTTACATCAGGTATAACTAGACAAATCAAGTCTTAATCTTTCTAACGGTTAAAAGCTCGAACAAGGATTTCGAAGAATCATGCATCCAACCAACCCCGATATCTTGAGATAGTAAGTACATGCACCCGTGAAATCAAACTTCAACTTCAAATAAGTAATAATGAATTAATGACGTAGTCACATCTTGCGGTTAAATGCCCAAAACTAGCCTTTTGACGGTTTAAATGAACTTTTTTCCCGATCTTGTCAAAAATATCAAACCCCGTGAAAATTTATAACAACCAAAATAACAGTTTTTTTGTCAAATATAATACCAAAAATAATTCACTTTGTCATTACGAACCTCAAAAATAACTATTCGCCAAAATTATACCATAATTTATCATAATAAGCAAAGTTAGTCACGTGGTTACTTGCAATTACAATCCATATAAGCCCAAAACACATGCTCGGCCCAACACACTTATAATCCATCCAACCCATTAATTGCAAAACACATCCGTGTAAGCCTATTGCAGTCCAAAATAATAGATGAAATACTCGGTCCAAGAAAAAATTATTATTACTTGATCAACCATCAAAAGTTATAAATGATACCCTAATATCACTTAATTGTTAACCCTAATCACAAACATCCCCCCCCCCCCCATCTAAAACTCCCTCTTCTTGCTACACCATCTGATGAGATATGAATCTCACAAACCCAAAGACTCTTATAATCGAAGACAAACATAACTAGCAATCTTTTCTACTTTGTAACAAATGAATCTCAAACACAAAGCAACCCTCCTTATTTTGGTTTAGCCCGTATTAATGTCCTACGAAGAACTGAGGCAATGAAAGCTTGATCCTTCAAAGATATAAGGTAGGTTCGTTTTTCTTTGTTGTGTTTTGTTTTAACGAACGAGAGGAAAAATGGAAACCGAATGGTTTTTTTTTTTTTTGATCTTATGATGTTCGAATAGTGATTGAAGCTAAGCTTCACAGGGATCAATGATGGTTATGTTCTTTTCATGTTTTGATCTATAAAGATCTATGGAAGAGTTTGTGCCATACGAAAAGAATCAACTGAGATCTTGATTTAATTTAATTTTCAGTTTCACCCTTTAGATCGATGATGGTATAACTTTCCTTTTTGGCTCTTGTTTTTTGAAGAGTAATTGATACCAAAAGGAGAAAACTGAGATCTTGTGGTTTGTTACTTATTAGTTTCGAGTCTTGGTTGAAGAGTAGTTGTATATTGTTGTTGTTATTGTCGTGAGAAAGAGATGTTGTAAACGTGAGATGGAGACGGGTTGAGAAAAGTGATGTCGGATATGTTGTTGGATTGGATTTGGGTTACATTTGTTGTAGTCGTTTCATGTTTTCTGCTTCTCTTTTTCATTTCATTTTGATTTGGTTCTTTATAGTTAGACTGATGATGGTTATACCTGAAGTCAGAGTCGTACTATATTTTCTTTGTGGTCAATGTTCTTGGTCAAACACCTCTTCATCTTCTTCTTATTTCTCTTTTGGTCAAGTTCAATAGCAATTGCGATAAAAAAATGCGATAGCAATTTTGATAGGCAATTGTAACCGTTATCGAAATCGATAGCAATTGCGATAATAGCAAATGCGATAAACCCTTGGGTAATTGCGATAAACCATTGGGTAAATGCGATAAACCCTTGGGTAAATGGAATAATATCTATCTAACTTGTACAAGTTAGAAGATTTTTCCATAGTCGAAGTATTCCATTAGCTTATACAAGCAAGGGAATACTGAGTTGTTGTTGAAGCATGTAGAAGTTTTCCGTTGACTTTTTCCAACCACTTCTTCCGACTAGTTTCCTGACCATGTTTTGACCACAAATAATCACAGTTGGTACAAATAGTTACAAAACGTAAATAGACATATAAAAACTGATACTTGGATAATAATACCCTTGAAACGGTTATGTGAAAACCGGAAATGATTTAAGTATAGACTTTTTTGACCAAATATTTGTTGCAAATGCACTTTAAGAAGGTGCTAAAAAAAAACTATATAAAGAAGTGAAAACTTGTTAAAAAAATTTAATAAAGTGACTTGACAAGATTTTGACAAGATGAAAACCACAAGTATCAACCAATATTCCAATAACTAAAACCAAGGCTCTGATGCCACTTGTAGGATCGTATCTTAGGTTGATTATGTGATTCAGGAGGTCCGGGATGATGATGATAAAACAAATCCATGCTTAGAGAGAGAGAGAGAGAGCGCGAGAGTATAGAATGAAAGAAAAACTATGTGTTTTATTGATAATATGAAAGATGAAAGTTACACTTAGTCTCACCCCTCCATGGAAGTATGGAGGGGTATATAAAGCCTAACATAAGCTTAACTATTACAGTATTACGTTTTTAGTCCATGTGTTTGAGCCTAACAAGATAACTAATGTAATCCCATAAATGCCGTTCCATTTACGTGTTAGGAGCATTCCCAACAGTTCACATCCGCTAACAGATCACAAAATTTTCACACAACGCAAGGCTAATTAGTGACTGACTTGATTGCTTCAAAACTCCTCAACATTACGGGTTGGGAATGAAAGCTTCTTTATGTAATTTTACGTTAGAACATGCTAGTCATTTAAACCTTTTGGCCCATACTTCAAGTGTTAGTATTAGCCCAATAGAATAAGGATTAGTATTAGTCGAATGGAATAAAATTTAGCTCAAGTACTATTAGTTTATTATTAGCCCAACCTGATTTAAATGACATTCGAAATTTATAAAATGCACATAACACAGTTAATAGGTTTTCGAGAATGCTTAGAAGCATTGATTGTATGCACTGGGAATGGACTAATTATCAGTGGCACGGGCAATTTGGGAGAGGTGATAAAAAAATACCCAACTATAACGGTTGAAGCCGTTGCGTAATATGATTTGTGGATTTGAAATGCATTTTTTTGGGTAGCAGGTGCGAATAACGATCTTACCATTTTGAATAATTCTTCGTTATTCGAAGACCTTCTTGATGATGTCACCCCGTGGTTCCGTTTGAAGTAAACGGAGTTACATTTCAACAGGGGTATTACCTAGCTGACGGGATTTACTCAGCATGGGCATCTTCTATCAAATCATTTGAGGTTGCAAATTCCAAGAAAAATGCCATATTTAAACGGCGACAAGAAAGTGCTCGAAAAGATGTTGAAAGAGCTTTTGGTGTCCTCCAAAGATGTTGGCATATTATAAGCCAAGCGGCGCGTTCTTTGACTGTCAACATGCTACGAAGAGTCATGTATGTAGAACCATAGAGGGGAGGGGTGAATACGGTCTCTTCGGGTTTTTGGATTTTTAAAAACTTTAAGCCTCAAAGAGTACCAAGTGGTTATACACTAATCCAACAACCAAAAATACAACCAAAGTATATAAAGCGAGTAAAGAACACAACGATATATACTGGTTCGAGATGGGGGTTTATACCATCCGTACGTCTAGTTGCGAATCCATGACACTCTACTATTCACTAAGAATAATCCTTTCGGTGGACTATGAACCGTTACAACTTGACTCCACCGATATTCCCAAATATCAGTGCTCACTAAGAAGGAGCTACTCCTGATGGTATTCCGCCCTCAGAAACCACCCAAAAGAATCTCGCGATTCGACATCCACTTGTGTCACTAAAACTAGAACAAAGGTCACTAAGACCAACACTACTCCATACTGCAAATATCAAACCCCAACTAGATCCCCAATGATCTAGGCTTGGTCACCAAGACTCAAGACTTCCAACTAGATCCCCAATGATCGAGGCTTGGTCACAAAGATACAAAACTTCCCTTATAAGCACATTGAAAGAATAAATGTTTGTTTGTTCCACCAAGCCCTAACCTAACCTAGAGACTCGATTCTAGTAGAAAGGGTATAGATAAGAAGACCATCGAAACAATTACAAGAGTAGATTAAGTTCTTGTAATTCTTTCGTTGCAAAGAGATGTGTTCTTTCAAATGATGTTAGTGGGAAAGATTAAAAAAACAAGATAGAATTAGAGGATTAGAGAGAAAGAATATAGAGAGAAAGAATAATGGCAAGGGGTGAGGAATACAAGAGGCAAGGATGGGTATTTATAGGCCAAGATCCCATTTGAGGAAAATTTTACCGAGGCCGGCGCGTCGGAGCGCCAGCAGCGCGCCAAGCACTCTATGAAATTTTCCCTTTTGGGAACTTGGTCTTGTAAATACCCAACCTTGCTAAACCCCCAATTGTATTTCACACATTTAGACCTTAAAATTAATCATTCTAAAGGTCTAACAACTCAAATAGCCATTTTGTAAAAATGTTTTGTGAAGTGTTTAAGAGAAACCAATTATGAAAGTGAGAAGGGTAGAAAGGATAATTGGATATGCGTAGAATGGGTATTCCTCACATGTCATAGAAAAGAGAGAAAGAATATGCCATGGGATATTCCTTTGCTTGGAAAGGAAGTGTGGATGCTAGAGAGGGAAGAATTTGAGTTTGAAATTCAAATGGTGTAAGAGGGAGAAGTGAGAGAGTAAGGTTGGGTTAGGTTGAACCATGGATGAGTTTAAAGAGGAACCATGGTTGGGTTAGAAGGGAGTGTGTTGAGAACAGACCATGGTTGGGTTAGAAAGGAAACCATGGTAGAGTTAAGAAGGATATCTAAGAGAATATTCCGTCCTTGGAGAAGAGGGTGAGATGAAGGGTTGAGATGAGTTTGGGTAAGATGGATGGTTGAGATGAAGTTAGGTGAGTTGCATTGGATGTGATGGATTACAGCCTTGGTTTGAAATTCAAATCTGAACTTGAAAAGAATTTAGGCATTTGATGAAATCGAAGTGAAGAGATAAGGTGATGAGTTGGCTAGTGTGTGAGGGTGGAAAGGGTTGTGAGAGGAGTGCATGTAGTTTATGAATGTTGGAAGTGAAAGAGATGAGTTGGATAGGATGGGATTATGATAGTGATGGGGAGCCTATGGCTTGATTTCAAATTTGAAATACCCATGTGATGAAATGAGAGGGATGTGGGAAGTGAGGTGTTTTGTGGTGAAGGTTTATTTAAATTTGAAATGAAGGGTTGGATGAGGAAGATGAAGATGTGGAGGATTCTAAGTGGTTGGATGGGAATGTTGTAAAGAGAATGTTTTGGAGATATGGTGTGGGAATGTAGGGGACAAGAAGTACACAAAGTACAAGGAATAATAAGAGAATGTTGGGGATAAGAATTGGGAGGATTTTGAAAAAGTTGGAGGATTTGTTTTATGTGAGGAGTATAATCGAAGGATTATTAAGGCTTAATCATAATGTCATTAAGGAAGAAAATAATTGACAATTATGATTATGGGTTGAGGATAGGATGAAAAAATTAAAGGTTACTTGTATTTCCAAGTAACTCAACGTCGAGTATTCATAATCTCATAACTTGTGAATTTCCACGACTCGACATATTCAATAATCACCTTGATGCAAATAAGCTAAGTGCTTTGCATCATTGTAAAGCATATCCCATACGGGAAAGGATGCGTTTACGCAAAGAGACCTTTGACTTAGTTTGACCAATAGGGGAGTAAACTCGTTACGTGATTAGAGAAGACGTAAACACAGGTTTTGGCCATATGAATACTTTCACTTGATGTTACGTGAAGTATATAAGTTCCCTAGGTTTAGCAAAGCCTTGGCTTATTAGAGGCATTTGTCAAAATACATGAGTTGGCGTTTTGCCTAAAACGGGTATTTGAAAAGTTGGATCTCTCTAATTCTAAAACTCGTTTCGAGTGTTCTCAATTAAGCACATAACATATTTATACCTATATTGAAAGATCCATATTTGTTGGGTGATTGGCCCTAAACCGTCAACTTATATTGACCAAGGAATGGTCAACAAAGTTAAACAGCCTAGAGTCAATGCTCCGTGGAAGTATAGGGTTTCCCCGGGTCGTTATGTCCCGACGAGGTGTGGATGGTTATCAAACGGATCTGTGATCGGGTGAATTTGGATAGGAAAAGGTTTGTGAGTGATTAAACTAAGGAATATACAAAGAAATAGCTTAAATAAGCTATATATATGATTACGTGAAAGTAGAAAAATCAGAAACGTGTAAAACCTAAAAACGCGTACGTTCAATTTAAATTTACGCGAACGTATGAAATAAAAAGTGAAAACTGAAATCTGAAAACCCCCAGGGGGTGAAAATGACTTTTTTACAAACTACAAGATAAATGCAAATTTTTAGAAAAAGAAAATAAATTTTTACACTATTTAATTATTTAATATTAATTAAATACTATTTAATACTTATTATTAATATTTAAATAACATAAATACAATATAATATTAATTAAATACTAAAAAGGTGAAAATTAATTTTATAAAATTATAAAATAACTAAAAACAAGTTTTAAAATTAAAAATATGTATTTTTGTGATTTTTATATTAATTAATTACTAATTATATATTAATTACCTAATTAAACTAATTTAAATTATAAAAAATAGAAAATGAACAGTAAAAATTCAAGAAAAATTCCTAAAATTATATTATATTATATAAAAGCTAGGAAAAATATAAAAACTAGGTCTTACTTAATAAAAACTAATTATGCTATTTAAAACTTAATTATTAATTAATTACTAATAAAACTAATATTAAATCTAATAAATACCAAATGATAATATAAAAATATGATAAAATTACTAAAAATACTTTAATATAAAAGGAATTTAAGAAAAATATAAAAAAGCTAAGTGCTTAACAAAAATTTAAAAATGAAAATTAAAATTTAAATTACATTAAATAGAAACTATCACTTAAAATTAAATTGACTTTTCTGGATTTTTCTTTTACAATACTATTTTATAACTAAAAATAGAAAACTTTTGTAAAAACAAATGTTGTGGAGCTTAAAAATAAGCTGTGTGCAAGCTTATTGGTGTGACAGTTGACTTTAGTTGACCCAATGAGGAAATAAGCTCAAATGAGCTTAAGTGGGCCCCACTATGGTAAATTCTGGTCTAAATAAGTTAAAGGGACATGTTTAAGCAAGAATAAGCAATTGGGGGCATCAGAATAAGCAATTAAGTCACAAATAAGCACTTGGTTAAGCCAAAGCCAACACAGAAATGGGACAAGGTTCAATGGATGATTCATGTGGGGTCCACAAGGCTCTAGGTCAAACTAAAGGTCAAAACCTTAAGAGTGCCAGGGGGTTGAAAGGAACAAAGTTTGGCCAACGGGACCCACAAGGATGGCCAGAAACCACCACCAAAGTGGTGGTGATGGTTATGTATCTGCTGATGCAGGGGATAACCCAGCTCTGCAAGTGTCTTTCTTGACTTGTGGGGCCCAGAGGAAAAATTGCAAAAATCAAGGAGAGGTGAGACCTTAAAGTTGAGCTGGTAGACAACAAGTAGTGAAAAGCACAGGGTCTGAATCTCAATACATAAATCTACAAAAATCTTGCAAGTTTAGGAAAAATTGAAAAACTCAAACTTTTACATTTATGTAAAACTTAGACAGTTGACTTTTGTGAACTTGTGATTGATCCTATAAGCTAATAAGGTTATAATAAGCTATAATAAAGCTAATTTAAGCTAAAGTTATGAGTTATGAGCTAATGTGAGGGGTTTGAGGTTCCAAAACCTCAACAGTCCACTGTTGGAGGTAATGGAGGGTGATTTTGACTTTTGTCAACTAAACCTTCCAATTTTAAGAGTTGCTTGTCTAAATATGACCTAATGTGAATAATGGAAACAATAAACAACAAGTGAAACACCCTGGAGTGCCATGAATCATACTGATCCAAACACACCCTCAACACCTAACTGTTTTTGGTTTGGTGAAGGAAATGTTGAACTGAGACAATTCCACAAATACTAACTAATGAAATAAGCTATAGGGACAAGTTATAAGTTATATTGAACAAGAATTTAGCACAACCATAAACACAAGTATAAATCAGTGATGGTAACTAAATCATGAACCTCAAAAGTGATTATTGATAAAGTTTAAAGATGCAAACCTCACAGCAGTGGCATAAAGCTCATACAAGCTTGTCACCAAGCTGAATGAAACAGAAAGTATTCCCAAACACCCTGCTAAATCACCTTAATCACAATGATGCCTATCTATTGACTTATGTTGACTTTTTGGTTTGTGGTAATGAAACAAAGTTTTTAAACTCAACTGAGCTTATGAAAGCTTAAGAATGTCTTATATGAGCTAAAATAACTATTTAACAACAACTTCTATAACATCACAGATGAAAATAAGTTTTCCAAATAAAAAATTGCAATTTGTGAATCACAAAAGCTTGAACTGCTTAACTGACTAGAATTAGATTCTTGTTACATCAAAAACTCTTAGGAGTTCAATTGAAAGCTTAAATAAACACTGGTAATGAAATTACATTTAATTAAAATAACTAAACTAAACTACACTAAGAATTACCTAACTAACTACTCCTTCTTTTGTTTTTCTTCACTTTTATAGGATGAGGTGAGTCCCCATAGCTTTCCCACTTCTGTTTGAAACCATTGGATCCTTTGAAATCAATCTTGGCCGTTGAGGCCACTTTTGGCGGGAAATGGAATTGGCAGGTTGAGTGGAACTAGTAAGAGTATTAAATAAGGAGAGGGGGGTTGGTTAGGTTGGCGAAGGATTATTAAAGAGGATGGCTTGGTTTGGTGAAAAGTTAAGAGGAGGGGGGAGATAGGAGGAGGGAAACGGGGGAAGAAGATGGGGTGTTTGACTGGAGGTGTTGACTGATGGTAATATTCAAAAGGGTGGGAGTGGGCCGGATGAGGTGATTGGGCCAAGGGGATGTGTGGTGGATCAGGCTTGGTTTTTGTTTGGATTTGGATTTGGATAATATAACACAAGGGTCCATTTGGTGTAATAGTTACAAATCACAAGGACTAATGTTGTATTTTCTGAACAACTATGGACTGAAAATGTATTTATTCCAAAGTTGTTACAAGGGCTAATGATGCCAAGAACCAAATAAACCAAAAACCAAATTTGCATTTTTCCATTTTTCAAAGTTCCCAGGGACCAAATCTGACAAGTTGCCAAACTTGAGGGACCAAAATTGACATTTATCCAAACTTCACACCAAGGACTAAAATTGATATTTCTGATTTCCCAAGGATCCAAAATGATTTT
Organism: Artemisia argyi; assembly: GCA_030686995.1. Lineage (NCBI taxonomy): Eukaryota > Viridiplantae > Streptophyta > Magnoliopsida > Asterales > Asteraceae > Artemisia > Artemisia argyi. The sequence continues at coordinate 67,494,229 of CM060676.1, read as the reverse complement.
TCTTTCAAAAATATCCCACCAAGGACCAAATCTGCCAACATCTAAAACTCCAGGGACTGAATTTGTAAATTTCCAAAACTTTTGAGATTTTTCACCAAAGGACTAATTATGGCAACTTATGATTTTAAAATGACCTTTGGTGACTTTTCTTTTTAAAATATGTGCTCAGGGACTATTTTTGTCAATTTTTGAAAGTTGGGGGACTGAAACTGCCAATTTTGCAAACTTTGTACGTTTTTCATATGTTTTTACTCTTTTTGCATCTAAAACATATAAAACATAATTTTGAAATATTTTCAGTATTTTGATGCATTTCTGAGTGTTTTTGTATGTTTTGCAGTTCAGATTTGACCAAAAATGATGAGTATTTGAGCACTCATCAATCCCCCACACTAAAATATTGCTAGTCCCTAGCAATAAACTGTTTTGAAAATTCAATGGATTTTAAACTCTTTACCAAAAGCCATCACTTCTGGAGTAGCCAGATGTATCGATTCAAGTAAGAACTATGGTCCACCTGATAACCATGTGATTTTGAGCAAACCACCAGCTGTCAACGGATTTGATTAGTCTTTACCAAAAGCCGTTTGCTTCTGGACTAGCCAACTCTTGATGGAATAGTCAACATCTTGGTGAGCTGATTACCAATTATGGTTTTTCCACTACCTTTACCACAAGCCATAATCTTGCGGGCTAGCCAGCCCATTCACTTTTTTGGATATGGCGAGCTGATATACCATACAATTTTGGGCAAATTGCAAGCCATCAACGGATTTGATATATCTTTACCAAGAGCCGTTTGCTCCTGGATTAGCCAATCCTTTTGTCGGTTAGACAAGGCAGACTGATAACCACAAAAATTTTGAACTCAAGTGAAAAAATTTTAAAACTTTGGAATTTTGGCTAAAACGGGGGTACTAGATGGTAAAATGTGATAAAATTCGCTAGAATACCCCCCACACTTAGAATGAATATTGTCCTCAATATTCAAAGTCCCGGCTATTATGCCGACATTTTGAACGTAAAAGGGCAACATTACAAGCTAAATGTGGAAACACCATTTTTGCTTTTTCACTGTATTGGTAACCATAGCATGGGTGACTCCCCCACACTTAGGGTGAAAACCCTATAAGCATGCTACTGTTTTTGTTTACCGAGTCGCTAGCTTGACTCGACCCCGAATTCATTTGTCCTTGGGGAAGCATGATGTGGAAGAAGCAATCTCAATCGGACTTTCATTCAAGATGTTTGGACAAACATGTGAAGTACGTGAAACTTCCACACCGATGAGATATAATCCCGGCTCAAGATAATGATACATGAAAATTCCGGGGTCAAATATAGTGTCTTCATTCCCGAAGGAGTGAAGAAGAGAGGAAGTCACCTTATAGGTGAAGAAAAGGAAGAAAATCATGATGTAAATCATGATTAGAGCTTCTTCCTCGAGAGCAGGCTCATTAGCCTGAATTTGGATTTCAAGGGTTAAGCTCGTAAGCAACCCGGGAGGGTGGGTGGGAATTTGCAAATTCTCATGATTGAGTGCATCTCCCCCGGGCTATCAAACTCCAGAGGAGTCATGATATGATGAGTGAGTTCACCGGAGAACTCCTCATGAAGAGAATTATTCACAAGATGTGAATCTGTGAATTCATGTTCCGGAATAGACTCATCACAATCCTCATTCTGAATATCAAAGAGTGGATTATCAGAAATCAAAGTGAATTCAGATTCGAATTCAAATAGAGGATTGGTGAGAGTAGTATTGAATGTTTCAGGAACAAAGAGATTAACATTCTCTATTGGACTGTTAGGATCAGAAGTGAGTGGTGGATCATGATATAGGAGACTTTCAATTTCTCCCAGATCGGCTTTTGTAACAATTCGCAATTTCAGGTTAACTTTTATTCCCGAAAATTTCACTATTCACTTTTTACTATTCACATTTTACTATTCACATTTTACTATTCACTTTTCACTATTCATCTCAGAAATTTTTATTTCATATTCTCGTAAGTTAAACTATTTTAACGATAATCCAAGAGTTTGACGCTCGTCGGATCATTTCTGCAAAAATCACAAAGCCGTGTCCGAGATTTACTTTTAGGTTTAAACGTCCTTCCAGCATCCCGATATATCCATAAAACATTATAAACAATAGAAATATGATTTTCTTTCATTTTAGGACAATTCCAAAAGTTTCGGAATTTTACTTTTTCCAGTTCAGCGTTTTACGCGAATTACGCGTTTTAGGCCCGTGTTTCCAGTCTTTAGCAGGGTTTTCGCACCCGATAGAACCTACCACTCATTTTATATTTTATTATGGACTATATTGACATGTTTAACCATACTTCCAAGTTTCATATTTTTAGGATACCCGGTTTTACGTTTCGTGACTTAAAAACTTACGGTTAGCGATTTACGGAGTCAAAACTAGCTACATACTTAGGATATTATCATCCAAAGACCATGACTACTCATCTAGTCACCCTTATCCTTGGAAAAACGACTTAGGAGGTGGGGGAGTCACCATGTGTGGTTAAATCTTGACTTTAGCCATTAGATCTTACTTATTTACAACTTTGTCTCCAAGTTTTAGCACTTTCCTAGCCACCTTCCTAACCTCCTCATTCATAGTATAAATACAAGCTCATTCTTCTTCCTTTCTTCACCACAAAAACGCCACACTCTTTATTCATAGCACCATGATCCTTTGATCTTCAATATACAAGTTACATTACAAAGTTCAAGGTCTTAGTATTCTCTACCTAGTTCTTAAGTTTGTTTGGTGATTCCATGGTTGAATTAGGAGCTACACAAGGTTACTAGGGCTGAAGTTAAATGGTTTTTACAAGGGTTAGATCAAGGCTAGCAAGGGTTACAAGAGTTATGGTGAAGGGTTTACAAGCTTAGGTTTTGTGTCCTAGTTCTATACTTGACTTCCTTTCTTATGTGAAAGCCAAAAGTTGTAAGAAACCCTTATACACTTTCTTGCTCAATATCATTTTCATGCTTATTATGTTTCTTTCATGCTATATATGGTCTTTGTATTGTGTTCATGATGAATAAAAACTAGTAAAACGAGTATTGGTATACATATGTTAACTTATGACAAGTAAACAAGCAAACTAGTGACTTTTATGGAAAACCACGACCACAATAGTATAACTTTAATATTTGACACTTACTTACTGTTAAAGAGGACTTAACAAGGAAAACATAGCAATTTGAATCACCCAAAATGAGTATACGAGTCAAAAGTTATGACCGTTTGAAGTTAGCGAAACCAAAACGGCAAATCTGCCTAAATAGCATTCTGATCAAATTATGATTTTGAAAGTCCCACTTCTGGTCCGATTCATCAAAAAGTTAAAACACGAAAGTTGTCCGGAACGACGTTTTTGTTCAGGAAGAAAGAAGCTCGAGCCCTGAAAACGCTTTCTGAGTGATAATTTTCTTCAAATTCTTAAACAGCCCATTTTAGACCAAAGTTACTATATAATAGTTATGTTTTACTAAGACCAAGAGGTCTAATGACCTAAAGCCAAGACTACAACCATGGCTAAAGCCAAGGTTGAGTCTCAAGATCATGGTAACAATGACCAAGGTCACGGCAAAGCCACGGCTAAAGACCATATAACTTTTAAAGATCAAAAAGCTTATATATATATATATATATATATATATATATATATATATATATGTTATCAAATACTACAATAGTAGGGAGCCTCATGTGAGGAGTTCATTAAGTAAGCCGTCGAGATGAGTTGTGGATTTACGAGTTAAAGTGTCCTGGCTCCTCGAACGTTTACTCCATGACTTCTGAATTATGTCGGCCCGAACGGTAGTAAGAGATATACAACCTATACATGTTTCATAAACCACTTATATTCAACGACTTACACTATATACTAAGTACTACATCATGAACATTATGCAAGACATATATAGGCAATTCGTCGTATTCTTAGACGTTACTCCAAACCTAAGTCGCAACGTTCTATTATAGGCTGCTCTTAGAGACTTTCGTGATTCAACTACCACTTTCATTTCTCATTACATAAGCTTAAGGTGAGTCATAGCCCCTACTTTTTCATACTTGTTTTAACTCTTTGGGGGGGATACATGCACAACTACTTGCTTACTTGTACAAATACTTGATCGCATTATACTTGATTGTTCTATACTTGATTGTCTTATACTTGATCGCATTATACTTGATTTCATACATACATGATTGTGTTATACTTAACTGCGTTATACTTGATTGTGTTACTGCCAGTGGCTCCAGATTAAGTTGCTGGATGACCATTGAGACTTCCGGTGGCTCCAAATTAAGACCTTGGATGACCATTGAGGCTATTGATACATCCTAACATTTGCGAATGTTGGATACATCATAAAAGTGAGGTCTTCGGAGATGAAGTAGAGACTCACTACTAATTGCTTAATTGTCTTGATGAACTTATACATGTCTTTATTATACTATATGTTAGCAGTGGGTTGTGAACACACAGGTTACAAGTCTCTTATGGTGGGACTTGTAACTGAGTGGATTCACGATGCCTTTGCTGTGTGAACATTCTTTTAAGGCTTTTCAACTATTTTAAGACAAACTCTATGAACTCACCAACCATTGTGTTGACACTTTAGCATGTTATCTCAGGTTAGTAAGGCGATAGCTAGTGCGAGGAACTTAGAGTCAAGCTGCATATTCTGAAGACTTACGCTTTTATCATTCACCATTCAAAACATTTTGTATACATTTATGTATCATACTTTGGAATCTCATGTTTGTAACTTTGAATTCATTAATCGAATGGTAACTTTTCAAAACGTCTCATTTAGAATTCGTTTTCTATAACTTGTACTTTGTATTATGAAGTAGCACCCCTATGACACAGTCTTCCGCTGCGGTATTTTGGGGGTGTTACAGCTTTAAAATCGAGGAGACCATCATCACTTTCCAATGAAAGTGGATTAATGTGAGTAAGTTCATCGGCGAACTCCTCAAGAAGAGGATCAGCATCAGACTGTGGGAGTGATGCCTCAATATACTCAATGTCTCCATGAGATGTACAATCATCTTTAAAATCTGAGAAAGTCTCAAAATGATCGTTTGAACACTCAAGAGGGGAAGGAATATCACACATATGATCAAGAATTCCCTGTGACTCTCTCGGGATTGGGACAAGGTTCTCAACACTAGACTTTATGAATTCGTCCGATTCCTTTTTAGGAACAGTGTCAAGATGCTCGTCCCCCATGCTCAGAGAATGAGTGTGATATTCGGGTGTGATAACAACAGACTGAGGGAGTGGAAAGGAGCTAGCATTCATGGATTGTACGAGTTCCATTTGATCTTCTGCTAGTAATTTCTCCGTCTCATTATTTTCTCCCTGATTTTCAATGGAAGGAATCACAAATGATGAATCTGAAGAACCCTTATAAAATTGAAGGATATCAAGAGTATCTTCATTATCACTATCATCATCACAGTCGAGAAGAGCAGCTTTACGAAATTTGGCACGTGTTATAGCTGCTTGTTCTAAGACTAGCAATTCTTCCATGCTCAATTTGTTTCTAGCCTCTCGTTCTTCAGCAAGTAATTCTGCCATAGATTTCTCACGAGAGTCTCGAAACGATGTAGTAACCAACTCCTCCTTATGTTCTTTCAATATATCAAGAGCCTTTAGTAAAAGGTCTTGCTCAGTATCATGAGGAGTTGTGTGAATCATATGGTACTGTGGAGGTGGGTCTGAAAACGAATAGTCGTAATTGTTACAAGGAAATGGATTCCTTGTTTGACAATCCGAGCTAGAGTGTGGACCTCCACAGTAATCACAATAGTAAAACTGATGTGGCTGTGGGTTGTATGTGTTTGAGTCATAATTGTTATAAGGAAACTGCTCATAGACAAGCGTGTTTCCCGATTGACAATCAGAACTGTAATGTGAACCACCACAGTACTCACAACAGTAAAACTGTTGAGTCTCATGGTGTGGTAACTGATGGAATAAATCAGTCGTGTCATGGTAGGAATAGGGATTCTGGTTATAGACAGACCCGTTTCCTGACTCTACCATGCCACAGCTGGGGCAATTGCCACCATTATAAGGATTACCACACCAATGGCAAGTAAGAAGGTGTGGAAGAGACATAGAAAGAATCAAAAGGTTTGGGAGGGTAAGGAATGAAGAATCAAAGATGTGAGAGGGTAAAGGTGATTATTTTTGGATTTTTGAATAAACATTTTGTACAAATGAGAAAGAAAATCTTTTTGTGTTTTTGTGTTCGTTGAAAACTGAGTTTAAAATGTTTTCGGGGACAGTTTTTTTTTTATATGAAAATAAGAAGAGAATATGAACAAGGATGGATAAATGTATAATGGAATGAATTCCAAAAGCACTAATCAGCAAACCGTTTTAAAAAAAAACGCGCACAACCTCCCCGGCAGCGGCGCCAAAATTTGATTGGCCCTAAACCGTCAACTTATATTGACCAAGGAATGGTCAACAAAGTCAAAAAGCCTAGAGTCAATACTCCGTGGAAGCATAGGGTTTCCCCGGGTCGTCATGTCCCGACGAGGTGTGGATGGTTATCAAACGGATCTGTGATCAGGTGAATTTGGATACGAAAAGGTTTGTGAGTGATTAAACTAAGGAATATACAAAGAAATAGCTTAAATAAGCTATATATATGATTACGTGAAAGTAGAAAAACTAGAAACGTGTAAAACCTAAAAACGCGTACGTTCAATTTAAATTTACGCGAACGTACGAAATAAAAAGTGAAAACTGAAATCTGAAAACCCCCAGGGGGTGAAAATGACTTTTTTACAAACTACAAGATAAAAGAAAATTTTTAGAAAAAGAAAATAAATTTTTACACTATTTAATTTTTTAATATTAATTAAATATTATTTAATACTTATTATTAATATTTAAATAACTTAATTACAATATAATATTAATCAAATACTTAAAAGATGAAAATTAATTTTATAAAATTATAAAATAACTAAAAACAAGTTTTAAAATTAAAAATATGTATTTTTGTGATTTTTATATTAATTAATTACTAATTATATATTAATTACCTAATTAAACTAATTTAAATTATAAAAAATAGAAAATGAACAGTAAAAATTATAGAAAAGTTCCTAAAATTATATTATATTATATAAAAGCTAGGAAAAATATAAAAACTAGGTCTTACTTAATAAAAACTAATTACGCTATTTAAAACTTAATTATTAATTAATTACTAATAAAACTAATATTAAATCTAATAAATACCAAATGATAATATAAAAATCTGATAAAATTACTAAAAATACTTTAATATAAAGGAATTTAAGAAAAATATAAAAAAGCTAAGTGCTTAACAAAAATTTAAAAATGAAAATTAAAATTTAAATTACATTAAATAGAAACTATCACTTAAAATTAAATTGACTTTTCTGGATTTTTCTTTTACAATACTATTTTATAACTAAAAATAGAAAACTTTTGTAAAAATAAATGTTGTGGAGCTTAAAAATAAGCTGTGTGCAAGCTTATTGGTGTGACAGTTGACTTTAGTTGACCCAACGAGGAAATAAGCTCAAATGAGCTTAAGTGGGACCCACTATGGTAAATTCTGGTCTAAATAAGTTAAAGGGACATGTTTAAGCAAGAATAAGCAATTGGGGGCCTCAGAATAAGCAATTAAGTCACAAATAAGCACTTGGTTAAGCCAAAGCCAACACAAAAATGGGACAAGGTTCAATGGATGATTCAGGTGGGGTCCACAAAGCTCTAGGTCAAACTAAAGGTCAAAACCTTAAGAGTGCCAGGGGGTTGAAAGGAACAAAGTTTGGACAATGGGACCCACAAGGATGGCCAGAAACTACCACCAAAGTGGTGGTGATGGTTATGTATCTGCTGATGCAGGGAATAACCCAGCCTTGCAAGTGTCTTTCTTGACTTGTGGGGCCCAGAGGAAAAATTGCAAAAATCAAAGAGAGGTGAGACCTTAAAGTTGAGCTGGTAGACAACAAGTAGTAAAAAGCACAGGGTCTGAATCTCAATACATAAATCTACAAAAATCTTGCAAGTTTAGGAAAAATTGAAAAACTCAAACTTTGACTTTTATGAAAAACTTAGACAGTTGACTTTTGTGAACTTGTGATTGATCCTATAAGCTAGTAAGGTTATAGCAAGCTATAATAAAGCTAATTTAAGCTAAAGTTATGAGTTATGAGCTAATGTGGGGGGTTTGAGGTTCCAAAACCTCAACAGTCCACTGTTGGAGGTGATGGAGGGTGATTTTAACTTTTGTCAACTAAACCTACCAATTTTAAGATTTGCTTGTCTAAATATGACCTAATGTGAATAATGGAAACAATAAACAACTAGTGAAACACCCTGGAGTGCCATGAATCATACTGATCCAAACACACCCTCAACACCTAACTGTTTTTGGTTTGGTGAAGGAAATGTTGAACTGAGACAATTCCACAAATACTAACTTATGAAATAAGCTATAGGGACAAGTTATAAGTTATATTGAACAAGAATTGAGCACAACCACAAACACAAGTATAAATCAGTGATGGTAACTAAATCATGAACCTCAAAAGTGATTATTGATAAAGTTTAAAGATGCAAACCTCACAGCAGTGGCATAAAGCTCATACAAGCTTGTCACCAAGCTGAATGAAACAGAAAGTATTCTCAAACACCCTGCTAAATCACCTTAATCACAATGATGCCTATCTATTGACTTATGTTGACTTTTTGGTTTGTGGTAATGAAACAAAGTTTTTAAACTCAACTGAGCTTATGAAAGCTTAAGAATGTCTTATATGAGCTAAAATAACTATTTAACAACAACTTCTATAACATCACATATGAAAATAAGTTTTCTAAATAAAAAATTGCAATTTGTGAATCACAAAAGCTTGAACTACTTAACTGACTAGAATTAGATTCTTGTTACATCAAAAAATCTTAGGAGTTCAATTGAAAGCTTAAATAAACACTGGTAATGAAATTACATTTAATTAAAATAACTAAACTAAAGTACACTAAGAATTAACTAACTAACTACTCCTTCTTTTGTTTTTCTTCACTTTTATAGGATGAGGTGAGTCCCCACAGCTTTCCCACTTCTGTTTGAAACCATTGGATCCTTTGAAATCAATCTTGGCCGTTGAGGCCACTTTTGGCGGGAAATGGAATTGGCAGGTTGAGTGGAACTAGTAAGAGTATTAAATGAGGAGAGGGGGGGGTTGGTTAGGTTGGCGAAGGATTATTAATGAGGGTGGCTTGGTTTGGTGAAAAGTTGAGAGGGGGGGGGGGGAGACAGGAGGAGGGAAACGGGGGAAGAAGATGAGGAGTTTGACTGGGGGTGTTGACTGATGGTAATATTCAAAAGGGTGGGAGTGGGCCAGATGAGGTGATTGGGCCAAGGGGATGTGTGGTGGATCAGGCTTGGTTTTTGTTTGGATTTGGATTTGGATAATATAACACAAGGGTCCATTTAGTGTAATAGTTACAAATCACAAGGACTAATGTTGTATTTTCTGAAAAACCATGGACTAAAAATGTATTTATTCCAAAGTTGTTACAAGGGCTAATGATGCCAAGAACCAAATAAACCAAAAACCAAATTTGCATTTTTCCATTTTTCAAAGTTCCTAGGGACCAAATCTGACAAGTTGCCAAACTTGAGGGACCAAAATTGACATTTATCCAAACTTCACACCAAGGACTAAAATTGATGTTTCTGATTTCCCAAGGACCCAAAATGATTTTTCTTTCAAAAATATCCCACCAGGGACCAAATCTGCCAACATCTGAAACTTCAGGGACTGAATTTGTAAATTTCCAAAACTTTTGAGATTTTTCACCAAAGGACTAATTATGACAACTTATGATTTTAAAATGACCTTTGGTGACTTTTCTTTTTAAAATATGTGCTCAGGGACTATTTTTGTCAATTTTTGAAAGTTGGGGGACTGAAACTGCCAATTTTACAAACTTTGTACGTTTTTCATCTGTTTTTACTCTTTTTGCATCTAAAACATATAAAACACAATTTTGAAATATTTTCAGTATTTTGATGCATTTCTGAGTGGTTTTGTATGTTTTGCAGTTCAGATTTGACCAAAAATGATGAGTGTTTGAGCACTCATCATTGGGTAAGGGGAAAGCCGACTTTCAAAAATCACTCCAAACCTTACAGAAGCCTGACATGTTGCTAACGTGTCAAAGCGCTGGCAGCGCGTTTGGAGCAGTTATGTTTCAGGAGAATTTTGGCTAACGTTTGTAATTTTATGTGTTTCGAAGGTTTATTTATCATCATTAAAACATAAGGAGATCTGGTCAATGATGTCCCAACAATCTCCCCCTCTTTGATGATGAAAAATAAATCCTGAAAGCAAATTAAATTACAAAACGTAGCGAAGATTAAGAACGCCTTTGGTGTAGCTTGCGTCTTGACCTTGCCTTTGTAATTTGGTGAATCCTTGAACTTTATCTTGAATGGTCTTCACCGAGCTTGTGCTCTTTGCTTTCTTTCTCCCCCTTTTGTCGAATCAAAAAGGTAGGATAACGCTTGGACTTTAGCCTTGAGCATGACTTGCTCATTGCTTCGTTGATAACATGCTCCCCCTTGAACTTAGCTCCCTCTAGATTGTTGCTCCTCCTTAATCAAAGGCGGGGATCCATGGGTCAAGAGCCTCACCTTTGTGGTGGCCTAACTACACAAGAAAACCACAACATGCAACAATCCTCACATGTCGAAGTCCAAAATTGGTTAGGTTACCACTTGGATACTTGCAACATGGGTTAGTCCATAACAATATATTTAGTCCATTATGACTCCACTAACCATTTGTTGAGCATGGAAATAATACCATAAAACAACACATCATTTAATTTCATTAAAACAAACATAGAGCATACAACCAACATGAGTAAGAGGATAAAGACAACAATAACAACAAAGGACATCCACAATAATATAGAAACTAACACACTAACACACTCCTGTAATACTCAAAGTATTAATTCTTGTTGACTTCAAGATTGTCATCGCTTGTTTCATAACCCCTATCATTATGCACCAAGCATGTTATGTTGGAAGCTAATGCTTGTAGCATTTTAACTCCCTCATGAAGTGATTTGAAAATTTCACGGTTTTCTTCCCTATTATCTTTGATAGCATTGAGCATGTCAATTGTGTTTTCACAACAAATTGAGTGCTTACTCTCGTGATGTTTTGGGCTTAAGGGCTTCCTTATCTTTTCCCAAACTTTCTCTTTTCCAATACATCTAAATGGAGATGTTGTGACTTGAGCATTATTAAGATTGCACAAAATATCATCTTGCATTATTTCTTCAAGTTTGGTCCTAGGGTATTGTTGGTCATTGTGCATAAACCATCCTCCTCCGATCCCGACATCCTCATTTGGAGTTCAAGGAGAAGGAATCACAATGTTGTTCATGACTTCTTGATTTCCATTAATGGTATTCAAAGAATTAGTGTCACTACTTAAGAAGATGTGGTCAAGAACATTGTTGGGTGAGGTTGGTTGGTTACGAGGTTGGCAGCGAACGCCGCGTTGCCGGCGTGCCTGTTTATTTTGCCCAACGTTTTTTTGGCGGTTGTTTTCTGTGTCTGTTTAGGCGAATGTTTATTACAGTCATATTGTTTTAAGAGTAATATTTATAATGTTTTTTTCTGTTTGCTTTCCATAGTATAAGTTGTAGCTTGTTGTTTTGTCGTTTGTTGCTAATCTTATGTTTTATTATAGTAATCTAGTTTAGATTGCCGTTTATTGTTAATTGTTTTTTTCGGTAACGTATTATATTTTTTTGGTACGTTTTGTTTTAAAAGTTTTTTTTACGGTGATATGGCTTACATTTTTTATTGCTGATAACTATAGCTATAAATGTTTCTGAGAGCAGGTTGACACATTAAGAGTACCTGATATTTTTATTGTTGATAACTATAGTTGGATGCTATAAAAAGCTGGAAAGAGGGAGTATTAATGTACAGCAGAAAAAAGTGTAAGCTCTACAAATAAAACGAATAGTATTAGACCAATCGTATAGTGGTGTGTAACATTTTAAAGATATACTATACTTTAACAATTTTTATGCGTACAACATATCGTGCATTTCACAGACGGCAGCGACGTATATTAATATCCGATAATACATGATGTCTTGTACGACAATAGACTATGATATCAATGATTCTTACAGAAAAATAGACCATTAATGTTTCACCACCATTCGCACGTTCCAAAAGGCACACAAACATTTATACACATACACACTGTTACTACACATGCCAGCCAAATCAACTTCTTGATACTCTACATTTCTTTCCTCAAAGTTCAACGCAACCATAAACTTTATGCTTACATGTTTATGATCAAAAATTATGAAGTGGACATTTTGAGTTGTAGAAAAGCAGGCCCAGAGCTTGAGACGTGCTCGTTATATCTGCTATTTGTACTTTCTGCTGCTGAAGTACTTTGTTGCTGCTTAGATAAGAGGCATCTTAGAATGGCTGACGGTATAAGGACTTCGGGTCTTATTCAAATCAGCTTCCTATGAAGGAAATATAGCATATTTAATAGATGGTAAATGAATCTAAATTGAATACAAACTCCATGGGACACAAAGGTTTCTCCCCTTGATACAAATTTATGTTGGTAACCATATCGACTCATTTCTGAATGAATGGGTCGATTCAGGTAATATTTTGATCTCTAATAGGTCCAACATTATATGAAAGCGTTAAAAGGGAAATGGGCTCAATGGATCAAAAGTCGGCGAAAGTATACACTCTAAAAAATCAGCCCCAAACATCTGTTTAGTCAAAGTGATCGTTTTACCTTCATACCATCATTCACACCAATATGTTGACTTTTACTGTAGTTGTATCTATTTGGCCATTAAACTATGATAAACACACTCATAAGCCGTTGGTCCTGGTCCAGGCATGTTATGCCCGTCTTCACTCTAATATCATTGAGTATGGATCATAAAGAAAAGAGCATTTGCTAACCTATTTCAAAAGCTTATGTAGTAACTAATAAGTAAAACACGTCACCTGTTTATTGTGAAAGTGAAGTACTGTTTCAGAAGCATATGTAAGCGAACTTAAGATTTTCAAATGGCAAATAATAAGTATAATGCACGGTATCACTGGATCATAAAGAAAAGAGCATTTGCTAACCTGCTTTGATCACTACACATAAGCATCGGGTGTTAGGCAACCACCATGGCGCCATAAAGAACTCCACCGCGCTCTTATAATCCTACAAATGTATACCAAAATTTAAGCACCTTTTGACTGATTTATGAATTACAAAATAATCATTAAAAATACATATAGTTGAAAAACCTGAAAACAGCGAGAAACCCATCTGCACTCGGTACATATTTTTAAAAAGTGTCAAATCTCACTAAAACGCTTTATTATAAGTTTATAACATCTAAAAATCATGTTTCTCAAAATTCATATCTATCTTTACACCAAAAGCATTTACTTTTATCAGGATTGTTACTTTATAATGCTAATCCAAACACCCCCTTAGCTAATTATCTGTGTAAAAACAACTATGAGTACAAATTCTCACTGGGCATAGACATTCTCACCCGCTTCCACCCTTAAAACAATATTAGTAATGGTTTAAGAAAGTCACCTCTAATATCTGATGCATTCATTTCATATTGAACGCACCATTTTCTTCGGTGAGCAATGTTTAGCATCAATTTCTGAGTATATAAAACATTGCAAAACATCAATTTTATGAGCGGATCATAAGGTGAATTTAAAATTGAGTTAGAAAATACGTAAACGAAAAATAAGCAGAAAGTTACCTCGAGTACAAACACCCCGCCCACTTGTGTATGATCTCAAACCATAATCATTAACATGATAATGAGGATACAGGAAAATACTCTGAAGTTAAATACCTTCAGAAGCCTGGCCAGGAATTGCTTCACTTGTACACCTAATCATGATCATATCTTCGGTTGGAACATCAGTGCCATCAACAAAAATCGCTTTTGAACTGCATAAGCAAAGAACAATGACTCATGTGAGGAAACCTATTATATACCAACTGATATAATCTGCAAACGGAGATCGGAATTTCTTGCAACCTGTTTCATTCACTTCAATAGCCAATACAGGTCCGAAAAGTGTTCAATGATTAATGATCTCTGGAACTGAGCACCTCTTATTTTGCAATGCTGCAGAATTAAGATCAGAATTTCTTGTAATTTTGCACCATCCTTGTTTTTCAAATGAAGAGACCTTGACCTCTAAATGTATCTCCACTTCCTCTGACCACAATTCGACTCCTGAATATCTAGAATCGGATGGCACTGGAACATGAGAATAACAGTTTATTAAAAACATATATTGCATAATCAACACATAGAGAAACATAAAATTCAACATAAATACATTTAACTTTAACAGATACACAAAATTAACAAAATAAAAAAAATAGAAAATAAAAAATAAAAAACTTACCAAAGCTACTGTGATGATCTTGTTGATTAATTTTCTTTGTGGATCTGTGAACCCTGTGTTGGATCGATAAATTGTTGGATCACGGATGCCAAAACAGCACCGTTTCCCTTGTGGTTTAATATAAACTTCTAATAAGCAGCAGCAGTTAGAGGTATAGATAAGGCATGTGTACCTGACAAATTGTGAGACGCATATTTATTTGCATGCCATTACGCAAGACTTGTGGATGAGGTGAAGATTCTAGCATTCCCCTTTGTAAAATGGCATCACTTGTGGCATGTGTGGCATGTGTACCTGACAACTTGACATGGTTGAAGATTCTGGATCCAACAATGGCATCACTTGTGGCATGTGTACCTGACAACTTGACATGGTTGGTGTCTGCAATCTGATGTTCCACGTGAAACGGCACTACTTGTACTCGCTACATTGTCTATATGTAGAATAGCAACAGCTTACGACGGGCTAATACAGCTTAAAATATTAAGCATATTGTACATGTAGCATATGTGAAGTATCGTACTTACATTGAGGAATTGTCACCCTTTTAGCAGCTCATAGGTGCTGTAAAACATATAAAAAAGAATCATAAGCATATACTAACTTCACCCTGACAATTAGTCAAACGAAAATTTGAACAATATGTCAATAAAATTAGTACTATTATATGTAATAAAAGTTGCAATTTTCGTGAAGTAAAGAAAAACACATTATTGAGGAAAATGAGGCGTTTAGAGATTGAAAGCTCCAAGTAACCTTATTTCACAGATTAGGATTCAGGCTTAATCGTTCCCAAAACCACCAAATCTAGCACCCATACGGTATCCCGCACCACTGAAGTTGCCAAAACTACCAACTCCAAAGGTGAAACCAATCAAAATTTAACGGACTTACTTGTGGGACATGGTCAACCTTTCCCATACGGATTGAATGTCTTTGACTCCTATAACGACTTATCAAGTTGAGCTTATGGTACGAAACACACCTGGTTACTCCAAAATTTAGACACCATCTTGTTATCTCACTTACGAACCAAAGCCAAAAAAAACGAATCTGAAAAATATTAAAACTAAAAACCAAATTATTATTATTAATAAATTAGAATACAGATGTACCTTCTTCAAGTGTGATGACACTTCCTTCATGATTTCCTCATATCCGCTCTTGGAACTCAGTAGTGGTAGCATCCACTACAAATTATTTGAACAAAAACAGTTACCGACAAAAGACATAAGAAACACTCGCATTAGTTAAACCAAATGATCAAATTCAATTATCTCACCTTGCTATCGCCACTTCTAGCTTTTGGTTACTCCACTTAACTCTTGTTGCTTAGCTTCAATGCATACGCAATTGGCACATTAGGAAACGTTTTCCACCCGTATAGTCTATCCACCTACAAATCCGATAATAAAATACATACAAAATCAAACAACGAATAACCAAAACACAAAGATTCATATAGTGTCAAGGCGCGACTCAGTACCTTATTCAATGCCACAACAACCTTCCAAATGTTTTGTTCTTTTGCGAATATAGTCTATCCACCTACAAATCCGATAATAAAATACATACAAAATCAAACAACGAATAACCAAAACAGAAAGATTCATATAGTATCAAGGCGTGACTCAGTAATTGAGCTGCCTTTGTAGTTATGATCTCATAAAATCATTTATATTTGTATAAAAACATCACAAAAAGTCAGCCCATACATTAGCTTCTGAAATCATTAAGTGTGTAACAACGTTTTGAAACATAAAAGAGGCAATATGCAGCTAAAATGAGCTTTACCCAAACACCCTTTTCCTAACACTTCCATCTACCTTTTCCACACCATCAACCGCAACCCCACTTCCCATTTTTTGTTAAACATCATTACTAAAGTAAATCATATATGCTTACCGAACAACTGCCGTCTCAATTCCGTGAACATCAGTGAAGCATCGGCCAATCAAACGTCCATAAATGCAAGGCATCAAACAAAAAATCTACAAAACAACTTAAATTTATAAATAAACCCGAAATTAGTAAAACCCCCAAATTATAAGAAAACCCTAACTTCCAATTACATTTTATATAAATAATTTTATACCTTTCTTTATGTTTACATGTGTCTTGCTGAATCACAAAAACTTTTACCATCGGTCTGATTCTTGATACGAATGAGTGAAAAGAGGCAGCGAGAGTGTGTGGTGGATTCTAGAGACACCGAATGAGAGTGTGTGGTGGATATAAACACTATATTTTTTTTGGGCTAGAGAATAGGCAGTTGGATCGTTTGAAGCGGATTAAAATAGCCCAAAAATTTTGCGGGAAAAGCCCTAAACAAAACGGCACCGTATGCCTTGTGGTTTAATATATACTTTTAATTCATGGTTAACTTGATTGAGATTTGGGTGCAATGTTTAACTAAGACATGTAAGCTTTAAATAGAGGTGAATTAGGGGTTAGGAGTGGATAATAGTTTCCTTAATATTCGGTAGATAAGGGAGATAAGTACTAAGATTCCTTATTACTTTTTAGAATATGTAAGATTTAAAGAAACGAGATATATGGGTGGAAGGAGTTTAGTTGATGTTTAGTTATGGTTGGATGAGTCTAGTTTCTCATGTTAGTTCCCATAATTAATCATGCACACACCATAATTTGTCAAGCCATGCATGATTACTTTTGACCATGGTTGAATGAGAGAATGTCCTAGATCGCCATTTTCGGAGTAAAATGATTCTATTCAACACAAATTAGAACCTATCTCTCATCATACATGAATCAAGTGCAAGTATTTCATGTAAGTTATCTCAAGAGCGTAGTTGTATGTGTATAGAGATCAAGTGTATTTTAAATTCATATATGTACACAAGCTAGAACCTATGAACCATCGCACATTATTATAGAAAGTCACTATATAATGCCATGATATCTCCGGTTCATAGTTGGTTGTGTAGTGTGTTGACTTTAATAATCCGTATTTGTTACTTGCATTAACAACATAAGTTTCTAATATCTTGGATGAGACACTTAGTTTATTAAGTCTATTCATTGGGTATTTTAGTTTGTTATGCAATACCATACCGAATTCAAACCACACAAATTCTCTTCAACTACGTAAGTAGTTTGTATGTTTGCATAAAATCTTTTTCTTTTCTTTTCTACCCAAAACACATAGCATGCAATTTACACATCAATTGAACAAGTAGATGTAGATATAAATTCTTCAACACAAGTGTGAGTCGTGATCTGAAATTTTATCTAATCTTGGTAATATGACACAAATGACTTTTAATCTCATTAAGTTTTAATAAGATATTGTGTGTCGAATTTTCTTGTTCAGCACACATAGTATAGACATGTAGAATCTTGAATATTAGCAACCATAATTTGAATAAAGGGTTGATAAATATTTTTCCTCTCGGAAATCATATAATGAAATTTCCTTCCATGCCTTCACATAATCCTAGTCACATAAGCACATAATCTCTAAGAGCACCTAAGTAGGACAATGCAAACACCATCTAGACCTTTAACTTTATCTTAAAAGATTGTTCTCCTAAGATGCATGTCAACCATGGACATCCAAACCTATCCCAAACAATTTGGATTTTTGAAAAATGTCGTGCCAAAACCTAGTCTTGTTTATTTTGAGACCTAAGTATCCTTTTATTCAAGTCACCAATGACTTATTGTATAGGATGAACCCTCGCTTCTCTCACTTTCTTAGGATTGACTTCATCTGAAACATTAACTTGCAATGACGGCGGCCTTTCTTGATCTTGAACTATAGGTTCATTGATCACCTCATCTTCTACCGAAGAAGATGATTTAGGCTCGGGCATGCTCTCATCAAAGGTCACATTGAGAGATTCCTCAATCCTCATTGTTTCCTTATTAAGCACTATGTATGCTTTACTAGTTTGAGAGTATCCTAAGAACACACCTTCATACGACTTTGGTGAGATATTCTTTGGTGTTGAGTATAAATACTTTACATCCAAACATACTAAAGTATTCTAATGAAGGATTCCTATTTCTAAGTATCTCATAAGGTGTTTTATTAATGACCTTCCTAGTGTAGACTCTATTAAAGATGTAGCACACAGTATCTAAGGCATGACACCAAAACTTTTATGAAATGGATTGCTCGTCAAGCATTGCACGACTCATCTTTCATAACATACGATGTGTTCTTTCAACAATCTCAGGAGATCGAGAAGTGAACGGGCCCGATAAGTTATAAGATACTCCTTGTTGTTCACAAAAGCTACCAAATTGTAATTTATCAAATTCACTACTATTATTTGTTTTTATTGAAACAATAGAACAATCAAGTAGGTTTTCAAGCTTCTTTCTCAAAATATCAATTTTTCCTAAGACTCCATCGTTAGATGCTAAAAACAATACACAAATATAATTTAAATAGTCATCAACAATCATCGAAGTATAGAAGTTTCCTCTATAGCTTTAGATTGGGGATGGACCATACAAATCCAAGTGTAACAACTCTAAAACCCTATTAGTTGACACTTCATTCCTATTGTTTGCATGTCCTTGACTCCCTAGAAAAGTATCACAATAATGTCTTTCAAAACTCAACTTTGGTAAATTCCTTACTAGCTCGTTAGAGGATAGACTTTGGACTAACCTCATATTGGCGTGACCTAACCTCCTATGCCAAAGCGTTGAGTTATTCACAAATGATGTAAGAAATATATGTTGTTTGGAGTTATCTCCTAAACTTTCATGTGTACAAGTTATTCCTCCTATGACCTCTAGCTAACACTTTACCATTTTTACTAATAGTACAATCTACTTTAGTAAACTTAACCTCACAATCATCATCACTTAGTTGACTAAGACTAATTAAATTAAAGTTCAAACCACTAACATGCTCAACATTGGTAATTTCTATGGAGTCATGAAGGACATTACCTTTACCGATGATTTTGCCATTAAGTTTGCTACAAAAATGACTTGATTGCCGTCATACGCCTTGTATGAAGTGAACAATCTCCTATTCCCGGTCATGTGTTTAGTGCAACCACTATCCACTATCCACTTGTCCGGTTTTAGATCACTTTTGAGACAAAACTACAATCAAAAATGCAATTCAAGCTTTTTGTATCCATTGCTTCTTCAGTCTATTTTGGTTAGCATTTAAGGTGCCCAAGTTAAACATTCTTGGGTCTTGAAGCAAGACACATAATTTCTCAATACCAAATTGAGAAAAAGTGAACCAAGGATTGTTTTGAAAATCATTTTGATTTTGATAGCTTGGTCTATAACTTTGATGAGTTTGAGATCTAAAGAAACTTTGGTTTGAATATGAGTTCTCTCTCCTTTGGTAGTTGTTTTTTTGATAATAAGATGACCTTTGATTACTATAAAAATTTCTTCTTGGAAATGATTCATTATATTGAAAAGAAGATCTCTTGAAGGTCGCACATTAGGTGTAGGTAAGAGTGATCTATGATTTACTCGAGGTTGTGTGTATCCAAGAACATTACGAGAACCCGTGTTGTTAATACAAATATCGCCTAAAAATGTTATTTATATTTTACGATCTTTGCTAAGTTTTGTTAACGACAAAGTATAAACTTTAGTTTTTAGTAAAACATGATCCTAGTTTTAGTCTTGTATAAACTAGACTTTACATTTCATATTAAACATAAACATTGTTATATTTCCTAATATAGAAAATGTAACATGACATCATGGCATGCATCATAAGCACTTATGGTAAGGTTACTATTCTTGGATGTGACTTTCCATAAGACTTCTTACACACTACTTCTTACACATTATAGAAGGTCTCTTACTCTATCTATTGTGTGTTTGACTAGAAGTAACTTGATGTGACATTGCTAGATATGGAAAGATTTCTTGAAAGCTTTGACTGTCAGACACTGGCAGAACCCTGGGGATTACAAGGGAGGAACCCTTGTTTGGGTTCCGCCAGATCTGGTTTGTTTGGCTATTTATACCAAGCCACTTGCAAGAAATCTCTCATCACTTTTAGATATAGAATAGATACATACTCTCATTTATCTTATCTATCTCAGTAGCAACTCACTTGTGTGATTCTCTTATGTAGAAAGGAAGTTCACAAGTTCATCCGAGAAGTTACAAGTATTCAACACGAAGTTGCAAGACTTGTTAGCTTTGCATTGTGTAAACTCTTATAGTTTATACTTCATTTGTATCTTGTATTGAAGTGATCAGTTTGTATTTTAGGCCTTAAAATACATAGTGTGACGGGAGTGGTTGTACCATTGTAAAAGAACTCGACATCTAGCTTAGTGTCGGAAATTGTGGATAGGAGACGTTAGGTTGGTTCTACCTTGAACTAGGACCCGGTATTTAGCTTTGTACCGGATAAAGTGTAAGCGACGATTGTAAAGGTTTCACCACCCGTGAAAGGAGCTTGTTGACTAGTGCTTGAAACTCTCGAATTGGAAACTCGAGGCGTGGAGTAGAGCAAGGAAAAAGAGTCCTTGTAGCCGAACCACGATAAACAATCGTGTTGTGGTTTGATCGTTTCTTTCTTTATACTTGCATATTATATATTGTCTTGTAGTTTAGATCTTTGATTAAACGTAAAGTTTCAAATGGAAATTAATGAAAAAGCGGTAAACTATTCAACCCCCTTCTAGTTTTCCACAATTGGCATCAAGAGCCACGTTACTCAAGATCTTTAAAATATATTGTATTTTAAAACTTGAATCGATCCATTGATTTTGAAAATCTCAAAGAAGGGAAATCTATTCAAAAGCCACCGCTATTTGAAAAAGAAAATTTCCTTGAATGGAAAAGTAAATTTGAAAACTATGTAAAATCAATCGATCAAGATCTTTGGCATATTATTTCCATTGGTGATTTTAAACCAACAAAAACAAGTTTGGAAAATCAAGATGAATATCCTAAAGTTGATAAAAACACTAAAGCTAAGATAATGATTTATAAAGCTTTACCAAGTATTGAATATGAAAAAATGTATTTTTGCCAAACGGCTAATGACATTTGGAAAAATATATTAATTTTTGATCAAGAAATATGTCAAGTCAAAGATGATCAATTTGATCTTACATATGAATTGGTAGTCTTAGAAAAACTAATAGATAGACATTTGGTTGAAATAAATACATGTGCTACGAGTTTAAATGTTTTAAATGAAGGTATAAGCGAAGATGAAAACTTGTGTCAAGCTCAAAGAGGACTTGCTTGTAAAATCATGGATGTTTAAAAAATTTAAGCCTCAAAGAGTACCAAGTGGTTATACACTAATCCAACAACCACAAATACAACCAAAGTATATAAAGCGAGTAAAGAACACAACAATATATACTGGTTCGGGATGGAGGGTTTATACCATCCGTACGTCCAGTTGCGAATCCACGACACTCTACTATTCACTAAGAATAATCCTTCAGTAGACTATGAACCGTTACAACTTCACTCCACTGATATTCCCAAATATCGGTGCTCACTAAGAATGAGCTACTCCCAACGGTATTCTGCCCTCGGAAACCACCCAAAAGAATCTCGCGATTTGACTTCCACTTGTGTCACTAAGACAACAACAAAGGTCACTAAGACCAGCACTACTTCCCACTAGAAGTATTAAACCCCAACTAGATCCCTAGTGATTAAGGCTTGGTCACCAAGACTCAAGACTTCCAACTAGATCCCCAATGCTCTAGGCTTGGTCACTAAGACACAATACTTCCCTTACAAACAAATTGAAAGAATAAATGTTTGTTTTTTCAACCAAGCCCTAACCTAACCTAGAGACTCAATACTAGTTGAAAGGGTATAGATAAGAAGACCCTCGACACATTCACAAAAGTGGATTAGGTTCTTGTGATTCTTCCCTTGCAAAGAGATATGTTCTTTCAAATGATGTTAGTGTGAAAGATTAAGAACACAAGATAGAATTAGAGGATTAGAGAGAAAGAATATAAAGAGAAAGAATAATGGCAAGGGGTAATGAATATAAGAGGCAAGCGTGGGTATTTATAGGCCAAGATCTCATTTGGGGAAAATTTTACAGAGGCCGGCGCGTCAGAGTGCCAGCAGCGCGCCAGGCACTCTGGTGAAATTTTCCATTTTGGGAACACCAACCTTGCTAAACCCCCAATTGTACTTCACACATTTAGACCTTAACATCAATCAATCTAAAGGTCTACCAACTCAAATAACCATTCTGTAAAAATGTATTGTGAAGTGTTTAAGAGAAACCAATTATTAAAGTGAGAAGGGTAGAAAGGATAATTCGATAGGGGTAGAATGGGTATTCCTCATATGGCATAGAAAAGAGAGAAAGAATATGCCATGGGATATTCCTTTGCTTGGAAAGGAAGTATGGATGTTAAAGAGGGAAGAATTTGAATTTGAAATTCAAATGGTGTGAGAGGGAGAAATGAGAGAGTAAGGTTGGGTTAGGTTGAACCATGGTTGAGTTAGAAGAGTAACCATGGTTGGGTGAGAAGGGAGTGAGTTGAGAACAAATAATGGTTGGGTGAGAAGGGAAACCATGGTTGAGTTAAGAAGGATCTCAAAGGGAATATTCCATCTTTGGAGAAGAAGGTGGGCTGAAGGGTTGAGATGAGTTTGGGTAAGATGGATGGTCGAGATGAAGTTAGGTGAGTTGGATTGGATGTGATCAATTGGAGCCTTGGTTTGAAATTCAAATTTAAATTTGAAAAGGATTTAAGCATGTTATGAAATAGAAGTGAAGAGATAAGGTGATAAGTTGGATTGTGTAAGGAATATAAGGTTTGATGGGATGAGGAGCCATGGAGGAGGATTCAAATTTGAATGTGTGAGAGGAGTGAGTTGGCTAGTGTGTGAGGGAGGAAAGGGTAGTGAGCGGAGTGTGTGTAGTTTGAAAATATGAATGTTGGAATTGTAAGAGATGAGTTGGATATGATGGGATTGTGATAGTTATGGGGAGCTTAAGACTTGATTTCAAATTTGAAATACCCATGTGATGAAGAGAGGGATGTGGGAAGTGAGGTGTTTTGTGGTGAAGGTTTATTTGAATTTGAAAAGAATGGTTGAATGAGGAAGATGAAGATGTGGAGGATTCTAAGTGGTTGGATGGGAATGTTGTTAAGGCAATATTTTGGAGATATGGTGTGGGAATATAGGGGACAAGAAGTACAAAAAGTACAAGGAATAATGATAACACTCTAATTATACATATTTCTTGAGCATTATTCTATCTGTTTTATGATCATTTTACGTGAATTTTTGGTACTTAATAGCGTAAAATGAATGCAGGTTCACTCTTGGATGGTCTGAGCATGAAACACCTAAAAACCTACTATTTCGCCGCTTGAAGTGAATAAATAATGAAGTCTTCCATGATTAGCTTTTCATGTAAGCCAAGTGCGCGGGTTTTACAAGAAAGTGCGCCGCACTTACCTCTCAGTCAAAGGAAGTCAAATATATAATATTAAATAAAAGTGCGCCGGTCTTGCAAACTAAGTGCGCCGTACTTCCCCTGCATTTATAAAGCTTTGGTGCCAAGAAAATAAGAAAGTGCGCTGCACTCAGAAAGCAAGTGCATCGTACTTCACATATCAGATTGCCTATAAATAGAGATCATTTGCAAGCATTTGAACTCTCCATTCTATAATCAATTTCCACAAAGCTATGTCCGAAGTAACACGTGATCCAGAGCCAAGTTGCAGGGGTGAACGAATCAGAATAAGGGGTGTTAAATACTTGTTGGTGTCGAATTCTTGGTTACTTGTGACACTCGTGTAATCATTTGATTAATCCAATCTGTATGTCTCTTGTTTATCATTTACGCACTTCTGTTATTATGAGAGGCTAAACCTCTTGTGATTGCTTGGATATGTGAATATAATAAAGCGACTTATGATTATGTTTTGATCTCTACCAATTTCAAGTTTATATTGCGAACTATTTCATTTCTAGTCTTATCACGTTTATTTATTGAAAGTGGTTGTATATAATATGTTGGGATAGGTCAAAAGAACCAACGTATTAAACGCAATTCTAGGAACTTGTCTGCGTTACTAGTCTTTGAAAGGAGAAATCCACTTAGAAGAATCAGTAATAATCTAGACTTGATATGAAATACTATTTCGAGAGAAATCACTTAATGGGTAGATATGAATCTTGAATTGAACCTACGAGTTATGAAATTGCTCTTTTGATGAAAATAGCTCTCTTATAAGTTGTGCTCCTTTATCAAACTGAGATCAAACATAAACATTGTCACTAGATTATCTAAGCTATCCAAGCAATCATTTGTCTTAATATTTGAATTCCTTTTATTCCTATAATCGTTACTTATCTTCTTTTACTAATTGTTATACTTAAACTTAACGAACTAAGTCCCTGTGGATACGATCTGGTCTTACCTTAATCTAATACTACAAACAGGGGTTATACTTTACCCATGTGTTTGGTTTATTAAAATCGGTAAAACTAGTATTATAAATTTAAAGCTTTCCTTACACATCAAAGTTTTTGGCGCCGCTGCCGAGGACTTAAATCTGTACCTTAAGTATTTTTGAAGTAAAATTAGTAAACAATACAAAAAATCTCTCCAAAACCAGATCACTCTGTTTCTTCTGTTGCAGAAAGCACGTCGCACTTACACACTTGTACGCCACACTTTTACACAGAGCACACACAGACCACCGTACTTGCCACCAAGTACGACGCACTTACTTCAATCCATAACGTTTTTCGTAAACATCACAAATCCTTTTATAAAAAACCAAAAAGAATCATTTTTTTCACCATCTTTTGAGATTAATCCTCTCGGTAAAAAAAACACCGCCGTACTTACACTTAAGTACGCCGCACATTGCCATTACACACAAGTACGTCACACACTATATAGTGTACGCCGCACTCACTTACTTAGAATATGAAATTTATCAAATTGATTTAAATTTCGCTCTCTATCCTTGAATGCACACTCGCTCAGCTGAAACTGAACCCACTTCACCTCTATCAGAACATGAAAGAACTTTAAACAAAAGAAAACGTAATAACAAAAGAGTTCCTATTTCTAAAAAAATACGAAAGACCCGAACAACCTCGTGTTCACTATACACCTGTTGACGATATATCAAACTTCAGATTTTATGTCAAATTAATCCAAATTTACGATCCAATGGATGACGCTGATAATGAACCAATGTGGGAAAACGATCGTACCGTTGCACCTACACCTGGACCAGCTATTACCATTCCTGAAACCGCATACGAATTTGCAATCAAAGGGAATCACCTGACTCTTGTCAAGGGAAACCAATTTGATGGTCGAATTAAAACTGATCCTCACAAACTTCATGATTTCCAAAGCGTATGCGATATGTTCAAATATGGAGGTACCGAAACTGAAGCGGTAAGACTCATGATGTTTCCTCTATCTCTAACAGGAGAAGATAAAACATGGCTTGATGAACTCGATGAAGGAACCAGAGAATCATGGGACGAACTTTGTACTGCTTTCGTTAGTAGATATTTTCCTCCAGCTCTCTTTGATAAACTTCTCGGAGAAATCCGAGGATTCTCACAATGTGAAAATGAAAATCTAACCGAAGCCTGGCTTCGAATGAAAGAATTGCTAAGAAACTGTCATGGACATGGTTTGACAAAAGGCAGTATAATCAAAATCTTTTACCACGGTCTTGATGAAATAACTCAAGAAGCTTTAAATGCTGCGGCCGGTGGTATATTCCTCTATAAAACACCAAATCAAGCGTATCAACTCCTTGAAGACAAAGTCTTACTTAAGCTAGATTGGGCAAAAGAACAAAAATCAAAAACTTCTCTTCGTAAAACTGTTGTTTTCGCTGATGAAGGCAATAGCAATTCTGATACTAATAAAATTATGGCAAGAATGGATGCCATGGCAATTAAAATGGATGCTCAATACAAATAAAATGAAAGAACAACGTGAAAGTTGTAATCATTGTGGCGAAAACCATGCTACCGCAAATTGCAGTGATGATGACACACCTATGTCACATGAAGAAGAAGCTAAATTTATTAACACTTTTAGACGCACCCGTTTCTATGAGAACTATCGTGATCGTGATCGAGAACGAGAACGATGGAGACCTAGTGTGAAGAACGAATATAATCGAGAACCTTACAAACAAGCAAACACCGATGACAAACCTGATGTTCAAACTCAACTGAATGATTTGATTAAAGCACAAAAATCAACAAACCTTTTCGTAAAAGATCAATACATGGACTTAAAAGAAAAAGTTGAATCTGCTGCTAGAAATCACCAAGCCGCGATGCAAAATTTTAAAGCCAAATTCGACAAATTTGCTGAAAAGCAATTAGGTCGAGCTTCTGGATCCCTTCCTAGTAACACTCAACCTAATCCTAAAAACAAACCTTATCAACCACCGCAAGCTCGTCATGAGCATGTGAATGCTATTACCACAAGAAATGGTACTTCTTATGATCCACCCATTGATCCCAGTCAAACTCAACAACTTGTTGAAGTTTTCACTGATGAAGAAGAAGAAGAAGAAATTGTCCCTCGTAAAGAAACCACAACTCCTGAAACACCAGTACCTAAACCCTACAAACCTAGAATTCCATATCCTCAACGCTTAAGAAAAGAAAAAATGGAAGCTCAGTATGGAAAATTTCTTGATATAATTCGAGCTATCCGGATTAATGTCTCTCTTGTTGATGTTTTAGCCGGAATGCCCAACTATGGGAAATTTCTCAAAGAACTTGTTAGTAACAAAAGCAAACTCGAACAAATTTCAGCAACTTTCCTTAATGAAGAATGTTCAGCTATCGTTCAAAACAAAATTCCACCAAAAATTTGGAGAGCCAGGAAGTTTCCTGATTCCTTGTACTTTCAGTAAAACATTCTCTTGCAATGCTCTAGCCGATCTTGGTGCTAGCATTAATCGGATGCCGTATTCTCTATATGCTAAATTATCAATTGAAATGCTTAAACCAACTAAGATGAGTGTTCGATTAGCTGACCGATCTTTCCAATATCCTGTTGGAATAGCTGAGAACATGTTAGTTGAAGTTGGAAAATTCACCTTTCCAGTTGATTTCGTTATCCTAGAAATGGAAGAAGATAGAAAAGTACCCCTAATCTTAGGAAGACCTTTTCTCCATACAGCCGATGCTATGATTCGAGTTAAACAGAAACAACTCAATCTTGGAGTTGGAAAAGAAAGAATGATTTTCTCCATAGACAAGGCTATGAAACACTCTTACTCTAACGATGACACATGCTTTAGAATTGTTATCGATGAAATTCTCGAAGAAGATTTCGGTGAACTGCTAGATGAATTTAATCAATTACTGTACTCAGTCGATGGAACACTTCTTGAACACGAAGTTATGGCTGAATATGATCAATGCATGGCGATGACCCTCGAAGATAAAAATGAAAGTTCGAATGACGAGGAAGATAATGAAAAAGAATTATCATTTGAGAAAATAAACCCTGACAATGAACTTAGAATTAAAAACTCTATCGAAGAACCACCTACTGATCTCATTATCAAACCATTACCAGACCATCTCGAATATACTTTCTTGGAAGGAGAATCGTTACTTCCAGTCATAATTTCATCTAAACTCTCTGAAAGAAAAAAAAAGAAAATTAATTTCAGTTCTAAAAAACCACAAAAGAGCCTTTGATTGGAAAACTAGTGACATACCTGGGATTTGTTCATCCTTCTGTAAACACAAAATTCAGTTAATGGATGATAAGAAACCAGTTGTTCAAAAGCAAAGAAGACTCAATCCGAATATGAAAGAAGTTGTCAAGAAGGAAGTTGTCAAACTCCTTGACTCATGAATCATCTACCCTATAGCAAATAGCCCATGGGTAAGTCCTATTCATTGTGTACCCAAGAAATGTGGTATAACAGTAGTGATTAATGAAAATGACGAACTTGTCACGACTAGAACTGTCACTGGTTGGCGCGTATGTATTGACTACAGAAAACTAAATGAAGCCACAGCAAAAGATCATTTTCCTCTCCCATTCATGGACCAAATGTTAGAAAGACTAGCGGGAAATGAATATTTCTGTTTTCTAGATGGATTCTCCAGATATTTCCAAATACCAATCGATCAAATGGATCAAGAGAAAGCAACATTTACTTGTCCTTTCGGAACCTTTGCGTATCGACGTATGCCCTTTGGCTTATGTAATGCACATGCTACTTTTCAAAGGTGTATGATAGCAATATTTCATGATATGATTGAAGAATCCCTGGAAGTTTTCATGGATGATTTTTCAGTCTTTGAAAATTCTTTCGATAAATGCCTAAGTAATCTAGATAAAATGCTTCAATGTTGTGAAGACACAAATCTTGTGCTTAATTGGGAAAAATGTCACTTCATGGTCAAAGATGGTATTGTGCTCGGACATAAAGTGTCAGGAGTAGGACTTGAAGTTGACAAAGCAAAAGTTGATGTAATCTCGAAACTTCCACCACCTACTAATGTGAAAGGCATTAGAGGCTTTTTAGGACATGTCAGATTCTATCGACGATTTATTAAATATTTCTCAAAAAGCGCTCGACCTTTAACTAAACTTCTAGAAAAGGATATTACCTTTGAATTCGATGACGAATGTCAAAAAGCTTTCAAAACTCTCAAAGAGAAACTCACATGTACGCCGATTATAATAAGTCCAAATTGGAACTTACCATTTGAATTAATGTATGATGCAAGCGATTTTGCCGTCGTAGCTGTCTTAGGACAGAAAGATGGTAGACATTTCCATCCTATCTACTTTGCTAGCAAAACACTCAATGCTGCTCAACAAAACTACACGGTTACTGAAAAAGAACTCATGGCCGTTGTGTTTGCATTCGATAAATTTCGAGCATATCTAGTTCTAACCAAAACTGTGGTCTATACAGATCATTCCGCTCTCAGATATCTATTTAAAAAGCAAGATGCTAAACCACGTCTTATTCGTTGGATTCTGCTTTTGCAAGAATTCGATATAGAAATCAAAGACAAGAAAGGTGTTGAAAACGTAGCCGCCAATCATTTTTCTCGTTTAGAAAATGAGGATGAAGAAATAGAAATTGAAATAAATGATAATTTTCCAGACGAAACCCTTAACTCAATTAGTTCTCCAGGCACGCCTCGGTTCGCAAACATTGCAAACTATCTGGTGGGGGACATACTAAAAAAAGGAATGACTCACCAAGAGAAAAGAAAATTCTTCTCAGATATAAAAAAATATTTTTGGGATGAACCATACTTATTCAAAATCTGTCCTAATGGAATAATCCGTAGATGTGTCTCTGGACCAGAAACTCGTGCTATTCTTGATAAATGTCACCATGGACCCACCGGTGGACATTATGGTGCTAACGCTACCGCTAATAAAGTATTCGAATCTGGATTCTATTGGCCAACAATTCTAAAAGAAGCACATACTCTAGTTCGCCTTTGCGAATCATGTCAGAAAATTAGAAACATTTCTAAAAGAGATGAAATGCCTATGAATTATATTCAAGTCTACGAAATTTTTGACATCTGGGGTATAGACTTTATGGGACCATTTCCTAAATCATCAAAATTCGAATATATCCTAGTCGCTGTTGACTATGTCTCAAAATGGGCAGAAGCCCAAGCTCTTCAAACTAATGATGCCAAAGTTGTTATAACATTTCTTAAGAAACTATTCTGTCGATTTGGAATACCTAAAGCTCTAATTAGCGACAAAGGAACTCATTTTTGCAATAAATTAATGGAAAAATCTATGAAAAGATATGCAGTTAACCATCGGTTCTCTACATCATATCACCCTCAAACTAGTGGTCAAGTTCAAAATACTAACAGAGCTCTTAAAAGAATACTTGAAAAAACAGTTAAAGAAAATCCAGCTGTTTGGTCAAGGAAATTAGATGATGCTCTATGGGCATTCAGAACTGCTTATAAAACTCCAACTGGAATAACACCATACAAACTCATATATGGTAAAGCATGCCACCTACCATTTGAATTAGAACACCGTGCATACTGGGCACTTATAAATTGTAACCTAGATCTTATAGCAGCCGGTGAAAAACGGATGCTTCAACTTCATGAATTAGACGAACGCTTTTATGCTTATGAAAACTCTCGTCTTTATAAAGAAAAAACTAAAGT
Source organism: Artemisia argyi (assembly GCA_030686995.1). Taxonomy (NCBI): domain Eukaryota; kingdom Viridiplantae; phylum Streptophyta; class Magnoliopsida; order Asterales; family Asteraceae; genus Artemisia; species Artemisia argyi. Next base: position 67,463,527 of record CM060676.1, on the reverse strand, counting down.
TTGGCATGATCAGAAATTAAAAATCAGAAAAGAATTCAGGAAAGGAGATAAAGTCCTACTTTTTCAATCAAAATTCAAAATCAAACAACCAAAACTTACAAGCCGCTGGGTTGGACCTTATACTGTGAAACACCAATATCCATCCGGATATGTTGAATTATATGGACGTGACGATAAAAGTTTTATAGTCAATGATCACAGGCTTAAACTATATAATGAGGAAGAAAGTTTCAACGATAGAAGGGAAGAATCAACACCATTCTTTCCAATTGACTAAAACAAACTAATCACATGAGTCGAGCTATAGACTCTGAAATTAGCGCTTTGCGGGAGGCAACCCGTTTTAACCTATTTTATTTTGTTTTATTTCCTTTTTCACTTATATTAAAACTTTGTTTTAAACCACATTGTAAATCTTAAGTGTGGAGGTAATATATATATATATATATATATATATATATATATATATATATATATATATATATATATATATATATATATATATATATATATATATATATATATATATATAAAATCTACAAAACCCAAAAATATTTTCCATTTTTGTGTGCTTGTTTTACCTTTTGCAGATTACTATGAAGACCACATTTGGGAAGCACTGCTCTTCATGATCTCTCATTTGTCCTTGGGAAGTTACTCTCTTATTCTGCTAATATTTTTTCTATTTTATTTTTATTTTCTCAGTTATAAACATTGAGGGCAATGTCCAACTTGAGTAGGGGGGGGGAAATCAAATAGTAAAAATATTTATTCCAAAAAAAACTGATTATATGACTAAACCATTTTAAAACTTAAAAATTATATGCTTTTTCAAGTTATTAAGGCAAACCCACTTGGATTGACACTATAGCTAGACACAATTTTATTCACCAACAAATGTGAGATTCTTATAAGCCTTTATGAGTGTATATCTGCTACACTTTCTCTAAACATATGAGTGAGCCGACGATTTAAATTAGCTCTAGAACTTACACTTATTCATCAATAACGAATGCCGCAGTGAGATTGCATTTCTTATGCTTTATAGACAATTTTAGATGATATTGAGGCAAACTTAGGATTTACACCAAAAAGCCAGCCTATGAAATCATAATCTAGTTGACTATACTGGTCACTAGTATATTAAAGAAAATAACCTTCTAGCGCTTATTTTTAGTGCTATTGCCACCTAGAACAACATGCTGAGCCTAAGCCTTTTTCCTCTTCTTAAACCAAATTGTTTATGCTTAAAAAGAATGAAGAATTGATTATTGTTGCGAAATGAAAATAGTATGAAAGAAAAGAAATGTTATGGGAAATATTGAAAAGAAAATCAAAAAGAAAAAGAGAAAAGAAAAGAAGTGATTATTATGATGGAATAAAAAAGATCCTTGTATATTGATGTTATGCAGTTGTTTAGTTCATCCTTCTACGAATCCTACAAGAAACAACAAAGAAAATTACCCATGCCTTGTTCATACCCTTAATCCCTAAGCCAACCCGAAAAGGTCCTCATTGATATCATTGTCTGGTGCTTACGCCTTGTCGGAGTTGTCTTTGTGATTTGTGCAAGCCTATGGTAGCTATTTAGTCACGTCTGTGCATATATTGAGTGAACTAAATCCTATTTGAGTGAATTGTGTGAATCATTTAAAATAATCCTTCGTGAGGTGTTTTTAGTTATGTGTCAATGCCTTTCTAACAAAATAATAAATCTGATAATATATCTCCATGATCACAAAACAAATTTAATTTTCTAGCCTGATTGCTTGAGGGCAAGCAATAGCTAAGTGTGGAGGTATTTGATAACACTCTAATTATACATATTTCTTGAGCATTATTCTATATGTTATATGATAATTTTACGTGAACTTTTTGTACTTAGTACAATAAAATGAATGCAGGTTCACTCTTGGATGGTCTGAGCATGAAACACCTAAAAACTTACTATTTCGCCACTTGAAGTGAATAGATAATGAAGTCTTCCATGATTAGCTTTTCATGTAAGCCAAGTGCGCCACACTTACCTCTCGATCAAAGGAAGTCAAATATATAATATTAAATAAAATTGCGCCGGTCTTGCAAACTAAGTGCGTCGTACTTCCCCTGCATTTATGAAGCTTTGGCGCCAAGAAAATAAGAAAGTGCGCCGCACTCAGAAAGCAAGTGCGCCGTACTTCGCATATCAGATTGCCTATCAATAGAGATCATTTGCAAGCATTTGAACTCTCCACTCTATAATCAATTTCCACAAAGCTAAGTCCGAAGTAACACGTGATCCAGAGCCAAGTTGCAGGGGTGAACGAATCAGAATAAGGGGTGTTAAATACTTGTTGGTGTCGAATTCTTGGTTACTTGTGACACTTATGTAATCATTTGATCAATCCAATCTGTATGTCTCTTGTTTATCATTTACGCACTTCTGTTATTATGAACTCATTAGCCATGAGAGGCTAAACCTCTTGTGATTGCTTGGATATGTGAATATAATAAAGCGACTTATGATTATGTTTTGATCTCTACCAATTTCAAGTTTATATTGCGAACTATTTCATTTCTAGTCTTATCATGTTTATTTATTGAAACTGGTTGAATATAATATGTTGGGATAGGTCGAAAGAACCAACGTATTAAACGCAATTCTAGGAGCTTGTATGCGTTACTAGTCTTTGAAAGGAGAAATCCACTTAGAAGAATTAGTAATAATCTAGACTTGATATGATATACTATTTTGAGAGAAATCACTTAATGGGTAGATGTGAATCTTGAATTGAACCTACGAGTTATGAAATTGCTCTTTTGATGAAAATAGCTCTCTTATAAGTTGTGCTCCTTTATCAAACTGAGATCAAACATAAACATTATCACTAGATTATCTAAGCTATCTAAGCAATCATTTGTCTTAATATTTGAATTCCTTTTATTCCTATAATCGTTACTTGTCTTCTTTTACTAATTGTTATACTTAAACTTAACGAACTAAGTCCCTGTGGATACGACCTGGTCTTACCTTAATCTAATACTACCAACGGGGGTTATACTTTACCCGTGTGCTTGGTTTATTAAAATCGGTGAAACTAGTATTATAAATTTAAAGCTTTCCTTACACATCAAATAATAAGAGAATGTTGGGGATAAGATTTGGGAGGATTTTGAAAGTATTGGAGGATTTGTTTTATGTGAGGAGTATAATCAAATGATTGATTAAGGCTTAATCATAATCTCATTAAGGAAGAAAAGAATTGAGAATTATTATGGGTTGACGATAGGATGAGAAAATCAAAGGTTACTTATATTTCCAAGTAACTCAACGTTGAGTATTCATCATCTCATAACTCGTGAATTTCCACGACTTGACATATTCAATAATCACCTTGATGTAAACAAGCTAAGTGCTTTGCATCATTGTAAAGCATATCCCATACGAGAAAGGATGCGTTTACGCAAAGGGATCTTTGACTTAGTTTGACTAATAGGGGAGTAAATCGGTTATGTGATTAGAGAAGATGTAAACACGGGTTATTGCCATATGAATACTTTCACTTGATGTTACGTGAAGTATATAAGTTCCCTAGGTTTAGAAATTCATTGGCTAGAGGCATTTGTCAAAATACTTGAGTTGGCGTTTTGCCGAAATGGGTATTTGAAAAGTTGGATCTCTCTAATTCTAAAACTCGTTTCGAATGTTCTCAATTAAGCACATAAAATATTCATACCTATATTGAAAGATCCACATTTGTCGGGTAAAGGGAAAGCCAACTTTCAAAAATCGTCCTGAACCTTACAGAAGCCTGGCGTGCTGCTGGCGCGTTGGAACGCTGGCAGCACGTCAGGAGCAGTTATGGTTCGGAAGAATTTTGCCTAACGTTTGTAATTTTATGTGTTGCGAAGATTTATTTGTCATCATTAAAACATAAGAAGACCTGGTTAATGTTGTCCCAACAATGTATATGTGCATCATATTGCATTACATGATTTTGAAAGATAAAAAATATACGATATTCGAAATGAACGAAATTTGTATTTGTCCACGACCAAATTTATTACATACACGGATCGAGCGATGCGAAGTTTAACGGAAGAAATCCAAAGAACTCCGTGATAAACAAACACACACAAGGCTTCAACGAAATATTATTAAGCATGTTTGGCAACAAAATCTACAAAATCAACACGGTAATTAGTTTATTTATAATTTATTTTTATTTTTTTTTAGTTTTCGTTTTTTTTTTATTAATTCATTTTTTTTAATATTTTTTATTATCGTATTATATGTTGTATTTTTATTTGAAAGAAATGAATTTAGTTCATTTGAAAAATAAAATAAAATTCGGGGTGATTGGGAGACCCGAATGACTAAGTTGAATTTAGTTATAAGTGAAAGGGTATTTTAAAATTGAGTGTTAAAAGTGAAAAAAACTAATGTGACACTAGTAGGGCACAAATGGCTAAAATTTCTTAGCCATAATACCCGATGATGATTGATTGTATTCTTCTTTAAAGTTTAAGTGATATTCGCAACACGAGTTTAGTAAACTTCATTTTTATTATTTTCTTAACACGAAAAATTATTATTTTCGTGCACAAGTTAAAAATTACAGTAACTACATAGAAAATTATTACTAATATATACATGATTTTTATATTTAAGTTTCTGACCATTTAACTCTACATCTTCCTAGAAGAATAATGTGAAAAGACTTCGATTGGTAAAATGTTTCTGAAAAGTCAAAAAAATATTCGACAACAAAGGTAATCGACAAGAAAAAGTCATGAAATTTATTTCATCACAAATAAATACTCTTAGGGGCGTTTGGTTGGGGTAAATTGAAGGCAATTGAGGTAATTTGAAATTAAAATTGCTCAAATATCATTGTTTGGTTCATAATAAAAACGCGGGCCCAGTAATTTTAATTGCATTAATGAGGCTAAAAGTGGGCTAATTTAATTTCATTCCACTTGGGAAGCAATTAAATTTGCTTAGAATTTTAAATAGCATCATTTACATATCTTGAACCAAACGCCACTAGTTTCACCAAACATCATTTATTTTTCTATCTTTTATTGTGCAAATTCTGATAATTTGAACAAATTCTATGTTTGATATGTGTATTGAGTGGGAATTGATTAACATGCTCTCATTTGTTATTTGCACATTCAAATACACAAATTTACAAAAACCGCTAAAGTAAAATATAATAAAGGTACAACTGCAAAATGCATAAATTAAAATATGCAAATAAGAAATTGAAGTATGCAAATCATTAGCCATATCGAATACACAAATCATCTCCGCATTTCTTTGTGATATTTTGTCTTATAAAGTAGTTATTCTATTATATTTAAATATGGATTTGAATATAAATTTTGAAAAAGAATTCACATATCTCCCTCTTCTGTAACTTCCTTTATTTTCCTATATATGTCTAATTTTCATTATTGAGTTTTTATTGTTTCACTCTATAACCTTAAGGAGAAGAATAATGGGAAAGGACTTTCAAACGTTTAAAGAAATATTTTACAACAAAGGAAATGTTGTAAAATAAAAGTGGATTAAAAGTAAAGCTATTTTTCAAGAACAATAGAAATTTGATTCCAGAAGTCATCACTCCTTAGATAAAAGAACAAAGCAACAGGAAGCTGCCAGCTTCCCCGGAATATTAAATAATTGATAATTTTGCATTAGTTTTACTGACAAATGGATTTTTTTTTTGTTTTTTTGTTTTTTTTGTTTTGTTTTTTGTTTTTTGTTTATATATATATATATATATATATATATATATATATATATATATATATATATATATATATATATATATATATATATATATATATATATATATATATTATTTCTAGTGAAAAAACTTAGAATATTTGAATGACTTGTATTTATCATGTGTATATGAGCATATCAAATACACGTATCATCTTCACATTTCGTTGTATTGTTTTGTATCTTATAAGTTCACCAATCGAGAAAAAAGCAAAAAACAAATATATGAAAAGTACGTGTACAAGACCAAAAAACGTGTAAAGAGGAAGGTATAGTTACATTATTTTGATGAAAAAATAATAATAATAATAAAAAGTAAATAATTAAATAAATAAAAAATAATATATTCAAAAATTTATTCGGTATATACATAGAACTAGGGAAGTTCACTACACCAGTATGTATGAATAATTTAAACTTTTTGATATTAAAACAAATTTTATTTTAAGAAGAATATAAATACTGCCGTTTAAGAAAAATGAACTCCAATGAATATAATGACATTGAGTTTTGCTAATAATTGTCTTTAAGTGTTGTGGTTAAACAAGTAATTTTCATACAATACTATTTTTGAATAATTCAGATTGCATGTTTTTAATTTTTTTTTTCTTTTCTTTGGCAAGGAAATAAAATTGTATACTTTCATTGGCCAATCAAATTTATCAACATATTGTAGGTGATGAAAATTACTTATTTAGATTCACAGGTTGGCGTGTTGGTATAACTTTTAATCAAACACGGCCCGTTTATTATTTGTGTCAAAAAAACTCAACTCTAACCCATATATGTGTAACATGTGTAAGTCATTTGTGAACCGGTTAATACGTTTAAGGAATTATGTCAAGCGGTCAAAACCATTGATGGTATATCAATTCAACTAATTTAAATAAAAAATGTTATAATGATTTAAAAAATAATAAAAGTTACGCACAAATAATTATAAAACAATTTAAATAATATCCGAGTTACAATCGTAACTTAATGTCGTATATAGGATATAATAAAATACATTTAATCCAAATCCAAAATAATCCAAGTTATCTTATATATTATATAAAGCTTAAGTAGCCTTATAAATATAAAGGGGTCATAATAAATGTCCCAAGAATTGATACTGTCATATAAAGCCTTCAACATTGATTCCAAGCAACTCAAACATCTCAATTAATATTGTTAGTCCTTTTACATTCCCGTCCATGAGTTACAAATATTTTATCAACTATATAATGTGTCAAAAACCACACACAACAAACCACAACTTCCTCCACACCGCGTGCACATTGGGCTACAACTTATTATGGTGGTAAAGTAAGCATCATATCGTTTTACTTATTTAGCATATTGATTTATATTGTTTTATGTAAATTTCACGTGTGTTTTGTGTATGTAACAATGTAGGAGATAAAGATGGTGCATAGGAGGTTTGGTAGTAACATCATCTTCTCTAATAGTTTAAGATATCCTACACATCGTTGTCTTATCAATTAAATGGAACATGCACGAACATTTTCAATTTGATCGAAAATGCAATATATTGATTAACTGTATTTAAGTTACTAACGATCAACTATATCTAATTGTTTTTTGCAACGCGTCAAGAAGCATTAAAAAAAAAGATCGAGAAGTCACAAAATTTGAATCAAGAACAAAATATGCAAAAGGCCAATAAACAACAACGACAAAGACAAGAACAACAACAACAATAAGAACAACGCCACGACCACCAGTTGAATGAATACTTAGCATTCATATTAATAGTACGTTACAAATTAAACATGCAATATTTTACTTCATGTAATACCGATAAACGGGCTAATACTATTGATTTGTTAGCAAGTAAGTTTATTGAAAATAATCTGACGAGCATTCAATTTTTAGTCAATAATTATTATTACACTTTGTTAGTGCATTTTAATATTTTTGCTCTTAATGTAGTTTTTTGTATTGCGGTGTGTTAATTTCACTTTCTTAATAAAACTTCTTGGAATATTGCGTGCCTTTGATATTTGATATGGCTGTGTAAATTATGTCGATGTTACATATTGAAAATGAAAGTATATAATAAAAACATCTTCACACTATCATCTTAACAATGAGAATCTTCTCAATCGAATAAGTATATAAAGGAGAAGAAAATTGTGTTTAGTTAAATGTCGGGTCTATTGATTGATTGGAGCGGGCTTATGATTTGGACATGGGTCATTGGATCTGAATTTTTATTATACGAGTTATAATTTATACTCTTGAATACATTAATTACTTTAATGTTTTATGTTTTTATAGTTTTGTTAAAAAGGAAATTTGTTTTATAGTTCGCTTTTAATAATGTCATTTATTTGAACAACGAAGTCCGTTTTTCACAAAAAATGAGAGTTTCAAACATGAACCGAAAATTAGTCCCGAACATTACGAAAAAAACAATTAAATCCAACATATGTGCATTGCATGGGTCCGGAGGCAGTCCAAACCTGTGTGCATCGCACAGGGATGAATATAAAAGGTCTCCAACATTAATGTCATCGCTTCATATTTAAAATAATTTATGTAACTTATATATATATATATATATATATATATATATATATATATATATATATATATATATATATATATATATATATATATATATATATATATATATATACTAGCAGGGTACCCGCGCATTGCAGCGGCGGGTACCCTGAAATTAAATTTTCCGGTGAATCATGTATTTTAGTTTATTATGTTTTTTTTGACAATAGATTTACGGATATCAAGAATTTCGTTTAGGCCGTGCTCGTTCGGGTTCGAGCCTGTTTGGCCCGCACCCATTCGGGCTCATGCCCATTAGGCCCGTTGCCCGTTTGGGCCTGAATATTTGTATAATTTGCTTTATTATTTGTATTAGTGACATTTAATGTAGGAATTGTGTTTAATTTGGTTGTACAATATGCTTGATAATTTGTATTTGTGATGTAAGGGGTGTTTTAATAATTGTATTAATTGTATTTATTGATCAATTAAATAATTGACTACATTAAATATCATTAATATATATATATATATACATATATATATATATATATATATATATATATATATATATATATATATATATATATATATATATATTTTTTTTTTAATATGTGCATTAAAGTGGTGTACATTATGTTTCTTGTCTTATAAGTCTGAAAATTATGTGCATTAAAGTGGTGTACATGCATCTTTCCTATTAAAGAAATATTTTTTGTCTTAAACATTTTAAGACTTCTAAATATAGATGTCCTATATATATATATATATATATATATATATATATATATATATATATATATATATATATATATATATATATATATATATATATATATATAGTGTAACTTTCAAACGAGAACCATTTTAACTGCGAGAACTGAGAGAACCACCAAAAACATACGTGCACGCCTTCAATAATTGTATTTTTGCACATATGTTTTAAAAACAACACATATGTTTTAAAAAAAACATAGTTGTTCTAAAGAATTTGATAAGAAATTGAAAATACAAAATTTTTTCTTTGAAGGTGTGCATGTATGTTCTTATAAGACGTGTAACGACAATATTGCGGCTGTGGGTAAAGTTTTTGTGAAAAAAGATGATGAGTTAATAATGATATTGAAGAACATAGGTGGATGCTTACGATTATTGATGATTTGCATATATTTTTATTTTATTTTAAAAGGCGTGCATGCATGTTTTTTATAGTTCTCTCAGTTCTCGCAGATAAAATAGTTCTCGTAAAAAAGTCCCCATATATATATATATATATATATATATATATATATATATATATATATATATATATATATATATATATATATATAAATTACATGTGAAGAGACTTTTTTCAATGTAACATTTTGAAAAAAGTCTCTTCACATAAACTCTTTTAATGTCAATAAACTATTGTTGCATATTTGGGCCTCACCATCATACTAACAACCCGACAATTTACACAATCATTTTTGCACGAGTCCTGAGGCAGCCCAAGTTGTTTATGACGAAAATTAGTGGCAAACATAGTTTTTTACTCGACCCCAATTAAAACTGACAGAAATAAATGAACCAACATTTTTCATGCCATGCTAACAAAAGTTGTGGTAACATAACAACGTAGGAACTTATTGACCAATAAAAGTTGTGGTAACATCACAACTTAGGAACTTATTGTCAATAAACTATTTTAAATGCTAAGGTCATACTTACAAAAATCTAATAACGAAAAAAATTACTGCACATTACACTATGACCTATTAGATCATAAAAAAAGTTGTAAGTTAGCTTTAGTTTTATATCAAAATATAGGGATGTTACAATTTTGAGAATAAATACAAAATCTAAACTTTATAAATAACTATTAATATGTCATAAAAGTTTAAATATAATGTTACAGTCTTGAGAATAGATACAAAATATAAACTTTATTAATAACTACTAATATATAATAAAAAGTTTAAATATAAAATTTACCGATCAATTAAGGCCATATTTACAAAAGTTTAATAACGAAAAAAATTACTGCACATTACACTATAACCAATTATATAAAGCTCGTGTGCAATGCACGGGTCTGAATTACTCGTATACTTTATTCTTGTAGAGACTTAAACACTTAAATGGGTTTATAGTTTGACCTCTTTAAAATTTACTCAACTTAAACATGACCCGTTTATTAAATGTATTGAACGAGTTCATCTATTTTTGACCTAAACTTGTTTGTCGTTAACTTAGACATGTTTAACTTTACGTTTGGCTTGTATCAGTTATAATATCGTGTTAGAGAATTGACACCCTATTATCATTTGTCAAAAATTCTGCAATATTTTTGCTCTCTAGCTAAAATGTGTTTCCCAAGATATCTGTCATAAATATAATATTGAATGCCCATCACAATTATCGGTTGGGCACGTTTGGTAGCGTGAAATTCAGAGAAATGAAATGAAGCTCAGAAATGTAATTCACAGAAATGAATTCCAGGGAAATTGAATAATAATTCAAGTGTTTGGTAGCAACAGAGAATTTACTCAAGAAATCAGTATTATTATTATTATTATTATTATTATTATTATTATATATTATTATTAGTATTTTATTATTATTATTATTATTATTTTATTATTATTATTATTATTATTATTATTTTATTATTATTATATTATTCTTATTTATTATTTATTATTATTATTATATTAATATATTATTATTATTATTATTATTATTATTATTATTACTATTATTATTATTATTATCATTATTATTATTATTATTTTATTATTTATTATTTCATTATTATTATTATTTTATTATTTATTATTATTATTTTATTTTATTATTATTATTATTATTATTTATTTTTATCCTATCAATCAGTTGCAATAAATGTGTGATGAAATATGATCCATCACAAAATAAAAAATAAAAAAACCTTGTCCTAATACATTATTACATGATGGGTTTGAAATAAATGTGTTTTGTGAATTTTCTATATCACGTGATGTACCCACGTGATGTACTTTACACCCGATAATTGGTTTCCACTTGAAACGTAAAGGAATTTATTTCCACGTGATTGTGTGTAAACAAAACATCCAAAGAATTGTAAATCTCCGTTTTTTTATTTCACTTGGTACCAAACAAGGGGAATGAATTCATTTTCATTTCTTTGGGCTCATTTCCCCCAACCAAACATGCCCGTCCATCTTCCCGCATTTCATCTTCCCACGGATTTATCCGAAGCAAAATGGTCCATGTTTCTACTAGCTAGTGACTTCAATGCGTCTGATTCTTCTAAAAATAAATTTGTATATTTGAACGAACCACAATTTTTTTTTGTTACGTTGTAAATGTTGCATGCTCGTCATCTTATGCTTGTTATTTTATGTTTGTTTATGGTCTTAAACTCTTAATTAATGACCCAAATATCTATGAACACAAACAAACATGCATGCTATTTTCTTTACCAATAAACAATTTAATTATACATTTAAATGTTCGTATCTGTATTGCTACGTACGTCTATATATCGTCGACATTGTACCCACTCTCATTTATTTTGCTCACATGCTACTTGTTAAATGTGCCATGACTTTATACATCGAATAATATGGTCACTACTGTATATAGCCATGGTTTCAAAGCATCAATTCAACTTCAACTACTACTGATCAGTATTTATTTCCTTCAATTCATTTTTGTTATAGCATATATCAATCCAACCGCATTGTTTCCAAGATTGTTCTGCATGGCTATAAGTGTGACATTTCATGATAACCCATAAATTCTCATTGATAATAAAGAAAAACTACACTGGGTCTTTTATTTGCTGTATTTTGACAACTAACGCCCCAAGATATATACTCTAATATCTGTTGTAGGATGAAGTAACTCTAATATGGGTGGATGAGTGAGCACCTTATGAAAAGGGGGTAAAAATAGTGCAATGCACAAAAAAATTTAAAAGGTTATCAGAAGGGAATTGATTTGCACACTTATATTTTTTATTGAGACACTCCAATTACTGTATGAGACAATTGTATTATATTTATATCTTGTTTTCAATGCTTTGAATACTTGTACGGATAGTGGTCACCTACTCACTAACCCATCAATTACTAAATCGCCCTAATTAATACCAAAACACGGGGATCAATAAACTTGCATATAGGATATCTAATAAAAACGATAATTAAATTGAGGAAACATAAACATTGAATTAAACTAGTCATTCAGATCGTGCGTTGCATACGAGCTCTATCTAATTAGTAATAGTGTAATGTGTGGTATTTATTTTCGTCATTATGTTTGTAAGTTGTGATGGTATCACAACTTTTGTAAGCATCGCATGAGTTTATGAATGAGTTTAATTAGTTGTTTGGTGACTTTTATATTTAGACCGAGTCATTCATACCCGTGCGATGCACATGGGCTTAATCTAAATGTTCGTTAGTGTATTGTTCAACACTAATTTTCGTCATTACATCGGCTATATATAAGTGTTCATAGCGTAATCTTTGGCAAGGAAATAAAATTGTATACTTTCATTGGCCAATCAAATTTATCAACATATTGTAGGTGATGAAAATTACTTATTTAGATTCACAGGTTGGCGTGTTGGTATAACTTTTAATCAAACACGGCCCGTTTATTATTTGTGTCAAAAAAACTCAACTCTAACCCATATATGTGTAACATGTGTAAGTCATTTGTGAACCGGTTAATACGTTTAAGGAATTATGTCAAGCGGTCAAAACCATTGATGGTATATCAATTCAACTAATTTAAATAAAAAATGTTATAATGATTTAAAAAATAATAAAAGTTACGCACAAATAATTATAAAACAATTTAAATAATATCCGAGTTACAATCGTAACTTAATGTCGTATATAGGATATAATAAAATACATTTAATCCAAATCCAAAATAATCCAAGTTATCTTATATATTATATAAAGCTTAAGTAGCCTTATAAATGTAAAGGGGTCATAATAAATATCCCAAGAATTGATACTATCATATAAAGCCTTCAACATTGATTCCAAGCAACTCAAACATCTCAATTAATATTGTTAGTCCTTTTACATTCCCGTTCATGAGTTACAAATATTTTATCAACTATATAATGTGTCAAAAACCACACACAACAAACCACAACTTCCTCCACACCACGTGCACATTGGGCTACAACTTATTATGGTGGTAAAGTAAGCATCATATCGTCTTACTTATTTAGCATATTGATTTATATTGTTTTATGTAAATTTCACGTGTGTTTTGTGTATGTAACAATGTAGGAGATAAAGATGGTGCATAGGAGGTTTGGTAGTAACATCATCTTCTCTAATAGTTTAAGATATCCTACACATCGTTGTCTTATCAATTAAATGGAACATGCACGAACATTTTCAATTTGATCGAAAATGCAATATATTGATTAACTGTATTTAAGTTACTAACGATCAACTATATCTAATTGTTTTTTGCAACGCGTCAAGAAGCATTAAAGAAAGAGATCGAGAAGTCACAAAATTTGTATCAAGAACAAAATATGCAAAAGGCTAATAAACAACAACGACAAAGACAAGAACAACAACAACAATAAGAACAACGCCACGACCACCAGTTGAATGAATACTTAGCATTCATATTAATAGTACGTTACAAATTAAACATGCAATATTTTACTTCATGTAATACCGATAAACGGGCTAATACTATTGATTTGTTAGCAAGTAAGTTTATTGAAAATAATCTGACGAGCATTCAATTTTTAGTCAATAATTATTATTACACTTTGTTAGTGCATTTTAATATTTTTGCTCTTAATGTAGTTTTTTGTATTGCGGTGTGTTAATTTCACTTTCTTAATAAAACTTCTTGGAATATTGCGTGCCTTTGATATTTGATATGACTGTGTAAATTATGTCGATGTTACATATTGAAAATGGAAGTATATAATAAAAACATCTTCACACTATCATCTTAACAATGAGAATCTTCTAAATCGAATAAGTATATAAAGGAGAAGAAAATTGTGTTTAGTTAAATGTCGGGTCTATTGATTGATTGGAGCGGGCTTATGATTTGGACTTGGGTCATTGGATCTGATTTTTTATTATACGAGTTATAATTTATACTCTTGAATACATTAATTACTTTAATGTTTTATGTTTTTATAGTTTTGTTAAAAAGGAAATTTGTTTTATAGTTCGCTTTTAATAATGTCATTTATTTGAACAACGAAGTCCGTTTTTCACAAAAAATGAGAGTTTCAAACATAAACCGAAAATTAGTCCCGAACATTACGAAAAAAACAATTAGATCCAATATATGTGCATTGCATGGGTCCGGAAGCAGTCCAAACCTGTGTGCATCGCACAGGGATGAATATAAAAGGTCTCCAACGTTAATGTCATCGCTTCATATTTAAAATAATTTATGTAACTTATATATATATATATATATATATATATATATATATATATATATATATATATATATATATATATATATATATATATATATATATATATATAAACTAGCAGGGTACCCGCGCATTGCAGCGGCGGGTACCATGAAATTAAATTTTCCGGTGAATCATGTATTTTAGTTTATTATGTTTTTTTTGACAATAGATTTACGGATATCAAGAATTTCGTTTAGGCTGTGCTCGTTCGGGTTCGAGCCTGTTTGGCCCGCACCCATTCGGGCTCAAGCCCATTAGGCCCGTTGCCCGTTTGGGCCTGAATATTTGTATAATGTGCTTTATTATTTGTATTAATGACGTTTAATGTAGGAATTGTGATTAATTTGGTTGTACAATATGCTTGATAATTTGTATTTGTGATGTAAGGGGTGTTTTAATAATTGTATTAACCAGCCTTATGTCTCCACATTTCCAATCGGCAAACTTCACCGATTCCACCCTTGCCCGAATTTTGCCGAAAGGCTGGCGGCGGTGTTGCCGAGATTTGCCGAGTTTTGCCGAGTCTTAACCGACTCCACTCCCTCCACTCTAACATCTCTCATTCACAACCCTAAACACACTCGCCCCCAATTTTTCCCTTTGGCACTTAACTATGAAACTCAAAAAACCACAACCAAACCAACTGATATCTTGAAGCAATAAACAAAGCTTATTTCTTTCAGTTGTAGTAACAAAAACCATTTCTTTCTTTATGCTATAGAATTCCAAACAATAAACAAAAACCCTTTGTTGATTTTATCTTCACCAAGACCACGACTGAACCCTCTTTGGTTATTTTTGCTCTCGATAAGCGAGAAGCAAGCACATGTCTTCAAGATCTTTTTTAAGGAGGTCTCGGGTAGGTGTTCTTTTTGTCGGGTTCGATTCTTTGCTATTATGTTTTGATTTAACGAACCAGAGAAATAATATAAAAATTTGTTATAGTTTTTTTCTTGATTGTTTTCGGATATTAAAGAGAAGCTACGCTTCTGAAAGTATCTATGATGGCTTTTGTTTTTGAATGGTTAATACTTTAAAATAATATTCGAAACAGACTAATATCTTTGTTTTCTTTTTCTTAATGTTTCGAAGCTTGAATCTGTGTTTTTGGAAATGAGTTGTGTGAGATGGGTTTGATGATGTTGTACTCCTGAGGATGGTGATGGGATTAGGGTAGATTGGTGTTGTTTATTGGGTTTTTCTTATTCGAATGGGGCAGTGGTTTGATGTTGGTTATATGTTCTTTCTTGCTCGGTTTTTTTTTTTTTTTTTTTTTTTCTTGAATCTTTGACCAAGGATGACCGCAACCCGACATCAAAACACCGTAAAGTTACATCACAAGAACCACAAAAACACCTCCGAGACCACGTAAACATAAATGAAACCACCCAAACTCAAACATCACCGAATTTAGCAAAAAACGATGGTGTTGGTGGCGGGATCTATGATGTTGATGGTGGTGGCGCTATCAACTCGTGGTGGTGGTAAGTTCGTGGTGTTTGTAAGCTGATGGGTCGGTAATTCGGTATTATGTGTGTTTCAGTGAGAAAGGGACTCCAACTGTATGCTGTGTGTGTTTTTGTTAGTTTATATACCATTTGAGATTATGGTGGGCGACTGTTACTATAATTGTTTAAATGGGCATTCAAAAGTTTTTAAATGATTCATATCAATATGAGGCTGTTACAATTCTAATTTCTATAATTTAAGATACTTGATTTTTTTGCCGTAACTTTTACTTATGTAAGCTATTGACCAATAAAGTTAATCATAAAGTCTGAATAAATTAATACAAAACGTATTGACCAATAAAGTTAATCATAAAGTCCTTGAATAACATTGACTAAATGGCTTGTTAATTTCCTTTTTATAGAAATGTTTTTTGGTCTTAAAAATTTTAAGACTTCTATATTTAG
This sequence comes from Artemisia argyi, assembly GCA_030686995.1. Classification (NCBI taxonomy): domain Eukaryota; kingdom Viridiplantae; phylum Streptophyta; class Magnoliopsida; order Asterales; family Asteraceae; genus Artemisia; species Artemisia argyi. Next base: position 67,446,855 of record CM060676.1, on the reverse strand, counting down.
AATGTCCTAAATACATTATAAGGTAGTATATATATATATATATATATATATATATATATATATATATATATATATATATATATATATATATATATATAGTGTAACTTTCAAACGAGAACCATTTTAACTGCTAGAACTGAGAGAACCATCAAAAACATACGTGCACGCCTTCAATAATTGTATTTTTGCACATATGTTTTGAAAACAACACATATGTTTTAAAAAAGACATAGTTGTTCTAAAGAATTTGATAAGAAATTGAAAATACAAAATTTTTCTTTGAAGGTGTGCATGTATGTTCTTATAAGACGTGTAACGACAATATTGCGGCCGTGGGTAAGGTTTTTGTGAAAAAAGATGATGAGTTCATAATGATATTGAAGAACATAGGTGGATGCTTACGATTATTGATGATTTGAATATATTTTTATTTTATTTTAAAAGGCGTGCATGCATGTTTTTTATAGTTCTCTCAGTTCTCGCAGATAAAATGGTTCTCGTAAAAAAGTCCCCCTATATATATATATATATATATATATATAAATTACATGTGAAGAGACTTTTTTCAATGTAACATTTTGAAAAAAGTCTCTTCACATAAACTCTTTTAATGTCAATAAACTATTGTTGCATATTTGGGCCTCACCATCATACTAACAACCCGACAATTTACACAATCATTTTTGCACGAGTCCTGAGGCAGCCCAAGTTGTTTATGACGAAAATTAGTGGCAAACATAGTTTTTGACTCGACCCCAATTAAAACTGACAGAAATAAATGAACCAACATTTTTCATGCCATGCTAACAAAAGTTGTGGTAACATCACAACGTAGGAACTTATTGACCAATAAAAGTTGTGGTAACATCACAACTTAGGAACTTATTGTCAATAAACTATTTTAAATGCTAAGGTCATACTTACAAAAATCTAATAACGAAAAAACTTACTGCACATTACATTATGACCTATTAGATCATAAAAAAAGTTGTAAGTTAGCTTTAGTTTTATATCAAAATATAGGGATGTTACAATTTTGAGAATAAATACAAAATCTAAACTTTATAAATAACTATTAATATGTCATAAAAGTTTAAATATAATGTTACAGTCTTGAGAATAGATACAAAATATAAACTTTATCAATAACTACTAATATATAATAAAAAGTTTAAATATAAAATTTACCGATCAATTAAGGCCATATTTACAAAAGTTTAATAACGAAAAAAATTACTGCACATTACACTATAACCAATTAGATAAAGCTCGTGTGCAACGCACGGGTCTGAATTACTCGTATACTTTATTCTTGTAGAGACTTAAACACTTAAATGGGTTTATAGTTTGACCTCTTTAAAATTTACTCAACTTAAACATGACCCGTTTAATAAATGTATTGAACGAGTTCATCTATTTTTGACCTAAACTTGTTTTTCGTTAACTTAGACATGTTTAACTTTACGTTTGGCTTGTATCGGTTATAATATCGTGTTAGAGAATTGACACCCTATTATCATTTGTCAAAAATTCTGCAATATTTTTGCTCTCTCGGTAAAATGTGTTTCCCAAGATATCTGTCATAAATATAATATTGAATGCCCATCACAATTATAGTCGGTTGGGCACGTGTGGTAGCGTGAAATTTAGAGAAATGAAATGAAACTCAGAAATGTAATTCACAGAAATGAATTCCAGGGAAATTGAATAATAATTCAAGTGTTTGGTAGCAACGGAGAATTTACTCAAGAAATCAGTATTATTATTATTATTATTATTATTATTATTATTATTATTATTATTATTATTATTATATAAATTTATTATTATTATTATTATTATTATTATTATTATTATTATTATTATGAATTCCAGAGAAATTGAATAATAATTAAAGTGTTTGTTAGCAACAGAGAATTTACTCAAGAAATCAGTATTATTATTATTATTATTATTATTATTATTATTATTATTATTATTATTATTATTATTATTATTATATAAATTTATTATTATTATTATTATTATTTAATTTTATTATTATTATTATTATTATTATTATTTTATTATTATTATTATTATTATTTTATTATTTCATTATTATTATTATTTTATTATTTATTATTATTATTTTATTTTATTATTATTATTATTATTATTTATTTTTTTCCTAACAATCAGTTGCAATAAATGTGTGTTATGAAATATGATCCATCACAAAATAAAAAATAAAAAAACCTTGTCCTAATACATTATTACATGATGGGTTTGAAATAAATGTGTTTTGTGAATTTTCTATATCACGTGATGTACCCACGTGATGTACTTTACACCCGATAATTAGTTTCCACTTGAAACGTAAAGGAATTTATTTCCACGTGATTGTGTGTAAACAAAACATCCAAAGAATTGTAAATCTCCATTTTTTTATTTCACTTGGTACCAAATAAGGGGAATGAATTCATTTTCATTTCTTTGGGCTCATTTCCCCCAACCAAACATGCCCGTCCATCTTCCCGCATTTCATCTTCCCACGGATTTATCCGAAGCAAAATGGTCCATGTTTCTACTAGCTAGTGACTTCAATGCGTCTGATTCTTCTAAAAATAAATTTGTATATTTGAACGAACCACAATTTTTTTTTGTTACGTTGTAAATGTTGCATGCTCGTCATCTTATGCTTGTTATTTTATGTTTGTTTATGGTCTTAAATTCTTAATTAATGACCCAAATATCTATGAACACAAACAAACATGCATGCTATTTTCTTTACCAATAAACAATTTAATTATACATTTAAATGTTCGTATCTGTATTGCTACGTACGTCTATATATCGTCGACATTGTACCCACTCTCATTTATTTTGCTCACATGCTACTTGTTAAATGTGCCATGACTTTATACATCGAATAATATGGCCACTACTGTATATAGCCGTGGTTTCAAAGCATCAATTCAACTTCAACTACTACTGATCAGTATTTATTTCCTTCAATTCATTTTTGTTATAGCATATATCAATCCAACCGCATTGTTTCCAAGATTGTTCTGCATGGCTATAAGTGTGACATTTCATGATAACCCATAAATTCTCATTGATAATAAAGAAAAACTACACTGGGTCGTTTATTTGCTGTATTTTGACAACTAACGCCCCAAGATATATACTCTAATATCTGTTGTAGGATGAAGTAACTCTAATATGGGTGGATGAGTGAGCACCTTATGAAAAGGGGGTAAAAATAGTGCAATGCACAAAAAAATTTAAAAGGTTATCAGAAGGGAATTGATTTGCACACTTATATTTTTTATTGGGACACTCCAATTACTGTATGAGACAATTGTATTATATTTATATCTTGTTTTCAATGCTTTGAATACTTGTACGGATAGTGGTCACCTACTCACTAACCCATCAATTACTAAATCGCCCTAATTAATACCAAAACACGGGGATCAATAAACTTGCATATAAGATATCTAATAAAAACGATAATTAAATTGAGGAAACATAAACATTGAATTAAACTAGTCATTCAGATCGTGCGTTGCATACGGGCTCTATCTAATTAGTCATTGTGTAATGTGTGGTATTTATTTTCGTCATTATGTTTGTAAGTTGTGATGGTATCACAACTTTTGTAAGCATCGCATGAGTTTATGAATGAGTTTAATTAGTTGTTTGGTGACTTTTATATTTAGACCGAGTCATTCATACCCGTGCGATGCACATGGGCTTAATCTAAATGTTCGTTAGTGTATTGTTCAACACTAATTTTCGTCATTACATCGGCTATATATAAGTGTTCATAGCGTAATCTTTGGCAAGGAAATAAAATTGTATACTTTCATTGGCCAATCAAATTTATCAACATATTGTAGGTGATGAAAATTACTTATTTAGATTCACAGGTTGGCGTGTTGGTATAACTTTTAATCAAACACGGCTCGTTTATTATTTGTGTCAAAAAAACTCAACTCTAACCCATATATGTGTAACATGTGTAAGTCATTTGTGAACCGGTTAATACGTTTAAGGAATTATGTCAAGCGGTCAAAACCATTGATGGTATATCAATTCAACTAATTTAAATAAAAAATGTTATAATGATTTAAAAAATAATAAAAGTTACGCACAAATAATTATAAAACAATTTAAATAATATCCGAGTTACAATCGTAACTTAATGTCGTATATAGGATATAATAAAATACATTTAATCCAAATCCAAAATAATCCAAGTTATCTTATATATTATAATGCTTAAGTAGCCTTATAAATGTAAAGGGGTCATAATAAATATCCCAAGAATTGATACTATCATATAAAGCCTTCAACATTAATTCCAAGCAACTCAAACATCTCAATTAATATTGTTAGTCCTTTTACATTCCCGTTCATGAGTTACAAATATTTTATCAACTATATAATGTGTCAAAAACCACACACAACAAACCACAACTTCCTCCTCACCACGTGCACATTGGGCAACAATTTATTATGGTGGTAAAGTAAGCATCATATCGTTTTACTTATTTAGCATATTGATTTATATTGTTTTATGTAATTTTTTAATATGTATAAGTTACATGCTAAATGTCAAAGGGAGGTTAAACGAATACGGTTGTTTCAAAATAAATGTAAACCTTATCTAAAATTATAACTAAATGATATTCTCTATATTTTGAGATCTAACTTGTGACAATGAATTATCCTTTTGGTTTATCATATCAAATACGGTAACTCGAAATTACTATGCTTAATTACTCGAACTTTATTTTATCCACAAAAGCCATTTAAGTTTCAATATTTTTTTTATTGTTGTGAAAATCGGTGCAATATTGTTAGTATGTTTAATTTGTAGCATATTGCATATATAAATATATCTGAAGACATCAATCTCAACATATAATTTTTCTACTCTTAATAACTAATATAACAATTTCATTTTGCCAAATTTGTTTGTCATTCTACAAATGAAACTAAAATCATATTAAGATAATCAATTAATCTCCATAGTAATATTAACACACCGCAAGACAAAAAACTACATTAAGAGCAAAAATATTAAAATGCACCAACAAAGTGTAGTAATAATTATTGATTAAAAATTGAATGCTTGTCACATTATTTTCAAGAAACTTACTTGTTAACGAATCAATAGTATTAGCCCTTTTATCGGTATTACATTAAGTAAAATATTGCATGTTCAATTTGTTACGTACAATTAATATGAATGCTAAGTATTCATTCCACCGATGGTCGTGGTGTTGTTATTGTTTTTTGTTGTTGTTCATGTTGTTGTTGTCTTTGTCGTTGTTGTTCGTTGGCCTTTTGCATATTTTGTTCTTGATACATTTTTTGTGACTTCTCGATATCTTTCTTTAATGATTCTTGACGTGCTACAAAAAACAATTAGATATATTGATCGTTAGTAACTTAAATACAATTAATCAATATATTGCATTTTCGATCAAAGTAAAAATGTCCGTGCATGTTTCACTTAATTGATAAGACAACGATGTGTAGGATCACTTAAACCATTAGAGAAGATGATGTTACTACCAAACCTCCTAAGCGCCATCTTTATGTCCTACATTGTTACACACACAAAACACACGTTAAATTTACATGAAACAATATAAATCAATATGCTAAATAAGTAAGACGATATGATGCTTACTTTACCACCATAATAAGTTGTAGCCCAATGTGCATGCGGTGTGGAGGAAGTTATGGTTTGTTGTGTGTGATTTTTGACACATTATATAGTTGATAAAATATTTGTAACTCATGGATGGGAAGGTAAAAAGACTAACCACTAATTGGTGTGTTTAATTTATGCATTCATGGCACCAAACACTTCATCTCCTATGTACTTATGCTTATCCAATACTATTAAATCAATGTACTAACAAATGAAGCATCCACATTTCACTTTCAATTCATGAAACATTTATTATGACCACTTACATTTATAAGGCTACTTAAGCTTTTAGTATATAAGATGAATCATGCATAACTAGACTAACACACGAGGTATTTAGCTGGAAATAGTAGTAATAACAATGAAAATGATGAGTAAATGACTAATGATAATAAACATATTGTTTGAATTGATTACACTAACTCGATCTAATGATGATTATGAATGGATGTATATTCCCCTTTTGAAAGCAAGTTGAAATTGGTGGAAAATATCCTTGAATGAACCCTAAATCGTTCCTAGGGTCCACACACACTTAATAGCTTAGTTTAGGGCTTATATTTATAGGGTTTTGTTGTGTCACTTCACCTACGATATAGGTGGAAGTGTTTACGCCGTAAGTGACTTTGATCCAAAAAAATACCCTCAAAACTATTCATTACACCGTAAAGAACCCGATCCAACAACATCGTAAAAGATCAGTGAGTTGGATTCAAGCATAGCTCAAACATGAAAGTCGTAAATATCATTTTTTCTCTTTTCATGGAAACTTGAATCAGCTAAAATGGAGGTCATATGAAGAAGTTATGGTCAAAATAATAAAGCATCTTTTTTGAGATGTCACGTAAACATTTCTTCAACTTTCGGATTCGTTTCTTCACTTGATTCTTTCACGGGCCTTTCATAATCAACTTCAAATCACAAGTCACTTATTCCTTGAGTATTTCACCTTTAAAATCTCCAATGGACTTGTATCTTCACGTCACACTTCTTCGAAGTCTTCATGGTTCTTCTTGTCTATGGCGTAAGCATTACAGGCTTGTTACGCCGTAGTGTTTTTGATAATCTAATGATCAACTCGTCTTCGAATCATATACGGCGTATACCCAGAGCAGAATACGTTGTAAGTAGTGTTGGATGACCTGGTATTGAAGTGTTATCTTTGCTACGGCGTAGGCATTACGAGCCATCTACTTCGTAATGAGATCTGGTCAAGCATTTCTTCGTTTTTCTTCAAGTGTCTTTCATTTTTTGTATCCTTTCACTCAAATGCTCATATATTCCCTATTATCAAATATGAAGTAATTAAGTATGAATTCTTATAAAAACATAAGAATAATGAGCATATAACAAGGGATATTAATAGTAAAACTCTACACTATTTGATGTTATCACCTTTCCAAACATACATCGTATGGACCTGAAAATTGATGACGTGTCTAGTGTAATCAAGGCCTATATGGCATATATGGCTAAATTGGTATACACCGTATAGATACAAGGGCTTGTGCCTTTTCAAGCTTAAATACCAAATTCAACCATAATCTAGGTTACGCATTCATAACCTATTTTCAGAGGACGTTTTCAAATGGCAACAACACGAGTTCCAAGGCTAGAAACATCAAGAGATCAAGGAATTATACATCATAAACATTGTTTACCTTTGGCTTGATCATTAAATCTATCATTAATCATTCAAAACCGATTTATAATTTCTTATTTACAATAGTGGAAGGCTAAGCCTTTAGTACTTGCCTTGTTTTGACTTTATTCTATTCAATGACAATTGTTACATTTATTTTGGATGCATTGTGGATAGTCTATATGCGTGTACAGGCTTATGTCCATGCGCAGACCATGGCTATGTCTAGATAGTAATTATTAGTAGGTGACCATGTGAAGTTAATCACTTGAATCATTAATATACATGTTAAGAATCCCTTAATGGCTATGACCATGACCATTGGATTAGCGACGTTAAAAGTGGTAGATAATAGGATTTTAAGATCTAGTGAACAGTAATTGGCTAAACGTAGTAACTAAGTTCCTATCAAGCACATACAAACATTTTCTTATAGATTAGTTGAGAAACTTAATGCTCAGATTATACCTGGATTGCGACCTGATTCGTTGTGTTTTGGTGTGTGCAAACAACAATTATCAAAATATCAACAAACGTGAAGTCTAAGTTATCGTGAGAAAACTAGACGTGAAGTAATACGAGTAAACCGTTTAGGAAAACGATTACCTCGCAAAACTTGTGAAAGTGATATTCAAATTGTGAGACCGGGAAGTGATTTCCCGGGTCGTACCCCAACGAGGTGTGAATAGAAAGCTTCGAATTAGATTGGGATTAAAATCTTGTATGATTGGAAAAGTTATTTGGTGTTACGATATGTTAAATTAACGAAATTGGAAAATTAACGAACGAAGGTCGAAATAAATAACCTAAGGCAACTAACAAACTAGGAAAAACTTAAAACACTACGGGAAAACATAATTAGGTATCGGGAATCCTAAAACGTTAACTAATTTAAAAAACGCAAAAGCTATTTAAAAATTACGCGAGTGCAAAATTAAACGCGAATTTTGAGCTACAAAGATCCTATGAGTTTCCAACTAATTTTCTAACGTACTACAAGACAAAAGAAAATTTTAGAAAAAAGAAAATTAATTTTCCAACAAAAATCTTATTTATTACAAATTTAAAACTAATTAACTCTAATTAAATTCTAATAAATATTAAAATAATTCCTAAAATTCTGAAATTTTTTAAATAAATTCAACTAACTAAAACTGATTTAGGAAAAATATAAAAAGTAATGGTACAGTATAGAAATAAGCAGAAAATAAGTTATTAAGCTAAATAAGCAAAAGGGGGAAAAAAGAGGTTAAATAAAAAACAAGGGAGGAGTAAACTGAAAAAGACCCTAGGGCAGTTGGTGTTGGGTGTGCGTGGTATGTCTGTTGGTGTGAGGGGAATGGCACATGTTCGAGCCTTGCCAAACCCTTTTTGGAAAATTATTATTATTATTTTTTTTAGTTTTCTTTTTACTAAACTTATAGACACAAACAATAAAACTCTTTTGAGAATCAGGTTTTGCAACAAACTTAACTCAATCCTATTTCAAATCAAAGATTCCAACATATTTCAAATATCAAAACTTATTTTCAAACTCTTTTTTTTATTTTCTCTTCTTTTTTTCTTGACTGCCAATATGAGCTTACAAATCAAACAAGCTTAGACAAGCTTAAGGCTTGTTTAAGCAAAAAAATAACAATACACAAGTCCACAATTAACAAGTAATAACAACAACAATCATCAACAAGCAGGTTCGACATAAACAACATCAAGAATAGGCAGCAGCAGTAACAAAAAAAATGGGCCAAAGAAGGCTTAATATTAAGCACTAAATAAGCTGATTTGGCAAAACTAAAAGCAGTCCTAAATAGCCTACCTAGGGGGCTATCTAAACCTACAAAAATCTGAACTTAACACTAATCAAGGAGCAATCTACACTCAATTAATTTATCCTAAAAGTCTGAGATGCAGGGAAGGTTAACCTTAGACAGCCCACTTTCAAACTACTTTAGACTGAGCAAAACTTGTCCAATTTGCAAAATTCTTTTTGAAATAGATGGAAAAGCTGGGTGAGTTATTAAATCAACAAGATTTGCAGATTTTCATTCATTATCGAGACTTAGAAACTGATTTGAAATTGCCACAAAACTCAGTATGCAAGTTGACTTTTTCAAATTTTGGAACCACTTTGATTTTGGTGAGATTTGAGTGAATCTAAATAACTAAATAAGCTAAACTAACCCTAAATGCACCTAAATTAAGCCACTCAAACTAGTTCTAAGCTAGATTGAATGTTTTGCCTCCCCAAACTCCTAACAGGTAAGCTGCTATATTTTTATAAATAAAAGTTGACTTTAGTTTTAGAAACCACCTAGATTTTGGTTGAATGAAACTACTTAGGGCCTAGGTATGATATGTATACAGGATTTAACCACAAACAACAACCAAAGCTCAGTCAAATTCTCTAATCCAAACACCCCTAATGAAACAACATTAGGAGTTTTTCACCACAAATTCAGGATTTATCCTATGAATCGGAAACCTAAGCCTATACTAACAATACATAAGCATAAATTCACATTAAATAGCAGCAAGCAATGACAGAAATCAATGATATCAAATTATGCAAGAAAATGGAAAAATTCTTACAAGTTATCCAAAGCAATAAACCAATGTTGAACCAGTACTCATAACTAAATCCTAAATGCTCCCAAGAGCTCTAAACCATATTTCATCATTCATTCTGCTACTGCTACTTCTTCTTCTTCAACAATTCTCCATATTTTTGAATTTTTCTCTTTCTTTTTCTTTTCTTTTCTGAATTCTATTCTTTTTTTCCTTTTCAATCAGAGATAGCTTTAACAACTTAAATAAAACTAGAAAGTAACAACAAGGAATTTAAGATTTTAAATAAATGTAAGAAGGAATAAACCTGAAAGAAAATTTTCATTAAACTTAAAACTTGAAATTACAAAAGTTAACTGAACTTTTAGAAAACAAAAAAGATACAAAGATAAAAGATGGGATGCCTCATGGGCTTACAATAACCTCCTATTTATACTACAATGGTGGTAGGTATGACTTGAGCCTTCTTGTGCTTGCCCTCTGCCTTTTAGGGTTGCAATGTCATCTTTTGAACCTTGCCATCAAATCCCAACCATTGAATTCTTCAAATACCATCTCAGCCTTTAAATCCAATTTTGGCGCCCAATTGAGGTTGTGGATTGCCAACGTGGCAAGGGTTAGGTACAAGTTTGTGAGTGCGGGGAGATGGTAGTGGGATTGGGGAATGTAGTGGAGAGGACAAATGTTGAGGGTGATGTGAAGATGGTGATGGGAGTATTGGATGGTTGTAGTCACGGGGGGGGGGGGGGGGGATGGATGAAAGAGATGGAACTGTTGTTTGACTAGTTTAAGATATTACAAGTTTAGGTTGTGGGCTGGGGATATTAAAGGATTGGGCTGATGGGGTATTGGGCCAGGGATGTGTATGATTTGGATTGGTATTAAAAACTTTGGATCCGTTTGGTTTAGTGAATGATACAAGGACCAATTTTGTCAATTTATGAAACTGAAGGGTCTGAAATCGTCATATCTCCAAAGTATCAGCAAGGACCAAGTATGCCAAGTCTTTATTTCCCAAGGACTAAATTTCATTTTTTCATTGTCCAAAATTCCCAGGGGGCTATTATTGACAATTCTACAAACACAGGGACCAAATTTGCCATTTGTGAAATTTCAAAGGTTGAACTTGTAAACATTTTACCCAAAGATCATTTGTGATTCATTTTGACTTTTAAAGAGCAAGGGTTGACTTTTCTTTGAAATAAATGCTTAAGGACTAGTTTTGTAAAATTTTGAAAGTTGGGGGACTGAAACTGCCAATTATGCAAATTTTGTTCGTTTTTTGTTTGTTTTCACTCGTTTTGCATCAGAAACATATAAAACACGATCTTTGGGATTTTCTTCATATTTTGGTGCATTTTTGAGTGTTTTTAATCGTTTTGCAGTTCAGATTTGACTAAAAATGATGAGTATTTACACACTCATCAATCCCCCACACTAAACTATTGCTAGTCCCTAGCAATCTTTTGAGAAAAATTAATGGATTTGAAGTCTCTTTACCTAAAGCCATCACTTCTGGAGTAGCCGAATGTTTTGGGTTCAAGTAAGAATTATGGTCCATCCGATGACCATGTGATTTTTAACAAACCACCAGCTTTCAACGGTTTTGATTTGTCTTTACCAGAAGCCGTTTGCTTCTGGACTAGCCAACTCTTGATGGAACAATCAACATCTTGGTGAGTTGATTACCAATTATGGTTTTTCCACTGCCTTTACTACAAGCCATAATCTTGCGGGCTAGCCAACTCATTTACTATTGAAGATATGGGGAGTTGAGGTACCATACAATTTTGGGCAAATTGCAAGCCATCAATGGGTTTGAGCTATCTTTACCAAGATCCGTTTGCTCCTGGATTAGCCAATCCTTTTGTCGTTTAGACACGGCGGATTGATAACCACGAAAATTTTTAAAATAAAGTGAAAAAAAAATTCAAAATTTTGGCCAAAAACGGGGGTACTAGACGGTATAATTTGATAAAATTCGCTAGAATTTTCCCCTCCCCCACACTTAGAATTGAATATTGTCCTCAATATTCAAAGTCCCAGCTATTATGCCGAATTTTTGAACAAAATAAGATAATATTAGAAGCTAACTGTGGGAACGTCAATTTGCATTTTTCAATTTATTTGTACGAACACACATTTTTTTTTGAAGATATATACATCGCAAATAGCTGCAGGGGGTGGCCACTCCCCCACACTAGGGTGTTAGAAAGTAGAAAGAAATCAGAGACACGGGTGAAAACCCATGTTGTTGCTACTGTTTTTGTTTATCGAGTCGCTAGCTTGACTCGATCCCCGAATTTATTGGTCCATGGGGAAAGTTTGGAGGTCCGGGACAATGGGTGGTATGTCCCCTCCAAAATAATGTTTCAACCGATGCCCAGTTACTTTGAAATTTGGACCGTCGTCTTGAGATAATTCGACGGTACCATAAGGATAAACTTTGGCAACGGTGAAGTGTCCAGTCCAGCGGGTTTTAAGCTTACCTGAAAAGATCTTTAATCGAGAGTTAAAAAGAAGAACTCGGTCACCAACGTTGAAAACGCGGTTCTTGATTTTGGAGTCATGGATCTTCTTTGTTTTCTCTTTATAGATTAAAGAGTTTTCGTAAGCTTGATCACGAAGTTCATTAAGTTCATTGAGTTGAACTTTCCTATGATCACCCGCGGACTTAAGATCGAAATTGGCATTCTTCAAAGCCCAATAGGCCTTGTGCTCGAGCTCAATCGGTAAATGACATGGCTTTTCCATACACGAGCTTATAAGGAGTACACCCAATGGGTGTTTTATAAGCCGTGCGAAAACCCCATAGAGCGTCATCTAACTTGTCCGACCAAGAGGCACGGTTTTTGCCTACGGTTCTTTCAAGAATTCTTTTCAAACCACAGTTTGAGACCTCCACTTGCCCACTTGTTTGTGGTGATAAGCGATAGCAAGTCGGTGAGTGACACCATACTTGAGCATGACTTTTGCAAATTGTTCATTGCAAAAGTGAGTACCGGGATCACTAATGATAGCGCGGGGGGCTCCAAACCTAGAGAAGAGAGATTTCAAAAACTTTACAACTACTCGGGCATCGTTGGTTGGGAGAGCTTTTGCTTCGACCCATTTTGACAAGTAGTCAACGGCCACGAGTATGTACTTGTTCCCTCGTGAAGACGGGAACGGCCCCATAAAGTCTATGCCCCAAACATCAAAGATCTCACAAACTTGGATGACATTTTGTGGCATTTCATCCCGTTGTGTGATCTTTCCTTGACGTTGACACGAGTCACAAGATTTGACTAGGTCATGGGCGTCTTTATAAATGGAGGGCCAATAAAAACCGGATTCAAAAACTTTTCGAGCGGTGTAGTTTGGGCCATGATGTCCCCCGGTGGGTCCATTATGACAAGCCTTAAGTATTTCCATGGCTTCTTGGCCATGAACACACCTTCGAATAACCTGATCCGCACAGATCTTAAACAGATAGGGGTCATCCCAAAAGTAATGATTCACATCTTTGAAAAACTTGCTCTTTTGGTGGGACAACATCCCTTTGACAACGAAATTCCCCGCATGGTAGTTTGCAAAGTCGGCAAACCATGGGGTACTAGAATCACCACGAGAGGAAATCACATTGAGTGTCTCGAGAGGAAACATTTCATTTATTTCCTTTTTCTCGAGAACCCCTTGATGAGGATTCTCCAATCGGGAAAGATGGTCAGCAGCGAGGTTCTCGGCTCATTTTTTTTTTTTTTTTTTTTATCATGAATGATGTTATCAAATTCTTGTAGGAGGAGAACCCAACGGAGCAATCTCGGCTTTGCGTCTTGCTTGGCAAAGAGATATTTGAGAGCCGAGTGATCCGTGTACACTATGCATTTAGTCAAGATCAAGTATGGCCGAAACTTCTCAAACGCATACACCACGGCTAGTAATTCTTTTTCCGTTGTGGTGTAATGAGCTTGAGCTTCGGTCAAGGTTTTGCTTGCATAATGAATCGGCTGGAAGTGTTTTGTTTTTCGTTGCCCCAAGACCGCACCTATTGCAAAGTCACTTGCATCGCACATAAGTTTGAAAGGTAGGTCCCAATCGGGGGCAACTAGAATGGGTGCCTCGGTAAGCTTTTTCTTGAGAGTTTGAAAAGCTTCGATGCACTCATCAGAAAAGACAAACAGAGTCTCTTTTTCAAGAAGTCGGGTCATAGGCCTAGCTATCTTCGAGAAATCTTGAATGAATCTACGATAGAAGCCGGCATGACCCAGGAAACTCCGAACACCTTTAACAGTAGTGGGAGGAGGAAGCTTAGCAATGACATCGATTTTAGCTTTATCAACCTCAATCCCACTCTTGGAAATCTTATGGCCAAGGAAAATTCCTTCCTTGACCACGAAATGACTTTTCTCCCAATTTAGACTAAGATTGGTGTCTTCACACCTTTGAAGCATTTTGTCTAAATTGGTGAGACATGATTCGAATTAATTCCCAACGACCGAAAAATCATCCATGAAGACCTCCATTGTTTTCTCGATCATGTCGTGAAAAATGGCCATCATGCATCTTTGAAACGTACCCGGAGCATTGCACAAGCCAAAAGGCATGCGTCGATAAGCAAATGTTCCATATGGACACGTGAAAGTCGTTTTTTCTTGATCTTGAGGATCGATGGGAATTTGGAAATAACCCGAAAAACCGTCAAGGAAACAATAGTATTCATTTTCCGCCAATCTTTCGAGCATTTGATCCATGAAAGGTAATGGAAAGTGGTCTTTACGGGTGGCGTCGTTCAATTTTCGATAATCAATGCAAACGCGCCAACCCGTTACCAATCGAGTAGGAATTAACTCATTATCATCATTTTTAACAACCGTTATGCCACCCTTCTTGGGCACACAATGAACGGGACTCACCCAAGGACTATCCGAAATAGGGTAAATTAAACTGGCATCAAGAAGTTTTATGACCTCTTGCTTGATAACCTCATGAATTTTAGGATTTACCCTTCTTTGTTGTTGAACCGCCGGTTTAAAGTCATCCTCCATCAAAATCTTGTGCATACAAAATTCCGGGTTAATACCCTTGATGTCGGAAAGTCTCCAAGCAATGGCTCGCTTGTGTGACTTTAAAACCTTGAGAAGAGCGGTTTTGTTTTCCTCATTCAAGTCTTTAGCAATTATGACGGGAAACTTATCGTCACCCTCTAAAAATGCGTACTCGAGATGAGGCAGAAGTTCCTTGAGTTCGACCTCTGGAAAGTCATCAGTTTTTTCAACATCTTTGACTTCCATGATATGAAGTTCTTTTGGAGGAAGAGATGATGGATCATCATTAAGCAACTTCTCAAGTAGAAGTATGTCTTCCTCGGGATTGATAGAATCATGATCAACATGAGAATCACATGACAAACAAGCTTCAATTTCTTCCAAAATGAAATCACCTCCCAAAAATGGAGTAAGAGAGGGGGGAGAGACATCAATGGTAGAATTGATTGATCCTTGCACATTTAACACTTCTTCAAAATGGTCATCGCATGCAAAATCGATGACATCAAGTCGGTTAATTTCTTCTCGTTCAAGGTCGAGAAGATTTTTTGAAGTGTTTTCAATGTTAATGACCAACTTTTCATCGTCAACTCTTAGAGTCATTTCTCCTTCGAAGACGTCGATTAGTGCACGAGCCATTTTTAAGAATGGTCTTCCCAAAATAAGGGGGACACGAGGATGGGCATCAAAATCAACGACTACGAAGTCGGCAGGAAAATGGAACTTGCCAACCTTCACAAAGACATCTTCAGCAATACCCTTCGGAATCGTAACCGAACGGGTTGCTAATTCTAGAGTCATTCGTGTTGGTGTAAGCTCGGGAAGTGAAAGTTTTTGCCAAATAGAGAAAGGCATGAGATTTATGCTAGCGCCAAGATCGGCCAAGGCGAAGCACTCTTCAAGCTTTTAGAAATCACAAGGAATGAGAAATTTCCCAGGGTCTCCTAATTTTTCGAGAAGTTTCTTTAGAAGAACCGCCAAAAAATTCTCATTCAAACGAGTTTTGGTGAGTTCAAATAGTTTCTCTTTGTTACTTAGAAGACTCTTGAAAGTGGAAGCAAACTTGGGCATATAGAGAAGAGCATCCGCGAAACTAATGTCGAAGTGTAATTTTTGAAATATTTCAAGAAACTTCTTCATTTGATCATTAGTTTGCTCACGGAGTCTTTGATCATTTAAACGCGAAGGATAAGGTATTGAAGCTTTTGGTTGAACGGAATTTTCCGAGGGTTCAAAAAAAATTCCCAGTTTAGATTTGGTTTTTGGGACAACATGAGGTTGGACGTGTGCGGTACTTCGTGTGCTAGTAATTTGCACTTTGTCCTTTGTAGCCTCATGTTCATGTTCCACTACCTCAGGAGGAGAAGAAGATGAGGTAGTAGGAATCGCGGGTCTATCATAAGAAACTCCACTACGGGTTGTGATCGCCTTTACATCGCCCTTCGGGTTGGCGATCGTGTTGCTTGGTAGCGTTCCGATCCCGAAGGTCGATCATTTAAAGACTTCTTTAGTTCAGAAATTTGACCGATCAACAACCTGTTAGTTTCTTCTTGAGCTTTCATAAATTGTTTCAATAACTCATCGGTTGATGATAGAGTTTGAACAACGGCTTGATTTTGATTAGAAAAATTTTGAGCTCGGTGGTTTTGATTGAAACCTTGATTTTGAAAATTTCCATGGTTTTGATTACCATGAAAATTGTTTCCTTGATTGAAATTACCATAACCTTGGTTTCTATTCAAGTTTCCTTGATTTTGATAACCTTGATTGTAATTTCCCCCTTGATTTGGATATTGGTTCATAGGGGCCTGAAATTGGTTTTGAACATTCGGATTTCTTTGTTGTTGATTTTGATTGAATCGATTTGGATTATTGGGTTGAGAAAAACCAGGTGGACCACCTTGATTGTTAGCACGGTAATTGGGTTCCATTTGAAGACGGTATTGGTTACCTCCTTGATTAGAACTACCGGCTATTGCATTGACTTCAAAAGGATTGCCATCTGTGGCAGTACAATTGTAGTATGCGTGTGGACCACCACAAGTAACACAAACGTCAACCTTTTTGACTTCAGCAGGTTGAGAAGAAACTTTCTTTGTTTTGGTGAGAACCAAAGCATGAATAGCTTTCGTGAGCTTGTCAAGTCTAGCATCGGTGCTAGATTGAGCCACGGGTGTTGAGGAAGAAGGACCAACATTAACTTGGGAAACAACTGATTTGCTTCGTGGAATGCGGACCTTAGACTTATTTTCAATGATCATCAAAGCATCTTTGGTGGTTCGATTCAAGAAATTACCTCCCGCGGAGGCATTAAGAGAGTCTTGATCGACTTGGCTCACACCATTATAGAAAGTGTCGAGTTGCATTAACTCGGAGAAACCGTGATGAGGACATTTACGAAGCATGTCCTTGTAACGATCCCATGCCTCACCGAATGATTCATCGAATTTCTGCGTGAATTTCATGATCTCATTCTTGAGGGCTGTGGTTTTAAATGGAGGAAAGAACTCATTCACAAACTTCTTAACCAAATCTTCCCATGTTTCAATCGATCGAGGGGGTTGTTTGTCTAGCCAATTTTTGGCAGCCCCATCGAGGGAAAACGGGAAGAGAAGAAGTTTGATAGCTTCCTCAGGGACATTTTTGCATTTGATGGTAGACGTGATTTTCTTAAACCATCGAATGTGATCTTGAGGATCGTCCCTTTCGAAACCATAGAATTGACGCGAGGTGACTAAGTTTATCAACCCCGTCTTAAGCTCGAAATTGTCAGCCACGATGGCTGGAATGATGATAGCATCTCCGTAACCCTCGATGGGTGCTTGGAGAAGCTCATTCATAGTGGGCTCGGCCGCCATGATGGGAATAGTACGAATCTCGGGTTCGACTATTCGATTGGTACGTCGTCGATTACGCCTTCTTCTTGGGATGTTATTAAGCGATTGCAAAGGACTTGTTGACGTAGACGAACGCGTGCGCATGCACCACAAAAATATCAATTAAAACAATATTACTTTAACGACAAGGGAACTTAAACCAATAATCAAGAACGCAAGGTTAAACTTTAAGGATAAACGTACAAGGAGCGGGAGAAAAGAATGGATTTCTCACTAGGGCGAAGTTCGTTGGATCGCCCTATACCGTTTCGACTCCTCTTAGTGTATGCTTATCGATTAAAGGTTTTCCAAAATGCAAGTGATACAAAGGCAAGTTTTGATCTTTGGTTTGGGAACTTATTATGGTCACACCTCCAATTGGCAGGTGTTCTGCCTTGGTTTGCGGTGGTAAGATTTTAATGTTGTTATTATTAAACAAAGAAACGGGAAAATCTTTTTGTGTTTTTTCTTAACTTTTATAGATATAATACATATACTAGAAACAAAAGAAAAATATTTTTGGTTTTTTATAAGTTTTATGAAAACGTAACTTCTTGCGAAGGTTCTATAAGACTAATCGTCTAAACCTTATCGAGACTTTGACACACAACCTCCCCGGCAGCGGCGCCATTTGATTTGTTGTGTTTTGGTATGTGGAAACAACAATTATCAAAATATCAACAAACGTGAAGTCTAAGTTATCGTGAGAAAACTAGACGTGAAGTAATATGAGTAAACCGTTTAGGAAAATGATTACCTCGCAAAACTTGTGAAAGTGATATTCAAATTGTGAGATCAGGAAGTGATTTCCCGGGTCGTACCCCAACGAGGTGTGAATAGAAAGCTTCGAATTAGATTGGGATTAAAATCTTGTATGATTGGAAAAGTTATTTGGTGTTACGATATGTTAAATTAAGGAAATTGGAAAATTAACGAACGAAGGTCGAAATAAATAACCTAAGGCAACTAACAAACTAGGAAAAACTTAAAACACTACGGGAAAACATAATTAGGTATCGGGAATCCTAAAACGTTAACTAATTTAAAAAACGCAAAAGCTATTTAAAAATTACGCGAGTGTGCAAAATTAAACGCGAATTTTGAGCTACAAAGATCCTATGAGTTTCCAACTAATTTTCTAACGTACTACAAGACAAAAGAAAATTTTAGAAAAAAGAAAATTAATTTTCCAACAAAAATCTTATTTATTACAAATTTAAAACTAATTAACTCTAATTAAATTCTAATAAATATTAAAATTATTCCTAAAATTCTGAAAATTTTTAAATAAATTCAACTAACTAAAACTGATTTAGGAAAAATATAAAAAGAAATGGTACAGTATAGAAATAAGCAGAAAATAAGTTATTAAGCTAAATAAGCAAAAAGGGGAAAAAAGAGGTTAAATAAAAAACAATGGAGGAGTAAACTGAAAAAGACCCTAGGGCAATTGGTGTTGGGTGTGCGTGGTATGTCTGTTGGTGTGAGGGGAATGGCACAGGTTCGAGCCTTGCCAAACCCTTTTTGGATTTTTTTTTTTTTTTTAGTTTTCTTTTTACTAAACTTATAGACACAAACAATAAAACTCTTTTGAGAATCAGGTTTGGCAACAAACTTAACTCAATCCTATTTCAAATCAAAGATTCCAACATATTTCAAATATCAAAACTTATTTTCAAACATTTTATTTTTTTTATTTATTTATTTTTTCTCTTCTTTTTTTCTTGACTGCCAATATGAGCTTACAAATCAAACAAGCTTAGTCAAGCTTAAGGCTTGTTTAAGCAAAACAATAACAATACACAAGTCCACAATTAACAAGTAATAACAACAACAATCATCAACAAGCAGGTTCGACATAAACAACATCAAGAATAGGCAGCAGCAGTAACAAAAAAATAGGCCAAAGCGGGCTTAATATTAAGCACTAAATAAGCTGATTTGGCAAAACTAAAAGCAGTCCTAAATAGCCTACCTAGGGGGCTATCTAAACCTACAAAAATCTGAACTTAACACTAATCAAGGAGCAATCTACACTCAATTAATTTATCCTAAAAGTCTGAGATGCAGGGAAGGTTAACCTCAGACAGCCCACTTTCAAACCACTTTAGACTGAGCAAAACTTGTCCAATTTGCAAAATTCTTTTTGAAATAGATGGACAAGCTGGGTGAGTTATTAAATCAACAAGATTTGCAGATTTTCATTCATTATCGAGACTTAGAAACTGATTTGAAATTGCCACAAAACTCAGTATGCAAGTTGACTTTTTCAAATTTTGGAACCACTTTGACTTTGGTGAGATTTGAGTGAACCTAAATAAGCTAAACTAACCCTAAATGCACCTAAATTAAGCCACTCAAACTAATTCTAAGCTAGATTGAATGTTTTGCCTCCCCAAACTCCTAACAGGTAGGCTGCTATATTTTTATAAATAAAAGTTGACTTTAGTTTTAGAAACCACCTAAATTTTGGTTGAATGAAACTACTTAGGGCCTAGGTATGATATGTATACAGGATTTAACCACAAACAACAACCAAAGCTCAGTCAAATTCTCTAATCCAAACACCCCTAATGAAACAACATTAGGAGTTTTTCACCACAAATTCAGGATTTATCCTATGAATCGGAAACCTAAGCCTATACTAACAATACATAAGCATAAATTCACATTAAATAGCAGCAAGCAATGACAGAAATCTATGATATCAAATTATGCAAGAAAATGGAAAAATTCTTACAAGTTATCCAAAGCAATAAACCAATGTTGAACCAGTACTCATAACTAAATCCTAAATGCTCCCAAGAGCTATAAACCATATTTCATCATTCATTCTGCTACTGCTACTTCTTCTTCTTCATCAACAATTCTCCATATTTTTGAATTTTTCTCTTTCTTTTTCTTTTCTTTTCTAAATTCTATTTTTTTTTCTTTTTCAATCTGAGATAGCTTTAACAACTTAAATAAAACTAGAAAGTAACAACAAGGAATTTAAGATTTTAAATAAATGCAAGAAGGAATAAACCTGAAAGAAATTTTTCATTAAACTTAAAACTTGAAATTACAAAAGTTAACTGAACTTTTAGAAAACAGAAAAGATACAAAGATAAAAGATGGGATGCCTCATGGGCTTACAATAACCTCCTATTTATACTACAATGGTGGTAGGTACGACTTGAGCCTTCTTGTGCTTGCCCTCTGCCTTTTAGGGTTGCAATGTCATCTTTGGAACCTTGCCATCAAATCCCAACCATTGAATTCTTCAAATACCATCTCAGCCTTCAAATCCAATTTTTGGCGCCCAATTAAGGTTGTGGATTACCAACGTGGCAAGGGTTAGGTACAGGTTTGTGAGTGGGGGGAGATGGTAGTGGGACTGGGGAATGGAGTGGAGAGGACAAATGTTGAGGGTGATGTGAAGATGGTGTTGGGTGTATTGGATGGTTGCAGTCACGGGGGGGGGGGGGGGGGGAGGGATGAAAGAGTTGGAACTGTTGTTTGACCTGAGTTTGACTAGTTTAAGATATTACACGTTTAGGGTGTGGGCTGGGGATATTAAAGGATTGGGCTGATGGGGTATTGGGCCAGGGATGTGTATGATTTGGATTGGTATTAAACACTTTGGATCCGTTTGGTTTAGTGAATGATACAAGGACCAATTTTGTCAATTTATGAAACTGAAGGGTCTGAAATCGTCATATCTCCAAAGTATCAGCAAGGGCCAAGTATGCCAAGTCTTTATTTTCCAAGGACTAAATTTCATTTTTTCATTTTCCAAAATTCCCATGGGGCTATTATTGACAATTCTGCAAACACAGGGACCAAATTTGCCATTTGTGAAATTTCAAAGGTTGAACTTGTAAAAATTTTACCCAAAGATCATTTGTGATTCATTTTGACTTTTAAAGATCAAGGGTTGACTTTTCTTTGAAATAAATGCTTAGGGACTAGTTTTGTCAAATTTTGAAAGTTGGGGGACTGAAACTGCCAATTATGCAAATTTTGTTCGTTTTTTGTTTGTTTTCACTCGTTTTGCATTAGAAACATATAAAACACGATCTTTAGGATTTTCTTCATATTTTGGTGCGTTTTTGAGTGTTTTTAATCGTTTTGCAGTTCAGATTTGACTAAAAATGATGAGTATTTACACACTCATCACGACCCTAACCATCGGCGTAGGTAGTTATATG
The DNA here is from genome assembly GCA_030686995.1 of Artemisia argyi. NCBI lineage: Eukaryota > Viridiplantae > Streptophyta > Magnoliopsida > Asterales > Asteraceae > Artemisia > Artemisia argyi. The sequence goes on along the minus strand of CM060676.1, from coordinate 67,424,845 downwards.
AAGTTGTAGGGAGTACCGACCGAATCACACATGCACTACATAAGACTCACTACAATATAGCTAGATGAGCATTGCACATACAGTCAGGTTGTTGATTGAATAAATGATTAGCAGGTGGGAACGCCTTTTATCTCTTGGTAGTTTCATCAATTTATTATTTTGTTTTATTTACTTTTTGTTATTTTAGCCATTTCTTTATAACTAATCACGTGGATTTAAATCACAATTGTACATTTAGTTTAGTCTACTTTAGGTCACTTAGAGACCCTCTCTCCAGCGAACGACCCGGTCTTACCGAGTCTATACTATACATGAACAGATACATTGCCTGAGAGTGTTGGTGAAGTCTTAATAGATCCGGTACTATAAAATTTAAAATAAATTTCACACATCAAGTTTTTGGCACCCTTGTCGGGGAGTGTTATGTTTATTTAGGATTTTAAAGTAAATTAGTTGTAATTTTATTTATGTGTTTGCGTTTGTTAGGCTTAAATTCGTTTGTTTGGTTATTAGTTGTGTTGATTGTTATATCTGCAGGCCCATATGGCGTATACTAATTTGATAGTATACGGCGTATATCATACATGTTGGTTTAATTTTTGTGTCAACGCTCCTATATGGCGTATACACCCATAGTTGTATACGCGTATAACCCTGTACGGTATATAGACATCTTTTTCCATACGTCGTATAAAAGTTCTGTTTAGATTTTTTAAATTTTCGTTTTTGTGTTTCGTATTATGTTATTCGTATATTTTGTTAAACTCATATTCTATTGATCTTTTCTATAGTATATTTTCAGCTCTTTTTCATGACCCGAAATTCAAATTTGGATCCCGTTACCTCATTTGAAGACCCAGAAAAAGAACTTCACTCTAGAAGGAAGTTGTTTAAACAGGAGACACCTGCCCCACCTAACACTCTCGAACAAAATCATTTTCTAATCCAAGTATGCCAGTTTTTGATAACAAGGTTTTCAATATGGATGAGTCATCTAGTAGTGATAAAGGAAAGCTTTCAATAATAATGTTGGATAAATAATGCACTAGGGGAACAATAACAACTTGGGAAGAGCTCAGAAAGAGGTTCTTAGCTAAATTTTGCGCACCTTTGAAGACTTCAAGGAAAATTGAGGACATTCAAAATTTCTAACAAGAAGTCGATGAATCGCTCTATACAACATGGTAAAGGTATAAGAACCTACTTTTTATTTGTCCCCAACGTGATTTAAACGATATGCAAGAGGTTATTCAATTCTATAAAGGACAGGATATTCCAACAAGGCAGATGTTAGAATGTCAGGGACCTATCCCTCTCATGAACCCATTGAGGCAAAAATTGCAATTCAAGGAATGGCCAATCATTCTTTCATGTGGCATTACAGATGAGGAGTCATAAAGAAGGATCAGAGTGATTGAGGTAATTTTGTGGCCTTAGCGGTAGCGATTGATACTTTGGAAAATAACATTAAGTTAATGAATTAAAAGGTAAATGCTATTCAAACTATCTGTGAAGTATGTGATGGAAATCATTTGCAATCTAAATGTCCATGGATCAAGAACGAGGTCATGATTGAAGAAGTTTGTTCTAGTATTTCAAACATGGGGCCCAAAAGTAGAGATATGAATAGAAGGATAGTTTCGAAGATTTATTTCAAACCTTCGCTCAGGAATGCCTAAGAAGACATGAAAATACCAAAAAGAATGATGCGAATGTGCAAGAAGAAACATGATGTCATCATAAGAGCACAAGGTGTATCAATAAATAAATTGGAAGGGAAAATTGGCCAACTAGCTCATATCATTCAACGGATCCCTCGTGCTATACCCATATTTAATGTGGCTAATCCAAGAGATCATATATAAGTAGTAACCATACAGAGTGGTGCAGGATCAGGATATGAACCGCCTCCCATCCCTCTTTCGGATATTCATAACATTACACCCATTTTCTCTGAACCTCCTAATGATTCTGTTCAAGGGGACGCTGAAGACAACATTGGGAATGAGGAGGATATATCTTTTCAGACACATAAGACACCCAAGGCTACACCGGTCGTGGAACCATATATTCCACAGATACATTTTCTATGCAGATTGAAAAAGGAGAGAGAGGAAGCCGAGCAAAAGAAGTTTATTGAAAGTTTGAAGCAACTAAATATCAACATTCCTTTCATTGAGACATTGGTACAAATGAAAAAATATGCTAAATGTTTCAAGGATCTATTGACAAAGAAGACTAAGCGTAAAGACGCTCCACGGGTGATGATGAATGAGAGGTGTTCAACAATTCTTCAAAATATGTTACTGTTGATATAAATAATGCGTAAAAACGTTATTAATATTTTTCGATATCCCTATGTTTTGACGATCACAAAATATAAAATCATTAAACGTAAAATCATTACGTAAATAAGTATTTAGTGACAAAATATCATTATATCCAACTAATTCACTTAAGGTATGAATAAACAAGTGCCTAATATATTTTATGATCAAAGGAAGGTTTATTTACTAATTACAAATTATATAAAATGGCATAAACATTTTATATATTTAATAAAAACACTTTTGGTAATTAAAAGAAAATGTTTATTTTATAATAAATATATGAATTCAAAATTTTAACCAAATTCAGTTAAATTTTCACCAAATAAACTTTCCCCAGAAAAGACAAAGAATCTGGCCGTTTCATATGGGTGGCCTCCATAATTATAAGGGGCGGCCCCCTTAATTTTAAAGGGGCCGGCACACAATTAAGGGGGCCGGCATACGCTCCTGTGTCAGATTTCTTTGCCTATAAATACTGGTTCAAATCTGAATTTTTTCCTCACCTTTTGCACTAAAACTTTCTGTTCTAATTCACTCAAATCATCTTCCTAAATCCTTTGATCATAAACACATTAGTTCTTGTTTTCAAGTGATTCTATCCATCCTCATTCAAAGTGCAAGAGAAGAATACTCCCTTCATCTCAAACCAAGAAGTGTTGAAGATTAGTATTGTAGCTTGTATTTATTGTATAGTTGTGTAGTGATTATAATTGATAGATCTAGGTGGGTTAGTAGTTATGAACTGAAGTAGTGAAGAAATAGTTGTGGTATGAAGAAGAAGTTGTGAAGGTGTGAGAAGTAGTGTAGTAGTAGTTTTGTGTACAAGTTGTGAAGAAGGCGTGTAGTGGTGTGAGATTGGTTCTAGCTACTATTAGGACTCGACATTTAGCTTAGTGTCGTTAATTGGTGTAAGCGAAAGTTGCGTAAAGTTTCTCCGCCAAAAAGGGAGTTTGTTGACATAGTGAAGAAAACTCTCGAGTAGGTGACTCGAGGAGTGAAGTAGGGCGAAGAGGTGCTTCGTAGCCGAAGCACTATAAATATCGTGTGTTGTGGTTTGATCTCTCTATCTCTATCTTTTCATTTCTTTCATATTTACGTTATCTTTATTTAGTTAGTTAGATTAAATTGTTTGAGTTGTGCAAGTGTTGAAATTCACATAAATAAGAATCAAAGTTTTTTTTATCAAACAAAGTTTTTAAAATATAAATTGACGTAAAACTATTCAACCCCCCCCCCCCCCCTTCTAGTTTTCCACAATTGGCATCAGAGCTACGTTAAACAAGGTTTTTAAAATAAACTGTATTTGAAAAACTTGAAACGATCTATGAAATCTGAAAAATATTTAGAAGGTCAATCTATACAAAGACCACCACTATTTGAAAGTGATGGTTTTCTTTATTGGAAAAATCGATTCGAAACATATGTGAAATAAAAAGATCTAGATCTTTGGCATGTTATTACTAACGGTGATTTTCCTCCTATACAAAATAATCCCGAAACCAAAAGGGATGAAATTGTACCTTTTGAAAAATAAAACGATGATTTGAAAAAGAAACTTGCTAAAAATAATGAGGCTAAAATGGTTATTTATAATGTGTTACCACGCAAAGAATATGAAATAATTTTTATGTGTAAAACCGCAAAAAAATATTTGGAACTCTTTACTAATCACTCACCAAGGTAATAGTCAAGTCAAAGATAATAAAATAGATCTTCTTGTACAACAATATGAACAATTTACGATTCCGGAAGAGGAATCAATTGATAATGCTTTTGCTAGATTTAACACTATTATCACAAGTTTAAAAGCACTTGATGAGAATTTTTCTAGCAAGAATTTTGTAAGAAAATTTCTTAGGGCTCGCCATCCGAAGTGGCGTGCTAAAGTGACGGCTATTGAGGAGTCAAAGAATCTATCAACTCTACAACTTGATGAGCTCATTGGAAACTTGAAAGTGTATGAGGTGATAATAAAGAAAGATTCTGAAATGGTCAAAGGAAAAAGGGAGCAAACCAAGTCAATCGCATTGAAAGCAAAAAAGGACTCTAGTGACGAAGAATGCTCAACCTCCGAAAGTGAAGATGAAGAGTATGCCATGGCCGTAAGAGACTTCAAGAAATTCTTCAAAAGACGAGGAAGATACGTTAGACAACCGTTTGATGAAAGAAAAACATTCCAAAGAAACAAGGACGACAAGACTAGCATGAATGAAAGAAAGTGCTTCAAATGTAGAGATCCAAATCATTTTATTGGAGAATGTCCGAAATTATCAAGAAGTCAAAACCACAAGGCCTTTGTAGGAGGAGCATGGAGTGATAGTGACAACGATGAAAAAGAGACAACAAAAGAAGAAAAGTGTCTCATGGCAAGATCTTCCAATGAGGTACGTTCCGAAACCGAGTACTATAGTGATGATAATTTATCGTTAGATGAAAAAGATTTAGATAGCGAATATAGTAGATTATGCAAACTAGGACAAAAAGTCATAGCTAAAAATAAACTACTAAAACACACTAATAATAAATTAAAGGATGAAATTCTTGAATTAAAAATAAAACTACAAAAGCTAGAAAAAGGAAAAGAAAGTATTATAGAATGTAAAGAATGTCTAGTTGTTAAAAACGAGAATAAACAACTTAAGGAAGAAATTATTAGATTTGAGAAATTTGAAAATAGTAGTCAATCACTTAGTAAAATAATTGGCTCTCAAAGAATTGCCAAAGATAAAACCGGCTTAGGATACGACTCAACTGAAGCATCAACTAGTAAATCTAAAAATGTAAAGTTTGAAAGTGAAACTAGTGAACTAAAACCTTTAGAGTTAAAACCAAAGTGTATACTTTTGAAAGATAGATTAGTACCTATTGCAAGTGATGAAGAAATACCCTAAAGTCGACAACCTCCTCTGGCGAATAAAAAGAATATCGATACCCTCACATTCGATTTGTTCTAAATTCCTGATGTGTCTCACTCTATCCATAATTGTTCTTTGATTAATTAATTTATTAAAGATCAAACGTGGGACGGTGTTTCACTATTTCTTTATAAGTTTGTAGGGTCATTGTTATATTCTTTGGTTTGTCTTTTAGTGCATGCAATTCTATCTTTTAGATTTATACTCTAAAATTTATTTACTGATTCGGCGATTGTGGATCAATGCTGGGTTGGTGCTATTTTTTGATGTTCTAGAATTGAAGGTTTTGTTTTGACGTGTAATGATGAAGGGTTTCTTGGATTCGGGTGGAGGGGGTGAGAAAAAGAAAAAGAAAAAAGACAATGAATCGAGGGGTGTGAATTTGGTTTCTTCAACGATAGAGACTCAATTCCCATCTCTTAAGGTGACGAAGGATGTGGGTACTTCTGCTACCAGTGATTCGATGGGCACTAAGGGTTTTTTGTGTTATAAGAGTGTGACAAAGGGGACGGCTGATACGTATTATCCTCCTAGGTCTATTGGTGATGCTGTAACGAGTTCTGTTGATGAAAAGATCCGTGACATGGAACGAAAAATTGTCGAGGGTAAGCTTGTGTTCGTGGATGATGATGGGGTTCCATTACCTCTTAATAATGAGACTCCTGTCAGTACTGCTGCTTATGATGGTATCGAATTGGGGTCTCAATCAACTCGTGAAGCTAACATGGAGCAACTAACAAACCAAGTGAAGCCGGTTTCACTTGGTAATGTTGTTAATGATTCGCATGGGGCTGATAACAACATTATGGACAATGTTAAGGTTGTGTTGGATGATGGGGAGCAGCTTCAGGTTACATATGATTCTAATTCGTCTTCTAACGGCTCTAAACAGCCTAATGTGGAACAATTAATAGCTAATGCGCATAAGAATTTTGATGATGCCCTAAATCTAATTCAAAGTGAGATTGTTGCTAATGATGCTAATTTAACTAGTACTCCTCCTTCATGTACTAATTCTGGTCCTAATGTGAATATGAATAAGAGTGAAACTTCTGGTCCTATTACTCCCAAGGTTGTTACTACGAATGGTACTGGATTAAAGTAGGTTTCTTACGCGGGTGCTACTTCTAATGAACCTCAGAAACACGTGTCTAATTTTCGGAGGTTGGAATGTAGCAAAAAGAAGGATGATGTTGACCTTTTAGTTCCAATGAAAGTTATGGAAGAGGTGAACACGAGGTTTGAGAATACTCTCTACGGTTACTTCCTTGGCCAACGTCTTGCTTTTCTTGTTGTTGATTACTATGTCCGCAATGCATGGGCTAAGTTTGGTGTGCAAAAGGTAATGATGAATGCTAAGGGGTTCTTCTTTTTTAAGTTCAATTCGAAGAAAGGTGTTGATGATGTGCTTGAAAACGGTCCTTGGTTGATCAGAAATGTTACTATTATTCTTAAACCATGGACTTTGAACACAAACCTACTTAAAGAGGATTTGACTAACATCCCAGTGTGGGTTAAATTCCATGATGTTCCCCTTGCTATGTTTTCTGATGATGGCCTCAGTCTTCTTGCCACACTGATTGGCACGCCCAAAAGGTTAGATGCTTTTACAAGCCAAATGTGCAAGGAATCGTGGGGCCGTAGTAGTTTTGCTAGATACATGATTGAAGTGAAGTCAGATGAGGTGCTTCGGGATAGCCTCACTGTTGAGATACCATTACTTGATGGTTCGGGTTCGACTATTGAGAAGATACGGGTTGAATACGAATGGAAACCACCTCGGTGTGATAACTGTAAGATCTTAGGTCATTCACTGGTTGATTGTCTTAAAGTTGTTGCACCTCCAATTCAGCCTACTAAGCCGGTTAATGATGGTTTCACGACTGTCAATAATAAAAAGAAGGGTAAGCAAGGTGGTTCTACGACGCGAGGTAAAGGAGGGTTTACTAAACCTGTTGTGGGTAAGCAGTTTCAGTATCAACCCAAAAAGAATCCTATAAAACCTAAGAAGGTGGATGGCACTAAGAAGAAGGCTTCTTATTTGCCTAGTACGAGTGGAACAAAGATTTCTACATCTAATCAGTTTGCTGCTCTTAATATGGATGACACAGATGCCTTTGGTATTCTGTCTAATGACAACAACAAGGATGTGGATGCTTGTCGTACAATGGAAGTTACTGCGGATGAGTCTACTAAGACAGGTAATACAATGGAAGTTAATGAGAAGAGTCTATTAAAATTGGTAGTGTTTCACAAGATCCTCTTGTGAGTGATTTAAAAGAGAAGGAGTCAGTTGTGGCTCCTAAAACTGGTGTTTCTTCTTCTCCTCCCACCTCTTCTACTAAGAGGGTTAACCCTTTTTCTAAGGTGGGAGAGATCGTGATTTCGGATTCTGATGATGAGGTGGTTGTTAATCCATTTGATGAGTTTGCTAATTTATTTGGTGGTGGCCAAGAGTTTGAAGATGCTGATGATGACTATGACTACGATGACTATGCGAACCAGGTTTATGATCTTCCGGGGAATTTGGATGCCTTTAATGCCATTTATGGCACTAGGCTTCAAGGTCGTAGGAAGTAATTTATTTGTTATGTCTTATGTTGTCATGTGAGTAATGGTGTGTTTTTCTTGTTTAGAAAATAGGAAGTATCTTGTTATGTAAGTTTACCTATGTAACGGGCTGAGATATGGGATTCACCCATATCCATTGTACTTCAACGTTTTGGTTTATATATTTACCAGGGTGCAGGATTACTCCCCTTTACCCAAAAAAAAGTGATGAAGAAATTAAAAGCTTTCATAAATCATCTTTAAAACCCGAAGTAGAACCCCCTAAGCCAAAAATAAGATCTAAAACTCCACCACCTAGAAAACCAAATAGTCCTCATCCTAGGTCTAAAACTCCTCAACCTAGAGTAAACCAAAATAGATGAAACTTTCACAATAATCATCAAATGTGGAACTTCAATCCTTGGGGAATGATTCCACCATACATGCACCCAAGTCAAATACATAACGTCTTTGGACCAAACAACTTTGGTCAAATGAGACAATGGGGACCAACAAGATGAATTCGTCATACGTTGGCAAGCTTGGTTTTCTATCCGCTTTCACATGGTCATGAAATATCTTGAAGACTTTGAAGATTTGCTTGTTGAAGACAAAAAGTTTCCATGGCTCATCATCTCGTCGAGAGGATGATGAAGAGGATGAATTTATTCATCGTGCTCCCTCTCCCGATACGTTTCTTGAAGACTTGGAAGAACTTGAAGAAGACGATTACCAAGTGCCATCTCCTTCCTCTCAAACTAACCAAGTACTATTTGAGCGACAAACCAATTTGCTCAATCAAAACCGAAGGATATGCGAGGAGATGCAAGGAGGCTTCAAGTCCATTGCTAAGACGATTGGAGGATTGTTCAAGAAGAAGAAGTGACGGGGTCTTTTTATTTGCTTTGGATGATCATGTTTGTTGAACTATTAGTTTGTTGAATAATTGTTTCTTGTGTGCTATATTTCCGATATATATTCGGAAATTAATATTTGTTGCTATGATTTTAGACACACTTATACCATGTTATTAGTTAACTTATTGTTATTAGTTGCTCTTCATGTATGCATGTTTTTATACTTGCTTTTAATCTATGCTTCCATGATTTGTGTATGATTAACACGGGCTTGCTGCAAACACAAAACCAAAACAAACCACTTTTAGAAAATTTTTGAAATTTGGTTGTCTGGAAATTTACCAGATGGGCGGCCCCCATAATTAACACAGGCGGCCCCTTTAATTTTAAGGGGGCCGGCCATGAATTAAGGGGACCGGCCACCTGGAATAGTTTTTACATTGTTTTCTTTTGCAACTTGTGACTTCTTTTGCTAGTCCCAGCTACAATTTCCCTTAAAAACTAAACTGATTTTGGAATCTAACAAAGCAATTTCAAATTAATACCATTTCTAATCATGATTTCATGCTATATAACCCTTTCCACCTTCATCTACACTTCATTATCATCATCAACCTCAACAAATTCATCATGTCATCACCAAAAACCACCACCCCCAACAAAGCTAAGAAACAAAAACTTGTTATCATCCCACCAAAACAACTCTTTATTGATCTCACTAATGAAGACAATAACACTCCATCACCACCACCTCAATGCTCATCTCCTAGTGCTCTAAATGCACCATCCAAAACACCATCAACACATGGAACCTCCACCTCTTCCATACCATCATCATCATCCATCAATGACCACATCAACACTCATCTATCACCTCCACCAAGAATTCCACCACCACCACCTCTTGAAAATGCAACCTTAGACATCACCCTTTCATTATCACCCATCACACCTCTTGATGCACAATTCTCACCATCACCACTCAATCTACCAAATTACAATCCCATCCCATGGAGCTTACTTGAAGCCCATGGTGATACTTGCCTTTGTTGCATCCATAACCGAACCATCATCATTGGATTAAGAGATGAAATTCACTACATGTTTTCATACCTTGAAAGCTTGTTCCCTCAACCTCAACCAACAACATCCACACCTTCACCACCAACATCAACCACACCTCCACCTCCATCAAACACACTTCCATCAACCCCATCATCTCCACCTACAACTTTGCTCCTCCCAAACTAAGCATGGCTCATGGTTGGAAAATAAAATTGTTTTAACCATTTTGATGAACACGCTCTAGGAAAAACATTTCTATTAGAGTTTTGGTTGATTGTAAGCCCTTAAGGCTTTAGTTTCTTAGTTGTATTATTCATGCATCTTGGATGCATGTTGCTTGTATTTTCATCCATTTAGTGAAGTGTTTCCTTCCATGCTTCTATTGCTTGTTTTATTCATATATATAATTGTTGCATGCATATATATATTGTATGTTCTAAATATTTTTGCAAGCATTCCATATCTCGACTTGTCTTGTAACCTTAAAACGAGGGGGAGTACACATCAAGGGGGAGCTCATCCAACTTCGGGACAACCTTTTTGATGTTTACAAAAAGGGGGAGAAGTGATACAAAACTCACTAAATACTTGCATATATAATAATTTTTGATTTAACGAGTTTAGATTTTGTAATCATCAAAAAGGGGGAGATTGTTGATATAAATAATGCGTAAAAACGTTATTAATATTTTTCGATATCCCTATGTGTTGACGATCACAAAATATAAAATCATTAAATGTAAAATCATTACGTAAATAAGTATTTAGTGACAAAATATCATTATATCCAACTAATTCACTTAAGGTATGAATAAACAAGTGCCTAATACATTTTATGATCAAATGAAGGTTTATTTACTAATTACAAATTATATAAAATGGTATAAACATTTGATATATTTTAGAAAAACACTTTTGGTAATTAAAGGAAAATGTTTATTTCATAATAAATATATGAATTCAAATTTTTAACCAAATTCAGTTAAATTTTCACCAAATAAACTTTCCCCAGAAAAGACAAAGAATCTGGCCGTTTCATATGGGCGGCCCCCATAATTATAAGGGGTGGCCCCCTTAATTTTAAGGGGGCCGGCACACAATTAAGGGGGCCGGCATACGCTCCTGTGTCAGATTTCTTTGCCTATAAATACTGGTTCAAATCTGAATTTTTTCCTCACCTTTTGCACTAAAACTTTCTGTTCTAATTCACTCAAATCATCTTCCTAAATCCTTTGATCATAAACACATTAGTTCTTGTTTTCAAGTGATTCTATCCATCCTCATTCAAAGTGCAAGAGAAGAATACTCCCTTCATCTCAAACCAAGAAGTGTTGAAGATTAGTAGTGTAGCTTGTATTTATTGTATAGTTGTGTAGTGATTGTAATTGATAGATCTAGGTGGGTTAGTAGTTGTGAATTGAAGTAGTGAAGAAATAGTTGTGGTGTGAAGAAGAAGTTGTGAAGGTGTGAGAAGTAGTGTAGTAGTAGTGTTGTATACAAGTTGTAAAGCAGGCGTGTAGTGGTGTGAGATTGGTTCTAGCTACTATTAGGACTCGACATTTAGCTTAGTGTCGTTAATTGGTGTAAGCGAAAGTTGTGTAAGGTTTCTCCGCCAAAAAGGGAGTTTGTTGACATAGTGAAGAAAACTCTCGAGTAGGTGACTCGAGGAGTGGAGTAGGGCGAAGAGGTGCTTCGTAGCCGAACCACTATAAATATCGTGTGTTGTGGTTTGATCTCTCTATCTCTATCTTTTCATTACTTTCATATTTACGTTATCATTATTTAGTTAGTTAGATTAAATTGTTTGAGTTGTGCAAGTGTTGAAATTCACATAAATAAGAATCGAAGTTTTTTTTATCAAACAAAGTTTTTAAAATATAAATTGACGTAAAACTATTCAACCCCCCCCCCCCCCTTCTAGTTTTCCACAGTTACCGTCTAGAGAAAAAGATCCAGGGATTTTACTATTCCTTGTAACATTGGTAACTTAGTTATTGACAATGCTTTAGATGATTTAGGTTCTAGTGTTAGTCTAATGCTATAAAACCCTAAATTTTGAATTCCCAATTTTATGCTTTATTTGAAATTTTACCTAAGTTATATAATAATTAATTAATACACTAAACTATGTGATATATGACATTAATACATTATGAACTTTAACTTAAGGTATATATACTTACTAAAAATTTGTTACAATCACACCCTAATTTAAAACATAAGAGATAAGAACAAGAATTAACGTGTATATTCCTATATAATTTGAAGATCACATTTGTCCACCTCTTAGCCCATTATCACGACACACTCGCTTTTGCTTTCTTTGCCTCTAGCTACTTAGATGTTTCAGTTCGATACGGTATTAAACTCTTTCCAAAACAAAGGACACGCTTTCTCTGAACTTAAAACATACGGCCTCCTTTTCATCATTCGACACAAACAGAATAACACATCAAGGTTCCTGGTTCTTTTTCCTTTCAAGACCAAGGTTGAAGATTTGTTTGCTGTGGTGATCATTCGTGGTGATAAAGGGTTTGTTGATTGTGCTTGTAATCGACTTAGGGTAGTCCTTGTTCTCTTGTTTTCTATCTCGTTCCAGCCAAGACGTATCACCATCAATTTTGTTTTCCTTCCATTCGACACATACAATATGAATTAAACAACACCTCAACATAATCTTAATAATGCTCTTTAATTTGTTGTTGTTTCGTGTACATGTTAACCTATATGTATATGAATATAATGCCACATGAAATCATGATAATAACATGCCTAAAACTTTTTTTGGTAAAGGGTTTTACCCCGGTAAATAACATGCCTAAACCCTAAAACTTGTACTAATCGACCATGGTTTTTCTGTTTTGGGTTAAGCTACATATGTATAACACTAATCTGATATGTAAGCCCTAATTTGATCATTTAATGGACCTTGCAAAACCTGGAAACCCTAATACATGTTTAACGAGAAAGGTTTAATGTTTAGGGCTTGTCTTATGATTTTATGGAAGTTATGTGTCTCGTTGTTATTTTGTTTGTGTGTATGGGTTTGGTGTCAACATGTAGGATCTAAACGTGTGTAATCTTAACTAAGTTAAACCTATGAAACATATGTTACAACCAGACCAAAAAGGGAATTAGACATAGAGCTTGGTTTGGTCTCATTATAACACATATATGTCTCGTTATGTATATATGTCGAATGTGTGACAGCATGTGTGGTTGAGTGTGTGTTAATTGATGTCTTAAAACATGTTGTAAACTGAATTAGATAGCTTAGAGTCATGTTTGTGGTTTAGTTAAACTTTGGTCGCATTTGAGGTTGTTTTTGTCACGTTAAAGGGTTAGGTGTTAGGGTTTGTTTTGGGTGTTGCATGCTGTCTAGAAATTAGGTCAAATTGAATGAGGTGAAACTTGATGATACTCACATGTTTTTCCAAAATTTTGAATCTAAAACTGATTTCATGAAGTGTGCTATCTAAATACCAAATTTTGTCGTCATTGGTGGTCGGGAAAGCAATCTTTTGATTTTTAGAAGTTTAAGTGTCAAATCTGAATATCGGATCTGGAAAATCAGTCGGTTCTTATGATTTTTAATTTCCAAACTATAACGAATTAGAACCCCCAATGTTTGTAGGTGAATATTCAATATGTTAGTTAGTTAGTTACTGGAATTTTTATGAATTCATGGTCGAGACATGTTTAATAAATACAAACTTTCAGGGTATACCTGCAGTGCACCTTCTGGATAGGTTTGGGAAAACAATTTTTAAAGTGGTACTTTCCCTTTGAAATAAAATCTAGAAAAATTACAGTAATTACATAACATGTATAAGTATCTATGATAATTATTTGAGCACCTCAGTAAGTATATAAGTATGATTTTAAATTCATAAACAAAGGGACCTGAATGTGATAAAATCTGAATTATAATATAAGCTAAGGGTTTGGTTTAACCTAACATGTTTTGCTCCTAATTCATTTGAAACACCAATCCAATATACTTTTAAACCTATGTTATGAATATTTACAATTTCACATGTGAAACCCTAAAACACATTAATGAATGAGCTAATAAGTATTTAAAATCTGTTATGACATTAATGAACGTATAAGTAATATATGATTATAATTCGTGTAGATTCAGTGAAGAATGAGTGATCCATTTTCCCTTGTATTTTGTGGAAAACTAGAATGGGGGGGGGGGGGGGGGGGGAGTTGAATAGTTTTACCAATTTATTTTCCTTAATTAGAAAAGTTACTTTAAAAAACTTATATTCAATTCTTTTGTGAAATCAACCAACACAAATATGAAATTGATGTATACTATCAAATGTAAACAATAAATATTGAGAGTAGATATGGAAAGGTCAAACCGAGACAACGAGATTTATAGTGGTTCAGTAATGAAGGTCTTCTTCGCCCTACTCCACTCCCCGAGTACCCAACTCGAGAGTTCTAAGCACTATGTCAACAAATCTCCCTTCAGGTGGAGAAAACCGTACAACGTCGCTTATCATAATTTCCTACACTAAGCTAAATGTCGAGTACTAATCTAGCTATTACCAATCTCACTCACGTTCCACACGATCCTTAATTCTCACACGATCTACACAATCCTTACTTATCACACGATTAACACGATCCCCACACTCTACTCTTGATCCACTTGATCAACACACTAACACACTAGCTACAAAAGATCTCAAATGTCTAAACAATAATGATCCACACAAGATGACTAAACAATACAATGACAACTTGATGTATGTCAAGATACAACAAGTAAACTACAAGTAATGCAAGTGCATTACACAATGAATCTAACACCTTGTATCTTGTTGATACTTTGTATTCTTCTCTTGGACTATAAGAGGAATGAAGGTGATCTTTGGTTTGATGAAATAATCACTCTTTAAACAAAATAAAACTATATAAATGATCAAGGAAATGTAATTGTGAATAAGGACTCAAATACAGAAAGGCTTTTGTGAAAAAAGGATGCTTAAAAACTGTGAAGTGGGCTGGTATTTATAGGCAATGAAGATATAACCGTTACAGGGGGGACGGTAACACTAAATACCAGATGGTAACACTAAATTTAGTGGTACTGTGGTACCTTCCCAGACAAGGGCGCTCCTAATTTTGTTTTTAGTGGTGAAAGTTTATTTGGGGAAGTTTGGAGCTGATTTGTGGGGAAAAATAGCTGTTGGGAATTTTAAACTTATTTCCCTAATTAAAACATTTTTTATAATTCAAAGATAATTTGTCAAATGTGTGTTTGAAAAATGTTTTGTCACATTAAAATGTGAAGTTTGAAACACAAATTCACTTCTTTGATCATTTGTCAAGTTGTAAATTTGTTTGTTCTTACCTTGACTGATTTACGTAGAAACGAGATATTTTGACTAAAAACTTGTTTACCTTAATTTTGACGTAAGATATTTTTACATTTTGTTATCATCAAAACGCAAGGATATCGAAAGATATAAATGTCGTTTTTAGACATTATTTGTATCAACAATCTCCCATTTTTTGATGATGACAAAACATAAACGCATTTTATGTGAAAGATTAATTTTAACAAGTTTTTAGTATGAGTTTATATCCTATTTCTCCCCTTTTTGTCGAAGGAAAATGATCGCAATGGCTCCCCCTTGATGAATAATCCCCCTCATTTGGAGGACACCAAGGAATCGAGCAATGGTACTTGCTACAAAACAAAGTTAGATGACACACATACACAATATCTAACATGTAGCAACCAAGAAAAATATCCAACCATGAACAAAGAAAGGGCTAAGAAGTCAAGACAATATAAACCAACCATACAATAAGCCCATGCATTCATAATGAAAATATCATACATAAAGTATGACTACTTCACATACAAGAAAATATACTACAAGAAGCACACATTAATCTTTAGTGACTTGAGAGGCCCTAAGATTTGCTTCTAGTCCAAAAGAGATCTTAATCATTTATTTTTGAAAACTAAACATGAACATATTTAGTTGTTTAGGCTATTGGTTGGTGGAGGAGGTGGTATGATGGGTTCTTGTTGTGGTGTCAAGAGGTGTTCTAAATAGGAGAACATGAGACCCAGATCATGTCTAAGGTTAATGATGAGGTTGCGGTTGTGATGACAACATGGACAACTAAGGCTATGTGGTTCAAGTAGATAGAGAATGGGGTGGCCCATAAGTGGTTGTGGAGATGGAGATGCGGAGGATGATGATGTGTTGTAAACAAGTTAAAGTGGAATTGTTGGTGACAAGGTGAATGTCAATGCTAAAGGTTGAGGTGGACTAGGTGGTGGTGAGGGTGTTGTCCTAAATGTGGGTGAGGAAGATGAAGTTAGATTAGTGTAAATGGTTTTGAAAGGAGCAAATGGTGTAGAAATAGATGAAGTTGAGTTGGTGGAAGGTAGTGGTGTATGAAGGTCCTCATCATCATCTGGTGTTTGATCAATGAAAGTATCTCCTTTGGTGGTTTGATGTTAAGTATTGGTTTCTTGGTCTTGTGTGAGGTGGTTGCTATAGTTGAATACATGGTGAGTTTGTGATGAAGGATTGATTGTGAGGAAGATGAATGCATGATAAGTGCTTAAATAGCCAAATCAAGCATGCATGGATTATAGGGTGATGAGCTTAGGGAATTGGAAATATTGGAATCAGCTAATGTTGGCAGAGTCTAAGGTAACAGAAGTCAAAAACTGAAAGCAAACAATCAGAAACGTATTTCCAAGGGACAGTACCACTAAAGCACCCTCGGTGCCACTAAATTTAGTGGTTTCGTGGCACAATTAGTGGTGACGTGACCTGCTGAATACGATTTTTCCAGTTCTATAGGATTTAGGCTGCCTAAATGGGTAATTCTAGGGGTACTATTTGTAGCAAATCCTATTGCCTCAATTCACTAAAGGATAATCACATGAATTTCATAACAATAGCCACATCTATCACTAAACAAAAACATGTGATTAGATACATTTAGGCTACTATTAAGCATGCAAACAAGCAAATAATATGATTATCTAGATTAAGCAAGAAAAAAGCATGTTAAGAAAAAAATGAAGATAAGTAAAAGCATGAAGAGAAATTTGGGGTGTTATTTATGGTGTAAACTCAATCACTTCACCTGTTTATTCATGTGTTTGGTGCTCAGAATAATCAGGCAACAATAACTCTTCCTCCTCACCCTCATCAATTTTATCCACCACCACCTCTAAAGCAAACATTTGACCACTACACTTATGGCCAGGAACATACTCTTGATCACAGTAAAAACACAAATTCTTTGCTCTTCTTTCTTGAAATTCCTTTTGTAACAATTGTCACTTGGGATATGGTGTATTAAAAATACTTTTAGCTGCTAAAGTAGTGTTTGGAATAGGCAACTGTTTCATTGTGTTGCTAGGTGTAGGAGTGTAGCTGTGATTGTTAGTCAAGAACCTAGGTGTAGGCAATAATGGAGGTTTATACTTTTGCTTATTTACATTAATCATGGCCTCTTGGATTTCAGACAACTGATATGCTTCTGCTAGTGTTCTAGGCTTAAACATTCTAATAGCCAATTCTACATCAGTTTGTAAACCAACAATGTAAAAGCTTATTTGCTGATCTTCAGGCAATATCACTATACTAATCAATTTGTCAAAAGCATTTTGATATTCCTCAATAGTGCCTATATATCTTACATTCTTAATATCAGCCATTGGATCATCAAAAGCATTACCAAACCTTTCAAGAATAACAGTTCTATACATAGGCCAAGTCACATTTTCACCCATAATTTGTATAAACTGCATATGCCACATACTAGCAATATCTAATAGGTGAATGGAAACAAGTTGTACTGATGCGTGGAATTGCACTCTCGCAAAAGGTTTTACCTCTCAAGGGATCTTGAGAAGCTTGCAATCCCCACCAGCCAGTGTACCTGACCGTTGTAGTATAGTATAATGACAAGTACCGGGGGATTGATCATTCAACTCAAAGAATAGTGTTCACTAGGGTTAAAACTCAATTAAACTAGGTCTAGAGATGATGGATGATTCTTTTTGTATTTTGATGTTTTATGGAAAGCAAGTAAAAATCTCGGGTTTTGAAGGAGTGGGCGGAATTAGTTGCTAATCAACTAACCCAAATAACTAAAGATGCAATCAAAATAAAATAAAATAAACTTAAACTAATTATGGCGAAAACAATAATGAGAGAAAATGTGTTTACTTAGATTTCACTACTCCCTAGCTATCTTTTACCGGTTGATTAGTTTGTTACAATTGCATGGATTACGGGTTATATTCCTTAATACCATTCGTAGGGCCGTGTACGATCTTCCCTAACTCTATAAGCTTCTACCTCTTCCTATGTCGAGCCGACTACTACCTCCTAACATGGCCTCATTAGTAGTTACCTATGCATTAAATATAACCAATATATCGTAGTACACCTCCGATCATGTTTCTTAAGACGTTCAAGCAAGTTACCAAATGGAAGTCTGCCAGTTTTCTTAAGCCTAACTTCGAATTCATTCATCCATAATAATTATAAAAAAACAACCAACCAATAATCAATATTTAAGTTTCATTACATCTAAGCAAACACAAAGAAAACCTAGCCTAGCATGTCAAAGAGAAGACAAGCATAATATATAATCAAATAAAACATAGACATATTGAATGATTTGTTGAAAGACTTATCTTCAATTAAGCATGGATGAAACAAGGGTTTGAAACCCTCAAAATAGCAGTAAAATTCGTTTGGGGTTTTCTCCCTTCAAAGTTGCACACAATGAATTAGAAAACTATATATAGATTTTACATCCTGACGGCGTCAAGAGTAAGGTCTGACGTCGTCAACTCGCAGCCAAAATAATACTCGTATTGCGTAGATCCACTTCTGACGCCGTCACTCTTTGCATACTCTGGGCCGTCTCTCTTTGTGACAATACGTGACGGCCTTGGCAACCCTAAAGGGTGACGCCGTCACGAATCTTTTGGAAAACTCTCTGGCGCGTCACGTGTATTTGATTTATCCACCTCTTTGTCAAGTCTTGACGCCGTCACTAGCAATCTGTGCCGCCGTCAGGTACAAGTTTCAGCATGATTTTAAGACTTTGTCGATTTCTTCACTTTTTAGCTCTAAAAACGTCCAAAATGCTTCCTTTTATAAATTTCCTCTCAAAAGTACCTAAAATGACAAAAGGAACGATTTATGGCAATTTTTGATCAAATAATCTCGACTTTGGCCTTAAATGACTTCCCAAAAGCGGTACACTTTTCGTCTCATCAAATACCCTTACACTTGAGATTTGCTTGTCCTCAAGCAAATGCGCTTTTATTCTAATCAAAATACAAGTTAGTGGTCATTTAACACTAATATAAAAGTAATTGCAACAAATAATCGTTCCACTTCAACCAAAACAAGCACGGAAATTATACACCAGCACCTCACAAATAGTGTTTAGATACTCACATCTCTAGGGTGTAATAAAGTATATATCACAATATGGAAATGGAAAACATCTCTCACTACCTGTCATAGCAAATAGATTACCATAGGCTTGGGAAAGGATCAAACTTCCACCACTTGGCGTAAGCACCTAGGATAAACTATCAAAGAGGTCTTTTAAAAGGGTTATAACGTGATGTGTAGGGATATGATAAACACGGTTTTGTTGGATAAAAGCAATATTTACTGGTGGCGAGTTAATCATCCTGGTCAATTACATGTATAATGTGGCGTTGCTAAGCCACGACTCGAATTGACTTAAGCTAATCAAAAACTAATAAAACATAAAATGAAACGGGATGGTAGTCTGTATGTTTTTGTTTTTGTTTTTCTATTTTTTTTTCTTTTTCTTGATTTTTCTTGATTTTTTTTGTATACACTCTTACCCTACCATCCAAAATAATACATCATAGGGGATTTGCATTCCCCTTATACTTAAACTTTTACATACTTTACAATTAACTATTCTAATGACTCGAATTAAGATAATCAAAACACTTGTAGTACTTTTTTAAGATTAACGCACATATGGGGGTAATAATGATGCTCTTCCCCATTACTCCATAACAATAGTACTTTACCCATGAGTCCCAATCGTCCCAAAACAATATGTACAAGATATGACTCGACTTAGCAACCATGTAATCAATTAGATAATTAACTAAGGGTTTAAACACATAACAATAATGCACTAAAGATGAGTGCATACAAGGAAGGCTAAGGCGATTTGGTTGCAAATTTGGGGTGGATTGTTAACAAATTCTTCCTTTAAGTAAAATGCTTAAAGTTAGAAATGAAAAGATAGGCTCGTAGGGGTGTACTAGGGGTATCGTGTACTAAAAATGAGCACAACGCAAAGGTGTGAGAGAATTAATTGACTTTACTAGTCAAGTAATTATGACTTCATTGGTCAAGTAATTATAATATAGGTTTAAACACAAGGGTGATCCTAATGCCTCTTATCATGTAGTAAATCCTAACTACACGAATGTAGTCTCACTAGCGGTCTCGGGATGTATCACTAACGCAAGTTCTAGAATCTAAGTACTACCGGTACACTCATAAGCACTAATAATGAATGCTTTTCCTAACAAATCAAAAGGCGAACCTCACATATTTGGGTGGAAATTTTTTTTAGTGGTACGGTTTTTGTGCTAGTCATACAACTCTTATCCATGAGACGCTCATTAAGGCTAAAGCTTCACTCCTAAATGTTGTAAAAAAATTCAAATTTGGCGCTAAAATTGCCCTAATAAGTATTTCTCTTAGTTTTATTACACACATACTATTAAGCAAACAAACTTAAGTGCAAATGCATTCTCTAAGGTATCATCATTTACTCTCCCCTTACACTTAAGCTGAACATTGTACCCAATGTTCAATAAAAAGGATGTAAAAGTAATGAAGGTAAAAGAATGAAACAAATACTCCCCTGATTCGTTCGGTGAGGATAAATCGATAACATGGTTAAATCCTCCTCCAAGAAAATAAACGTTGAAAGCTTCCCTTCAGAAATATAAATCATCTTCTTGTCAAATATAACCTGTTAAACCTGAGAAAACAATCAAGGCAAACCTCGCGTAAAATCGGCGACAATCTATATATATAAGGATATCATGCTTGTGGAATGAATGTTTGCAGATTTCCTGGAGTTTATAAAACTAAAGAATTAACAAAAACTTTAAGATTCCGTTAGAAAAACAAAACTCGCAAAAAAATTTCAGAATTTTTACACCTGACACCGTCAGGTTATGATCTTGATGCCGTCAGAGTGTTTTAACAGAAATCTCATGTTAAGTTTCCGGAAAATTTCTGGAAAAACTCACGCCTTAATTCCTGGAATTCCTGCAAAACATCATTATGACTCGATACAAGCATTTGACTCAAACAAATACTAATATACATGTTCATTTAATATTGTTGTGGTTTATGTCCAATTCCGTTCTTAAAAACAAATTTAGATTTCCCTTACACTTAGCTTTTGCGAAATACCTTTTTATGAAGTTAAGACAAATGACAAGGTAAAGCATTTTCACAATTTATTATGAAACGTGATCCACAAACAATAAAAATAAAGCATGCATACGAAAACAAATAAAATCAAACAACAAACAATCAAACAAAACAAATAAAACATGGGTTGCCTCCCAAGAAGCGCTTTTCTTTATTTACAAGTCTTGTAGCTAGACTCAAGGTCATGGGCTACCGTGTGTCGCTTATGCTCACATACCCAAGTGTGAGCCATCTAATAATCGCCTCATCTTTCTTATAGTCCTCACTTAGCTCTAAACATCCGCGATAATATCTTTTGTTCTTTTCATGAGGATATTTAAGCCCTTTCCTTTTATCATTCTCACTTAGCATATCGAGTGGTGGATACCTATTACATTTCTCAATAGAAAAATCCTTGAACCTAAGGTGTGTACGGGGCATTTGGTAAACAAAATCTTCATCCCCATCCAAGAATGTAATCAACCCTTCCATAAGTTTTTCATCTAGTTTGGTTAACCTTTTGAAGGGTTTTGTTGGGTCTGTTAAAACCCAAACTCCTTAATCTAGGATTTGAACATAAAATATCCTAAGTGTTTGATAACCGAGAACACCAAACAAATCACTGAATGCATAGTTGTTCAGTGAGTCATCCTCAAGACGCTCAGGGCGAATCTATGAAGAAAGGTTCACCATTCAGTGAGGCGGTTCTCAGTGAATGATACCTGAGCCAAAGAAGAGGATGATGGACTCAGTGAGGGATGAAAATAACTCACTGAGTTCCATGACTCCTCACCAACTAAGATCACTGAGTGAACAAAGACTGAAGATAAGAAGACTGAAGTAAAGGCGGGATTAGGCGGGATAAGTTTGAATGGATAAGGGATGGTCCTTATCATGCAAAGGTCAACTTTCCCTGAATGAGTATAATACCAAGACTTGTGTCAACACTGAAGACCAGAAAGCATGTTTGTCCTTTACTACTTATAGTCAACTGTAACAGGGACAAAATACCTATGTATTTTGTCCAATATAGGATGATGTAATATTGTCTTGTAGTCTTTGTCCATTAGGTAAGTGTTAGAAATTACTTGTGTATAAATAGAGAATAAGTGAGAGAGGTAAAGATTACGTTTGTGCACTTAATGCTTAGACATTCACAACCCAAATCTTTACTCTCTCCAAAGAACAACACAATCCCTGAGATTGCTCAGCAGGATCTTAGTTGTCACTCAAACTTAGTTTGGGTTTAGTGAGGAGTACACCATACTTGTCATTTCAATCCCAAGTGTTGTTCTGCAAACACTTCGGGTATAATTCTTTTGATTAATTTCTAATAAAGAATTAAACATTGAAAACCTTATGTCTTATCTTTTATGTTTATTTACTTTTTATAATTAATTAATACTTCGCTATACCATGGAACTTGGTTAGATTAACTTTGTAGTTAACCTTAAACAAGTAAAAGGGTTCAACAAGTGGTATCAGAGCAATTGATTTGTAAAACTTTCAAAATCTTTCATACAAAAAGAGTGCTCAGTTTTTTAAAATCAAAAGATCCCACCATGGCTGATAGCGATGTACCCCAGCTAGTTGATAAAAAGGTAGGTAGCTATTCAGCTGTCGCTCCTAAACTAGAAGCTGGAAAATTTAGCAAGTGGAAAAAGCGCATGCTTTGCTACTTGACTGGTATGGAACCATACTACATCAAGTGTCTCAATGAAGGTCCCTTTGTCCAAACGACTGCTCAAGGTTTACCCAAACCTGAAGCACAATGGACTCCTGATGAGAGGACGGTGGTCAATCAGGACCAATGCCTGAAAAGCATCACTATATCGTGTCTCCCTGACGATACAATGGAATCAGTCATTAACTGTCCTATAGCCAAACAAACCTGGCTTGACTTGGTTCATAGCTTTGAAGGTCCCTCAGATACCAAGGAAAACAGGATCATGGACCTGAAACTTGAGTATAACACTTTCAGGGCCAAAGAATCTGAAAGTCTCTCTCAGACCTATACCCGATACAAAACCTTGCTCAATGAGCTCTCAAATGATGGTGTAGTACTGTCTAAGCATGAAATCAACGTTGGCTTTGTCAACAGTCTCCCTGAGAAGTGGTTAAACTTCTCTCAGGGTCTTAGGAATGCTAATCACATTCAGAATCTTGAGCTGCCTCAAATATATGGGAAGTTTGTCTATGAAGACAACTTAATCGCAAGGCGATACCCTGAAAAGGCTCAAGAAAACATAAAGGCCCTGACTGTCTCACCCATATCCACTGCCTTCTATTCTAATGGTGTTGTGCAGGATTTTTAAGATGATTCTGATGATGAGGTTGATATGAGAACCAGTGAAGAGTACCTCAATGATCTTCAAGTTGAATTTCAAGAAAGGGCTCTTTTAGCAAATTCAAAACGTTTTATTAAAAGAAACAAGTTAAACTTTCAAAAAGCTAAGGCAAATGAGTCCACTGAATGTTTCAACTGTGGCAAAAAGGGTCACTTTGCTAAAGACTATTTTTCAAAAACAACCTCAGATCTTCATACAAACCTTCTGGTAGTAATTCTTCCTCAGGAACTAGCAAGTTTCAACCAAAAATGCTTCAATCCACTCAACATTTTCAAAATGCAAACATTCAAAAAGATTTTGAAGCTAAGTACAGAAAAGCAAAAGCTAAACTTGCTCTCCTTGAGACAACTCCCTCAGTACCTCAGGCTGCACCTACTAAACCTGTTCAAGGCAAGAACAAGGTACTTGTTGCTGAAGCCTATGATTGGGATGAGGAAGATGTCTCCTCTGATGAAGAAGTAAGGGTCAGTGTACTGATGGCACTTTCTGATGACAACAAGATGGCTGTTGGAAAAAGCCTTGCTAGAAATGGAGAATGGGTCAACATCACCATGAAGAAGGTAAACATTTTGTTATCTATAGATGATGATGTTGATTGGCAATCCTTTTTAAACTACTTAAATGTAGATCTTAAGTTCGTTGAAGAGCAAAGACAAAATTTGTTTTCAAAATTCAATAAGTTAACTTTTGAATTAAATAAGTGTAGAGATGAATTACTGGTTTTAAAACAAGCAAAACCTGAGGCTGTTACACTTCAAATTCAAAACACTGAACTAGTAAAACAAAATCAGGCTCTTCAAGAAGAACTTAAGAAAGAAAAGGTTGTGATATATAAGTGGACTCAGAAAAATCCTATGGTCTTTGACTCAGTGAGTCTCACACCAACTAATAAGAAAGCTATTATTGGTGAAGATCAAACCACTGAGTCCTCAAGTGAGAATCATGGTGAAAAGGCATTTCTGCCTTCAGGCATATCCTTTAACAAGGAAATAGCACCAAAACCCAGTGACTGGATTGAAAGAGTCAACCCAGATAGCAAACTACCAAACTTTAACACTGATAAAATTTTGGAACCTGAAAGTCAGGCCATCAAAAATATGCTTGGTGTCACTGATGACTCTAGTCTTCCTGAATCCATAAATGAGTCTGAACCTATATCACAAAGTCCACTCCCACTACTGAAAGTTCTTCAGGGAGCTGAACCTAGCTCCGAGCTAACACCCTTGGTGTATACTCAACACTCTCCAAGAGAGAAAGCTGGTTTAGGAAGAACTATCTTGAAAAGACCACTCACTGAAGTCTCTACCACAAATGATGACTCCACAACCTCAGTCTCAAATGAGGTTATCACTGACAGCCATGATTCCAAATTTGATCAGTTGGCTGAACTTGTTAGGATGTTGAGAGAAAAAATTGAATCATCTGAGAAGAAAACTCAACCTTTGGAAAAGGAAATTAAACCAGCTTCCTCAAGTTTTGCCAAATCCAAGGAAACATCTAAACCAAAAATGAGATGTGAACTGTGTAGTTACACAACACATACCACTGATGACTATTATAGAATCCTTTTTTGCATGATATACAAAAAGGATGATCACAGAACCTCTGATCATCTATCTTACACAGTCTCATCAAGTGATGTATCCTATCACAATGATCAGTCTCATAACTATGCCTCAGGTTCCAAACAGATAAGGCAGAAAGCTAAACCATTCACACCTTGCATTCAATGTGGATTCAATGATCATCTCCCTGATGATTGTTTGATGTATCCATGTTGTGATATCTGTGGAGATCCTACTCATGACAGTTCCGGACATGAACATGTTATTCAGCCTAGGAGAGGAATTACCAAGCCAACCTAACAAACTACCCCTTCACCCAGATGCAATATCTGTGGAAGCAACATTCACACCACCACTGATCATGGATCAATATCTCAGTTCAAAAAGGCCATTAAACCCAAACCCACCAGAAAGTGGGTTGACAAGAAAAACTAACTCAGTTTACATTTGTGCAGAGACATACCAGAGATCCTGTTTGGCATCTTGATAGTGGATGTTCAAGAAGCATGACTGGCATGAAGGAATATCTGCACAAATATGTAGAAGAACCAGGACCGAAGGTGGTATTTGCTGATAATTCATCTTGTCTCACTGAAGGTTATGGTTCAGTAAACTGTAGTGGAATAGTTTTTACTAGAATTGCTTATGTTAATGGTCTTAAATACAACTTGATCAGTGTCAGTCAACTATGTGATGCAAAATACATAGTTCAGTTTGATGATAAGCAAGGTACTATCTTTAATGCAAACAAAGAAGTAGTTCTTATTGCACCAAGAATGCAGGATGTCTATGTTTTGGATATGTCCTCACTCACTCAGAATGGAACATGTCTCTTTGCTAAAGCCACTGAAACCCTCAACTGGCTTTGGCATAAAGGACTTTCCCATCTGAACTTCAAAGACATAAACAACCTGGCCAAACAAAACAAAGTCCTTGGCTTACCATCACTAGTGTTCTCAAAAGATAAACCCTGCCCTGCCTGGGAGAAAGGTAAACACCACAGGGCATCTTTTAAAACCAAACAAAATTCCTCTATCACCAATTGCCTGCACCTACTTCACATGGATCTCTTTGGACCCATCACTCCAATGGCTATCCATCATGAGAAGTACACTCTGGTCATTGTGGATGAATACTCAAGATACACTTTGGTATATTTTCTGACCAAAAAGAGTCAAGCTGCTGAAACAATCATGTCCTTCATCAGGAAGATTGAAAACCAAAATGACATCAGGGTCAAACAAATCAGGACTGATAATGGGACTGAATTCAAAAACAATGACCTTGAATGTTTCTATGATGAGAAGGGTATCTCCCAAAACTTTACCTCTCCTTACACCCCTGAACAAAATGGAGTTGCTGAAAGAAAAAATAGAACCCTCATTGAGGCTGCTAGAACAATGCTTAATGGATCTGCTCTCTCCAAACATTTTTGGACAGAGGCAGTAAAAACAGCCTGCTATACACAAAACAGGTCCATCATTGTGAAGAGATATAGCAAAACTCCCTATGAGTTGTTTAAAGGAAGAATTCCAGATATCAGCTATTTCCATGTGTTTGGATGTCCTGTGTTTATCCATAATCATAAGGATCATCTTGGAAAGTTTGATGCAAAAGCTGATGATGGGTACTTTCTAGGGTACTCCCTTGTCTCAAAAGCCTTTAGGGTATTCAACAACAGGAGACAACAGACTGAGGAAACCTTCCATGTCACTTTTGATGAGTGTACTGAAGCTGTTAGATTTTCAAATTCCACAGTGGAAGAAATTGGTATTGATAACTCATCAAGATATCCTCCTCATACAAATAGGGGGAGACTGTTGTGTCTTTTAAAACCCAAACTCCTTAATCTAGGATTTGAACATAAAATATCCTAAGTGTTTGATAACCAAGAACACCAAACAAGTCACTGAATGCATAGTTGTTCAGTGAGTCATCCTCAAGACGCTCAGGGCGAATCTATAAAGAAAAGTTCACCATTCAGTGAGGCGGTTCTCAGTGAATTATACCTGAGTCAAAGAAGAGGATGATGGACTCAGTGAGGGATGACAATAACTCACTGAGTTCCATGACTCCTCACCAACTAAGATCACTGAGTGAACAAAGACTGAAGATAAGAAGACTGAAGTAAAGGCGGGATTAGGCGGGATAAGTTTGAATGGATAAGGGATGGTCCTTATCATGCAAAGGTCAACTTTCCCTGAATGAGTATAATACCAAGACTTGTGTCAACACTGAAGACCAGAAAGCATCCTTGTCCTTTACTACTTATAGCCAACTGTAACAGGGAAAAAATACCTATGTATTTTGTCCAATATAGGATGATGTAATATTGTCTTGTAGTCTTTGTCCATTAGGTAAGTGTTAGAAATTACTTGTGTATAAATAGAGAATAAGTGAGAGAGGTAAAGATTACGTTTGTGCACTTAATGCTTAGACATTCACAACCCAAATCTTTACTCTCTCCAAAGAACAACACAATCCCTGAGATTGCTCAGCAGGATCTTAGTTGTCACTCAAACTTAGTTTGGGTTTAGTGAGGAGTACACCATACTTGTCATTTAAATCCCAAGTGTTGTTCTGCAAACACTTGGGTAATTCTTTTGATTAATTTCTAATAAAGAATTAAACGTTGAAAACCTTGTGTCTTATCTTTTACGTTTATTTACTTTTTATAATTAATCAATACTTCTCTATACCATGGAACTTGGTTAGATTAACTTTGTAGTTAACCTTAACCAAGTAAAATGGTCCAACAGGTTTCCCAAACACAACTTGGGTTAAGTTACTATCGATAAATTCTCCAAGATTCTCCATAACCATGAACTCAACCAAATAAACAAAGCTTCCTACAAACACATGCAATGTCTTTGCCCTAGCAACAATATTATCTCCATTGTAGTCTAACTCATTTACCATAATTTTATTATATTCACTATGCGAGATTATGTTCATTGGTAAAGATGAGTTAAGGTAGGCATCAAAGCTCCTAAATCCAATCTTACAAGGAAACTGCATATTAAATGAGTTGTTATTCTCAATCCTTGTCCTAGGGTCGACATACCTAAGAGGGTTCATCTCATCTTCCATCCTATCCTCATTAATTACATCACCATCATCTAGGCCCTCATCAGAGTCTGAATAGTAAAAAGGACTAGCCCTATGGTCATTATCATGGTCAGACTCCTCCATCTCAGAATTATTGTTAAAGTGATGGTCAGGCAAGAGGTTAGGTGGGTTCTCATTTTCCACTAAAGGGATTGGGATGGCTAGTTGGAAAACCCTACGATGAAAGACACGAATAATAGGAATCAAACGATCAATGCTATTGTTATCCATCGAGATAGTTTACGAACAAAGGAAACAAAGAAATAAGATAGACTAAAGAAACCTATAAAAATAAAATAAAAATCTTACTAGAAAGGAATCTAGCTAGTAGACCTAATAAAAAGAAATTTTAACCTAGACAATAACTATTCCCCGGGTTGCGGCGCCAAAAACTTGATGCGTGGAATTGCACCCTCGTAAAAGGTTTTACCTCTCAAGGGATCTTGAGAAGCTTCCGCCATGGTAACAGCAGATGTGGAAACAGTACGGATCTCAAATCCGACTCCTGGTGTTGAACGTCTACGATGTCTTTTAGGAATTCTCACAAGCTCACGTAATGGGCTCGTAGACCTAGAAGAAAGAGTGTGCATGCACTAAGGACAAAATCAATCAAAACAAAGTCGAGACAAAACCACACAGTGAACTTAAACCAATAATCACAAATGAATGGCTTCTTTATAAAAGGTACACCACTCACAATGATACAATGGAAAGTTTTAATCTTTTGTTTGGGAACTTATTAATGTTCACATCCCCAGCTTGTAGGTGTTCTGCCTTGGTTTGCGACGGTTTATTTTATATAATTATTATTCACAATAAAAAGAAGAATGTTTTTGGGTTTTTGTGTAGGTGAAAAAACTTTTGGAAAATATTATTGGTATCGTTTCGTCAACCAAAATCGTACTCCTTTTAAAATCACCTAAAAGAAATCCGATATAGAAAACGTAACGATTTGTTTTGTTTGTTTTTTAATTTGTTTGGTGTTGTTAACACTTTAGGAAAAGTGTTAATGGCTTTTTTGTGTTTTGATTAAAAATTTACAAAAGGTGGTGGGGTTTATACAATGACGAGTGAAAAACCACTAATCTCAAAAGACGTTTTCAGATACGCATCAACCTCCCCGGCAGCGGCGCCAAATTTTGATTGATTCTGAAAAGTCAGACAATATTGACCAAGGTAAATGGTCAACAATGTCAAAATGGTTTAGACCAACTAACCAAGGAGTATACAGTTTCCTGGGTCGTTATGTCCCAGCGAGATTGAAATTGTATTTGAGAACGTTTTAAATGATTGGGTGATTTAACAGAAAGATCAGGAATTTGATTATTATGATTATACTAAGAGATGAGGAATAAGAATAACTTAAGAACACTATATTAACAATTACTGATGATCAGATAAACTAAAAACGTGAGGTAAATCTAAAAACGCGTACGTTTGATTTAAATTTACGTAAACGTACGAAATAAAACGTGAGTTTTAAGAAATAAAAGGCCTACGGTTACGAAAATTATATTTCTACAATCCTAATAATAAAAGAAAATTTTTAGAGAAAGAAAAATAATTTTTACATTATTTAATTCATTACTATTAATTAATTACTAATAATTAATTACTTTTTAATTATTTAAATTACCCTAAATTATAACGAATTATGATTTTACACTAGAAAAATGAAAATTTAATATGGAAAAATCTAAAATAACTTAAAACTAATTTTAAAATTAAAATTATATTTTTCTAACTTTTTAAATAATTATTATTAATTAAAAACTAATTATTTAATTAATTTAAACTTAATTAAATTATAAAAAGTACTAAATGAAAAAAGAAATATCTGAAAAAATACTATAAGCTATCAGAAACTTAAGAAAATTTTAAAATTAGAAAATGCTTATAAATAAGCTGAAAAATAAGCCAAATGGCTTAAATAGAAGTTATCACTTTATTTATTTTTGGTTTTTCTTTGATTTTCTTTTTCATACTTACTTAGCTATTGATTATAGGAAACTTTTACAAAGGAACTTCATTTGAAGCTTATTAATAAGCTGTGTGCATACAAAAGTCCTTATCAGTGGCTTATTATGAGCTTATGATGAGATACAAGTTACTAGAAAGCTATACTACTGGGCTAAGGAACAAACTAAGCTAGAAAAAGATTCAAGGATACTGGAAATAAGCTAAAAATCACGAGGGGACCTACTGATAAGCCTCAATAATCAAATAAGCACTTCCAATTCACCACAGACCAAACAGGCCTTAAAGGGCAAACTGCAGCCCTTGGTGGGGCCCACAGGTGTGCCTTGAAGGCCAAATCAAATGGAGATCTAAAAAGTTAGCCTGAGGGGCTGTCCAAAAAGCCCACAAACTCTGGATAAGCTTAAGTGATGAGGAAACTAGGAGCTTGTGAAAACTTGTACAAAATACTGAGTGGTAATACCAAGCAGTTAAGTGTACAAGTGATAAAAGCTAATTCAAAGGCTCACAAGCAAGATTTAAAGATGCACAAGTTAGGAAATGCTCAAGGTAAATCAGAGAAGCTTGAATGAACAAGGTAATAAGCTAGAACAAGCTTGCACAAGCTCAAAAGGTCCAACAGTTAAGGACTTGAGTTCAAGTGAGACATTGGAACAAGAAGCTTAAACAATTGGTCATACAAGCTAATGCCAAATCAAACACAAGCTTATACAAACTAAGGCAACACAAATCAACTCAAAACAACACAAAATTACTCTGAATCAAACAGAAACAAGAGATCAAACATGCTGATGCATCAGCATAAACAGGCAGCAGTAGGGTACTTTGGGAGGCAAAAATAAGCTAACATATAAACACATGAATGCAAACCAAGCATCAACCTCAAAAGAAAATGTACCAAGCTCCCCAAAATACAAGATTTCAAATCTTAAGCTCAACTAATCAACAAGTTGTGGACAAAAGAAAAATGGATCAATGTGGGGTAACGCTGGGTGCAGGGCACTACTTATCACAAACAGGCAGGTTATGGGAACTTAAAACCATATGTAAAAAATTCCTAAAATTCCAACAAAAATACTTTTGAACACTCTAGCTGACAAATAACAATCTCCAAAAGATTCAGGTTCTAAATCACAACCATGAGTAAATTAAAATTCAACTTGTTTTTGACATTTTTTTAGCACTTTGACTTTTTGATTTTTTGTAAACTTTGACTACACTGAGATTCAATTGATCCTAGGTCATTAGATAAGTTAAACTAAGTTATATGGAGACTAATGTGAGCAAGCTAAGCAAGTTTTTACCCTAAATAAAGATTATGCTAACCTAATTTGCTAACAGTTAAGCACTTATGAAGTTTAAAAGGGAGATTTGACTTTTGAACAGGGAACCATTGGTTTTTATGTATGACTCATGTTAACAGTTCCTAATGTAGCTTGCCTAAACCAAAATCAATAACAAAATACTCCTAGAATATGGACATTACCCCTGAACCAAACACCCCCTCAGTATGCAGTTTGCAATTTTTAGGTTTATAGAAGCTGATTTAAGGGTAGGGTTTAGGTCACAAAGATTGTAATAAGTTACTGTACACTTAAGAAGTAACTTTCAAGCACTAATAAGCAGTGGGAACAAGCAAACAATAAAATAGGGTCACAAGCTATTTTAACTAGTCAATAAGCAATTCCTAAAACTATGACTGTCTATACTATCAAATAAACTCAAATGGATTAAATAATTGCTAATGATCAATAAACAAGCTGAAATAAGCTACAATTAAGCAGTGCTACAGTAAATTTTAAGAAAATGGGGCTTACAATGGTCCTTTGCTTAACCAGTGGTACCAAAACCAATCACAACACATTCCTAACACTCCCCATGGAGTTCTAAACCATTGTATTCCATCTTCTTCTTCTCTTTGATATTTTTATTATTATTATTATTATTATTATTATTATTATTATTATTATTATTATTATTATTATTATTATTATTATTATTATTATTATTATTATTATTATATATTTTTTTTGATATTTTTGATATTTTTTATATTTTTTGATGAAACTGAAACTTGTACTAAAACTTTAATTTCTGAACTAAAAACTTAGATTAATCAAGAGTAAACAAGTTAGAAATTGAAGTTTTAACTGAAACTTAAAATTACAATAAATTCGAAATGACTAAATTAAACTAAAATCTGCATACTTCTTCTCAACCTCCCTTCTTCCTTTTATATTGAAGAATTAGGGTTTAGGGTACCACTTGAACGTTTCCCAGCAGTAAAATTGACCTTAGGATTAGTATAATTCAATCTTGGCCCTTTATTCATTTTGGCGCCAAAATGAAGTTTGGCTTGTAGCCTGATAACTTGTGCCAGTAGAGGTAAATTGGACTGGAGTATTTGTTTTGGAGGTATAAGGGTAGGAGGGAGGTTGAGTGTGTCAGAGGTGAAGGTAGGGGTGATGATGGAGGTGTTTGGAGGGTAGCAGTAGTGGAGGGTGATGTGGAGAAGGAGGGTCAACGAGGGAGGTTTGACACGTTTTTATTTAAAAGTGGAAATTGGGTTGGAGGAGGAATTGGGCCAGGAGTGTGTGGGCTGGTGAGGGTTGTGTTGGTTTGTTTAAGGTGGATTGGGTTTTGGATTTGTAGAAATAATAAAGTGTGGTCCGTTTGGTTTGTAGTATTATTAAGCCCAAGGACCAAAGTGTAATTTCTAAAAATTGGAGGGCTGGAGTTGTAATTCTCCCAAAGTAGTCACAAGAGACTTTCTTGCCAATGTTGAATAGTATAAGGACCATAGTTGACTTTTCCACTTTTGAAATTCCCAGGGACCTTTTCTGCCAATTGTAAAACTTCAGGGACCAAACTTGCAAACTTTTGAAACTTTTTACCCAAAGACCATTTTTGATAACTTTTGACTTTTAAAGGACTTGAGTTGACTTTTCTATCAAAACAAATGCTCAGGGACTGATTTTGTCAAGTTTTGAAAGTTGAGGGACTGAAACTGCCAATTATGCAAACTTTGATCGTTTTTCATCTGTTTTTAATCATTTTGCATCTGAAACATATAAAACACAATCCTGGGATATTTTCTGTATTTTGATGCATTTCTGAGTGTTTTTAAATGTTTTTGCAGTTCAGATTGGACAAAAATTATGAGTATTTACACACTCATCACGGGTAGTTAGAAAATCCTACGATGAAAGACACGAATAACAGGAATCAAACGATCAATGCTATTGTTATCCATCGAGATAGTTTACGAACAAAGGAAACAAAGAAATAAGATAGACTAAAGAAACCTATAAAAATAAAATAAAAATCTTACTAGAAAGGAATCTAGCTAGTAGACCTAATAAAAAGAAATTTTAACCTAGACAATAACTATTCCCCGGGCTGCGGTGCTAAAAAATTGATGCGTGGAATTGCACCCTCGTAAAAGGTTTTACCTCTCAAGGGATCTTGAGAAGCTTGCAATCCGCACCAGGTAGTGTACCTGACCGTTGTAGTATAGTATAGTGACAAGTACCGGGGGATTGATCGTTTAACTCAAAGAATAGTGTTCGATAGGGTTAAAACTCAATTAAACTAGGTCTATAGATGAGGGATGATTCTTTTTGTATTTTTATGTTTTATGGAAAGCAAGTAAAAATCTCGGGTTTTGAAGGAGTGGGCGGAATTAGTTGCTAATCAACTAACCCAAATAACTAAAGATGCAATCAAAATAAAATAAAATAAACTTAAACTAATTATGGCGAAAACAATAATGAGAGAAAATGTGTTTACTTAGATTTCACTACTCCCTAGCTATCGTTTACCGGTTGATTAGATTGTTACAATTGCATGGATGACGAGTTATATTCCTTAATACCTTTCGTAGGGCCGTGTACGATCTTCCCTAACTCTATAAGCTTCTACCTCTTCCTATTTCGAGCCGGCTACTAGCTCCTAACATGCCCTCATTAGTAGTTACCTATGCATTAAATATAACCAATATATCGTAGTATACCTCCGATCATATTTCTTAAGATGTTCAAGCAAGTTACCAAATGGAAGTCTGCCAGTTTTCTTAAACCTAACATCGAATTCATTCATCTACAACAATTATAAACAAACAACCAACCAATAATCAATATCTAAGTTTCATTACATCTAAGCAAACACAAAGAAAACCTAGCCTAACATGTTAAAGAGAAGACAAGCATAAGATATAATCAAACAACACATAGACATATTGAATGATTTGTTGAAAGACTTATCTTCAATTAAGGATGGATGAAACAAGGGTTTGAAACCCTCAAAATAGCAGTAAAATTCGTCTAGGGTTTTCTCCCTTCAAAGTTGCACACAATGAATGAAAACTAGAAAACTATATATAGATTTTACATCCTGACGGCGTCAAGAGTAAGGTCTGACGCCGTCAACTCGCTGCCAAAATAATACTCGTATTGCCTAGATCCACTTTTGACGCCGTCACTCTTTGCATACTCTGGGCCATCTCTCTTTGTGACAATACGTAACGGCCTTGGCGACCCTAAAGGGTGACGCCGTCACGACTCTTTTGGAAAAATCTCTGGCGCGTCACGTGTATTTGATTTATCCACCTCTTTGTCAAGTCTTGACGCCGTCACTAGCAATCTGTGACGCCGTCAGGTACAATTTTCAGCATGTTTTTGAGACTTTGTCGTTTTCTTCTCTTTTTCTCTCCAAAAACGTCTAAAATGCTTCCTTTTGTAAATTTCCTCTCAAAAGTACCTAAAATGACAAAAGGAACGATTTAGGGCAATATTTGATCAAATAATCTCGACTTTCGCCTTAAATGACCCCCTAAAAGCGGTACACTTTTCGTCTCATCATGTACCTTATGCTGATCAGGCACCTTATCAATCACAAAGAACTATTCATACTTATACACCAATTGTCTCACATTTTGGCCCCCAAACTTTGGAAACTCAATCTTAGTCATTCTGGTAAACTGTGGTGGCTGTGGTGGTTGTTGACCTCTACTTGTACCTTCACCATCTGCTCTCACCCCTTCCACAGTCCTATTAACATGAGTAGTCGAAGCTTCAGTGATAATTGCTCTCATATCAACCTTTACTCTTTCCAAGGCTGCATCAACATGAGCAGTTACCCAAAGCCTGATATTCTCATCAACAGTTGGTTCAATATTGGTGTTTCTAGTTGCAACAACCATGATTTCAGATAGTTATTTTCAAGAAATGAGACAGTTACACCACAGAGTAAATCCACCATACAATTCCTAACTAACGTGTTTGTTGATTGGGAAATGGAATCAAAACTAACAATGATGTATTTTGGATTGGACAAACGGTCTAGATTGACCAGAATTTATGTTTGTATGATGGTGATCAGTGATCAAAGATCAAGATCGGAGCGTTTGGGTGATGTAACTGAATAACGGTATTTCTCAACAAGCTAACTGAATTGTAACAGTTTTCTTCCGTTAATGGTGGGTTAGGTAGCAAGATTAAGCTCTGATACCATTTAATTTCAACAAAGATAGTAAACTTTCTGATTCTATATAAAGAATGAAGAAGAAAGTAACACAATGATATTTCAAGGGATTTGTTATAGAAATATGAATTGTTTGTTACAAATTGTGATACAGAAATTGAGAGAGAAAACTAAACTGTTACAATGACTGAATGAATACAAATGGGATAGTAGAGTAGTATTTATATAAAGGAAATGTGATAGAAGGCGAGTTGGAGTTGTAACAGCTTTTCCCGCTGATATTTGACTTTTTTTATATTTGAATTTCTAATTTTGACTCTAGTTGACCAATTGACTTTTATTCATATCAAATACATGCTTGTCGTTGTCTTATCTTGTTGGTCAAATTCCTTGTTATCGGTTATCTTTGGATGTCTTTGGTTTGTTGGCTATCTTTGGTTATCGCTTCGGTTTGTCAACCATTCTTGGTCTTGCTTATCTATTGTTATGATTGCCTTGCTATGTATATATATATATATATATATATATATATATATATATATATATATATATATATATATATATATATATATATATATATATATATATATATATATATATATATATATAGGGAAGGGAACCAATAAGAAGAATAATTAAAATGAGAAGGGTAAGAAGTAATTCTAGCCACACATTTTAATTTGGGAGGGAAAATTTGAATGAAGATGCATTCATTTTTGTAGGTGCATCTAGAATATGTGTTTGTGATTACTTCTTATCCTTCTTATTTTTATTATTCTTCTTATTTGATCCTAACTCTGTATATATATATATATATATATATATATATATATATATATATATATATATATATATATATATATATATATATATATATGTGTGTGTGTGTGTGTGTGTGTGTGTGTGTGTGTGTGTTAAAATAAAAAGTCATTTATAATAAAAAGTGTAGGAAAGATTGTGAGAGTGAAATGTGTCACCCCCATGCCACATCATATGACACGTGGCACCCCCACCCCCCAAAAAAAATTCCAGCAAAAAAAAATTTTTTGGGCCAAAATTTTTTTTTCCCCGCCAAATTTTTTAGTGCATCACAATTATTAAGTTACAGCATCATAGTTATAAATTTTAGTGCATTAAGGTTATAAGTTACTGCAGCATAGTTGATGCACTAACTATTAACTATGATGCAGTAACTTATAATAAAGATGCACCAAGACTTAAATAAGAATCGTATTTTAATTGTGATGGAGTTACTTACATATATGATGCAAAAAACTTATGATGATGCAATTTTTTATAACTATAATGCAGTAACTTTATAACCATGAATGCAGTAACTGTGATCCAGTTACATACATAGGATGCAGAAAACTTAAGATGATGCAGTTTCTTAGAACTATGATGCAGTAACATTATAACCATGAATGCAGTAACCGTGATACAATAAAATCATAATTGTGATGCAGTAACTTTATAACCGTGATGCAGTAAATTTATAACAGTGATGCAGTAAAATTTTTTGGAGGGAAAAAAATTTTTGCCAAAGAAAAAAATTTTTGGCGGGAATTTTTTTTTCGGCGGGGGGGGGGGGGGGGGGGGACACGTGTCATATGATGTGGCATGGGGGTGACACATGGCACACCCACAATCCTTCCTATACTTTTTATTATAAGAGACTTTTTAAAATAACCCCACCCTATATATATATATATATATATATATATATATATATATATATATATATATATATATATATATCTATATATATATATATATATCTATATATATATATATATATATATATATATATATATATATATATATATATATATATATATATGTGTGTGTGTGTGTGTGTGTGTGTGTGTGTGTGTGATTATTGTGTGTGTTATCGGGTTGGAAGTGCGGAATTATTATAGCTTGCCTACTCCGTATAGGAATGTAGTACCCAGCCCGCTAGTGCGACATATAGCTATAGTGTGCACCTATAGGAATACTCTTGGACAATTGTCATGATGTTATTGTTATATTCGGAATCCCTTGCGTTGTGTATTGTTTTGTGTCTAAACTCTATGAACTCACCAGCGTTAGCTGACTGTTTTTAGCATGTATTCTTAGGTACTGCTTAGTTGTGTTATTTGCTGCTCGTGGACTGAAGGCTTGGCAAGTGCAGCGGTCACAAGGATCAGTCATCGGTTTAAACTCTGATAAATAAAAATTGGGACCTATCTATCTTAAATTTGGGCTTGCTTTATTTGGGTTTTAAACCTTTAAAACATATCTTTATTTGGGTTGTTTATTCTATTCTATATAATCGTATTACGATATCAATTCAAGTAGCACCCCGAAAGTTTGAGAAGTCTTCCGCTGTACCAAATTTGGGGGTGTTACATGTAGTTTACGATTTTGATAAGCTTCGTTCTTATTTGGTCATGTCTAAAACAATTGTGTACACTAATCATCTTGCACTGAAGTTTAGTTTATTTATTTATTTATTTTTAATTAGCATGATGTAAAACCAAGATTGATTCATTTGGTCCTGCTTCTATAATAATTTATAATCGAAATCAAAGATAAGAAATGAGCTGAAAACTTAGCTGCAGACCATCTTTCGAGGCTTGATAACCCGGATATGGAAGTTTTGGATGAGGCAAAAATTGATGATAATTTCCCGGATGAGCATCTTATGATGGTGCATGTTAATGAGGATCAGGTGGAACCTTGGTATGCTCATAGTGTTAATTTTTTGGTTTCTAAAGTATTGGAAAAAATGCTTAGGATTCAAACCGAAGAGTTTCATATGTGGGACCTATCACCACTTCTATCTTGGATTCTTGCAACTCACTTATTAATCGAGCTCGAGCCCGAGCTTTATATACAAACTTCGATTGGGCCCACGAGTCTAAATGACACTAGAATATTGTAAATATTAAAAATATATATTACATTATGCATTTGTGTTATAGGCGAGCTTATTATCGAGCTAAATAATAAGCTTAAAATAAATAGTGCTCGAGCTAAGCTTTAGTTTTTCATTGGCGCATTGCGAAAACAAGCCGAGCGCGTCAGCCCGAGCTTGTTTAATATGCCGCAAGCGGGCCTTGAGCTTAAAAAATAAGGCTCCAATGTGAGCGGAGCTCGAAAGCAAGCTTTGTAAAACTTAAACGAGCCGAGTTCAAGCTCGTGCTCGACTCGGCCCGTTTCACCAATAATTGTAACAGTTTATCACTTAATGAGAAACACATGATGATTGCATAACCACCTAATGTCCTGCATTTTAATTTATCATTAGCCTTTTGAAATCACTAGTACAAACGACGCCTTTCCCGGCGACATTTTTACGCCCCTACCGTCGACAAGTCGACGGCACAATAGGTTCCCGTCGACATGTCGACGGAACAAAATGTCGACATGTCGTCGGGATACCAAAAGTTAAAAAAATAAGATAAAAAAGGAACCACATTACCTCTGTCTCGGCTATCTCAGCTCTCGACTCTCGCTCTCGGCTGTCCCGGCTATTACCTGCTGCTGCTGAAGAAAATTAACAATAAAACAAAATTAACAATAAAATTAAACAAATATTAACAATAAAATTAAACAAAAAACAAAATTAACAAATATTAAACAAATTAACAAAAAAAATAAAAATTAACAAATATTACCTGCTGCTGCTGCTGAAGAAAGGAGAGGTTGGGGAAGAAGAAGAATTAAAAAAAGGAGGGGTTGGAGAAGAATTAAACGAATGAGGAGGAGGAGGAGGAGGAGGAGGAGGAGGTGCACAGTGGTGCTCATGTAGTGTCGGAGGTGGAGGAGGAGTTGTGGTGGTGGAGGGGTAATGTGATGGTGGGGTTTGGTGGTGGAGGGGTAATGTGGTGGTGGAGGGGTAATGTTGTGGTGGCGGAGGAGTGTTGGTTGTGGTGGTGGAGTTGTAATCGCCGGCGAGGGGGGGGGGGGAAGAGTAGATCGATAGTTATTTTTTTTTCTAAGTATGACAATAATTCAGACCAGATCTGGTTTTGTGTATACTTTTATATTCCCGTCGACATGTCGACGGGAATATAAAGTAATTTTTAATAGTATTACTAATCCCGTCGACATGTCGACGGGATTCTAAAGTTATTTTGTCGTTTGCGTTTGGTGAGACGTATTAAATTTTCACGAATTTTTTGGCGGTTATATTCTTGTCGACATGTCGACGGGAAAATAACTTCTATAATTAAAAAAATTTATTTATTATAAATACTTTTATAAAATATTAAAAAATAAGTTTTATAAAATTACTTTAATATAATTAAAAAAATTTATTTATTATAAATACTTTTATAAAATATTAAAAAATAAGTTTTATAAAATTAATAAACTAAATTTATATAATTAAAAACATATATTTATTATAAATGCTTTTATAAAATTAAAAAAATATATATATTTAAAATTAATTACTTATATTATAATTAAAAAAAATCATTTATTAAAATATAAAACAAATAATAATTAGAATATCACAAAATACTAAATCCCAACCATTAGATAACCTCAAGATCACAACCGGTAAAAATTCAAGTCTTGTATCCTTGACCCAATGTTTTATAAATAACGAGGCGAGATAATATGCATGGTTGTACACCAGATGTTAAACGAACGAGTCGAGATGCAATGGTTATACATGAGATATTAAACGAACGATTCAAGATGCAATGGTTATACATGAGATGTTAAACGAATGACTCGATGCACGAGACGTTAAACGAACGAGTCGAGATGCAATGGTTATACATGAGATGTTAAACGAACGAGTCGAGATGCAATGGTTTTACATGAGATGTTAAACGAACGAGTCGAGATGCTATGGTTATACACGAGATGTTAAACGAATGAGTCGAGATGCAATGGTTATACAGGAGATGTTAAACGAATGAGTCGAAATGCAATGGTTATACATGAGATGTTAAACAAACGAGTCGAGATGCAATGGTTATACACGAGATGTTAAACGAACGAGTCGAGATGCAATGGTTATACACGAGATGTTAAACGAACGAGTCGGGATGCAATGGTTATACACGAGATATTAAACGAACGAGTCGAGATGCAATGGTTATACATGAGATGTTAAACGAACGAGTCGAGATGCAATGGTTATACATGAGATGTTAAACGAACGAGTCGAGATGCTATGGTTATACACGAGATGTTAAACGAACGAGTCGAGATGCAATGGTTATACACGAGATGTTAAACGAACGAGTCGAGAAGCAATGGTTATACAGGAGATGTTAAACGAACGAGTCGAGATGCAATGGTTATACACGAGATGTTAAACGAACGAGTCGAGATGCAATGGTTATACACGAGATGTTAAACGAACGAGTCGAGATGCAATGGTTATACATGAGAAGTTAAACGAACGAGTCGAGATGCAATGGTTATACACGAGATGTTAAACGAACGAGTCGAGATGCAATGGTTATACATGAGATGTTAAACGAACGAGTCGAGATGCAATGGTTATACATGAGATGTTAAACGAACGAGTCGAGATGCAATGGTTTTACATGAGATGTTAAACGAAATTTTTCCTACCAAATTTTTCCTACCAAACAACTTATCCTCACAATATAAACACACACACACACACACACACACACACACACACACACACACACACTCATCTAACTAATAAAAACTCTCACACACACTCACCTCACTATATATCTCTCTCTCTCTCTCTATCTCTCTCTAGCCGTTTCCGTTTTCTGGCGACACCAGCAGTTTTCGGCCGCTGGAATCTTTTTCTGGCCACCACCTTTTATCACCTCAACTTGTAGATCGGGTCACCCCGGTCACGATTCAACCACTCAACCTCACAACCACAAACATACACTGTTATCATGGTGAAGAAGATGGCAGAATTTGAAGCTTTTCCTTGTCCTTGTGGACGAGGAGACGTGATTCTGCGAGAATCGCGTAAATCTTACTCCCGTGGTAAACTATACTATGCGTGTCCTTTCTCGCAGGTGAACAATTACGTACTTTTTCGTGTATTATATAAATAATTTGGTTAGTTGTTAAAAATAATAGTTTTTACTCTTTAGCAGCCTGGGACAACAGACCATGGATGTGATTTTTTTTATGGAAGGAGGAACGACTCGCCAAAATGATGATCGGTTCTCTGGGAGCTTCAACATCAAGCGGTTCTGGATCCGCTCCAACAAAGTGCTCAAACTGTCATGAAAAAGATCTTAGAATAAACATGCTGGAGGCACAAAAACAGGTGTTGGATGCACAAAAACAGGTACTAGAGACAAAATTAAGGATGCTGGAGGCAAAACTTGACATGGCAACGTATCCCAACCACGACCACGCATGTCAGTCGGATGCAATACTCCGTGACCTTTTAGGTGACATGGATAAATTTCATATGTAGTATTGTTATTGTTATTGTTGTTGTTGTTGATGTTTTTTACTGTTGTTGTTGTTGATGTTGTTTACTGTTGTTGTTGATGTTATTGTTGTTGTTTAATAAAATGTTGTTGTTGTTGTGGTAACTGATGTCGACGGGAAAAAGAACGCGGGAAAAATCCCGCCCAATATTTTATCCTTTCATTAAAAATATTTATATTTAGTAATAAATTCTCATCGACATGTCGACGGGAAACGCAAAACAAAAGTTTACTACCTTTAATCACACGCTAATTGTGAATAAAATCGTGATTAATAACAATACCCTCGTTTGCTCTCTCTGGCAAAAAACGGCGATCTTCATCATTGCCTAATCGTTCTTCCGTTTTTGCCATATTAATTCGTGATCTTTATTGAATCCTAACATTAATTAATTACTACTTTCTATGACCCACTATCATAGAACATAGGTATTAATTATTTTGTTTTTACTGATCGCCAATTATTGTGCCTCAAAGGGATCTATTTTTAATATTGTAGCTTGCCTACCGAGTCGATTTACTCTATATTACTTTTGAATCGTTTTTGTCTCCTTCTGATTTATTCTCTTCTTGGTTCTTTGTTGGGTCGATTAGGGTTTAATATAGTTGGATTCTTTAGGCGGTTTTTCTTCTAGTAAGTCGATTATTATAACGCTGGTAACTCTAAGCGTTTAGGGTTTCATTGTTTGTGATTTTGGCGTTGATCTGGATGCGGTTTTGAGGGTCTTGTTGCTGTGATTTATTCATGATGGGTGTTACGAGAGAGAGGGATAAAGGCGGGGGAACGTTGGAATATGATCTTGGTGGTGATAGTAGTGCGTCTAAGTCGGCTAAAAAGTATGAATCTGATGTGAATATGATTGATACGA
Source organism: Artemisia argyi (assembly GCA_030686995.1). Taxonomy (NCBI): domain Eukaryota; kingdom Viridiplantae; phylum Streptophyta; class Magnoliopsida; order Asterales; family Asteraceae; genus Artemisia; species Artemisia argyi. The sequence goes on along the minus strand of CM060676.1, from coordinate 67,381,833 downwards.
CTCCTATTAACATTGATAATGAGTCGACACAACACAAGGAGGCTCATGATGATGGTAAGTCTTGTCCGGGTACAGCTGATTCGAGTGTGCCAAAGACTCAATCAGGTTTTAATCCTCTATCTTTTGCGGATATGCTTAAGGATAAAACACTTAAGAAGACCATTAAGATTTCGGAGATGCGAAACAAAAATTGTGTGGCTGGTGCTAATGTCACCATCCCTTTGGAAGCTGTCAATGAGGTACGCTCTAGATTCGCTAATACGTTGTATGGTTATTTCATTGGTAAGAGACTCGCTTTCCCGGTAGTTGAAAATTACGTTCGAAATACTTGGGCAAAGTTTGGTTTGCAAAGGGTTATGCTTAATAATGGTTTTTTCTTTTTTCAATTTGAAACCAAAAAGGGTATGGAAAGGGTGTTGGAAGAAGGTCCATGGTTGATACGATTGGTTCCTATCTTTTTGAATATTTGGACCCCGAACACTACTCTTACAAAAGATGATATAACTTTAGCTCCTGTTTGGGTTAAACTTCATAATATTCCGGTTGTGGCGTATTCTGAGGTTGGTCTTAGTTTGATCACTACGCAAATTGGTCGTCCTATCATGCTTGATTCCTACACGAGTACGATGTGCCTTAAGTCGTGGGGTCGTAATTCCTATGCTAGGGCCCTTGTGGAAGTGTCTTCAAAGGAAGCCTTACTTGACTCTCTTGTGGTTGCTATCCCCTACCCTAATGGGTCCGGTCATTCATTGGAAACGATTGATATTGAATATGAGTGGAAGCCGCCAAGATGTGAGACTTGTAAAGTTTTTGATCACTATGTTGATGGATGTCCTAAGCGAGTGAAACAGGGTGTGAAAGATAAAGTGTTGGTTGATGAAGAGGGTTTCGTTGAATCTTCTAAGAAGAAAGGTAAAGGTAAGCTTCATGGTACTAATCGTCAGGTTGATGGGATTCGTTTTCAAAAGCCTAAAGTCTCGTATTACTATAGGCCGGTTACTAAGCCAAAGAATGGAGGAGCGTCGACGTCTAACCAATCAAATATAGGTCCTCCAACAGTTAATGTAGGTTCTACTTCTTGTAACGAACTTACGATTGATCCTACTAGTAGTACGGCTCCTTCCCGGGATGACCAAGGTAAGAATAATAATTGGGTGGAGGATATCAACTTTGTTGATTTGAAGAACAGTTTTGATGTGCTTAAGGCACAAGATTCGGTTTTGGAACCTGTGATTGGCACTACAGATACTCTTGAAGTTACTTCTAGTTCTTCTAAAACTACTTCTCCGTCGCCTATGAAGACCACTCCTATTGTTGAGAAAATTGGGAAGCTTGAACAGCTTATTATTGATGGGAAAGGCACCCTTGTGGATGATAATGGGAAACCCGTTCCGGTGGCTGATGGTATAAGGAAGGGCAACTCATTCTCTAAGGTGGGTAAAGTGGTTGATTCTGACAGTGACGATGAGGTGTTTGAGCCAAATAATCCTATGGATAGTTACATTTCATCAGCAGGAGGACATCACGAGCTTGAAGGCTATCTTTCTGATGATTATGCGGCCCAGGTCTTTGATTTACCTGGGCAATTTGAGGAATATAATAAGCAGTTTGATTTCAAGCTTCAAGGCCGTTCGAGGAAGTAATCTCTTATTTGGATTTGGTTATTTGTTTTGCATGTCGTTTTTGTTTTCAATGGTTGTTCTAGTTGTTGGTAGCTAGTTGTTCATTTATAGCATGTCATAAATGATATAGGGGTTGTTCAAGCAGTTGCTTGAGGTTAATGTGGCATTTCAGCCACATTTCACTGTACTTGAAACGGTTTTTTGGTTAATATATTTTACCAGAGTGGAAGTTCCCTTTTACCCAAAAAAAAAATCGTGATTAATATATTCCCGTCGACATGTCGACGGGAAAATACATGTATGAAAAATTCAATGCAGTGGGGCTCGGTCAAGCGTTTTTTTTTTTTTTTTGTCGTTTTCTGCCTTATGCCGTCGACATGTTGTCAATGGGAAACAGCTCATCGCCTGTTCTCCTTATCCTTGTAGTGAATATGGACAGTAATGCGTACATTAACCTCGATACGATATATAGAACTAAACCAAATGCAGCTCGGACCAAATACATTTATGATGATCAGTTCACCGTTAGATACAGTTCAATAAAGAGCAATTTTTTAATAAGAACTTAGCTTAATCTAGAATAACCTAAAGCATTAATTTCATTTTGCAAGCACACGCTCACTGATCTATTTAAAATTACTTGGTCCATTGGTGGTCTACATAAATTAATTAAAGGGCTTGTTACCTTGTGTAGGACACATCTACCGAAGTCTGAAATTTGTTACTACACCAGGCGCTGAGGCGCATATATATGTACGCGTATACACACAAACCAAACACACACCAACGTACTCAGGTCAAATGATGTTCTTGACCTTTGCATGTTCCCTGGCACTATGTCTTTTGTACATCTTCTATAGATTCATAGATAAAAGAAGAAGCCAATCATGTTACATCTTGCATTATGAGTGTTTCAAACCATCTGATGACCGGAAACTCTCCATTGAGTTTTCGGTCCAGATGATATTGAAATGTCAGAACTTGGGTCTCGAAGAGCATAGGTTTCTACTACGAGCTATTGTTAGTTCAGGAATCGGTGAAGATACTTACGGCCCAAAATGTTTCTTCACAGAAAGTGGAACAAACGCTAGACTCAGTGATTGTCAATTTGAAATGGATGAGTTTTATATAGAAACCCTAGATAGGCTTTTCAACAAAACTAGGGTTTCTCCGCAAGATATTGACATACTAGTTGTCAATGTCTCTGTAATGACCTTAGTGCCATCACTGACGTCTCGTATCATCAATCATTACAAAATGAGAGATGATATTAAATCTTTTAACATCTCAGGAATGGGATGTAGTGCAAGTTTGATCTCTATTAATCTTGTTCAAAATTTGTTCAAATCTAATAGAAACAAATTGGCACTTATATTAACTTCAGAGGCAATCTCGCCTAATTGGTACAACGGCAATGAGAAATCTATGATTCTCACCAACTGCTTGTTCCGATCTGGGGGTTCCTCAATCCTCTTAACCAACAAACCGGCTCTAAGAAAACAAGCGATGTTTAAATTGAAGTGTTTAGTTCGAACCCATTTGGGATCAAGTGATGAAGCTCACACATGTTGCCAGCAACAAGAAGATAGTAAAGGCAATATAGGGTTTTTCCTAGGGAAAACCTTACCGAAAACAGCAACACGAGCTCTAACCGAAAACTTAAGAACTATAGCACCCAAGATATTGCCTTTAAGTGCAATCTTTCGTTACGTTTTGCAAGTAAATATCCAAAAATTTCGTGCTAAATATTTGCATAATACGGCTAAAAAGAGGGTTAATATGAACTTTAAGTCAAGTGTGGACCACTTTTGCTTGCACCCCGGTGGGAAGGCAGTGATAGAAGGCGTAAAACAAAGTTTGGTGTTAACCGATGATGATGTGGAGCCATCGAGGATGACACTACATAGATTTGGCAACACATCTGCAAGTAGCTTGTGGTATGTTTTAGCCTATATGGAAGCAAAGAAGATATTGAGGAAGGGAGATCGGGTTTTGATGATTGGGTTCGGATCAGGGTTCAAATGTAATAGTTGTATATGGGAGGTTTTAAGGGATTTGGATGATAGGAATGTTTGGGAGGATTGTGTTGACAAATTTCCACCAAATCTCCCAATTTATCCTTCATCAAGAAATATGAATGGTTTTTAGTTGGTTGATATCTGTTGGTATGTTTCTACATCAGGTACGAAGTGCGCGTCAGTCTTGTTGATCAAATCGATCTTGATTACACGTGTTTAATTTATTTGCATCTAAATGGTGTAATTAATTTAGTCAATATGGATCATATATACTATTCTTGTATGCTTGAATTTCAAGTATAATAAAAATTCACAGTTCGGAAAATGGAAATAGAACTATTAAAGTTTCATTGAATTGTTTGTCAATTTTATTGATTTAAATCACTGAACTTTTTTAGCTAATTTCAATTCAAACATATGTAGACTGTAGAGTCACTTGTACTGTAGATTGTTGTGTGTAATGTAGACAAAATAGTCTATATAAATTCCATTAGTATAGTTTCTGTAAATTCTTTGACTATAGATTAGGTTTTGATTTAATTTGCTATAAATCCTTCTTTGATCTCTGATAAAAGTTGTTTTATTAGTTACTACGTATATCTGTTACTTCTATAAATTAGTATGTAATGGGCATATCTCCAATTTTAAAGGACCACTAGCTATTACACCGTTACATTTAATGATCAACCCTTCAAGACCCACCTTAGTTCCTTCACTGGTTATGAACAGTTGATTATGTCATGGGCTACATTTAACCTTCTCACCAAATTGTTGTAGTTAAGTTCTAAAAGTGTAATATTTTTGATCCGTTGGCATTAGGGGTAATGACCAATATATAATCACCTCTACGTGTAGTTCATTGGCTCAAAAAGGACTAAACTGATATGATCCAAGAATCTAACATTCAAGCCTTGAATGATATATATGATGTTTAATGGGTCATAGAACAATTTGAAACCTACATTTTATTGGACGTGTAAACCAAATATAGTTTAGTTATAAAGTATAGGGGTCTTAGTGTCATTAGTTAAAGTATAGTTTAGTAAGTATTGTGTCATTGTAAATAGATTAGGGGTGTAAAGGGTCAAAATGAAAGTATGTAACGGGTCAAAACCAGTCACAACGTTTCATCAATGTTTGTGTCGGTTGGGTAGTATAAATAGGGTCAAAGTCTTTGTAAACATCAGATGTATTGTATCGTAATAAAAATTCCAGATTATTTGTGTATCTTAAAGATCTTATAAACAAAGAAGTACTAACAATTGGCATCAGAGCCTACGGTTTCAATCGATTCAAGGGAGGCAGAAGTGGTGTTTGTTCGAAGGTTGAAAAAAACAGAAGTCCGATTCCTTGTTGTTGCTGTTCGGAAGAAGGAGACAGAGGAAACAATTAATTTTGATTTGCGGTTCGAAGAAATCAAAGGCAGAATCGATTACAGAACCGAACACAATTAGATAAGTTTTTTTTCAAATTTCAAATTGTTTATTTAGTGTAGGATTTTAGAATTATTACGATTAGGAAAAGGATTAAGAATAGTGGTTTGGATTTGTTAGACAACCAGGGAAAAACTAGTGTATTGTTTCTTAGTAAAATTGAAGCGATTGGTTTTTTGGATTTGTCTTGCAACCGAAGAAAAACAGAATACTATTTTTAGGATTTGTAAAACAATAGTTTTTCAAGTTGGAAAACAGGGAATTGTTTTAGTGGGTGCGAAAGCAATAGTTTTTAAAACAGGGAATTGTTTCGAGTTAGTATACAATAGTTTTAAGAACAGGATTATTGTTTTGGTGTTAGGACAATAGGTTTTGAAAAACCAGGGGATTGTCTTGGGTGATAATAACAGGTTACGATAAGACCAGGGGATTGTTTTTTGAGCGTTGTATTAGTGGAAAACAATAGGTTTTTGGGAAAGTAACCAGGGTGTTGTTTTGGTAAGCAATAGGTTTAAAAAAAACCAGAAAATTGCGGTTATTTAAGAGTAGTTGGTTAATAGGAACTAGGGTACTATTCTTGGAAGATACAGTAGGTAAACCGTTGGTTAACCAGGGCGCTGTAGGTATTAGGAACGTTTGGTTTAGATTTAGAATTTAAGATTGGTAGAAAGAAGAAAAGAAACATGACTGGGGATTCTTCAAAGAAGAATGAAAATGTAGCGAAGGAAGGAGGATTGACAATGAATTTCCAGTATCCAATGTTAAACTCTACAAACTATACGATTTGGGCTGTAAAGATTAGGGCGTTATTTAATGTCCATGGAATTTGGGAAGTGATTGAACCAACGCAAGGAACCGAGGTCGATAAGAAGAAGGATAACTCGGCAATTGCAATGCTATATCAAGCAATTCCAGAAAGTATGGTATTGCAAGTTGCTAACCTCAATTCGGCAAAGGAGATTTGGGATGCGTTGAAGATTCGACATGTTGGAGTTGACAGAGTTAAGGAGGCGCGTGTTCAGACCCTTGAATCAGAATTTGAACAGTTGAAGATGAAAGATGGTGAGTCTTTAGATGTGTATGCCGGGAAGATTAGTGAAGTTGCATCACAAGCAAGCAATTTGGGGCATACGGTGGAAGATAAAAGAATGGTGCGAAAACTCTTAAGTGCAGTGCCAGAAAAGTTTATGCAAATAGTCGCAGCAATAAAGCAGTTCGCAGATTTGAATACTATGCCATTTCAAGAAGCCATTGGAAGATTGAAAGCCTTTGAAGAACGGACGAAAAAGGCAGTTAAGGAAGAAGATGGGTCTAATAGCCTACTTTTCAGCAATGTAGATGAAAAGACCAAAGAACACAAATTTGAACAGTGCGGTCATGTGAATTCAAGTCAAGAAAGAACCGAACGTGGCAGAGGCAAGAATTGGAAACCATGGAAGAAAAAGGATGGTGATCAAGACAAAAGTCAGATAAGATGCTACAAGTGCAAAGAACTTGGACACTACAAAAGCGAATGTCCAAAGTGGGAAAAGGAGCATGAGGCAAATTTGATCCAAGAGGAAGATGAGCCAACACTGCTATGATAGGAAGACGGATCAAGAAAGAATGAAGACCTTACTTAAACTATATTTAGTTTAGGAGGGAGTATTGGACGTGTAAACCAAATATAGTTTAGTTATAAAGTATAGGGGTCTTAGTGTCATTAGTTAAAGTATAGTTTAGTAAGTATTGTGTCATTGTAAATAGATTAGGGGTGTAAAGGGTCAAAATGAAAGTATGTAACGGGTCAAAACCAGTCACAACGTTTCATCAATGTTTGTGTCGGTTGGGTAGTATAAATAGGGTCAAAGTCTTTGTAAACATCAGATGTATTGTATCGTAATAAAAATTCCAGATTATTTGTGTATCTTAAAGATCTTATAAACAAAGAAGTGCTAACACATTTTTGGTGATTATTTAGTGCTAGAGAAGGGAAACTAGCTTTACACAAATGCCTTCAAGTCAGCAAACCAATCTATTAAAATTATAGAGATCTTGATTAATGCATGTCATAAATAATGTTTCTCATTGCTGGAGAAGGGAAACTTACACAAACGCACTCAAGTCAGCAAATCCATCGTAATATGCATGCAACACGGAAAGCAAATGCATGTGTAAATGTGTAAGATGGACAAAATACTACAGAAAGTTGTACTTTCATATTTTCATTACCGACTGTCCCGTGTATGCTTACTCATATACTTTTGAACCACTTTATTTTTTGCTCACTATGGTAAGACTATCAAAAACCTTAGGCTTCCTATCTTGAGCAAGAAAGTAGCGAGTAAGAAGAATATAGATTGGAAGAAACTAGATTTGCACAAAAGAGTACGTGCAAATGACCCAATTTCTGTCATCTCCTTCATGACCTGTTAAATTTCAGTGAACCTTCTTTTTCGTCTGCTTTTGTAATCACCAGACGCACGTTGGTTTCTATCTAACCTTTTGAAGATATCAAAGTGTAAGTTATGTAACATATTCAAACTTCCATTTATAGAATTGGACTAAAATCAGAACCATATCATCCCCTTTTAAGGTGTAACATGTGGACTACACAGTCTACATCCGTGAAGTAGTGAAAAACTGAAAATATTGAAGGAATCTTTAGACACCTCAACCGATTTGTGTAAACATGATGTACCTATATATATCTCAATTGTAAATTGCAAATTTACCATTACCAGTTAACAAAATCCCAAGCTAATAGCAAGGGGTCCCATGGAGAGATGATGTATTCCCTCCGTCTCATAATAACAGTCAATATTTCCTTTTCGAGATGTTTCAAATTAATTGTTTATTTTTCTTTTTTTTAATAAAAACTAGAAAATCTATTGTGGAAATATTCTATTTTAGTTGTTGAAAATAAAAGTGACTCCACTTTTATTAAACTTTGTGTTTTTTGTCTCCTGACAATAATTTTGAAATGGAGAGAGTATATTTTTATCAGTGTTATTTTTTATTTTTATGTAAGGTGTCCATGAAAAATCATTACCACGGTCTGAGAAGGTTATGCTTTTTTTATACTTTGGTGCCTTGTGTTGTGGTACCCAAAATAATTATACAAGGCTTTTGGTGGCTTCGCATTGTAAATTATTATCATCATAAATGTGCAACAACATAAATATAAGGTTTGCAGCTTACACAGAAGTGAAGCATGGACACACAATCCTCGTTAGATCTACATTCATGAAACACAAACACTCACAACTCTCAAAACCATTGGACTTAATCCAAAACGAGTCAAACAGCCAATACAAGTCAAAAACTTACTTAATCCAATACCTAAGTAAGTCGGAATCCTCTTTTCTTTCTAAACTTTAGTATAAAAGTGTTGTTCCCTGATTATAACTCAAGAACAAAGTTAAGTTACTTACCATGCCAACATATGTGATGTTAAAACCATTTTAATGTAAGAATACGTAAAGCTATTTAAACAAAATAACACAACAAAGTTTTCAACGTTTAAAATTCTTATTTTAATGAAACAAAAAATTTGACAAGGATTATTTGCGGAATAACAATCCTAGTTGAATGAAATTTGAGGTGAACTCCTCTCTAACATAACTGGTTTAAGTAAGAACTTATTCTTACTCGTTGAATGTTGAGCGGCCTAAATTCTATTCGAGGAGTAAATGCTCTTGAATGTGTATCCATTTATTGCAAAAGATACACTTACTTTTTTTACAAATATTTTCGTTTATAGCAGAGAATTAGGGTTACAAAAACTTTCTACTTTACATGTGTTGAGCATCTAATGGTTGGGTGAGATTGCGTTGAATGATGTCATACTAGGTAATGGGATAGTGTCTTCTTTAACAAACACTTTTGACATTGTTGTATTTTTTACAAATGTTGGAAGGTGTTGTTTCCAAGAAGACTTACTTTATCCCTTTTTGCAAAAGTAGATTTTTCCGCCTTTAACCTTCTAGATACTTGAGATTCTTTGCTCAGTATCTTTTTTAAATGATAGAGATCAAACATTGTTCAGTGAGGCATTGTCATCCTCACTGAACTGAACATCTTCTTAGGATCGTGTGCTTCAATGGCTGAACCGTGTCAGTGTTGAAGTGTAGACTTCTTTGTCTTCAAGAACTCAGAAGGAATTGGGCTGAACTGTTTTTAGCGACTAAGTTTATACTTAAGTAATTTTTTATTCGAATCTATTAAGAGACTGTTGGATGTTGAAATGGCCCAACAATTTCCCCTATTTAGATGTACAAATAGCCTAAGTTTATCAGATGTAAGGGGGCTAAAAACTTTTTCTTACTCACTGATAAAAATAAAGTAAAGCAAAAATAGGTAAACAAAGTTCATTTGATATTCATTGATTACATAACAAAAAAAACAAAATTTATAAAATGACAACACTATTTAATGTTTCAGGACTTGAATAATTCTGGTTTGCTTAAGTGGGTTCCTTAATTTCTTCTTTCAGCTTCATTGATCAGAAGAGATCATAAAGTTCTTGTGACTCAGTTGTTCATGGGCCTTGGTGGTGTCTTTGGAAGATCATTTGTACTGAATACATGTGTTCATGGGCCTTGGATGTCAACAAGGGGTGTTTCTTCATAGGTTGGTTTTGTGGTGTCCTCATTAGAGTCAAATTGAGTACCCTCTTCATCTTGTAGATGTTTCAGCAAAGCTTCGGACATTTTCTTCTTGCCCTTGTCAACATCCTTGGATGCCCCCCCTCAATTTTGAGCATGAGGAGGATCTTGGATTTAAGTGACTGGGATGACAGTTACTTAAGAGGCTTGAAGGAGTCTTTGTTTTTCAGCTGAAGCTGCTTGTTGTTTGATAATTTTTTTGTTGAAACAAGTCAGTGATCTTAAGCTATTTGCTAGTCTCGTTGGTGGCTTTCTCCCCCTTAGCAGGAGTAGAGGCAGTTGGTCCTGCTAAAGCAACACCAAACGAACCTAGCATGGAGGGTGAATAGATAGCTACATGAAGGGCCTTGAGTGCATCCTCAACCTTCTCAAGGGCTGGGGGAATGGCTTCCAGGGGTTTGTATTGGGATGCTAGTTCAATAATCTTAGTAACTGAGGAAGGGAGTTCCATGAGAAAGGCTAGGAACTCCAGTTGCTTGGACTCCATTGATGTAACCCTTTTGGTGAGGTCTTGGATTTTGGTGGGTGATAGATTTTGGCTAGGATTTCCTTTAGCTCAATAGGAAACTCTATCTCTAGCCCCTGAGATGAGTGGACAAGTCTTGAATCTTGCCAATGACTGCTTTTAAATGCTTCTTGTTTGTCAAGACCAATAGTAGTTTTCGGAACATATGGACCATTGTTTAAGATTTTAATGAAATAAGGTTCCATGCCAACAATGTGACAAAGAAACATTTTCTTCCAATTTGTGAATCTTTCCTCTTTTAGTTTAGGAGCAGTAAGGACATAAGCACGACCCTTTGCATCTAGAAGTTGAGGACCATAATTGTTTATATGGTTAGATCTTGATTTTAAAAAGTTTGAGCAGTTTTATTTGACAAGCTTTATAACAAACCGCTCTGATACCACTTGTTATTCCCAATTAAATGATTATAACTCAAGAATTGAGTTAAATCACTTACCATGCAAACATATTTGATGTTTAACCATTTTAATGTAAGAATGCATAAAGCAGTTTAAAAAAAATAACACAACAAGGTTTTCAACGTTTAAAATTCTTATTTGAAGGAATCAAAGAAGTTGACAAGGATTGTTTGTGGAATAACAATCCTAATTGAATGATAATTGAGGTGATCTCCTCTTTAACTTAAACATAAACCTAAGTTATAGTTTAAGAACTTATTATTACTCCTTGAATGTTCAGCAGCCTAAGTTCTTGTCGAGGAGTAAATGCTCTTGAATGTGTATTGCATCAATTGCAAGAGATGCATTTACACCTTTATAAATATTTTCTTTTATAGCATAGAATTGGGGTTACAAATGCTTTTTACTTTGCATATGTTGAGCATCTAATGGGTGAGTGAGATTGCATTAAATGATATCATACAAGATAACGCGATATTGTCTTCTTTAGAGAACAGTGATTGACACTGTTGTACTTTTTACCAACTCTGTAAGTTGTTGTTTCCCAAGAAGACTTGTTTTATCCTTTTTATGCAAAAGTAATTTTTCCCGCATTTGACCTTCTACACTTGAGATTCTTTGCTCAGTATTTTTGTTAAATGATGATGAGATCAAACATCGCTCTGTGAGCGATTGTCATCCTCATTGAACTGAACTTCTTCTTTGCATCTTGTGCTTCAATGGCTGGCTGAACCGCATCAGTGGTGGAGTGAAGGCTTCTTTGCCTTAAAAAACTCAGAAGGAGGGTTGAACTATTTTCAGCTACTAAGTTATACTTAAAGTTTTTTTCTATTCAAATCTAGTCAGACATTGTTGGACGTTGAAATAACACAACAAAAGTAATCTTATACTCAGATTTGTCAAACAAAATTTACAATTAAGTCATAAGTTCTAAAAAATTGGGTAACCTAGTATTTAAATGTAAAGCCTTATTTTTTTTAAATTTTTTATGTTTATAAATTTAGCAGATTTCTTCAAAACTTTATTTTTGAAATAAAAGAGTTAACAAATAAAAGTATCATAACAAAAGCATAAATTTTACTAATATCATATCTTTTATATAATAAAAGAATTACATCATTTTGGAGTGTTTTTGAAAATCCCTTATCATTGAAAAAAAAATTGGACCAATAGCAGAATTCAATTTTGCCACGTAGGCGAAATCGAGAAACGTGATTGGTCAATAAAAAGTCAAAATTAAATTGATTTTGTTCAAACTTAATAAATTTGGTGGAGAAATTTTGTTAAGAAAAATAATGCATAAAAATATAGGTGTCAAATTTATGAAAACAAAAAATTAAAAAAAGATGAAGTAATTAATAAAACTTTAGTGATTGAATTTTAAATAATTTATGAGTAAAGTGTAAAATTATAAGTTTCCATGTTTTTTAATAACTTTATAAAAAACACAAATAACCCCTTACACTTTATACCCCATATACTTTATAATAGTAACTTTGTTTAAAATTACATCAAACTTTCATCCATTAAAATTACAAAATTTGGTAAATATGCGAATTAATTTTTATATATGTTAAATATTTTTTTAAACTAATGTTAGTTTTAAACTTTCATCCATTAGAATATTTTTTTAAATAAGGACTCATTTGGTAAATATGCGAATTAGTTTTAATATACGTTAAATATTTTTTTTAAACTAATGTTAGTTTTAAACTTTCATCTATTAGAATATTTTTTTTTAATAAAGACTCATGTTACTATTTAAAAGTTTAATTTATACGTACACGGGTTTGAAATATGGCTAAATTATTAGTAACGGGAATATAAATATCAAATATTAAGTACGATACTGTGATATGAAAATAAATATACACGATTATACTTATAACAACGACTCGTGAAATTGTTATTTAAAATTTGTATATGGATATCATAAAAACATTTTAAAAACTTTACGGAGCATATATTAACTTCGTCAACGCTCATTATTTGCTACTAAATTCACACATTTTATTGAACATGATATCAATAGTTAAAGTTAAACAACAAAATCAACCTCAATCTCAACATGTCTGTCAGTTAAAAATGTTATACAAAGCTAATTATTAAAAAAAACAAAAAAAACACATGGGTTAGATAGTCATTGTTTAATATAAAAGGTGTTTTCCTTAAATTATATTAAAAAATGCATGCATCACAATTCTTATTTGATAACAATCACCTCCTAAAAAATTAAAAATAAAATAAAAAATAAAAAAACGTAGGTGTTTTCCTTAACTTTATTCATTGACGTGATATTTTATTAAAAAAAACGTAATAGTTGGCCGTTGTAAACGAATTAAAAGTATGTACATGAGAATTTTTCAGCAAGAATATATAGTTTTAATCAGGTTATTACGTTACTATACTGCGATAATGTTATTGAGTTGGTAATCACAGATGTGAGATATAACCATTATTCTATACTTATGATTTATGTGTAAATCTCTTTTTGCTTCTGAATAGAATCCGAAAGAGACATCAACAGAACTTTAGCTTATGCCTTATTTAGCTGATAGTATTTAGTAACTTTTTTTTTATGGTTTAACTTTTTTGTTATACACACCAACTTTTAGTAACTCTTTTTTATGTTTTGTTGAAAACTTCTACACTTAATAATTGTGTTTTTACTATAAATACGCTAAGCTATAATAGAATTAGCTGTGAGTTCAGGGGTTTTTCACTAGGCTTCTAAAAAAAGCTTATACCTTTATCATACACTTATTGTGTTATAGTAATTGAATAAGCCAATAAGCACCTTTAATAAGCATAACCGAACACCCCTTTAGTTCTAATATGAAGTTTTCTTATTTGATGTTATGACTAACTTTGTTGTTATCCTCGCTATAATGCAACACATTAGTGGTTTTTGCAGTTTTATTATCTTATCGCACAAACTAAAGTGTAATGCAATTTGTTGTGTGCGTTTTTTAGAGGAGGATTAAGTATCAACACTTGATTGTCATGGAATGATTTTCTATGCCTGCTCAAGTTATGAATGTATAATTTAGTTGAGTTGCTGATTTAGATAACACATGAATGTATTTTAATGTACCAAATATGTGTTTTAGTGTCAATATAGGGAATTTTATGGTAGGAATTCTTTTCGGAGTCTTTGAATGAGTTAATGAAACTTAGCAGGTGTTTGCTATCATTGATAACACTATAAGTGTCAACCAACGGTCTAAAATATGGGTGTCTTTTACCTTGATAATTTAGACCAATTGTAAAGGAAGTTGCATTAACATGAAAGGTCGGTAAGGATTCAAACAATCCTAAAAGACTTGTGAATATACTTTTTGTCATTTTTTCATGCATTTATAATTTACTTATACAAGTAATAATAATTTCCTTATATAGTTCGGGCTTAGAGAAAAATTATTCTTATACATTATACATAAACGTAAGATTAAATTTGAGTTCTACCCATTACATATTTTTTCGTTTCTCTTTATGTAATAAAGAAGCTATAGTGTAAGCATCTATGTTAATTTAGTAATTTTATGATCAAACATGAGAAGTAAATAACACAAACTTATGAAAATACAACTTTCCAAACAAAAAGGTACATTGGAAAAAATGATGTGATAGTTATTAATAATCAAGGAAATGAATCAATCTTCAAAGTTATCTAAATATGCTACATATTTTAACGAAAATATAAGTAAAAGAAATAGCACAATTACAAAACACATCGTAAATTGATAGCACGAATTTGCAAAGTTAAAAGCATATATCACTAACATCTCATGCAAGTCAAGTATTATCATGTGATTTTACTTGAACAATAAAATATAATTTTTAATCCAAAAGCATTCTCCTAAAATAATATGTAGGCTATAACATATACATATATTTTTAGTCCACCAAGTAAAATCATATGAAACATGTTAAGCGATTAATTTCTTAATCGATAATAATAAATAATTAAAACGAAATTTTAAAAACTCTGTGCGTGCACAGGTATTATAACTAGTTAATTTTAATAACAATACTCTGTACGCCGGGATTTTAAAATACTTTAACCTAAGGTAAATGAATTGAAATATGATGATAAGAAAAATCTTAACAAAACCAATTCATTCATTTTACAACAAAATACGACTTGAATATGTTTTAAAGTACTTGGCCCATTGGTAGTTAAAAGAAGTTAAAGTGCATGTTACCCGTATAGTGTACTAGATCGGTGCGACTTTCGTAGCCAAGTGACGGGAGCTAGGTTAACTTGAGACACGATATATATGATATATGGTGCATCATCAACTAATTGCTTAAACACACATACACACACACAAACACACCCCAACTTCAAATGATGTTTGTGACATTGTCATGTTCCTTGGCACTGTGCCTTGTATACGTCTTCTATAAGTTCATCGATCAAAGAATAAGCAAATCATGTTACATCTTGCATTACGAGTGCTTCAAGCCCTCCAATGACCGAAAACTCCCCACTGAATTTTCTGTCGATTTGATTAATAAATGCAAGAACTTGGGTATCGAAGAGCATAGGTTTTTGCTACGAGCCTTAGTTAGCTCTGGCATCGGTGAGGAAACTTACGCCCCAAGAAATATCCTCTCGAAAGGTGATACGTTAGCTACATTGAGCGATTGTCAAAGTGAAATGGACGAGTTTTCTATAGAAACCTTAGATACACTATTCAGTTTATCTGGAGTTTCTCCACAAGATATCGACATACTTGTGGTCAATGTTTCTGGGATGAGTTTAGTGCCATCACTAACGTCTCGTATCATCAGCCATTACAAAATGAGAGATGATATTAAATCTTTTAACATCTCGGGAATGGGATGTAGTGCGAGTTTGATCTCTATCAATCTCGTTCAAAACATGTTCAAAATTCATAAAAACAAATTGGCTCTTGTGTTAACCTCAGAGGCAATCGCGCCAAACTGGTACAACGGAAATGAGAGATCTATGATCCTCACCAACTGCTTGTTCCGATGTGGGGGTTGCTCGATCCTTTTAACCAACAAGCCGGCTCTACGAAAGCTCGCGATGTTTAAATTAAAGTGTCTTGTCATAACACATTTAGGATCATGTGATGAAGCTCACACATGTTGCATGCAACAAGAAGATGATCAAGGCCATATTGGTTTTTTCCTAGGGAAAACCCTACCAAAAACAGCAACACGAGGTCTCACCGAAAACTTGAGAAGTATAGCACCAAAGATATTGCCATTAAGTGCAATATTTCGTTACGTTTTGCAAGTAAATATCCAAAAATTTCGTGCTAAATATTTGCATAATATGGCTAAAAAGAGAGTTAATATGAACTTTAAGTCAGGTGTGGACCACTTTTGCTTGCACCCTGGTGGAAAGGCGGTGATTGAAGGGGTTAAAAGAAGTTTAGTGCTAACTGAGGAAGATGTGGAACCATCCAGGATGACACTACATAGATTTGGTAACACATCTGCAAGTAGCTTGTGGTATGTTTTAGGGTATATGGAGGCAAAGATGAGACTTAAGAAGGGAGATCGGATTTTGATGATCGGGTTCGGATCAGGATTCAAGTGTAATAGCTGTATATGGGAGGTATTAAGAAATTTGGATGATAAGAACGTTTGGGCGGATTGTGTTGACAAATTTCCACCAAAATTACCAATTTATCCTGCTTCAAGAAACATGAATGGTTTTTGATAATTCTTCATGTTATGTCTTGTTGATCCAAGAATCTTCAATTTGGATAATGAGAAAAATTATATCCTAGTGTGGTGTTCTATATATAGTCTTGTTGATGCCATCTCGATTGTAGGTTTGTTGTGGCACATCCTATTCACTAATCTCGATTATGCAATTTTAGTTTCTTTTGATTGCGCTATTATCGTATGTATTCGTGTTGAGTTCAATAAAGTGTTCACAAATTAGAGCCAGCAAGATTTCACCCTTTTGTTAGTTTAACTGTTACAAGTATAAGTTTTTCACAGTGATTACGTCCCTTGACACTTGTTATCTATTTCAAATATGTACGTTGTTTACCTATGACACTTTGTTGGGTACACTTCTTGTCGATGAAATTTGACATTGATATCTAAAATAGTACGACACGAATCTATTTGTGACAACTGATATCTTAGTTGCATGAAAAAGATGGGTCATGGAAATTTAATGGTGAGGAAATAAATGACATCAAACTATACATTGCTGCATGGGTTAGAAATCGAATCCTATTTCTGCTAATCTTTCCTAGTGACGTACACTAACATATTAAAGATAGGAATTATGGTGCGTTAAGTTTTCTATTTTTAGTTTTATAAAATAAATGAAGGGGATTTAATTTCCACAAAATATAAAAAAACGCGCTCATATAGCACTGTTTTCTATTTCGAAGAAAAGAGTACGGGTTATAAGGAAAACAACGAAAACAAAAAGAATGTGTTTTGTGATTTCCTTTGTTAAGTTGTAAAATACATATTTTCTATTCTGTAGAAACTTGACGAAAAAAAATTGATTTAAACGCAATCTCGATTTTCTCATCATTCTCTTTGTTAAGTTTCATATAAGTCAACAAAGGCAAAAAGTTTACGAGCATTAATTTGATAGTCTTAACCAATGCTTGAGAATATATTTCTAAGAAACCAATAGATTTCTGAAACAATTTATTATCTTATTTATATTCTAAAGTTTGCAAGAAAATGATTTACGATTTATAAAATGAGCGGGGCGCCTTTTGGAACAATGTCATCGAGTAAATATTGTCTTTCATATGTTGTTCTTACAAAGACTGTGTAAGTTGGCCTACATTAACCAAATTTTATATATTTCATGAAGAACGTGTGGCGTGTAGCAAATAAAACCGTGTACGAATCATTGTCTTCTTCATTAAATTCAGAAAATGCATGTAATTGTTTAGTAATTAAAACTAATAACACCTAGTATAATTAAGCTTTTCAGCACATGAGCTTGGTTTAATAACCTTCAAAGGTAGCTGAAAACTGAGGTGGGGCGACAGCTATTTTAACTACGACTCAACGTGCATTTACAGGAATTTGTCTATCCATCTATAAATAGAAGTACTACTTTTACGTGAAACCTTTTGAAATTTTTGAAAGAGACCAACCGCAAAAACAAAATAAATGTTATATAAAGATTATGATGAACTTATTCAAAGCAAATGATGCAAAGAGTAAAGTGTTAAAGTGAAAAATATATGTTTTATTACATAACACACATATTTATACTACATATAATCCATAATACATGAATAACATTTTCTCGAATAAAATTTGTAACACATTACACTACAAGGATCAGGAGAACAGGCGACGAGCTGTTTCCCGTCGACATTATGTCGACGGCATAAGGCAGAAAACGACAAAAAAAACGCTTGACCGAGCCCCACTGCGTTAAATTTTTCATAATCGTATTTTCCCGTCGACATGTCGACGGGAACATTGTAACATATTTTTTTAGCCTCAATAATTCACCAAAGTTGGGCGCGAAATTTACCCGCTAATATATTCATGTCGACGTGTCGACGGGAATATATTAATAACGTTTTATCCCACAATTAACGTGTGATTAAGCATAATAATTATTATGTTTTAAGAGTCCCGTCGACATGTCGACGGGAGTATATTACTAATTATAAATATTTTTAATAAATGGGTAAAATATTGGGCGGGATATTTTCCCGCTTTCTTGTTCCCGTCGACATGTCGACGGGATTATATCTTCAAAAATCAGGCTATATATATATCCTCACAAATACATTCTCGTCTCATTTTTTTACCAATATATTCATTCTCACAAAATTATTTCCTTCTCATTTTACACATCTCACAAATAATTCAATCGTCAATTCTTACAAGACACACATGACTTGGCGTGGTTGCACAGTTGAAGAGGAGTACTCAAAAATCTTGTCACACGAGCTCCTCTTTAATGAAGTTATGTTAACTTTTGGTCATGCAGTTTAAGAGGAATATGGTGATTTTAAGGATGCTGAACCGTGGATGAGAGGCAAGATTATCGAATGGTGTGGGGAAAAGCCGTACTACAAAGAGTACATGGACGAGCTAGATGCTGCTGAAGCTCAAGTTGTTGCTGTTGGAGGTGACGACGAAGCTTGAAGTACGTTGGAAACAAAACTTGATAATCTGGGAAATAGGGTCACAAATCTTGAAGCTACGTTTGCACATATCAAGGAAATGAGAGCAAGGAAGGGAAAAGATGGTGCGAGTTCGAGTAAAGCGGGAAGTAGCCGCAAAAAAAAAATAAACGGGTTGTTTCGTTTGATCTGTTGTTTTAGTTGTCGAGTTGTTTAGTTTGAGTTGTTTCGTTTGGTTGTTGAGTTGTTTCGTTTGGTTGTCGAGTTGTTTAGTTTGAGTTGTTTCCTTTGGTTGTTGAGTTGTTTAGTTTGGTTGTCGAATTGTTTAGTTTGAGTTTGTATGAAAATACATGTGGTTAAGAACTCTTGCTTGTTTTAAATAAACAGTTTGCCTTTGTGTTTGATAATTATTGCTCCTTCAGTTCTATTATTTGTGCGTACAAATTTTAAATAAACAGTTTGCCTTTGTGTTTGATAATTATTGCTCCTTCAGTTCTAATTATTGCTCCACAACAACAACATTTTATTAAACAACAACAACAACAACATTTTATTAAACATCAATAACATCAACAACAACAGCAAACAACAGCAACAACAACGATAACAGTACTACATATGAAATTTATCCATGTCACCTAAAAGGTCACGGAGTATTGCATCCGACTGACATGCGTGGTCGTGGTTGGGATACATTGCCATGTCAAGTTTTGCCTCCAACACCCTTAATTTTGTCTCTAGCACCTGTTTTTGTGCCTCCAGCACCTGTTTTTGTGCCTCCAGCATGTTTATTCTAAGATTTTTTTCATGACAGTTTGAGCACCTTTTTGGAGCAGATCCAGAACCGCTTGATGTTGAAGCTCCCAGAGAACCGATCATCATTTTGGCGAGTCGTTCCTCCTTCCATAAAAAAAATTACATCCATGGTCTTCTGTCCCAGGCTGTTAAAGAGGCAAAACTGTTATTTTTAACAACTAACCAAATTATTTATATAATACACGAAAAGATATGTAATTGTTCACCTGCGAGAAAGGACACGCATAGTATAGTTTACCACGGGAGTAAGATTTACACGATTCTCGCAGAATCACGTCTCCACGTTCACAAGGACAAGGAAAAGCTTCAAATTCTGTCATCTTCTTCACCATGATAACAATGTATGTTTGTGGTTGTGAGGTTGAGTGGTTGAATCGTGACCGGAGTGGCCCGATCTACAAGTTGAGGTGATAAAAGGTGGTGGCCAGAAAAAGATTCCGGCGGCCGAAAAATGCTGGTGTCGCCAGAAAACAGAAACTGCTAGAGAGAGAGATATAGTGAGATGAGTATGTGTGTGTGTGTATGTTTATATTGTGAGGATAAGGTGTTATGTAGAAAAAAAGTTGTTAGGTAAAACCATTGCATCTCATGTATAACCATAGCATCTCGACTCGTTCGTTTAACATCTCATGTATAACCATTGCATCTCGACTCGTTCGTTTAACATCTCATGTATAACCATTGAATCTCGACTCGTTCGTTTAACATCTCATGTATAACCATTGCATCTCGACTCGTTCGTTTAACATCTCATGTATAACCATTGACTCTCGACTCGTTCGTTTAACATCTCATGTATAACCATTGCATCTCGACTCGTTCGTTTAACATCTCATGTATAACCGTTTAACATCTCATGTATAACCATTACATCTCGACTCGTTCATTTAACATCTCATGTATAACCATTGCATCTCGACTCGTTCGTTTAACATCTCATGTATAACCATTGCATCTCGACTCGTTCGTTTAACATCTCATGTATAACCATTGAATCTCGACTCGTTCGTTTAACATCTCATGTATAACTATTACATCTCGACTCGTTCATTTAACATCTCATGTATAACCATACCATCTCGACTCGTTCGTTTAACATCTCATGTATAACCATTGCATCTCGACTCGTTCGTTTAACATCTCATGTATAACCATTGAATCTCGACTCGTTCGTTTAACATCTCATGTATAACCATTGCATCTCGACTCGTTCGTTTAACATCTCATGTATAACCATAGCAACTCGACTCGTTCGTTTAACATCTCATGTATAACCATTGCATCTCGACTCGTTCGTTTAACATCTCATGTATAACCATTGCATCTCGACTCGTTCGTTTAACATCTCATGTATAACCATTGAATCTCGACTCGTTCGTTTAACATCTCATGTATAACCATTGCATCTTGACTCGTTCGTTTAACATCTCATGTATAACCGTTTAACATCTCATGTACAACCATTACATCTCGACTCGTTCATTTAACATCTCATGTATAACCATTGCATCTCGACTCGTTCGTTTAACATCTCATGTATAACCATTGCATCTCGACTCGTTCGTTTAACATCTCATGTATAACCATTGAATCTCGACTCGTTCGTTTAACATCTCATGTATAACCATAGCATCTCGACTCGTTCGTATAACATCTCATGTATAACCATTGCATCTCGACTCGTTCGTTTAACATCTCATGTATAACCATTGCATCTCGACTCGTTCGTTTAACATCTCATGTATAACCATTGAATCTTAACTCGTTCGTTTAACATCTCATGTATAACCATTGCATCTCGACTCGTTCTTTTAACATCTCATGTATAACCATTGCATCTCGACTCGTTCGTTTAACATCTCATGTATAACCATTGCATCTCGACTCGTTCGTTTAACATCTCATGTATAACCATTGCATCTCGACTCGTTCGTTTAACATCTCATGTATAACCATAGCATCTCGACTTGAATTTTTACCGGTTGTGATCTCGAGGTTATCTAATGGTTGGGATTTAGTATTTATATATGTTTTTTTTAATTAAATATATATATTTTTTTAATAAATGATTTTTTTTTAATTATAATATAAGTATTTATATATATATTTTTTAACTAAATATATATATTTTTTTAATTTTATAAAAGTATTTATAATAAATAATTTTTTTCAATTATATAAATTTAGTTTATTAATTTTATAAAACTTATTTTTTAATATTTTATAAAAGTATTTATAATAAATAAAATTTTTTAATTATATTAAAGTAATTTTCTAAAAGTATTTATAATAAAGTAATTTTATAAAAGTATTTATTATAAATAAATTTTTTTTAATAAAAGCTTTTTTACCGTCGACGGGAATAAAACCGCCAAAATTTTCGTGAAAATTTAATACGTGCAGCCAAACGATAAACGACAAAATAACTTAATATTACCGTCGACATGTCGATGGTATTAGTAAAAATATAAAAAATTTACTTAATATCCTCGTCGACATGTCGATGGGATAATAAAAAGCAACACCAAAACCAGATCTGGTCAAAATTATTGCTCATAACTTAGAAAAATCAAAATAAACCATCCCCCCCTCTACCCAGCGATTATACCACGACTCCTCCACCACACCTCCACCACTCCTCCACCCCAACCACATTATACCACCTCCACCTCCACCACAGCTCACCACACCTCCACCACTCCGACACTCGCACCACTGTGCACCTCCTCCTCCTCTACCCCTCCATTATTTAATTCTCTCCTCTACCCCTCCATTATTTAATTCTCTCCTCTTCCGCACTTCTCTTCTTCTTCACACTTCTTCTTCACAGATCCACCAAGACACAGCAGCAGCAGGTCTTATTATTGTTAATAAATTTTGTTAATAAAATTTGTTATTATTATTGTTAATAAAATTGCTATTAAATTTTGTTAATAAAATTGTTATTATAATTTTGTTAATTTTTGTTACAGTAGCAGCAGGTGAGAGCCGAGGGTAACAGCTGGGTGAGAGCCTCGTTTTATTTTATTTATTAACTTTTGGTATCCCGACGACATGTCGACGACAACAGTTTTTTTTTTTTTAATTTTGATATAACCATTATATATTGCATCTCTTTTATTATAGCCCGATGTAACACTCCCAAAATTTAATACAGCGAAAGACTCAACAAGCTTTCGGGGTGCTACGGGGATTGGTATCCATTCAAAGTCATGAAAGAACGAGATAAAGTAAACATAAGAAAAACACAACCAAAACGGGTTTTAAAGTTTACATTTATCCCAAATTCATCCAAAGTCAGGCCCAAAAGAAATAAACATAAGTCCACAATTATTTATCAGAGTTTTAGAAAATAGATCCATAACCGGGTGCCATTGCCAAGCCTCCAATCCAAGCATCCAAGGGCATCACTTAATTACCTGAGAAAATGTGCTAAAAGTCAGCTTTCGCTGGTGAGATCATTGGTTTAAATTCATAATTTAATATAGTGGACATATACACAAAACGCTTGCTAGCTAGACTAGGCCTCAATCATCCAACCAAAATAATCCAACTAAATCAAATCAACCCTATAGGTGCACGCTATAGCTCAAATCAATCCAATCAATAGCTTGCCTAGCTCAAGTCTAGGCCTCGCTCTATAATCAATCCAATAGCTTACCTAGTTCGGGACTAGGCCTCGCTCAACAACCAATCAATAGCTTACCTAGTTCGGGACTAGGCCTCGCTCTATAACCAAATCAATAGCTTACCTAGCTCAAGTCTAGGCCTCGCTCAATAACCAAATCAATAGGTTACCTAGCTCATGTCTAGGCCTCGCTTAATCCTACCTAGTTCTATAAGCATAGCAAGTTTTGAAATCAAAACGCGATAATAGTCCACATAAAACAATTGCACGTTTCTCACCCCAAGTATTCAAAACAAATTTCAAGAGTAAAAAGTGGGGCTATGACTCACCTCAAGTCCAACAAATCCTCAAAAGAAATCGATAGATAAAAGACGTAAGCAAACTCAAGCAACTCACGTAACGGCAACTACAGACTCGGCACTTCCTAACAATATCAAGCTCGTTCAGAAATCATTTCCTCAAAAATCAAATATTCCCATTCCCGAACGTATTCCATTTGTACTTTCCAAAAATATCCATTTCTCGAATTATCTTCATATTAATTTGAAATTCGACGTTTGGTATCTATATGGGTGGAGGGTCGACACAACTCAAACCAAGAAGTCACAACGAAAAGAAATAATAAACCATCTATAGGTCTAATATTAGCCCAATATATTATTTAAATAAATCATCGAAGCTTATCAAATCCGTCGTGGGATATGATGCCCATTAATATACTCATTTTATATAGCCAAATAACTCGATCTAATCCGTCGATTAAATAAGTCACTTGTTATAGAAAATGTTTATATTAATCGTCATATATCCGTGACAACACAAAAGTCACATAATAAAGCCCACTGATGAATGTGTAAATACTCATCATTTTTACATTTTCTGAGCTACCAAAACATCTAAAAACACTCAATATTGTATCAAAATAGTAATAATATTCCAGGAATGTGTTTTATATGTTTCAAATGCAAAAGAATCAAAAACAGATGAAAAACGTACAAAGTTTGCAAAATTGGCAGTTTCAGTCCCTCAACTTTCAAAAATTGTCAAATCTAGTCCCTGGTTGTTCTAAAAACTTGAAAAAGTCACCAAAGGTCCTTTTAAATCAAAAAGTTACACAATTAGTCCTTTGGTGCAAAGTTTCACAAAATGTCAAGTTTAGTCCCTGAAGTTTGGAAAATTGTCAAAAATGGTCCCTGGGATATTAAAACTTTGAGAAAAACAAATTTTGTCCTTATTATTAATCTTTTGCAGGAATGGTCCTTGGTGTGAAGTTTGGTAAAATGACATAATTGGTCCCTCAAGTTTGGCAGTTTGTCAATTTTGGTCCCCGGGTGATATTAAAATGGAAAATTATGAAATAAAGGCCCTTGGTTTATCACATATGGCAAGATTAGTCCTTGTAGTATCTTTGGAAACTTTCCAATTCAGACCCCTCA
The DNA here is from genome assembly GCA_030686995.1 of Artemisia argyi. NCBI lineage: Eukaryota > Viridiplantae > Streptophyta > Magnoliopsida > Asterales > Asteraceae > Artemisia > Artemisia argyi. The sequence continues at coordinate 67,357,202 of CM060676.1, read as the reverse complement.
ACTTTGCTCAAATTACAAAATTAGTCCATGTGGTATATTAAACCTAAAACCAAATGGATCCTTATTATTTCTAAAAACAAAAACCCACCCAATAAATAAACCCAACACCCCATACCAGCCCACCCTTTACCCTTTTTGTCCAAGCCCAAAATGCAAAAGCCCAATCCCTAAATAATAAAAGACGGGGTCAACGCCCAGGTCAAACACCACCATCCCCTTTACCACTTTCCCCCCAAAACCACCCCACCTCACAGACCAATACCACCACTGGTATTTCTCCCCTTCTCCCCTGGTATTGCCCACCACCACCATCACCACTTGCAGGTCCCATCAACTTCCATCAAACGCCACCGCCCAACCCCCTTGCACCTAATTATCACATCCACAATAAATGCTACCCCCCTTGTCTGAACAGTCCAAAAACCCAAACCTCTTCTATTCCCGCCAAGACACGTGGCGAGTGATTAGAAGGTCTCAGAACAATCCAAGGGTCACAAAGTGCTCAGAGATGATCAAGAAACCCTAATGGATGGTTATAAATATAAGAGGAGTGCAAGGAAGAAGTTAGTTAGTTAATTTTTAGTTAATATATGTCGTTTTTATGCAATTTGAATTCCTAGTGTAATGTTAAGCTTTTAAGCAGTTCATTTACCTTTCTAAGTGTATTGTAACTCATTTTAATCAATCAATTTCAAGTTTCATCGGGTATCTCAGATAGTGCCATTTCACTTTTATTTTGAGTTTCCTAGTGTACTGAGTTGTGGTTATTATTGAGTGTTTATGGATTCTTAGGCCACATAAGCTCCCCTAAAGCTTATTCAAGCTTTTAGAGACTCTTAATACACTTCTTAGCAAAGAAAATCAAAAATATAATAAAAAGTCAACATTAATCAACTTTGTGTGTTCTTGAGTTTGATTGCAGGGTTCTGAAGTGAAAAGAGCAATATTGGAGCTGGAATTTGCCTATCTAAAGATAGGCTTCATAAGGAAAACCCTCTGTTCATGCTGAGGGTACCCTTGTAAGAATTTGCTCATTTCAATTTTTCAATAAAAATCTTAGATCCTAGTAGATACTGATTCATTACTTGTAGTTGAGAATCTGTGTTTGATTGTGTTTGTTTAGGTATTGTTTAGTTAAGTTGTAGCCGAAATTATATAACTTGCTTGTTTAAATTTGAAGTTATCTTATAACTTAGTTTAATCAGTCAATATAGTTTAATTGGTATATTTGTGAGATCATAGCTGTAACCTGTTGTTAAGTACTTAAACTAAGTCACTTAGTCATAATCAGTAGTTAGAAATCAAGTTTGCATACCCTTGTGATCATCTGGTTTGAAAACCATAAGACAATCCTTCATTAAGGGGTGTTTGGATTTGCTGAATTGATTGTGTAGTTGTTGATCTCAGAAAGCAACCATAGCTCAAATAGCTTGCATTAGGTTTTATTGGGAGGTTTGAATCATAAAAACCAGTTTCAATACACAAAAAAGTCAAATTCTCATTTCAATCCTCCTCACAGTTAACTGTGAGGGAATTGTGTTCACAAAAGTTTTCAAATTAGCTCAAAAGTGGTAAACATAGCTTAGGATAGTTACAATATTGCTTAATACAAGTTTTTCAATCAGTAATCACCACCCAAAACTCACCAAAGTCAAAGTTGCAAGTTTCCTCAAAAAGTGAAATTGGTCATTCTCAGATTTTTGCAAAAATTCCAAGTTTACTTGTGATCTGTGTGATGGGAGTTAAGGGCTGAAACTTGTTGTAGTTATAGTCTACAAGCTGATCTTTAAGCTCCAATTTTTGTTTTATTTTTGTGAAATTTTGTGTGGGCCCCACAGGCCAGGGAAATCACTTGCAGGGCAAGCAATTCCCCTGCACCAGCAGACCTCACCCACACCACCACCTTTAGTGGTGGCTGCAGCCTAACCCAGTGAACCCCAGAGGTTCATTTTTGGTTTTGACAACCCCCCTCCTACCAGGGTACACATATTGACCCTTGGTTTGACCTAGGATCAAGTGGACCCCACCTAGAATTCATCCCAAACTTTGTCCCAGTTCTGTGTTCATTTCCATTGTGAAAAGTGCTTATTTGATCGCATTCAGCTTATTTGTGCTTAATTCTTGTTATTTCTGGCTTATCTGAGTTTGTCTAGCTTATTTGTACCCATTTCCATCATTGTGGACCCCACCATCAGTCATTTGAACTTATTTGTCCACACAGTCAACCAAAGTCAAACTGATTGAGTTTAGGGGGTGCTACTGCTTATTAATAAGCTAATTTTCAAAGTGTTTTCACAAAAGTTTTTCATTTTTAGTAGTAAAGTTAGTTTGTAAAAGAAAAATCCAAAAAAGTCAAGTTTAAATTAAGTGATAGTTTCTATTTAATTCAATTTAATTTTAATATTTATTTTTAGATTTTAATTAAGTACTTAGTATTTTTATATTTTTATTAATTACCTTATATAGTAAAGTATTTTTATTAAATTTTTCAGATTTTTATTTTGTCATTTAGTATTTATTAGATTTAATTCTAGTTTTCTTTATTATTAATTAATATTAAGTATTAAATATCATATTTAGTTTTTATAAAGTGAAACCAAGGTTTTATATTTTTCCTAGCCTTAATATAGTATAATAGACTTTTAGAAAATATATTTTGAGTTTCTACTGTTCATTTTATATTTTTCTCATTTTAATTGTTTAAATTAGACTTAAGTTAATTAAAAGGTAAATAATTAGTGGATTAATCTTAAAACATAATTTTTAGAGTTTTTATAATTTTTTAGGATTCCTGTGATGGTTAAGTAATTTTAAAAATTTTCTCATAATTTTCTAAGTTAATTTAGTATTAATATTAATTAAAAGTATTTTAATTAGTTTAATTTAGTTAAATAGTTTTTAATTTATAAAAAACCCATAAAAAGACAAAAATATTTATTTTTATTTTTTATACTTTCTTCAAGTTCTAATTTAAGTTTAGAAAATATTTTTACAAATTTTTAGTTTAATTTATATCATTTGTCATTTTTAGTTAATTTAAATTAGGTTTTAATTTAGATTTTAAATAGTTTTGTTAATTAAATAGTATTTAAGTAATATTTTAATCACTTTTATAATTTCATTTTCATTTTCACTTTTCTTTTAATTTTAAGTTTCAAAAAGTGTCAAAAGCACCCTTTGTAGTTTATTAAAAACCAAAATCCCACTTTTCCTGTTGCGTAAATCTGAATTGTGAATATGTGCATATATCTGATATCTGATTTTTGTGAATATTATATCTGCGTACAAATACCAAAATAAAAGTAGCAATATCAATTCCACATCGTCTGGGCTACTGTCCATAGTGCCACTTTCTCATAAACGATTCCAAAGCACCATTTCAATCTCACTGGGACTTTAACGACCCGGGGAAACACTATACTATCCACGGAGTATTGGTCTAGAGAGTTTGACTTTATTGACCATTTACTTGGTCATTGAGATAATATGTTTTTGACTAATTGACCTTGGTCAATTATATCTGACGGTTTAGACCCAATCAAAATTTGGCGCCGCTGCAGGGGACGTTGTTGCGTGTTTTATAAAATCGTTTTAAGTTTAGTGGTTTTTAAAACCCTCCCTGTACAAATTTCACACAAATTTGTAAAAAGTTTTTGTAAAAATACAATCATATAAAAAAAACGTTCATTAACACTTCTCCTGAAGTATTGAAAACACCAAAAAAATTAAAAACAATCAAAAACAAACTGTGAAGTTAAATTACTTCGTTTTCTTTAAGATTACAACCTGAAACAGTTGGTTTAAGGTAAGTTCTGACATTAAATTGCGAACTAAAGAGGTAACCTATTTACTTCCTCCCGCCAGCCTGCGAGTAATCTTAAAAGAACGATTTCGGTTAACGAATCAGTTCCAAAAATATTTCCCAAGTTTTCTGTACACACACCCATAAGCCTAAAGCAGTTTTTCAAATTAATAAATAAACCCATAATAAGTTCCCAAACTTAAGATTAAAACTTGCCTTTATATCCCTGTGAGTGGTGTACTTTTTTCAAAGAAGCCATTCACTTGTGATTTCTGGTTTAAGTTCACTGTGGTTTTGCCTCGATCTTGTTTTGAAAAATTGTTTTTAGTGCATGCGCACTCGGTCACAAACAAAACGTAAACATCAGAAAAACGTACCCGAGCTACGTTCTGACACACAAGAACCAAAGACCGAAATGGCCGCTGGGCCACCACCACCTTTACCACCCCCTGACCCTCCCAGGGATGAGCCAGCTCCCGATCTCCGAACGATGGAGGAGTTGTGCCAGCCTACCATGCAAGGGCGGGGTGGGCCTATTGCACCACTCATTATTGAGGCTACGGACTTTGGCCTCAAGCACCACATGATCCAACAAGTCCACAATTCGTGTTAATTTCACGGATTACCGGGTGACGATGCCAATAAGCATCTTGACAAATATCTCACGGTCACCCAAAGCATGAAACAGCATGGTGTCACCGATGATGCCCTCCGGCTGTACCTCTTCCCCTATTCTCTCACTCATCATGCCACTGCATGGTTTGACCGACTTCCAAAGAATTCTATTCGTACCTTTGATGAAATGGTAACCAAGTTTTTAGCAAAATATTTTCCACCATCCATGGTTACCAAGTTACGAAATGATATCAGCAACTTCCGGCAACGTCCCGATGAGTCTCTTTTTGAGGCTTGGGAGCGTTATAAGCTAGCTATTGATCGGTGCCCTAACCACAATATGTTGCTAGTTACCATCATAGATACCTTCTATAATGGTCTGACATTGAGGCACCGAGACATTCTCAATGTTGTTGCTGGTGTGACCTTTATGAAAAGGCGTCCCGAGGAGTGCTATGACTTAATCGAGAACATGAGTCTCTTTATGAAAAGGCGTCCCGATGAGTCTCTTTTTGAGGCTTGGGAGCGTTATAAGCTAGCTATTGATCGGTGCCCTAACCACAATATGTTGCAAGTTACCATCATAGATACCTTCTATAATGGTCTGACATTGAGGCACCGAGACATTCTCAATGCTGCTGCTGGTGGGACCTTTATGAAAAGGCGTCCCAAGGAGTGTTATGACTTAATCGAGAACATGACTGCCCACCATAACTTTTGGGATTCCTCTGCGGAGAGGGATGCGTCCTGTCATTCAGTTACTCCCTCATCATCATCTCCTGAAATAATTGCTCTTACCAAAAAGATGGATGATATTTCTACGGCTGTGTTGAGAATGAGCCAAACGATGCAAAATTAGGTTCAAAATCAACAACTGAAAGCCGTGGCCCGAAGTTGTGAAACTTGTGGGGGCCCTCATCTGTATTCCGAGTGTCCAGCTACTGCTAGCTTCCCTCCAGAAAACGTATATGCTGCTCACGGTTCCTACAATACGGGGGGTAATTCTTACCAACCGCAAGGGGACCGTAATCTCTTAAGCTATCGTTCCAACAATTTTCTCGGACATCCCGGTTTTAACCAAAATCAAAACCATAACGCGAATCAGAATTTTAACCAAGGTCAAAACTCAAATTTCCAAAACCCGAATCAAAATCAAGGCCAGTTTAATCAAAACAATATTCAAAATGGCAATCAAAATCAAGGTTTTCAAGGAAATTTTCAAAGAAACCAGAATCAAGGGAATTACAATCAGGGTAATTTCAATCAGAGAAATACTTTTCAGGGTAACAACAATCAAAATCAAAGGAATTTTCAAAACAACCGTGTTCAAAATCAAAACGTTGTTCCACCCTCGTCTGCCTCCAATGCTGAATTTAAACAATTCATGAAAGCACAAGAGAAAATGAATCGGTTATTGCTTAGCACGATCTCTGAGCTTCAGAAGTCTTTAAATGATCGACCCTCGGGCCCGGGTACATTACCGAGCAACACGATCGCTAACCCGAGGGGCGATGTCAAAGCGATCACCACCCGAAGTGGGGCATCTTACAATGGACCATCGATTCCTTCTACCTCTTCTTTTGCTCCTACTAAGGTAGCGGAACATGAACCTGAGGTTACTACGGACAAGGTACTTCCTACTAATAATGGAGGTATCAACAACGTCCACCCTCAAGTTGTCTCGGTCCCAGCTCGTAAGCCGAAAGTTGTATTTGATCCCCCTGTGAGTTCTGATGAAATCCCAAAGAATGATCCTAAGCCGTCAATTCCATATCCTTCATGTTTGAATGATCAAAAGAACCGCGAAAAAGCTAACCATCAGATGGAAAAGTTTTATCAAATTTTCCAAGAATTACACTTTGATATTAGCTTCGCGGACGCTCTTCTTCTCATGCCTAAATTTGCTTCAACAATCAAAAATCTGATAAGCAACAAAGAAAAACTTTGTCAGATGGAAAAAACTCCTCTTAATGATCATTGCTCAGCAGTGCTCTTGAAAAAGCTTCCCGAAAAGGTTGGAGATCCCGGGAAATTTCTCATTCCTTGTATTTTCCCGGGGATGGTTGAATGCTTTGCCTTGGCCGATCTTGGCGCAAGCATTAACCTGATGCCTTACACAGTCTGGAAAAGACTCTCACTTCCTGCTCTCACTCCGACCTGCATGACACTCGAGCTTGCAGACCGTACTATATACCGTCCTCTCGGCATTGCCGAAGATATCTTCATGAAAGTAGGAAAGTTCCATTTTCCGGCAGATTTCGTGATTGCTGATTTCGATGCTGACCCACGAGTCCCTCTCATTCTTGGGAGGGGATTCTTAAGAACGGGTCGTGCTTTAATCGATGTATTCGAAGAAGAAATCACTCTACGTGTTGGTGGCGAAGCCATCACATTCAATCTTGATCAGACTTCAAGATATTGCTCCAACTATGACGCTGAAACGGTTAACCGAATTGACATTATCGATGTTGCGTCTGAGGAGTATTCTCAAGAAGTCCTTGGTTTCTCATCCAGTGGCAGTCTTTCTACTGACCCTATCATTTCCGACCCTTCCCCTTCCCTTACTCCGTTTGAGGGAAGTGACTTCCTTCTGGAAGAGGTCGAGGCGTTTCTTGCTCAAGATAGCTCAATCCCCGATGGGGTTGATGAAAACTATCTTGACCCGAAGGGGGACATTCTTCTCCTTGAAAGATTGTTAAATGACGATCCTTCACCCTCTCCGTCTCCAAAAATACTTCATAAAGCGGAAGTCAAAAATGTTGAAATAACTGAAGACTTTCCCGAGGTTGAGCTCAAGGACTTACCTCCTCATCTAGAATATGCATTTCTGGAGGGTGATGATAAATTATCCGTCATTATTGCTAAAGACTTAAAAGTTGAGGAAAAGGCAGCACTCCTAAAGGTTCTAAAGTCACATAAACAGGCAATCGCTTGGAAACTCTCCGACATTAAGGGCATAAGCCCGAACTTCTGTACTCATAAAATTTTAATGGAGGATGACTTTAAGCCAGCAGTACAGCAACAGAGAAGGGTAAATCCAAAAATCCACGAAGTTATGAAACAAGAAGTTCTTAAACTTCTTGATGCGGGATTGATTTATCCTATATCTGACAGTCCTTGGGTTAGCCCAATTCATTGTGTCCCTAAAAAGGGTGGCATTACCGTTGTCACCAACGAGGATAACGAGTTGATTCCAACTCGTTTGGTCACGGGTTGGCGAGTATGTATTGACTATCGAAAGTTAAATGACGCCACCCGTAAAGACCATTTTCCTCTCCCTTTTATGGACCAGATGCTTGAAAGACTTGCGGGGAATGAATACTACTGCTTCCTCGATGGTTTTTCGGGTTACTTCCAAATCCCCTGTTAACTCATTTCAACAAGACCATTCAAGATAGTATAAACTGTCTTAAGGATTTGATTCTTAGAAAACAAAAGCCTCCTGTTAACTCATTTTATTTTGAGGATGAAAGTGATGAGGATGAGCCATTTCAAGAGGTAAAACCTAAGAAAACTTCAGATATCTTGCCAATGGGGGACAAGGAAGTCAAAAGCAATCCTCTTGAGGAAATTGATGACCTTGTTCCAATCCCAAAGGTATCTGAGAAACCTCTTGAAACTGATTCAGTAGAAATACAGGGAGAAAAGAATATGATTGAATCACTAGCAGTAGAAATCATGGAACTTGTAAAAACCATGACTGTTAGTCCTTCTCAACTCCCTCAGTCTGCTGTTATCACACCCGAAGTTCACACTCACTCTCTAATCATGGGGGATGAGCATCTTAGCACTGTTCCTAATAAGGAATCGGACGAATTAATAAAGTCTAGTGCTGAGATCCTTGTCCCAATCCCAAGAGAGTCACAGGGAACTTTTGATCATGTGTGTGATTTACCTTCTCACCCTGAAAATCCAAAAGATCATTTTGAGACTTTCTCCGATTTTAATGATGATTGTACATCTTATGGAGAAGTTGAGTATGAAGAGGCACCACTGCCTCATTCGGATGTTGACCCTCTTATTGAGGAGTTCACAAACGAACTTACTCATATCAATCCACTTCCTTTGGGAAATGATGATGGTCTCCTTGATCTTGAAGCCGATGTGGGAGAAACTGAAAATCTTTTAAACTCTAATCCCAACATCGAGCTTAGTACTTCACATGCTGATGAAAATTCTTTATCTTTTGGAGACATCAGTCATGTGGAAGGATTACCTTCTGAGCTAGTTAGCTTAGAAGAAGAGAATGATGAGATTGACACTGAAATCAAAGATGAAGCACTTCGTGCAACATTAGTGAAAGTCAATCTCCTCATTTCTAAAATCGAGGCTTTCAAAGAGAAACCTATTTCATCTCCTATCCTCATAAAGGATAGTGACATTCTCTCCGATGACCCTATACCGGAATTTGAAGCCTTTACTTTTGATCATATGGGAGAGAAGATTAGTGGCAGTACCACTTCTCATTCTCATAATTCTCTCCCTGATTATGAATCATTTACCTTCGATGAGTTCTCTTGTGAACTCACGCACATCAATCCCGAATATGATTCATTCACATTTGATGAGTTCTCCTGTGAACTCACTCATATCATGACTCCTCCGGAGTATGATGACCCAGGGGGAGATGCACTCAATCATGAGAATTTGCAAATTCCCACCCACCCTCCCGGGATGTTTTCGAGCTTACCCTTTGAAATCCAAAATCAGACTAATGAGCCTGCCTTCGAGGAAGAAGATCTTATCATGATTTTCATCATGGTTTTCTTCCTTTTCTTCACATACAGGATACCTTCTCCTGTTCTTCACTCCTTCGGGAATGAAGATACCATCTTTGATCCCGGCATTTTCATTTACCATTATCTTGAGCCGGGATTATATCTCATCGGTGTGGAACTTTCACGTGCTTCAAATGTTTATCCAAACATCTTGAATGAAAGTCCGAGGGAGATTGTTTCTTCCACATCATGCTTCCCCAAGGACAAATGAATTCGGGGTCGAGTCAAGCTAGCGACTCGGTAAACAAAAACAGTAGCATGCTTATAGGGTTTTCACCCTAAGTGTGGGGGAGTCCCCCATGCTATGATTACAAAAGTGAAAAACAAAATTGTGTTTCCACGTTTAGCTTGTAATATTGCCCTTTTACGTTCAAAGAGTCGGCATAATAGCCGGGACTTTGAATATTGAGGACAATATTCATCCTAAGTGTGGGGGTATTCGCTATTCTAGCGAATTTTATCATATTTTACTATCTTATACCCCCGTTTTGACCAAAATTTTTCAAAAATTTTTCACTAAAGTTCAAAATTTTTTGTGGTAATCAGTCCGCCAAAGTCTAAATGACAAAGGGATTGGCTAGTCCAGGAGCAAATGGCTCTTGGTAAAGACATCTCAAATCCGTTGACGGCTTGCAATTTGCCCAAAATTGTATGGTTCCTCAACTCCCCAAAAACAAATGAGTTGGCTAGCCCGCAAGATTATGGCTTGTGGTAAAGGCCGTGGAAAATCCATAATTGGTAATCAGCTCACCAAGATGTTGACTTAGTCCATCAAGATGCTGGCTAGTCCAGAAGCAAACAACTTTTGGTAAAGACTAATCAAATCCGTTGACAGCTGGTAGTTTGCTCAAAATCACATGGTTATCAGGTGTGCCACAGTTCTTACACCTGGATACTCCAGAAGTGATGGCTTTTGGTAAAGAGTTTTTCAAATCCATCAAGTTTTTCTCAAAAGATTGCTAGGGACCAGCAATGTTTTAGTGTGGGGGATTGATGAGTGTGTAAATACTCATCATTTTTACCTTTTCTGAGCTGCCAAAACATCTAAAAACACTCAATATTGTATCAAAATAGTAAAAATATCCCAGGAATGTGTTTTATATGTTTCAAATGCAAAACAATCAAAAACAGATGAAAAACGTACAAAGTTTGCAAAATTGGCAGTTTCAGTCCCTCAACTTTCAAAAATTGTCAAATCTAGTCCCTGGTTGTTCTAAAAACTTGAAAAAGTCACCAAAGGTCCTTTTAAATCAAAAAGTTACACAATTAGTCCTTTGGTGCAAAGTTTCACAAAATGTCAAGTTTAGTCCCTGAAGTTTGGAAAATGGTCAAAAATGGTCCCTGGGATATTAAAACTTTGAGAAAAACAAATTTTGTCCTTATTATTAATCTTTTGCAGGAATGGTCCTTGGTGTGAAGTTTGGTAAAATGACATAATTGGTCCCTCAAGTTTGGCAGTTTGTTAATTTTGGTCCCCGGATGATATTAAAATGGAAAATTATGAAATTAAGGTCCTTGGTTTATCACATATGGCAAGATTAGTCCTTGTAGTATCTTTGGAAACTTGCCAATTCAGACCCCTCAACTTTGCTCAAATTACAAAATTAGTCCATGTGGTATATTAAACCTAAAACCAAACGGATCCTTATTATTTCTAAAAACAAAAACCCACCCAATAAATAAACCCAACACCCCATACCAGCCCACCCTTTACCCTTTTTGTCCAAGCCCAAAATGCAAAAGCCAATCCCTAAATAATAAAAGACGGGGTCAACGCCCAGGTCAAACACCACCATCCCCTTTACCACTTTCCCCCCAAAACCACCCCACCTCACAGACCAATACCACCACTGGTATTTCTCCCCTTCTCCCCTGGTATTGCCCACCACCACCATCACCACTTGCAGGTCCCATCAACTTCCATCATACGCCACCGCCCAACCCCCTTGCACCTAATTATCACATCCACAATAAATGCTACCCCCTTGTCTGAACAGTCCAAAAACCCAAACCTCTTCTTTTCCCGCCAAGACACGTGGCGAGTGATTAGAAGGTCTCAGAACAATCCAAGGGTCACAAAGTGCTCAGAGATGATCAAGAAACCCTAATGGATGGTTATAAATATAAGAGGAGTGCAAGGAAGAAGTTAGTTAGTTAATTTTTAGTTAATATATGTCATTTTTATGCAATTTGAATTCCTAGTGTAATGTTAAGCTTTTAAGCAGTTCATTTACCTTTCTAAGTGTATTGTAACTCATTTTAATCAATCAATTTCAAGTTTCATCGGGTATCTCAGATTGTGCCATTTTCACTTTTATTTTGAGTTTCCTAGTGTACTGAGTTGTGGTTATTATTGAGTGTTTATGGATTCTTAGGCCACATAAGCTCCCCTAAAGCTTATTCAAGCTTTTAGAGACTCTTAAAACACTGCTTAGTAAAGAAAATCAAAAATATAATAAAAAGTCAACATTAGTCAACTTTGTGTGTTCTTGAGTTTGATTGAAGGGTTCTGAAGTGAAAAGAGCAATATTGGAGCTGGAATTTGCCTATCTAAAGATAGGCTTCATAAGGAAAACCCTCTGTTCATGCTGAGGGTACCCTTGTAAGAATTTGCTCATTTCAATTTTTCAATAAAAATCTTAGATCCTAGTAGATTCTGATTCATTACTTGTAGTTGAGAATCTGTGTTTGATTGTGTTTGTTTAGGTATTGTTTAGTTAAGTTGTAGCTGAAATTATATAACTTGCTTGTTTAAATTTGAAGTTATCTTATAACTTAGTTTAATCAGTCAATATAGTTTAATTGGTATATTTGTGAGATCATAGCTGTAACCTGTTGTTAAGTACTTAAACTAAGTCACTTAGTCATAATCAGTAGTTAGAAATCAAGTTTGCATACCCTTGTGATCATCTGCTTTGAAAACCATAAGACAATTCTTCATTAATGGGTGTTTGGATTTGCTGAATTGATTGTGTAGTTGTTGATCTCAGAAAGGAACCATAGCTCAAATAGCTTGCATTAGGTTTTATTGGGAGGTTTGAAGCATAAAATCCAATTTCAATACACAAAAAAGTCAAATTCTCATTTCAATCCTCCTCACAGTTAACTGTGAGGGAATTGTGTTCACAAAAGTTTTCAAATTAGCTCAAAAGTGGTAAACATAGCTTAGGATAGTTACAATATTGCTTAATACAAGTTTTTCAATCAGTAATCACCACCCAAAACTCACCAAAGTCAAAGTTACAAGTTTTCTCAAAAAGTCAAATTGGTCATTCTCAGATTTTTGCAAAAATTCCAAGTTTACTTGTGATCTGTGTGATGGGAGTTAAGGGCTGAAACTTGTTGTAGTTATAGTCTACAAGTTGATCTTTAAGCTCCAATTTTTGTTTTATTTTTGTGAAATTTTGTGTGGGCCCCACAGGCCAGGGAAATCACTTGCAGGGCAAGCAATTCCCCTGCACCAGCAGACCTCACCCACACCACCACCTTTAGTGGTGGCTGCAGCCTAACCCAGTGAACCCCAGAGGTTCATTTTTGGTTTTGACAACCCCCCTCCTACCAGGGTACACATATTGACCCTTGGTTTGACCTAGGATCAAGTGGACCCCACCTATAATTCATCCCAAACTTTGTCCCAGTTCTGTGTTCATTTCCATTGTGAAAAGTGCTTATTTGATCTCATTCAGCTTATTTGTGCTTAATTCTTGTTATTTCTGGCTTATCTGAGTTTGTCTAGCTTATTTGTACCCATTTCCATCATTGTGGACCCCACCATCAGTCATTTGAACTTATTTGTCCACACAGTCAACCAAAGTCAAACTGATTGAGTTTAGGGGGTGCTACTGCTTATTAATAAGCTAATTTTCAAAGTGTTTTCACAAAAGTTTTTCATTTTTAGTAGTAAAGTTAGTTTGTAAAAGAAAAATCCAAAAAAGTCAAGTTTAAATTAAGTGATAGTTTCTATTTAATTCAATTTAATTTTAATATTCATTTTTAGATTTTAATTAAGTACTTAGTATTTTTATATTTTTATTAATTACCTTATATAGTAAAGTATTTTTAGTAAATTTTTCAGATTTTTATTTTGTCATTTAGTATTTATTAGATTTAATTCTAGTTTTCTTTATTATTAATTAATATTAAGTATTAAATATCATATTTAGTTTTTATAAAGTGAAACCAAGATTTTATATTTTTCCTAGCCTTAATATAGTATAATAGACTTTTAAAAAATATATTTTGAATTTCTACTGTTCATTTTAAATTTTTCTCATTTTAATTGTTTAAATTAGACTTAAGTTAATTAAAAGGTAAATAATTAGTGGATTAATCTTAAAACATAATTTTTAGAGTTTTTATAATTTTTTAGGATTCCTGTGATGGTTAAGTAATTTTAAAAATTTTCTCATAATTTTCTAAGTTAATTTAGTATTAATATTAGTTAAAAGTAGTTTAATTAGTTTAATTTAGTTAAATAGTTTTTAATTTATAAAAAACCCATAAAAAGACAAAAATATTTATTTTTATTTTTTATACTTTCTTCAAGTTCTAATTTAAGTTTAGAAAATATTTTTACAAATTTTTAGTTTAATTTATTTCATTTGTCATTTCTAGTTAATTTAAATTAGGTTTTAATTTAGATTTTAAATAGTTTTGTTAATTAAATAGTATTTAAATAATATTTTAATCACTTTTATAATTTCATTTTCATTTTCACTTTTCTTTTAATTTTAAGTTTCAAAAAGTGTCAAAAGCACCCCCTGTAGTTTATTAAAAACCAAAATCCCACTTTTCCTGTTGCGTAAATCTGAATTGTGAATATGTGCATATATCTGATATCTGATTTTTGTGAATATTATATCTGTGTACAAATACCAAAATAACAGTAGCAATATCAATTCCACATCATCTGGGCTACTGTCCTTAGTGCCACTTTCTCATAAACGATTCCCAAAGCACCATTTCAATCTCGCTGGGACTTTAACGACCCGGGGAAACACTATACTATCCACGGAGTATTGGTCTAGAGAGTTTGACTTTATTGACCATTTACTTGGTCATTGAGATAATCTGTTTTTGACTAATTGACCTTGGTCAATTATATCTGACGCTTTAGTCCCAATCAAAATTTGGCGCCGCTGCCGGGGAGGTTGTTGCGTGTTTTATAAAATCGTTTTAAGTTTAGTGGTTTTTAAAACCCTCCCTGTACAAATTTCACACAAATTTGTAAAAAGTTTTTGTAAAAATATAATCATATAAAAAAAACGTTCATTAACACTTCTCCTGAAGTATTGAAAACACCAAAAAAATTAAAAACAATCAAAAACAAACTGTGAAGTTAAATTACTTCGTTTTCTTTAAGATTACAACCTGAAACAGTTGGTTTAAGGTAAGTTCTGACATTAAATTGCGAACTGAAGAGGAAACCTATTTACTTCCTCCCGCCAGCCTGCGAGTAATCTTAAAAGAACGATTTCAGTTAACGAATCAGTTCCAAAAATATTTCCCAAGTTTTCTGCACACACACCCATAAGCCTAAAGCAGTTTTTCAAATTAATAAATAAACCCATAATAAGTTCCCAAACTTAAGTTTAAAACTTGCCTTTATATCCCTGTGAGTGGTGTACCTTTTTCAAAGAAGCCATTCAGATTTCTGGTTTAAGTTCACTGTGGTTTTACCTCGATCTTGTTTTGAAAAATTATTTTTAGTGCATGCGCACTCGGTCACAAACAAAACGTAAACATCAGAAAAACGTACCCGAGCTACGTTCTGACACACAAGAACCAAAGACCGAAATGGCCGCTGGGCCACCACCACCTTTACCACCCCCTGACCCTCCCAGGGATGAGCCAGCTCCCGATCTCCGAACGATGGAGGAGTTGTGCCAGCCTACCATGCAAGGGCGGGGTGGGCCTATTGCACCACTCACTATTGAGGATACGGACTTTGGCCTCAAGCACCACATGATCCAACAAGTCCAGAATTCGTGTTAATTTCACGGATTACCGGGTGACGATGCCAATAAGCATCTTGACAAATATCTCACGGTCACCCAAAGCATGAAACAGCATGGTGTCACCGATGATGCCCTCCGGCTGTACCTCTTCCCCTATTCTCTCACTCATCATGCCACTGCATGGTTTGACCGACTTCCAAAGAATTCTATTCGTACCTTTGATGAAATGGTAACCAAGTTTTTAGCAAAATATTTTCCATCATCCATGGTTACCAAGTTACGAAATGATATCAGCAACTTCCGGCAACGTCCCGATGAGTCTCTTTTGAGGCTTGGGAGCGTTATAAGCTAGCTATTGATCGGTGCCCTAACCACAATATGTTGCAAGTTACCATCATAGATACCTTCTATAATGGTCTGACATTGAGGCACCGAGACATTCTCAATGCTGCTGCTGGTGGGACCTTTATGGAAAGGCGTCCCGAGGAGTGCTATGACTTAATCGAGAACGTGAGTCTCTTTATGAAAAGGCGTCCCGATGAGTCTCTTTTTGAGGCTTGGGAGCGTTATAAGCTAGCTATTGATCGGTGCCCTAACCACAATATGTTACAAGTTACCATCATCGATACCTTCTATAATGGTCTGACATTGAGGCACCGAGACATTCTCAATGCTGCTGCTGGTGGGACCTTTATGAAAAGGCGTCCCGAGGAGTGTTATGACTTAATCGAGAACATGACTGCCCACCATAACTTTTGGGATTCCTCTGCGGAGAGGGATGCGTCCTGTCATTCAGTTACTCCCTCATCATCATCTCCTGAAATAATTGCTCTTACCAAAAAGATGGATGATATTTCTACGGCTGTGTTGAGAATGAGCCAAACGATGAAAAATTAGGTTCAAAATCAACAACTGAAACCCGTGGCCCGAAGTTGTGAAACTTGTGAGGGCCCTCATCTGTATTCCGAGTGTCCAGCTACTGCTAGCTTCCCTCCAGAGAACGTATATGCTGCTCACGGTTCCTACAATACGGGGGGTAATTCTTACCAACCGCAAGGGGACCGTAATCTCTTAAGCTATCGTTCCAACAATTTTCTCGGACCTCCCGGTTTTAACCAAAATCAAAACCGTAACGCGAATCAGAATTTTAACCAAGGTCAAAACTCAAATTTCCAAAACCCGAATCAAAATCAAGGCCAGTTTAATCAAAACAATATTCAAAATGGCAATCAAAATCAAGGTTTTCAAGGAAATTTTCAAAGAAACCAGAATCAAGGGAATTACAATCAGGGTAATTTCAATCAGAGAAATACTTTTCAGGGTAACAACAATCAAAATCAAGGGAATTTTCAAAACAACCGTGTTCAAAATCAAAATGTTGTTCCACCCTCGTCTGCCTCCAATGCTGAATTTAAACAATTCATGAAAGCACAAGAGAAAATGAATCGGTTATTGCTTAGCACGATCTCTGAGCTTCAGAAGTCTTTAAATGATCGACCCTCGGGCCCGGGTACATTACCGAGCAACACGATCGCTAACCCGAGGGGCGATGTCAAAGCGATCACCACCCGAAGTGGGGCATCTTACAATGGACCATCGATGCCTTCTACCTCTTCTTTTGCTCCTACTAAGGTAGCGGAACATGAACCTGAGGTTACTACGGACAAGGTACTTCCTACTAATAACGGAGGTATCAACAACGTGCACCCTCAAGTTGTCCCGGTCCCAGCTCGTAAGCCGAAAGTTGTATTTGATCCCCCTGTGAGTTCTGATGAAATCCCAAAGAATGATCCTAAGCCGTCAATTCCATATCCTTCATGTTTGAATGATCAAAAGACCGCGAAAAAGATAACCATCAGATGGAAAAGTTTTATCAAAATTTCCAATAATTACACTTTGATATTAGCTTCGCGGACGCTCTTCTTCTCATGCCTAAATTTGCTTCAACAATCAAAAATCTGATAAGCAACAAAGAAAAACTTTGTCAGATGGCAAAAACTCCTCTTAATGATCATTGCTCAGCAGTGCTCTTGAAAAAGCTTCCCGAAAAGCTTGGAGATCCCGGGAAATTTCTCATCCCTTGTATTTTCCCAGGGATGGTTGAATGCTTTGCCTTGGCCAATCTTGGCGCAAGCATTAACCTGATGCCTTACACAGTCTGGAAAAGACTCTCACTTCCTGCTCTCACTCCGACCTGCATGACACTCGAGCTTGCAGACCGTACTATATACCATCCTCTCGGCATTGCCGAAGATATCTTCATGAAAGTAGGAAAGTTCCATTTTCCGGCAGATTTCGTGATTGCTGATTTCGATGCTGACCCACGAGTCCCTCTTATTCTTGGGAGGGGATTCTTAAGAACGGGTCGTGCTTTAATCGATGTATTCGAAGAAGAAATCACTCTACGTGTTGGTGGCGAAGCCATCACATTCAATCTTGATCAGACTTCAAAATATTGCTCCAACTATGATGCTGAAACGGTTAACCGAATTGACATTATCGATGTTACGTCTGAGGAGTATTCTCAAGAAGTCCTTGGTTTCTCATCCAGTGGCAGTCTTTCTACTGACCCTGTCATTTCCGACCCTTCCCCTTCCCTTACTCCGTTTGAGGGAAGTGACTTCCTTCTGGAAGAGGTCGAGGCGTTTCTTGCTCAAGATAGCTCAATCCCCGATGGGGTTGATGAAAACTATCTTGACCCGAAGGGGGACATTCTTCTCCTTGAAAGATTGTTAAATGACGATCCTTCACCCTCTCCGTCTCCAAAAATACTTCATAAAGCGGAAGTCAAAAATGTTGAAATAACTGAAGACTTTCCCGAGGTTGAGCTCAAGGACTTGCCTCCTCATCTAGAATATGCATTTCTGGAGGGTGATGATAAATTGTCCGTCATTATTGCTAAAGACTTAAAAGTTGAGGAAAAGGCAGCACTCCTAAAGGTTCTAAAGTCACATAAACAGGCAATCGCTTGGAAACTCTCCGACATTAAGGGCATAAGCCCGAACTTCTGTACTCATAAAATTTTAATAGAGGATGACTTTAAGCCAGCAGTACAACAACAGAGAAGGGTAAATCCAAAAATCTACGAAGTTATCAAACAAGAAGTTCTTAAACTTCTTGATGCGGGATTGATTTATCCTATATCTGATAGTCCTTGGGTTAGCCCAATTCATTGTGTCCCTAAAAAGGGTGGCATTACCGTAGTCACCAACGAGGATAACGAGTTGATTCCAACTCGTTTGGTCACGGGTTGGCGAGTATGTATTGACTATCGAAAGTTAAATGACGCCACCCGTAAAGACCGTTTTCCTCTCCCTTTTATGGACCAGATGCTTGAAAGACTTGCGGGGAATGAATACTACTGCTTCCTCGATGGTTTTTCGGGTTACTTCCAAATCCCCTGTTAACTCATTTCAACAAGACCATTCAAGATAGTATAAACTGTCTTAAGGATTTGATTCTTAGAAAACAAAAGCCTCCTGTTAACTCATTTTATTTTGAGGATGAAAGTGATGAGGATGAGCCATTTCAAGAGGTAAAACCTAAGAAAACTTCAGATATCTTGCCAATGGGGGACAAGGAAGTCAAAAGCAATCCTCTTGAGGAAATTGATGACCTTGTTCCAATCCCAAAGGTATCTGAGAAACCTCTTGAAACTGCTTCAGTAGAAATACAGGGAGAAAAGAATATGATTGAATCACTAGCAGTAGAAATCATGGAACTTGTAAAAACCATGACTGCTAGTCCTTCTCAACTCCCTCAGTCTGCTGTTATGACACCCGAAGTTCACACTCACTCTCTAATCATGAGGGATGAGCATCTTAGCACTGTTCCTAATAAGGAATCGGACGAATTAATAAAGTCTAGTGCTGAGATCCTTGTCCCAATCCCAAGAGAGTCACAGGGAACTTTTGATCATGCGTGTGATTTACCTTCTCACCCTGAAAATCCAAAAGATCATTTTGAGACTTTCTCCGATTTTAATGATGATTGTACATCTTATGGAGAAGTTGAGTATGAAGAGGCACCACTGCCTCATTCGGATGTTGACCCTCTTATTGAGGAGTTCACAAACGAACTTACTCACATCAATCCACTTCCTTTGGGAAATGATGATGGTCTCCTTGATCTTGAAGCCGATGTGGGAGAAACTGAAAATCTTTTAAACTCTAATCCCAACATCGAGCTTAGTACTTCACATGCTGATGAAAATTCTTTATCTTTTGGAGACATCAGTCATGTGGAAGGATTACCTTCTGAGCTAGTTAGCTTAGAAGAAGAGAATGATGAGATTGACACTGAAATCAAAGATGAAGCACTTCGTGCAACATTAGTGAAAGTCAATCTCCTCATTTCTAAAATCGAGGCTTTCAAAGAGAAACCTATTTCATCTCCTATCCCCATAAAGGATAGTGATATTCTCTCCGATGACCCTATACCGGACTTTGAAGCCTTTACTTTTGATCATATGGGAGAGAAGATTAGTGGCAGTACCACTTCTCATTCTCATAATTCTCTCCCTGATTATGAATCATTTACCTTCGATGAGTTCTCTTGTGAACTCACGCACATCAATCCCGAATATGATTCATTCACATTTGATGAGTTCTCCTGTGAACTCACTCATATCATGACTCCTCCGGAGTATGATGACCCGAGGGGAGATGCACTCAATCATGTGAATTTGCAAATTCCCACCCACCCTCCCGGGATGTTTTCGAGCTTACCCTTTGAAATCCAAAATCAGGCTAATGAGCCTGCCTTCGAGGAAGAAGATCTTATCATGATTTTCATCATGGTTTTCTTCCTTTTCTTCACATACAGGATACCTTCTCCTGTTCTTCACTCCTTCGGGAATGAAGATACCATCTTTGATCCCGGAATTTTCATTTACCATTATCTTGAGCCGGGATTATATCTCATCGGTGTGGAACTTTCACGTGCTTCAAATGTTTATCCAAACATCTTGAATGAAAGTCCGATGGAGATTGTTTCTTCTACATCATGCTTCCCCAAGGACAAATGAATTCGGGGTCGAGTCAAGCTAGCGACTCGGTAAACAAAAACAGTAGCATGCTTATAGGGTTTTCACCCTAAGTGTGGGGGAGTCCCCCATGCTATGATTACAAAAGTGAAAAACAAAATTGTGTTTCCACGTTTAGCTTGTAATATTGCCCTTTTACGTTCAAAGAGTCGGCATAATAGCCGAGACTTTGAATATTGAGGACAATATTCATCCTAATTGTGGGGGGTATTCGCTATTCTAGCGAATTTTATCATATTTTACTATCTTATACCCCCGTTTTGACCAAAATTTTTCAAAACTTTTTCACTAAAGTTCAAAATTTTTTGTGGTAATCAGTCCGCCAAAGTCTAAATGACAAAGGGATTGGCTAGTCCAGGAGCAAACGGCTCTTGGTAAAGACATCTCAAATCCGTTGACGGCTTGCAATTTGCCCAAAATTGTATGGTTCCTCAACTCCCCAAAAACAAATGAGTTGGCTAGCCCGCAAGATTATGGCTTGTGGTAAAGGCCGTGGAAAATCCATAATTAGTAATCAGCTCACCAAGATCTTGACTTAGTCCATCAAGATGCTGGCTAGTCCAGAAGCAAACAGCTTTTTGTAAAGACTAATCAAATCCGTTGACAGCTGGTGGTTTGCTCAAAATCACACGGTTATCAGGTGTGCCACAGTTCTTACACCTGGATACTCCAGAAGTGATGGCTTTTGGTAAAGAGTTTTTCAAATCCATCAAGTTTTTCTCAAAAGATTGCTAGGGACCAGCAATGTTTTAGTGTGGGGGATTGATGAGTGTGTAAATACTCATCATTTTTACCTTTTCTGAGCTGCCAAAACATCTAAAAACACTCAATATTGTATCAAAATATTAAAAATATCCCAGGAATGTGTTTTATATGTTTCAAATGCAAAACAATCAAAAACAGATGAAAAACGTACAAAGTTTGCAAAATTGGCAGTTTCAGTCCCTCAACTTTCAAAAATTGTCAAATCTAGTCCCTGGTTGTTCTAAAAACTTGAAAAAGTCACCAAAGGTCCTTTTAAATCAAAAAGTTACACAATTAGTCCTTTGGTGCAAAGTTTCACAAAATGTCAAGTTTAGTCCCTAAAGTTTGGAAAATTGTCAAAAATGGTCCCTGGGATATTAAAACTTTGAGAAAAACAAATTTTGTCCTTATTATTAATCTTTTGCAGGAATGGTCCTTGGTGTGAAGTTTGGTAAAATGACATAATTGGTCCCTCAAGTTTGACAGTTTGTCAATTTTGGTCCCCGGGTGATATTAAAATGGAAAATTATGAAATTAAGGTCCTTGGTTTATCACATATGGCAAGATTAGTCCTTGTAGTATCTTTGGAAACTTGCCAATTCAGACCCCTCAACTTTGCTCAAATTACAAAATTAGTCCATGTGGTATATTAAACCTAAAACCAAACGGATCCTTATTCTTTCTAAAAACAAAAACCCACCCAATAAATAAACCCAACACCCCATACCAGCCCACCCTTTACCCTTTTTGTCCAAGCCCAAAATGCAAAAGCCCAATCCCTAAATAATAAAAGACGGGGTCAACGCCCAGGTCAAACACCACCATCCCCTTTACCACTTTCCCCCCAAAACCACCCCACCTCACAGACCAATACCACCACTGGTATTTCTCCCCTTCTCCCCTGGTATTGCCCACCACCACCATTACCACTTGCAGGTCCCATCAACTTCCATCATACGCCACCGCCCAACCCCCTTGCACCTAATTATCACATCCACAATAAATGCTACCCCCTTGTCTGAACAGTCCAAAAACCCAAACCTCTTCTTTTCCCGCCAAGACACGTGGCGAGTGATTAGAAGGTCTCAGAACAATCCAAGGGTCACAAAGTGCTCAGAGATGATCAAGAAACCCTAATGGATGGTTATAAATATAAGAGGAGTGCAAGGAAGAAGTTAGTTAGTTAATTTTTAGTTAATATATGTCATTTTTATGCAATTTGAATTCCTAGTGTAATGTTAAGCTTTTAAGCAGTTCATTTACCTTTCTAAGTGTATTGTAACTCATTTTAATCAATCAGTTTCAAGTTTCATCGGGTATCTCAGATTGTGCCATTTTCACTTTTATTTTGAGTTTCCTAGTGTACCGAGTTGTGGTTATTATTGAGTGTTTATGGATTCTTAGGCCACATAAGCTCCCCTAAAGCTTATTCAAGCTTTTAGAGACTCTTAAAACACTGCTTAGTAAAGAAAATCAAAAATATAATAAAAAGTCAACATTAGTCAACTTTGTGTGTTCTTGAGTTTGATTGCAGGGTTCTGAAGTGAAAAGAGCAATATTGGAGCTGGAATTTGCCTATCTAAAGATAGGCTTCATAAGCAAAACCCTCTGTTCATGCTGAGGGTACCCTTGTAAGAATTTGCTCATTTCAATTTTTCAATAAAAATCTTAGATCCTAGTAGATTCTGATTCATTACTTGTAGTTGAGAATCTGTGTTTGATTGTGTTTGTTTAGGTATTGTTTAGTTAAGTTGTAGCCGAAATTATATAACTTGCTTGTTTAAATTTGAAGTTATCTTATAACTTAGTTTAATCAGTCAATATAGTTTAATTGGTATATTTGTGAGATCATAGCTGTAACCTGTTGTTAAGTACTTAAATTAAGTCACTTAGTCATAATCAGTAGTTAGAAATCAAGTTTGCATACCCTTGTGATCATCTGCTTTGAAAACCATAAGATAATCCTTCATTAAGGGGTGTTTGGATTTGTTGAATTGATTGTGTAGTTGTTGATCTCAGAAAGCAACCATAGCTCAAATAGCTTGCATTAGGTTTTATTGGGAGGTTTGAATCATAAAATCCAGTTTCAATACACAAAAAAGTCAAATTCTCATTTCAATCCTCCCCACAGTTAACTGTGAGGGAATTGTGTTCACAAAAGTTTTCAAATTAGCTCAAAAGTGGTAAACATAGCTTAGGATAGTTACAATATTGCTTAATACAAGTTTTTCAATCAGTAATCACCACCCAAAACTCACCAAAATCAAAGTTGCAAGTTTCCTCAAAAAGTCAAATTGGTCATTCTCAGATTTTTGCAAAAATTCCAAGTTTACTTGTGACCTGTGTGATGGGAGTTAAGGGCTGAAACTTGTTGTAGTTATAGTCTACAAGCTGATCTTTAAGCTCCAATTTTTGTTTGATTTTTGTGAAATTTTGTGTGGGCCCCACAGGCCAGGGAAATCACTTGCAGGGCAAGCAATTCCCCTGCACCAGCAGACCTCACCCACACCACCACCTTTAGTGGTGGCTGCAGCCTAACCCAGTGAACCCCAGAGGTTCATTTTTGGTTTTGACAACCCCCCTCCTACCAGGGTACACATATTGACCCTTGGTTTGACCTAGGATCAAGTGGACCCCACCTATAATTCATCCCAAACTTTGTCCCAGTTCTGTGTTCATTTCCATTGTGAAAAGTGCTTATTTGATCTCATTCAGCTTATTTGTGCTTAATTCTTGTTATTTCTGGCTTATCTGAGTTTGTCTAGCTTATTTGTACCCATTTCCATCATTGTGGACCCCACCATCAGTCATTTGAACTTATTTGTCCACACAGTCAACCAAAGTCAAACTGATTGAGTTTAGGGGGTGCTACTGCTTATTAATAAGCTAATTTTCAAAGTGTTTTCACAAAAGTTTTTCATTTTTAGTAGTAAAGTTAGTTTGTAAAAGAAAAATCCAAAAAAGTCAAGTTTAAATTAAGTGATAGTTTCTATTTAATTCAATTTAATTTTAATATTCATTTTTAGATTTTAATTAAGTACTTAGTATTTTTATATTTTTATTAATTACCTTATATAGTAAAGTATTTTTAGTAAATTTTTCAGATTTTTATTTTGTCATTTAGTATTTATTAGATTTAATTCTAGTTTTCTTTATTATGAATTAATATTAAGTATTAAATATCATATTTAGTTTTTATAAAGTGAAACCTAGATTTTATATTTTTCCTAGCCTTAATATAGTATAATAGACTTTTAGAAAATATATTTTGAATTTCTACTGTTCATTTTATATTTTTCTCATTTTAATTGTTTAAATTAGACTTAAGTTAATTAAATAGTATTTAAATAATATTTTAATTACTTTTATAATTTCATTTTCATTTTCACTTTTCTTTTAATTTTAAGTTTCAAAAAGTGTCAAAAGCACCCCCTGTAGTTTATTAAAAACCAAAATCCCACTTTTCCTGTTGCGTAAATCTGAATTGTGAATATGTGCATATATCTGATATCTGATTTTTGTGAATATTATATCTTTGTACAAATACCAAAATAACAGTAGCAATATCAATTCCACATCATCTGGGCTACTGTCCTTAGTGCTACTTTCTCATAAACGATTCCCAAAGCACCATTTCAATCTCGCTAGGACTTTAACGACCCGGGGAAACACTATACTATCCACGGAGTATTGGTCTAGAGAGTTTGACTTTATTGACCATTTACTTGGTCATTGAGATAATCTGTTTTTGACTAATTGACCTTGGTCAATTATTTCTGACGGTTTAGACCCAATCAAAATTTGGCGCCGCTGCCGGGGAGGTTGTTGCGTGTTTTATAAAATCGTTTTAAGTTTAGTGGTTTTTAAAACCCTCCCTGTACAAATTTCACACAAATTTGTAAAAAGTTTTTGTAAAAATATAATCATATAAAAAAAAACATTTATTAACACTTCTTCTGAAGTATTGAAAACACCAAAAAAATTAAAAACAATCAAAAACAAACTGTGAAGTTAAATTACTTCGTTTTCTTTAAGATTACAACCTGAAACAGTTCGTTTAAGGTAAGTTCTGACATTAAATTGCGAACTGAAGAGGAAACCTATTTACTTCCTCCCGCCAGCCTGCGAGTAATCTTAAAAGAACGATTTCAGTTAACGAATCAGTTCCAAAAATATTTCCCAAGTTTTCTGCACACACACCCATAAGCCTAAAGCAGTTTTTCAAATTAATAAATAAACCCATAATAAGTTCCCAAACTTAAGATTAAAACTTGCCTTTATATCCCTGTGAGTGGTGTACCTTTTTCAAAGAAGCCATTCACTTGTGATTTCTGGTTTAAGTTCACTGTGGTTTTGCCTCGATCTTGTTTTGAAAAATTATTTTTAGTGCATGCGCACTCGGTCACAAACAAAACGTAAACATCAGAAAAACGTACCCGAGCTACGTTCTGACACACAAGAACCAAAGACCGAAATGGCCGCTGGGCCACCACCACCTTTACCACCCCCAGACCCTCCCAGGGATGAGCCAGCTCCCGATCTCCGAACGACGGATGAGTTGTGCCAGCCTACCATGCAATGGCGGGGTGGGCCTATTGCACCACTAACTACTGAGGCTACGGACTTTGGCCTCAAGCACCACATGATCCAACAAGTCCACAATTCGTGTTAATTTCACGGATTACCGGGTGACGATGCCAATAAGCATCTTGACAAATATCTCACGGTCACCCAAAGCATGAAACAGCATGGTGTCACCGATGATGCCCTCCGGCTGTACCTCTTCCCCTATTCTCTCACTCATCATGCCACTGCATGGTTTGACCGACTTCCAAAGAATTCTATTCGTACCTTTGATGAAATGGTAACCAAGTTTTTAGCAAAATATTTTCCACCATCCATGGTTACCAAGTTACGAAATGATATCAGCAACTTCCGGCAACGTCCCGATGAGTCTCTTTTGAGGCTTGGGAGCGTTATAAGCTAGCTATTGATCGGTGCCCTAACCACAATATGTTGCAAGTTACCATCATAGATACCTTCTATAATGGTCTGACATTGAGGCACCGAGACATTCTCAATGCTGCTGTTGGTGGGACCTTTATGAAAAGGCGTCCCGAGGAGTGCTATGACTTAATAGAGAACATGAGTCTCTTTATGAAAAGGCATCCCGATGAGTCTCTTTTTGAGGCTTGGGAGCGTTATAAGCTAGCTATTTATCGGTGCCCTAACCACAATATGTTGCAAGTTACCATCATAGATACCTTCTATAATGGTCTGACATTGAGGCACCGAGACATTCTCAATGCTGCTGCTGGTGGGACCTTTATGAAAAGGCGTCCCGAGGAGTGTTATGACTTAATCGAGAACATGACTGCCCCCATAACTTTTTGGATTCCTTTGTGGAGAGGGATGCGTCCTGTCATTCAGTTACTCCTTCATCATCATCTCCTGAAATAATTGCTCTTACCAAAAAGATGGATGATATTTCTACGGCTGTGTTGAGAATGAGCCAAACGATGCAAAATTAGGTTCAAAATCAACAAGTGAAAGCCGTGGCCCGAAGTTGTGAAACTTGTGGGGGCCCTCATCTGTATTCCGAGTGTCCAGCTACTGCTGGCTTCCCTCCAGAGAATGTATATGCTGCTCACGGTTCCTACAATACGGGGGGTAATTCTTACCAACCGCAAGGGGACCGTAATCTCTTAAGCTATCGTTCCAACAATTTTCTCGGACCTCCCGGTTTTAACCAAAATTAAAACCGTAACGCGAATCAGAATTTTAACCAAGGTCAAAACTCAAATTTCCAAAACCCGAATCAAAATCAAGGCCAGTTTAATCAAAACAATATTCAAAATGGCAATCAAAATCAAGGTTTTCAAGGAAATTTTCAAAGAAACCAGAATCAAGGGAATTACAATCAGGGTAATTTCAATCAGAGAAATACTTTTCAGGGTAACAACAATCAAAATCAAGGTAATTTTCAAAACAACCGTGTTCAAAATCCTCCTGTTCAAAATCAAAACGTTGTTCCACCCTCGTCTGCCTCCAATGTTGAATTTAAACAATTCATGAAAGCACAAGAGGAAACGAATCGGTTATTGCTTAGCACGATCTCTGAGCTTCAGAAGTCTTTAAATGATCGACCCTCGGGCCCAGGTACATTACCGAGCAACGCGATCGCTAACCCGAGGGGCGATGTCAAAGCGATCACCACCCGAAGTGGGGCATCTTACAATGGACCATCGATTCCTTCTACCTCTTCTTTTCCTCCTACTAAGGTAGCGGAACATGAACCTGAGGTTACTATGGATAAGGTACTTCCTACTAATAACGGAGGTATCAACAACGTCCACCCTCAAGTTGTCCCGGTCCCAGCTCGTAAGCCGAAAGTTGTATTTGATCCCCCTGTGAGTTCTGATGAAATCCCAAAGAATGATCCTAAGCCGTCAATTCCATATCCTTCATGTTTGAATGATCAAAAGAACCGCGAAAAAGCTAACCATCAGATGGAAAAGTTTTATCAAATATTCCAAGAATTACACTTTGATATTAGCTTCGCGGACGCTCTTTTTCTCATGCCTAAATTTGCTTCAACAATCAAAAATCGGATAAGCAACAAAGAAAAACTTTGTCAGATGGCAAAAACTCCTCTTAATGATCATTGCTCAGCAGTGCTCTTGAAAAAGCTTCCCGAAAAGCTTGGAGATCCCGGGAAATTTCTCATTCCTTGTATTTTCCCGGGGATGGTTGAATGCTTTGCCTTGGCCAATCTTGGCGCAAGCATTAACCTGATGCCTTACACAGTCTGGAAAAGACTCTCACTTCCTGCTCTCACTCCGACCTGCATGACACTCGAGCTTGCAGACCATACTATATACCGTCCTCTCGGCATTGCCGAAGATATCTTCATGAAAGTAGGAAAGTTCCATTTTCCGGCAGATTTCGTGATTGCTGATTTCGATGCTGACCCACGAGTCCCTCTCATTCTCGGGAGGGGATTCTTAAGAACGGGTCATGCTTTAATCGATGTATTCGAAGAAGAAATCACTCTACGTGTTGGTGGCGAAGCCATCACATTCAATCTTGATCAGACTTCAAGATATTGCTCCAACTATGACGCTGAAACGGTTAACCGAATTGACATTATCGATGTTGCGTCTGAGGAGTATTCTCAAGAAGTCCTTGGTTTCTCATCCAGTGGCAGTCTTTCTACTGACCCTATCATTTCCGACCCTTCCCCATCCCTTACTCCGTTTGAGGGAAGTGACTTCTTTCTGGAAGAGGTCGAGGCGTTTCTTGCTCAAGATAGCTCAATCCCCGATGGGGTTGATGAAAACTATCTTGACCTGAAGGGGGACATTCTTCTCCTTGAAAGATTGTTAAATGACGATCCTTCACCCTCTCCGTCTCCAAAAATACTTCATAAAGCGGAAGTCAAAAATGTTGAAATAACAGAAGACTTTCCCGAGGTTGAGCTCAAGGACTTGCCTCCTCGTCTAGAATATGCATTTCTGGAGGGTGATGATAAATTGTCCGTCATTATTGCTAAAGACTTAAAAGTTGAGGAAAAGGCAGCACTCCTAAAGGTTCTAAAGTCACATAAACAGGCAATTGCTTGGAAACTCTCCGACATTAAGGGCATAAGCCCGAACTTCTGTACTCATATAATTTTAATGGAGGATGACTTTAAGCCAGCAGTACAACAACAGAGAAGGGTAAATCCAAAAATCCACGAAGTTATCAAACAAGAAGTTCTTAAACTTCTTGATGCGGGATTGATTTATCCTATATCTGATAGTCCTTGGGTTAGCCCAATTCATTGTGTCCCTAAAAAGGGTGGCATTACCGTAGTCACCAACGAGGATAACGAGTTGATTCCAACTCATTTGGTCACGGGTTGGCGAGTATGTATTGACTATCAAAAGTTAAATGACGCCACCCGTAAAGACCATTTTCCTCTCCCTTTTATGGACCAGATGCTTGAAAGACTTGCGGGGAATGAATACTACTGCTTCCTCGATGGTTTTTCGGGTTACTTCCAAATCCCCTGTTAACTCATTTCAACAAGACCATTCAAGATAGTATAAACTGTCTTAAGGATTTGATTCTTAGAAAACAAAAGCCTCCTGTTAACTCATTTTATTTTGAGGATGAAAGTGATGAGGATGAGCCATTTCAAGAGGTAAAACCTAAGAAAACTTCAGATATCTTGACAATGGGGGACAAGGAAGTCAAAAGCAATCCTCTTGAGGAAATTGATGACCTTGTTCCAATCCCAAAGGTATCTGAGAAACCTCTTGAAACTGCTTCAGTAGAAATACAGGGAGAAAAGAATATGATTGAATCACTAGCAGTAGAAATCATGGAACTTGTAAAAACCATGACTGCTAGTCCTTCTCAACTCCCTCAGTCTGTTGTTATCACACCCGAAGTTCACACTCACTCTCTAATCATGGGGGATGAGCATCTTAGCACTGTTCCTAATAAGGAATCGGACGAATTAATAAAGTCTAGTGCTGAGATCCTTGTCCCAATCCCAAGAGAGTCACAGGGAACTTTTGATCATGTGTGTGATTTACCTTCTCACCCTGAAAATCCAAAAGATCATTTTGAGACTTTCTCCGATTTTAATGATGATTGCACATCTTATGGAGAAGTTGAGTATGAAGAGGCACCACTGCCTCATTCGGATGTTGACCCTCTTATTGAGGAGTTCACAAACGAACTTACTCACATCAATCCACTTCCTTTGGGAAATGATGATGGTCTCCTTGATCTTGAAGCCGATGTGGGAGAAACTGAAAATCTTTTAAACTCTAATCCCAACATCGAGCTTAGTACTTCACATGCTGATGAAAATTCTTTATCTTTTGGAGACATCAGTCATGTGGAAGGATTACCTTCTGAGCTAGTTAGCTTAGAAGAAGAGAATGATGAGATTGACACTGAAATCAAAGATGAAGCACTTCGTGCAACATTAGTGAAAGTCAATCTCCTCATTTCTAAAATCGAGGCTTTCAAAGAGAAACCTATTTCATCTCCTATCCCCATAAAGGATAGTGACATTCTCTCCGATGACCCTATACCGGAATTTGAAGCCTTTACTTTTGATCATATGGGAGAGAATATTAGTGGCAGTACCACTTCTCATTCTCATAATTCTCTCCCTGATTATGAATCATTTACCTTCGATGAGTTCTCTTGTGAACTCACGCACATCAATCCCGAATATGATTCATTCACATTTGATGAGTTCTCCTGTGAACTCACTCATATCATGACTCCTCCGGAGTATGATGACCCGGGGGGAGATGCACTCAATCATGAGAATTTGCAAATTCCCACCCACCCTCTCGGGATGTTTTCGAGCTTACCCTATGAAATCCAAAATCAGGCTAATGAGCCTCCCTTCGAGGAAGAAGATCTTATCATGATTTTCATCATGGTTTTCTTCCTTTTCTACACATACAGGATACCTTCTCCTGTTCTTCACTCCTTCGGGAATGAAGATACCATCTTTGATCCCGACATTTTCATTTACCATTATCTTGAGCCGGGATTATATCTCATCGGTGTGGAACTTTCACGTGCTTCAAATGTTTATCCAAACATATTGAATGAAAGTCCGATGGAGATTGTTTCTTCCACATCATGCTACCCCAAGGACAAATGAATTCGGGGTCGAGTCAAGCTAGCGACTCGGTAAACAAAAACAGTAGCATGCTTATAGGGTTTTCACCCTAAGTGTGGGGGAGTCCCCCATGCTATGATTACAAAAGTGAAAAACAAAATTGTGTTTCCACGTTTAGCTTGTAATATTGTCCTTTTACGTTCAAAGAGTCGGCATAATAGCCGGGACTTTGAATATTGAGGACAATATTCATCCTAAGTGTGGGGGGTATTCGCTATTCTAGCGAATTTTATCATATTTTACTATCTTATACCCCCGTTTTGACCAAAATTTTTCAAAACTTTTTCACTAAAGTTCAAAGTTTTTTTTGGTAATCAGTCCGCCAAAGTCTAAATGACAAAGGGATTGGCTAGTCCAGGAGCAAACGGCTCTTGGTAAAGACATCTCAAATCCGTTGACGGTTTGCAATTTGCCCAAAATTGTATGGTTCCTCAACTCCCCAAAAACAAATGATTTGGCTAGCCCGCAAGATTATGGCTTGTGGTAAAGGCCGTGGAAAATCCATAATTGGTAATCAGCTCACCAAGATCTTGACTTAGTCCATCAAGATGCTGGCTAGTCCAGAAGCAAACAGCTTTTGGTAAAGACTAATCAAATCCGTTGACAGCTGGTGGTTTGCTCAAAATCACACGGTTATCAGGTGTGCCACAGTTCTTACACCTGGATACTCCAGAAGTTATGGCTTTTGGTAAAGAGTTTTTCAAATCCATCAAGTTTTTCTCAAAAGATTGCTAGGGACCAGCAATGTTTTAGTGTGGGGGATTGATGAGTGTATAAATACTCATTATTTTTACCTTTTCTGAGCTGCCAAAACATCTAAAAACACTCAATATTGTATCAAAATAGTAAAAATATCCCAGGAATGTGTTTTATATGTTTCAAATGCAAAACAATCAAAAACAGATGAAAAACGTACAAAGTTTGCAAAATTGGCAGTTTCAGTCCCTCAACTTTCAAAAATTGTCAAATCTAGTCCCTGGTTGTTCTAAAAACTTGAAAAAGTCACCAAAGGTCCTTTTAAATCAAAAAGTTACACAATTAGTCCTTTGGTGCAAAGTTTCACAAAATGTCAAGTTTAGTCCCTGAAGTTTGGAAAATTGTCAAAAATGGTCCCTGGGATATTAAAACTTTGAGAAAAACAAATTTTGTCCTTATTATTAATCTTTTGCAGGAATGGTCCTTGGTGTGAAGTTTGGTAAAATGACATAATTGGTCCCTCAAGTTTGGCAGTTTGTCAATTTTGGTCCCCGGGTGATATTAAAATGGAAAATTATGAAATTAAGGTCCTTGGTTTATCACATATGGCAAGATTAGTCCTTGTAGTATCTTTGGAAACTTGCCAATTCAGACCCCTCAACTTTGCTCAAATTACAAAATTAGTCCATGTGGTATATTAAACCTAAAACCAAACGGATCCTTATTATTTCTAAAAACAAAAACCCACCCAATAAATAAACCCAACACCCCATACCAGCCCACCCTTTACCCTTTTTGTCCAAGCCCAAAATGCAAAAGCCCAATCCCTAAATAATAAAAGACGGGGTCAACGCCCAGGTCAAACACCACCATCCCCTTTACCATTTTCCCCCCAAAACCACCCCACCTCACAGACCAATACCACCACTGGTATTTCTCCCCTTCTCCCCTGGTATTGCCCACCACCACCATCACCACTTGCAGGTCCCATCAACTTCCATCATACGCCACCGCCCAACCCCCTTGCACCTAATTATCACATCCACAATAAATGCTACCCCCTTGTCTGAACAGTCCAAAAACCTAAACCTCTTCTTTTCCCACCAAGACACGTGGCGAGTTATTAGAAGGTCTCAGAACAATCCAAGGGTCACAAAGTGCTAAGAGATGATCAAGAAACCCTAATGGATGGTTATAAATAGAAGAGGAGTGCAAGGAAAAAGTTAGTTAGTTAATTTTTAGTTAATATATGTCGTTTTTATGCAATTTGAATTCCTAGTGTAATGTTAAGCTTTTAAGCAGTTCATTTACCTTTCTAAGTGTATTGTAACTCATTTTAATCAATTAATTTCAAGTTTCATTGGGTATCTCAGATTGTGCCATTTTCACTTTTATTTTGAGTTTCCTAGTGTACTGAGTTGTGGTTATTATTGAGTGTTTATGGATTCTTAGGCCACATATGCTCCCCTAAAGATTATTCAAGCTTTTAGAGACTCTTAAAACACTGCTTAGTAAAGAAAATCAAAAATATAATAAAAAGTCAACATTAGTCAACTTTGTGTGTTCTTGAGTTTGATTGCAGGGTTCTGAAGTGAAAAGAGCAATATTGGAGCTGGAATTTGCCTATCTAAAGATAGGCTTCATAAGCAAAACCCTCTGTTCATGCTGAGGGTACCCTTGTAAGAATTTGCTCATTTCAATTTTTCAATAAAAATCTTAGATCCTAGTAGATTCTGATTCATTACTTGTAGTTGAGAATCTGTGTTTGATTGTGTTTGTTTAGGTATTGTTTAGTTAAGTTGTAGCCGAAATTATATAACTTGCTTGTTTAAATTTGAAGTTATCTTATAACTTAGTTTAATCAGTCAATATAGTTTAATTGGTATATTTGTGAGATCATAGCTGTAACCTGTTGTTAAGTACTTAAACTAAGTCACTTAGTCATAATCAGTAGTTAGAAATCAAGTTTGCATACCCTTGTGATCATCTGCTTTGAAAACCATAAGACAATCCTTCATTAAGGGGTGTTTGGATTTGCTGAGTTGATTGTGTAGTTGTTGATCTCAGAAAGCAACCATAGCTCAAATAGCTTGCATTAGGTTTTATTGGGAGGTTTGAATCATAAAATCCAGTTTCAATACACAAA
The DNA here is from genome assembly GCA_030686995.1 of Artemisia argyi. Lineage (NCBI taxonomy): Eukaryota > Viridiplantae > Streptophyta > Magnoliopsida > Asterales > Asteraceae > Artemisia > Artemisia argyi. The sequence continues at coordinate 67,323,726 of CM060676.1, read as the reverse complement.
AAAGTCAAATTCTCATTTCAATCCTCCTCACAGTTAACTGTGAGGGAATTGTGTTTACAAAAGTTTTCAAATTAGCTCAAAAGTGGTAAACATAGCTTAGGATAGTTACAATATTGCTTAATACAAGTTTTTCAATCAGTAATCACCACCCAAAACTCACCAAAGTCAAAGTTGCAAGTTTCCTCAAAAAGTCAAATTGGTCATTCTCAGATTTTTGCAAAAATTCCAAATTTAATTGTGATCTGTGTGATGGGAGTTAAGGGCTGAAACTTGTTGTAGTTATAGTCTACAAGCTGATCTTTAAGCTCCAATTTTTTTTTTTTTTGTGAAATTTTGTGTGGGCCCCACAGGCCAGGGAAATCACTTGCAGGGCAAGCAATTCCCCTGCACCAGCAGACCTCACCCACACCACCACCTTTAGTGGTGGCTGCAGCCTAACCCAGTGAACCCCAGAGGTTCATTTTTGGTTTTGACAACCCCCCTCATACCAGGGTACATATATTGACCCTTGGTTTGACCTAGGATCAAGTGAACCCCACCTAGAATTCACCCCAAACTTTGTCCCAGTTCTGTGTTCATTTCCATTGTGAAAAGTGCTTATTTGATCTCATTTAGCTTATTTGTGCTTAATTCTTGTTATTTCTGGCTTATCTGAGTTTGTCTAGCTTATTTGTACCCATTTCCATCATTGTATGTTAGGTCACCATTTAGTAAACACAAACACAATAATGGTAGAAATGAGATGAGAATGAGAGTGGGATGATTATATGATAAAGAGAAATGTAAGAACAATAGTTTCCTTAAGAAATCAAATAACCAACCAAGTATTACAAAGACCTAAGCCATCTATTTATAGGGAAGGAGCTAGGGCAACACTCCCTCTCCTCCCATTCATGAAATCGTATGGGCCTTAAAGCCCATGGATCACCTAGCTTAAGTCTAGTAAACTTTGTAATATAAACTATATTGTAAGTAAAATAATAACTAAAGCAACCTATTATTACAAATGACCGAGACTTGATAAAATAGTAAAACTTTGGTTCCAACAATCTCCCCCTAAGGGTCGGTCATCATGGTTGCTTGACGTCTTCGTCTTAATCATTGACTTTCATAGCTTTAGACGTCTTCAGAAATGATTAGAATAATGATGGATATACTTTGCTCTTTGTCTTTGTTCTTTGATGAAGTTGTAGTGATTATGTTATGAAGTAATCTGCCGTTCGTCACTCCTGCGTCTATGGTGGTTGTCTGCCATTCCAACATACTCATACATCTTTGGACTTAGTCTTTCACATACAAGAAGTTCCTTTACATGTATTGAGATCTTTGTCTTTATACTTTGTAGATTCATCTTATTGGCGTTGAATCTTTCTTTGAACTTTGTGTTGCTAAGATCTTTGGGGAAGCTTTCTTTGACTTCAAGATGTATGTATGAGCATGTTGGAATCTACGATCATGGAAGTGAGATACCTGCGAGTAAACAGTTAGCAATAAAACAACCGGTACTTACGGATAAGGAATTAGAGCTCATCAACAGCATATTGTGAAGACTCCTTCTAATCCTTATCCAAGCCGTTCCCATATCAGATACTCCCGAAGGAGCTTACGAGACCTACTGAGTAGCTCAATGACTGGGTGAGTCGCTGGGGATCACTCCACGACTGTAGACCGTAATGGAACCACCGCAAACACTAAGCGTAACCCTTGAGAGGTTACCGAAGTGACCTGCTGTCAGGGCTGTTTGATGTTGACCCTGGCAGGATTTCCGTTCAATCATTGAGGAATACATAAGTAATCTTCTCATAAACGTTCTCGGCAGATTGCTAAGATCTGCGAAGGACTCGATAGTTTACAACTGATGCCCATTGATGTAGAACACCAGTTGTAGAAGTACTAAGTGTTCCTAAGAGATCTTTGATGTGTCTCTAGGCTCTAGACTCTATAAGTGCACACCTAGGTTTCCTATGCGGAGACTGGGGAGGTGTCTCCTGCTTTAATATCAACCGTCTCTAAGAGATAGGTCGATAGGTTACGCGGGTTCCCCGTGAGAATGAAACAAATCCTTTTAAGAGAATTTGAGTGGTTAAGAAGGTTTAGTGCATTGCGTCACTGGGTCCATGACGACTTTGTCTTCAATACCGGTGTTGTCTTTTGCAACAACCAGTAGCATACGTATTGAACCCGGTGTCTGCCCTAAAGTTGAACATATGGAGGGCTATTTCTTTTCACCCTTTACTTTGCTTTTCTTTTTAATTCTTCAACTCCTTCTTTCCCTTTCATTCTTTTCTCCTTTTTTTCGTATCATACCTAAGGACTTCTAATTCTAACTATGGGAGATGTCCTTGGGTAGATCCCTCCGGCTCTGGCGGATCATAGGACGGATATTCCTATCTTAATCACCTTATAACTCCGACAGTAGCCAAGAAACCTTTGATTGAAAATCTCTCAAAGTGTTTGTGATAATCAAATATTTTGGTTAACACTTTGAGAGTTTTGTGTACACTTTTGAAGGGCTCCCCCTGCACATGTGCTCATAAGTGTTTAAATAAATTTGCACATGCGGGAGGAGCAAGCACTTTTGAATTGATCTTCTTTCCGTGAACAAGACCGATTCGAGACACGCTTACATCACTAGTTAGACTAGCTTGAAGTTATTACCCGGCCTGGTCAAGTTCACAGAAAGTTTCTCGAGACGGTACATTTCTACTAAGATATATCCTTTTCGAGACACGCTTACGTGGTTAGATAAAGAGATACATTATCAGCTTTTAGGTGACAACTAGCTCTAGTAACTAACTTGATGTTATTACCCGTCGAGGATAAGTCTTTTCGATATTACTAACATTTATTGTCTCGTCAATTCCTGGGTTAATACTGAGTCTAGCTCGCACATGATACAACTTTTAAGCTTTGACTTTGTATATTTTAATCACTTTTTCATTTTCTCCCCCTCAAAAATAGCATATAAAATGGTGTTTTTGACAATCGTTTAGATTAAAATATGCTTTTTGAGTCTTACGGGGAGATTCACAAAGAACTTTTGATTTTGAGCAAAGTGTTATGGTTTGACAAGTGCTCCCCCTCAACAAGTGATTAGGTCTTATTGAGGTGAAATACTTGTCCTTTTGAGCAGAATTATGAAAAATCATAAATGTTTGATTAATTCTACTCAAAAGTAAGAAGCCTTCGCTCCTTATCTGAGGATTGAGGCACTGAAGCGTATCTCAGGGTCCTTTCTTTACAAGTTCGGGTTGTGCACTGTAATGCGTGCACAAACCATAATGAAAAATGATTCAATCAAATGAAACTATTGATAATGAAAAGTATAACCAAATGTACCAAGTTATTCTTCGTCCGGAAGTGGAGCATCGAAGTTAGTGAACATAGGTTCTGGTCTTTCGAAGAGTCTGATAGGAAACGAAGGTCTGACACCGATATAGCTTTCCAGACGTCTGATTTGTTCCCGTCGAAATAACCTTTCTTCAATCTTTAAGACAAAGTTACGAACTTGTCTTCTGGAGCTAGATTTCCATCGAGGTTGTTCCCCCTTTGCTATCTTACGGCGATCATCGTTCAACCTTTTGACGAGCCCATCACGAACAGATTTGAGTGTAACATCACAGAATTTGTGTACCTCATCGAACCTCATGAAGCTTTGTAGCTTTTTGCTGTTGATGTAGGTGAAACCAAACGGTTCTAGGATGAGAGTAAACTGTGGTGTTTGATAGAGACCATCAAAGTAGAATTGTGGCTTTGTCAAATTGATCTTCTGTTGGTAACTTTCCACTCCAAGCTGAAGATCTTCCACTCTTTCTTGAACAATCAGTCGTCGGATGTAAAGAAGTAGTGATGCCATGAAGTTGTACTGTACGTCTCTATCGAATCCGCACATTCTACTCTGAACCTTTTCAAGATACATATCTTCTATGTCATTGAGATAAAGGTTTGGAAAGTCTGCTTCGGAGAACTTGTACTTCTTTTCATCTTGTCGTTTAACAACAATTTCACGCATGAATAAGTAGTTAAACCGTTTCGACTGTTGAATCTCCAAGATAGCGATGATCTTTGATTTCTGCTTCACATTTTCCAATGACGTCTCTCCTAATCTGCTTGTATAACTGAGACGACGACGTTCAGGCCAATGTTGAATTCCGTGTAGAGCATCTCTGTCGTAAGCTCCGATGGAGTTGCTGAAAATACGAGTGGTTTCTTCAATGGCTGGAATTTCGTATCTAGCGGCTGGTACTGAGATTGTGAGTGAGGAAGCATATTTCTTCTTGGATGTTTCCTGAGTGAGCTGGATGTTACGAAGATCTTTGTTGAAGAAGAAGCTGTAAGGTATCTTGGGTTTGTCTGGAAATCCTTTCAAAGGTAATGGTTTGGTCCAGTCAGTGAAGTAAGGTTTTTCATGATTCTTGGAACTGAGATCGATATTCACTTCAGGATTTAACCAGTCAAAGTCGGCAGACATTGCACTAGCTATATTCTGCATGTGATATTCGTATTCGACTTTGTTTCCAGATCTTTTCTTGAGGAATTCTTGTGCATCCCTATTGATTCTTCTAAGTTCCGTCTTTGTAAGTTTGTTGATGTGAAGATCCTTCATAATGACTTGGGTAAACTGTAGAGTGTTACCAGGAAGGGGTTCTTCTTCTTCTAGAGGAGGTTGAGCTTGAACCATTTCTGTCAGCCAATCATTCTGAGGAGTGTCATCATTGTCGAGCCATGAATGACGTGTTTTCTTCTTGGATTTCTTGGACTTAGATGTAGCATCTTTGTCTTTATCTTTGGATGGTGATGATGGTCCAGCATGAGAATCAGGAATAGGTGGAGCACGGTAATCAGTGTCAGGTTGACCTTGGAAGTCATCAGTGTGTTCCATGAAAATTTCTTCATCTTCAGTTTGGCCTTTACCAGTAGTTGAGGGTTGTTGTTGATTTCCAGGAGGAGTGGAGTCCCTTTGTGGTTGTAAAGAGGATGAGGGACCTGTTCCAGACTTAGGTTTCTTGCCTTTGGAGTTTGGGTCAGGATCGTCATCTTTTCTTGTTCGTTTTCGGGTTCCAGCAGCATCTTTGCATGACTCTTTTGACATGTAAGCCACCATAGCATCATACAGGGCTTTTTATTCAGCTGTCTGTGTGGTTTTGGTGGCAATGTTGTCGAAGAGTTTGACAAGCATGTCATTGAAGGACAATTCTTGGACGGTTGGAGCCACAATAGAAGATTTTGCGGTGTGAAGCGTGAATGGTGTAGTAGACAACATTTTCCTCGTAACACTTCTAATTCTGTGATCTAAGTTGTCATTGATTGGTTTGAGAAGGTTTGCTACCTCAGGAGTGATCATCTCAACCAGATTTTCAGTGAGAAAATCATGTGTTGCAGTTCTGATAAATCCTTCATAATCAGATTTCAAGAACTTGTCGATCAGCTGTGTTGACTCCCGGAATTCCTCAACTTGTTTGGTAAGATTGGTAACCATGTTGGTGAGTTTGTTCACTTGCTCCTGAAGATCAACTGGTTGTTTTGGTTCATTGATCGAATGCTGTTTAGATGCGGTTTCAGAAGGTGTGGGAGATGAGTGCTCGGGTGATGATTCGGACGATGACTCGTTGTGAGAGTCTGAAGAAGAAGCAGGAGGAGTCGGATCCTTTGGTGGAGAGTCTTGAGGAGGTGGAGGTTGTGCTGAGGAAGTCTGCTGAGAAGATGACTTAAGAAATATGTTGGTGTCGAACGCGTTCTTCTCTTCGTTTTCCTTTCTACGACGTTCCTCTGCTTCCTCTGCTTCTCGTGCAAGAAACTCTGGAGTAATAAGATATTCATGTTCGTGATCCGTAGCTATGTTCTCTTGACCGCCAACATTCTCCTCTATAGTTGCAGTCTCTGTCATAATGACGTCTCCTGTTTTGTCTGTATCTTTAACGGTGTCATCAGGCTGTGGAGCTGATTCTATCGTGGTGGATACGACGGGAGGAATCATGCTGCTTGTAGCTCCTACATGTTCAGACTGATCAATAGGTGGTGGAGTTAAAGGTTGAGACATGAGTCGGCTTTCGAGAGTTGCTTTCTTTTGTTCTTTCCTAAGCTGCTTTTCTTCAGCTCTAGTGTCGACAACTATACTCTTCAGTTTGCGTTTATCGACCAAAGGTTCAACGATTGGTTCGTCTTCATCATCATTAGGCTCATTAATAGTGATCCCTTTTCTTTTCCTTGTCTCTTCTTCATAAGTTTCAAGACTTTGTTGTACGGCGATCTCTGTTGCAGGAAATGCTTCATCAGGTGCTCTGTATCTCAGTTCATAGTCTGGTTCTTCTTCTTCAGATTCTGTATCGAACTCAGACTCGGTGTCAGATGGTGGAGGAGTAGGTTCATCCCGAATAAAGTACTCAGGAGTTGCCTTCTTCTTTGGCTTGGTGACAGGTTTAGGTTTGGGTGTAGGTTTAGGCTTGGTGGAAGTCTTGGGTTTTGACTTAGGAGCACCCTTAGATCTAGTATGTGGTGAGGCAGTGGTGCTTGTAGTACTCCCAGACTTTACACCGCCTTTGCTACGAGTCTTTATTGTTGCTTCTTCTTGTACTCCTTTGTAAGCGTTGTCATACAGCTTGTAGTTCAGACTCTTCTTGATTTTGTCATTCAGTAGGTATTCAGGAAGCCTCATTCCTTTGATCTTGGTTGAGGAAGTGGTCGTCTTGATGAATGAGGTGGTGAAGTCGTCCTCGAAGAGGTGCTTCGGCTCATTAGGATCAGCCATCCTTTTGATGAATTCTGGAGAACTTTTGCAGAGATGTTCTATGATAAGCTTGGTGAATCTTGTGAATGGTATCATAGTCTTCACACGTTCGGTCTGAATACTGTGGACGATATCATTCATGATAGGAACTGCAAAGTCAATCGGTGTCAGAGTCACCATTCCCCAGAATGTTTGCAGGTGTTCGAGCCTTGGATGTTCATGACCACTTTTCCTTCCAGATAAAGATCTTACCATCAACAGACAGAATGTTCTCCAAGGCTGAGGGATATTCTTGGCATTAAATCGGGAAAGCTTGACTAGCGGTACATCATCATCAACCTCATATCCTAATTCAATGAAGAAGTCAAGAAGATCCAGCTCAGGTAGTATAGGAGCAAATTCGCTGTCAGTTTGTGGCATGAGAAGGGCTGTTCGAAGAACGTCATGATCTACAGTGTATTCTTGGCTATCCAATGTAACAGTGAAAGACTCATCATCCAAGTTAGCCTGAGCCGTAAGCCAGAACTGATGAAGGTAGAACAGAGGAACTGAGGTAGAACAGGTGAGCATAGGTTTGCATGGATGTGCAAGTAGAATATCCTTGACAATCTTGCACGAGTTCTCTTTAATACTCAACTTGTTGAAATCAACTCGTGGATTGTTGTCGCCAATCGTGACATTGTAGTTCTCGGGAGTGATGTCATCCATGGTGAGTAATGGAAGAGTTTGTTCAGCGACGTACTCATTGTGTTCAGCCATGTTAATCTGAAAAGTATCACCATAAACCAAACATCCAAATTTGTTATGTGTTAGCACAGTTTAGATTTTGGATACAGATATCTACTTGAGACAGTTAAGCACAAATGTGTCATTTTGTTATGAGTGAAGTGTCACATAATGCATATTTGAAGAATCATAGAACATTTAGAATTACGAAATCAACTATACAATGCAACGTTTCGCAAATAAGCACAATTGATATTCACAATTCACAGTTATTTCACATTACACAACAAAAATGAATCACAACAAGGTTACATAGATATAACATGACAAGGCCAAAAACAAGATTTCGAAAATATATCATGGACCTTTTATCGCAAACTTGAGTAAAGAAAAAATTTCGAAAAAAATGTTATAGAGAAACTTTATCGAGAAAGTGTCTTATCGAAAAAAAATCCTCATAAGTGACTTTTATCGAGATCTTTCCTTTGCGAAAGAATTGAAGTTTTCGAAAAACATCTTTTTCGATAAAAAACTTTTCGAGAACCTGATGATTTCGAAAAATATAGTTCACAGAATGATTTCGAAAATAATATTTCGAAAAGACTGAGCTTGAACAATATTTATCGAAAACATAAGTTTCTCGATAAGTTTGTTAAAGATTGCGATAAAACTCAAGGTTCTCGAAAAAATTCTTATACAAGAATCAAATCGAATTTTATTGAAGTCACACGTACGTTTCCTTCGCAAAGAACTTTTCCAATGACTTAGGCCTGTCACCAAGATAGATAAACACTACTTAGACAAAATCACAAAGTTTTCGATAACTGCCAAGAACATGTTCTCGATAATTACACAACTTTGAGACAAATGAGTGACATAGAGTCAAGCATATCATAAGTACATGTAATAAGCACATAATGACACAAAATGACAGTATACAACACATAAGACTTAGTTAGATCGACATTATCTAAGAACGAAGTATACTAGTTTATCGAGAATCAAGTTACAAAGGAGTAAATCATCATAGCTGAATCAAACATGCAAATATGAGACCTTAGAAACAAATCCCACCAATAAAATCAAGCAAATACGCACAGAACCTCATAAACCCAATTCGACCCAAAATTACGAATTCGAGAATCAAAGTATACATGATGGAATGAATGAAAACCAATGGGAATATGTTAGAAACAAGCTAATTAACAAAGCCCTATCAAGAATCATCCACCTAAACATGTTTAGAGCAATTTTTGAAATCCTAAACCCTAGTTCTCGACATCATGAAAACAGGAAATCGAACCGTTGTTTTTCCAATTAACCAAGATCCTATGTGTGTAATACCCTAGTGAGTACAAAGGAACTTACGAATTGATGATCAAGGTCTTGGATGGCTCGAATTAATGAGGGCCGTAGGTTTTTAGAAAGGGTTTAAGAGATTTTGAATAAGTGGGATTGTGTTAAACGGTTTGTTTGTTTTATTCTTTTGAAACTTTAAGTTTTTGACAATTTAGGTCCCTTAACTATGAGATATGTATACTAGGTCCCTAAAGTAACTAGCAAACATATGTAATATTGAGAAATACCTCCGTTAATCCTAACTTATGAAAAACTTATTATGAGATGAGACAAAGGAATGTAAAAGAATGTCCACACACTTTGAAGAATCGTGAAATACGAGAAACATGCAAGTATACCAATTAAAAGATTGGTAAAAGATTTAAGCGTGACTCCCCCTCAACACTTGTAAAATAAGAACAAGGTGTTGAAGTGAAGCGATATACTTGCATTTTTTTTTTTTTTAAGTAAAAGAAATATGAAAAATCTTTTTGTGTTTTGATTGGTTTATAGTTAAGAAAAAAAATATTATACAAAGATAGTTATGATGTTTGACGATTAGTTGTATTTTGAAAACTTTTCCAGATCCTCTGGAGTCAAACATCTCATACCAATTTGGTGAACTAGACTAGCAAACCTTGATGGTGCTAAAGATTTGGTAAGTAAGTCCGCCAGTTGGTACTCAGTTCCAACAAAATAAAGTTCAACGGTACCCTTTTCCACATGCTCTTTGATGAAGTGATATCGGAGATCGATGTGTTTGGATTTGCAATGATGTACTGTGTTGCAGGAGATAGCAATTGCACTCTTAGAATCACAGTAGATAGGAATATTGTTGAATAGGTAGCCATAATCCTTAAGTTGTGATCTCATCCAGATGACTTGAGCACAACAAGCAGACATGGCTACGTATTCAGATTCTATAGACGATAGTGATGTGCAGTCCTGCTTCTTTGATTGCCATGACACAAGTTTGTCTCCGAGAAATTGTAATCCACCAGATGTGCTTTTGCGTGTGTCTAAGCATCCTGCATGGTCAGCATCTGAAAAAGCAATTAGTTCAAAACCAGAATCCTTCGGATACCAGATTCCCAAGTTAATGGTTCCCTTTATGTATCGAAGGATTCTTTTGACCTCATTGAGGTGTTTTTCAGTTGGTTTAGACTGATAGCGAGAGCACATGTAGACAGCAAATACTATATCAGGTCTACTAGTTGTGAGATACATGAGGGACCCAATCATACTTCGGTATTTGGTAGGGTCAACAGGAGTCCCGTGTAAATCAGCATCTAGTTTTGTGGTATAGCCCATCGGTGTATTATAAGTATCACTGGTCATCATTCCATGTTTCTTTAAAATTTCAAGAGCATATTTGGACTGATTTATAAAAATTCCACGGAGTGATTGATGAACTTGTAATCCTAGAAAGAACGAAAGTTCACCCATCATGGACATTTCAAAATTATCTTTCATTAATTTTGCAAAATCATTAGAGTAAATTCGTTTTGTTGAGGCAAAAATGATGTCATCGACATATATTTGAACAACAAGTAAGTCTACCCCGTAGGTTTTTGTAAACAGTGTTGGATCCACCGATCCTTTAGAAAATTTATTGGCCAATAAGAAAGTGGACAGTTTGTCATACCACGCCCGTGGGGCTTGCTTGAGTCCGTAGAGTGCCTTTTTGAGTCGGTAAACGTGATTAGGACGCTCAGGATCAACGAAGCCTTCAGGTTGGCTAACATAAACTTCTTCACGGAGTTCTCCATTAAGAAATGTTGTTTTCACATCCATTTGGTAAACCACCATATTACTGTGTGCAGCATAAGCCAAAAAGATCCGAACAGCTTCATGTCTAGCCACTGGTGCAAAGGATTCAGCAAAATCGAGTCCTTCCAGTTGGGAGTATCCTTTCGCTACCAGACGTGATTTGTTGCGTATGACAGTTCCTTCAGCATCAAGCTTATTCTTCCAAATCCATTTTAACCCAATGACAAAGACTCCGTCAGGTCTTTCAACTAATTCCCAGACTTCAAGTCTTATGAATTGCTGAAATTCCTCTTGCATAGATTCAATCCAGTTGTCATAAGTCATTGCATCTTTAATGTTCTTCGGTTCTTCGTGACAAACTGTAAGTGCATAGATACAAGTTTCTCCATCTGTGTGAATTCGTTGTCTTGTCATAACAGGTGCATCTGGATGGCCAATAATATGAACTAGTGGATGGTCTCTAGTCCATTTGTGTGTGGAAGGGTGTAGTTGATAGGTATCTCGCATGTTAGCAGGATCCAAATTGCGTGTTGACGACTCAGCTATATTAGGAACAATAGGAGCCGGTACAAACGGATTAAAGAACGCATCAGGATTTTGCTCTGCGGGTTGTGGAACTGATTGTGGTGTGGGATCTTCAGCTAGATGGCGGGAGTTAGAACCAGTTTGTTCGGCTGTAGATGGTGATACAATTGGAGGACCGTCTCTCTCAACACTTGTAGAAGTTTGTTGAGGTGAGTCTGGTACTGGAATGTTATCAGGTTGCGCAGCGGAATTAGGTGAGACCTCAGTAGGACGGTATACAATTGTGTCATCAAATAGTGGAGCAAACAAGGTTTCTAATTCTTTGCGGTTAAGTGGCAATGGTTCAGCCGAAGATTCCGGAGAGTTGAGACGGTTGAATTCGGGTCCTAAGCTGTGTTGCTCAGAAGCCATCTGTGTGAGTTCATCAAAATTGGTGTGAATGGTTTCTTGAATTTCTCTTGTACAACGATTCCATATCCGAAAACCTTTGGAGTTTTCACAGTATCCAACGAACACTCCAATGTCAGCCTTTGCTTTAAGTTTACCTAAATCATCACGATCATTTTTCGGATAACAAAGTGCTCCAAATACATGAAAGTAATCGATGTTCGGTTTCCTTTTATGAACAATTTGATATGGTGTTTTGCGATGGCGTTTTGTGATCATGCAACGGTTTTGAGTATAACATGCGGTTGAAACAGCTTCTGCCCACAAGTAATCTGGTAATTGAGCATTAATCAACATAGTTCTAGCAGCTTCCACTAACGTCCTGTTGCGTCTTTCAACAACTCCATTCTGTTCTGGGCTTCTAGGAATAGATGTTTGATGTTCAATTCCCACTTTCTCATAATAAGACCGAAGTGTCTGATTCTTGAATTCAGTTCCATTATCAGTTCTGACTATTCGTACCGTGTTGCGTAACTGAACTTGAATTTTAGTGAGAAAGGTGATGATCATTGAAGGAGCCTGATCTTTACTTCGTAAGAAATAAACCCCAAGTCCATCTGGAGAAGTCATCTACAATTACGAGTATGTAGCGTTTACCGTTGATACTTTGAACACGCATCGGTCCACATAAATCCATATGAAGCAGTTGTAAAACATGATTCGTACTTTGCTCAGGTTTAGACAGAAAATGAGCACGAGTACTTTTTCCTTGTTCACAGGCTGGACATAAGTGATCTTTGGTAAAACGGAATCTTGGAAATCCATCGACAAGTTTATAACGAGCAAGGTCAGTCATAGTTCTGAAATTTAAGTGTGAAAGATGTTTGTGCCATAACCAAGATTTAGTCGATTCAGCTTTGGAGAGAAGACATATCGGAGATGTTGCAATCATATCTGACATTGATATTGTATAAAGATTGGAGCCACGTGAGCCAGACATGAAATCGTTTCCTTGTAAGTCACGAACAAAGCAAGTTTTCTCACGAAATGCAACTTCTAGATCCCCATCACAGAATTGACCAACAGAGAAAAGGTTGTGTCCAAGGCCTTCCACATAGTAAACACGACTGATTTCAATGTTCCCGCTGATAAAGTCACCATATCCCATGATAAGTGCGTAATGATCATTCCCGAATCTGACAGTGCCAATGAACTTTGAGACAAAGTTTTTCAACAGTTTAAGATTGCCTGTCATATGTCGGGTGCATCCGCTATCAACAATCCAGAGAACAATCTGTACCACCTGTATCACAAGAAGAAGACACGGATGGAACAGAAGTAAGGGTGGAACCCAAAGACAATGCGGGTTCCTGTTGGTTAGTAACACATGTAGTTAACAATTTAGGAATCCATTTAAAATCTGGATTGTATTGTAACCAACGTTGCCAGTTCCAACTAGTTTTTGCTTTCTTAATGTTAAATGCACTAGTGGTTGGCTCAGTCCTAGATTTGTTCTCGGCACCTATGGGGGTAACTGGGATATCATTAGAAACTGTAGAAGACGGCTTTCCTAAGTTAGACTTAGAGGCATAAGTGGGCCTAAAAGGAATGCGTGTCCTACGTTTCTTATGACGATTGAGAAGAGAATTAGCTAAACATTTTGTATGATCACCAGATGATACGCTTTTACGAAAAAACACACAAGATGCATTAATATTCAAAATATTCAAAGGTTCATCATTCGTTACATTTAGATTTTGATTACAATTTGCCAGATTAGAATCTAAATCTGATGCAACATGAGTTTTATTCAAATTCCTAAGTTGGCCTTCTACTTCTTGAGCTTCTAGGTGTCCTCTCTTACGTTGCAAGATCCTATTCTTCTTTTTACTTTTTCGCTTGGGTCTGCTAACGCTAGAAGTGGAGACTAGTCCTGTAGAAGTGGAGTTATCAACATTAGTGTTTTGAACAACCTTTCCTTTATCAGTTTTGTTTAATTGATACATTCCTGGTGCTATCACCGTGGTGTCAACCATTTTTCCTTTTTGAAGTAGCTTAACTTTCTCTTTCAAATCAATGATGATGTGATTTTTGTCCTGAATTTCAGACTCAAGTAAACCATTGCAATATTTGATGTCATCGCGGTTTTGTTGCCATTCGGCGTTTTCAATTTTTAAATCCGCAATTTCTTTCTCGTATTGGAGACATCGACCTTTTAAAGACTCGTTGTTTTTGCAAATCTGACAAGAGTTTGAAACATTTTGACTTTGAAACTTCAATTCCCTTTCAAGACTTTTAGCTTGACACCATTCAAGCCTTTGATTGAGTTGACAAATTTCTTTTGAAAATTGTTTTGTCACATCATCATTTTTAATTCTCAACTTATCATTTTCCTGTTTAAGTGTCTCAATTTCCTCAGTCAACAAGTTATTATCAACACAAAGATCATCCATAAGCATAGAAGTACCAGATTTATAGAGATCATTCATGATAACAGACAAAATATCAGCATTGAGAACTTGTTCCAAGAGTCGATCAGCATCATTTTTTAAAACTCTATTTCTTTGCTTTTGAACCAAAATGTCATTTTCAGTTGCATTGAAAACTGTTGGGGGGGGTCGATTACACGGTAAGGTGGTTAAACCTTCGTTCTTTGTGTATGAGATATGTTTGTATGAATATGATTAAGTATGCGGAATCTACTTAACCACACTTAGAAGATTTATGTTTATTGTTATGGAAATGGAATAGTTAACACCAAACGATTCAATATTATTCAAAAATAATACGAGTGATCTTTAGCTTATCACTAGGGTTACAAAGACCTTGAATCTTATGTTTGTTCTTTCTATTGTCTGTATATGAGAGTTGTATATGGCATTGTCTCTGGTATTGTCTCTCTTATCTACATATCAAAGATTTTCCTTTTATAGTCCAAGGAAATATCTTTTACAAACTACATGACTCAACAAATAACTAGCTTATGACTAATCACTATTCTAGCTTAGTCATACAAGATACATCATGTATCTAAGATAAACAACTCACTTGGAGTGTTCAATTTGATGACTAGAACTAAGATATTATCTTTTTATGCAAGTGTTGAATAAGTCGGTCTTATCTACACAGCTGTTTGTTATGAGTCATAGCTGCACAGTCATAGCAGCAGCAGAATCAAGCAGTAGTATGATTCAGCAGCAGAATCAAGCAGCAGTAGTATCAAGCAGTAGTATGATTCAGCAGCAGAATCAAGCAGCAGTAGTATCAAGCAGTAGTATGATTCAGCAGCAGAATCAAGCAGCAGTAGGATTCAACAGCAGAATCACCTTCAGTGGAAACTCGCTTTGATTCTTCTGATATTTAATTCCTAACAATCCTCCCCTAAACATGTGAATCACATTCAAACATGTTTTTCTGAATTAAATGAGGACTTTGTGAAGATCTTTCAAACACTTCATTGTCAGATTTGGTTGATCTGAACTTTCTTCTCTTCTGAGTGAATGAACTTATCTTTCTCTGGAACTTATCTGCTTTCTGATCTTTCAACAAGTGATGAACAAACGTAGTGAACTGAAATTGAATCTTTTCAACTTTTTGACCTAGATAGAACTTTCTCCTTTGAAATGCTTCGTTCTTTCTGAATACAACATTTAAGAATGTTCTTGTCATTTTCAACCTCTATGTCATCATCTTGTATGATCTTGTCTTTTCTTTTGGTTAATCTTCCTTAAACTGGGCTTGAATTTCCTCCCCTGAGATTCAAATATCATCTTATATTGATATCCTCCCCTTGTTTGAAAGATTTTCTCACAATCATAACATCATCATCTGATTTAGCATTGTTCCATGTTTTCAGACAATTTGTACATGAAGCCATCAATTCCTTAAGAGTTTAAGATTCTGTCCTCATCACTTCTAGGTGTGTTAACTCCTATGAGAGGTGATTCAATGGACGTTTTTGACTTATGGTCCATCATTTGATGGTTTTTAAAGTCATCTTTTGAAAATCCTTTTAAGAAACTTTTGCCTTAGCAGTATGTATATGATTTTATTATGAAAAATCATACTGCTTACAACCATTTTGAAAGGCTTAAGTGTGTAACAGACACTCAATCAAAATTTCGGTTTAAAGCAACCTCTGGTTGTGTGAGAACCAATGTTTTCAGTTATAAATAACCGCCTGTGTATAGATAAACCTATTCAAAAGGCTTTCTTTACAGGGTTTCCAGCTCGTGGCTTTTGTTACCTCTAACACAAGTGTTAGATTCACTTTTGCTCGCTGTTCTTTCTATCAGATATCCGTAGATTAGTCACATTATACTTAAAAGTATAAAATGATAGAAAGTGAGTTGTATCAGTTATTAACTGATCAACTAATTTGTCAATTCAAAGTGAAATATCATAATCAGATTCCAAGAAAGAAGTTTTAAGGATTTTTGAAGTCCCAAACCTTTTCTATCATGAACCTATTATATCAGTGGAAATGATCAGCTTTCAGCAGCAATGATCAACAGATTTCACTTGAAATAACCTTTCAGCTCAAACATTCATACCTGAAACTGTTAGTCTAAAACCAAAAGAACAAAGTACAAAGTACTTGTCTTGAATTAGAATAATCATAGAACTAACTGTATGAATAACTTCAAATATTGTTAATAGTAGACTTAGATAACAAAGTTAGATGCATTAACAAAAATCTATATACAAAAACACATTATATTGAAAAATTTAAAGATTAAGCATTCCAATACTTGCTACCAAGTACTGAAATCTACCAACATCAAAAGCTTTGGTAAGAAGATCTGCAAAGTTTTGTTCTGAAGCAATTTTCATTACTTGAATTAACCTTTTCTCATTGCAATCTCTTATAAAATGATGTCTTATTTCAATGTGTTTTGTTTTAGAATGTTGCACTGGATTTTTAATAATGCAAATTGTACTACTATTATCAATATGTATAATGGTATGTAAGAAATTGTACCCATAATCAAGAAGTTGGTTTTGAAGCCATAGAACTTGACCACAGCAACTTGCAGCAGCTACATATTCAGCTTCAGTTGTTGAATTTGCCACAATTTTTTGCTTCTTACACTGCCATGAGATAAGTCTGCATCCAAGGAATTGACATCCTCCGGTTGTTGACTTTCTGTCCAAGCTAGCACCAGCATAGTCACTGTCTGAGAATGCTATCAAATCAAAAGGTGATTCTCTAGAATACCATAAACCCAACCTTGGTTGACCTTTGAGATATCTAAAAATTCTTTTGACTGCTGTTAAATGAGAAACCTTTGGAGTTACTTGAAATCTTGCACAAGCACAAACAGAGAACATGATATCAGGTCTGGATGATGTAAGATACATCAAAGAACCTATCATAGATCTGTATGTATGTACATCCACATTTTCTCCATCTGCATCTTTAAGAAGTGGCTTCTCAGGATCCATTGGGGTGCTTGCTATTTTTGAATCAGCAAATTGAAATTTTCTAAGAATCTCTGCAACATATTTATCTTGACTAATAAATATGCCTTCAGAAGATTGCTTAACTTGCAGACCCAAAAAGAATGTAAGTTCTCCCATAGAACTCATCTGAAACTTATCTTTCATAAGTTTTTCAAAGTCTAAACACATCTCCTTCCTTGTAGATCCAAAGATAATGTCATCCACATACACCTGTACTAACAGAAGATCTTTCTTGTGCTGTTTGATGAAAAGTGTCTGATCAATCTTTCCTCTTTGAAATCCATTCTCTAATAAATAGGAAGCTAGTGTTGCATACCAAGCTCTTGGTGCCTGATGTACGCCATATAGAGCTTTAACTACCTTGTACACTTTGTTTGGATAGTCAGGATCAGTGAAGCCTGGAGGTTGTGTAACATACACCTCTTCTTCAATTGAACCATATAAAAATGCACTCTTGACATCCATTTGGTAAACTGTGAAGTTCATAAATGAAGCATAAGCTAAGAAAAGCCTAATTGCCTCAATTCTAGCTACTGGAGCATAAACCTCATTATAGTCTATCCCTTCTTCTTGTGTGTACCCTTGTGCTACTAATCTAGCCTTATTCTTAATCACTATGCCTCTTTCATCCCTTTTATTTCTAAAAACCCATCTAGTGCCAATTACTCTTACTCCATAAGGTAAATCAACTAGCACCCAAACCTTTTGAATCTTGAACTGAAGAAGCTCCTCTTGCATAGCCTCTAACCAGCTTGAATTCTCTAGGGCTTTATGAATATTCTTTGGTTCATCTTGTGAGAGAAAACATACAAACAAACAGGAGTTTGAAAACTCATGCTGCTTTGAAGCATAAAGGGCATCAAGAATCCCTTTTTGATCTGAAGACATCAGTTGTTGTCTTGTCTTCACACCAGATTGTACATCTCCAATCACATTTTCTAGGGAGTGGACTTTGTGAATTCGTGTTTGTGGAGTGGAAGGAACTTGATAATCAGATGGAATATTGCACAAATCCACCTCATCTTCTGAAAAGTCTGATTTTGTTTCTTCTGAAGGACTATCAGCAGAGACAATTTGCTTATCAGCAGGAATTGTTTGATCATCAGTGGGAACATTTTGCTCATCAACAGGAACATTTTGCTGTTCTTCTGTTCTTCCTTCTCTGATTTTATCTCCAACATCTTCTTTAGCTTTGCCAGAAGAAGATTCTCCATTGGTTGAAGTTGATTCCACATTGGTATTTGACCATATTGGCATCATCACATAATCTTGATGTGTCTTCTTGTCTAACCTTGCCTCATCTGTTGCTTGTGAACCTGAAAAATCATTAGTTTCTGCAACAACAGGCACATAATTCATTGAATGGGTTAGAGTTTCAAGATCAAATAGCCATTTTGGTCCTTGACCTTCTACATTAGACTTGTTCTCTAAGAACTCTATATGTAGACTCTCTTCTACTCTCTTAGTTCTTATGTTGTATACTCTAAAAGCTTTGCTATTGAGAGAATATCCAACAAAGAAACCTTCATCTGCTTTACCATCAAATTTTCTCAAATGGTCTAAGGTATTCAGAATTGTCACATGACATCCAAAAGGTCTAAGAAATCCTATTGCAGGAGTTCTACCTCTAAAAAGCTCATATGATGTCTTATTGTGAGGCTGTACTATTAAAACTCTGTTCTGAACATAACAAGCAGTGTTGACTGCTTCAGCCCAAAAAATTATAGGCAACTTTGAATCAGCTAACATAGTTCTAGCAGCTTCTATTAGTGTTCTATTCTTTCTTTCAGCTACTCCATTCTGTTGAGGAGTTCTAGCCACACTAAATTCTCTCTTAATACCTTTCTCTTTGCAGAAATCATCCATAACTCTATTTTTAAATTCTGTCCCATTATCACATCTAATGACTTTTACTCTTTTGCTTACTAGGTTTTCTATCTCTGTAATGAAAGACTTAAGGATGCTAGAAGTCTCATCCTTAGTTCCTAAAAAGAATACCCATGTAAATCTACTATAGTCATCAGTAACAACTAGACAAAATCTCTTATGCATTATACTACTTACTGAAACAGGTCCAAATAAGTCCATATGAAGCATAAACAATGATTGACTGATAGAGTTAAAAATCTTGGGCTTATAAGTGACTTTGTGTTGTTTGCCTTTAAGACAAGCAATGCATGTTTGATCATTTTCAAAACATTTTTGAGGTAAACCTCTTACCAAACCATTTTTAACAATCTTATTTATGGTTTTGAAGTTAATATGACCAAGTCTCCTATGCCATAACATAGATTCATCTAATGTGGCTTTTGCAACAAGACAAGTTAAAGCATCTTTAGAAACAATGTTATTCATATCAACACTGTACATATTGCCCTTCCTAGGAATTTTAAGAAGTACTTGACTTTCATCAGGCATCTTAAAATCAGGAGAAAGTACAAGACATTCAGTCTCAGTAAAAAGAACATTATTCTTTTTGTCACACATTTGTGAGACACTAAAGAGATTATACTTAAGCTCTTGCACATAAAACACATCTTCAAAATCTAATTTACTGGTTTTGATAGTACCTTTACCAGTAATCTTTCCACCAATTCCTCCTCCAAAGGTAACATATCCACCATCAATTGATTGAAAGTTGGAAAGATAAGACATGTTGCCTGTCATGTGCCTTGAACACCCACTATCTGAATATCCTTGATCTTCATGATCTGTTGGTGAATGTCCCTGCACAAAATAAAAGAATTAGTTTTCTTTGGGGATCCAAGCCAACACTGACTTGGATCTGCCTCTTGCATCAATGAAATGTAATCTCTTGAGGACTGTTGATGCAACATTGGATTTAAGAATCCAACATGCTGAGGCCTTAACAGCATTTGCCCTGTTACCCTTAGCAGAAGAAACTGCTAGCTTTGGTCTCCAAACTTGTTTTTGGACCACTGCTTTTGTTTGAATGGGCCTTTGAACAATATTAGATGCCTGTTTGAAAGTTTTTTTTGCACCTTTAATTGTTGATTTTGGGTAAACAGTCATATATGGTTTTTCAGCAGAAACCATTTTCCTTTCAGCAGGAACAGTTTTTGTGACTGTTTTGGGTTTTGATCTTTTAGAATTAGAGTGAAAATGAGATTTAGGTGTTTGCCTTTCGTAGTTCACTCTATTACTTTCATACCCGAATACCCATTGGTTACAGAAAGCTGCAAGATGGTCAAAACTACCACAAATGAAACAAGCTTTATTGTGAAAAGCAAAGTCATCACCTAATTGGTAAGACTTGAGGTTATTCCAATTTCTTTGGTTACCTCTGGGCTTGTTTGTGGTTCTATATTGTTCACAATATCTAACTGGTTGCCTAACATATTTTTCATTGGTCTTAGGCCTATCAGTATTGTGTTTGACTATCTTAGGAACTCTTGTTCTTGCTTTCTTAACCACTTCAGGTTTAGACATAACCTGTTTATTTACAAAGGACACCTTGTCCTGAAAAAGTAATGTTTTACATGAACATTTACTTTCTTTCTTAGGCTCATCAGCTACTATGTTAGAGTTTGGTTGAACTCCATATTGTAACTCAGGTAGCTGAAATTCAGGTAATCCTGAATGCTCTAGGTCTATCCCTGGGGATTTTGGGATACCTCTTAAGGGGGTGGGGCTGCATTATATCCTAATCCTGACTTAACTTTATTATTCACTTGACTGTCTATTATTTTGTTTACATTTTTAGAAGCATGTTCAAGCTTCTCTTTAGTCAATTGAATGTTTTCTTTCTCAGTCTTAACCCTATCCAATGCTTCTTTTAAAGCCTCAATGATTTGATCTTTAAATTGATTATCATTTTCAAGTAAAGTTTTAGCATCAGTAAAGGTAAGTTCATTCCTTTTATAGTGTAGGATTTGCCTCTCTGCAGATTCTAAACCACTTTTATAATTGAAACAATCTAGATCAGATTTGGCGTATCGAACCTTTTGGTCATCATACTGTTTAATTAAGATTTTTAAGTCTTTAAGAGCAGTACAAGTATTTGAACAGGTTTTATGATCATGTACCTCAGGTGCAGTAAATGCCATAAGAGCCATCTGTGAAGAACCCATTTCTTCATCATCCATGAAGCTCCAATCAAAACCTAACCCATCAATTGCTACCATAGCTTTTGGTTCAGACATCTCCCCTGTATTGGATTTTCTTCCAACATCTCTATTTCTGCTATCTTGCTGTCTTGGCCTTCTACATTCTCTTGAGAAGTGTCCCATCTTGTGACAGTTGTAGCATTCTATCTTTGACTTGTCATAACCAGCAGGATCATTGCTACTGATTGTGATCTTCTTCCCCGTCCTTTGATAGAATTTCTTAGCTCTCATGCTAAGAAGAGAAATT
Organism: Artemisia argyi; assembly: GCA_030686995.1. Lineage (NCBI taxonomy): Eukaryota > Viridiplantae > Streptophyta > Magnoliopsida > Asterales > Asteraceae > Artemisia > Artemisia argyi. Next base: position 67,302,416 of record CM060676.1, on the reverse strand, counting down.
TGCCATTTTAGATCCATTTCCTCCAGATCATCATCATTGATCTCTTGAAGGTCTTCATGAGTTAACATGGATCCATTATGTTTGCTTGTGAAGAAAGCACAACATGTTTTCTCATCCAAAATTCCAAAAGTACTGCTTGATGAACTTGCAGCACTTGCAACATCATGAACTTTTTCATTAGTAACTGGAACTGAATTACTAGGAGATGACATAAATGCCATGTTCCCAGTGCTTGAACTAGTACCTCCAGTTTTCTTCAAATCTTGCTCAACAATCTTAAAGTTGCTATACAGATCCATAAGATCCATGGTGTCAATGTCTGACTTGTTCTTCCAGACAACAACATGCATAGCCCATTCTTCAGGTAAGCTTCTCAGAAATTTTGAGTTTAAATCTTCTTGAGGTATTTCAACTCCAAGAATAGCAAGTTGACTCACAATATTCTGTAGCCTGTTGAACATATGGTCTAAAGATTCATGGTTGGTTGATGTGAAATTTTCAAACTGTTGCTTAAGAAGAGTCTTCTGGGTCTTCTTGGTGGCTTCATTCCCACCATACCTTGCAATAATGGCCTCAAATAACGATTTTGCATCTTTGAATTTGCTGAAGTTTATAAGTTGATCATTTGGAATGGTCATCATCAGCATACTTCTGGCCTTTAGGTCATTCTTCTTCTTAATTCTGTCTTCTGCAGTTTGTGGCTTGGTTTGCAGCTTATCAACTTCCTTACCATCAACTGTTGATGTAGTGGTTGTAGGCTTGTAAGAATCTCCATCTTCAATAATTTCCCACAGTGCATAATCTTGCACTTGAAAATATTGTTCTATTCTTAACCTCCACATCTCAAACTCATTCTGTTTGAGAATTGGTAACTTAGCAGCAACATTTGTTTGAATAGACTCAACATCCATTTCTAACTTCTTCTTCTAAAACAAAAATATCAACCTGTAGGCTCTGATACCACTTGTTGGGGGGGGGGGGGGGGTCGATTACACGGTAAGGTGGTTAAACCTTCGTTCTTTGTGTATGAGATATGTTTGTATGAATATGATTAAGTATGCGGAATCTACTTAACCACACTTAGAAGATTTATGTTTATTGTTATGGAAATGGAATAGTTAACACCAAACGATTCAATATTATTCAAAAATAATACGAGTGATCTTTAGCTTATCACTAGGGTTACAAAGACCTTGAATCTTATGTTTGTTCTTTCTATTGTCTGTATATGAGATATTGTCTCTCTTATCTACATATCAAAGATTTTCCTTTTATAGTCCAAGGAAATATCTTTTACAAACTACATGACTCAACAAATAACTAGCTTATGACTAATCACTATTCTAGCTTAGTCATACAAGATACATCATGTATCTAAGATAAACAACTCACTTGGAGTGTTCAATTTGATGACTAGAACTAAGATATTATCTTTTTATGCAAGTGTTGAATAAGTCGGTCTTATCTACACAGCTGTTTGTTATAAGTCATAGCTGCACAGTCATAGCAGCAGCAGAATCAAGCAGTAGTATGATTCAGCAGCAGAATCAAGCAGCAGTAGTATCAAGCAGTAGTATGATTCAGCAGCAGAATCAAGCAGCAGTAGTATCAAGCAGTAGTATGATTCAGCAGCAGAATCAAGCAGCAGTAGGATTCAGCAGCAGAATCACCTTCAGTGGAAACTCGCTTTGATTCTTCTGATATTTAATTCCTAACAAAAACGTTTATCATATTTTTGACCTCCTTTTGAAGTTCCTGATCTCAACGTGTAGCACATAGACGGAGGTGTTGAACAATTGACTTCATTTGTTTTTGAAAAATATCTCTCTTTTCTCGCTCGTAAGCGGATTGAAAAGTTTCAATTTTTATTTCAGAATTACGTTCAATTGTTTCCTCCAAAATTTTGATGTCTTCCATAAAGGTTTTGAAATAATTTAAGACACGACACGTTTTTGGTAAAGGTGTAAGTTCACCGGATGATGGTAAAGGACCATTTATTTGTGCTACAGTTTGGACAGGGGCCTCATAATGAGATGAAACGTATGACTCTTCGATAAACCATGATTTCTCAGGTAAATCCTTTTGAGTAACAAAAGATTTAGAAAGAGGTGGAGCTTTTGAATAGTCATATGGTGTCCAATATTGAACATAACTCATTTTTGATCGACTCTCGTCTTCAAGTTCTTCTTCTTCCTCAGTATCAAAAACAACAGCACGCACAATTGTATTATCAAACATGTGATCAATACTGTAAACCTTAGGATTTTCTTTGAAAGCTTTGTGAAGAAACATTGATTTAAAATCTCAAAGTGCAAATCCTTTATCGGGTCTCGGTTTTAAAGCAAACTTTTGAATTGTTGTGACAAAGTTCCCGTGTTTGTAAACAATGTGACGAAATTCTTTGAGTTGTTTTTCAAGATCAACAATATCACCAAGTAAGTCATCTATATACTTCCTTTTTCGTGTTTTATGTTCACAAAACTCCTTTTTGCAATTGGACAATTCTGTTTCAGTTTTTGAAAGGTCTCTTTGAAGACGTTCAACTTGCATTTTCAATTCACACTTCTCACTTTCAAGTTTCGAAATCAACTTTCCATTTGACTCAATTAAATCTTGCATTTTACGTTGAAGATCTTGTTCTTTGTTGTAAGAATCTTGAAAAGCTTTTTCAAAACTTTTTGCATGTTTAATCTTGTCTTCCTGATTTGAAAGCTGAATTTTATAACACTCAATATCTCTTGCAAGTGACGCATTTTTTTCTTTTAAAACTTTATTTGTCTCGTTGCATTTGATGATTTGCAATTGTTGATCATCCAGTTGTTTAGATAACAATATAAGGTCGGGGTCTGGATCAAATGATGGTTCATGTTGTTCTAAATAATCATGTTTATCATTCTCAATAGGATCATCAAATGAGACAACTGTGTCATCATCAAAAATGACAACTGTGCTTATTTGTTCATCTGTTTGAGACGATGAAGATGAATTACCTGGAACAACTTGCGCCATATCTGATTCATAAGCAGAAGGTGAGACTATTTCATTAATAAAGTATGCATTGAGGTCATGTACCTGAGACAAGCCGTCAGTGTCATACACTGGACCTGAATCATTGAGCTTAAGTTCCTGCATGTTGGCCATAAGCATCACAGCAGCATTGGCTTCCAGATCTTCCATGTCATCATCGTTGTTCACATTTGCCATGAAGTTGTTATCCTGTTCAGGGAAATGTCCATCTTTTTCATCTTGAAGAGCCATGAGTAATGCCTGCTTGTGAAACTTACTACCCCGAGTTCTCGGTTTGGGACATGCTGTAGCTATATGACCTTGTTCATTGCAATTGTAGCACCAAACTGCATTCCCTGAGTTGGAGTTCCTTGTTGCAACTGAGTCAGACCTTTGTTGAGAAGAGCCTGAGTTGTTCCTGAACCTCGTATTGTTACTAAACCTCTGATCATTCCCATAATTCCCTGAGGAGCTTCCTGAACCAAATCAACCATAGTTACGATTCTGAATTTCCACTCTTCCATCATTGACAACAGCTTGATTCCTTGTGTTTGAAGATGAACGTTGACGGTTGTTTGTTTTGTTGGAGAATTTGCTGAAAGCACGGGCAATAAGAGCAAGTCCCTAATTCAACGTGTTAAAGTCATCATCGTCATCGTCATTGGAATTTGAGTAATACACAGCATCATTGTTGTTGAATGGAAACAGTTGAGTAGAGGCATTCTGTAGAGATGAATCATAAGGGACCATTTGGTTCGAGGTAGAAGATTGTGGATAACAGAAGTAGTTCTGCTCTTGAACATATGCATGATTTGACATTGGTGGTGGAGCGTAGGGAGATTGAGCTACGAGAGCCAAAGAATTTGGTGTAGAAGTTGGTGTGTATCCTCCTCGTAGAGCTCGATCTTTTTCCACTTCAGGTTCATGGTGTTTCAGAAAATCATACAACAAACCATATGGAGCATCATGAAGATTCTTCGTTTGACGAACAAATGTCACATATTTATGCCAATCAGGGCCAAGACTACCAACAAATTTGGAGTTCACAGCGATCCTTGGTATGGTGATTTTATGACGTTCCAGATCATTAACCACATTTGTGAGACGATGATAGTAGGATTCCAGTGACTCTCCAGGTTCAATTGTGATGTCAGTGTATTCCATGTATAGCTTGGATTCCATGTCATCTTTGTTCAATTGAGTGCCTTCCATAAGGAGATGAACGTGTTCCCACATAGCTTTAGCCGTTTTCTGAGCATCGACACTTCGATAGATAGGATTAGGTATTCCTTGAAGTATGTAAGCCATTGCATACTCATCAGCTTCACGATGTAGTTTCTGTTCTTCAGTGAGTGCAGATTCTGGAAGAGGTCTATCACCAGGAGGACGTGGAGGATTAGCAGTTGGATCACCAGCTTCAAATCTTGTCGGCCACTCAAATGGTCCTTCAAGTATCACTTGCTTCAAGAATTTCCCATGAGGTTTCTTTAATTCAAGAAAGCGTAAGAATCGACTTGACCATTGAACATAGTTCCCAGGTGTTAACATTGGAGGTGTCTCAAGTGATCCTGCCTCATGTCGGGATTGTTGAGTTGTAATAACTTCACACATTCTGTCAAACCAGTGAGGTTGTTTGGAGGAAAACTGAGTGTTTTGTTGTGGCACTTGATATGATTGTTGTTGAGGAATGATCTGATGTTGTTGCATCATTAGGTAATGATGTAGTGGATTGTATGTTTGTTTTTGAGAAGGTTGTTGATTCATTTGGTGCGGAAGGTATTGTTGTTGCTGATACTGCTGATTTTGTTGTTGCTGATACTGCTGATGTTGCTGAATGTGAGGGAAGTAGTGATTAGGTGGTTGAGACATCTTAGAACACTTGTGTAGAAATGGATCTTGTAGAAAGTGTAGATTAAACCAAGTATCGAAAAACTTAGCACAACTTCAATGATTGCGAAAAACGGTCAGGTTATCGAGAAACAAGGTTTGCGATAATAGGATTGCGAAACTTTGCAGGTTTTCGAAAAACTTGAAATTTCAAAATAATCAAGGTTTTGCGAAACTTTTAGGTTTTCGAAATAATAAGATTTTGATACTTAATAAGTTTGCGATAACTTTGTGATTTCGAAAATTTTATGTTTTGCAAAAAAACACAAAATTGCGATAAACAGTTTTCGAAATTATACAATTTCAAAAACTTTCCCAAAAGTCGAAGTACTTAACTTTCTTATACAAGAAAGAAAATACCGAGTCCACACAAACGAAGTCGAGGTAGTGCACTTTGAGAAGATCTCGAAATGGTAACTATATAGAATTTCGATAACTTGGTAGTTGTTGTTTTACAAAGAAAGCAATCCTAAAACTCGTTTTTCTTTCAAGATACTTGTACTTTTGTGTGTAAAATAAGTAGATCTTAAAGAAAGTAGAAAACTTTAAGAAATTTTTCAAGACTAAAAAAATTTCGATAAAAGTACAAATGACCAAATCGAATAGTTTTGTAAAAAATTTGGAACTTTTTGGTTTGTTTTGATTTTAAACACAAGTTTGTAACCAAATATGTGAGAAAAACCAAGAAACAAATAAGAAAGTTTAAAATTTTCACAAAAATTCGATTTAAAAAAAATGACTTTTAAGATAGAAATCAATGAAAACAATAACTACACCTTCCTCTAGCGAATGATACCACTTGTTAGGTCACCATTTAGTAAACACAAGCACAATAATGGTAGAAATGAGATGAGAATGAGAGTGGGATGATTATATGATAAAGAGAAATGTAAGAACAATAGTTTCCTTAAGAAATCAAATAACCAACCAAGTATTACAAAGACCTAAGCCATCTATTTATAGGGAAGGAGCTAGGGCAACACTCCCTCTCCTCCCATTCATGAAATCGTATGGGCCTTAAAGCCCATGGATCACCTAGCTTAAGTCTAGTAAACTTTGTAACATAAACTATATTGTAAGTAAAATAATAACTAAAGCAACCTATTATTACAAATGACCGAGACTTGATAAAATAGTAAAACTTTGGTTCCAACATTGTGGACCCTACCATCAGTCATTTGAACTTATTTGTCCACACAGTCAACCAAAGTCAAACTGATTGAGTTTAGGGGGTGCTACTGCTTATTAATAAGCTAATTTTCAAAGTGTTTTCACAAAATTTTTTCTTTTTTAGTAGCAAAGTTAGTTTGTAAAAGAAAAATCCAAAAAAGTCAAGTTTAAATTAAGTGATAGTTTCTATTTAATTCAATTTAATTTTAATTTTCGTTTTTAGATTTTAATTAAGTACTTAGTATTTTTATATTTTTATTAATTACCTTATATAGTAAAGTATTTTTAGTAAATTTTTCAGATTTTTATTTTGTCATTTAGTATTTATTATATTTAATTCTAGTATTCTTTATTATTAATTAATATTAAGTATTAAATATCATATTTAGTTTTTATAAATTAAAACCTAGATTTTATATTTTTCCTAGCCTTAATATAGTATAATAGACTTTTAGAAAATATATTTTGAATTTCTACTATTCATTTTATATTTTTCTTATTTTAATTGTTTAAATTAGACTTAAGTTAATTAAAAGGTAAATAATTAGTGGATTAATCTTAAAACATAATTTTTAGTGTTTTTATAATTTTGTAGGATTCCTGTGATGGTTAAGTAATTTTATAAATTTTCTCATAATTTTCTAAGTTAATTTAGTATTAATCTTAAAACATAATTTTTAGAGTTTTTATAATTTTGTAGGATTCCTGTGATGGTTAAGTAATTTTATAAATTTTCTCATAATTTTCTAAGTTAATTTAGTATTAATATTAATTAAAAGTAGTTTAATTAGTTTAATTTAGTTAAATAGTTTTTATTTTATAAAAAACCCATAAAAAGACAAAAATATTTATTTTTATTTTTTATACTTTCTTCAAGTTCTAATTTAAGTTTAAAAAATATTTTTACAAATTTTTAGTTTAATTTATATCATTTGTCATTTTTAGTTAATTTAAATTAGGTTTTAATTTAGATTTTAAATAGTTTTGTTAATTAAATAGTATTTAAATAATATTTTAGTCACTTTTATAATTTCATTTTCATTTTCACTTTTCTTTTAATTTTAAGTTTCAAAAAGTGTCAAAAGCACCCCCTGTAGTTTATTAAAAACCAAAATCCCACTTTTCCTGTTGCGTAAATCTGAATTGTGAATACGTGCATATATCTGATATCTGGTTTTTGTGAATATTATATATGTGTACAAATACCAAAATAACAGTAGCAATATCAATTCCACATCATCTGGGCTACTGTCCTCAGTGCCACTTTCTCATAAACGATTCCCAAAGCATCATTTCAATCTCGCTGAGACTTTAACGACCCGGGGAAACACTATACTATCCACGGAGTATTGAGATAATCTGTTTTTGACTAATTGACCTTGGTCAATTATATCTGACGGTTTAGACCCAATCACCCACTTGAACTTTGAATAACCACAACTCGTATAACTCGATAAGTTTTCCAAATTTATAAAAGTCATCATGTCTTTATTTATTACTCACCCGACTTATTAGTTCTCGACATTATTTCAAGTTATTTATTTATAATGATATCCCGACATTTATTGCACTATTTGCATAGTATAATAATTATCGTTATATTATTATAACGTTTACTCGTGATCGTTTTATTACTAATATACGCATTTATATATATATATATATATATATATATATATATATATATATATATATATATATATATATATGTGTGTGTGTGTGTGTGTGTGTGTGTGTGTGTGTGTGTGTGTGTGTGTACGTTTATTACGTCTATATACGTATATAAACAATTATATTATCAATAATATTATTACGAGTATTGTTTTTAATATTTAATTTTAAATATTTATCGAGTCATAAGAATTTGGTCACATGTCCGAGTCATCACTCTCGGCTCATAGTCCAAGTCCAAAAATAATAACCATGCCAAAATAAATAAATCAACTCCGTCCAAATCAATCCCATATCCACGTGCTACAACATGAGGGTCCGACTACGGCACCCGACTAACCTATCTCCGTCATCTAATTGACCGTCTCACAATCGGCCCCCAAATCCACACTCGTCAACAGAACTCCATAATCCAAATCACAAGTCCAAGTAACACTTCAAGCTCAACCATTAACCATGAACCCATAATAATAAAGTCAACAATTAATATCATCCAACAAATATAAACCTCAACAACAATATATATACCATACGTACGGGTCGTCTTACCAAGTCAAATCCGGGTCAAAAGGACACCACAATAATCATATTATGGTCACGCCCGAGACCTCTAGGTCTCGGCATTGCTCTAAACGAGCCAAGTCGAACCAAACGGACCCATAGGGTCGTCGGCAACAAACCACGACAACAACAAAATTACCAAACAACCAAGTATCAAATAATATCGGACCATGAGTCTTCTTGGACTCCCAACAAGCCAAGAAAAGGGTCACACCGAGACCTTGAGTCTCGGCCATGCTCCATACGAGCCAACAATCAAAACCAAACGCGACCCATAACATAAGTCGAGCATCAAACTCGCGTCAAAACCAAAACCCAAGATACCAAACGGATTTTTAATGACAAAAATATCATTTGCCCATCATTATATTTTGAAACCCAACAAAAATAACCCGTGTGGACACGGATTAAATCACAAATCGAGGCACACAAGTGAGATTCGTGGCTACTCACCTTCAAAATTGACTCCAAACTTGATTTCTTTAAAAACCCAACAAGGTTAAACAAAAATGGTGGTGTTAGAGTTGTGGTATTAATTCGTACGGGGTGTTAAGGTGGTCCAAATCGCGCGTGGTTTATACCAATAGATAGACCGGGAAAAGATGATTAAGATGGTGGTGTTATTTTTGGTGTGAGAGTGGCGGTGGTGGTGCTATTGGAGGTTTAAGGGTGGCGGTGATGGTGTGTTAAAAAAAGAGAGAGAGAGGTGTGAATGTTGGTGAAGGTGATGGTGTTGTTGTGTTGCTTTATCAGGTTTTCACAAGGACGATTTTCAATTTACTCTTATAAAAAAAAGCTTTTATTAATAATAATAATAATAATAATATTAAGGGGTAAAGTGGGTTAAGTAGCCCGGTGTAAATACACGGACCAAACCCAAAACCTTAAATAACAAATCGACTTTCTCGAACCGAAATCGTTCCAAAATAATCAAAACCTCGCGATACGTTTCAAAAATATAAATATCCAAACCAATATTAAAATAATTAAAATTGTTAGGTTATCCTAGTGCCGGAGTCAATGTAGTGCCAAAATAATGATCTTGATTCGTTGTGTTTTGGTGTGCAAAAACAATTTATCAAAAATATCAACAAACGTGAAGTCTAATTTATTGTGAAACAAGTAGATGTGAAAGTAATACGAGTAAACCGTTTAGGAAAACGATTACCTCGCAAAACTTGTGAAAGTGATATTCAAATTGTGAGACCGGGAAGTGATTTCCCGAGTCGTACCCCAACGAGGTGTCAATGGAAAGCTTCGTGAAAAGATCGAGATTAAAATCTTGTATGTTTGGTTGTGAAAGGTTATTTGGTATTGTGGTACGTTAAATTGACGAAAATTACGAATTAACGAACGAAAACGGGATAAACGTAACCTAAATGGGAAATTAAACTAAGGAATACTAAGAAATATTTAAAATGACCTAAAAAGCTACGGGAAACATGTTAGGGAAAACGGGGAAGCCTAAAACACAATCCAAATTAAAAACGCGACGTTTATTTAAAAATAAACGTCAACGTACAAAATAAAACGTAAAATTTAAGCTACAAAAGTCCTACGGGTTTACAATTAATTTTCCTACGTACTAGAAGACAAAAGAAAATTTTTGAAAAAAGAAAATTAATTTTTCAACAAAAATTCTATTTATTACGGATTAAACACTATTTAAACTAAATTAAATTCTAATAAATACTAAAACTATTTTTAAAAATCTGAATTTTTTTTTTTTGAAAATTCAATTATACTAATACAATACTAGGAAAAATACTAGTCCTGAATAAGCTAATCCAAATAAGCTGTAATAAGCTTATTCAGTTTCAATAGCTAAGTGGAAACAAAGGCTTAAATACAATTGGTATACACCTTCCAACAGAACTGGTGCTCCAGAGCTGTTGGAAGGGAGGGTGATATTGTGTTGCTTGTGTGGTGAGCTGGGTGGCCAGGGGTCGAATCCCAGCACACACTTTTTGCAAATATATTTTTTTTTTTTCAATTCTCTTTTTTCAAATCTATTTAAACAACGAACTTGAACAATTTTTACAAAACCACTTTTACTGAAAAGCCTTAGAAAAGCTTATACAAGCTAAAACCAAACAGCAGCTCAAGGCTTGGTTTAAGATGAGTCTTTTTAGCAGCCAACAGTTATCAACAAAGAAGTAGCAACCAAGGGCTATAATCAAACATAACTTAACTAGCAACAATAATACTAATAGCTATAACAAGATCAACAATTCACAAAAAAAATCAACAAGCTCAGATCATAAAAAAAAAACAAAAAGTAACAACAGAACAAGCTCATAGGGGAAATTGGTGGATCACAATAAGCTATAGACTAATCACGAAATGGAAATCTAAAAACTCAAACATGTAGACATCCTAGGGGGCTTCCTAAAACAGCAAGGATCAAGGCCATTAACCCAAAATTGACCAAGCAAGAACCAACTGAAAACTGACCCAATTCCTAAGTCTGCTGGGTCAGGAGAGATGTGGTCTTTTTGAATCTGAAAGGTGGGCAACCAGAGATCAGAAAACACCAAGAATCATTTAATTTCAATCCTTAATGAGCCTTGTTCATGTTCTATAAATTTGCTCCATTTTCCAGAAATGAAAACTTTGACTTTTGAAGTTTATATGAAAGGGTCGACTTTGGTGGGTTTAGATCATCCCCAACTAAATGAATTTGATGCACTAGGTTGTAATGAGAGTAAATTAGGCTAGATAAACAACTTCTACCTCTAAAATGAGGATTTGAAACCCTCAAATCCTAACAATTCAGCAGACCCTAAGGTTTTAGGCTATCATTGACTTTTTTTACTTAAAACTACAAATTTAAAGCTTTAACTGCTCTAAATTAACCTTAAGTGTGAAGTCTAAATAGTTTTCAACCAATGAAATCCACAGAACAACAGTTAAGCAAGCAGTGCCAAACACCCCTATAGAAACAGGTTTAGCAAGTTAGAGAAGCAAATAAATTATTCTACTCTTGAAACAGCTAAATTGGTTTATAATAACACTAAATAGGCCTAGGAGATTAGAAACAAGTAACAATAAACAACAATAATTTACAATGACAAGAACGAGAAAAGAAATAACATTTGAGAAACTCTTACAAAAGGTCCAAGGATACAATCACATGAGACTAGAATCATGATCTTAACCCTATGCTCCCATGAGCTCTAAACCATTTCCATTTTGCTTTACTGCTCTGCTTCCTTCATTCTTTCAACATTTTTTTTGCATTTTTGAATTTTTCTTTGTAATGTTCTTTTTTTTCTTTCCTTTTCTGATTTTTTTTTATTCAATTAACTTTAATAAGTTTTAAATAAACTTCTGAGATCAAACAAACAACATTTAGATGAGAACACTAGTAATTTAAGAAATTGAGTAAAAACATGAACTTGCATAAACTGAGTTAAACTTTAAATTGAATTTGAAATCTGAAATTACATAAAAAAAAAAAAAAAAAAAAAAAAACAGATAACTACTAGGAAAGATGCCATGATGGCTTACAATGAGGTACTATTTATACTGAAAAGAAACTAGGGCTTCATCCTTGCTTTTTCTTCCTTGTGTTTCTTCTGAGAGTGCAAAGAGCCTTGGAAAGTCATTTTGTGCTTCTTGGGAGCAAATCCAAGCCATCAATTAGCTCTTAAATCAATATCATCCCTTCAATTCGTTTTGGCGCCCATATTTAACACAGGGATTGCCAGGGTGGATTTAAGGGGTGAGTGGGATTGGTATTGGTGATGGTGTAGGGTGGCTGGGTAGGGTGTGTTGGAGAAAGGAGGGGGGACAAGGATGTTGGGGAAGGTACAGTTGTTGGGGGTTTGTTTTGGCGGGGAAGAAAGGTAGAAGAAGGGTTGACTTTGTTGACCCTACATTTTTATTAATAACGTGGGATGGGTAGGCTTTGATATCATTGGGCCTGGGGATAACAATGGGCTGGGGTGGTTAGTATTAGGAGTGGTTTGGTTTGTTTGGTTTTGGTAATAAAATTACACAAGGGTCCGTTTGTAGTGCAAGGACCAATTTGTAATTTGGTGATTTTATGAGGACCAAAGTTGCCAACCATCCATAGTTAATACAGGGACCAATCTTGGCACATTTCAATTACCAAAGAACCAAAAATATATTTTCCATTTCAAAATTCCCCAGGGACTGATTATGCCAATTTCTAAACTGCAGGGACCAAAAGTGAAATTTTTCAAAAGTTTTTACCCAAGGACTAAATTTGATTATTTTTTACTTTTAAAAGCCTTAGGTTGACTTTCCTTTTAAAACAAATGCTCAGGGACTAGTTTTGTAAATTTTTGAAAGTCGGAGGACTAAAACTGCCAATTGTGTAAACTTTGTTCGTTTTTCATTGTTTTTGCTCATTTTGTATCTGAAACGTATAAAATACAATCCCTGGGATATTTTTAGTATTTTGATGCATTTCTGAACGTTTTTTGGATGCTTTGGCAGTTTAAATACGACAAAAACGATGAGTGTTTGAGCACTGATGAGTGTGTAAATACTCATCATTTTTATCGTATCTGAACTGCCAAAACATCCAAAAACACTCAAAAACGCATCAAAATACAGAAATTATTCCAAAAGTGTGTTTTATATGTTTTAGATGCAAATTGTTTAAAAACAAATGAAAAAACGAACAAAGTTTGTACAATTGGCAGTTTCAGTCCCTCAAGTTTCAAATATTGACAAAACTAGTCCCTGAAGGTTTTAAATGAAAGAAAAGTCAACCCAAAGTTTTTAAAAGTCAAAAATTATCAAATTTAGACTTTGGGTGAAAAGTTTGAGAAAATTACAGGTTTGGTCCCTGAAGTTTCACAATTGGCAGAAATAGTCCCTGAACTTCAGAAATTGACAGAATTGATCCCTGGTGGGGTATTTTTGAAAGGAAAATCATTTTTTATCCTTGGAAAATCAAAATGTGGCAAATGTGGTCCTTGGGTAAAATGTTTGTGAAAATTACATGTTTGGTCCCTGTACTTTGCAAACTTGTCAAAATTGGTCCCCGGAAATCTCATTTTTGGAATTTTCACTTTATGGTCCTTGGGATATTAATATATGGCAAGTTTTACCCTTGTGACTACTTTGGGAATAATACAATTTCAGTCCCTCATATTTTTAAAATCTACAAAATTGGTCCTTGTGATTAAATTTCATACAAACCAAACAAACCCAAATAACAAATAATAAAAACACAAACCCAATCCATTACCCAATCCACCCTTACCCCCCTTTTTGGCCCAGTACACTACCTCAGCCCACCACCACTTTTAATAACTCCCCCGTTTTATTATAACCTCGGTCAAACCCCCAACTTTGACCACTAACTCTTCCACCTCACACCCCTACCCCTGCTACTACCCAGCAAACACAATCATCACACCCCACCTCCCTTTCACTGATTACACTCAACATCTCACCCTTATCACTCCAAACAAACACAACGGTCCAATTTACCCCTCTGGCACCAATAATCAAGAAAAAATCCAAATGGCCATTTTGGCGGCAAAACCTCATCAAACGGCCAAGATAACTTTGACCAATTCAATGGTCCTGATCAAGTGGGAATTGCTCAAGGGGGCTCAGAAACCCTCAGAGGTTCAATATGAAATAGAAAGAGGAAGAGGAGATTAGCAGTTAGTGTAGTGTAGTAATTAGCTTAAGTTTAAATTCAATATAATGTAATTCTAAGTCTCAGTTGTATTTTTTAGTTTAAAAACATTGTACTCAGTCTTTCTAATGTAATTTCAGTTTATTTAAATCTTAATCCCAAGTTTTCTTTATGAACTCAGTTATTGCTATTTTTAGTAAAAATTCAAGTTACCTTAAAAGTTGTTATAAACTAGTATGTAATGATATTCTCATTTTATTTCAGTTTCCACAAGCTTTTATAAGCTTATGTAGTGCTTAATTAAAGTTTTACTCAGGTTACTATAAAATACTCAAAAATCACAAAATAAAATAAAAATAAAAATAAAATCAAGATGCAAAAGAAGACAAGCATGAAGAAGATGGATGGTTTGGGTTTACAGCTTCATGGGAAGCATAGTGATAGGGATTGAGTCCTTTGGTATCTTGGTTTTATGCTTTGGAACCTTTTGTAAGCCATTTCCCACTTTTAGCATAGATTACTGTAGCATTGCTTATATCTTGGCTTATTAGTGTTGTTCAGTGTTAGTTTAATACTTGGGATGCTTATTTTAGTGTACACAACCTTTGGTATAGCTTAGAACTTGTTTATGCTATTTTTTTTAGTTGCCTGTTCTCATTTGGTTAAGATTGCTTATTTGTATTCTATTTTGCCACAGTGCTTATTGTTGTTTGTTTATTGTTAGTAGAGAATTATCGGACTTGTCTCAATCACAATTGCTCAGATTGTGCCTCAAAATTCACTAACTCCTTTGAAAATTCATCACAGACTAGAAATTAAGGGGTGTTTGGATTTGTGGATTTGACTGTACTTGGGCAGTCTTTTGTGGTCTAAGGCTATTGGTATATCTTTGTTAGCAATAATGCAGTGTAGATTTGATAAAAAGATAGTGGTCATAGGTTCAAAAGTCAAATCTTAGCTTGTCTCCTTATTTTCACTTCACTGTCAAGGTTTTTGGTACCATAGTCACTCATAACAGTTGTGTAGTTGCTATCTTTGCTTAATCCAGGTCCCTCATAGCACCTAACATCATAATCCATCAGTAGATTAAGCCCAAAACTCACAAAAGTCAATATTGCAAGTTCTTATAAAAAGTCAAAAAATTTCCTTTGGGCAGAAATGCCAAAAATTGGGTGAATTATTGTGAATTTTGTGGTTGGTTTCAGACCTTGAAACTTTTAGGGTTTGTAACCCCCCACCTCAACTTCAAAGTTCACCCTTCATTGTATTTTTACCATTTTTTGTGTGGGCTCCACACATCTCCAAACACATCTGCCGGGCAACTCTTGCCTCTGCTGCACAGAACAGTCCCCTACCACCACCACTTGGTGGTGGTTTTCTGGCCATCTCATTGGTCAACAAGCCCACCATTTGGCTTTCCCCATCCCTCCTCCTACCAGGCTTGGGGTTTTGACCCAAGCTTTGACCTGAGAACCACTGGGACCCACTTGAAATCACCACCAAACTTTGTCCCATTTTCAGTTCCAAAATAAGTTACTAAGTGCTTATTTGTGGCTTTTTGGCTTATTCTGTGAGACTTTATGGCTTTTTCTTGCATAAACATGTTTCCTAAACTTATTTAGACCTAATTCAGCCATAGTGGGCCCCACACAAGCTGGTTCAAGCTATTTTCTAATTTTGGTCAATGAAAGTCAACTGTTGGACTTTTTAGTGTCCAAATTGTTCAATTTCAAGCTTTGTAAAAGTTGTTTTTGTAAAAGTTTCTTATTTTCAGTAGTGTAACAAGTTTCAAAAAGAAAATTAACAAAAATCCAAGTTTTAATTTAAGTGATAGTTTCTATTTAATGTAGTTTAATTTTAATTTTCATTTTTAAATTTTTATTAAGTACTTAGCTATTTTATATTTTTATTAAATTCCTATTATATTAAAGTATTTATAATAATTTTCTCAGATTTTTATTTTATCATTTAGTATTTATTAGAATTAATCTTAGTTTAATTAATTATTAATTAATAATTAGTTTAAAATAGCATAATTAGTTTTTATTAAGTAAAACCTAGTTTTTATATTTTTTATAGCTTTTATATGTTATAAAATAATTTTAGAAATTTTATTAGAATTTTTACTGTTCATTCGTTATTATTCTTAATTTAAAATAGTTTAATTAGGTAATTAATAATTAATTAGTAATTAATTAATAGAAAATTCACAAAAAGACAAAAAGACTTATTTTTATTTTTTTAAACTTGTTTTTAGTTATTTTATAATTTTAGAAATTTTATTTTCATTTTTCTAGTATTTAATTAGTATTAAATTATATTTAAGTTGTTTAAATATTAATAATTAGTAATTAATTAATATTAAATAATTAATTAGTGTTAAAATTTATTTCTTTTTCTAAAAAATTTCTTTTATCTTTTAGTTTGTAAAAAAGTCATTTTCACCCCCTGGGTATTTTCAGATTTCAGATTTCACGTTTTATTTTGTACGTTTACGTTTTATTTAAACGTAACGTACGCGTTTTTATGTTTTAAACGTTTCTGGTTTTTCTGACTTTCCCGTCTTATTAATATAGCTTATTTAAGCTATATCATTGTACAAATCAGTAGTGTAATCAATCACAAACCCCTTTCCATCCAAATTCACCCGATCACAAAGCCGTTTGTTTACAATCCACACCTCGTCGGGACATAACGACCCGGGGAAACACTATACTTCCGCGGAGCATTGACTCTAGGCAGTTTGACCATCTTGACCACATCCGTGGTTGACTTTGGTTGACAGTTTAGCATCAATCAAGCACTCATATAAATATCCAAACCAATATTAAAATAATTAAAATTGTTAGGTTATCCTAGTGCCGGAGTCAATGTAGTGCCAAAATAATGATCTCAAAAATAAATCATCAAGAATGAACCAAACCAAATCATTAATAAATAATCGAATCCCATAAATAACGTACGATTAAAATCACATTCCAACGTTCATAAAATATCTCGTCACGATAAACTTTTCAAATATTCCAAAATTATAATTTTTAAAGTAATGCGGGTTTTCAAAATGGCTCCCTAATTTGCCAGTTGTCACATCCTCCCAGCCTCAGAAGAAACCCGTCCCGGGTTTCTCTCGGAACAAACCATCTACGACGTAAAAAGCTTCGGATATCTCTTTCGAAACTCATCCTCACGCTCCCACGTGAATTCCGGTCCATGCCGCGAATTCCAACGAACTTTGATGAGCGGAATACGACTTCTCTTAAGTCGTTTAATCTCTCTATCCAAAATCTCAATCGGCTCTTCCGCAAAATTCAAACTTTCATCCGCACGAATATCCTTAATTGGTATAACCGGCGTTTCATCCGAAAGACACTTCTTCAAATTGCTAACATGAAACACATCATGAACTTTACTCAATTCCGATGGTAATTCCAACCGATAAGCCACGGGCCCAATTCTTTCCAAAATAAGAAATGGTCCAATGTAGCGGGGATTAAGTTTCCCACGTTTCCCAAAACGTATCACACCCTTCCAAGGCGAGACTTTCAGCATCACTTTGTCTCCAACCTGGAATTCTAGGGGTTTACGTCTCTGATCGGCGTAACTTTTCTGCCTATCTCTAGCTGCTTGCAATCGATCTCGAATTTGTGTTACTTTCTCAGTAGTTTCCAAAATAAGTTCAGGGCCTGTGAGTTGGCTATCTCCAACTTCTGCCCAACCAATAGGTGAACGACATTTACGACCATATAAAGCTTCAAACGGTGCAGCTTTAAGACTTGTGTGGTAGCTATTGTTATAGGAGAACTCCGCAAGGGGTAGATATTTCTCCCAGCCTTTACCAAAGTCTATTATACATGCACGAAGCATATCCTCCAAAGTCTGAATAGTTCTCTCACTTTGACCATCGGTTTGGGGGTGATATGCAGTACTCATATCAAGTCTCGTCCCCAAAGCGGTTTGAAGTGATCGCCACAACGCTGACGTAAAGCGGCTGTAGATATCAGAAATAATCGATATCGGAACTCCATGACGAGAAACAATCTCCTTCACATACAACCTCGCAAGTTTGTCCACACTATCATCTTCACTAATCTCCAGGAAATGAGCAGACTTAGTCAATCGATCCACAATTACCCATATAGCGTCACAACCGCTAGCTGTCTTTGGTAATTTGGTAATAAAGTCCATCGTAATCCGCTCCCATTTCCAAACTGGGAGTTCTGGCTGCGTCAATAATCCTGACGGTCTTTGATGTTCGGCTTTAACCTTAGAACATGTCAAACACTTACTTACGTACAACGCTATATCTGCCTTCATATTTGGCCACCAATATAACTTTTTCAAATCCTGGTACATCTTGTCAGACCCAGGATGAATAGAGTATCTTGACTTATGCGACTCATGCATAATCAATTCTCGAATTCCTCCATACAATGGTACCCAACTTCGCTCTCCAAAACATAATACTCCATCAGAACGCTTAACAAATCCCTTCTCATTTTCTGCCATCCCAAATATGTTCTCAGCAGGTCGATTTTCTGCTTTCAATGCTTCCATTTGAGCTTCTAATATTTGAGACGGTAATGGCGATACGATAGTCATTCCTAATGACTTAACTCGTAACGGTGGTATTCTCTCCTTTCGACTAAGAGCATCAGCAACAACGTTTGCTTTACTAGGATGGTAACGAATTTCACAATCATAATCGCTTAGCAACTCAATCCAACGTCGTTGTCTCATGTTGAGCTCTTTTTGATTCAAGATGTGTTGTAGACTTTTGTGGTCAGTAAACACTACACACTTGGTACCATATAGATAATGTCTCCATATCCTTAAGGCAAAAACCACAGCACCTAACTCCAAATCATGGGTGGTGTAGTTCTTCTCGTGCTTCTTGAGCTGTCGGGAAGCATAAGCTATCACTTTCTCTCGTTGCATTAACACAGCTCCTAAACCTTTATGAGAAGCGTCACAATAGACGACGAAGTCCTCGTTACCTTCAGGTAACGCTAAGATAGGAGCGCTACACAACATCTCCTTAAGTAATTGAAATGCTTCCTCTTCCTTATCTCCCCATTCGTACTTAACACTCTTTTGAGTCAATTTGGTCAACGGTTTTGCTATCTTCGAAAATCCCTCAATGAATCTTCGGTAATAACCGGCTAATCCCAAAAATTGACGAACTTCTGTTGGGGTCGTAGGTGCAGCCCAATCTTTAATCGCTTCAATCTTAGCAGTATCTACATGAACTCCTTGTCTATCAATCACATGACCCAGAAATTGTACCGTCGGAATCCAAAATTCACATTTAGAAAACTTGGCATACAGTTTCTCTTTCCTGAGCAATTCTATGATAAGCCTTAGATGCTCTTCATGCTCTTTCTCACTCTTCGAATAAATTAGAATATCGTCGATGAACACAATCACGAATTTATCTAAGTAAGGCTTACACACCCGATTCATGAGGTCCATGAATACCGCCGGTGCGTTAGTCAACCCAAACGGCATTATCTGAAACTCGTAATGCCCGTAACGGGTTCTGAAAGCCATTTTCGGAATATCTTCCTCGCGAACTCGAAGCTGATGATATCCCGATCTCAAATCAATCGTCGAATACACACTCGATCCTTGAAGCTGATCGAACAAATCGTCGATCCTCGGTAACGGGTATCTATTCTTCACCGTTAACTTGTTCAACTCTCAATAATCAATACACATGCGAAACGATCCATCCTTCTTCTTCACAAATAAGACCGGGGCTCCCCAAGGCGAAGAACTTGGTCTTATAAATCCCTTTTCGGCTAACACCGCTAATTGTTTCGACAACTCTTCCAGTTCAGTAGGTGCAAGACGGTAAGGCGCTCGTGCCACGAGTGCAGCACCAGGTATCAACTCAATCTGAAACTCTACTTGTCTAGTAGGCGGAATTCCCGGCATATCATCG
Organism: Artemisia argyi; assembly: GCA_030686995.1. Classification (NCBI taxonomy): domain Eukaryota; kingdom Viridiplantae; phylum Streptophyta; class Magnoliopsida; order Asterales; family Asteraceae; genus Artemisia; species Artemisia argyi. Next base: position 67,282,557 of record CM060676.1, on the reverse strand, counting down.
GGAAACACATCCGAAAAATCACGAACTATAGGCACATCTCCAATGCACCTTTCCTTTTTCTCCTTCCCTCCTTTCTCGGAAATGAGCTAAGAAAAGGCAACATCCTTTTTCCATTAGTTTCGGTAATTTAGTGCAAGATATGACCGCTAATCTAGATGGGCCTCTCCAATCCTTTCTATCTCCTAGTATGTTCAGAATCTCCTTGCCGTAAGGCACTCGCACGATCTTCTCATCGCAAAGTATATGAGCACGATACTTCGACAACCAATCCATACCAATAATGACATCAAAACTTCCTAACGTGATGGGTAGAAGATCTATGTTGAAAGGACGATTCAGAAAGTTTAACGTGCAACAGCGAATGATAGTCCTAATCCTCTCTATATTCTTATTAGCTAACTCTACATCATAACCACTTCCTAAGGCCATCGGGGGTTTCTCTAGTAAGGATGCAAACTTAGTGGACACAAAACTTTTATCGGCACCAGTATCAAATAGTATGGAAGCATAACGATTATTGAGAAGGAACATACCAGTAACGACGTTCGGATCTTCTCCTCTCTCGTTCCCAAGGGCATACACTCTTCCATGAGCAATTCCAGCTTCCACACGTTGGTCCCCATTATCTTGTCGTCCACGGTTTCCTCCAGCTCCACAGTTTCCATTATTGTACCCATTACCACCCGATCCTTGATTTCCTCGGTTCCACGATTCCCTACACTCATTCCTATAATGTCCCTTCTTTCCACATCCATAACAAGTAACATTTGCCTTACTCATAGTTTCAGGAGTAACTTGAACCATAGCAAGTGGTCGAGCTCTACAATCCTTAGCTATGTGTTCCATCCTAGAGCAATTCTTGCACATCACAGTACATCGTCCAGAATGATTCTTATAACATCGGTTACACTTGGGTGCATCTCCATTGTAGTTCTTCTTGTCTCCATCTCCCATAGCATAAGCTCTAGTAGTTGTTTGTTGCTTGTTTCGACGATCATTACCCTTAGAGTGATTATCCCTCTTCTTCTTTCCATTCTTGTCTTTCTCAGCTTCTTCCAATGCCAACGAGTCCATCAATTGTTGAGCAATAGTGATAGCCTCATGAATGTTTGCAGGCTTAGCAAAAATCACATCGTTCCTTGTAGCTACAGGCAATCCATCGGTATACCTCTCAATCCTTTGTGTCTCGGTCCTAACCATATCAGGGCAAAGTAAGGCTAACTCTCGATAACGGCGATTGTAAGTTGCCATATCGGTACCTTTCACCTTATGGTTCCAGAACTCAATCTCCAGCTTCTTAATCTCATTCCTTGGGCAGTAAGTCTGAATCAGCAAAGACTTAAATTGCTCCCAAGTCATAGCATAAGCCACATCACTCCCAACCGAATTACGGTAATTGTTCCACCAAGTTAAAGCTTCATCCTTGAAAGTAAAAGAAGCAAACTTTACCTTCACATTCTCCGCAAAACCACTGACATTAAACACAGACTCAGTCTTCTCTATCCACCTGACCAAGTAGACCACTCCTTCAGTTCCACCAAACTCAATGGGTCCACAAATTTTAAACTCCTTGTAGTTACATCCATTAGCACGAACAGGTGGAAATGTTCCAGCAGAATTGTTGGAATGATTTGACTCAGCTAGTAGCTCAGCAACTCGTTGCTCCACAAGTTGATTGATCATTGCTTGATCCACAGTAGGTGCGTTAAGTGGAACATGATCATTGTCTCCCTGAACATCAACATTTTGATTCCTGTTGTTGCGGTTAGTAGTGTCCAGGTTATCAGGAGTAGGGGTCTCAACATTTCGAGTAGGACGGCGTCCTCGACGACCAGGGGTAGTCATTGCAGGACCAGTTCTGGTAGCTCTAACAGGGTTTCGTCGTGGGGCCATTGATCTCAAACATCCAACCACGCTGCTGGCGGAGGTTCCTCAACTCCTGCCTCAAGCCATCAAGCTCTCTCCATAGTGATCCTAACTCCACACCATGGGTGTCGCTGTCTCTCTTGAGGTCAGCCACCTCCTTCTCCAGCTCGACATTCCTCTGCCATAACTTGCGGTTGGCCTCTCGAGCTGTAATAAAACCTCGCTGTAAACCCTCAATACGCTCGTGAATCTCCATCAAAACTCTCCTCATCTCAGTCGTCCTGCCCACAACCACAGTCATATCAACTCTCAGATCAGCTATAAACTCTCCAATAACCATCTCAAGTCGATCAGATAACCGCGAGATCCTCTCGCCCTGTGCAGTAATCTGAGCCCACATCCTACCAGTCTCACCTAACTCTGCATGCTCAGCAAAAACCTCAGATGGCGCGTCCGACGCCACGGGACTACCAGGTGGCAGCTCAAACAAAAATGGATGATCAGGTGAAATAGGCTCTATAGGATGTATAGGTGAATCAGGCTCCTCAGCCTGAGCTAGCGGCACTAACAAATCATCATCATCAGGCATCTCCTCCTCCTGAGGGTCATCCTCCTCCTCAGGGTCATCATCATCACCCTGCTCAGCCTCCTGAGGGTCATCAGCCTCATCCTCACCCTCGTACTCCTCATCCTCCTCATCGGAAGAGTACATCATCAATCGTCGTCTCCTAACAGGTGAACCATGTGGTGAAGGGGTAGGTGATCTAGGACGACGACGCAATGATGCAGGTGGTGCATCTGACAGGAGAGAGTGAGAATCCAACTGTAAAGGTGGTGAAGTAGGGCGTACCGACATACGTGTCGTAGCTCGGTGGGCAAAACGTGGAGCCACACGAGCCAAAGCCTGATGAAGAGTAAGTTGCCTCGATGTACCAGGGAGCCCTAGAGAAGATGAGGGTCCCTGCGTAGATGCAGCAGGCGGTGCTGAAGTAGAAGTTGTCGGTGACACAATAGCTGAATGCATGGTAACCCTGTTAGGATCATCAGGAGCCATGGTGATCTGTGCTGGGTGTACAGGTGGGGTAAGAATATCCTCAACAACGTCGAACATACAGGAGGCCATAGTCTGTGACAACGGCGTAGGGTAGGTGCAAGTGTTTCAAAACAACTAAACCGCGAACTCAAAATACCATATCAAAATCATCATATAATTCCAAATCATATATATCAAGAAAGATTTAGAATACCGCATTACTAAAATCATTCGTAAAACAATTAAGCCATATAATTCCTCAAAACGCATATAACTCCTCAAAACGCCATCATATCACTAAATCAATAAACCTCAAGTCCTCAAATCATCTCAAGAATCCCATATCTAATAATCATCTCAATATACCTCAATAATAATAATGATGCTTCGGCTTGGCGGGCTGGCGGGCAATGGTCGAGGATCGTTTTCTATAAAAATCGGTTATATTTTAGGTGTTTATTTACCTAGTTCTCTATAACCTTGGCTCTGATACCAATCTGTAAAACCCCCAAAATTTAATACAGCGGAAGACTCAACAAGCTTTCGGGGTGCTACGGGGATTGGTATCCATTCAAAGTCATGAAAGAACGAGATAAAGTAAACATAAGAAAAACAAAACCAAAACGGGTTTTAAAGTTTACATTTATCCCAAATTCATCCAAAGTCAAGCCCCAAAGAAATAAACATAGGTCCACAATTATTTATCAGAGTTTTAGAAAACAGATCCATAATCGGGTGCCATTGCCAAGGCTCCAATCCAAGCATCCAAGGGCATCACTTAATTACCTGAGAAAACGTGCTAAAAGTCAGCTTTCGCTGGTGAGATCATAGGTTTAAATTCATAATTTAATATAGTGGACATATACGCAAAACGCTTGCTAGCTAGACTAGGCCTCAATCATCCAACCAAAATAATCCAACCAAATCAAATCAACCCTATAGGTGCAAGCTATAGCTCAAATCAATCCAATCAATAGCTTACCTAGCTCAAGTCTAGGCCTCGCTCTATAATCAATCCAATAGCTTACCTAGTTCGGGACTAGGCCTCGCTCAACAACCAATCAATAGCTTACCTAGTTCGGGACTAGGCCTCGCTCTATAACCAAATCAATAGCTTACCTAGCTCAAGTCTAGGCCTCGCTCAATAACCAAATCAATAGGTTACCTAGCTCATGTCTAGGCCTCGCTTAATCCTACCTAGTTCTATAATCATAGCAAGTTTTGAAATCAAAAAGCGATAATAGTCCACATAAAACAATTGCACGTTTCTCACCCCCAAGTATTGAAAACAAAGTTCAAGAGTAAAAAGTGGGGCTATGACTCACCTCAAGTCCAACAAATCCTCAAAAGAAATCGATAGATAAAAGACGTAAGCAAACTCAAGCAACTCACGTAACGGCAACTACAGACTCGGCACTTCCTAACAATATCAAGCTCGTTCAGAAATCATTTTCTCAAAAATCAAATATTCCCATTCCCGAACGTATTCCATTTTTACTTTCCAAAAATATCCATTTCTCGAATTATCTTTATATTAATTTGAAATTCGACGTTTGGTATCCATATGGGTGGAGGGTCGACACAACTCAAACCAAGAAGTCACAACGAAAAGAAATAATAAACCATCTATAGGTCTAATATTAGCCCAATATATTATTTAAATAAATCATCGAAGCTTATCAAATCCGTCGATTTGGTAATCCCCCATATTTATTTACGTAATATATCGTTCCAAAATTATACCTAACCTAAAGCACATAGCACAAAGAATTCTATTTGGTATATATCGTAGTCCAATAAATTCCCTATATATATCGTCAAATCGGCCAAATTCCACGAGATACATAGTAATTTATTATCCTAATACATATACCACAACCTATGGGCGTCGTGGGATACGATGCCCATTAATATACTCATTTTATATAGCCAAATAACTCGATCTAATCCGTCGATTAAATAAGTCACTTGTTATAGAAAATGTTTATATTAATCGTCATATATCCGTGACAACACAAAAGTCACATAATAAAGCCCACTTAAACTTTGAATAACCACAACTCGTATAACTCGATAAGTTTTCCAAATTTATAAAAGTCATCATGTCTTTATTTATTACTCACCCGACTTATTAGTTCTCGACACTATTTCAAGTTATTTATTTATAATGATATCCCGACATTTATTGCATTATTTGCATAGTATAATAATTATCGTTATATTATTATAACGTTTACTCGTGATCGTTTTATTACTAATATACGCATTTATATGTATGTGTGTATATATATATATATATATATATATATATATATATATATATATATATATATATATGTGTGTGTGTGTGTGTGTGTGTGTGTGTGTGTGTGTGTGTGTGTGTGTGTGTGTGTGTACGCTTGTCACGTCTATATACATATATAAACGATTATATTATCAATAATATTATTACGAGTATTGTTTTTAATGTTTAATTTTAAATATTTATCGAGTCATAAGAATTTGGTCACATGTCCGAGTCATCACTCTCGGCTCATAGTCCAAGTCCAAAACTAATAACCATGCCAAAATAAATAAATCAACTCCGTCCAAATCAATCCCATATCCACGTGCTACAACATGAGGGTCCGACTACGGCACCCGACTAACATATCTCCGTCATCTAATTGACTGTCTCACAATCGGTCCCCAAATCCACACTCGTCAACACAACTCCATAATCCAAATCACAAGTCCAAGTACCACTTCAAGCTCAACCATTAACCATGAACCCATAATAATAAAGTCAACAATTAATATCATCCAACAAATATAAACCTCAACAACAATATATATACCATACGTACGGGTCGACTTACCAAGTCAAACCCGGGTCAAAATGACACCACAATAATCATATTATGGTCACGCCCGAGACCTCTAGGTCTTGGCATTGCTCTAAACGAGCCAAGTCGAACCAAACGGACCCATAGGGTCGTTGGCAACAAACCATGACAACAACAAAATTACCAAACAACCAAGTATCAAATAATATCAGACCATGAGTCTTCTTAGACTCCCAACGAGCCAAGAAAAGGGTCACACCGAGACCCTTGAGTCTCGGCCATGCTCCATACGAGCCAACAATCAAAACCAAACGCGACCCATAACATAAGTCGAGCATCAAACTCGCGTCAAAACCAAAACCCAAGATACCAAACGGATTTTTAATGACAAAAATATCATTTCCCCATCATTATATTTCGAAACCCAACAAAAATAACCCGTGTGGACACGGATTAAATCACAAATCGAGGCACACGAGTGAGATTCGTGGCCACTCACCTTCAAAATCGACACCAAACTTGATTTCTTTAAAAACCCAAGGTTAAACAAAAATGGTGGTGTTAGAGTTGTGGTATTAATTCGTACGGGGTGTTAAGGTGGTCCAAATCGCGCGTGGTTTATACCAATAGATAGATCGGGAAAAGATGATTAAGATGGTGGTGTTATTTTTGGTGTGAGAGTGGCGGTGGTGGTGCTATTGGAGGTTTAAGGGTGGCGGTGATGGTGTGTTAAAAAATGAGAGAGAGAGGTGTGAATGTTGGTGAAGGTGATGGTGTTGTTGTGTGCTTTATCAGGTTTTCACAAGGACGATTTTCAATTTACTCTTATAAAAAAAAGCTTTTATTAATAATAATAATAATAATATTAAGGGGTAAAGTGGGTTAAGTAGCCCGGTGTAAATACACGGACCAAACCCGAAACCTTAAATAACAAATCAACTTTCTCGAACCGAAATCGTTCCGAAATAATCAAAACCTCGCGATACGTTCCAAAAATATAAATATCCAAACCAATATTAAAATAATTAAAATTGTTAGGTTATCCTAGTGCCGGAGTCAATGTAGTACCAAAATAATGATCTCAAAAATAAATCATCACGAATGAACCAAACCAAATCATTAATAAATAATCGAATCCCATAAATAACGTACGATTAAAATCACATTCCAACGTTCATAAAATATCTCGTCACGATAAACTTTTCAAATATTCCAAAATTATAATTTTTAAAGTAATGCGGGTTTTCAAAATGGCTCCCTAATTTGCCAGTTGCCACACCCGAGCCCAAGACAAGACCACAGCTGAGCCACAGCCAAGACCACAGCCGATACAGTAGCCGAGGCGGTATGTATTCCTTTTAAAAAAAATCATGTTTATGCTTTGTTGTAGCGTTTGGTTACTAGTTTAGTGATTGCAGCCGTATGTATAGTTTGGTTAGTATATTAGGTTTTGATATAAAAGGGATTGTTGCGGATTGTGAACTAGCCGTAGGATATTGTGTACCCACGGTGCAAATAGCACCTTGGGGGACTTGGTATTGAACTAGCCGTAGGATATTGGGTGGGTTTGGTTAAATGTTAGTTGGCGTTTGGTTAGTATATATTGGTTAGTATTTTAAAAATGTGAAGTTAGTATCGGTTAAATATTATGGCTTAGTTGGCGTTTGGTTAGTATATATAGTATACTACTTTTAATATATTGGTTATGTTTTGCGTTAGAATTTTTGCGGATTGATTATGTTTCTGCTTATATAACGGGCTTATGGTTTGTTTGGTTTTCGGCTTATGTTTCACAAGCTTAATTTTTATGGCTTATTTTGAAACTTTTTAACTTAAATAGTTTCAAAATAAGTAAAAAAAAAAAAAAAAAAAAAAAAAAAAAAAAAAAAAAAAAAAGCTTATGAAACATAAGCCGAAAACCAAATAAGCCATAAGCCCGTAGATATATTGTTTGGTTTTCGGCTTATGTTTCATAATAGTTTCAAAAATAAGTCACAAAAACAAGTTTCAAAATAACAAAATAGTTTTATGAAACATAAACCGAAAACCAAACAATTGTTTATAGTCTAATTGTTTAACTTAAAATATATGCTATTGTTAGACTTTTATGAATGTTTTAGGATTTTAGTGATTAATTTCGGAAAGTCCCCGTCCGAAGTTAATCATCCTATAGAAAACCCGTCCGAAATTAATTTATTAGAAATTAATTTCGGAAAGTCCCCTGTTTGGGACTGCTTTTTGAATGTTTTGTCTCATTTAGGATATGGATGCGTATAATTGATTTACTATTTGAGATGATTTCGACAGTGTTTCTCCTTTACTCCTACGAATATGTCTTTAATGTACATATTTGGGGAGTTGAGGGGAAATGCTGCCGAAATTTTCTCAGATAGTAAATCAATTATACGCATTCATATATGAGATGAATCATTCAAAGAGTGGGTTAGGATTGCCTTCCATAGTTGCACTAGGTGAACAAAACAACTTTCCTTTATTCCATGGTTATATGTATAATAACTAAGAGTTGAACAAAACAATATGCAGTTATGATACTTGATAAGAGTTGGACCCGTTTAGACAGTCGTGTTTCAAAAGAGTTTTTTGATGGTCTTTCCGCATCCATTGAACATTGCAAGCCGTTATTGAATAGTTACGGCAACATAAAATGTCCATGTCGTCTTTGTTGTAATGTTCCATGGGTATCTCTCGACTTACTTAAAAGCCACATAAGTGAAAATGGGTGGGACCCAACTTATACACAATGGCGTGAACACGGTGAACCGGATCCTCTTCCTATACAAGATAACACAACACAATGTGAGATGAGTGACATGCGTGCATGCATTAATGATATTTTTGATATTCCTCCAAATAATGAACAAAATGAGCCAACTCTTCCAAATATTGGCGAGACAAGTAACGAGCCAGCTCAAGCAACGACACCTCCTGTACGTAACGAGTATGAAGAGTTACCTGCCAGTTCTACCCAGCCTCTTTACCCGGGTTGTGACTTTATGACAACCTTGGATTTTATGTCAAAGTTTACGCATCTCAAGGTCAGCGGTAAATGGAGTGATACTTCATTTAACAATACGCTAAAATTTCTCCAGGAGGTATTTCCTCCCAGGTTAGGTTACAATCTCCCACCATCATACTCTGCTATAAAAAGAACATTTAAAAAGGTCGGGTTAGGGTATGAGTCGATACATGCTTGTGAAAATGATTGCTTTTTATATCGGGGGACTGGTGCCGAAGATTTGGAGTATTGTCCGGTCTGTAAAACGAGTAGATGGAAAGACAAGAACACAACGGGGAAGAAAGTTCCTAACAAGGTGTTGCGTTACTTTCCTATCATTCCTAGGCTACAACGTTTGTACAAATCTATTCACACCACAAAACATATGACTTGGCATGCTACTGGAAAGTCTACAGTAAACGGTATGATGCAACACCCGGTTGATGGTGAAGCATGGCAGAAGTTTGACAGTGGTAAATATTCGGAATTTGCTAACGAACCGAGAAACATTCGATTAGGGTTGGCTGCTGATGGTTTCAATCCATTCGGCAACCTTAGTCAGACTTACAGCATGTGGCCTGTTATCTTAACAACATACAACTTGCCTCCGTGGTTATGCATGAAAGAGACTACTTTGATGCTGACGTTGTTGATTCCTGGACCTAAATCACCCGCGAAGGACATTGATGTTTACTTAAAGCCTTTGATTGATGACCTTCAGGACTTATGGAAAATACCAGGTGTCCCGACTATGGACGCTGTTACAGGCAAAGTATTCAACATGAGAGCGATGCTTTTATGGACCATCAATGATTTTCCTGCTCGTAGTAGTTTGTCAGGTTGGAGTGGGCAAGGTTACTACGCATGCCCTACATGTAAAGTAGGCACTCCGGCTACGCGTGTGATAAGAAAAATAGGTTATGTTGGCCATAGAAGATTCTTAAAAAAAACCATAAATGGAGGAGGGATACTACTACATTCAATGGTGCACCTGATTTTACAGATCCTCCTAAAAAAGATACTCCGACTGATATCTTGACTCAACTTGCAATATTGCCCACACGTTTGCCGGGGAAACATCCAGATTATGGGGGTGGGAAGATAAAATGTAATACTACAACCGACCTGAACTAGACTAAACGGTCTATTTTCTACGAGCTTGAATATTGGTCTTCTCTTACTCTAAAACACAATTTAGATGTCATGCATATCGAGAAAAATGTGTTGGAGAGTATCTTGAACACTTTGTTAATGAATGACAAATCTAAAGACACCGCTAAGGCAAGACAAGACTTGCAAGCTTTGGGCATTCGACAGGAGTTGTGGCTCGGAAACAAACAAAACGGGAAGTGCTCGAAGCCTCAAGCTAAGTACTCCCTCACACCCGATAAAAGAAAACTGTTCTGTCAATACATCAAAACAATTAAACTGCCAGATGGGTTCGGATCCAAGTTCAATTCAAAAGTGACCAAAGATGATAACAATATAACGGGCATGAAGTCTCATGGCTGTCATATAATGATGCAACGGTTACTTCCTTATGGACTTCAGCAATACCTGGACACACCGACTTATACACCATTAATCGAGCTTTGTTCATTCTTTAAGCAAATTTGTGCCCGAACTTTGATGGTGAATGACATGGTGAAAGCTAAAGAACAGTTGATCAAAATTTTGTGCAGTCTCGATCAAATATATCCTCCTGCTTTTTTGACATTATGATTCACTTGGTTATGCATTTACCTGAAGAGGCTCTTCAAGGCGGGCCTGTTTCATTTCGGTGGATATATCCATTTGAAAGATACATGAAGAAGCTAAAAAACTATGTATGAAATAAAGCTAAGCCGGAAGGTTCAACAGCGGAGGGTTATGTTGCAGACGAAGCATTAACTTTTTGTTCTCGTTATTTTCGAGGCGAAATTGGGACGAAATTTAATCGTCCCACTGCATCTCAGGGCTGTCCTCGCCCAACAAGTGATTTCCAGGTGTTCCGATCACTATGTAAAACGTCTGGTAAAGTGACAATTATTCGGTTAGGTCTCCAAGAAATGAAAAAAGTGATATGGTATGTACTTCACAACAGTCCTGAGATCGACGCGTACATGAACAAGTTCGAGAGGTACGCGTTTTTATTTTGAAATTTCTTTTTCCCAAGTTATCTTTTCGATTAATTCTAATATCATGTCCATTTTCAGTGAACATCCTGATAGCGACATGCAACAAGAATTTCCTAGATGGTTTCAGACGAAGGTAAACTTATTATATGTAATTCCTTGTATAAATAACGACTATATATATATTACTCATCTCCATCTATTCTTATCTTTGTTCATAGATCGGTAAACTTTACACAGACAATGACCTAAGGTGTACTCCCGACTTATTCGCTTTGGCTTGTGGACCATTATCGACCGTAACCTCAGTTCACTCTTGCGTAGTCAACGGTGTGAAGTTTGTTGTACACAGCCGCGATGTAAAACGTACAACTCAGAACAGCGGAATTTGTTCTCCTGGCGAGAAGAAAGGAGAAATGTATTATGGTCAGCTAGAAGAAATTCTGGAGTTCGCGTATACCCAGTTCAAAGTTGTGTTGTTTCGAGTTAAGTGGTTCGACTTGGTCAAAAGAGGTAGAGTCGAACGTTATAACACTAGAAACAACATGACACAAATTTGGGCATGTAGCACAGCGTTTGAAGATCAACCTTACATTCTCGCAACACAAGCGAAACAAGTCTTCTACCTTGAAGATCCTGCCAGACGACCACTCCATTGGAAGGTCGTCCAAGAAGTGAATCACAACACAACCTGGGATGTCATTGTGACAGAAGACGATGATGATGTGATACATGGCAACAACTCATCGAATCTCCAACTGTCTTCTAATTTGAATGATTTGGCATTTGAAACCTTAAATATCGATGGTCAATCAACGTTAGTTGAGGCACCACCACCAATCATTCATGTTGATGACGACGATGAATTTATTGATGATGAGGACGACGATCCTTATGATTTAGCAGACTCTGATGCAAACAATTCTGATGATGAAGTTGAAGATGCGACTCATGCTGTTTATGATAGTGATGTAGATGTAGCAGATTGATCTTAAATTGTAACTTGTAAAACGACACTTAGCTTATTTGAATGAAATTGTTATGGATTTTTTAAATGTGTATATTTATTTTAAATGTGTATGTATTTGAATGTGTACATGCTTATGTTAATTTGTTCCCGAATTTCTATATGTTAATTCAACTTGTACTTTTACAGATGACAGCAGTAGATCGAGGTCACGGTGGTGACGGTGCCGATGACCCACCACCACCTTATCATTCGATTACTAGCGGTCACCGTAGTGGTAAGAAAATTAAACTTGATAATTTGAATTTTGTTACTTGTTATTTTTTAACGTTTTCACTCACTTCAATTGTAGGTTCGTCACAAAAACCTCGACGAGGAGGTAGAGCGAGACAAGTTGGCGGCAGGGGTGGAGGTCGGGATGGCGGCAGGGCACAGGTCCGTGAAGCCAACAAAAACAAAGACCTCAGGAAAGTTGTGACTGCCTCGGGCCCGCAATCGATCGAGTTGATCAGAAGACATTTAATCATGTTGGGCCCAACCGCGCATGGTTCAGTAACTATGTTGGCGAGCTGGTTAGGTCCTTGCCGTTGCACTATCCCTCCTGGCACAACCTTGACGAAGCGACTCGACAGGGCTTCATGAACCGACTCGGGGTCAGTTATTTTATTTTCCTTTTAATTATATCTTTATATTTAATTCTTTGAATGTGTACATTTATTTAAATTTGTTTAATTGTGTATATTTGTTTAAATTTGTTTGCAGGAATTCTTCGACTTGCAGACCCACATGCGCTCACCCGATTGGAAAACCATTTCGGCGGGCCTCAATGCGTACATTGCTAAGGTCTACTCCGACAACAAGGGCACGATGAAGAGGGTTTACTTCGACGGGGAGGGTGGGCCTGAAAAAGTGGATGAGATACGAAGAAACCCTCCTCCGAACATCAAGCCATCTGTGTGGGAGGAGCATATCAAGTTTTACATGAATGAGAAGAACCTGAAGCGTGCTGCTGTGAACAAGGAGAACTGAAAGAAGTTTAAGGTGTACAGCCGCCACGGTTCCAAGTCATTGGCCGCTATTCGCCACGACTACGTAAGACACATTTTATTTTTATACAAGTATTTTATTTTTATAAAATTATTTAATTATAATTATATAAAAGTAATTAATTTTGATTTTATAAAAGTATTTAAGTTTAATTAAAATAAATATGGTGTTTGATTTGCCATTTTTAATTTGTTTCATGTTATATATATGCATGTGTATATACAGTTTCAGAACAGCAAGGACAAACAATACCCGTCCCTCATCCAGTCGTTTTACGACACACACTGCGACAATGATGGTATGTGGTTGCAGGATGAGGCTCGTGTTCAATATGTAAGTATCTTTTATTTATTTTTTTTTAATTTATTATTTATTTATTTCCCCAAACACGCACTTTAATGATTCATTGAAACATAATCTTGTAATTAACCTGATATATATATATATATATATATATATATATATATATATATATATATATATATATACACACACACACACACACTTACATATATATATAAATTTTCTCAATTTTTTTCTCAATTAAATAGGAAGAGATGGTCCGGCTGCGAGATCTGGGAGCGAATACGCCGGAAGGGGTGGCGTATACGAAGGAGCAGATACTTGCAATGGTTTTGAAGGGAAAGCAGCGGGGCCACATCGCCGGACGGGGTAGGGTCGTACCCGGGCTCTCCAGGCCACCGTTACCATACACCCCGCCTCCACCTCCAGGTATGTACAGTTTGATAATATATTAATTATAGATTACTCGATCATGACTCAAATTAAGTATTGCAATAGATGTTTTTTAATTTTGATTGTTTTATTTTCAGAATACGCTGAGATGGAGAAAAAGCTTGCTGAGGCCGAGAAGAAGATTGCTGAGGCCGAGGAGAATCGCCGTCGAGAAGCTGAAGAGCGTAAGGCCTTGAAGGCGGAGATTGATTTGATCACAGGTTTTATCTCCTCCAACCCGCGATGGAACGAGTATGTTAGTCAGGCGGGTTCTCAGCACGTGGATGGCTGAGGCAGTGGCGTTGGAGGTAGTGGCTCAGCTAGAGGGAGCGGGAGTCGCAGAGGCGATGAGGATGGTTTTGGCGATGATGAGGGTCCTACTGATGATCACGAGTGATTTTGGATGTAGAGGTACAAACTTGGGTATTTTGTGTTGTACTTATGCTTGAAACAATATTTTGGCGACCCATATGTTAGTATTGTATAGTTTAACCTTTTGGCGACTTGAACGTCGCGGATATTAAAACATTTGTGGATATGGCAGCTAGGTTTAGATATTACCACACCCCGTTTTGTAGACTTTATATGTTTTTATACATTTAGAGGGTGTTTAGCGATATTTTGCAAGTGTTATAGCCGATGGCGAGTTATACGTTTAGGACATGTTGATATTGAGTGGTTATAGGCAACGCTGTCAAGATCGCGATCCCGCGCAGGATCGTTTTTGTCTTTGCAAGATCGAAATCGTAGGATCGGATCGCGATCCTACGATCCTACCAATTTGTCATATTTTGTAAACAAATGTTACACGAGTCAAACTGTTTTACATTTCTACTCAATGTCAATGATAAATTCATATAATATCCTCTTGAAAATGACAAAGTTCAAATTTCAAACACCAAAGTAATAGTAAAACACAAAAAAGTCAAGTTTCAATCGTTATATTAACGATTTAGTGGAATAATATTACATAACATAAGTCCTAAATGTCTCAAAATATACGAGTCATCAACATGATTTCAAGAAAACAAAATGTTTCATAAGTGGCATTCGAAAACATGTCATTTGATTAGTTTAATCACATTGAAGTAAAGTAAATTAAACTATTTAACACTTTTAGACTATAATATATTTAGCAAGTAGAAAACTATATATAAACTATAATCTATTTAGAAAATGAAACAATAGTAGTTTACTTACTAGACATTAGTAAAATACATTTTTTTTTTTTTGCCTAACATCCCACTTGCTTAGGCAAAAAAAAAAAAAAAAAAAAAAAAAAAAAAAAAAAAAGGTGAACTCGGATCGCGTGTCGATCTTACGATCTTACGTGCGATCTTACGATCTTACTTACGATCCTACCTCAGATGCGATCCTACCACGATCCTACACGATTTTGACAGGTGTGCACGTAAGATCGTACGATCTTACGTGTAAACTCACGAGTTTGACAGCCTTGGTTATAGGTGCTATTACACTTACAGGTTTTGGTAGATTTTTTCCGGAAAATCCGGAAAAAATCTGAAAAATTGCAATATTTGCAGCCTGCTGTTAGCAGGGTGTTAATAATGATACCGTCGACATGTCGACGACATCATTAAAACATTATTATTGGTTATTTAATGATACCGTCGACATGTCGACGGTATCTTTAAAACAAAAATAGTGTTTTTAATATTATGTCATTGACATGTCGACGACATAATATTAAAAACAATATTTTTGTTTTAATTATACCGTCGACATGTCGACGGTATTATATAAAACATAATTATAATCAACTAATTAAAACGTTGATTAGTTATATGTTCCCGTCGACATGTCGACGGGAATAATTTGACGGACACCAAATTCCTTTGACTGGAAAACGACGTGGGACCCACAGTGTCGATGGTGATTGTCGATGGGAACACTGTTCCCGTCGAAGTACAACCGTCTATATGTTCCCGTCGACATGTCGACGGGAAGGTATTATTCCGTCGACATGTCGACGGAAAGGGCTTAAAAAAGTCGCCGGGGAAAGCCTCGTTTGTACTAGTGTTAGTTAACGCATTTTTTTAGCAATACAAGTATTAATACATCATATACATACTACAAATGCTTGTATTAAATTATCTTCCACAACATTTTAATACCTCATGTATTATTTAATTTGAATTCATGTATTTTCTTACGCAGAAAAACACAAACAAATCGATAGAAATTGAAATTGTTAGAACAAATTAAAAAGTTTAAAAAAATATGATTAATTGTAAGAGTGTCATGGAGAACTAATCATAAAATCTTTTGAAATTTGAGGAAAATATCAACCAAAATAAATGTATTCTTTAAAATTAAGACAAATTTATTAAAGGCAACTTATGCAATGGTGTAAAGTGTTAAGTGAAAAATATATGTTTTTATACATATTACATATTTCTATATTACATATAATGCATGAATGACATTTTTTTGAATAAATTTTGTAAGACACTCGTTAATATATTTTTATACATTGCATCATGTACACACTATAAATGCTTGTACTACTAAATTATTTTTCACAACATTTTAATACCTAGTTTATTATTTGTTTTGAATTTGTATACTTTTGTATGCAAAAAAAACACAAACAAATCAGTAGAATTGAAATTGTTGAAACGAGATACAAAGTTTGAAAAATATCATTTAATCGTAAGAGTGCTATCAAGAACCAATCAAGAAACCTTTTGAAATTTTCTGAAAAAATCAACCGCAAAAACAAAATAAATGTTTTCTATAACAATTGGGACGGATTTATTAAAGACAAATGATGTAAATGTGCAATGTGCAAAGTTTGTGATTTAATATATGTTATGTTACTCATATATACATTGTTAATTAAATATCTCTTCTCATAGTTAAGTCCACATGATTTTATAACATATGAGTTTTATTTGTATTTATAAGGCACTCTTTTACTTACATCTCATATCTATGTGGGACAATATAATTAAACCAGAATTGAACAATACCAACAAGATCAAAACAAACTTCAAAAGGTGTATAACTTTAGAACTATTATTTTCTTAACATGATGCAAATCTACTTTTAAAATGATATGGTGCAAAAAATCTAAAATAAAATATAGTGTTTAGTAATTAGTAGGTCTATATTCTTATAACGTATAAAAATTGACATCGTGTCTTACTCACTTACAACTATAAGCCACTATCAACCAAGTTGATCACATACCTCAATAATATTACCAGCCACTACATATGTATTGCCGCAACATCACGAGGGCAATCTACAGTTTTTGTATGAGTTAGTTTGATAGCGCTTGTTTTTATTCAAACCTAAAATTGTCATCATCTGTAAAGTTATTGTACCAGTAAACATAAATTGAAAAATATTTCTCACTGAAAATTTTAATTGCAGAGTAGCTGTAACCGAAAAGCACGAGTACTCTGTTATTAAACTTAATACACGCTTAAACACTAGTGTACATTATATATTAAAAACTTGTATTTTGAAAAAGGTATGCAAACGTTAATATTTTAGTACCTACATTAGTCGAAGGGATTATAACCGTTTTTTAAAAGTTTATTTGTGCGATTAGTTACAAATTTCCCCTATATATGTATGTTGGAGGGATTGCAACCGTTTTTTAAAACCGTTTTTTAAAAGTTCATTGGTGTGACTAGTTACAAATGATATGGTGTTCAAAGAGTTGTATTCTTGTTATGGAGTTTATTATTACATTTATAGCGAGAGCTCAATTTTCATTAGTCTTTAATAAAGTTAACTACACTAACAATAAAAGTGCAATACTATTTCAAAACTAAAGATACATCAGATCCTTACAATAAAAGTGAAAATGCTATTTCTGTATTTCACAATTAAGCATTCTTTTTACCCAGGTGAGTCGTCGACTCGTATAGTAGTTCTGCATATAGGACAACTCGAATGTGTAACTAACCACTTATCGACACACTCACAATGATACCTATGACAACAACGTGGTAACACTTTAAATTTAACGCCATCATCAAAACTAGCTGCAAGAAACAATAAACCTGTTCCTGTTGCCACTTTGTTACAGCTTACCCTTTATGATATAGCCCATTTTGCAGCCTTAATGATCATTACTGAGTTGAGTAAATAAAATGAACAACTTTTCTAGATTACATTATCCAATATTTACGAACTAAGCTCTTATAATTAGCTTAATAACCAAATTTGCTCCTAATTACTTATATGAAATTTATATGAAATATCTATATTAAAGCTTGATAAAAGCTTGATACAAGCTCGAGCCAAGCTATCCAAAGCTTGAGCTTGGTTTGTTAAATATTTCGAGCTAATTTTTGAGCTTGAGATTGGGCTTGAGCTTGATAAAAGCTTGACTCGATCGAGCCAAGCTCGAGCTCGAGCTCGAGTTGCTTGATAATAGGTTGACTTGATTGCAGCCCTAGTCTTATGCCCATAAGACTTAACTAAATACATGAGTTGTTATAGAAATACCGATAACACTTGTGAATTGATTTAGTTGCACAACAAATAAAATGTTGTTGAAAGGTTTGAATTAGCGTTAGAGAAATGATACTTAGCCCTAATTAAATAAATCTAAATAGAGACATCATTCTACAAATTGCCCATATATGATCTAAATAGAGACATCATTCTACAAATTGCCCATATATTTAGTAACTAACTCAAACTAAATAACTCAAACTTTTATATTATTGGGCCTAATCCGCTCAGGGTTTTAGTTGTGTACATCTATGCAAGAGTAGGAATGGCAATGGGGCGGGTTTGGGGCGGGACGGCTATCCGCATTCCCAAACTCGATTACAAAAATCATCTCCAAACCCGCCCCAATCCTCATTGGGGATCTTATCAGGATGCTCCGTTGGGGCAAGTGCTCCTCCAAACCTGCCTCATACCCTATTCGGGATCTTATCAGGTTGTCTTCTTTACGAGCGATGCTCCAACAAACTTGTGTTTTTCCCCGTTTATTATTGTTTTTACACTATAAACAATAAAACTTTATGCAATAACTTGAAAAATTGAGAGGCTATAATAAATTAAACATTAGCCTTATTAAGTTTTTAAAAACAATATTAAACATAAAAAATGATAAGTTACCCGTGTTGCAAATCAACTTTTCTAGAATATTAATTATGACATGAAACAAGTTTTCATGATCACAATTTTCAATCTTACAAATATTGAAAAGCGAAGAATTATATTTTAGTTAGGTAAATGCCAACGTAATACTATATAGATATATTTGTATGTAAATATATTTTCTATTTGGGAGGGGGGATGTTGAGACCCGTCTCCGCCCCAAACCCAATAAAAATCCTCGTTAAGGCCCCGAAACCCGTCTCGTAACCTGATAAGCAAGCCCCGCCCCGCCCCGCCCCGCCCCAAAAAGTTCGGGTTTCGGGTTTTCCCACAGGTTCGGGTTTTTTTACCATCCCTAGCAAGGAACATCTAATCGAAAGATTTAAAGGTTAATGACATTTAATAGCAACTAACTTTCTCGAATGTTCAAATATCAGTTACGAACCAAAAAGATCAGAGTACCCATCAAACTTTGTCTGTTTTGTGTATAAATAAATAAATAAAAATGTTCTTTACCTCCAGAATCCACGTTAGGGACAAATATACAGGCCACGTCATAAAAATTCACGTATGCAATTTAACCGGTGAATCTGGTTGTCGGTCATGCCATGTAACCAAAATTATGATATAGAGCTAAAATTTGAAAGTTTGATGGGTATTGTGTTATTTTATTGGGTTCATAACTGATATGTGAACATTTGAGAAAGTTCGTTTTTTTTATGGTGCAACGATGAAAAAATATATTATCTCAAAAACAAGATACATGATAAGCATCCAAATCATTGCTAGTGACATACCACAACAACTGAAATTGGAGTTGAATGAAACATACAACAAGCTATTCAAAGATCAACATACAAGCAACAAACACAAACAAATAACAGTGAGCAATTCACCAATTCACTTCAACATTCATTTTTGAAAATTCCCTATAAAAGGGCACTCAGTTTTCCATTTAGCTTTCCATCCTTTCTTGTAGATCTTAAACATTCTGAGTGGCCATATCTTTGTTTCCTCAATAGTAGGTATCTTTTTATTGTTAATAGGGGCGGAGCTATGTATGGTCCACGTGTGGATTCCATACGCGAAGTGTAGTTTTCATTTGGAATTTTTTGATTTTTTAAAAGTGCTACACCCATTTTTAAGAGATACACCACATAAATCTATACTACATATAATGCACAAATGAATCTCTCTCCAAAATTTTCAGACTTACAAGAAATAAAGTATAGTTTACAACACTTTGATGCACCAAATGTTGAGAATTACAACAAAACAAGCATATTGTACAACAAAAATAAGCTTGGAGTAATTTTCAGACCACTTTTCTATCAAACAACATTAATGCTATTAATAGTAGTCATTAAAATACCTTAAGTGAAAAATACTACCTTATAAGCATTATTTACAAGGATTCAAAGCACACATAAAACTAAAAAAATAATACTCACCTAATACAATTAATACACTATTAAAAACACCCCTTCATAAAAAAAATACAATTTTTTAACCGCAAAGTACAATATAATTAACACATTATTCGAGATCCAGCAGCAGCCTAAAACATAAATATGTTACTTTTGCTTTACGAGTGGCTTATTTTAAATTTATACAAATATCATAAAAATTACGAAACAAAAAAGCTACAATAAAAAAATGGAAAAAATACGTTGGCTAAAAATCAAACCCGCTGCAACACGCGGTATAAATGAAAAATATTTACTCGCCACAAAATTAGTCACCAGGTACCAACCGCCGCATTGCGCGGGTACCCTGCTAGTAAATAAAGATAGAAGAGAGACATGTTTTGAGTTTTTTTTTATAATGATAAAAAATACAGTAAAAGATATAGAATTGTTTGTTGAAGAAGATAAACAGTAACGTTCATTAAATAATAAGCATGTACTTGTTTGCTTCTCGTTGGATTTTTTTTGTCCGTATATAGATGTGGTTCACAGGGAAAAGAAGCCAACTCTATATTAAATCATTATAACGTACTTCAATAGTTTTTCATTGTATTTTACTATTTGCTAAAAACTTATACGTAGAAAAATGTCCTCAATTCCTACTTTTATCTATGAGTCAAAAGATTACTATTATTTCAATATGTGTTGTGTCTAAAGTTATTCGGATCTAAAACCTGACAACGCAAAAAAAGAAACTAGTTTTACCCTAATCAATAAACCACTAAAAGTAAGAGTTATTCGCGAAGCGAAGCGAGCCAAAATCGTGCCACATACGATTTAAAATCATGGATCCGCCACTGATTGTTAACAAGATTATCAACAAGATCATCCTCCTTCTGCCAAAGTAGAAATATATCATACATTCTCTTATACTCTTCTATCAATACAGCATATTGGTTTTGTGAAGTAGGAACGAGAGGGCATTCAACATTATATTCTTCTTGGAAACTAGCAATTTTGTTGTTAGTTCTCACACCTTCCATAGTTACTTTACTGGCCTTCCCTTCTCTTTTTCCATCCACAGACTTGCCACCCTTTGTTTCCTGTGAAGTTGAAGCTATATTAGCACTAATCTCTTCATTATTTGATAGCACTTGATAGCACTGGAATACTTATTCTTACTAGTGTCCTTGCTACCTTTATCAGAAGTAGTCCCATTGCTTTCCTTTCTTTTATCACTATCCAGCTTCTTGGCATTGATAGTAACACTAGGCTTCTATTTTGGTTGATATGCCACTTAGCAGGTTGATTGTTATGTTTAACATTCTCCTTATTCTTCCTCTGAACCACATTAAACCAATCATTCTGGATTTTCTTATGATTCAATTGCCTCTCTTTTTCAATAGATTCCTTTACATTAACCAGTGTTATCTTACAATTAACCTCATCATGTCCAAAAACCTTACAATGCTTACAGACTGGAGGTTTCTAAGAGTACTCCACCTTGACTTTTTTCATACCAACAGTTATGTTATCCTTATCCCTATAACCAATCACAATTTCATTTAGGAATTCCTTTTCCACTCTCATCTCAACTAATACCCTTGCATATCCAAATCTAACAAACAGCTAGCTATAGAACTTAACCCTTTCATAGTCCAAGCTTCCATAGGCACACTTACTAATTTGACCCAAAGAGGAATAGAAGTGGGTTCAGTAACTTCCATATTCACTCGTGAATCCCATTTTGCACCACCAAAGGTTTATTCCTGACTAACCATGGACCATTATCAACAATGTAGTTCATTCCCTCTTCATTATTGAATTTGAATAAACACATCATATTCCCATTACTGACTATTTCCTTCAGTCCCATCTTGCCTCACATTCTAAACAAGTTGTATTTTAATTCAGCATAAGGCATTTTGTAACCCACAAAAAAACCCACATAAAGTCAATTTCCATTTCTTACACATTTCATGTACTGATTCTTCATCAAAAATTACCCTTTCATTACAATCGTTATCAACTTCAATGGGAATGAACTCAAGCTTATTGTCAATTTTTTCATTGTTAATAACAGCAACATAAGAGCTTTTGACAGAACTTTTTGCTGCATTTTCCATATTTACCTTAGCTTTAACCATATCATTCTCATTGACAATTGTAGTAACATCAGTCAATTTACTATCTATTAACACAACATTATCGACACCACTATCAGTATTATTACTTACATTGCAGTTAGCACCATTAGCATGCACATTATCAACATTCCCAAACACTCCCTTATCTCCACTTCCTCCTTCTTCCAAACCATTGTTCCCTCCATTTTCCAAATTCACACCATTATCAAAACTCACACCATTACTATCATCAATCTCCTCACTATGAGCCCTAATTCCACCATTATCCTCATTCTCAATACACAAATCCCTAGTTTCATCAGCTTCATCAGTGACCTCTATACAATCATGAATATCCTTCTGGATATTCTCCTTTTCCGGGTCTAGCCGGAATCTTAATAGTTCACTTCGATTTCCTTTATTTATATGACATACTCAATCAGTATTCAATAATGATTTGATAGAACCTATCATAATAGGAAAACTAAAAAGACTGGATCAAAGTTGACAAAATTCAAATTTGAGTGAATTGGGGGAAATCTCAAATCTAGACGAAAGTGAATCATTGTGTGTGCATTGAAAAACTGAATCGAACGATCGTTGCAGAAATGAAATTCATGTAGAATTTGAGTAAGAAATGGAGCTTTTAGTTGAATTTTTTAATGGTGGCTTTTGTGGTGGAAAGTTCATTGTTAGTAGATACCATTAATCCAAAATTTAATATCGATTGACTGGATCAATATACGAAAGATATATTTTCAGTTTACATTTTTCATGGTATGCTAATGGGAACATCATTGCACTTACTCAAATAATTTGTATAAATAAGAGAGTTTAAGAGTGCTCACTGCAGTGTCTAGATCACACGCCATAAGCGATTTTGGCCATCTGTGGCGCCGCTATGCTTCACCGCCCATGACGTCATAGCCATGTTATAGGTGTCATCGCCATCCTCCCAACGGTTGTTTTCATTTTTTTTTTCGATTGTGAACATTGGTTAACGGGTTCAAAAGCAACGGCTCCAAATAAAAACCCGCCTTTTCTTCAACTAATACCTACTTTTACCATATAAACAACCCAACACAATCACAATTTTACATATTTCATCCACTTTCACATACACTTCAATCATCTCTTCTAAAAATAAGTAACCAAAACAACGATTGGCTCATGAACAATATATTTCCTCCGTCTTCTTCGTCTGCTAATTCAAGTTCCTCAACGCCCGCTACACCATCATCCGACAATTCTATTTCTTCACAACACATACCATCATTAATGAAAAGTGTTTGTTTTTAAAGAAAATAAAAATTGATACCCGCTGGCGCATATAACATGTTATAGTTGGAAAAGGTGTTTATGTTATAAGGGTAATATGATATAAGCTGACGTATCGACGCGTATAGTCGTCAACTAAGCCAAGCACTCTAAGTTTCTAAGGAGGACAAGACAACCATCATTTGATTCATGTGTTGGATATGGAAGAAAACATTATGTGTCATGTTCCTGGTGTAAATGCACTTGTTTAGCAAACTTTATTCATAGGGTCAGAAAGAGATGGACCTTACAACCCCAACTTTTGGAATATTATTGTGTGTGTTCATCATTATCACATTCATTCATAATGTTTGTATCTAAAGGCCAATGCGCACTTTCAATGGTGTCCTCCCACAAGAATTCTTTTATCTTCATCCTTAAAATGGAAAATTGGTGTATTGGAAGTGTATAGTAACAAGTTGGTACAGTTTTGAGTCAATACTGATAACTTTTAATACTAGTCGGAAAAAATAAAAATAAAAATAAATCGAACATTTTTTTAGTCTTCAGTTTTAAGGAAAGGTGTCTTATTTTTATACAAAAACTGTGTCACCGCAACGAGCATTATCGAATTTGGTTGCATTTCGAGTACCTTTCGATCCATTTCATTCAACAAAACTCATTCAGTCTCGAGTCTTTGACTCAGTCTCGATTTTCAGAGCTCAAAGAATAGCATCTTGAACATACTTGAGAATCAGATTCACGTACACCCTCATATTCATTTCATCTAGGTTAGACGCCACTGTATGTTTCTTCGATAACATTCCATTTGTTGGAAAAAGAAATGGACATCCTATGGGATGCACACACATAATATACAGAACAAAAGAATTTACAAACTCGGTAATGTATATGTTACAACATATTATCTCCGATTGGATTTATATGCGATTTAAAATTTTCTCATGATAATGCATACAAACAATGTTAAACAGGACAACAAGAATCTTTTAGTCATGAACAACACAAAAACAGTTAAATCGAGTTTTAATTTTAACAAGTTACACACAAAATGGAACCCTAATGTTAAAAAGATTCTATTCACAGGCTAATTTGGTATCAAAGCTGCTTAAACATATTGCAAACGCTTGGAATGCAGATAAAGGGTACCGATAATCCATAGTAAACATATCTTTCCCAACTTTCCCAAATTGCAAGATCACTTTATCATGATCCGGCGGTGGGGGTTGTGCTGGCTGAGATGTTCCTGCCACTGGCAAGGCTGCAATTAGCTGAAAGTTCTTTACAGAAGCAATTGTCACTCGTCCTTTAAAATTTAAACACCAACATTGCAACTGTTCGTGCCACCTGGGTGACTTATTTTTAAGTACCAATGGCAATTTTGACTTTTCACTATCGGGGACGTCGGTTGATGTTGCAGCTCCCATGATATCAGAAAACCTAGAGCTACTAAATTCGGTGGAGCGGTCGAGTGACTTTGAGAAGGACATGCTCCGGAAGGAGTCTTCGAGGGAGCGGGGCGGCAAGAGTTGGTCTGGTTGACCTGGCACAGAGCCACCTGGTTCGAGGGAAGAGACGGGAATCGAGTGCATGACGCAGTGCATCCTACGTGGGCCACGTGTGCCAAGCACGTTAAGTTCGTAGGTGATGTGGGCTATGTTGTAGCTGCCACTTGGAACTTTTGGTGAGACCTTTTTGGAATAAAATCTTTTTGATCGGCCTGGAGGTGGTATGTTGGCACCAGAATGTGGAGGTTGTGTGTCGTATATTATGAACTTCGTACCAAGAAAATTTGATCTGTAAAAACAATAAACAAAGATTTTTCTAAAAACTTTGAAACTTTAAGCAAGGTCTAACAATCTTTGAATCCGCAAACCAGATAAAAGACGAATGCATAACTCCAAAAGATAACTTTTCACATCATTCCATGGGATTATTTGTGGCACTTTCGACTCATCACTATAATAGGCTGAATATTCGTTGTTTTATTGGGCCAATAAGTCAAACTAAAAGGAATAGCTAAAAGGGAACAGGTCTGAGTAGAACAAATGAAATTCAAGCAAAGTCGGTTTATTTAAAACTTTGTAGTAATTTTCTTCTTGTAATCATAATGAATGCATTGATTACTTTTAAAAACACACAAGAAAAAGGTTTATGGGTTGACCCAACCTGACTCGGACTGTTTAAACCCATACTAACAATGATTCATTTTAGTTTTGTAACCTTGTTGCCCAATCCACCCATCTTGCCACCTCTACACAGATCCATCCCAATTCAGATTGCATCATATATCTGACCATAACGACAATTATAATTGAAATTGTTGGATTTTAATACCTGAGCTTTCCGATATAAGTATCACTTGATCTTGAAATGTTTTCAGCATCCATTGAGATTACATATTCCGTACAAGTAGTTCTTCTAGTTCTTTTTGCAGAGAGCAAAAACTTCCCATTTTCAACTAGCAAAGCAGCTGCAAAACCCAAGTCAATCTTTATAACCAGAAAGGGTAATTTAACAAAATAACTTTGTCTTGATCGTAAGATCTTAGAAACCCTCTCTCTTCAAAAACAAAACCACACCCATATGCCATATATTGCGCTATAACAATTCTATATTATGGGTATAGAACAAGGAAATGTTGCAATTTACATGTGACAAGGGTGTGTTCGAATTTCTGTTTAGAAACATTTTCATATCAGTTTTTAACTGTTTGAATAAACCGATTATGCTTCTTAATTATCTGATCACTTAATTCAAAAATTGAATTTCATACTAGGCATAGCTGATTATATTAGGATAAAATATAATTACGTATTTATCCATTCTTTTAGCTTAATTTGGTACCCTTTCACTATGATTACACATAACATAACTCAGATTACAAAAATCAAACCTAAATGAATAACATATACCTGGGCTAAGACACAGGAAAAGATGATATGTCAAGTTCGATTTGTCCCTCTTGATGAAACATTGAATAGTAACGTCACGTGGCCCCGGCTGAAACATTTCGTAATCATCAGTAATCATCACAAAAGTTCATGCATATTTAGATGTTAAAGGTGTAAAATGGTAAATACCTGCTTTAAAGAAACTGGGAAAGTAAGCTTCCCACAAGACTCGGGAGTTCTAACGATTTCCTTACACATACTCCTCCACGACCTACAAACCGCAGCACAAGCAACTACATGTTTTCTTGCAGGCCACGTGCTTTCACTCTCTTCTAACCTCTTAATCACATCAAAAAGAAGCTCAGGAGGAAGATTAGCCCATCGACTATTTTGGACCACAAGCGACGCCTGATTATCACTTAAATCATTAATTGAACCTTGTGATTTCCCTCTGCTGTGAAGCCCTGAAAGCCTCACATCAAAACTACGCCTCGATAAACTCCCAAACCCATCTCTTACATCACGAACTATGCTACGAAACGACATTTTTTTATAATTAATTATTGAACACAAACTCTTTCAGTGGCTGCAAAACAATCAAACGAAATTTTGGTCAGATTATAGTCTATGATGATAATGATGAGCATACTGGTAAATGGGGAACACAGAGTAGTGGGTAAAGAACATGAAAAGATGCGTATATCATGCTTTTAAGATTCAATCTAAAGTTACCCTAATTCATAGAACTAAAACCATCAAGGGAACCCTTAGAACTCATTACTAATAAAAAAGTATCATCATCAAACTAAATGACTTCAGCACGCAACAACAACAAAATGCCATAATAGTGTAACGAAATCAAAATAGCTTAACACAGAGGCTATTCCATAAATCGGTACAGACTTTGACCTTCTTAAACAAGTCTTGTTGCCCCAAACCACAGGTCAGATACAGCTTCTCCCTTATAAACCATGATACATACCACTGTTTTGTATCAATCTTTGTCAAAAAAACTGTGAGAGTAGAAAATGTAGAATGATGAAATGAGAATCTAGCTTAAATTCATTCTGTAGTATGTATATAAATAATTTGAGTAGCAATAATGTTTGTCCCACAAAATTTTAACAATTTGACCTACACAGCCAGTAGGATACTTCTGGCAATGAAAAAAGTCAATGACTTACCTCTCACCAATTTATAAAATTCATTTTATTTTATTTTATTAACATTTTTTTTTTCAGCACAAACCAGCATCCATTATCTAGGCAAGTTCCATACATCTAAATAATTATAAACAAATATTTAATTACTCAAATCTGCATCATAGAAGATGCAAACAACATCAATTAAACATAACCCATATCAAAACTAAACCAAATTCTCAATAAAAACTTAAACTTTTGTAATCACTAACCTTAAAAAGTCAATTTTTTTAGCAAAATTTCAGTAAAAGAAAAGCAAGAAAATAGATATATACCTTTAAAACAAGAAACCCATGAAACCCTTTTGAAATAAAGGTCAGTAGTTACACCATATACACTTTTTATAACAAATTGCATAAAAATTTTCATTGGGACATTTCATCGAACAGTTAGTTGGTAGAAATGGAGCAGATCAAAAAGACAAAAGAAAGTAGTTGAAGAAGAAGATATACATTTCTCTGATTCTCTCTCATTAGGACTTGGTAATAAAATGTACTAGTCCAATAAATCTGGTTCAACTAACTAGATTGAAAAGTCTTAGGGTTATTTAATTAATTTCTTTTTTCTGTAAAATATTGGTGGTGTAATTAGTTTTGGTTTAATAATTGGAGTATGAAGAAGATGTGGTGGTGTATTTAATTCGTTGATAATTGTTTGTTAATGGAATAAAAATGTGTGAAAACATGATTGGTTGTCTTGAAATGATGAGGCTATATAAGAGATTATCTTAACTACTCATAATAAAAAATGTTCAAATGTGAAAAGTGAAAAACTGAATTTTAGGTCAATCCTCATAATGCCCTTGTCAAAGTTTAAGAAATCGAATGAATGTTGCCAGGATGAGTAAATCATGTTTTGAATATGGAAAGTATATAACCATTCTGTCAATCAATGTCAAATGGAAATGTTTTGAATGCCTAGACGAGTGTATTTGAAACTTATGATACCATTCTCTCAATCAATGTCAATGAATCTCAAATGGACATGCCAAATCAAAAGGTAAAACAAGTTGTTTTAAATGAAACTTCAATGTCAATGAATCTCAAATGGAAATGAATCTCAAAGGTTTAGGGGACGTAAAACAAGTTGTTTTAACAAAAGGTCATATTGATGTTACAATTCGTTGCTCAAGGAAAGTATATGCCAATCAATGTCAATGAATCAATTTATGAGCGGGAAAATGATTTAGGGGATGTTCAAATTTGTGCTTGGGTTGTTGCGTATATAAACAGGAGAGTGTATATTGCAAACCCACTATAATCGACACACACATAAAGAAATATAAAAGAATGTTGATGATGACTTATAAGCGCCTGTATCATTTGTTCAACAGGGGTTAGACCATTGGCAAGCGTTTACTCCTTGGTGGATACTCCATTTACAGAGTGATTTTGTCCTGATCCACTTTGAATAATGGAGCCATAACGACTCCTTATTGATGATGAATGGTGGATACTGATTGTGTTTTATGTTTTTCAATGTATTTAAAAAATTTCGTGTTAGCTTGTGTTTGGTATAAAATTTAGAGAGATCTGATCAGACTTGTATACTCTTGCATGATGGTTGTCGAGCATTATAGTAGCCTCTATTGGTCTTTCACTGTTATCTTCTTGTATTGTTGGTTGATCCTCATCTATGGTTTATTAAAAATGATTCACATATTTACTTTAGCAACTATGCCAATGGTGTATTTGTATTCACCAGCTTTATGATAATACCATTTAAACATAGTCGAAACTTATGCCATTAGACTAGACACGAAAATAAATATCTATAAATACGTAAGACTAGACAATATATCTAAATCTAAACTATCTATAAAAGAAAAACGGTTAAAGTGAAAAGTGGAAAACTTAAAATGACACAAATTTTGTTGACTTGTTCTTACACGGCTGTAAATGCATACGATATGCAATGGCTGTAAATGCTAATGAATGTTGACTTGTTATGACAATAAAAGAAACTATTGTAAACTTTAAACTAAATGATTTATCTCTTTATCTCAATTATATGTAGTAAAGATAGGAATGATTTGAGAAAAGTTGAAACTGCCAATGCCAACCATATGCCAATCGTGTATTTGTGAAAATGGTGTCTATTTAATACATACATGCATATACTTCTTCATTACTACTGTAATATTTTTCTCGCGAAGCTAACATTTTTCGCTTTTGATCTTTTTTTGTTCAGATGGACTGAATATTTGACGAAGTAACATGAAAGAAAGAGGCGAAAAGGATGACCATGTGCATTTGAAGGTTATTGATTGTCAATAATATGATGCACTATTTATTTATTTCACTTTCATATATCATGTGACGCTATGTTTTTATTTTAGTAGAGACATTATGAATGCATGAGCAAACTACCGATGACATCGCGAGGGGTCGAGGGCGCAAATTATGTTAGGCCTTTTAATCATCTCATCAAGTTTATTGTTTTATTACATTAAGCTACTTTTTTTATTTAGTCAGATGTGAGGCTTTCTAATCATGTCATCAAGTTTTCTTTGAGGTTGATGATTGACTTCTTTTTATATGGTTGTTCTTTTTTATAAACAAAGTCAGGCAAGTATTACAATTTCAGTCTTTGATGAGAATTGAACAAAAAAACCTTTTGGTTAGAGTGCATCTCATATAATCATCTGGTATCACTAAGCTACAAAATCCTTTAATAATTGTGTTGCTATCTAAGTGTTACTCACAAATGAACTTTAGTAGAAGATACTAAAATAAAGTTTTGTATCATATGTGTGATTACCCGAACAATATGATCTTCGTCTTCCCCAATAATTCATCCACATCTATTGGGATAATGGGAGGAGATGTACTTGGTGTGAATTTCAATGACAAAAGTGAGTTTACTAAATGAACAATGGAGTTGCAAGGTCATTTACATTCATTTACTTCTTAGTACATTTCAAATAATTGAACAACACTTCTAACTTCTAAGTAAGAGCAATGTTGGATCAAGTGGTTAACACCATTACCTCTGGAGACAGAGGTCAAGGGTTCGATCCTCACCCCTTGCAAGGCCGGAGGTCCTTTTCTACCTTTGGTAGAACAGGAAGCAGCCTCTCTATCTTAGGTAGGGGTAAGGTTGTCTACGTCTCAACCTCCCCCATACACCGTGGAAGACGGTATTGGGACTCATAACCCGTGAAAGACTGTATTGGGAGTTACTTTACTTTACTTTTTCTAACTTCTAAGTAGCAAAACACATTATTGGGATTCTTTGTTAAGAAAGATGTAATTTGCAAGCATCTTATATAATTTTTGAGCAACCAATAAAAAATCTTATTTAATTCCGACGTAATTATAAAGTGAAAACATAAGCCAAAACTATCAATGGATTCATATTACCAACAAGTACGCTCATAAGTATTACTATTATTTTTTTGTTTATTACTGTAATTTTAAATCATTAAATTTTGGTTATGAGTATTACTTTATTATTGTATGTGCTAAATTAACCACTTTAGTCTGTTCTTTTATTCTCAATTGTATGGTTTCAAAAATAATATTGTGCTAGATGATAAAGATTTGTGGTTGTAAATTCATTACATCAAATAACACATATTGCCTCTTTTTACTTTTCGTTAAAATATCTGGCTGAATAAGGATTTGTACATATCTTATACCAAAAGAAGATGTTTCTTTGTTCGTTGATACATTATCTCTACCGTTTATATACACTTTATTAATATACCCTTCATTAAAGTTGGCTAAATCTAAAATAGCAACTTCCACTAAGATTCCACCTTTTATTCTACAGTGACTACAATACACATAATTAAAGACCCATCTCTAAGTTACCAATAAAAAATAACTTCAAGATATTAGTGAAGCCAGTTGAGAAGGTCGGTCAAGAAGAAGTCGATAACTCAAATGTCGTGCACCAAGAAGTTTTACATGACGAATAACGTGCATTATTAGTATCTCATAATTGATGTAATGTTTATTTTCTTTTTCACTAAATGCTTTTATATGTTCTTTGATACATTTTGAGAATTTTTCTTTGATTTGAATTATCGCATGTTGCAACCTTTTACAATTAAATGTTGATATTTTTAACGTTTTATGTATAAACGTTACATTAAACTCTTAATCAACATATCACAACTATAACGGTTTGCCACTAGAAAATCCCGTTGCTATGCACGGGTACTCGCCTAGTTTATGTATAACGGTGATGTATATCGGTAAATAGTTAGAGTAGAAGTAATGGTGGGTGATTTATCATCATGACGTGCGGTGACAAGTACACGCTAACATAGACTGTGTGCGGTCGTTTCTTTTTGGACAGTTTTCGGTGGTGAACCAAGTGCCCCTTTTTTTCTTTCCAAATGGCTAAAAACCCTCCTCCCAAGTCCCAACGGATATATGTTGGAAATGTAAAAAATAACTTTTATGTTATAATTAACAAGGCCAATGTAAGTATAATTATCAAACTTTTAAGTAAAGATAACGATTATAGAGGAAGAAGTAAAGAACAATATGGAAACTGATCTTTTGGTGTATTTCATTTCATTACATCCATGTAATATTCATACTACAAACATGCATGCACTATTACTTTGCCATGCACCACACTTATTAGGGGGACAATTTACGTATATCTTTTTGACAAATGTGGAAATCCACATAGTAACCAATAATGCAATACCTTGTATAGTATTTGACCATTCATAACACTCCCCCTTGGATGACACATTGTCAACGTAGGGTTCAACTGTGAAGTACTGCCTCATTAAAAACCATGCCAAAAGAAAAAAAACCCAGTGGAAAAAAAAAACTTTAGCTAAGGAAAAAAGAGTGCAGTGTATAGTTGACTCCCCCTGATGTAGACATCCATAGGGTGTTATATCTTCTATACATGCCGCATTCCAATAGCATGAACGTGTTTCCTAAAAACCGAAGTTGGGAGTGCCTTAGTGAAAAAATCTGCTGAATTGCTACTTGATTGGATATACTTCATTTCAATTTGGTTATCCTTTATGAGGTCTTGAGTGTATGTGAAGTATCTTGGAGGTATATGTTTTGTTCTGTCACTTTTGATATAGCCTTCTTTCATTTGTGTGACACAAACTGCATTGTCATCGTAGATGAGTGTTGGGTTATTCTCTTTCTCAAGTCCACAAGAAGTAGTAATGAGTTGTGTCATCGACCTTAACCATATACATTCTCTGCTAGCTTCATGTAGTGCAATAACTTCAGCATGATTCGATGATGTTGCTACAAGTGTTTGCTTTTGAGAACGCCATGAAATAGCAGTGCCTCCATTTAAGAACATGTAACCAGTTTGAGATCTAGCTTTGTGAGGATCAGACAAATAACCTGCATCTGCATAACCAACCAATCCTTGTTTTGAATTGTTAGGATAAAATAAACCCAAGTCAGTCGTTCCACGAAGGTATCGGAATATGTGCTTGATTCCATTCCAATGCCTTTTTGTGGGAGAAGAACTGAATCTTGCTAACAAATTAACTGCAAAAGAAATATCGGGTCTGGTACAATTTGTTAGATACATAAGAGCTCCAATTGCACTGAGGTACGGTGTTTCTGGACCAAGGATATCTTCATCTTCTTCGCATGGGCGAAAGGGATCATTGCCAACATTTAGTGATCTACCAACCATTGGGGTACTTAAAGATTTCGCTTTGTCCATATTGAAACGTTTTAGGACCTTTTCGGTATAATTCAATTGATGCACAAGAATGCCGTTAGGCATGTGCTCAATTTGCAAACCAAGACAATATTTTGTTTTTCCAAGATCCTTCATTTCAAATTCCTTCTTTAATTGAACAATAACTTCTTGGATTTCTTTATTTGTTCCAATTATGTTTAAATCGTCAACGTATACAGCTACGATCACAAATCCTGAAGTTGTCTTCTTAATAAAGACGCACGGACAAATAAGATTATTGTATAGCCTTTGCTTATCAAATAATTGCTCAAACGATTGTACCACATTCTTCCAGATTGTTTCAACCCATATAAAGATCTTTGTAATTTTATGGAACACATTTCTTTGGGTTGTGAACTTAATGCTTCAGGGATTTTAAACCCTTCTGGAATTTTCATATAGATGTCACTATCAAGTGATCCATACAAGTAAGCTGTAACAACATCCATAAGACGCATCTCTAAATTTGTAGAGACTGCTAAGCTGATTAAATATCTGAAAGTAATTGCATCCATAACAGGAGAAAATGTTTCTTCATAGTCAATTCCTGGCCTTTGAGAAAAACCTTGAGCTACAAGGCGAGCTTTATATCTCGTAACTTCATTTTCTCATTTCTTTTCCGTACAAAAATCCACCTGTATCCTACAGGCTTCACATCTTTAGGTGTGGTAACAATAGGCCCAAAAACCTTTCGTTTATTAAGTCAATTTAATTCAACTTGCACAGCGTCTTTCCATTTATTCTAATCATGTCGACTTTGACAATCAATTACAGACTTTGGTTCGGGATCATCATCTCCGCGCATAATATCACTTGCTACAGAATAAGAAAATATCTCATCGATATCCCCTATTTCATTTCGGTCCCATAATATATGTGTTTGACTATAATTGATTGACATTTCTTTATTGATATCACTCATTTCTTCCTCAGGGGAAGTTTTGATATTTTGTGTTTCATTGAGAACACTTTCCTCATGGCCAATTTATTTCCTTTTACGAGGATTTTTATCTTTTGAACCAATTGGTCTTCCACGTTTCAAACGTTTTTGAGATTCTTGAGCGATGTTACCATCAGCTTGCTTATTTGGTATTTCAACTCGAGCTGGGGCATTAGCAGCTGGTATATGTGACTTAGTCACTCTTTTTGTGTCTGTAAATGCATCATGTAACTGATTTGCAATTTCTTGTAAATGCATTATCTTTTGAACCTCGGTTTCACATTGCTTTGTTCTAGGGTCCAGATACAACAATGAGGGTTCACACCATGAGACATCTTTCTCTTGATTTTTCTTTTCTCCCCCTAATGCAAGGAAAACTGCTTCATCAAAGTGGCAATCAGCAAAACGTGCTATAAAGAGATCACCTGTTAAAGGTTCAATGTATCTTATGATGGAAGATGTTTCACATCCAACATAAATTCC
Organism: Artemisia argyi; assembly: GCA_030686995.1. NCBI lineage: Eukaryota > Viridiplantae > Streptophyta > Magnoliopsida > Asterales > Asteraceae > Artemisia > Artemisia argyi. Next base: position 67,247,849 of record CM060676.1, on the reverse strand, counting down.
CAATCTTATTTGAGGACCCATTTTTGTGCGTTGTGGTGGTGCAATAGGAACGTACACTGCACAACCAAAAATTCTAAGATGGGAAATGTTTGGTTCTTTGCCAGAAGCAAGTTGTATGGGAGAGTATTTATGATTTGCACTTGGTCTAATGCGAACCAATGATGCAGCATGTAAAATTACATGTCCCCACATAGACACAGGGAGTTTGGTTCTCATTAATAATGGTCTAGCTATTAGTTGAAGACGTTTGATTAACGATTCTGCTAAACCATTTTGTGTGTGAACATCAGCAACCGAGTGTTCAACAACAATTTCAACAGACATGCAATAATCATTAAAAGCATGTGATGTGAATTACCCTGCATTATCAAGTCTCACTCTTTTAACCATGTAATCTGGAAAATATACCCTTAATTTAATGATTTGAACAAGAAACTTTGCAAAGGCCACATTACAAGTTGATAATAAGGAGAAATGAGACCATTTGCTGGATGCATCTATTAAGACCATGAAGTATCTAAACGGTCCACAAGGTGGATGAATTGGGCCACATATATCACCTTGAATTCTTTCAAGAAACATAGGTGATTCATTTTCAACTTTAAATGGTGAAGGCCTTGCAATCAGTTTTCCTAGAGAACAAGATGTACATAAGGGTACCTTATCGAACTTAGGGAAATTTTGATCTTTCAATGGATGTCCATGTGTCTTTTCGACTATCCTTTTCATCATTGTTGATCCTGGGTGGCCTAATCTGTCATGCCATAAGTTGAATATACCAGGATCACAATGTTTTTCCCTGGCTGCCATATGTACTTGTGGCACATTAATATGTGTATAATGCAAACCAGAATGGAGCATTGGCAGTTTTTCCAGTACATGATTCTCATTTATGATATTCAAATACTTATTGTTCCCAATAGTCATTGACTGTGTATCATACCCTTTATGATATATGTTTCTGAAACTTAGCAAGTTTCTTTTGGATTTTGGGGAAAATAAAGCATTCTCTATCAAAAGTTGTGTACCATTTGGTAACACTAAATTAGCTTTCCCACTCCTTCTATCAGGTTTGTAGGACCTGAAATAGTATCAATAGTTCCCTTTGTTAGTTTTAATTCAGAAAAATATTTCTTGGATTTAAGGATAGTGTGTGTGGCACCACTATCCGCTATGCATAGGTCTCCATCATTTGCTTGGTGATGTGCTCCATTGAGATTCCTCTTTAAGCTTCTAATATTAACATAAAAATAATAATAAGTGCATATAAAAGATGTTATTAAAAGGTTCATTTATTGATTTATTTTACATGAGAAGAAAAACTAATTAAACATAGTTAGACAAAATTACGGAAGGAAAATACATAGTTATTATACATATTTATTAAGATCCAACATCATTTCTTTCACATTTCCATGTCATTGAAAAAGTTTGAGGTATTCAGCTCAATATTTGTAAATTCAAACTGGTCCACAAGGTTCACTTCTTTCTTTTTTCCTTTAAGAGATGTCTGGTAGAGCTCACATAGATGTGAAGGTGTGCGTGATACGTGGGAATTGCGCCCTCGCAACAGGTTTTACCTCTCAAGGGATCTTGAGAAGCTTACAACCCCCACCAGGCAGTGTACCTGATCGTTGTAGTATAGTATAGTGACAAGTACCGGGGGATTGATCGTTCAACTCAGGAATAGTGTCTCTAGGATTAGAAAGCCTACTAAACTAGGTCTAGAGGTGAGGGATGATTCTTTTTATATTTTTATATTTTATGAAAAGCAATTAAAATCTCGGGTTTTGAAGGAGTGGGCGGAATTAGTTGCTAGCCAACTAACCCAATTAATCTAAAGATGCAATCAAAATAAAATAAAATAAATGAAAATTAAACTATTATACTAATGTGGTGGAAACAATAATGAGAAAACTTGTGTTTACTTAGATTTCATTACTCACTAGATATCTTTTACAAGTTGATTAGCTTGTTACAATTGCATGGATGACGGGTTATATTCCTTAATACCAGTCGTAGAGCCGTGTACAATATTCCCTAACTCTATAAGATCCTACTTCACTCCTATGTCGAGCCGTTAGAAGCTCCTAACATGGGATCATTAGAATTCTCTTACGCATTAAATACAACCAAAAATCATAGTACACCTCCGATCATGTTTCTTAAGACGTTCAAGCAAGTTACCAATGGAAGTCTGCCAGTTTTCTTAAGCCTAACATCGGATACAATCATCCGTAACAATTATAAACAAACAATCAACCCATAATCAACATCTATGTTTCACTACATCTAAGCAAACACAATAAAAACCTAGCCTAGCATGTTAAAGGGAAGACAAGCGTAAGATATAATCACACAACACATAGACATATTGAATGATTAGAATAAGTACTTATCTTCAATTGAACATGAAAGAATCAAGGGGTTGAAACCCTTGAAAAAGCTGTAAAATTCGTCTTAGGATTTATGCCCTAATATCCCACACAAAGTTCCACACTTACAATGAAAATTTGGAAAAATATATATAAATTATGCATCCTGACGGCGTCATGTATTAACCTCTGACGCCGTCAACTCGCCGCCATGATGAAATTCGTATTTCCTAGATCCACTTCTGACGCCGTCATGTAGGAATGAGCTTTGGGCCGTCACGTGTATTTGGATCCTAACGGCCTTGGTGACGCCGTCAGGTCAATAAGCCTAAAAACTTTCTGGGTCGTCACGTTATAATTTCCACATCCACCTCTTTTATCACTCTTGACGCCGTCACTTGTAGAACCTTGACGTCGTCAGGTACTGTTCCAACAAGGAATTTTGAGACTTTGCCGTTTTCTTCACTTTTATGCTTCAAAAACGTCTAAAATGCTTCCTTTTCCAGATTTCTCCTCAAAAGTACCTAAAATGACAAAAGGAACGATTTAGGGCAATAATTGATCAAATAATCACGAATTCGGGCTTAAATGACCCCTTAAAAGCGATACACTTTTCGCCTCATCAGTGCGACAAGCCTTTGACTAGTGGTTTGTACTTCCACATCTGAAACATGATCCTCCATGGTTTTGAGAGGTACCAACTTCATTCTTTTGTTGACCAAGATTATTAATTTGTGGAGCATGGTAATTGTAGTTTCTTTGACTATGGCCACGACCATGACCATTATAACCACCTAGATGGTAAGTATTGTTTCGATTGAAAAAACGATTGTGACCATGAACATTATTTTTATCACAATGGCCATGACCACGACCACCTCCAAGAGGGTTACCTCTTCCTCTTTTACTTCCAGAGTTTTTGGTATTATTATTGTTCACAACATTTGCCTCTGGAAGTGCTAATGATCCTGTGGGACGAGTTTGATGATTTTTCATTAGCAATTCATTGTTTTTCTCTACTACAAGAAGATTTGCATTTAGCTCAGAGTATCTTTTAAATTTTTGCAATCGATATTGTTGTTGCAAGTTTAAGTTTGAAGCATGAAATGTGGATAAAGTTTTTTCCAACAAATCTCCTTCACTAACAATTTGCCCACAAAATCTTAGTGTTGAGCATATTCTGAATAAAGCAGAGGTGTACTCATTAACCTTTTTAAAATCTTGGAACCTTAAATTGTTCTATTCATCTCTAGCAGAAGGGAGTAAAACTTCCCTTTGATGATCAAATCTGCTTTGTAAATCTTTCTATAAAATGCTTGGATCATCAAAATTCGAGTATTCGAATTCTAGCTTTTCATCAATGTGTTGATGGAGGAAAACATCAGCTTTCGCTTTGATTTCCTCAGAGCATTTGTTGCCCTCTTCTAAGGTTGCTAAAGCACCCATTGATTTTAGATGCCTTTTAACATTTGATGTCCATTGTATATAATTTGCTCCAGTTATGTCAAGAGCTTGAAATTTGATTTTTTCAATGTTTGACATTTTCATCGCTAAACACAAATTGAGCAAATAACAAAGTCAATATTAAAATTCATATATATCAATAAGTAACGCAATACAATAAAGTGGGAGAGCTATAAACAAATACATAACTAAGAAAAATTCAAATTCATTAGGTGGGAGTTCCAAAAGCGGAATCAGAAGTAAGATAAGCATAATGGCGACGGCAATGAGAAGCGGGCGAATCATCTTTGAAAAATCTTTAGAAAATGCTCCGGTGATGTATAATTTACTTGAGATTAATAGATATTGAGTTTTGAAAAAATGTATAAGTGGGTTGTCAATTTATAGTAAGAAACAGAGTCATTGTAACGTTGTTTGTTTCTGTTTACGACCGTTATATAGCCGTTGTGTATTTAAATATTCAAAATGATTTTTATATAAATAAATCGATAAGAGATAATTGAGAAATTAAAATTCAGATAACAAAGTTATATAAACAATTAACATAAAAAACAAATATTAATAAATATAAGAATAAAGATTAGTATACATGTATGACAATTTATATTTCTAAGACTAAATTTTTAGTATACGATAATATTTGTTAATCAGAGTTAATATATGAGCTAACGTTAGTTGTCTTGTCCATTGTTTTCATATAATCTATTACTGTGTTTTTTTTTTCACATTTAACACGGGTCGCTTTCAATAAAGGAAACATACGTATCATAATCCCTTATTTTGTGGAACAATTAATTGTTCAAAGAGACTAGACATTTTCTCTTTTCTTTTAGGTTTACGAAGTGGTTTTACAAAAATAGATTTGTAGATGGTATTGTGTTTGAAAAAAAAAAAAAAAAAAAAACCTTCTATGAGATAAAGTGTTTGTAAGAAACCAATATCTTTTTGTGGATTAGAAAATAATTTTACGATAAAAGTATACCTTGATTGATCTTCTCAATCCTTTTTGATTATAATGATTGTGAACGATCGTGCTGATGACGTGTTATAATTAACGCGCCTATGTAAGTATAATTATCAAACTTTTAAGTAAAGATAACGATTATAGTGGAAGAAGTAAAGAACAATACGGAAACTGATCTTTTGGTGTATTTCATTTCGTTATATCAATGTAATATTTATACTACAAACATGCATGCACTATTACTTTGCCATGCACCACACTTATTAGGGGAACAATTTACGTATATCTTTTTGACAAATGTGGAAATCCACATAGTAACCAATAATGCAATACCTTGTACAGTATTTGACCATTCATAACATTTTAAAATTTAAATTCTATCATTTTATTTACTTATAAATACCTCATACCACATCATTTTTATTTACAACTTCAAACATCGTCTTTCTCAATATCTATACAAAGGAGGAGGACAACCCCGTACGAACTCAAGAACAAACATTACAAGTTATAAGACAAATCAAATCGACAGACACACATCAAAGTCTTCCTGCCGATTTGGTCGAACACCTTTTTCGTGGATCTTAATTTAAGTTTTTTTTATGTATGATGTTTTTAATTTTTAATATGATGTTTTTAATTATTAATGAAAGATTAATTTAGTTTTATTTAAACTTGTCTAAACAAATGGGTTTGGTGGTGACAATTACACCTGTTTGGTGGTGGGTTTGGTGGTGCGTTGAATGATGATTTGGCACTGGGTTTGGTGAGCATTGCTCCTAGCCTTATATTTGTGAAGTTGCAAATCTTGTGTGACCATTAATGCGACTTTTAAGAGTGTAAGGTGCAGCAACAGTTATAGGCATATGTTACACCTGTCATGTCAGTTTTTCCCCTATGACATTCCTTTAACAAAAAAATTGAAAACTATTTTCCGCATAACATGTTATAGGCTCTTGTGAGTATCAGATTTTTTTTCTTTTCCATTTTCTCTAAATCAGACACATCTTTCAAATCAAATTTTAAGAAGAAAAACACATTATTTGTAATGTGGATTATATATCCAAGTTTAATTTATGTAAAAAAATAAAATAAATAATCAAATGACTAAAATGTTACAGTAAATACACTTCATGAACCTAAATATAACTTTATTATTAAAAAAAACTATTATACTTCTTCTTCCTTACTTGTTGCCTCTTCTCACATGTACGCACAGTAAAAAACATACACGCATAACAAAAAACACACATGCGCGCGCACGCACACACCAGAATACATATATAAATACAAGCCCAAACACTCACACAAGTACAATTATAAATCGAAAGAACAAAAACACGCGGAAAATTGGCATTACTACTACAACGGGTGCCCCTGTACCATATCTATAATGACTCGTCATCGTCGGTGCAGTTAGCGGCGCTATAGGCCCGTAAAATGCACTATAACTGTGTGTTCCCACTGCACCGTGTGCTATAAGGGTTTACTTGTATCCATTGCGATATAAAATTTTTTTTTGGGTTATCACAAAAAATGATGAAAAATTTGAGGATTAAAAAATATTTAAAACATTAACTTGTTGAGAGATGCTATTACCATTTCTAATTAGGGAATATATTTTTAATTTTTATAGTTCTCATTTAACAAGACTTTAAGAAGAAAAAAATTGTTTACGTATGCTACGTAAATCAGTTTAAGAGATGGGATAGGAAGGTTTTGTTGTTTGGTTTCACGTATTGAACGGTAAGGACTCTATGAATTGATTGAGATCAAGAAGCTCGGGCTATACTTAAACAAGAACCATACTAGACTGATGTGAAACAGTATTTGCCCAAATGTGTAAAACTTATTAAGGTTGTATGTGTTGCTTTCTATTTATAAAGAGGCAAGTATGGTTTAAAGATGAACCCTTGAGGGGTGATCAACGGCTGCGAGATAGGAAAGTGTTGATCATCTATAGAGCAGACAAGTGAACTCTCCTCCTTGGCTCGTATGAAGTGATGCTTGTCGTGCGTCCCCACTACTCAGTGTCAGATGGTACACCTTAACCATTAGTGACAGATGGAGATCAGTAGAACTATGCGCTCAATATAGCCTAATGAGTTTCACCAGGCCTTATGTGGTCTGGGATTTAAGTCGGGCCACTATAAAATGTTTATTGATGGGCCTTGGTATTGGTAATGGGCTTGATTCGAGCGTACATTTAGTCAGCTTGGGTCACTAATATTGATATGCTATCAAGTTCCCCAGTCTAGTATTAGATCATGTGTTAATGATATAATGATGGACTTTTAAATTGAGTCTCCCCAGTCCATGTTGTGCTACCAGGGTTCGCTCTTAGGCTCCTGGTTTCCAGGGTCATATTTTTGTTTTTAGTGATGATAACTAGGTGTAGGATTTTCTACCTCATTAAAATGAGTTGGGAAAGGTGGTGTTAATGTTTGCGTGGGGAAGTGTTGTGTTGGGAATAATACTAACAGTTATCACTGTCTGGCATGGAAGAAGACACTGCTGCAAGAATGCACTAGCAGTGGAAACTACATTACCACTGCTAGTACATATACTTACCACTGCTTATTAGTTAATTGTTTTATGTGTTCGTGTATTAGATAAGTATGGAAAAGATCTTGTGAATATCTTATTTAGTTAGAGTTATACTTATCTTGTAAAGGACTCCTTGTCCTATAAAAGGATGTCCTAGTTTTAGGTTTCATATACGTATCATTGCAAAAGCTTAAAGGTGTAACCCTAGTGATATTCAGATCACTCGTATTATTATTAATAATATTGAGGCTACAAGTTTGATTATATTATGTGTTCTTACTGTTTCATTCATATACAACCATACACATCACTATATATATATATATATATATATATATATATATATATATATATATATATATATATATATATATATATATATATATATATTCTAAGTGTTTTATGGTAAATTCCGCGTGCAACAAAGTATATACTCAGAGTATCTATCTAACAGAAGGCGTGTGTTTAGATCCTCATCAAGTGGTATCAGAGCCAGGTTCTGATACTTTGAATTAGAAGATCAAAAGAAACAACAATCTTTTGCAAATCCAATGGAGATGGAGAACAACTAGTCGAATGTTGCAGCAAGGCTTCCAAAGCTCAAACCCAATGAGTATGAGATGTGGAGGATAATGATAGAGCAATACTTCCTTATACAAGACTATGCTCTATGGGAAATCATCATGTTTGGTGATTCATTCAAACCTAGTACTTCTTCTGAAACAATTGATGGGAAGGTGGTTCAAAAGCTAAATACTGGTCCTGTCACCAATGAAGAAAGACTTCATAAGAAGAATGATTTAAAGGAAAGAAGTTTACTTCTTATCAATCTTCCCAAGGATCAAATAGTTGAATTCAGCAAGTACACAACTGCAAAGACCCTGTTTGAAGAAATTTGCTCAGTGTTTGGTGGCAATGATGCTACCAAAAAGACTTAGAAAACACTGTTGAAACAAAGTTATGAAAACTTCTCTTCAACAAACAGTGAGTCTATTGATAGAATCTTCACAAAACTTCAGAAGATTGTTACTCAGTTGATTGTTTTTGGCATTGAGGTAGACAAGGAATACCTCAATCTGAAGTTTTTAAGAAGTTTACCTTCTGAGTTTCAAACCAATGTAATTGTCTGGGAGAACAAACCAGAAATTGAAACAATGAAACTCAATGATCTTTACAATAATTTTAAAATCATTGAACAAAGATTGAAGAAGGCTGGGAAGTTGAGTACAAGTTTTGGGAACTTGGCACTTATATCATCATCTGTGGATGACTGTTCAGATAATGATAGTGATGAAGATGATGCTACTGCTGATGTTGCTGTTTCCACTGGTAGTGAAAATGTTACCATTGCTAGCTCTAAAAAGAAGATTGCAGGACTTGGAGACCCTACTTTCTATGCTTTTATTTCAAGTCAAGTTAGTGGTTCAGTTCTAAATCATGAAGATTTGGAGCAAGTGGATGATGATGATTTGAAAGAGATGGATATCAAGTGGCAGGTTGCACTTTTAAGCTTGAAAGCTAAGAAGTTCTGGCAAAGAACATGTAGGAAAAATCACTATCAATGGTAATGAAATTGCAGGCTTTAATAAGAAAAAGGTAGAATGTTTCAACTGCCGTAAGATGGGAGACTTTGCTAGAGAGTGCAGAAAACCTAGGAAGCCAGAACAGATCTACTTAGTACAAACAAGAAAAGAAGAAGGAGCCAACTGTGGAAGAACCAAAGGCCATGTTAGCTATTAATGGTGTCTGCTATGATTGGAGTTACATGGTTGATGAGGAAGAAGCACCTTCAGAATCTGCAATGATGGTAACTAAAATTGCTCTAATGGCTTTCTCTGACTCTGAGGTACATTCAATTGAAAGTTGTTCTAAATCTTGTAAAGTTTTAAAGGGTGTGAAAGACTTAGAGAACTCTTAGAAAATCAAACAACAAAGTTAAGAGATACTAACTACAATCTGTCTAATCATAAAATAGGCTTAGCTGTCTTAGAAACACAGTTAGAACATTATAGAGCAAATGAGTCTTAATATAATGATGATATTGTTGTGTTAAAAAGGGATTTAGACTATAAGATTGCTGTTCATGAGGCTCTTAGAGAAGAATTAGAAAAGCTCAAGAAGGCTAATGAAGATGTTAAGATAACTTGTGATACATTAGCTTATCAATCTAAAAGTATGGATAAAATTTGGGAAGCACAGGTTGTTAATAAGGCAAAGTCAGGTGTAGGATACAAGTCAGTCCCTCCACCACTAAAAGGTGTTCCATCACCTCCAGGTAAAGACTTAGCACATACAGGGTTAAAAGAGTTTAAGGAAGCAACTTTTGAATATGGCCCAAAATTTGTGAAAAGTGCTAATGATGAACAGGTTAAGGTAGAGACTGAATGTTTTGAGAGTGCTAGTGATTCATCTATAATGGATGAGAGTGTTAAGATTAAGGTAGAAGATATTGTTCCCAAAGTTGTGAAAGATGAAACAGTGACACCTAGCAAACATGTTAAACAATCTAGGCCAACTGCAAAATATACTGAGATGTATAGGAATAAGTTACCAGCTCCTAGAGCTAACCAGAGGAACTGGAATAACCTTAAGTCTCAACAACTTGGTAGTGACTTTGTGATGAATAATAAGGGATGCCATATTTGTGGAAGTTTTGATCATCTGCATGCTTATTGTAACTACCATAAGGGAAGAAGAGAAGTTTTTGAGAACAAAAGGGTGAATGAAAACATTTTTCAAGATCATACTCACCCAACTACACACAGTAAGATGATTCCCAGAGCAGTTCAACTAAAAACAGGCATAAAAACTTTTGCAACTGCTAGACCAATTAACACTGTTTACCCAAAACATCCTGTTTCAAGTGCAAAATCAAATACAACTTTTGTTAAATCATCACAAACAGGTAAAAGGACCTTTTATGAGAAAAAGGTTGTTTACAATTAGAAGTGGGTACCAAAAACCAAAATTTCTGAGCCAGCAGTTCCCACTGCTAGGCCAAATGTTACCACTGTTGGTCATGTAAACAAGAACATGGTAAATTTGGGAAATGCTGTGAAGGCCTCAACACATTGGAAATGGAAACCAAAAGGAATAAACACCTCAAACAATTCCAATGGTGTATCAATGACCTTTGATAGATACAATTATATTGATACACGAGCCAGATCCAAGTCAATAATGGCTTGGGTCTCCAAAAGGAACTAATTCCTTTACTTTATGTGCAGGGACATCCAAAGACTAAAACAGAAGATCAAGGTTATTCAGATAGTGGATGTTCAAGGCACATGACTGGCAATAAATCCTATCTCTCAGATTTCAAACCTTTTGATGGATAATCTGTCAGCTTTGGAGGTGGAATTGGTGGTAAAGTTTCTGGTAAAGGTACTATCAAAACTGGAAACTTGGACTTTGAAAATGTGTACTATGTGAAAGAGTTTAAGTATAATCTCTTCAGTGTGTCACATATGTGTGACAAGAAAAACAAAATTCTTTTTACTGATAATGAATGTTTTGTCCTCTATAAGGATTATAAGTTACCTGATGAAAGTCAGGTTCTACTTAAAATTCCTAGGAAAGGCAATTTATACACCATTGATATGAAGAACATTGTTGCTAAAGATGATCTTACTTGCTTGATTGCAAAGGCCACATTAGATGAGTCCATGTTATGGCACAGAAGGCTTGGTCACATAAATTTTAAAACCATTAATAAGATTGTGAAAGATGGTTTAGTAAGAGGTTTACCTAAAAAGATATTTGAAAATAACCAAACCTGTGTTGCCTGTCTTAAAGGCAAATAACACAGAGCTTCTTTTAAGACCAAGGCTTATAACTCTATTGCTCACTCACTTTATATGTTACATATGGACTTGTTTGGTCCTACATCTGTGAGTAGCATAAACTTAAAGAAATATTGACTTGTTGTGCCTGATGATTTTAGCAGGTTTACATGGGTTTTCTTTCTTAGAACTAAGGATGAAACAACTGGTATCCTTAAGACCTTTATCATAGAAGTAGAAAACCTAGTTGATAAGAAAGTCAAAATTATCAGGTGTGACAATAGGACAAAGTTCAAAAATAGAGTTATGGATGATTTTTGCAGGGAAAAAGGTATTAAAAGAAAATTTAGTGTAGCTAAAAATCCTCAGCAGAATGGTGTTGCTGAAAGGAGAAATAGGACACTAATAGAGGCTGCTAGAACCATGTTAGCTGATTCCAAATTGCCAATTACTTTTTGGGCTGAAGCAGTTAACACTGCTTGTTATGTCCAGAACAAGGTTTTAGTAGTGAAAATAAAGAATAAGACACCTTATGAGTTATTTAGAGGTAGAACACCTGCCTTAGATTTCATGAGACCATTTGGAAGTCATGTCACTATTCTCAATACCATAGACCATCTAGGTAAATTTGATGGAAAATCAGATGAGAGTTACTTTGTTGGGTACTCAATGGTTAGCAAAGCCTTTAGGGTTTACAACTTAAGAACCAGAAAGATTGAGGAAAATCTGCATGTTGAATTTCTAGAAAATCAACCAAATGTTGCAGGTGCTGGTCCAACATGGTTGTTTGATCTTGAGACTCTAACATATATTATGAATTATGTACCTATTGTTGCAGGTACAGATACTAATGATTTTGCAGGTTCAGAAGAGTTTGTTGATGATGATGAACCAAGCAAGGATTCAGAGGATGATCAAGAGCACATAGTTATGCTAATTTGGGACTATGTAGGTAATGACCTTGTTTCACAGAATGAAGATCCACAACCTTCTAAGGATGCTGGAAAAAAAGGTGGTGCTCATATACCTACAGTTGAGAATGTGGATGCTCAGAACAAAGATATTCCTGAAAGCAGTACCAATGAAGTTTCCACTGGAAAAAAAGGGTGTATCTAGGGTATCTTGCACTAAAGATGAGTGCAAACAAAGGGTTTAAACACAGGTGTCGAAGAGTCAATGTGACTAATCGATAAACACACACATATAAGCTGTTTGGGGGATAATCCTAAAATATTGCCTTTTCAAAAAGTTTCTTCCAAATATATTAAGAAAACTCAACACATTACTCGCCTATGGTCTCGAAATGATGTAAAGGCCAAGTTCTAAAGTCTACAAACTACCGGCACACTCACAATTTGGTGGATTTGGGGTAAATCAGGGGTAACTGAATAGGTTAATCCTCACCACAATATTAAGGGTAAAATGTGTTCGGCTAAGGTCTATTCTAGTTAGGTTCGGAAAAACATGTCAAGTTATAATTCTACTCCCGCCCCCCACTTGAATTGCACAAAGTCCCTTTTGTACCTAAATAAGAAACAAATATAGGAGATAAGTAGAATTGGAACGATAACTTCCCTGAAATTTTGCTCTTGAAAATGATAGAAGGATCATGTTTGAGAAAACGTGCCTTCCCTTCACCTAATGAGCAAACTTCATATCCCTGAAATCACGCAACTACCAAAAGCATAAAACCTAAAAAGAAAAATAAACGAAAAGTAGAAATCCTAACTCAGTTTCATAGGAATCACGGTTGCATTTAGCGTATGCAAAAAGCCTTTTAAACCACTTGGTGTTCCAAGTTGGACAAGTGAAGTCTTGTGAGGGTTTACAGGGAACACACCCATAAAGTTCATATAAAAACTAATACAATGTTAAACTATGTTTTGATAAAAAGATTTTAATTTAATTTGGTACAAGAGAAAGTTATGGCGTAGTGGAAACTAGGAGCTACGTCGTAGGTGATTAAACCTGACAGACTGACATCTGGAGGATGCTACGGCGTATTAAACGATAAGGCTATGCCGTAATTGTGTTTTGGAGGCATTTTTTGGAGTGAAAACTCCAATTTCAGCTCCTTCACCGTCTATCTTTCTTTTTACCTGCAAAATGATTTGAACAATAACATACAAAACCCAACTATGCTAATAAAAGTAAAAAACAAAGGGATAATTCGGGTTGTCTTCCAAAAGAGCACTTTTGTTTATTATCGAGTCTTTAAGTTAGACTCACTGCCGTGGTTATGCCGGAGGTTCTACACCAAGGTTGGTGTTCATATCCTCCTTTATTAGATTCTTGAATTTTTCTCCATTCATCCGCCCAACTGGAAGTTGTTTGTCAATAGTCTTGTCATCACTTATGAAGCTTCCGACCCCATTAATAATGCATTTCCTTACTTTGAACGTTTCGAGCTTGACTTCTAGTGGGTCGTATTTAACCCCTTCAATTTGATAACCATGAACTTCCATTGCCTCAAGTTCCAATTCATGCCAGAATTTTCTCCCTTTCTTAGAAGTTCTTTCACATTTTTCCCAAATATCTTGGAGCATATATCCTTTAACCCCAATTTTAGCCCATATTCATCCAAAAGTTGTAACACTTCTCTCTCAAATTCAACTTTGAATTTCTCAAAGCTTCTACCAAAAGGATCATTGATGAGTGCTCAAACACTCATCATTTTTGGTCAAATCTGAACTGCAAAACATACAAAAACACTCAGAAATGCATCAAAATACTAAAAATATTTCAAAATTGTATGTTTTAGATGCAAAATGAGTAAAAACAAATGAAAAACGTACAAAGTTTGTAAAACTGGCAGTTTCAGTCCCTCAACTTTCAAAATTTGGCAAAAATAGTCCCTGAGCACTTATTTGGAAAGAAAAGTCACCAAAGGTTCTTTTGAAATCATATGTTATCATATTTAGTCTTTTGGTGAAAAATCTGAAAAGTTTTGAGAATTTACAGTTTTGGTCCCTGGAGTTTCAAACATTGGCAGAATTGGTCCCTGGTGGGGTATTTTTGGATGAAAAATCAATTTTGGTCCTTGGGAAGTCACAAAAGTCATTTTTAGTCCTTGGGTAAAATGTTTGGAGAAATTACAGTTTTGGTCCCTGTACTTTCAAATTTGACATAAAAGGTCCCTGGGATTTCAATTTTTGGGAAATTACAAATTATGGTCCTTTGGTTATTGGTACTTGACAAGTATGACCCTTTTAATAACTTTGTGAAAATTACATTTTCAGTCCCTAAGTTTCAGAAAATTACAATTGAGGTCCTTGTTGTTTATTAGTTAGAAACCAAACGGACCCTTGTTATTATTCTAAACCCAAAATACCTAATCCACTACCCACCCCTTTTTACTTAGCCTGATCCACCCCAAGGCCCACCACAAGCCCAAACCTAAAATAAATAACACCCCCATTTTATATTAAACCGGTCAAACCCCTTTGACCCTTCTTCCCCCTTCCCCACTTGTTCTGCTATTCACCCTTGCACACTCCACCTCCCCCCATCACTCCAACTCACCCTCACCAGTCCTTGTCCCTCCACCTCACACTAAACCCCAAACTCCAATTAATGATCCCTAAACTGCTCAAAGTTACCCTTTGCAAACAAAAAGAAATTTTCCCGCCAAAATGGATTTGATGGCCAAGATCAATTCTAAGCTATCCAATGGTCAGAAATAGAGTGGGAAAGTCAGAGAATCATACCTCAGTGCTTATAAGTCAAAGAAAGAAGCAGAAGAAAGAGAGTAGTTAACTAGTGTAGATTTTAGTTAATTTTAATGTCGAATTTAATTAATTTTCCAATTTCAGTGTAATATGTAGCTCACAAATGTTGTATTAGGTGTTGTTAGTGTATTTTAAACTTGTTTCAGCCTTTAACTTCAGTTCCAAGTGCAAATTCAGTTTATGCTTTAATTCCTTGAAAATCTCTATTTAGTTTTCCAGTGTTTAAAATTGTTGTTTGTTGTTGGTTTGAGCTTGATTCAGTTCAATTGTAAGTTTTTAAATCTTTCAAAGAGTTTGAAGCAGTTTAAATTAAAAATCAGAAAATTACTTAAAAATCATACAAAAGAGTGAAAATTCAAATCTCATTATGGGGACTGAATGAAGCAAGGAAAGTGATTGGGGGTGGATTGCTGTGGTTATTAGTTACCTCATGGGAGGCTATAGGATATGAAATTGATCCTTGGATTCTCAGTTTGTGGTACTTGATCATTTATAGGTAAATTTCTAAATTTTTAGTATTATACTGTAGATATACTCATTAGTTGATTATTGCTGTATTTTTATGCTTAGTTGGTATTCGGCAGTTAAGTTATTAGTTAATCTTGCATGCTTGTGTATTAGGATCTATTGTTGCTTAGTTTTCACTTCAAACTGCCAATATGGTATTATTTTGTGTATTCATTTAAGTTTACATGATAACCTTATGCACCTCTGAATCTGTTTTATGGTACAACTCTGCCATTGATCTTGAAAACCAAATCTGAGCTTAGTTATAGGGGTGTTTGGAAGAACCTGTTTCAATAGGTTCATGGTTATTATTGGGATTGATTGTTGTGAAAGCATGTTATTCAAGGTCCTAGTAAGTGGAATGTACCATTAAACTCAGTCCTCAAAAGACCAAAAGTCAAAACCTTAGTTTTAGCTTCATAACTTATCAACTGTTAGTTTTTAAGTGGCATAATCTTCACATTCAGTTAGAGAGTTGTTGGTTTAAGCTTATTATAGCCTTATTTCACTTTATAATCATGTTTACAGTCCATTAGATCCATTTAAAGTTCAAAAAAGTCAAATAAGTAGTTTTAGCAAAAAGTCAAATTTGCACCCTCTCAGTTTTTACAAAACTTGTAGGATTTTTGTGGAATTTTGTAGTTGGTTTCAAGCCTTGTGCTTTTCACTCATTGTTGTCCATCAACTCATCTTTGTAATCCCATATAGCTTGTATTTTTATGATTTTTCTTGTGGTGTACACACCTGATCAAAGACACTTGCAGGGCAAGCCTCTACCCTGCACACAGACCATCATGCTCAGACCCCAACTTCCATGCCTTCCCCTGGCCTACATAGTGGGCCCCACAATAAGCTTATTGGCTTTTTGAGAAGCCAATAAGATCATCTTCAAGTCCCTGGGCTTATCTTGGGATTTTCACTTCATTTGATAGGGCTACAAGGTCCATAAACCTTGTCCCTTTTTCTGAGTTGTCTGTTTGGTTTTTGGATAAGCTTAATCAGCTTATTGGCTTATTCAAGGTACCACTCTAGTTTTTTTTAGCTTAATACATGTCCCTTTAGCTTATTTGAGCATAAATCCACCAATGTTCTCAGCTTTGAGCTTAATTCCGAGCTTTTAGCCTTGATAGTTGACCAAAGTCAACTGTCATGGCTTAAGCTCTCCACAGTGTTTATTTTTAAGTTGTAAAAAAATTGTTTTCACAAAAGTTGTGTGTTTTTAGTTATAAAATAGTTTTCAAAAATAAAAATCAAGAAAAATCAATTTAATAATAAGTGCTAGTTTCTATTTAATGTAATTTAAATTTTAATTTTCCTTTTTAGATTTTTGTTAAGCACTTAGCATTTTTATATTTTTCTTAAATTCCTTTCATATTAAAGTATTTTGAGTAAATTTCTCAGATTTTTATTTTATCATTTGTTATTTATTAGATTTAATATTAGTTTTATTAGTAATTAATTAATAATTAAGTTTTAAATAGCATAATTAGTTTTTATTAAGTAAAACCTAGTTTTTATATTTTTCCTAGCTTTTATATAATATAATATAATTTTAGAAATTTTTCTAGAATTTTTACTATTCATTTACTATTTTTTATAATTTAAAATAGTTTAATTAGATAATTAATATTTAATAAGTAATTAATTAATATAAAAATCACAAAAAGCCAAAAATACATATTTTTAATTTTAAAATTAGTTTTTAGTTATTTTATAATTTTAGAAATTTAATTTTCATTTTTCTTGTATTAAATTAATATTATATTGTATTTAAGTTATTTAAATATTAAAAATTAGTATTAAATAGTATTTAATTAATAATAAATAATTAAATAGAGTAAAAATTTATTTTCTTTTTCTAAAAATTTTCTTTTACCCTTAAGTTTGTAAAAAAGTCATTTTCACCCCCTGGGGGTTTTCAGATTTCAGTCTTCACGTTTTATTTCGTACGTTCACGTAAATTTAAATCAGACGTACGCGTTTTTAGGTTTAAAACATTTCTGGGTTTTCCAACTTTCCTATCTTTTTCATATAGCTTATTTAAGCTATTTCTTCGTATATTCCTTAGTTTAATCACTCACAAACCTTTTCCTGTCCAAATTCACCCGATCACAAACCCGTTTAATAACCATCACACCTTGTCGGGACATAACGACCCGGGGAAACACTATATTCCGCGGAGCATTGAGCCTAAGGAGTTTGACTATGTTGACCACGTCCGTGGTTGATTTAGGTTGACCGTTTGGAGTCAATCAATCATCATGCTCTTCTAACGTACCAGCCTCCTCTGAATAGCTATCCATCATCCATTCCACAAACACTTTAAGTCTAGTCTTCTTGTCGATGTTTGTAGTACCAAATCTTCTTTTTACCCATTCATCAAATGAATAATCACGCCCCTTAGGTGTCTTTTCCTTATCAACGCATTTTATATTAAAATGTTGATTATTGTCTTGCTGGGTATCAGAAAAGGAGGTTTTTGAACATTCTCCAGTTTCGGCTGAGTAATCCTTTCCTTCAAAGGCCTTCCTGAGTGATAATCTAGGTTCTCGTCAAGCGAGTCTTCCATTTCAAGAGCAATGGCCAAATGATAGTTGTCAAAGTCCCGTTGGAAACCCTTTATTACTTCTTCATTAATTATAGTATTTCCAAACCTGACTTTGTACCATTCATGGAAAGATAGATTTCCAAATTCTATATCACGTCTTTCGCTTCCATGAAAACATGTCCATTCCAAGTGGGCTTTTTGGCTTTTTGTCTAATTCTCCGTTATCTCCCCTGTCATATTTGTTACGGAAGGAATTGCACGACGGCCAAGCTTGTTCAGATCTCTCATTAACCATTATTATTGGATTACAATAATGGTTTTTTAACACGGTGCTTCTTTCATCAATAACTCTGTCCATTACCTTGTCATTTCTGTCTTGTGCCTGCCGAGAATAACCAACATTTCTACCAATGGTTTGGTTAGGGTTTCAGTCCTCACATGATTGTGAATCACATAAGACTGGATTAGTGTAAATATCCAAATTCCTAGGGGAATCAACTTCATTAGCCTTAATCATGCAAATTTCCTCTAGAGGTGTATTAATAGATTTTAAGGGTCCGTTATGATTTAATGTAATCTTATCTTTACCACTTTCCAAAGTAATTTTATTCTCAAAAACTTTAATGTTTGCATGTGAAGTGGCTAAAAATGGCCTCCCCAGAATTATATTATTTTTTGCCCATCAATCATGTCAACGACTAAGAAATCACCAGGGAATAAAACCTTGTTAACTCCAAGCAATACATTATCAACTATTCCCTTAGGTGTTATCCTAGATAGGTCTGCCATTTCAACCATAACTATTGTTTCTTTAAGGTTAATAAGATTCAATTTTTTAAACAACGAAAAGACATCATATTAACACTAGCTCCTAGATCAGCCAAAGCAAACATATTAAAATTACCGATCGTACATGGGAGCAGAAACTTTCCTGGGTTAGGCTCTTTTCCGGCAGTTGGCAAGGTATCCATTCGTGTGAACAATTTCCCTCATTTTCCTGCAAATAACTAACTCCACAAAATTTGTTACTTATGTTAGAATTAGTTTCGTCCTTTTCCTCTTGTGTAGAGAGGACCTTGCATTCTTCCAAAATTGCTTCGGATTTCCTAGTTTGGACATCTTTAGCTAATTGCCTAATTTGAGTTTCGAGGTTCTTAATTGCGGAATTTTGATTTCTCAAATTTCTTTCTGTGTCCTCTTTCATTTTCTCCATCCATTATTGGAATTTCTCATTCTTCCTAGAAGACTCTATGATATGCTTATTCACCATCTCATTAAGGTTGGGCTTTTTTCGTATGAGGGTTGGTTGTCGATCTTAGTGTCATATCCTTGAGGCCTGATGAACTCAAATAACTACATTTGATTGTCATCATTTATCTTATTTATTTGATTTGTTTTATTATATTATTCATGAGGATCGATACTTAATCATTTACTTTAGTAATTCTCAGGTAAAAAACAAGCAATTGGTGAAACTTAACGATTTTGGACGAAATATGGAGCAAAACTAGCAAGATGTCAAAAGTCTACTGAAACCAGAAGATGCACCGTATCTCTCTCAACAGATACGCCGCAATATCATACTTAGATGAATTGGAAGACTATTGCCTGACTTTGAAGAATGCGCCGCATGCAATTCTAGCATGCGCCGCATATGAAACTTTGGTCACTGAAGAAGGTCAAGCTTGTTCTACTCCAGATACGACGCATCATATTTCTGACATACGGTGTATCACTATCAAGACTTCACCAGATGTAATCCAAGACGCTAATGGACATGCGCCGCATACATGAACTAAGTTACGCCGCATCTGAAGACGGTGTTGTAGAGAATCGTTTAAGCCCATCTAGGATAAGTAATATTGATTGCACAGCGGAACAAGAACAAGAACATAATCAACATTACTAATAAGGTTTTCTTTATTGAATATAAAATAAAACTACTACAACTACTAATATACACACGCTATAATCGTGTGTTTAGACTCTCATTGAAGAGACTATGAATGAAAAGATGAAAAAGATGCTTGTAACCCTAGACGCCTACCCTCTTTATATAGTAGAGGGATGTTATAAGAAACCCTAAACCTAGCTTACTAACAAAGCTAAGTTATTATTACATAATAGCCCCTCATTGTTTCTTCTTTCATTATTCTTGCTCGTGGTTTTGTAATCTTCAAATCTGTAATTCCCAACAATCTTCCCCTATTTGATATTACAAAACAATCTGCATGAAGAAACAATGTCATCACCAATAATAAGTTGCACATCATAATTATTCTTCCCCTTTTTGTAATCTTCTAATAGGGTCTTGTGCAACTCGTAAACGCTTCCCCTTACGTGATGCATATCTCGAACTTTAATCGGCTTCAAATATCCTTATCTGATGTAGTGCGAACAAGCATGTTAAATACACCTCAGTTATTCGTGTGGTCCCAACCATCGCACGCCATAACCGTCCATAGGTCCTAGACCATATCAAAATATAATAATGTGTGTGGTCCCGGCCATCGCACGACATTATTATGTTATGTACTCAACAACCTGTAAACACCAAACCAAATGAATAGAAGGAACCAACTCGCCGTCCAAGATCCAAGGGCGTCTTCGGACCTAGAATTAAATATCAAATATATATATATATATATATATATATATATATATATATATATATATATATATATATATATATATATATATATATATATATATATATATATATATATATATATATATATATAATAAGCAGTAACGAGCAGCAGCAATAAGTATCAGCAGTAACTAGCATCAGCAGTAACAAACAGCAGTATCGATCAGCAGAATCAAAATAATCACATCAGCACAAAGTGTAAGAGAATGATCAAGTATATTAACAATAAGCTTCCCCTTAAACTTATACTTGCCATCTCTTTAATCCAATAGGCTCCAGGGAGTGATCACTGATGAAGAAAATCAACTATAACTGATTTGATGAAGAAGTTAAATCTCCCAAACTTGCATCTTATATCTTGCACTATCCACGTAACTCCAAACTCATACTGCCATAAAAAGTATAAGTAGACCGCGACCTCTTGACAAATCCTCAACTAAATGAGACACTGAGCACAATAACGTAACTCCTTAAAGTGATAGCAAATGTACGCATTAAGCACAATAAGATGGATCGTACCCCTTCACTAGATTCATCAAGTCTTTGTCACATCATTAACGCACGAACAAGTTATCTCCAAAGTGTAACACCCACCTTGAGATATGATAAGAACACGCACCTGTGAAATTCAACTACAACAGCAAATAAATTATAATCAAATGTCTTTAACAAGTAATCTCCTCAACGAACTGATGATGGTTGATAACACCATCCTCCCTAACCAGTAGTAATCTCACATGACTAGTAGGAACCAAAACTGACCAAAAGAAAAAGTATACAACAAGCCAGTAGGAACCATAAAAAAGTCAGCAAGAACCGTATGTATCAGCAGGAACCCATCAGTAGGAACCAATCAGGAGGAACCAAATAACCATCAGCAGAAATTGATCATCAGCAGAAACATGATAACGTAGCAGCAGGAATATGTGAAATCAGTAGAAACAAAATATATAGCATCAGTAGGAAATATGTATAGCAGCAGTCACAATCAGATCAAATAACGACAGATCTATGATGACCCATAATAAACCCATCACGTGATTATTGAATCCACACAAACCGAGATCCACTATTGTATAATATCTTTAATCACATCTCATAAAAGACAACAAACCCTCTTTATGATCCTTGTCCTCTTGCAAATAATCAACAATTTCTCAATCGACACCATAATATAATACTCATCGGCAGAAAAATCTTGTACTACCAGCAGTATATGAAAACAGCAGCAACACATTATCAGTTGACCTCAATAAAATATTAATCATACCCGCACTTACCAACCCCACACGTTGACTAAGAAAGAAAATAACATTGTATCTTGCACATGATCGACCTTTAATATTCAAACTCCATACATTGACCAATTAAACAATAAACAATAGCAGCAATCCACTTTATCAAATCATCTCACGTGTACCACAATCTTCAAAACATGACAACCTTATACCTCCAATACGACAAAAACCAACTGACCCATGGATTGCAATTAATTTGTATGAGGTTTCCTTAAGACGAAAGCGACACCGATTAAACCTTGTGCAAAACGACAGATCTCGCAAACCATGTGAAACCAGACCACGACAACTCACATGAATACTTCTTTCACCGACCATGATACAAAACCCTTGACCAATCAGAAACACTATAACCTTTTCGTAATTTATAACAAAAATAGTACCAGGTTGCAAAATCATTAATATTCCAATAATTGTGTCGTCCCATGTGACACATGAATATATCAATTTCAAATCACAATAACTGCAACACAAATCATAACAGCGAACCATATGCGACAAACCTTTTTATACTTCCCCACTTATTCCATTGTCTCATTAAATAATTAAACGAATCTTGTACGAGGTTAATTTTAATACACCATATACGTTGACACACATCAGAATCAATATAAGCATGAATATTTATTACCTCGATCCCTTTTTATTGCTGCTTCTGTTCGACAATATTTACAAGATCTGCTGCATCTTCAAAACTGCTTCTCGCCCATAAAACACGAACATGAAAACCTTGAAACCCTAGATATCAAGAGCCACCCGCTCTGATACCAATTGTAGAGAATCGTTTAAGCCCATCTAGGATAAGTAATATTGATTGCACAGTGGAACAAGAACAAGAACATAATCAACATTACTAATAAGGTTTTCTTTATTGAATATAAAATAAAACTACTACAACTACTAATATACACACGCTATAATCGTGTGTTTAGACTCTCATTGAAGAGACTATGAATGAAAAGATGAAAAAGATGCTTGTAACGCTAGACGCCTACCCTCTTTATATAGTAGAGGGATGTTACAAGAAACCCTAAACCTAGCTTACTAACAAAGCTAAGTTATTATTACATAATAGCCCCTCATTGTTTCTTCTTTCATTATTCTTGCTCGTGGTTTTGTAATCTTCAAATCTGTAATTCCCAACAGGTGTACGAATATTTCAGAATATATTAATCTTGGACCCCATGCGAAGTTAAGTTAATGCGCCGCATCTTACACTTAGATAGAATGTATAAATACCCCAAGGACAGACGAATTTTAGAGAGGAAATACCAAGAGCAAAACCCTAAGAGACGAATTCAGTCAAAGAAGCTTCACAAGACACACTCCAAACAAAGATATTAGAGCTGTAAGAAGGTCCTGCATGTATTTAATTCATTAAGTAGTTTTATTTTATTGTAATAGTAAGCTTTAATTCATTAGGATAGATGGGCTTGTGATATGTGACTACGGAACATCGTACACTCCCCTTAATATTGCTTTCCCATTAATTAAAGTTTATATGTTGATGTCTTTGGTGACTTATATTAGTGCTTTGATAACCTCTGTGTCTAGCTGAGCCCGTGAACTGCCATATCTGCCCCTCGCCTATTTATTCTAGCGTCTCTAGAAAAGTAGGATAGACATAAGTGATCATTAAGGGTTTACTCGCCGATATACTCGATCCAACAAGAAAGACCAAATTTAATACACTTCATATAAAACTAGCAATAAAATAAGTGACAAGCTACTTAATTATCAGGACAAGTCTTCTTATAGTCTCTATTATCTATCTGTGTACGTGTTGCTATTTGCTGTATCGTTCTCATTAGATTAATTTACTATTTAATTAAACCAAATATGTGCTAGTCTCTCAGACTAAAACCCCTTGCGTTAGATTAGATTGTAAAACTAACTTAGAATATTAAAATACTAATAGACAAATTAAGGTTTTCGTTTCACTCTTAGTGATCGACACTCTGCTTACCAACTAGGCTACATTGATCGGGTACACTACTCGTTAGTGTTGTTTATAGGTTAAGTCGGCTAAATATAAATTTAAAACTTGATAAGGAATAAACACTTTCATGGGATGGTTGGGAAAGTGATTAACCACAATAGGATTTAATCTATGTGTTTGTTTATTTTTATTTTGAACCCATTCTTATATCCTAAATGTTATCCCTACCCTACCGTATTGTTGTATTCGTTGTTAGCTTTCGAGCATCCGGATATAATGATGGCCAAGTAAGAATATTAAATGTGTAAATAAGGTAGTTACCATCCGAGTATTAGATTAATTGACTAACGCGCCAGTGATCTAGTTTATGAATTGGTGACAATCCGAGTTTAAGATTGATTAAATGATGCGCCAGCGATCTGGTGTGCAACTTGGTGAGCATCCGTTATGAAACTAATGCGCCAGCGATCCAAGGAACACATTAGTGATCATCCATCATTTGAAAGGTCAAAACCTTGCGCCAGCGATCCATGAAGTATACTAGTGACCATCCGTTATTTGAAGCGTCGAGGACTTGTGCTAGTGATCTACAAAGTTTATGCAGGAGATGTTTGAACGAAGCTAGGTTTAACCCTTAAACCTCACAAATTACCGCTTTAGACATTTTATTCCTTAGCTTTAGTGGAGGAGATGTGTATGATTGCCAAGCCCATGATAGAATATTCGTCACAACTAAACAACGAGACAATTAGATCATTCTTAAATTAAAATTTTACATTTGTTTCTAACTCGTTAAGTGTTTGGTTGTGTGATTATGATAAAACGAATACGTGCTTAATGATAAAAATAAATCCTAATACCTTTTAGGATACATTTTTATAATTCATAATCTAGAATTTACTTGGGGACAAGTAAAATTCAAGTGGGGGGATATTTGATGAACTCAAATAACTACATTTTATTGTCATCATTTATCTTATTTATTTGACTTGTTTTATTATATTATTCATGAGAATCGATACTTAATCATTTACTTTAGTAATTCTCAGGTAAAAACAAGAAATTGGTGAAACTTAACGATTCTGGACGAAATATGGAGCAAAACTAGCAAGATGTCAAAAGTCTACTGGAACCCAGAAGATGCGTTGTATCTCTCTCAGCAGATACGCCGCAATATCATACTTAGATGAATTCTAAAACCATTGCCTGACTTTGAAGAATGCGCCACATGCAATTATAGCATGCGCCGCATATGAAACTTTGGTCAACGAAGAAGGTCAAGCTTGTTCTACTCCAGATACGCCGCATCATATTTCTGACATATGGCATATCACTACCAAGACTTCACCAGATGTAATCCAAGACGCTAAAGGACATGCGCCGCATACAAGAACCAAGTTACGCCGCATCTAAAGACGGTGTATGAATATTCCAGAATATATTAATCTTGGACCCCACGCGAAGTTAAGTTAGTGCGCCCCATCTCGCTATTCTATGCGCCGCATCTTACCCTCAGACAGAATGTATAAATACCCCAAGGACAGACGAATTTTAGAGAGGAGATACCAAAAGCAAAACCCTAAGAGACGAATTCAATCAAAGAATCTTCACAAGACACACTCCAAACAAAGATATTAGAGCTGTAAGAAGGTCCTGCATGTATTTAATTCATTAAGTATTTTTATTTTATTGTAATAGTAAGCTTTAATTCATCAGGATAGATGGGCTTGTGATATGTGACTATGGAACATCGTTCACTCCCCTTAATATTGCTTTCCCATTAATTAAAGTTTATATGTTGATGTCTTTGGTGACTTATATTAGTGCTTTGATAACCTCTGTGTCTAGTTGAGCCCGTGGACTGCCATATCTGCCCCTCGCCTATTTAATCTAACGTCTTTAGATAAGTAGGATAGGCATAAGTGATTATTAAGGGTTTACTCGCCGATATACTCGATCCAACGAGAAAGACCAGATTATAATACACTTCATATAAAACTAGCAATAAAATAAGTGATAAACTACTTAATTATCAGGACAGGTCTTCTAATAGTCTCTATTATCTATCTGTGTACGTGTTGCTATTTGCTGAATCGTTCTCATTAGTTTAATTTACTATTTAATAAAACCAAATCTGTGCTAGTCTCTCAGACTAAACCCCCTTGCGTTAGATTAGATTATAAAACTAACTTAGAATATTAAAATACTAATAGACAAATTAAGGTTTTCGTTCCACTCTTAGTGATCGACACTCTGCTTACCACTATATACATATTGATCGGATACATTGTCCATTAGAGTGTGTGTTATAGGATAAGTCGGCTAAATATAAATTAAAAACTTTGAAATAGGCAATTACCCCTATACTGCATATGACACATCACGCACATCAAGGCCCTACTCGGAATTTAACTCCGTTTCCATCTGGTCCTTGAAATGGGTTTCTGGCTTCTCTATATTTGATTTCTTTGACTCTTTTGACTTCTTCCTTAGAGCTGCACCCTTTGGTTGAACGAGTCCCCTTGCCACCATCGTATCCTAACTGAATAGCATGCACATTCTTCTTAAGTTTCGTCATGTCACGCCCCAAGCTTTCAAGCTTGTTGGTAATAAGAGTAATTCCTCCCATAATGCTTCTACTGCTTCCCCCATCATGCCACTTTTGAGAGTGGTCTGCCATATCTTCAATTGCCTTTAAGGCTTGAATAGGGGTCATTCCAGGGATCTGCCCCTGTGAATCTAGCATTTGCCTGGTGGAGATGTTGATCCCTTTATAGAAGATATTTACCACCTGTTGTTTGTTGAGGTCGTGAGTAGGACATTTGTAAAGTAAATCATTGTACCTTTCCCATGCTTGGTACAATGTCTCATCTCCATCCTGCTTGAAGTTGTGAATGTCTTCAAGCTGTTTTTGCCGTCCTCGAAGGAGGGCAATACCTTTGGATGAACTGCTTCCTCAAGAGATCCGAAGTGCTGACAGTCCCTGCTGGTAACCTATCAATCCATCTCTTGGCTGCTCCCGTTAGTGTCATAGGGAAAACATGAAGCATGATTGCGCCGTGAGACACCCCCGAAATATTGAACAAACTGACAATATATAGAACATTGTCAATGTGCTCATGAGCATCTTCCGTCTTGTTTCCCGAAAAGGGATCTTTCCGCAACTCCCTTATGAATTGGTTCTTAATCTCGAACTGCACATCCTCTCCAATCGCCGGCCTAACCAAACCAGGCCCTTGTTCTTCTCGTTTAGGAGCAAGATATTCCTCGAGAGTAAGGGTATCGATATCAACATCAGCCATAGTACCTGAAATTTGAAAGGAGATCGTGAGAAACTGAAAATTAAAAAATAAACACAAAACTTAAATAAAATCCTAATAGCTCCCTGGCAACAGCGCCAAAAACTTGATGCATGATTTCTAACCAAGTTTTATTATTTCTAAAGTCTCGTTTACCTAAGGTCTACCTAATGCACTATCGGGCAGTGTACCCGGTCGTGTATGGTACAACTAAATGGTAAAACCGAGGTCGTCCCAAGAGCTATGCGTGCGGAAATTATCTAAGTTTAGTATCACTAGATTAAAAGGGGTTTTTATTATTGATTAATTAAACTACTAAAATGAAATAAACGAAAGCAATTAAATAAGCAAAGGAAATTCAGATAAGGAGAATAGTGTTAACCTAATTACTAATATTTTTATTAACATGACAAGTTTTCTAATTAATGCATCATATTTTTTCATCTGGGGGTTTAAGTCGATAGACTCAGATGGTCAAAGCGCCTATCATATCTTACACCTTGCCCTATTCTTGTGACTATAACATGGCAAGAGTTCCTCGGATGGTCGCTTTGCCTACGAGGTGCAAGAGTCGTTAAATGCCTCTACTAACTTAGAATAGTCTAGCGGGATGCGGCCTTTCGGAACTTACATCCCCTCTAACCTCTTAAGCAAATATATTTGGTAGGTGGCCGTTTATTAAAATTTCCACATGAATGATGATATTTCTATCACCAAAACACACCCTTATTCGCTATGGGTCCTCTGGACAATTCTCCTAGCCTCAATGGAACTACTAAACATCATTGCTACCAAAACTAAAGTGTCCTAAGACATGCTAAGAAAGTATTCAAATAAAACAATAATAAATGCGAGAAAACTAAATCATGGCAATAACAATTTCATAATCAGGCTAACACCTAAGGTGTTTAGCCACTCATATTAATAAATGTAGAAAATTCTATGTTCAACATGATTAATGAAGACATAAATTCGATACAAGTAATATAAATGATTAAACTAATGGTTGAAGCATGAATTCTCCCTTGGAAGATGTCTTGAATGCTTGGTTGAACTTCGTTCTCCCTACTCCCTAACTTCCTCTGAACTTCTCTGTGGTGAAGTGGTGAAAAGTGATATCTAAAACTCAGAATTAGGGCTGGCATTTATAGTGCCCGACTATGCTACGGCGTAGCTCTAGGGTTGACTACGTCGTAGCCTTTGTAATTTGCAACTACGCCGTAGCTTGATCAATTGCTACAGGCGTAGAACTCTTGCTAGCACTTCTACGACGTTGTTATACAGAAAACTACACCATAACTTCATTAGGGATCACGGACTATTCTTCATTGTTTAAATTAAGGACCTACGGCATAACTTGAATGTTTTCTACGCCCGTAGAAGTCTTCTAGGATAAGCTACGCCATAATCTAAATGTTGACTACGCCGTAGATCTTCGATAAGCGTTGAGTGGTCTATTTGAGTGCTACGACGTAGGTAGAGCACACCTCTACGCCGTAGTTAGTGTAGATTCTGCATACTTTAGCTATTTTCATGAATAACCTTCCATTTCCGCGTCTTTTCGTTCCTAAGCTCATCTTTATCCTGAAAACATAATATAAACAAATAAAAGTATATATCCTAACAAAATGTCATAAAAGATGAGTATAATAGGGGGAAATTAACACTAAAATATCGGTACTATTTGATATTATCAGAGGATTTGATTTGACCCTGGTTTTTGTGATAATAAGTACTTATGTTTTTTATTTGAAGTGCACATTATAGCCGGTACTATCGATTAGCTATCTGCAAGCAACCCGCTTATGGCAGGTTATTGTCTAATACTTAGAATGAGAGTTGCATCATTATATGTATAGTAAGATATGAAGTCTCTTTTAACGTTTTGCTAGGCCAACTGTTTGCTAGTCTTGTTTATTTGACTCGTCGCTACCTTTTTTCATGAGCATGTTCATAAAGGATGTTGGGACAACATTAATGTAAGACCTTAGATATCAACTCTATCAAGTATATATTAAGCTTATAAGGCACGTATGAATTGGTGACAAGAGTTAGTATGCGTTTTTTAGAGAGAGAAAGTAAAGAGTTGGAAGAGAGAATTTTATCAAGCAAAACACACACTTACACACTCAAGCACCCATTTCAAATGAGGGCTAATGTGCTATTTATACTTCTACTAAGGCCATACGAATGGGCCTTAAGATGGGCTTTTACATGGAGTGGATTGGGGTTGTTGATTACATTAAGATACAAGGCTAATATTACTTACGCTACTAACCTATTAGCTTAGCGGCCTTAGCCTAATCCACGAGCCCATTGACTAATCTATGACATTTTCTATAACGTATTACAAAGTTCCTATAACTAGAATGACCGCCACTTTTCTTTAATGCAAACAATTAATTAGGTCTCCTTATGTTTTAATGATGACAAATAAACCTTCGCAACATATAAAATCACAAACATTAGCTAAAAACCAAACAACCCAATAACTAGGTCTGGCGCGCGCCTAGCTTCTGTATTGGTCGTCACGGTTTTTGAAAGTCGACTTTCCCCTTACTCGACAAATGTGGATCTTTCACTACATGTATGAATATGATAAGTGCTTTATTAGGAACACTCAAAACGGGTTTTAGAAATAGAGGGATTCAAAATCACAACCTCCCGTTTTTGACAAAAAGCCAACTCAACTATTTTATTAAACGCCTCTAGTCAAGGCTTTTCTAAACCTAGGAAACTCATATCTTTCACATGACATCAAGTGAAAATATTCATATGACCAAAATCCGTCTTTACATCTTCTCTAATCACGACGGACTCCAACTTGGTCAGCCAGTGTTGCCTAGGTAATTTACCGGGATATGCCTTCCTTGTTGGGTGCGGGGCTCGGTACCAAAAAGGTACACGGACTTGAGATGGTTCCGCCAAATACCATTTTTTTTTCTAATCACGACGGGTTTACTCCCTTATTGGTCAACAAAGTCAAAAGTCCCTTTGCGTAAATACATCATATCCCGTTATAGGATATGCTTTACTATGATGCAAAGCATTTAGCTTGTTTGCATCAAGGTGATTATTGATTACGTCAAGTGGTGGTTAATCATGAATTATGATATTGTGAATACTTGACGTTAAGTTATTTGAAAGATTTATTATCCTTTTTACTTTCCCGAACACATTCCATAATCATCATTGTCAAACTCTTTTCTTTCTTAAATGACAATTTGATTAAACCTTAATCAACCCTTCTATTAACAACTTCACAAAATAAACCTTTAAACCATTTCAAAATCCTTCCAAATCTTATCTCCAACATTATCTAAATATTCCATTACACCCATGTACTTGATCGTACTTCTTGTCCCGCACATTCCCATATTCACTTTCTTACATTCTCATCCAACCATCAATATTCAACTAAGACACCATATTCTCTTAACTAACCACATCAACATCTTTTTCTCCACATTCCTTCTTAACCTTCACAATTCAAATACATCATCATATTCTCTTCTTCCCCACATTTTGAATTTGAATTCTGCACACTCAAAACTTCCCAAACACACTTCTTATTCTCACTCACACTTCCTATCTCTACATTCAATTTCAAAATTCACACACACACACACACACACACACACACACATACACACACACAACCTTCCTCCCTTACACACTTTGCCAACTCACACCTTTATCCAACATTCAATTTTGAATTTGAATCAAAGCCTTAGGCTCCCATCACATCACTCTCAAATCCATAAAACTCACCATTCTATATCAACACATGTGATAAACATTCCCCACATGCTACCTTCCTCACTTCTTCTCTTCTCTCACATTTCAAATTTGAATTTGAATCTCACCTAAGGCTCCCCATCACATCAAGTCAACTCACTCCAACTCATCACTTATCCTTCCTCTCCAAGAAATGGAATATTCTTAGCTTATTCTCTTCCTCCCTAACCATGCCAACTCACCTATAGTAACCATAGTTATATTCTAACATTATCCAACAATTGAATTCGAATTTCAAATGCACACTTTCTTCCCTCCTATCCATATGAAATATTCTTGGTATATTCTTCCTCTTAACCTAAGCCAACTGACTTAACCTAACCTCTATCTCTCACTAACCTCTCTTACAACATTTGAATTTCAAATTCAAATTCTTCCCTTTCTCACTCTAACACAAGATGCACACTTCCTTTCCAAGAAAGGAATATTCTATGACATATTATTTCTCTCTTATCTATGTCATGTGAGGAATACTCATCATACCCCTATCCAATTATCTATTCTCTCTTTCTCTATTTGATAATTGGATTTACCTAAATACTTCAAAAAATGATTTTTTTTTTTTTTTTATCAAATGGCTATTTGAGTTAGTTGACCTTGAGGATGAATAATGAAAAGGTCTAATGTATGAAATACAACTGGGGGTTTGACAAGGTTAGGTAGTTAAAAGACCAAAATCTCAAAGAAAATACTTCAAGGGTTCTGGCGCGTTGTTGGCACTCCGACACGCCAGCCAGCACGCCAGCCTCGGAAATATTTTCCCACTTTGGGATTTTGACCTGTAAATACCCACCATTTGCTCTTGTATTCCCCACCCCTGCCAAACATTTTTTTCTTTTTATTTTCTTTTCTCTCTACCCTATAAGTCTACATCTTGTGTTATTAATCTTTATCTCCTATCATCTTTGAAAGAACACATCTTCGCAAGTGAAGAATCACAAGAATCTAATCCACTCTTGTGATTGTGTCGAAGGTCTTCTTCTCTATACACTTTCTATTACAATCGAGTTTCTAGGTTAGGTTAGGGCTTGATTAAACAATCAAACATTTATACATTCGATTTGGTTGTAAGGAAAGTCTTGTGTCTTGGTGACGAAGCCTAGATCGGTGGAGATCTAGTTGAGGTTTGATACTTTTGGTGGGAAGTTTTAGTGGTATTTGTGGTCTTAGTGGTAAGTCGAATCACGAGATTCTTTAAAGTGGTTTCCGAGGGCTAAATACCGTTGGAGTAACTCTTCTTTGTGAGTGCCGATCTTAGTACATACCGGTGGAGTATTAACCCATTTAACTCGATCCCAATAAGCTTACACAGGTACCGAATGGGCCAGGTTACGCCGATACAAGTAGTTTTGCTAAAGAGTAGTGTTAGACCCACAAAAAACTTTCCATAAAATAAATTCACAAAATGACTTGGATGTGTTTGATTGGATTAGTACAAAAAAAGAAAGAGAACCTATACCAAAATACACTAATCAAATACTTTCAAATCATTTTGTGGATTTATTTTACGAATTTTTTTTTTGTAAATGTATCACTACTCATTTCCGAACACGAAGTAAATTTCTACCCAAAATAATCGGATCGGTCAAAAGCGCTAGTAAAGCCAATAATTGCCAATTTATCGCCACTGAACCGTTCCTACCACAAGTCCTATTTAAAAAAAAACAATATTTTACCTGTTCTCTTTTGCTCATTTTCCATTCAAAGCCAACAAGGTATTGCTTCTTGATTCTTTATTTCCCAATCTTTTTATTGTTTGATTGATGAATTGGGTTTATATAAATGAATGTGATTGTGCAGGTTATTTCATCAACCCAGATTCGTGAATTGCATCCGATACAAATATGTAAGCTTTATTTTATATTGTTCTGTGTATATATATGTTTATTTATATTTTATTTTTTAAATAATTTCATAAGACTATTTTAGAAAATAGGCCAAGAATTTTCTGAAATAATGTTTTTTAGTAAGAAATATATTGAGATGATATCCATTGAAATTAAACTAGCATTAAACAGTAAAAGTGTGAAGTAGTTGACAAAAGACATGAATTCGAGATTATCGACATCTTTGGGAAGAACCATTTCGAAGCATCCATTATGACTTTTGTGGTTTTTGGTAATAGCATTAAACTAGAATAATTGTTAGCTTTATGCCCTAGGTTTTGGAATATGTTTGAAGAAAAAATAAATATGTATCTCGTCTTTATTTATTTTTTTGTAAGCGACATTGTCGCACTGCTATGTTCATGACCTTATATATTAGTCAAGCTATAACTCGTTCGGTTGACTGATAAGTCATTTAACTGATTGTTTTGTTTAATTTTTTGCATTTTTTCTTAATCAGTTAATTTGTAGCAAAATCAAATATTCTTTTCGGGCAAAGCAGAGTGGCTATTATGTATGACTCCGACAAAAGATAATAAGGACCACACTATATAAACCGTAATCTTAGATTTTTTTTTATAACTACATCGAGATCCGACTTGGCGGCTGATGTAGTGATGTGGCAAACATGTCAAGCCACATTCTTTTGCTTTTTCTGTCACACTTTAATGTGAAACATAGTCTGAAAGCTTATGCTTTTGGATTTTGCATTAGCAAGTTACAATGGGTTTCTACTTGCATAGTTACAAGTATTAAGTTCTTTATCCGATGAAATCAGCTATCCACTAACATATCATTTTGTTCCTTTTCAAGGGCTGATGAACCCGTTGACCAAAAGAAGTACCTAGAAGATTCTTCCAAGCCCAAGTGTGTTAGATCTCTCATTGAGTATCAGGTGCTTTTCAAATACGCTGGACACTGGCATTTTACTTATTCACGTTCAGGGTATCACATCATGCATATAATTATAATTTTGCATGGTACTTTGTAGAGTGTCTTCAGTTAGTAATGACCCAAGTATAAAATGGTGGGCAGTCTATATGGTCGGGTGCAACGGTAGGACAATTAAAACAGGGGTGAGGAATATGTGCAATTCGAATATGTAATTTCTAATTTTACTTGTAGTTGAATAAATTGAGGGCGATCCAAATGACCCAATCCTCACAGATGATTATCTCTAAGACGAAGACATACTTACAAATTAGTTTGAAATAGCACGCATCTTTGGTTCCTATTAGGAGGTCTTAAACTAAAGTTTGCATCTAGGATGCTTTTAATGTCTAATTGTAGGATTGGGTTGCTACTCCACTGCATCTCAAGGGGTCATTGTTTTGATCCCTCTAATATCATTTAAAGTGATCCTCGTTTTTCTGGTTCTCGCTAAGGCATGGGCGCTTTAAAAAAACGGGATCGTTGTAACAAAACAGATCTCAAACATCACAGTAACAAAACTAACTATAAACATTACTCTGTAGTAAATACACGAAAGGAAATACATCTGTTTTCAGACGATGAGCTTAAAAGGCCTTAGGTCAACACATAAGAAGAAACTAGATGTTATGGGTCATATTGGAAATGGTCAACGCGGGTCAAAGACACCAAAATTCAGTTAGAGAAGCTGTTGCCGCCAAAACTTATAAATACCATTCATTGTTCACTTTCATTTCTTAGCTTTGGATAATTCATTTTCTTCTCTGATTCTCTCTGTAACACTCTCTGTTATCAGTTGTAACAAACTTGTAACAAATTCATAACAACTATCCTCCATTGAAAATGCATTGAAGCTTTTGACTCTCTATTTTTATCTCCTTGATTGTCTAAGCTCATTGTAATCCATTATCGATCTTAAGTGATCTTAGTGGTGCACCACTAAGATCACTTAAGATCGATAATGGATTACAATGAGCTTAGACAATCAAGGAGATAAAAATAGAGAGTCAAAAGCTTCAATGCATTTTCAATGGAGGATAGTTATGAATTTGTTACAAGTTTGTTACAACTGATAACAGAGAGTGTTACAGAGAGAATCAGAGAAGAAAATGAATTATCCAAAGCTAAGAAATGAAAGTGAACAATGAATGGTATTTATAAGTTTTGGCGGCAACAGCTTCTCTAACTGAATTTTGGTGTCTTTGACCCGCGTTGACCATTATGGTTGACCATTTCCAATATGACCCATAACAATCCTTCCCCCTTAAAATTGATCTTGTCCTCAAGATCAGCAACAAAAGTGAATATTTCTGAATCTCATCTCTGCTGATCCATTCTTCCAACAAAAAAAACAATGCAAACGCTTCCAATGCTAGTTAGAATCTTAAGCCAAACACCCCTTATGAAACAATCTTGTCTTCAATAGGCTCGTGAATATGCATTCCCTATCTCGTTGATGCTTGCAATGGTACAGATAGAACACAACATAAGCCATCAGAATCAGTTAATAACTGGCATATCAGTCTGACCCATGAATTTGCGAGTTGTATGCTCAATTTTCAAACGAAGAAAGCAACATTCTACTAGCAACCAGCACCTCACATTAGCAATCAGAACACCAACCCAAAGAGCACCATCTGTCATTCATGAGAAAGGACAAGTATTGGTTTCTTTTTCCTATTAGGCCATTTCCAAATATCAAACTTCCACTTTCTGTGCTCAAATTTGCATTCAGTACCACCCATTTTCTTCCTTTTACGCCATACCCACATGTCAAACTCCCAAAGTCTGCACTTGAATTTGAAGTTAACATGACTTGCCGTTTTCCTCTTAGGCCATTCCAACATTCCAACACCCCACATATAATTTTCAATGTAACTTACGTCAACAATATCAATTCCATCATCACTCAGGTACCTATCCAATCTTCCTGGTCTCAACAAAACCGAACCAATAACATCATCAGACCTGTTAGTAGCAGCCAACACACAAACTCCCGTATTACCCGAAAACCCATCCAATTCAGTCAACAATTGATGAAGTGTTTGGCCCTTTTCATCATTTTCCCATCCTAAATCCCCTCCTCTTTGCCTTCCAACCACATCTATCTCATCAAGAAACTCAATACAAAGTGCTTTCGACTTCCAACAGACCTTCTGATCAACTTCAAAGGACTCCACCATATCTAAAGGACA
Organism: Artemisia argyi; assembly: GCA_030686995.1. Classification (NCBI taxonomy): domain Eukaryota; kingdom Viridiplantae; phylum Streptophyta; class Magnoliopsida; order Asterales; family Asteraceae; genus Artemisia; species Artemisia argyi. Next base: position 67,211,939 of record CM060676.1, on the reverse strand, counting down.
ATGATCAGAAAATATTACTTGGCCTGTTATTTCAGCATCATCCAACTGACCTTTTTCTATTGCATCAACGTCCACCACATCAAGACTAAGCCGCTCATCTATGTTAACATCACCACCTTCGGTCACAGGACTCATAGCAACTTTATCAGAGCCGGATTCGCTATCGGTTCTGTACCTAGACGACGGAACAGATCCAACCTCACCAAAATGTCCCCAAGTAGAATGTCCAGTATTCTTCAGAATACTTTTGCCTATACCACTGACTCCTCTCTTATCCGTGTTTTCAAGATCACTTCCTTCTGGACTCTTTTCAAATTCGACTACTTTCAGGTTTTGTACCGTTGTTAGACGGTTGTCTTCCATGACCAAGTTCACACCAATCCCTTTTGCCTCCACCAACCTAACGTTTTCATGTGGAATATCACAATCTTCATCATCTCGTTTCTTAAAGTTTCTTGACTCATTTTTAGTATCCTCTTTTTTCAGGCTTCTTATGCTACTGCTCACTGTCTCGCCTTCTTTACTAAATTCAAGGTCCTTCAAACCAATAAACTCTGAGTCTACACTCTCACTAGTATTTACCGTCATACGCACATCATCATAAACCAATCTTCCTAAATCCATTCTCACCTTATTCGCCTCAATCTCATCATCTTCTTTAACAAACATATCACAAACGATCACACAATTATTATTTTTTTTATCCATCTTGCTTACCTCTAATTCAGTTTGGTTACGTTTAGCACCATCTTTACAAAGTTCAACAAAATCCCTCAACCCCGTAGTATTTTTCACTACTTCTTTTGAATCATCACATTTTGAAGAAGAGAACAATTGCGGACAAGACTCTTTTATCCTAGATTTGTAGACTGCTTCTTGCAATTTAGCCGTACAATACGCATCTGAGAGGGTTTTAGGTCTAAACATTCTGATATTCCCTCCAATTTCCAACGGCAATCCACAAATAAAAAGATCAACTAAATAACATTGCTCAAAAGTTCTCTCACTGTACCGTGAATTAAATGAATCATAATATTCTGTAACCGTACCATATTTTTCGAGAAAACTACTCATTGACATTTTGACAAACACCTTATGTGCATCAATTTTATCATCATTATTTGTTCCATTCTGATTGTTTCTTTTGCCAAGATTTACTTTCTCTTCTTTCAATACTCGCATCTCACCACCCAAAGATTCGTTCTTGAAAGAAACCCCATTACTGGACCTTGAAAGCTTCATAACTTCGTCTGAAAATCTATCCAATTCGATCTTAATCTGTTGGAATGCTGGCATTATAGCTTCCTTGATGATTTGATTCCTCTTATCATCTAAAGCCGTGTTCATCATACTTGTATCCATCTTGATCGAAACACAATCAAGATTCAAGAAACCCTTTTTTTTTTTTTTTTTTTTTTTTTTTTATGAAATAACAGTATTGAACAGAGGATAACGGAGTTGCCAGGAAGGCAGCTCTGATACCAATTGAAACACACCACTAAGATCACTTAAGATCGATAATGGATTACAATGAGCTTAGACAATCAAGGAGATAAGAATAAAGAGTCAAAAGCTTCAATGCATTTTCAATGGAGGATAGTTGTTATGAATTTGTTACAAGTTTGTTACAACTGATAACAGAGAGAATCAGAGAAGAAAATGAATTATCCAAAGCTAAGAAATGAAAGTGAACAATGAATGGTATTTATAAGTTTTGGCGGCAACAGCTTCTTTAACTGAATTTTGGTGTCTTTGACCCGCGTTGACCATTATGGTTGACCATTTCCAATATGACCCATAACACTAGAGATGTAAGCTGATATACAATAACAATGTATCACCCAAAGTATCACCTTTACAGTGCAACAAACATGACATGCTGATCATTATGAAGAGTGTGCGCCGTTCACGCGAGTTATCCACTCATAAGTCATAACGCCAGGCAGCATAATTTTAGGTTAGTATAATCTTCCTCCTAGTGTTGACTATGGACTTAAAGTACTCAATCATAATGGAACATGTAATCTTTTAAGGATGTGCCTATGATTTACCATTACCAACACAGGGTCAGGATTGCTCATGTATTCAATTTGAGTGGTTCTATCCTCTAAATCTCAGGTCTCTCCAGTTAGTGTCTAGGTTGGGCAAAAATAGGTTTGCAAGCATAGAATGTCAGTTATAGTTTCCATCCATATAACAAAACATCCGATTAAGGTGATAAGCTTCTAAGAGAATGACATGAACTCCACAAGACTAAAGAAAGATAATGATGGCCTAATGCACTGCTTTGACAAGGCACAAAGCTTACAATGCTAAAATAAACATGTATAGAAAAATATGTAGGAAAAAGTACATTACCATAGGTTTTTTGACAACTTTCATTAAACTCGATTTTTAATGAAATTTTGAAAAACAAGTTTGTGTTTTAATCTAAAAGTATGTTAGTTAACACGATTTTCAAGCTTAACAAGACACAGTTAGTTTTAATTCGTCTTGGAGATTCATGGTATACTTTTCAAGAATCTTAGAATGGTATTACCAGGCCCGTCAAGTAAACAGGTGACTTACCATGCCATCTCCATTAGTATGAATTTCAGGTGGTTGGTGAAAAAGTTTGTACTACCTAGGGGTTTATGGAATTATGGTGGCAACTTTTAACAGTTTTCATATATTTTCAGACGGGTAGTTTATATAAACATCAACCCTAGTGATGATATTGAGAGTCAAAGAGTAAGATGCACAATATATGAATAGAAATCATGATAACAATGATTAACAAACCAGGCAAGGATAAAGTTAATGGTAAATAACTTCATAATAATGACAAATCAAATAGGAGGAGAATTTCTACCTTATAAGACTTTGCTGCAGAGATGCTTTATAATCTCTCATATATCTTAATTATTAAAGAAAAATACCATTTAGAGCCTCCTTCATACCCTCGTTTTCCCATTGTTAGACATCCTGACTGTTTTTGGCATAATATACCAAGACAAATCAAATTGCACCAAGACAATTCAGTTTGCAGGGTGTTACAGGATCTACTCCTTATAAGAATCATACTGTTTATATCAAGCCAACATGCCATACAGCTAAAACATGAAAAATATCGCGCAAAGACCAGGAAAAATATGATGTGTTGCATATTACTTCTTCCCTGAGCATAAGTTATAATCTCGTAGGCTTTCCTTGCCTTACAAGGTAAACTCTATTCTCGTAAACTATACATGAATTATAAGTAGATATTCAAATATTATTGACTAGCTTCTACTTGTGTTTTCCCGGAAGATCTATATAATCCCTTTGTTCATACTTATTGGTTTTAGAGTTTTTAGGATAAACTTATGTTTTAGTTGCAAGTTATATTTGATGACATTATGACAATCAGAAGGACATAGGTAATGTGAGTGATAGGTATTTTAATGCTTACTTTTTGGGTAACCATGGTTTCCGACCTTTTGGCTGACTAATCTACGGGTTTGAACTCACCGCCACACAGACTCAAACCAGGTAAAATGGGGGCTTAAACTTTTAAAGTAAGTCGGCTTATAAAATAAGTCTTGTTTGTCACACGGGCTTATGGAGGCTTGTATAAGCCATAAGCATCCATAAGCCCTCCCTTTTCAGGGTTGTTTTAATGCTTACTTGTAACACTGGTTTCCGTAACTACTAAGAATAAATTCTTACGACTTACGAGGCTTAAGCAAGAATCTTAGCTGTTTTGTGTTGTCTAAAGGGTGTTTGTATGACAAAATGAAGTTAATTGTATATTCTTAAATATCTAGGATCGTAAGATGTTTTATAGTCAGAGTAACTTAGAGTTTAGAGGAGGTTCTAACGTAGTTTTCTTTGCATGATCTGGAAGATTAAGAGGTATCATTGGAATTTGGTTTGATTTTAGTGGGGCAATTTGCTTTGGTTGTTTGATCTACAATAGACTTGGTTGTCATCATGGTCAATATATATTGATTATCTGATACGATCTTCTATATTATTATTATTATTTAGTTTATTTAGTTTCCTTTTATTATATTTCTTGGTGAGATAGTTAGGGTATTAGGGTAAGTCTAGGATATCTATTATAAATAGGGTATTATGATTGTAATTATGATCATGCTGAATAATATTATGGTTTATTGATTTCGTGTCAATTGGGAGAGCTTATTCGACCTCTCGAACGTCGATTACTTTATCTTTATTGTTCTTTTATCTCTATACCGAATTGGTTCGTATCAATTGGTATCAGAGCTGTTCGATTCTAGGGTTTATTAAAAAAAAAAACTGTTCATTGGGTACTGTTCATTGTCAGAATTTACTGTTCATCGCCAGAAGTTGCTGTTCTCGGCTGGATTACTGATCATAAAAAGGAATGGAAGCAAAGAGCTTTGAAGAAGGTTTAACTGATGTCATAGAGATGGTTAAACAGTTACAATCAACGTTGATGTTGCACCAATCTACACTCGAGGAACTTTATACAAAGACGCGTCAAGATTTCTCATTGTTGGGTCAAGATTTCTCATTGTTGTCTGAGAAGTTTCAAGGATCTATAAAGGCAGCGATAAAGGAAGAGATTAATCAGGAGGGACATGTCCATTTATTGGGGGTCCAACTAAACCAACGGGGTCCTAACAGGAAGGTAAAGGCAAGGTTGTTTTGGAGTAAGTTTGTGGTTTCATGTGTCCGAACTAGAAAACTTAGAAAGCTAGGTATTTCGCTTGGTACTGAATTTGAAAGATTTTGTTCTCATGAACAACTACAAGCCTGCATAAGAAAACTCAAGAAGATAATGCAGGACTGCTACATGAACTTGAATCACACAAAAGGGATACAACGAAGAACATGGGATCCCGGAATTACCCAAGGCAACATTTTCAAGCAACACCTTGAGGACAAGGTGTTTTTGGGGGCGGGAGTATTGATACGATCTTCTATATTATTATTATTATTATTTAGTTTATTTAGTTTCCTTTTATTATATTTCTTAGTGAGAAAGTTAGGGTATTAGGGTAAGTCTAGGATATCTATTATAAATAGGGTATTATGATTGTAATTATGATCATGCTGAATAATATTATGGTTTATTGATTTCGTGTCAATTGGAGAGCTTATTCGACCTCTCGAACGTCGATTACTCTATCTTTATTGTTCTTTTATCTCTATACCGAATTGGTTCGTATCATTATCTCTCTTTGGTTCGTAACATATACGTACTTTTTTGAAACATATCAAAATTGCTAAGATAATGAAGCTTAGATTGTGAAATCTGATTCTTTTATCGTCTATATTCATCACCATTTTGAGATTGTATTTAGTCACATGTTTATACTTTAAGGATCTACTATACTTTGTGCAACTGACTAGTCCACTGTCCACCATTGAGTTTTGTGAGAGAAGTTAATCTAATTCTAGTGTTTACTGGGGAAACATCAGTGTTTATGTAAACTGGTTTGTATTTAGGTCACATCAATTGGATTTGTGACTCTTTGAAACCGTGTGAGAGTCCACTAAAAACGTTTATATAGGAAACATTTCGAAATATGCTTATAGTGACCATCTTTACATGTGTTTCTTTTTGTGGAGTTTATGTTATTCTCTTCTACTAAAATAATATCTTGATTTGCTAACTGTATGAATATGAATTAAAATGGATCCCTTGAAATTTAGCTTGAACACTTTCAAGACCTTTTTATCCCATGCCACAGTCTAATGGGAAGGGCCAGTAGGGTTGACCTGGCAGATCAACTTGATCCTGTGGGTAAAATCATTGGGCATGTCATCTGGGGGCTAAATGGCACAATTTTTAGTAGTCCTTAAATCCACGTGTGTCTATTAGGGTGATTTTATTTATCATAAAATTCCATACTAGGAAGTGGAAAATATGTGTTCACTTCTTTTTTTAATGTGTGTTCATTTGATACAACAAGATATGAATTCTATACTTTCGACACACTTAATGTGTTTATTTGGTTAATTTAGTGGTGTCGATTTCGACCCATTTATATACCAATAGGTCAGTTGCTTTATATGTTTTTATTTGAATTGTAATCAAATGCATAAAACATTTAAATCACACTAATTATTTTCTTTATTATTGTAATTAAATGGCATTGTTATTTAAATGTTAACACATTCGCACTTTAGTCCAACCCAACCAACCTGTTACTCAACCCACCCACTTTGCGATCATTGTGTTTATTCTTAATTCGCTGCAAGTTTTGTGGTCGCAGCTAATTCAAGTTTTGTGAAATGTACAGGCATGTGTGAAAAGGGTAGAAGGAGATGACAGTGGACAAAAGCATTGCACTGGACAATACTTTGATTATTGGCATTGTATTGACAAAGCTGTAAGTTTATTCTCTTCTTTCCCTTGTTCCCCGTTTTCTGTTTTGCGAATCAGTTATTTACCAATACCTGTTTTGGTTGCAGGTTGCACCTAAGCTATTCAACAAACTCAAGTGAAAAGAGATTTTAGTGACATTAAGATCACATCTTGCTTTTTTTGGTTCTCAATTAATTGAAACTAAATTCGTCTGCATGGACTTTTTGATACATAGTCCTGTATTTGATATTAAATAAGTAGCATCTCCATGAATTCACTTGCTTGGGTCACACTTTCATCTGTTTCTTCAGTAATAAGGTATTAACAATTTGTACAACTTGTATATGGTTTTGATTTGATCAAGGGGTCTTTTTGGCATGTGCAAAACTGGCATTTTTATGGGGTTTCTAGTTAATCAACACTCTTAAGCTCAAATGTATTTGTCTTATGATTTAGGCGCTCTAAAATTTTAACATAAAGGTTTTAATTTAAGCACTGATGTTTCCCACGTTTGTGTTTTAATTGGGTAGGAAGAATTGCATATATATCAAATAAAACTTGAATAATTGCATATTTTTTTCAAAATATAAGTTCTTAATAAATAATGTACAATGCTCTTTAAGGATTTTTTTAGGTAAATATGTAAATATACAAATATGCAAGTTTTAGTGAGTATATGTAATTGCCTTTTTGAGTCTTAAAAGTGTGTGAGTGATAAAGGAAGTGAAAGGAGTGATGGCAGTTTGGCTTGACCACTACACTTGATGCTCTTAGACTTAACATTAAAAAAAAACAAAAGTCCTACTTATGAAAATGGACACTTAAGGCCGTTCGGTATGGGGTTTTGGGTTGAAGAGATTGGGCTCAAAGTAAAAAAAAAAAAATCCATAAGTTTTATTATCCGGACTTATACATTTCTGTGAAGGTTTTCAGAAATCCCACTGAGGAGCCCAAGGTTTGCTTTATTCATTTGTTGTTGTTGTTGCTGATGTTATTAAACAACAATTTATTTAATTTATAAGATATTTTCTTTCTGTGATATTCAAATTCAAATCCAAATCATAATTTTAAACCTATCTACAAACCAAACGAGCCTTTAATGGACAAAAATAATTTTTTTTTTCGTTTCTAAATTCTTTGAAAAATAAATAATGGAGTTAATAAAATTGGCAGCCAGTTTCATATCCCAACATTTCATTTCTTTACTGCCTTTCATTTAATTTATTTAAAGGGTCGTGCTTGTGTGGGGTGCTTTAGGTCGGGTTGTTTATTTTTCAGAGCTTTTTTAAAAGATTTCTTGGTTTGAAGTGGGATTGTAGTTAATTCCAGAGCGAAGAGAATGCGAAACGCCGTCGAAAACTGATTTCATTCATTCATAAACTCGCTTGAACGTCAGAATACATCTTGTTTTTTCACCTTAGTAGTCCTATGCATAGTCAGTACTATAGCCCCCATCATGTGAAGAGAATGTGTAAGAAGATTGGCGTCAAATTTTAACTATGTCAGCTATGAGTAATTTATAGGCTCTATAAAAAAAATAATAAATAAAAATGAAGGGTATGTCGTATCGCCACCTATTTTCGCATTTATACGATATTGAAATAGATAACTACAGTAATTAGTATGAGTATTATTGAAGAGAGAGAAAACTCATCTTTCATGATGGTTTTAAGATATGTCCATTTTTATGGGTATCATTATCAATTTTAAAATTCAAACCCACCAACTAAACTAGGGATGAGCACGGTACCGGTACCGTACCGATCCCGTACCGAATTAGTGGTACCGATTTTTTCCCGAGCATAAATAGTGGTACCGGTACCGTAACAAACGGGATTTGGATACCGATACCGGTACCGGTACCGGGAAATCGGGTTTTTCCCGTTTTTATTCGGGAATTTTCCGATTTGGTACCGGTCCCGTACCGAATTAGTGGTCCCGATTTTTTTTTCACCTTATTTCGTAGTCCCGGTACCGTACCGTATATCGGGAACGGTACCATTTCGGTACGGTACCGGTACGGTTCCAGTTCGGTTTCGGGATTCGGGTCTAAATGCTCATCCCTAAACTAAACAATTATTAACAGAATGATAGTCATTCCTCATTCCCATACCAACAAACCAAACACACCCTGACACACATATTTTCTCTCTACCAAACATGTCCTTAATTTGAATAAACTGGATCCGGATCAAGTCAACATAAAGTTAAACCTCATCCCTTTCGTTGACTGCGCTTTCAAACCCTCAAACGGTATCCAATCTCGATCTGTTATTTCACACAAAACAATACACATCTTAATAATTGTTTCTTTTTATTAAAATTGGTGCTTGTGCAGGTTGACTAGATCTAACAAAGTTTACTTTTATCAACATCTCGTTAATTAATTATGTAAGTACTTGCTTTTATCAAGTTTTTTAATTTGTGTCTTTTAGTAAATTTTTTATGATGTTTTTATTATCAGATTGATTAGTTTATACTTCTAGATTAGATGCTTTTTTTTTTTTAATAAGAATGATTTTATGATGCTTTTAGTAGTTTAGGGCTCGTGTAATGGAACCTCGAATAACTGTCATTAAGGATCGAACGCTACGATAGTACGATGTACATTTTGGAGGTGGTTAGGGAAAGGGTTTGGAAATGGTCATGAGGATATCCCTTGTAGTGAATAGGGAATACGCGGAAGTTAGAATATAGTTATGAGGTGGATGGTTATATAGTTATGTGCATAGAGTAGTGAAATGAACGTGGCCCGAAGATTCGGAAGATTGTCCGTGGACGAATGGTAACTATTAACAACTTTTTTTTGGTTATTATGAGGACGGTTTTGTTACTAAGTAAGAATATGAACAAAAACAAGACACGCATCTTTTTTAAGGAGCAGAAGAATGCAGACGTGCAGCAACCTGCAATCTGCAAACAAGTGAAAGTTTAAACCATGAACCAACTACCTGCAGCTTAAAGCTAAATGCCACAACTAAGACCCGAAAAGCGTACCCAGCAACTCAATTAGATAATGAAACCTGGCCTGCCAGCAAAGATATTTACTAACCATGAATCGACTCGGTGTACCACGTTAATCTTCTTAACTATTTTCAGTAGGATTGTGACACCAAGCGTTCTGAGTCATGTAAAACGTCTTAAAATTTCTAGACACCTTGAATTTTGCCAAATGGATATGAAATTCCAGATTTTATGGACTTGAAAACCAACTATTTTTGCTACCCCCAAATGAAGTACGGTGTTGACCAATTTATGGCTTTACAGACTTTCCTTTGCTTGACCAAGACACTGCCATGCCCCTCCCCATCAGGAGTATTCTGTATCCATGACTAAAACTTAGTAGAGTGGACTCATATTCCACCACATGAAGACCTTAGACTATAAAGGCACCACACTCTTGCAATTGGACCAAGCAATGCAAGACTCCGACGCCGTCTAGAAACCAAACTACCTCTGTGTGCGTGCAATTTTTTGTTTAGGTGATTTTTTATGTGCTATGGTGTTTAAAGCTTCCAAATTGTCCATAGTAAGTCCCTCGGGTCTTGACACCACCTTCAACACATATATATATCACCGTCCAAACCCCTCTATCATTGAGCGACACACTAGTACTGTTGTCAAGGCAACACAACCCTGGAAACCTTTCTCCAAATCTATAAATATCCCACCCTCTCAAAAGCTCATTTGAGCTACCATTCCCACTTTGTTACCTAAAACACCAAAATTACCCGAATCTCCAACCACCCACCCTATTATAAATTCATAATTATGTTCCTCTACTTGCTATTATGCACTATAGAGCATCGTCATGGCCTTTTTATATATTATAGGACTTGCGTCTGCTAATAGCCCAGTCAGTTATTTGGTGAAGAGGAATTACTTGAATCAAAGTAACCCCAGTTAAGCACTTGCATGTCTTTCCAAATTCCACTGCAGTTGACCGTATTCATCAATCTATCAAAATCGATAATATGGTACTGTGGTGGGCCTGACACCAGATAGAGTGTCCCAAACAATGTTCTGAAAGGCTCAAGGCGCACTAAGGCACAAAGGGGGGCAAAGAGCCTCAAGTCGAGGCGCATTCTAAGGCGCGGGATTCATGAATGCGAGGCGCACTGAATACATTAAGGTTTTTATAACATATGTGACCATTTATGTAGATTAAATAATACAAAATAACATTAAAATACTAATACATGACATATATTGCCATTATAAAGATTAAAATGGATCATTTGTCACTTCTCAAACGGATCAACTCTTTCATTTGATGACTTATATAGAGATTAAAATCCATATCATACTAAATATGCTTGTATCCTACACTTGTAGACTTACATCTAACAAAACTCACAATTTAACCCAAAATATCAAGCAAGCAACGTATTAATATTCAAGGCACAATGCCACATTTTCATGATAATATGTCGTAAAGAAAATATTTAATGAAACAAAGTAACTTCTTAAATAAAATTTCAATCAATAAAATAAACATAAAATCAATTCAAATTTACAAATCATACAAGTACTCACCATATGACTTAAAAGGCCCATGCATATAACTTATAAGGCCCGTGAATCTTATCTTAATATTTAGAAAAAAAGCCCAAAAACCCGTTACATCTCCGAGGCGCAAAAATCCCTAAGGAGCAAAGGCGCAAAAATCCCCAAGTCGCGCGATTTTTGTGGGATTCATGCATGTCGTGAGCCTCGATTCAAAAAAATCCCTAAGGCTAGAGCCTCGTGCGATTTAGCGCTAAGGCGCGATTTTTAAAACTCTGGTCCCAAATACTAGAAATGTAGAATTAATCACTTTTTTTCATCATTAACTAGTTCAGATCTCTTATGCTGCTCATTTGGCACACAAGCTAAACCACGTTTCATTGTTTTGCACCTTTATGTGCGAACTTTTTGCCTTGTGATGATGTACTTGGATTTTAATTTCCCTTATATAACTTCATTGTTCTACACCAGGGCGGATGAAGAACCAGTTGACCAGAAGAAGTACTTTGAAGATTCATGCAAACCCAAGTGTGTTAGAGCTTGGCTCGAGTATCAGGTTTTATTCTGATTCCAAGTTAGCCAATGAAACTGTATTTCATGGTAATTTTATTAACATGCTTATTGACCATACAATATGACCTTCATACAAAGGTCAACACCAGAAACTTTCATAGTTAATTACTGATTTGAGCTTTAAGTAAGTTGCAAGTACAGAGCTGAGCTTGTCATCTCAAAATTATCATGGATCATTTAATTGAGGTGACATCTATCCTAAAACTAGTTTTCATGAGCTCATGAATCATGAAATGACGTGTGCTGAAACTATTAGTATACGAGGTGTTTGGATTTTTTTTTTTTTTGAAACTGGTCATTGCGACTTGCACCTGCAAATGGCTGCAATAATCAGTTTTTGATGTCTGGATAAATATGCATTCTGCTTCCAACTGTTTAGGGGATATTTAGTTTTGGATAATCACTATACCAGTTGCAACAAAAGTGATTATCCAAGGGTAGAATAAATTTTACTATCTACCTCCTTTGTAATCAAATGTGAGACCTTAATTATCTGTTTCGCTATCCGTCTGCTTTTGTCGTCATATATCATTTTTGGCTCATATATCTGTATTTCTCAGATCAAACTTTTGTAATTCTATAAAAGCCTCATTTACGATATTATTTTATCACAACTTCAGACAACAAATGATACAACCAAACACTATTTTTTAACCCTCCTTTTATTACAGCTGATTATTAAATATCACATAATCTCTTTATAACAAAACATCTGACATGCCAAATACCCCCTGATCATGTTTTCTAACTGTTTGGACTGCTGGGTTTCTTAATCAATTCTGATCCACAGGGATGCGTTAAAAGGGTTGAGGCAGATGAAACCGGGCACAAGCATTGCACGGGGCAGTATTTTGACTATTGGCAGTGTGTTGACAAATGTGTAAGCTTATTTTTCTATCCCCGTATATTGAGACGATCTAGTTGTAAAGATTTTTCATTTCATCTGATACTGAACCTTGTGTGGCTGCAGGTTGCACCTAAGTTATTTGAGAAACTCAAGTAAAGCAATAATTTCGTTAAGGATTGTCAAGACTGTATTGTAATAATTATGATGCCCCGTTTGTTTTTACAAAATCGATTATGCTGAAAAATCAAGACTGAGTTGAACATTAATGCAAGCGACTTCTATGGGGATGTATTTGATGGTTTATTCTTCGCTTTCAAATGTTCTTATCTTTTATGCTCATTACTCGTATCCAAAGATTTCATCTGAAATTGAGTGGGCACTCCATGCCAAGGAAGATTATCAATGGCTTAAAAGGGCTTTTAATTGCCCATATAAACCTCTTAAGTTAAATAACCGTTTAATTAAGATAGTTAACTAATTTGGTCGATAAACTTTTGATCGTTACGATCAAGAGTGTTCATAGTTCAGTTAGATTTGGGGAGTCTGGAAACTATAACCATGTTTTATGTGGCAGCCTGGCAGGCATGTTTGCCAATCCGAACTCGACTAAAAGGCGAGGTACTCGAACTGAAAAATAATAGATATAGTGGATTTGGTAGGTAAAAGTGAATTCCCGACCCATGAGAACGATTTTATACTTCTGTCGTTACCCAAACTCATCATACACCAACTTTTTTTTTTCCTTTCATTTCTTTACTTGTACTATTTTTCTCATTATAATCTGGCTATTCTATTTTTCCGATCTTTTCTGAACACTCGAATTACATAACGATTATTCTTTATTCAAACCGCTAACGTATTGAGTTATCGGATAGTTTAACTATGTATTTTGGGTTAGCAATAAAACATTGATGAAAGTAGTCAAAACTCAAAAGTATTTATTTAAAGTAATAGACATTTAACATGAAATATTCTAATGGTATAAATACTTAAAGTTAAGAAATTGGCTTAAACGAAAAATTTAGAGTTACAGATGAAAGCATTTAAGAAACAAACAAAGTTAATTCAATAAGGAAACTACATAACACCTTTTGCATGTTATCTTTGTCTCCATTGTAACCCAAAAACCTTTATTATGATCTTCAAAATACTCCATCCGTTTCAAATTAATAGTCCATGTTTCTTTTTTTGAGAAATTTAATTGTTCACTACTAAAAATAGATAGAGAAGTTTGATCGAGTTTACCATATTACTCTTAGTTGTATTTAATGTTACAAAATTTAAATAAGAAATTAATTAATGTGACTTTTGCATTATATATAAAAACACAAAACTGTCAGCCTTGAAATACTGGTTATTTCATTTTTGTTATACTCGTTAATTAATTATTCCCGTTAGTTGTAGCATGAAGTTTTTTTTTCTTCATTTTTATGATTTATAATTTATAAATTTGTATAATATTACAAAAACTATTAAGAAAATGACATTATAGTAGGATCTTAAGATCCTAATCCGATCTTACGATCACGATCTTACAAAAACAAAAATGATCATCGGTAAAATCCCGATCTTAAAAACCTTGCCCTAGCATTTCTTTCTTATACTTGTGTGAAAGAAAACAAAAAAAGTAAGTAAAGAAAATGGAGGGAAAACAAAAGACGGAGATAAAATAAACTTTAATCACCACACACTTCTTTATAAAAAAAACAAAACATAAAAAAAGTCAAAAAAACACAAAACACACACTTTCCCTCACACACAAACACATTGGCGCTCAAATGACAACAACAACAACAACAGATCCCGCCGTCACGGAATGGGAAAACCAATCAAAGCTCTACGAAGCATACAACGAACTACACGGGCTGGCACAAGAATTCGAAACCCCATTTGATGCACCTGCTGTGTTAGTTGTGGGCCATCAAACTGATGGCAAATCTGCTTTGGTTGAAGCTTTGATGGGCTTTCAGTTTAACCATGTTGGTGGTGGGACTAAGACACGTAGACCGATTACGCTTCATATGAAGTTTAACCCGGACTGTGATGAGCCTGTTTGTTGGCTTGTTAGTGACACTGATAGCTGTGTCTCCGTTGAAAAGTCTTTGCAACAAGTGCAGGTTGGATTTGGTTTATACATATTTTTTTCTTTCTAGAAATGTAGTAGCATTTTGACAGGGCCGTCTCGTTGTTTTCGGTGGCCCTAGGCAATAACAACAAATAGGCCCTAATACACTTGAAATTGCATATGAACTTGAATTATATGACTCATACATGTTTAATATTATACGTATTTATATGCAAAACTAATAGAAATATGGCCCCTATTGCACACCCTTCTGAGACCCCTCTGCAATTTGTTAATGTTTAAAACGGGTGAGGTTTTGTGTGTTTAGTTTACCCGAGGGGGTTTTGATGTACATGGCCTAATTGGGGTATTCCTGTGGCCATTTCCGACACTTTCACCGGCGAACCTCATTTTTAGTCCATTTTCGTATTCTTAGGAATTTTGTTTGGTATTTTTTTCTAACATTATCAAATAACCAAAGGGGTATTGCATTCCTCTGGTGCAAACACACATTTGTTGACCCAGTCAAGGAGGGGGAGGGCCTCTTTGAGAAAATGACCTTGTGCAATACCAACTCCTGCCGAAGGGTCACTTGGCACCAACGGGTGCATGGGGTCAGGGTTTCTTCCCCCTAAATATTAACCTTTTGAGAATAATTAAATGCCATGTCATCATGTTAGTAAATGAAGAAAGTTCAACAGTCAATGAGTGACACAGGACTAATGTGAAAGTATGTCAATATTACGGAGTATATGGAGTTTGCCTCTAGAGATATAAGACAGATTTAGTGTATAGGTGACTGCTTAAGGTAAGTTATGTAAATTGATGTGATTAACTCGACATGAAGTAACATTCGCTTGTTCCATCTTTTATCAGGTATAAAATGCTGAACTATGATTATGATATGTCTCTGTAGTTAACAATTGTGTTTGGTTTTCTGTTTTTAGTTAGGGGGTGTTTGTTTAACCTTAGTTTTTGGGCTTATGAGCTAATTTAACTCGGTTTGTATTTCAGAAGCCCATTTTTTCTAGCATAGTTATTGACTTATGAACTTATGAAGACTTAAAGATGGAAAATAAGGTCACTGGCTGAAAAATAAGCCAGAAAAAAATGATCTTATGAAATATAGGCCGACTCAAATAAGCTCATAAGCCCAAAAATAAGCTTGAACAAACACCCGTTAAGTTTAAGTGGAAGATCCATGGTTACGTGTCGTTAAGTCTGGATATATTTATCACGACCAAGAGTTGAAAATGTGGAGGAAATAATTGTTATTTGTATTTAATGACATGTGGAAAATCAACCTAATAATTTTCTTTTTCTAATGGAATTTGAAACAGACAAGGTGATCACATTTTTCCTGTTTTTGGTTTTATTAATCATCATACATGTAATAAATCAGTGCTGACTCAGTGATATCGAAGTTTAGTGCATGTCTTTGCGTAAAAACTTTAGTCAATGTTATGTCTAAGTGCACTGATCAGTATCTGTAGCAATGATATTACCATCTAAACATACTAGATATTATGGTTGACAATGTTATTCGACCCTTTTTCTGACAATAAATAGGAATACATTGAAGCTGAAAACATGAGACTGGAGCGTGAAACTTGTCAGTTTTCTTCTAAGGAGATAATTGTTAGAGTGGAATACAAATACTGTCCAAATCTTACTATTATAGACACTCCTGGACTCGTTGCTCCTGCTCCTGGACCGAAAAATCGAGCTTTACAGGTTGGTTGTTTACAATGAAATAATAATATATATGCTAAAATTCGATACCCTTCTATATTTTGCTTTAAAATCTTAAACCCTTAATTTATAGGCTCAATCACGTGCTGTTGAGTCCTTAGTGCGTGCAAAAATGCAGCATAAGGAGTTCATTGTATTGTGCCTCGAAGATTGCAATGACTGGAGCAATGCAACTACTAGAAGAGTAGTAATGCAAGTATGTGAAAACTAAATTTTATTAATATTTTGTTAGTATTAGAAATGAGATGGTATTTGTGGAGGCTAAATCTTATACGAGTAATGAATTATTTGCAGATTGATCCTGAACTTTCCAGGACTGTCGTTGTCTCAACAAAACTCGATACAAAAATACCTCAATTTGCACGTGCTTCAGATGTTGAAGTTTTTCTTGCTCCACCATCATCTGTGCTTGATGGTTTCATGCTTGGTGATTCACCCTTTTTCACATCTGTACCTTCTGGACGAGTTGGTTCAGGACCTGAATCGGTTTACAGATCCAATGATGAGTTTAAACAGGTATTGCTTTATATGCTTGAGCATTGTTTGTTGTGTATCATCTTATCAAGATGGAACTCACGAATCCATACACAGGGACATACTGTAAGGGATATATTAGATATCCATTTCAAAAGTGATGATGTCATATTGTAGAAACTAGAATCAGATAATCAGCTATAATAACATGGATGTAGAATATCTAACGTTTGTATGCGCTTCTGATATATCGAGTTGCAATAATCAGATTGTTAGTTTTTTTAAGGTACCAGATTGTTAGATTCTGAGTATATATATTGCAAATTTTCTTTGTGCAGCCAAACAATAAAAATTGCTAATTACGACTAAAAAAATATTCCATTCTTCCAAAACATAAATCCAAACATCCCTTTAATAACATCTAAATATATCTGCTCCAGTCGACCAACTGTAAATGTGAAAAAGATGAGCAACCGTTTTTCCATTGTTGTAGGCTATTTCTTTAAGAGAGATGGAAGATGTTGCATCCTTAGAGGAGAAGCTTGGTCGGTTTCTATCGAAGCAAGAAAGAAGCAGAATTGGAGTGAGCAGCCTTAAGTCATTCTTGGAAGAATTGCTGATGAAAAGGTATAAGTTTATTCTTATAGCTGTCAGACTAGAACCAGTTTGACCAGCTTATTCATTGTTGTTTACCTTTATGGTGTTTCAAGGTATATGGATAGTGTTCCCTTGATCATTCCACTTCTTGAGAAAGAGGGTCGTGGTACAACACGGAAGCTAAATGACATAAATCAGGAACTCAGGTTTGAAGATATAACCTTTTTAGCTACATGTTTCTTTAAGAAACTCTGTAATGAGAAAAGAATAAAGGTTTACATCTCAAAAAAATGTACGTTATGTATCATCTGTATCTGTGTAATATAAGTGTACTGTTTTTTGCTATGTGTCCTTAGTACTTTAGATGAAGTTAAACTAAAGGAGAAAGGAAGAGCTTTTCATGATCTTTTCTTGACCAAGGTTTTATCTACTAAGACCTTCATAAATCATAACTCTCTTGAATGTTACTTGTTCTAACCCGTGTTTCATCTCATAATTTTTGTTTTGTTTCGTAGTTATCACTGCTATTGAAAGGCACAGTTGTTGCACCTCCTGATAAATTTGGTGATTTGATAGTCTAGACTTTTAATGAACATTCTAACTAGTGATTATTGACTTTTGATTAACATCCTAATTCTTTGGTTTGTCATCATTGTAGGGGAAACACTACAAGATGAGAGGGTTAATGGTGGGGCGCTTATTGGTATTGATGGCTCTCAGTTTCCGCTCAAGTTAATACCTGTAAGCTATATAAATCCGTATCCCATATCTTTTTTAGCATAGTTAGTCAATGCTGATGATCATTCAGTATTTTCAATAGAAGTTCTAAATGAATGATGTGGAAATAAAGTGATTGTCAAAAAGTTGCAAGCAAATAATTGTATTCGATGATTAACTTCTTGCCTTGTCGAGTGGTCGTTCTTTCCACACTTCTTGTTTGGACTTCTGTCACATGTGAACCTTTTTTTCCCTTGTATCCAGAATGCAGGTATGCGTTTATATGGAGGCGCTCAATATCATCGTGCTATGGCAGAATTTCGGTTTGTTGTCGGAGGGATCAAATGCCCTCCAATTACACGCGAAGAAATTGTAAATGCATGTGGAGTTGAAGATATTCATGATGGAACAAACTACTCTAGGTTCCTCCCATTTAATTTTCTATCTTTGTTACCAGTTCATTTTTATTAGCTTAAAACTCTGTAACTTTGTCTTTTGAAACTCTAGGACCGCATGTGTTATTGCTGTTGCAAAAGCTCGTGATACTTTCGAGCCGTTTCTCCATCAGGTACTGAATCTTTAGTTGTTCTCGTTAGATCTTTATCTTTTACTAAGATTCTCAGTTTTGGTACAGTTGGGCAGTCGGCTTCTTCACATCCTGAAGAGATTGCTTCCCATCTCTGTTTATCTTCTTCAGGTAACGGATCTGTTGATTA
This sequence comes from Artemisia argyi, assembly GCA_030686995.1. NCBI lineage: Eukaryota > Viridiplantae > Streptophyta > Magnoliopsida > Asterales > Asteraceae > Artemisia > Artemisia argyi. The sequence continues at coordinate 67,193,373 of CM060676.1, read as the reverse complement.
TAATATGGTACTTCTTTTTCTTAAGCACCTGAATATAGTTGCTGTAATTATATTTGACACTTGAATTACTGATCAAAAGTCTTTGGGTCAACGCAACTCGAAACTATTTTGACCCGTTACCCAACCCATTCATTTTGCCACCTTCACATATCATGTCTTATTTCTCTACCTGTTTTATGTTTGCAACAGAAAGAGGGAGAATTTCTTAGTGGCCATGAAGTTTTCCTGAGACGTGTGTCAACTGCCTTCAACAACTTCGCTGAATCCACCGAAAGATCATGCCATGAAAAGTAACTAAATAACTTCATATTACCTTATCTTGTTCACTTAATGGTCTTATTTAATTTCTTGAACTTGTTTACAGATGTATGGAGGATTTAATAAGCACCACCCGCTACGTGACTTGGTCTCTTCACAATAAGGTTGTGAAGGACATGTATATGCAACCTAAATGTATTGCTTCCTTCTAATCTTATCAACTTTTAATTATTTTGCAGAACCGAGCTGGACTACGCCAATTCTTGGATTCTTTTGGTGGAGCGGAACAACCTGGTAACAATTTATCTTCCTAAAGTTCTCAATAATGTTCGTTTGGTTTGGTAGCTAGTGAATCAGTGATGAACATGTTATTAAGACCTAGTTTGTACCTATCATATTCATTTTATAGTTACATTTTCCCTGTTTTGTTTATATGGTGCGAGAAGAATAAGTTGTGGATCTCATGTAGAATTTGTGCATCCAAACACCCACTAAGATCCACAAAATGAAGAACAAGTTGAGACGAATGTTAGAAAAGAGAACAAAAATACAAAAACCTAGGACATGAAACACATTGTATTTTTTTTGTCTCAGGTACTGACTCAAGCACAAGTGTTCAGACCACAGAAACAAGATTGGCCGATCTTTTAGATAGCACACTCTGGAACAGGAGACTCGCCCCATCTTCTGAACGTATTGTTTATGCTTTGGTACAACAAATATTTCATGGCATCAGAGAATATTTCTTGGCTTCAGCTGAATTGAAGGTAAGGATTCATGTTATATCAATCATTCAATAGCAGCTTCAGCATTCGTTTATAGCTAAATACAAGTTTTTACATAAATTTGTAATGTTTCTTGCAGTTCAATTGCTTTTTCTTAATGCCGGTTGTAGACAAATTGCCTGCACTTCTCCGAGAGGATCTAGAATCTGCATTTGAGGATGATCTAGACAATGTTTTTGACATTACTAATCTCCGCCATTCACTTGGGCAGCGGAAACGGGAAACCGAAATCGAGATGAAGCGGGTATCTTTATATCTTCTCATCCCCATTCTCAATGTGTTCATATAATCTTGATTATGGGTGTCAAGTTGGGTTGTGTGGATAATGGGTCAAAACGGGTTCAATCTTTGTAAGTGTCATACTATCATTTTCTATGGGCAAGGCGGGTTGGTGTGGGTTTTTTTTCCCTGTAAAATCTGAAACCAATACGCTGATTAAAAAGTTATAATGACAATAATAATCCAACTACCTGAACGGAATTCTTTTAGAAAGTTGATGTGTAAGAAAGACTTTGGGATACTTACTCGTTTGACCTGTTCCCCCATTTAGCTTTGTGTGTGTGTGTGTGTGTGTGTGTTCAAATAAAACACAACCCATGCTGACCCATTCGTAAGTAGATGAGTCAAATTTACTGTCTATAATCTTTAGTAATCTATTTTTAAGCTAAACGGTTTGATGTTTGCATCTCTGCAGATACAAAGGCTTAAAGACAAATTTAGAAAGATCCATGAGCAGCTTAGTTTGCATCAAGTGATCCCATGAGCATGACTTGTTCTTCATTATGTGAGCTTAGGCACCTGTTATCTCAACTTCTGGTAATTTATAACCTGATTGTTTGCAGTATTTTGTGTATAAACATACAACAGCAGCATGAAGAATGTGATTTGATGCATAATTCAAATATATTAGAGCCATGAATTTGTTGTTACATTGAAAGTTATTGCCCTCAAGTGATCCAAAACGGAAGCATGAGCAGATTATTTACGTGTAGAAAATGCATATTTTTTTGTATTGCGCCCCATATCACTAATAAATAAAATCAAGGTACGCTCGACGGTCATGAAGGTTGATGGCTTCTATGATGTACTCGATAGTTTCCCATGCTTTTTGATAATCGGTCTTTTCCAAAACGTGTACCACTTGAATGATTTTATTTTAAATCATTTGTCATGTCAATGGACCAATGGAATCTATTCCATTTTGAAATGGTATAAGCATGAAAGTTTACATGTTATATACAAGTTTTATTAAAATTCAGACCAAAGATAATCTAAAACGGTCACGGGATACCCACGCTAGGCCATGTCAAAAGATTCAACTTGGAAAAAACCTCATTCATTTACTTGTTACAGAGATATTCTGAATAACTAGTCATTGTGTGATGCTTACTTAGCTAAACAGTTAATAATCCTAAACAATCTGTAGACTTGCCCTCCCCGAGTCCTTTGTCGTTGTATATATTTGTTTTATCCCATGAAATGTTTGTCACATATTATTCAGTGTTTCTTTTATAGTCTTACTCTAAAATAAAATTCTGAAATATGCTTAAAATCCACTATTCTTGATGAGTTTTTATTGGATATGAATTGTTTGATAATCAGTAATCTAATTTATCAAATTAGGTGTTAATCATGGTGAGACTGGAAGTGACATCCCACATCAACACTAAGATTGGATCACCTACAACTTTGTCAGTTTTGATTACCCATTTTATATAATCTTACAACAATTCCCCAAGAGTAGTCTCTACTACTCTCTAGCAGTAAGGGTTTGAGAATATGAGATCCCAAGTTTGAAATCAATTGTTGCAACTCTTTCGAGCCACAAGATATAACCATGTACTCAAGAATCGCGGAGAGTTGCTAATTTACCACGCTCGATGGGTCTTACGTGATGATATGCGAATGCAGAAGTGGCGCAAGTTGAGCTTCCTCTTAAAAGTACAACCCTGGATAGATTTAATAGAATTAAATCTAAAACCATCATATTACATAATTAAAACATATAGGATTCTAGTAAAAAGTTTACATAAATATTAAAAAATTGTTCCTGTAAAAAATCAAAATTAAAACCTCATGTGATACATGATCATGCTATTTCTAATGAAAAGTGACATTGACATACAACTTAGTTAGAAATCCATAAGCATCAGATGGGACACCTCTATCAACTTGTCTTTCCCCAACACCACTAAAACACAAATTCATCATCCACACTCCAACATGTTATGAGTATATTAACGCATATAATGTGTATCATGATTTTCAACATTTTCTTTTTGCAAATGCCGGCATTTTATTTCAACCAAGCAAAAGATATGTATATATAGAAAAATTAAGCATAATACAAAAGGGCCCAAACATGAACCCAAATACGGCCGAAGCCCCACTCAACAATCTACACATTATACATATGTGCATACCATTAATTAGTAAAGTGACGGCCTGTGGACACCTACTTTCTCACAAAAAGTTTAAGGTTGAAATGCCCTTTGGTAAAGGAATAAGTCATTTGCAGTGATACCTCGATTAGACCTTATACATTTGAGCCAAAGACTCGCTCATTCAAAGTAACATGTGCATGAAAAACTTCATTCGTTTATCATTTTCCATTTACAGCATATCACTACTAAAGACCAAGTTGGGTGATATAAGCTGTATATGGAGAAGTCAGAACTCAGAAGAGGACACAATTTGAACCATAGCATTTGTTTTACCCGACATGTCCCACACTATTGGCTACTATTGCAAAAACAATCTCAAGTATACATGTAGGCATGTAGCCGCTATTACTAGATACATTTTTTTTTGTAAGTTATCAATGATAGTCGCGCGGTGCATGATAAACGAGTAACAAACATCTCACACGTTGAGCATAGTTTCCTTAGTATTTGTTAGAAAGTTTCAATGTAACACGATTCAGGAAACTTGTTAGCAAGATTCAACCTATTGCGATTCATTAAAATGTAATTATAAAGAAACCTATGCAAATTGAAAAGATGTACAATTCTGCTGAATATATACAAGCAATAATAAGATTGAAGGTAACGGGCGTAAGCCCTCACACCAAAACCACCCCTCACGCGCCACCCCTGTTACCAGGATGCATCCTCACGCGTGATGAGGAGAAAGAAGAGAGATAGAGGTGAGGCCGGTCGCCTCTTGCCCCCCCCCCCCCCCCCCCAAATATCTGCATTCATTTAAAAATAAATAAAATAAAATTACACTACCAATTTTTTACCTATAAATACCTCTACTTCAACATTTTTAAACAATACTTCTCATTTTATATACTCTCATACTCTCAATACCATTTTACTTACAAAATGTCTCAACAACAAACACCCCGACACTCAAAAAATCGACAACAAAACACTTGTCTCAGAAATACTCTATCGTCGAACCAACAAAACAACTTCCGACCACCATCGTTTTTTTAAAGAAACCAACCTTATCAAAACCAACCATACCGAAACCCATATCTACAACAAAACGTGTTTAACCAATACCCACAACAAAACTTGTTTGACCCATACGACACCACCTGCAGCGGTTTGTCACCACAACTTATATTAGGGGTTCATCATCACAACCAAATACAAACCAACCTATGTCTCATAATCATCAATTTCCATTTGAAGAAATATACGAACCTCAATTTTCGGACTCTATGCAAAATACCGCTTGTGAGGACTTTCCCGTTGAAGTCACGACCCCAAAGAAGACGTAAAAAAGACACAAAAAGAGGACGCTTCGAAATGAGGACGAACCCCGGTGCGTTCCATGGACCACTGAGGAAGAATTTGCTGATGACGTATAATCTATATATGGGTCACGAGCCCAAATGATAAACATTACTAAGGCCCAAAACCACCATGCGTGGGCTATTGCAACTTTGGCCGCATCAATAATGGGAACAGATTCACGTAAGCCCAAACCCAAATAAGCTATACACGGTATAGATAAGGATCATCTATCTATGGAATAGATATCCTTACCCGGATAAGCACCATGGGTGCGAAACGTAAGGAGCACGAACCCTACAAGGATTCTGCGCCTATATAAGGAATGACATAACTCTCATTCAAGGTACGATTCACAAACCCTAACTCTTTACGAGAACCCTAAATCGATTACTTACTCTCACGCCGGAGTCTAATCGTGGGAGACAATCCCACGATAAGCCTAACGGTGTTGTTTATTTTCTTAGTGCGCATGTTACAAGTACTAAGAAGCGAATTGGTACGAGAGCAAGAGCCCATAATCAGGAACGCCCAACTTTTGTATCAACAAGTGGCGCCATCCGTGGGACCCTACTAAGAACTAGAATGACAAAGAATAAGAATTCGAGCCAGCGGACTCCGCAGTCAGAAAAACGTGACCCCCAGAGGAAGAATCAACAAGATTCGACCCCTATGCAGGTTGCTGGGACAACCAGCGCACCTGGTCACCAAGAGGCAGGGACAACCCAACCTCTTCCAGCGGTAGAACTACCTGTAAGGACTACCCAAATCACCCCAGTGGTCCCAAGCGTTGAGGAACTCCAGCGCACTCTCTTCACCACTCCTCACCAAACTGTACCCGCAGTGAACAACACTGTGCCACCAGGCGCGCCTAACCGAGATAGGGTGCCCAATACTGAGGTAGACATTCTTGCAGCAACTGAGGACACACCCAATCTAACGTTGGGAAATTTTGTATCCCAAAATTATGAAACCTTAACCGCCCTCATGCAAGAAGAAGCAAGGAAAAGAGCAAGCACGAGCCTACAAGCTCGACTCAATTTTGGTCCTGAACGCGAACCATCACCCCTGCGCCACCCACGAGGAAGACGCGCAGAACGTACCACTATCCATGATAGGCTGGGTACGACATCTGATTCACAATACTCAAAAGATAGCGAGAGGCGCACTAATGTTCACTCCAGACTTGGCAGTCGAGGGATACAAGACCGATTAGGACCTCAGCATTCGCCGAGCCAAGGATCCTCCAAACCTAGGAGTAAGAGGATGCACGACAGATTGGGGAAAAGAAGATCCCCAAGTGAAATTCCCTCAAGCTCTTCTTCTGAAAGAAGCCGGCGCAAGCGCCGCAAAAGAGACTACTCCTCCTCCAGTGACTCCTCGGACAACGAGGATAAAGAAACAGGACATTGGAAGTCAAGAGGAAGACGTCGCGAGGAAGAGAATGAAGATATGTCTCTTCCATGGCGTCGCCAGAAAATTGATGCGTTTACACGACGCATCAGCGATTATTCAGACCGCAAACGCATGCCCACTAATGTAAAAACATATGATGGAACGGGTGATCCGGATGATCATCTAAAAGTTTTCGAATCAGCCGCCACTATCGAAAACTGGCCACAGCCTGTGTGGTGCCACATGTTTAATTCTACGTTAGTAGGGAATGCGCGCACATGGTTTAGCAAACTCCCACGTAGGAGCATCAGTAGGTTTGAGGAATTACGGAAAGCATTCCGCCTCAACTTCACCCAAAGAAAGAAGTGCGCTAAAAATCCTGTTGAACTAGCAAGAATAAAACAGAGCCAAGGGGAATCAACCAGTGCTTTTATGGAACGCTTCAAGGATGAGTGCATACAAGTAAAAGCATGTCCTGAAATCCTAAAAATTTCAGGGTTCATGAATGGGATTAATAACCCAGAACTTATCCGAAAGCTAAATGACAAAGTTCCCCAGACTTTCGATGAGTTAACAAAGTGCACCAGATCCTTTATACAAGGAGAAGCAGCTGATGCGGATAGCAAAAAGGGTTATTCGAACTATAGGCAGCAAGAGCAGCCTAGGGGACAATCCAACAATCAGAATACCAACCGCAGCAGGAATTATCGCAGCGGAAGAGACAATGACAAGTATACCCCTCTCACAAAAACTCCGAGGGAAATATTTGTAACAGAAGGTGCAAACTTCCCAAAACCGCCACCAATGCGCACCGCAGAGGAAAAGCGCATAGGGAATGGATACTGCGAGTACCATGGTCAAAAAGGCCATACAACTAACGAGTGCGTCCAGCTAAGACAACTAATTGAAAAGTTAGTAAGAGAAGGCAGAATGGACCACCTTGTAAAAAACATCAAAGAGGGAAAAGACAAACAAAGGAACGGGGGTAAGAAAGAGCCCCCCAAAGAAAAAGCTGATACCATATACATGATACAGTCATGGCAGCGCAAGATAAAGCAAAAAGTCAGCCAAAAATTCTCTCCAGAAAAAGAGATATCTTTCCCTACTCTAGCTGCGGACAACGCAGTTGTAGAACCTCTAACTATTGAAATACATACGGGAGGACATGATATCCACCGCATGTACATTGACGGAGGGGCATCCACAGACATCTTGTATGATCATTGTTTCAAAAGAATGCGACTTGAAATCCAAAGTCAATTGATACCAGCAACAACGTCATTGACTGGATTCACAGGAGAAAAGATCTGGCCCATGGGGCAGTTACGCTTGCTGGTGGTCGTAGGAGATGAACAACACTCAACCGCAACATGGATAAATTTCATGGTAATAAAGTCTCCCTCACCATACTATGGTATCATTGGGAGACCTGGAATATCATCCATGAGCGCTGTACCATCCACAGCGCATGGAATGCTTAAGTTTCCAGTGGAAGGAGGAGTTGTCACCCTCTATAACACAACAGTACCACCAAGAGAATGCAATGCGGTAACAACTGAAGCAGAGACTATTCCAGAACAGCGCACAGAAAAAACACCAAACCTAAAAGTCGTTATTCATCCCGATTACCCGAAACAACAAGTTTCGATTGGTGGATCTTTATCTGACAAAGGTAAAGCAGCCGTATGCGCACTCTTGCAGAAGAACCTAGACATCTTCGCATGGGAACCAAAACACATGACAGGAGTGCCACGCTCTATCATAGAGCATAAGCTGCAAATCCGACAAGGATATCCCCCAATACGACAGAAGAAGCGCGGCCAGGCTCCAGATCGCGCAAAGGTTATTCTGGAAGAAGTACATAAACTCGTAGACGCAGGCATCATGCGCGAAGTGTACTACCACGACTGGCTCTCTAACCCAGTTATGGTAAAGAAGAGCGATGGCAGTTGGAGAATGTGCGTGGACTTCACGGACCTTAACAAAGCATGTCCACAGGACTGCTATCCACTGCCAGAAATAGACTGGAAGGTAGAATCCCTGTGCGGATACCCTTTCAAATGCTTCCTAGACGCATACAAAGGGTATCACCAAATTCAGATGGCAGTCGAAGATGAAGAAAAAACAGCTTTCCACACCAGTCAAGGAGTGTACTGCTACACAAAAATGCCTTTTGGCTTAAAAAATGCAGGCGCAACATACCAACGACTGGTGGACACAGCTTTCGAGAAACAAGTAGGCCGCAACTTGGAGGTCGACGTTGACGACCTTGTCATCAAAAGCCACACAGAGGATGAATTGGTGCGCGACATCGAGGAGACGTTCAGAACATTGGGATGAATAAACATGAAGTTAAATCCCAAGAAGTGCACCTTCGGCGCAACCGAAGGCATGTTCCTTGGATACTTAATAGAACCCGATGGAATCAAGTCTTGTCCAGAAAAAACAAAGGCTGTTATTGATCTCCCCTCACCGCGCACACTTAAAGAAGTCCAGTCATTGAACGGAAAGTTAGCAGGGCTAAACCGTTTCTTATCTAAGTCAGCAGATAAATCCCTTCCTCTCTTTAAAACGCTCACGAAGTGTACTAAAAAGGGAGACTTTCGCTGGACTGAAGAAGCAGAGGAAGCTTTCCAACAACTTAAACACCATCTGGCATCTCTTCCCAAACTTGTCGCACCACGACCAGGGGAAGAGCTAATCACGTACTTATCGGCAACTCATGGAGCAGTTAGCGCAGTACTATTGACAGATAGGAACTCCGTCCAGACACCCATATATTTTGTAAGCAAAGCCCTGAAGAGGACAGAGACTAACTACAGCGCTATGGAAAAGCTGGTCTTAGCTCTAGTATTCGCAGCCAAAAGGCTGCGCAGATACTTTCAAGCGCACCCAATAGCTGTAATCACGGATCAGCCAATCAAACAAGTTATCTCTAAACCTGACGCATCAGGACGGTTACAAAAATGGAGTGTACTGTTAAGTGAATATAACATCTCATATAGACCGCGTACTGCAATCAAAGGACAAATCTTAGTCGATTTCATCGTGGAGAAGCCAGATAGCGACAGTCCAACATCTGCAACCAAAACATATCTACAGGAACCCTGGATTCTGTTCATAGATGGGTCCGCATGTGTAGATGGATCAGGCGCAGGCCTTATTCTCACAAATCCAGAAGGTATGGAATTCACCTATGCGCTGCGCTTTGAATTCACAGCCACAAACAATGAGGCAGAATACGAAGCCCTACTAGCCGGACTACGCATCGCAATCCAAATGGATGTACGCAACCTGGAAGCAAATGTAGATTTTCGGCTAGTCGCTAACCATGTGCTAGGTGAATATGAAGCCAAGGATGAGCACATGATCCAATACCTGGAAAAGACAAAGTCCTTGATCAAAAACTTCGACAGGTTCACAATAAAACAGGTGCCCAGAGGAGATAACAGGAAGGCTGATGCGCTCAGTAAGATCGCATCCACAAGCTTCGCGCACCTCTCAAAACAGGTATTGGTAGAAACCCTAAAAAACAAGTCAATCTTAGAGATGGAGATATCCACAGTGATAGATGAACAAGATCCTACATGGATGACACCTATCATTGAATTCATCAGCAAGGGAATCTCCCTTTCAAGAGCAAAAGGGGTCAGGATGTGGCGAGGCTGCGCGAACACGGGAATTTGCAGCTGCGATACATCAGGCTTCAAGAAGTAATCTGGTTGCGCCTCTGCATCCTCTAAAAGGTGGCGCTCCAAAGTCAACCCCGCCATAAGTACATCTATGGGGTTGTCTTGGTCGCGCTCCAACTTGTTAATGTGCGGCAACTCGAGGACTTTCAACCCCGCCATAGCCTGCATCAACTCATCGTATGCAGCCGCATTATAACCAGGGACTTCTGCCAAGTCCTTGCTCAGAAGCTTGGCCTCATGGAGATCCTCCATAGCCTGCGACTTTCCACGCGCCACCGCACAGTGAACCACCTTCCCAAAGGCGTCCAACACCTCTTGGGACTCAAGAGTGCCCATAGCTGCCAGGCGCAGCCCGTGACTAATCAACCACCTACATCAACAAAGACAATTTGTGTTAAGAAAAATCATAGCAACAAAAAATATTATAAAGAAGAAGAGTAAAAAGGAAATACCTGCGCTCAGCAATGGTCGACATCAAATGAGGGTATAACTCCTCATCGTACTCGATGCTCAGGCCGCGCAGCTTGTTCTCCTGAATTTGGATGATCTTCTCCATATCCTCCTTGAACTTGGCGATGTTAGTAAAGTGCTCCGCCTTCTTCTCCTCCAAGAATCGCACGGCCCAAGTCATGTCAGACTTATAATGATGAAGCTGCCCGCGCGCCTGCTCCACCTCAGCCAGTGCGGACAACTTCTCATGGGTGACCTTCTCAGTGTACACCCTGGAGGACTCCAACTCCGCCTACGCTTCCGCTAGCTGCGCACGGAGCCTAGCTATCTCCTCATCCTTCTGGGCGAGAGTACTGCTCTCCCCGACATACCTCTTCTTCAACTGAGCCACCAGCTCAGCCTGACGCGCAGTAGTCACAGCCAACTCATCCATCAACTGCTACGCCTCTCCACCCTCATCAACCTTGGCTTTCCCCTCCTTGTTTTCATTCTGCGGAGAGGAAACCACATCCACGAAGACTCCATCATTCTTCGCGGCATCATCCCTACAATACATGAAGACGACAGTTAGTACATATTGCGACAAGTAATATACAAGAAACATAATAGAGACGCAGATACTTACAGAAATGGAGAGGCCTCGGCAGCCTTCTTATCCGCGCCAGGAGCGGATGTCTCCTCCTCCGCGGACGACTCCGCATCCCCAATGAGGTAGCGTCGTCTCTTCTTGGTTCCACTGCTCCTAGCCTCCCCTTTGCGCTTAATATTCTGCGCCACCTCCTCCTTCAGCACCTCCTCAGGTTTGAGGATTTCCACACTGTCAGAAGACTCAGTGCGTGCCTCCTCCTCTTGTGCCATCTCCACATTTGGCGCCACGCTCTGAACAGGCGTTACCTAGAGAGGCGGCGTATTCTCAGGAACAACCTCCGGCAGCACTGTCAAATGGCCCTCGGTCGCCTCCAGTAGTGGCTGCTCACCCTCCCTCAGAGGACGCACTCCCACAGTCACCTGCTTCGGTTTCTCCAGCTTAACAACGGCAAACAGATCCATCTCTGCGCATATAAACAAATAACAAAGAAGAAGGGATTAGTTATTAAAGGTGCGCATATAACAAGACTTACGTATTTGAAGGAGAAGGGACGAACACCCACCCCGGCCTTCCTCATCTATAAAGGTTGGCACCTTGTCAGCAGCGCCGAAGTAATTGCGAATCAACCCCATATGCACCAAAAACTCCTCCGGATAAGGGTTAATGGCTATGCGGTTGGCATCAAGAGTCTGCTCATCGGTCAGCCTATAGGAACCGGGTGCGGGGCGCCCATCCCTTGGCAAGGTATCCTGAGTATAAAACTCAAAGGGCGATGGAAAAACCACGTCATCAACCCAGAAAAAATGCTCCCTCAAATGTCTAAGGGAGTCTACCTTCTCAGTGTAACACTGAAGCGCCCCCGGGCGCTTCGCGAAAGACACCCATCCATTTGACCACGTTGTGTGGTAAAAGACACGGAACAAGGCTACGGTCGGCTCTATCGCCAGTAAACGGCAGTTTACTTCAAAATTCGACACCTTAGCCGCACCTATACAGTGCAACTGTGAGATGTGGAGGCGATAGTGGTTGAGCAAATCGCTCAGAAAGATAGATATCGGTACGCGGTAATTCGCGTACTCGAAGAAGCGCGTGTATAATCCTATTTTCCCTTCGGGGAAATCGGCTATACACGCGTCAACATCTGGAGCCTCTGGACACACATCCAGAGGAATGAAGTAATCAGAGGTAAACTGAGTAACATCATTCTCCGTCATCGCAGAGTGAAAGTCCTCTAACTGGGCAACCATTTTCATTAATTCACTGAAACACGCACACAAAAATTACCTAAAAGAAACGAGTACTTTCTTTGCAAAAATACGCTTTTAAAAAAGTGAGCAAAGGTGAGTGTGTGTTTTTACTGTGTGTTTTTGTAAAAATGGGGCGGTGACTATTATATAGGGAGTAAAAAACCCTAGATGATGTCCACGTGGATCCCACTCACAAAAACGTGTGGTTAGAACCGAAACGGTACATGCACTTTTTCCTGATTTACGAGGGCCACGTGGACACAACCCCCGATTTCCGAGGTATTTCCTTGAACTATCTAGGACCAAGTACATTGCACTCCAAAAATGGGCGGCAATATTTCAATGTTCTCCCGCCACGCTTACCGCTGTTAAGATTAGTCTAGCATCCGCGGCTACGAGCCGCGCACACTAGACTGGGGGGATATGATGACGTATAGTCTATATATGGGCCACGAGCCCAAATGATAAACATTACTAAGGCCCAAAACCACCATGCGTGGGCTATTGCAACTTCGGCCGCATCAATAATGGGAACAGGCTCACGTAAGCCCAAACCCAAATAAGCTATACACGGTATAGATAAGGATCATCTATCTATGGAATAGATATCCTTACCCAGATAAGTACCATGGGTGCGAAACGTAAGGAGCATGAACCCTACAAGGATTCTGCTCCTATATAAGGAATGACATAACTCTCATTCAAGGTACGATTCACAAACCTTAACTCTTTACGAGAACCCTAAATCGATTACTTACTCTCACGCCGGAGTCTAATCGTGGGAGACAATCCCACGATAAGCCTAACGGTGTTGTTTATTTTCTTAGTGCGCAGGTTACAAGTACTAAGAAGCGAATTGGTACGAGAGCAAGAGCCCATAATCAGGAACGCCCAACTTTTGTATCAACAGTTGCGTTGTGCAAAGGTTGGGTTCATGTATCCGAAAATATCGTCCTTGGTAACACGAGGAGGGAGAAAGGGTTTTGGATTGCGGTTTTAGAATATGTAGAGAGAAAATTAAAGGTAACCGGTCGTCGGACCTACGAATGGTGAACGGGAAGTAGAAGAATGTGCGTCCTAAAGTGGCTCAATTTTGTGGAGTGTATTCCAACGTAATGTGAAAGGTGCGTGAGAGTGGACCCGGAGACGGGGATTACACCCAAAGCACACTTTGGAATATCAAGCTGAATATGTAGAGCACCGTTTAAACTTCTTCATGCGTGGGAGGTTTTAAAGAAATCTTAAAAATGGATGGAGATTGAAGTTCCAGACGTTGAGGAAAAGAAAAAGGAAATACCAAGAGATACACGTCATCGGATGTAGTTTGTTCAACACAACGTTGTCTGGGGAGGGCGCAGGAAGTTCAATGACAACCAATGGGCAGGGAAAGAGCGAAGAAGAAAGCAGCGGGATCATTAGCGAGAACAACTATGAATGACGAAGCGTTGGCTAGGTTAATGGTCTTCGAGTATGCAATTCACAACGAGCCGTATATGACAATGATGAAAGAAGAACGCGCTGCTTTTTGGAGATAGAAAGAAGGAGCTAGAACTAAAGGAACAAGAGTTGGCAATGCGAGAGTATAAACAACGTCAAAAGACATAATATTCTATATGCAACCATATGATCACTTGACTGGAGTACAACGCGAAAGGAAGGAAGAGATAAGGGCGGCAATCAAGGCGAGGTGGAATTTATCATATTAGTTTACGTTTTTATTTTGCACGTTTAAGTTTTTAATCATCTATGTAATGTTTTTAATTACGTACGTTTACGTTTTTAATTTTCTATGTAATATTTTTAGTTTATGAATAAAAATTTTAATTAAAAAAATGGGTTGAAAGTTGAGTGGGTGTGACCATCTTGAAAGATGAAAGGAAGTAAGAGAAGAGAAAAATCTGATATAAAAAATGAGCCGGTGTAACTATTAACCCTGGTCTAACATTGTTAAAGATATTGCTATGTAATTGTAGTTCATCGTATATCCTTGTGTATCTCAAGATACTATGAGAAGACATATAGTATGCTACATTGACTCGTCATTGTACAATAAAGGTTGATGATAATCATTGTAAATGGTTCAAATATTAGATTTGAAATGAATAGTAGGAAATGGTTAGGCTAAAAGTGATGGGGAAATCAAATAATGGCAAGGTTGAGGATTAGAATTGAGTTCCCTTGCCACTAAGAATGAAGGAGACGAAAAAAGACTAATCCACCACTTCCACCAATGAGTCTATATCCATTTTGAAAATGTACCTTTAAAAAAAAAAAAAAAAAAAAAAAAAAAAAAAAAAAAATCTTTGTGTTATCAAACAATAAAAAACAAAAAGAAGTCATTAAATATGTATCAGAAAAAACAATTGGATAGAGGCTAAAAAGTATGAGGATGTCTATGAGCCCTGATAGTGGCAGCTGATATTGAGCATTTGAGCTTGATTAGAGATGCTAATTTCAAGTAATTTTATTTATAAAAAAAGTATGTGTGCAATCAGGTTGTCTAATCCAAAAACAATCAGAAAATACTCGCAACTTGTTAAAAACAATCAAATATGTGTTAAAATACTCCCTACTTTTTAATTGTTTTATTTAGAAAATTAAATTATAAATTTTATATCATACTTTCTTTAAATCTAATTGATAAATCACTAAAAATTTTAGGACACATGTTAAAGATGAGGGATTAGCTTAACAAGTATATATGCTATTTGCTCAAATAACAATCTTTGTATAGCATTTGTTGTAGCGATCCAACATTTTAATTATGACCAACACGCTAGGTCCGTTTATTTTGCCACAGATAGGTACAACAATACAGTATTAATTTGAATTAGAGGTGATATAAGGAACCAATTCAATTTTAACGTGACTAGCAGGGTCCCCGCGCGATGCAGTTGCGAGCACCCTGCAATTTAATTTTTTCGACTAATAATTTATTTTAGTTGTACATTTTTTTGGCAATAGCTTTGCTGATTAGTTTTTTATTGCAAAAGTTTGATGAAATTTTGCTTAGTTTGTATTATATATTTTATTTATTATTATTATTATTATTTTTGTTTAATAGTTTGCTTGGTTTGTACAATATGTGAACATATTTTAGTTTATTATGTTCTTTTTGACAATAAATTTATGGATATTAAAAATTTCGTTTAGCTCGTGTCCGTTCAGGCTCGAGCCCGTTTGACCCGTGCCCGTTCGGGCTCGAGCCCATTTGGCCCATTGCCCGTTCGGGCTTGAATATTTGTATAACATGCTTTACTATTTGTATTAGTGACATTTAATGCAGGAATTGTATTTAAGTTGGTTGTACAATATACTTGATAATTTGTATTTTTTATGTAAGAGTGTTTTAATAAGTGCATTAATTGTATTTATTGACAAGTTAATTAATTGTATTTAATGTACATAATGATTTATTTATTGTATTTAATGTTAGCATTAATTGTATGTTAGAATTAAATAGGAAGGGAATTTCTATAAGTATCATTTGTTGTTGTACTTATAGCTTTAAAAGTTGTATTGCTTAATTTTAAATATTTCTATTAATAATAAGCCTTCATGCTTTATAATATAGTATGATAAATGAACAAAAGGTTCTCTTTTCTCAACTAGATTAAAATGGATCACATTGCTCCTTCATTTTTCCATAACGTACCATTATTAGTTTCACGTTGCAACCGGGCAAAGCCGGAGAACCTGCAATGGTTTGGTCGGTTTGAACAATTTTAAAGGATTTGTGTCCATCTTGTTTATTTATTTATTTATTTTTTGGTATTTTATGAACGGCAAATATTATTAGAAACTAAAAAAATGCTAGAAAAAAATTACATAGTGAACAAACATTTAGATATCTGATCGTGATCACAGTGTTGTTAAAATGTAGTATCTACATATATATATGCATCTATTATATCCACCCTTCAATTGAAGAACGGCTCTAAATTTATCAGGATAAGATTGACAAAGAATAAAGTGTGAAAATGGTTTATGATAAGCATGGACTGAAACTAAATTAATTCCTAAAGGAAGATGATTTAATTTTACATGTAATTATTACTCCTTTTGTTCACACCTTCATCACTCATTATCACTTCACTATTGTGGATTGATCTTTTACCTAACCATGATTTTTGCCTTACTAATTACCTTTGACCTTCTTTAATATCCAGCTAGTGCTTTTTTCCTTAGAGAAGTCGGTTTTGTTTTTATTCTTGTTTTGCAAGTATTAGGCGTGTCATATTTGAAATTATAACAAACTAATTAAAGATGTGCGAAGATTCATGATTCTGTTTTAATAGATATCGAAGTTTTCTTAGAAAAATAAATTTTTACATGCATGCATAAATACAATTTCATACGTGCATGGAATAATGTATACATACATGCAAATGTGTGTATTTATGCATGCACGTATTATAAATTAATCCAATAGGTGTTCATTTTATATGTGTCACACAGTATTCGGGAAATTCAATTAGTATACTTTTATCTAATAAGAAGTTATGCTTTAATTCTTTTGAATTGTTTTTGGGTCAATATTTGGAAGTTGACAATTATATATTTTTTAGATTCTTTGAAATACTTGCTAAAAAATTAAAAAAATAATAATAAAAAAATAAAATAAAATAAAAAATGATTAGCTGAAATAAAAAGACGGATAATTATTATAGGATGGAGGTAGTATACAGTGATTGAAGTTAAAGTTAAAGATCTTCAATCACTCTAGAGACAAAACTATTTGAAGTTAAAGTTGAAGAAAAAAGACTCAAAAAATCAAAAGTGAAAATTTAATATGGGACGGAGTATTAAACATAAAAAGTTATGGGTTAAAGTTTATATTGAGAAATATGTGAGAATTTAGGTGGTTTGGTTTCTTAAAACGCATCAAATTCAATTATTTCTTTCTTTCTTTCCTTTTGCTGAATTTATAGAATCTTAAGACATACATGCATATGTATGCACTCATATAACTAGACTGTTGACCTATACGTACATGTGTGCACTTGTTTATATGATGCTCAAATCATATTAATCGGCTAAAAAGGTGGATGGCAAAAATTCTAATAAACAAAGGCTAACCTTTTTCTAAGAAGAAATTAACCCTAGCTACTGTTTTATAGTTGACATTAATTAGTAGTTGAAACAAGCTAAGATACGTTCAATAAAATCGTCTTCAATTTGAACTAACATTAAACTGTTTTCCCATTCCAAAAGGTCTTGTACTCAAATTTGAACAAACATTGTAACAAAATCTACAATGTCTAACTTGAAAAAGCCGAACATATATTGGAGGGAGTGGTCATTTTTTTCTTACCCTACTCATTGTGTTCTTCAAAGCCATGCCATTTGTGGTTTGCATTGACTTTGAGAGGAAATTATATGAAGTGTCTCAATTCTCAACACACTTTGCAATGAATATATGTTTATTAAACTTGGATGTCTCCTTAAAACCTATCACTCCACTATTAATCTTAATTGATTTCATTGTGTTGGTAATGAAATCATACCCCAACACAATTTACGGCAAACTCATTTTATAGTACCTTCATATATATAAACACTAATGCCATGCTTGGTTGAGGGTATTAGGGGGCGTGGAATAAGAAAAACAATCATTAATTATGCTTGGTTTAGTATAAAGAAATGAAGTATTACCTTAAATTAGTTAATGATCCATTGCACTAAAAATTGAGAGTTAAAGTATTCATTACCCTTTGCATTCTTTAGTATACTCTTTTCATTTCTCTTTCTCATTCCCTTAATTGAACCAATCACACCCTAAATGTATAGATGTTTTGAGAATTTAAACCCAACACATCCAAATATTTAAATCGAAAATTACTATTAATACTTGAAATGCACCATCAAACTTATTATTATTATTATTATTATTATTATTATTATTATTATTGTCTTATTTATTCTTTATTTTTTCGTTAATCTACGATAAAATGTATTTCATGATTATTAAAAATCTTGATCATGTATAATGACTAGCTATTTTTGTTCACATGTTACGGCGGAAGCAAAAACATACATTTGTTAGCAACATTATAAAGTTCTTGTTTAGATAATAGAGTTGTGATCCCCTACAAAGGGGAGTCAAATTAAAAAGCATAAAAAGTATTTCTAACCATCAGATGAGTCAAATATTTGATCAAAAACAATCCGACGGTTGCTATTCAAATGGTAAAAAAAAACACGCTACCTTTTTATTAAAAGGATAAAACAGTAAATTTACAAATAAAACCCCTCTTCTCTCTCTTTCCTCCAAACTTTTCTCACATTCATTTCACTCACACAACTCGATTCTCTCTCTAAAAAGGCGATCAAAATTTGGGGAAAATTTTAGAGTTTCATTTTCCGATCAAATCTAATCGATTAAAACACATAAAATTAAGGTTGAAAAGATGAATCCAACTGGTAAGTTTATCATTTATGTTTTAATTTTGGTTTACTTTTGTTTTAATTTTATTTTTTGCATGCGTATTTTTTAAAACCTAGAAGTAATAGACCCCTCAAGAATTTCAAAAAAAAAAAAAATGAAAATAATGAAGAAATGGAAATACGTAAAAATTAGGATTTTTTTTTTTTTTTTTTTTTTTTTTTTTTTTTTTTTTTTTTTTTTTTTTAACCAGATTACATTTTAGTTTATAATTGTATAATATGATTTTAATTTTTTTTAGAATCGTTGGAACAAAGGAGGTCGAAACGGTTCGAAGACCGACCAACTCTTCAAGGTATATTTTATCATCAATTATATTTCAGTTTTTGGCATTGAAAATATGTTCTTCAGATTTTGATTCATCACTTATTGTTCTGTCGATTATTGTCGATTATCAGTTAGAATAGATTAGTATGAGGTTCATCGGTCATTGCTTGTTATCATAGTTTAATTAGTAGGTTGCGGATTCATTAGAATAACTTGTTAGAATAGATTATTGTGAGGTTCATCAGTTATTGCTTATTATCAGGGTTTAATTAGTAGGTTACGGATTCATTAGAATAACTTGTTAGAATAGATTAGAATGAGGTTCATCATTTATTGCTTGTTATCATGGTTTAATTAGTAGGTTGCGGATTCATTAGAATAACTTGTTAGAATAGATTAGTATGAGGTTCATCAGTTATTGCTTGTAATCATGGTTTAATTAGTATGTTGCGGATTCATTAGTATAACATGTTAGAATAGATTATTATGAGGTTCATCAGTTATTGCTTATTATCAGGGTTTAATTAGTAGGTTGCGGATTCATTAGAATAACTTGTTAGAATAGATTAAAATGAGGATCATCAGTTATTGCTTGTTATCATGGTTTAATTAGTAGGTTGCATATACATTAGAATAACTTGTTAATCATGATTATCGTTAAAAAAAATTGTCATCAGTTGTCATTGCTTGTGTTTCAAAGTTTTTAGGATCATCAGTTATATGCGAATTAGTGCGTTGGTGTCTGTTTCAGCTTATATAGCTGGCATTGTGGCTTACTTTGAAAATATTCTATTTATAATCCACCTTATATCAGATGTTTTTAAGTTTTTAGATGAAAAAAAGTGTTTATAGTTATTTTTCATTGAAAGAATGTTTTTCGATTGTTGTTTTTTTATTGGATAGGAAAAGACGCTAAAAAAAGGAAAGAAACTTATGACTTTAAGAGCTTATTCTCCAAGTGATGACAACTTCGTTGAAGATGCATTTACTACTAAAAGAGCTGGGGGGTCATCAAAAGCTGGGGGTTCATCAACAACGATGAAAAACCCAAACTTGAAACTGCCCGTTTTTGGTCCGTTGTTATTTCCTGAATAGCCTCATATAATGGACCAGGAATTTTTTTATTTATTTTAATCATTGGAATTTTTCCTTGGTTATGTTGGAGAATCTGGCAAAGATTATGTTTAAGGTCTTCAGAGAGAACAGGTTTGGAAGGTTTCGATGAACTTGAAGGTTTTGATGAACCTGAAGGTATGGAAAGTTTTGATGAACCTGAAGGTTTGAAATTAGCAGCGGTTTAATTAGTTCGCAGTATGGTTAAATAGTTCGCAGTAGTAACGGTTTTTGTTGGTTAGAACGGGCAAGTGATTTTTGATTTCCAGAACAATCTGATGTAATTGATGAATGATTTTGGATAAATATTAGTTTTTTAAGTTCTTAACAAGTGATTTTGGTTGGTTGGTATGGACTAGTTATTTTAGTGTTTAACAGAACTGTCAGTTTGTTATGTTAAATAAAATTGATGAACCTAAAGAATAAATTTGATGAACCTAAACAAGTTACTTTGATCATTATGGAAAAAAAGAACTTTTATAAGTAAAATTTGATGAACATCTTTTTTAAAATAAAAAATAGAAAAAAAAACTTTTAAAAGTAAAATTTGATTAATCTGAAAAGAACTTTGATCAATTTGGTGAACATCTCTTAAAATTGAAGAACCTGAAAAAAGAACTTTTATCTCAATTTTATAAGTAAACTGATGAACCTAAACAATAAATTTGATCATAATAGAATACTATTATCTCAATTCAAAATTACTTTGATCATTAAAAAAAAAAAAAAAAAAAAAAAAAAAATTCTTATCAAATAAACTTCACATTTATTTGTTTAACAGAAAAATCAAATTTACTTTGATGATTATCAAAAAAGAAAAAACATTCATATCAACCAAACTTCACACTTATTTATCTAACAGACTACTAAGTAACTACACAAGCATTCTTCTCAACCAATCTCGCCTTCTTAGCAGCCAATTTCGCCTTCTTCTTCATCTCCTTCACAACAACCTTATCACTAGCCTTCTGATGCGTACGGATTGCACCAGGCTTTACCTCTCGAGGGATCTCGAGAAGCTTACAACCCCCACCAGGCAGTGTACCTGATCGATGTAGTATAGTATAATGACAAGTACCGGGGGATTGATCGTTCAGCTAGGAATAGTGTCGCTAGGATTAGAAAACCTAAATACTAGTTCTAGAGATGAGGGATGATTCTTTTTATGTTTTTATATTTTATGAAAAGCAAGTAAAATCTCAGGTTTGAAGGATTTTTGGGCGGAATTAGTTGCTAGTCAACTAACCCAATACTAAGATGCAATCAAAATAAAATACTAAAAATGAAAATAAACTAATTTAAACTAAGGTTGTGAGCAATAAATGGAGAAATGTGTTTACTTAGATTTCACTACTCCCTAGATATCTTTTACACGTTAATTACTTGTTATAGTTGCGTGGATGACGGATTGTATTCCTTAATACCATTCATGGGGTGGCGTACTTACTTCCCCAATCCTATGAGTGCCTACTTCACTCCTATGTCGAGCCTGCAAGAAGCTCATAACATGTGATCATTAGAATTTACTCATGCATTAAATACAACCAATAAAACCTAGTACACATCGGTTCATGTTTCCTAAGACGTTCAAGCATGTTACCAATTGGAGATCTGCCAGTTTTCTTAAGCCTAACATTGAAATCATTCATCCAATACAACCATAAACAAGTAATCAACACATAATCAACATCTAGGTTTCATTAGATCTAATCAAACACAAGATAAATCTAGCCTAGCATGGTGGAATCAAGACAAGCACAAGATATAGACAACCAACACATAGACATATTGATTGAATTAAAAGATTACTTATCTCAATAGCACATGTAAGGGTTCAAGGGCTGAAAACCCTTGAAAAAGCTGTAAAATGCGTATATGGTTCGGCCTTAGGGTTTCTCCAAACTTGTTCCTTTTAATGAATGAAAATTAGAAAACTATATATAGATATTAGAGGCTGACGGCGTCAAGAACAAATGGGTGACGCCGTCATCTCGCCGCCAAAATAATCCTCGGACTGCCTTGATCTACATTTGACGCCGTCATGTAGTCCACATTTGCAGGCCGTCACACATTTAACTCTTGACGCTCTACTTTGTGACGCCTTCATTTCTGTACTGGGTCGTCATGATCTTTACTCTTGACGCCGTCAGGAAAGTCTTCTTGACGCCGTCACACACTGTTCCCAGCTTGGAAAATTAAGTCTTTGGCGTTTTCTTCACTTTTATGCTCCAAAAACGTCCGAATTGCTTCCTTTTCCAGATTTCACTCCCAAAGTACCTAAAATCACAAAAGGAACGATTTAGGGCAATATTTGATCAAATAAATTCAATTCTGGGCTTAAATGACCCCCTAAAAACGGATCATTTTTCGCCTCATCATATACCCTTACACTTGAGATTTGCTTGTCCTCAAGCAAATGCGCTTTTATTCTAATCAAAATACAACTTAGGGGTCATTTAGTAATATAAAAGTAATTACAACAAATAATCGTTCCACTAAAGACCAAAGACAAGCACGGAGGTCATACACAAGCACCTCATAAATAGTGTTTAGTTACTCACATCTCTCGGGTGTAATAAAGTATAAATTACAATATGGAAACGGAAGATATCTCTCACTACCTGTCATAGCAAAATAGATTACCATAGGCTTGGGAAAGGATCAAACCTCCACCACATGGCGTAAGCACCTAGGATAAACTATCAAAGAGGTCTTTTAAAGGGTTGTAACGTTAGGTGTAGGGATATGAAATACACAGTTTTGTTGGATATAGGCAGTCTTTCCTGGTGGCGAGTTAACAATCTTGGTTAATTACATGTACAATATGGCGTTGCTAAGCCAAGACTAGACTCGACTTAAGCTAATAAATGAAAAATAACAAAAACATAAAATGAACATAGAATGAAACGGGATGGTAGTCCGTATATTTTTTTTTTCTTTTTTTTTCGATATATATATATATATATATATATATATATATATATATATATATATATATATATATATATATATATATATATATATATATATATATATATATATATATATATATATATATATTTGCATACACTCTTACCCTACCATCCAAAATATTACATCATAGGGGATGAACATTCCCCTTACACTTGAATTTTTACATACTTTACAATAAACTAATCTAATGACTCGAATTAAGAAAATCAAAATACTTGGAGTACTTTTAAGATTAACGTACATATGGGGGTAATAATATGATGTTCTTCCCCATTACTCCATAAAATAAGTACTTTACCCATGAGTCCCAATCGTCCCAAAACAATATGTACAAGGATATGACTCGACTTAGAAACCATGTAATCAATTAGATAATTAACTTAGGGTTTAACAAATAACAATAATGCACTAAAGATGAGCGCATACACGGAAGGCTAAGGCGATTTGGGTGTGCATTTAAGTGGGGTGTAACAAATTCTTCCTTTAAGTAAGATGCTTAAAGTTAGAAACGAAAAGATAGGCTCGGATGGGTGTACTAGGGGTTTCGTGTACTAAAAATGAGTACAACGCTAAGGGTGTGGGAAAAATTAGTTGACTTAACTAGCCAAGTAATATGACTTAAATGGTCAAGTAATTATGATACGGGTTTAACACAAGGGTGATCCTAATGCCTCTTATCATGTAGTAAATCCTACTACACGAATGTAGTCTCACTAGCGGTCTCGGGATGCATCACTAACGCAAGTTCTAGAATCTAAATGCTACCGGTACACTCATAAGCACTAATAGTAAATGCTTTTCCTATCAAATCTAAAGGCGAACCTCACATATTTGGGTGGAAAATTTTTCTGAATGATACGGTTATGTGCTAGTCATACAATCTCCTATCCATGAGACGCTTGCTATGGCTAAAGTTTCACTCCTAAATGTTGTAAAAAATTTTAAATTTGGCGCTAAAATTGCACTAACAAGTATTTCTCATAGTTTTATTACACATCTACTATCAAACAAACAAACTCAAGCGAAAGTGTATTTGTAAGGTATCATCATTTTACCCTCCCCTTACACTTATGATGAACATTGTCCCCAATGTTCAAGTAAAGAATGTAAAAGTGAAAAAGTAAAAAGAATGAAATCAAATACTCCCCTGATTCGCTCGGTATGGATAATAGGGTGGCCAGGTTAAATCTTCCTCCAAGAAAATGAACAACCAAAGCTTCCATTCCAGAAAAATAATCATCTTATTGTCATACATAACCTGTAAATCCTGAGAAAACAGACAAGGCAACCTCGCATAAAATCGGCGGCAATCTACATAAGTTACTAAATCCTAGAAAACAAAGTAAAATATAATGCTTGTGGAATGAAGTTTGCAGATTTCCTGGAGATTATAAAACTTATAATTCAGCAAAAACTTTAAGACTCTGTTAGAAAAACAAAACCGGTAAAATTTCCAGATTTTTACCCGTGACGCCGTCAAGAGCAAGCTCACGACGCCGTCAGAAGTGACCTGCAGAAATTCTTATGTTAAGTTTCCGGAAAATTTCTGGAAAAACTTGGTCCTACTTCCTGAAAATCCTGCAAAACTTCATTATGACTCGATACAAGCATTGACTCTAACAAATACGAATATACATGTTCACTTAATATTGTGGAGAATCATGATCGGTTTGTTTCTTAAAAACATATTTGGGGTTTCCCCTTACACTTATCTTTTGCAAAAATACTTTTAGGTGGAGTTAAGACTAGGCCAAAACAACAAAGTAAAGTATTTCCACTATTTAGTTTAGAAACATGATCTACCAACAATAAAAATAAAGCATGCATACGGAAGCAAATAACGAACAAACAAAATAAAATCACACAAAACATGGGTTGCCTCCCAAGAAGCACTTTTCTTTATTTACGAGTCTTGTAGCTAGACTCAAGGTCATGGGTTACTACGTGACTTCATCGTTGGTTTCACTCTCTAGGTCGTCTTCTAAACCAGTTTTGTATTCCGGACCTAAGTGCAAGCATTCTTTGTAGAAACCAAGCATCCTATTCTTCACATACTCTACTCCTCTACGTCTATCCTCATCATTCCTATAATAAGCTGCTTGCTTGTGTTCCTTTTCTATATTAGAGAGAAGGCGGTATTGCTCAATTTTGTAGGGCATTTGGTAGGCAATCTCATCATTCTCTTTCTTGAATCTAACTATCCCTAAAGTCGGATCATAACTCATCCTAGTGGCCTCAACGAATGGTTTTCCGAATATTACTTGGCTTAGGCAATCATCTATCACCGGACGAGTGTCTTCTACTATCATAAAATCGATCTCATAGGTGAAATTACCTATAATCACATGCAATCCCTTCATTCTTCCTACAAAGTTACTTATCAAATTCTTATTGGGCATCATCCTGAAATCAAGTTGTTTCTTCATCACCCAATTGTAATAAGTCCTAGTCATGATGTTTACGGGAGATCTAGGATCGATATAAGCTTTCCATATATGCATATGCCCGATGTTGCATGGTATGTTGATGTTAGAGGGGTCTCCCATTTTCATAAGGGGTGTGCCAAGGATATATGGTCTCTCGGGACTATCGAATAAATCCTTATGGTATTCCCGTTCTTCCTTAGTGGACAACTTATCAAAGTACTTTTCTATAGTCTCTACCTCATCTAATTCCTCTCCCTTTTTAACCTCAACTTCCCTACTTTCATTCCTAGTCTCGGTTTCTACTCCAACTTCATCCTTGTCACTTTCTTCTATTTCCTTATCTATTGGCTTAATGGTGACAACATTGACAAAGTGGACATGTTTGGATGATGAGGGGTCCTTAATTTGGATTCCGTTATTGGTGTCCCTAGTGTCATTCGTAGGTGCGGTTAACGCTTGGTTGTTGAGGGCTTTCAACAAGTTGTCTATCTTGTTGGTCATCTCCGTTTGTTGTTGGTTGAATTCGATTTCAAACCTAGCTATGCGAGCTTCTTGAGATGCCATGAACTTAGACATCAATCCTTCAAGATTGTTGGTACTACCATAGTTGTTAGAAGGATTGTTGTTGAAAGTACGTGTCACAACTCGTAATTTTAGATCCTTTTTCAAACGTCTAAATTTCATTATTCATTTCGGAAAGTTACTATTCATCAGCTACTATTCATCAGTTACTATTCACCGATCACTATTTATCATTTTACTATTCATCATTTTCGGAGTCAGTTTGAGATTCCGAGAAGTGTTTCAAAATTTTACTATTCACATAACACTATTCATTTACGGAGGGAAAACACTATTCACTTTCGTCATTCATTTCATCGTAAATCTAGTTTATGGGTATTAAATTCGCGTAACCAGTTAGGTTTAGCTGCGAATTCATGCATCATCAGTAGAGACACGTCATATAGACTGGAGTAGTCTACATATCATCAGTAACGTCATCAACACTTTAGATCATGCACGGATATGCATTATTTCCATTTACGTATGCTTAATTTGTAATTAACGTTACCACTCAGTTTTTACTACTAACATATATCAGACACTCCCGACTACGATCTTAATATATTTTTATACTCATTATAATAATATAAAATTTATATTATTAAATTACCCGGTGTTTTGAAACAATTTGCTATATTTTATGGTAAACGCCTAAAATATCGTCGGATCACGATATCTCAACACGACAATTATTTTAACACCCAATTCTCATCAGGAATGTAATTTCATGATTTTTACAACTTCGTCATATTTTATTTCAACTCGTCACGATTTATTTTTAGTTAACTCGGTACCTAATAACACATTATACTAGCCAAAATCTACCTAAATAACACCTAAAGTCAAATGTTACTTACATACTCATCCACCCCATCTCCATTTCCACGCCTCCCCCATTTCAATCACTTACACAATTGAAAAACTTTACTTACTACATTTATGGATAGTCCTTTTTGTCTTTGAATTATCTACACCTATAATCTTATTTCCTCATTTCACACTTACATAATACAAAACAACTAGCAAAAATATCTTTCTCTTTCTCTCCTTCTATCATAATCAGCCACACCACAAGAACAAGGAAGAAACCAAGATTTTTCAAGAATCAAGTGTCTAAACAAGTATTAGTATTAATCTAGTTAAGGTTTTGAAATAAAAACCTCAAGATTATTAAGTTTTCTTACTAAAAAATCATCAAATCTTCAAGTAAGCTTCAATAACATCTTTCTAATCTTTTCATACTTTTATTTGTTATATTTTCAAGTTATTTTGATGTTTTAGTAACTAGTTATGCAAATATTCATGTTAAACATACCACTTGTTACACCTTTTCTTTATAAACATAGATCTATAGATTTTTACTTGTAATCTCAAGAGATCCACCAAGATTGGTGATGTTTAGGAACCCATGACACCCTAAAAAGGTTTATGGTAGGATTGTGTACTTGTCGAGTTGATTTGAAGTGGTTTGATCAAGTTTTGAACAAGTCTTGAACTAGAAAAATGAGTTTTAACAACAATAGAAAAGGTTCTGTCCTTAATCATGAAATTTGGAAAACTCAGTAACTCAGGGGATATTTTGGCTTAAATATTTAGAAAATACTTTAAAAAACGAAGCTATGGGCGAAAGAACGGATTAAAACGAGTTTATAACGAAGGAGATATCATTTTTGCAAGTTTAACGACGAAAACTATTTTCTGAAAAGGTACTTGCGGTTGGACGAATTTTGACGGACAAAAAGAGGCGTTAGACGTAATCTATAGGAGCCGAACTACTGAAAATATATTAGTATATATTAATATGATTCCAGAGATATAAAGAACGTAGAAAACGAGCTTATAACGACCAAGATACAAGCGTTTGAATTTTAGACGATTTTAATATTTTCCTTCAGCCCAACACAGAAAATTTTCAAGTATTAACCATTTCGACAAGTGACCAGGTTGAGAGCCACTTTTCTCATTGATAAACTTATTTTTGGAAAATTTACGTCATTGACAAAAAGTTAGTTCACCCAGCCTAGTTTTCAAAACATCAAACTGTTGGTCAAAAGGATTTATAACGAATAACTTATGGCCTTCCAAACTTTCCCGAAAACTGCCCAGAATCTGTCAAAACAGCCCAAACACCTCACTTCGCGGCTATTTTTCTTTACGATCTAGACCCGTATGGACAATCATTAGTTCTATGACTTTTTAGATAAGGTGAAAATCTTCTCAAAGCTATTGAGCTTATTTCCTAACTCTTAATATTCACCATTTTGCGACTAGTTTTGCAAGGCCAATTTGGGCATATTTTCCAGTAATGAAAATGTTATTTTACGACGAAAATACTATATTTACCGATAAAACACCAAACGAGGATCGTGGAGTACAGTTTCAACATATTTACATGGAAAGTGGTTATTAACTTAACGAGACGTTAAAAATGTATTTTTCGACGATAAACGTTATTTTCAAATTTCACGAGTGGTATCGATAACATACGTATTTGCATGTGTAACATCATTTCATTTCTTACATTAGACCAAATCATTCATATTAGGTTGCGGTTAGAGATCGTGCCTCATTTCAGTGTATCCACTTTTGTCATCGTAGCTATCGCTCCAAGTGAGTCATAGCCCCTACTTTTTCAATTGTTTTGGTAAACTCTTTGGGGGAGAATACATGCTCGTTTTACTTAAACGCATTACTCGCTTTACATGGTTGATTACCTGTATTTTCATTGGTATGTTTGATTACCTGTATTTCATGGATATGTTTGATTACCTGTATTTCATTGGTATGTTTGATTACCTGCATTTCATGGGATTTGTCATCCTTGTTTATATGACCTCATGGTCACCAATTGTTCATATATGTCAAATGTAGTATTGTGGTTTCCCCACTTGGCTGTGATGTCAAACGTATTGTGGTTTCCCCACTTGACTGTGATGTCAAACATAATATTGTTGTTTTCCTACTTGACTGATTTATCATATGACCTCCTTGTAATATTGTGGTTTCCTCACTTGGCTGTGATGTCAAACGTAATATTGTGGTTTCCCCACTTGGCTGTGATGTCAAACGTATTGTGGTTTCCCCACTTGGCTGTGATGTCAAACGTAATATTGTGGTTTCCCCACTTGGCTGTGATGTCAAACGTAATATTACGGCTTCTCCGATTGAATGATTTATTTATCTGGCGACATTGTCAGGATTGTCAAAATTGTTTATCTGGCGACATTGTCAGGATTGTCAAAATTGTTTATCTGGCGACATTGTCAGATTTATTTTATATGACCTCATTGTCATCACTGTTTATCTGGAGACATTGTCAGACTTGTTTATATGGCCTCATTGCCAATAATTGTTTATATAATGGTATTGCTACACTTATCTTTGAATCTAGATACAAGTATTACTTTTGTTCACATAACTAAATCATATTTTGCAGTGGGTCGTAAACACACAGGTTACAAGTCTCTTATGGCGGGACTTGGAACTGAGTGGATTTACAATGCCTTTGCTGGAAAATCTTCATTCATATGCATTACATTCTTTTTCACAAGACTCTATGAACTCACCAACCTCGTGTTGACACTTTAGCATGTATTTTCAGGTATTAAGCAATGACACGCTACTGGAGGTTTTGGCAGGGCATGGCATGGTCATAGAAGACTCTGATTATTCATTTGGGGGCCGTTTTAAACTATTTTAAGGGCCTACTTCCGCACCACTTTTAACAATGTAAATTCAACAATTTTGGTTAAATGATTTTATTCTAAATGATTGAAGTGAAAACCATTTTTGAACTTGTGTTGTAATACCAATTGAGTTACACTCCAGCTACATGTATGCTTCCGCTGGACCCGATTTTGGGGGTGTGACAGATTGGTATCAGAGCTTTGGCTATAGCGAACTAAGTGTTTTTAAAACCTAGACTATAGCTACTTTCACGAAAACTTAACTCTATGACCGTCACGTGCCTGCCTGCCAAGCTGAAGCCTCATTTGTGGCTAGTTGCTGACATAGGTGATGAGATTTGTATCTCATTATCTGGTATATTATATTCACTTATTCTAATTGATTACTATAATTGTCGTTCATATAAGCATGTTCACGTATCGTATATGTCACCGCATTATGTTTTCCTTGCATAGTTTCATCATTTGACCTCGAGTTTTGGTCACTTGCCTTAGTCTTTCAGAACGTCGTTGTATTCGTGAAGGACATAGTATTAGTATGACTGAGCTGAGTATTTCAAAATTCATGGAACCTCGGTGGAATATAGACTGGTCATCTATATTCAACCCAGGATAGTGAGATATATGCTGACCACCTATGTCTGACTCAGAGATGAATTTTGCAACACTGAGAATGGTTATAATAAAATTTTGTCTGGATTGAATTCTCTACCCAATTTCCAAATGTTTCATTTTACATCACAATATTCACTTTCATCACAATCTCATT
Source organism: Artemisia argyi (assembly GCA_030686995.1). Lineage (NCBI taxonomy): Eukaryota > Viridiplantae > Streptophyta > Magnoliopsida > Asterales > Asteraceae > Artemisia > Artemisia argyi. Next base: position 67,162,971 of record CM060676.1, on the reverse strand, counting down.
ATGTCGCAGCTGTCACAGTCTTTTCCCTTCTCACCATCATTATCATTTCTCTTCCCCATGAAATATATATAAGGAATTAGCTAACCCTCTATAGAATCCTATGTCACTCATCCCTCACTACTCCCAATATTGATAAGTGGATATTATTAATGACCTTCCTAGGAAAGACTTTACATACCATATATGAGGAGGATCCCTCGGTACATTAATAACATTCAAAACTCAACAGAAACCTCAAGATATCGCAAAACTATTCGAACCACTATCACTGGCCTGATCACCAAAATTCTATCATCTAGAAAGTATTGGCTTGACTGAATTATAAGATTCGTTTAGATATGAGTGCTCACTAAGCAACACTATAGAGATAGATCCAACCTTCTATCCAAGACTATAGAACCTTCAATTAAACATGACCTCGCCAATAGACATTATTCAAACCTGTTAGACATCTATGCATTTGTGCAGACATACCTACCTGGCTATTTTATCCTCTTAATACTTTCACTTTAAAATGGATGTTTTCTCCAAACTACAATTATGCAAAACATATATCTTGTAAGAAATACTTTTCTGAGGCACTTATTTTGACAAGCAAATTCCTTTTGGTTAATCTTTTACAAAACTATTGAATGTTAAGAAATTTTAAACATCGATCTTTGGTAAACTGTATTATCCACCTCATGTTGGAAATAGTCCTATCTTGCATAACTACTAAATTTTGAAACATCAAGAAAAATGTTACTTAGAAAGCCGTTTGCTTAAAGTTGTAAATTCATTTATTCAGGGAAGGTGTATGAACAAAACACACAATCTCAAAACAAACTTTGAAAATCAATCACTATATTACATCACTTATACATTTAGGATTTTGTGATTTGACGATATAGAGCTTGGGGAAAATCTTAGTAATGGAGACTAAGCATCGTAGGTGGAGAGAGACCCAATTCATGACATTCCTGCGGAGGAATCACAACCTTATCCTAATCTATTCTTTTCAATAACACCCTTTGACGGACCTAACTTTGTAAGATTTTTCCACAAGATTCATGATACCTATTTCAACTATTCCTAATGGAGGAATTTGATTCACCTCAAACTTCTGGCAGATTTCATTAAGATTCCTTTGGAACCATATGACCTATTATCTTCAGACCAATGGTCAGGATTAGAGAATGATTCAAACATAGGGAGATATGCTCAAATCGGGGTGTAATTGATTCTGGAAATGGTTGGGCTGACCATTTGCTATAAATTAGACTCACTTACAACAATAGATATCACACGATCCCAAGGACAACATCATTGAGACACAATTCACAAACATGGAGAGAAAAACCCGAGATACATTGGACCATTCAATATTTCAGACAGAATGAGCCTAGTGGCCTACAAACTTGAGCTCCTATTAGAGCACAGTACTTTACACGATGAATATCATCATCTTTTCACCAATACCACTCTAGAGACCAACACAAACTGAACTTCGGGACGAAGTTCCTATTAGAGGGGAAGACTGTCACAACTCGTAATTTCAGGTCCTTTTTCAAACGTCTAAATTTCATTATTCATTTCGGGAAGTTACTATTCATCAGTTACTATTCACCGATCATTATTTATCATTTTACTATTCATCGTTTTCGGAGTCAGTTTGAGATTCCGAGAAGTGTTTCAAAATTTTACTATTCACATAACACTATTCATTTACGGAGGGAAAACACTATTCATTTTCGTCATTCATTTCATCGTAAATCTAGTTTACGGGTATTAAATTCGCGTAACCAGTTAGGTTTAGCTGCGAATTCATGCATCATCAGTAGGGACACGTCATATAGACTGGAGTAGTCTACATATCATCAGTAACGTCATCAACACTTTAGATCATGCACGGATATGCATTATTTCCATTTACGTATGCTTAATTTGTAATTAACGTTACCACTCAGTTTTTACTACTAACATATACCAGACACTCCCGACTACGATCTTAATATATTTTCATACTCATAATAATAATATAAAATTTATATTATTAAATTACCCGGTGTTTTGAAACAATTTGCTATATTTTCCGGTAAACGCCTAAAATATCGTCGGATCACGATATCTCAACACGACAATTATTTTAACACCCAATTCTCATCAGGAATGTAATTTCATGATTTTTACAACTTCGTCATATTTTATTTCAACTCGTTACGATTTATTTTTAGTTAACTCGGTACCTAATAACACATTATACTAGCCAAAATCTACCTAAATAACACCTAAAGTCAAATGTTACTTACATACTCATCCACCCCATCTCCATTTCCACGCCTCCCCCATTTCAATCACTTACACAATTGAAAAACTTTACTTACTACATTTATGGATAGTCCTTTTTGTCTTTGAATTATCTACACCTATAATCTTATTTCCTCATTTCACACTTACATAATACAAAACAACTAGCAAAAATATCTTTCTCTTTCTCTCCTTCTATCATAATCAGCCACACCACAAGAACAAGGAAGAAACCAAGATTTTTCAAGAATCAAGTGTCTAAACAAGTATTAGTATTAATCTAGTTAAGGTTTTGAAATAAAAACCTCAAGATTATTAAGTTTTCTTACTAAAAAATCATCAAATCTTCAAGTAAGCTTCAATAACATCTTTCTAATCTTTTCATACTTTTATTTGTTATATTTTCAAGTTATTTTGATGTTTTAGTAACTAGTTATGCAAATATTCATGTTAAACATACCACTTGTTACACCTTTTCTTTATAAACATAGATCTATAGATTTTTACTTGTAATCTCAAGAGATCCACCAAGATTGGTGATGTTTAGGAACCCATGACACCCTAAAAAGGTGTATGGTAGGATTGGGTACTTGTGGAGTTGATTTGAAGTGGTTTGATTAAGTTTTGAACAAGTCTTGAACTAGAAAAATGAGTTTTAACAACAATAGAAAAGGTTCTGTCCTTAATCACGAAATTTGGAAAACTCAGTAACTCAGGGTATATTTTGGCTTAAATATTTAGAAAATACTTTCAAAAACGAAGCTATGGGCGAAAGAACGGATTAAAACGATTTTATTCTAAATGATTGAATTGAAAACCATTTTTGAACTTGTGCTGTAATACCAATTGAGTTACACCCCAGCTACATGTATGCTTCCGCTGGACCCGATTTTGGGGGTGTGACAGTACGGTTGGAGGGTGGATCGTTTGGTTGATCACGATTAGGTGGATTGGAAGAATTGGCTTGATTTTGTTTCCACCTAAGGTTTGGGTGATTTTTCCAAGAGGGGTTGTAGTAATCATCGTAAGGGCTTGGCTCGGGTTTGAAAGTGTACCACTTATCTCCCGCTTCGTCGGTACGCGAGGATGCGTAGTCCGCAAAAGCTGTTCCGGGGAGTTCCACACAATCACGAGTGTCATGGGGACCACTACATAATTCGCATGAAGAAGTGATTTTGTTCACTTGGCTTGAAGGCTTAGGAGCTTCGTAAGATTTCATGAGAAACTTGACTTGGTCCTCAAGTTCCATGATCCTATGGTCGGGAGTGCTAGAGTTATTCGAAGGCAAAGATATTGCCTTGACCGTTTTGTTCAAATCACGGGGATCATTCCAACTTTCGTTGTCATAGAGAGCAAGATCTTCTATGAGTTCCCATGATTGTTCCGCACTTAGATCACGTAGCTTATCACCAGTCGATTGGTCAATGGTTCGCCTCGTGGAGAGATCGATATGGTCATAAAAGATTTGGACTTGGAGCCAAAGATCTATGCCATGATGAGGGACTTTTTGGAGTAAGTCCTTGAAACGAGTCCATGCTTCATAAAGAGATTCATTTTGACGTTGTTGGAACATCAAGATGTCATTTCTAAGCTTAGTAGTTCTCCCCGGTGGGAAAAATTGAGCAAGGAAACGAGTGGTGAGATCATCCCATGTAGTGATGGATCCTGCGGGTAAACGCTCAAGCCATTGACTAGCTTGATCCCGTAGAGAGAATTGGAATAGGCGTAATCGGGTTGTCTCTCTAGTTTCAACATCTAGGTCTATGGAGTCTACGATTTTTAGGAAGTCCTTAAGATGTTGATTTGGATCTTCGGAACGAAGTCCATGGAATGCACATCCGCTTTGCACCAACCGGATGGTGTCGGATCGCAAGGGGGTCACATTGGCTCCGGTGAGCTCAATGGTGTTTCGGTAGCCTTGGTGGCTAGGTCGGGAATACTCTCCTAAGGTTCAGGGCCTAAGAGGTTCTAGTGGTGGGTTTTGTTGTGGTGGGATGACGGGTTCAAAGATGTTCCCATCGTCCATGATGTCGGGTGGTGAAGAGTAACGAACAAACACACAAAGAAATAAGATAGACTAAAGAGAACCTACAAATAAAAAAATAAAATCTTACTAGAACGGAATCTAGCAAGTAGACCTAATAAAAAAAGATTCTAACCTAGACAATAACTATTCCCCGGGCTGCGGCGCCAAAAACTTGATGCGTAGGGATTGCACCAGGCTTTACCTCTCAAGGGATCTCGAGAAGCTTACAACCCCCACCAGGCAGTGTACCTGATCGATGTAGTATAGTATAATGACAAGTACCGGGGGATTGATCGTTCAGCTAGGAATAGTGTCGCTAGGATTAGAAAACCTAAATACTAGTTCTAGAGATGAGGGATGATTCTTTTTATGTTTTTATATTTTATGAAAAGCAAGTAAAATCTCGGGTTTGAAGGATTTTTGGGCGGAATTAGTTGCTAGTCAACTAACCCAATACTAAGATGCAATCAAAATAAAATACTAAAAATGAAAATAAACTAATTTAAACTAAGGTTGTGAGCAATAAGTGGAGAAATGTGTTTACTTAGATTTCACTACTCCCTAGATATCTTTTACACGTTAATTACTTGTTATAGTTGCGTGGATGACGGATTATATTCCTTAATACCATTCATGGGGTGGCGTACTTACTTCCCCAATCCTATGAGTGCCTACTTCACTCCTATGTCGAGCCTGCAAGAAGCTCCTAACATGGGATCATTAGAATTTACTCATGCATTAAATACAACCAATAAAACCTAGTACACATCGGTTCATGTTTCCTAAGACGTTCAAGCATGTTACCAATTGGAGATCTGCCAGTTTTCTTAAGCCTAACATTGAAATCATTCATCCAATACAACCATAAACATGTAATCAACACATAATCAACATCTAGGTTTCATTAGATCTAAGCAAACACAAGATAAATCTAGCCTAGCATGGTGGAATCAAGACAAGCACAAGATATAGACAACCAACACATAGACATATTGATTGAATTAAAAGATTACTTATCTCAATAGCACATGTAAGGGTTCAAGGCTTGAAAACCCTTGAAAAAGCTGTAAAATGCGTATATGGTTCGGCCTTAGGGTTTCTCCAAACTTGTTCCTTTTAATGAATGAAAATTAGAAAACTATGTGGAAAACTAGAAGGGGGGGTTGAATAGTTTTACGTCTTTTTCGTTTTGCTTATTTTATAAAAGATAGTTTCTAAGATAAAACTTTCAAATCACTTTAATACATAAATATATATACTAGTTAATTTGTGATTTTGTATAAATACTACTTATGTATAATGTACAATTTCAAAACACTTAACTACAAAAGTATAAATACAAGATTTATTAAAGGTTTTATATATACAATGCTTATGTATAATGTTTGGAAAGAATATACAATTTCATATATTTTATGTAAGCATATATATGTGTAGTAGTGTATAGATATAATTATATGTATTAGGTTGGTTTTTGTGAGATTAGTTTTATGAATGAATTTTAGTTTGATCTTTATGTGAAATCAACATATGCACAATACTATCAATTATGACTATGTGTGAAATGCAAGTAAGTAATAAATCAAAGAGTGAGAGATGGAAAGATCAAACCGAGACACAAAGGATTTATAGTGGTTCGGCTACAAGGACACCTTCCTTGCCCTACTCCACTCCCCGAGTCACCTACTCGAGAGTTTTCTTCACTAGATCAAAAACCTCCTTTATGGCGGAGAAAACCGTACACACCAAATAACACACCACAAGAATATCACACCACAATCACAACTTCAACACACCTTCTTCACACCAATCTTCTACACACCAATCTTCTATTTTCTTCACACCAATCTTCTACATACCAATCTTCTACACACCAATCTTCTATTCTCTTCACACCTTCAAAGTATTAATGTCTTGACACCTTCAAGTCACTAATATCTTCACAACTTCAATGCACTAGTGTCTTGACACCTTCAAGCCACTAATGTCTTCACAACTTCAATGCACTAATGTCTTGACACCTTCAAGCCACTAATGTCTTCACAACTTCAATCTACAAATGTCTTCTAGTCTTCTCCACTAGAGATCCTTAATTTCTTCACTACAAGATCCTATTGCTACAATCTCCTATCACCACTACTATCTAACCCTTCTTCTTCACTTCAAGTTACACTTCACACTAATCAACAATTCTAGATTCTTCAACTAAATCTAGATAACTAATACATACACCTTATTCACCAAAGTATAAAGGATTTACAACAAATTATAAATAAACAACTTAGATAGCAAGATGATACTAAGTTGTAATACTTCTAATAGAAGTATTCTTCTCTTTGCACTTGAAAGAATGAGGCTTTGGATCACTTGGAAACAAAGGCTTATGAAATGAATGATCAAAGGATTTTTAGGATTGAAATGAAGATCTAGAACAGAAAGTTTTAGTGCAAAAAGGTGAGGAAAAAATCCAGGTTTAAGGTGGTATTTATAGGCAAAAGTTTCTGACAGAGGAGCGTGGCCGGTCCCCTTAAATCATGGCCGTTCCCCTTAAAATTAAGGGGACCGCCCTTTATAATTAAGGGGGCCGCCCAGCTGAAACGGCCAGAAACTTTGTCTTTTAGTGGGGAAAGTTTATTTGGTGAAAAACTAACTGATTTTGGTTAAATATTTGAAATCATATATTTAGTATGATTAAAACATTTTTCCTTATTACCAAAAGTGTTTTTCAAAAATATATAATAAGATTATATAAATAAATAAACTTTGTATTAGTTAATTAAATACCCCTTTGATCATAAATTGCACTAAGCACTTTGTTTATTCATACCTTAAGTGATTAGTTGGTGAAAGTGATTATTTATTACTAAATACGTGTTTACGTCATGATCTTTGGTTTGATTAGTTTAAGTTTTGTGATTATCAAAACATAGAGATATCGGAAGATATGAATAATGTTTTTAGTCAATTATTTATATCAACAATCTCCCCCTTTTTGATGATTACAAAACCTAAACTTATTAAATCCAAAAATTAATATTTAGACAAGTATTTAGTAAGTTTACATTCACTTCTCCCCCTTTTTGTAGAATCAAAAAGGTTAGGCCGAATAAGCTTCGTGAGAGAAGTTTAAACGGGTAGAAAACTCCCCCTTGATGTATGCTCCCCCTCGTTTGAGGGCACCAAGGTTTCGAGAAAGTAATTCTTGCAAGAAAAATATTAGAAGCACAAGCATGGCACAAGCAAATACATATAGCATAATATTAACAAGTAATAATCATGGCACAAGGGAATAAGAAACATATATTAAACCATTCAATAATAGAGAAATGATTATGTCAACCCATAATCATTGTTACAAAGGCAATACAAATAGAATTCTAAATAACATAGAACATCCTATAGTGCCAACAAGGAGTGTCACCAAACTTTCTTGAATCCCAAAATGGTTGAGGAGTTTTATTTGAAAATGAGAAAACATAAGCATATCAAATGCTTGGTGGTTTAGTGGAGGTAAACTCTTGGTTCCATGGGTGTTGGTGAGTTTGTAGAGCTTGGAGGTGGTGGATTTGAAGTGGGGTTTGTTGGTTGAGGGTTGTGATGTTGTTCAAGTGATGGGGTTTGTTGAGATCTAGTAAGAAGATACTCAATCCAAGTGAAGTGCTCATTCAAAGCAATGGTTTGTTGTTGAAGGAAGATGCAACAAGGGCAATTGTTAACATGCTTCTCAAGTTGGTTTTTGTTATGAGGTGATGATGGTGAGCTTGATTGTGGTGGATCCAAATTGCGTTGAGCAAGATGTAATGCTAAAAGAGCACTAAGCTCATGTGCCTCTTTTAGCTCCTCAACGAACTTCAAGTGTTCGGAGGAGGGTGATGGTGGTGGAGCTTGATAGTTGTCTTGGGTGAAAGTTTGAACATGCAACATGGGAGTGGCATGTGAGGTAGTAGGAAGTGGTGGTGGTGGTACTCTAGGTGGTGGAGACATGTTTGAGCTTGGGTAATCATGAAAACATGATATGGGTGGAAGATGTTCTTCATGAGTGGATGATGTCTTTGTTGAATGAGCAATATGTGAAGTGTTGATTGAGATGTTGGGATTGTTGTTTTGGGATTGAGCATGCTCATCAAAAGTGGAAGCATTAATGAGGGTATTAGTGGAAGATAGGTTATGGGATGACTCATTTGAGTGGGTTTGAGGTTGAGTTGTTGGTTGACTTGAAACAACATCACAAGGGTTATGACAAGAATCAAGTTTCCTCCTCCAAACGGGTTTGACGGAGATCCTTGCGGTTCTTGAAATCTTTGGTTTTTGGTTGTTGGAAGATGACATGTTTGGGTGTGATGGCATTAATGGTGGGAGGAGAGTATTTATAGTGTATGAGAAATGTGGTTTGGGAAGGAAAATTTGAGGGATAGTATGGGACAAAATATGTTTGTGAATTTTGGGAAGTATATGTTGAAATGGGTCAAAAAGTGATAAAGAAAACAGTATCCCCGACCATCAGATGGCCGGTCCCCTTAAATGGAGGCCGGTCCCCTTAAATTTAAGGGGGCCGCCCTTATGATTTAAGGGGGCTGCCCATCTGGTGATTCCCAGAATGCCAGAAATGGGTTTTTGGCAGAAAATTTTCAAAAAGGTTGTGTTTTTGGATTTGGATTCAAGTAAGTTCAACTCTTGAGGCTATATAGAGCATACTATTCATGAATGTAGAGAATATCATAGAAATGATTAGAGTGAACAATTAATTCCTAATAATCATGTTATCTACTAATATTTCAATTAAGTTTGGTAACTAAGGAAGCAATAAAGCAAACTAGTTAAGTATGCAACTATATGAAGATAATGGTAAGTAGGATTAGTGCAAACAAATTTAAGATTGCTTATGATAAACAAGTGGGAAGATATGATTATATGAACTTCAAGACTTGTTACAAACAAGATCCATTTGGGCAAACCATGATTCTCATGAAATGATTTGATTAGATTGTGGATGTCATTTTCACATAAGTTTATGACATATGTGAGAAAATAATAATGTTTTAAACAAAATGTTTTTAGTTTTATTCAACAATGTTTGAAAGTAAGTTTTCACTTAATGCCATAAATCTGGGAACGAAAGAATCTAATGAGAAGCAAGGTTCATAAAAGTAAACTAGCGTTAGGTATATATAGGAAGTGCAATTTAATCAAGTTGGAGAATGAGTATGAGACTATTACTAGTGGTGCTCAATTCAGGCTAAACACGACAGCTTTTACGGGTTACACACACCCAACTTCTCACATAGAAGCAATTCAACCGTTAGGTTAAATTGAATTTCTAGTCAATAGATTCTCCAGTAGTCATTCTCCTTTTAGAAGAAATCGAGTTCCTAAATTTACCTATCGAAGATTACCAAATATGAAGTTTTCTTGATTCACTAATACTTGGCTTAATGTTTTGAAATACATTCAAGTTTGTATCCTAATGAAACAAATTTTGTTTTGTTTCAAAAAGAAAAATGTTTCTATCTTGATAAAGATCAAAATAATGTTATGATAGCTTATGATTAAGCATGTTGTTCGAAAAAGCATAAAATAGATATTCGAAGGGTTTTAACTCAAAGAGAGAAGTTTTTAAATATGATGTATTGATTTTGATAATCAAGAAATTTCAGGTGAAAGATATACTTCAAGAGAATCGATTCAGCCCATTGTCACATGTAATCATCTCTAATGGCAACTAAAGATGTGAAAAAGATATGGTAGACATTGAACATCTAAATGCAATGAGATAGGAAAGGTCAAAGAAAATCATCAATGAATGCAATATAGACATATGTATATATGCATGTATACAAGACACATTGTAATATTGAGTCACTAGCAAGTCTTAATTATAACACATCTATTTATGCAACTAGTAAGATCATATAGCACAAATGGCAAGTATTCTATTCTAGATCATAGAAGATTATCAATATAGATGAAAACTAAAATAAATGATAATAGACATAGCAATAAGAGGGTTAATTATCCTAATGTTATGTATGCATATATTGGTATTCATGATCTAAAAGCATAGCAACTTGCAAATTAAAACATATTAATATACTAATTGAAGCATACTCTATCTTAATGTAATGTAGGCAAGTTTTTGAAAAGAAAACTTACCTCAGGTCCAGATCTTCTTTAAGAGTGGTCATGAGAGCAATATAAAACGTCAAGAAGGTTTTCCCCAAAGCAAGTTGAAGAAGCGAAGTAATATCCCAATGCAAAAAGGATCAAGGAGACTTGATCATAGAAACACTATCGGTCGCACCAATCATCACAAGTCGTGCAGATTAAGAATGGTAGAACAAGAATCCTTCGTCATGAGGTAGTAACGAACACACCATAAAGTCAATGGTCATCAAATGAAAGAAAGCGAATAGAGCGATCCAAAAAGTAGTAGTTCCTTTGATCGTTAATTACCTACACATGACAGAGAGCTTGGTACCCAGATTCTCATGGGTCCGAGTTGATTAGTAGCGAACATCCAATGCACTTAAATGCATATGAAGAGGATGTCGTCGAGAAGTACAAGAATTCATTATTTGTTTGTTTTAACAAACAAAAAATAACTTTCTTGACTAGAGAAATAATCAATGGATGTAAATAATAATAGTTCTAAATTTTTCCATTAGGTTTAACAAATTTTATTTGTTTTGATGTATTTGTCAAATACTCATCTGTCGTAAATCCTAATCCGGTTTTATCATAAAATGACTTTTGAATGTTAAGTAGATATTTTAAAGATTTAGAACTATTTTCGAATTTTGCCAATATTTTTGCTTTTTCCTTTTCCATTTTAATTTCATGTTTATAGTCTTGACAATTTTTACATTCAAGATCAATTTCAATATTACTTTCAAGTCTAGACATTTTGTCTTCTAAAATTATTTCTTTTTCAAAGTTATTTTCAGCGGATGTTGAAGATTCATTTTTAAAAATAATTTTTGAGTCAATGTTGCAAAAGTATTTGAAGTTATTTTCCATTTTTGAAAATTCTAATATAAATTGATCATAGCAAAAATGTTTGGTTTTGAATTGTACCTTATTTGTACTTGTACAATCTTCACTTGCTATACGGTGATCAATTCCATTGTTCATGTCGCTCCATGTTTTGTTTGTAGTATTGCTTGGATCTTGGAGCATGTAATCCTTGTCATCACTATTTGTATTAACATTTGTTAGGATGTTCACGTATTCCGTATTTACATCGTCTTTATCGTCCTTGTTGCACCATGATTTATTAACATGCTTTCTTCGGATTTGACACATGTGTTCTTCATTATTGGTACTTTCAATGATCACATTTGAACTAGTAGTACATGTGTTTATTTCAACTAAATATTTATCTATTAAATTTTCTAGAGTAACTATTTCATGTGCAATATCAAGTTTATCATCTTTGGTTTTACATTTCTCTTGGTGAAACTTTAAAAGGCATTTCCAAATATCATTTGCCGTTTTACAAGGAAATAATCTTTCATATTCAACATTTGGTAGAGTTTTGAAAATAAGTAATTTAGCTTTAGTATTTTTATCAATTTTTATTTGAAGATTATTATATTGATTTTCAAAATCCATTTTGGTTAGTTTAAGATCACCAATTGAAATAATATGCCAAAGATCAAGATCTATTGATTTCACATAATTTTCAAATTTATTTTTCCATTCAAGAAAATGATCATTTTCAAATAATGGTGGTTTTTGCGTAAATTCTCCTTCTAGATATTTTTCGAATTCCATAGATCGTTACAAGTTTTAAAATACAGTATATTTTAAAAATCTTGTTAGACGTGGCTCTGATACCAATTGTGGAAAACTAGAAGGGGGGGTTGAATAGTTTTACGTCTTTTTCGTTTTGCTTATTTTATAAAAGATAGTTTCTAAGATAAAACTTTCAAATCACTTTAATACATAAATATATATACTAGTTAATTTGTGATTTTGTATAAATACTACTTATGTATAATGTACAATTTCAAAACACTTAACTACAAAAGTATAAATACAAGATTTATTAAAGGTTTTATATATACAATGCTTATGTATAATGTTTGGAAAGAATATACAATTTCATATATTTTATGTAAGCATATATATGTGTAGTAGTGTATAGATATAATTATATGTATTAGGTTGGTTTTTGTGAGATTAGTTTTATGAATGAATTTTAGTTTGATCTTTATGTGAAATCAACATATGCACAATACTATCAATTATGACTATGTGTGAAATGCAAGTAAGTAATAAATCAAAGAGTGAGAGATGGAAAGATCAAACCGAGACACAAAGGATTTATAGTGGTTCGGCTACAAGGACACCTTCCTTGCCCTACTCCACTCCCCGAGTCACCTACTCGAGAGTTTTCTTCACTAGATCAAAAACCTCCTTTATGGCGGAGAAAACCGTACACACCAAATAACACACCACAAGAATATCACACCACAATCACAACTTCAACACACCTTCTTCACACCAATCTTCTACACACCAATCTTCTATTTTCTTCACACCAATCTTCTACACACCAATCTTCTACACACCAATCTTCTATTCTCTTCACACCTTCAAAGTATTAATGTCTTGACACCTTCAAGTCACTAATATCTTCACAACTTCAATGCACTAGTGTCTTGACACCTTCAAGCCACTAATGTCTTCACAACTTCAATGCACTAATGTCTTGACACCTTCAAGCCACTAATGTCTTCACAACTTCAATCTACAAATGTCTTCTAGTCTTCTCCACTAGAGATCCTTAATTTCTTCACTACAAGATCCTATTGCTACAATCTCCTATCACCACTACTATCTAACCCTTCTTCTTCACTTCAAGTTACACTTCACACTAATCAACAATTCTAGATTCTTCAACTAAATCTAGATAACTAATACATACACCTTATTCACCAAAGTATAAAGGATTTACAACAAATTATAAATAAACAACTTAGATAGCAAGATGATACTAAGTTGTAATACTTCTAATAGAAGTATTCTTCTCTTTGCACTTGAAAGAATGAGGCTTTGGATCACTTGGAAACAAAGGCTTATGAAATGAATGATCAAAGGATTTTTAGGATTGAAATGAAGATCTAGAACAGAAAGTTTTAGTTCAAAAAGGTGAGGAAAAAATCCAGGTTTAAGGTGGTATTTATAGGCAAAAGTTTCTGACAGAGGAGCGTGGCCGGTCCCCTTAAATCATGGCCGTTCCCCTTAAAATTAAGGGGACCGCCCTTTATAATTAAGGGGGCCGCCCAGCTGAAACGGCCAGAAACTTTGTCTTTTAGTGGGGAAAGTTTATTTGGTGAAAAACTAACTGATTTTGGTTAAATATTTGAAATCATATATTTAGTATGATTAAAACATTTTTCCTTATTACCAAAAGTGTTTTTCAAAAATATATAATAAGATTATATAAATAAATAAACTTTGTATTAGTTAATTAAATACCCCTTTGATCATAAATTGCACTAAGCACTTTGTTTATTCATACCTTAAGTGATTAGTTGGTGAAAGTGATTATTTATTACTAAATACGTGTTTACGTCATGATCTTTGGTTTGATTAGTTTAAGTTTTGTGATTATCAAAACATAGAGATATCGGAAGATATGAATAATGTTTTTAGTCAATTATTTATATCAACAAACTATATATAGATATTAGAGGCTGACGGCGTCAAGAACAAATGGGTGACGCCGTCATCTCGCCGCCAAAATAATCCTCGGACTGCCTTGATCTACATTTGACGCCGTCATGTAGTCCACATTTGCAGGCCATCACACATTTAACTCTTGAAGCTCTACTTTGTGACGCCTTCATTTCTGTACTGGGTCGTCATGATCTTTATTCTTGACGCCGTCAGGAAAGTTTTCTTGACGCCGTCACACACTGTTCCCAGCTTGGAAAATTAAGTCTTTGGCGTTTTCTTCACTTTTATGCTCTAAAAACGTTCGAATTGCCTCATTTTCCAGATTTCACTCCCAAAGTACCTAAAATCACAAAAGGAACGATTTAGGGCAATATTTGATCAAATAAATTCAATTCCGGGCTTAAATGACCCCTAAAAACGGATCATTTTTCGCCTCATCACCTTCTTAGCAGCAATTTGAGCTCTGATGGCACTACACTTCACCTGATTATGATCGTTCATGCTAGGTTTGCAGAACCTACATCTCTTCTTCCTACGCTTCCCACTTGGATTAAGAGAACGCTCAACACTGTTCTTAATCGTTTTTCGCGAACCCTTAGCACTAACCTGTTTTGGACCAAAAAACAAGACAACAACAATTGGATGATCAAAAAATATGTTGAACAACTGATGAACCTATCATAACTGATGAACCTATCATAACTGATGAAACTATGATAACTGATGAGCCTAAGATAACACAGGACAATAACTGATGAACTATGATATCTGATAAACCTATAATAACACATGACTATATTTAATGAACACAAATAAACTAACTGATAAACACAAATAGCTAAAAACACATAATATAAGAATAATAATTTAATATGTTCATTAACTAACAAGAATATAACTAAAGTGCATAAATTTAATATGTTTATCAACTAACCTAGATAACAAAAAAACTTATTAAGCACAGGCCAAAAAAACTGATGAACCTAAAACACATAACACATGCCAAAATAACTGAACAATAACTGATGTATTTTTGGTTCATCAGTTACTTGTCCTCTGTTATATGTTTTTGGTACATCAATAACTGATGAACAAAAACACATAATACAGGACAAAATAATTGATGAACCAAAAACACATAACACATAACACATGACAATATAATTGATGACTCATAAACACATAACATAAGGATAATAACTGATGAACCTAAAACAACATAATACAGGACATATCATTGATGAACCAAAAACACATATCACAGGGACAATAACTGATAAACCTAAAACAACATAATGCAGGACAAAAATTGATGAACAAAAAACACATAATCACATAACACGAGGACAAATAACTTATGAACCAAGTAAAACAAAAAGAGCATAATTCAAATCATCGCTAAGATAAGCACTAAGTGATGAACCTGAGATTACATAACGACTAAGATAAGCATTAAGTTATGAACCTGATATAACATAACAACTAAACAAAAAAGAGCATAAATTGATAAAAAAAAAAATCTAATAAAAATAAGCAGATAACAAAAAATGCACTAACTGATTGATGAACGTATAACAAAAAATAAATTACCTTGATTAAACACATGAGTATCACTTTGAGCCATCAGCATATCCCCATATTTGAACGATTAAAACCCTAATTCACTTCGATAAACCCTAATTCTCTTCCAATTGACCGAGTGAATGCTTAGAAACCCTAATTATCTTCCAATTAACCGATTCAACGGTTAAAAACCTAACTTTTTTCCAATTAACTGATATGAACCCTAATTCTCTTGCAATTAAGCGATCGAACGGCTAATTCAAAGCCGATATGAACAATTAACACAATTTGAAGAACAATTAACGATTCAATTAAACGAATATGAATTGAGAGTAAAAAAAGCCCTAAATTTGAAAAATATGAACAAATGAAAGAATGTGAAATTGAATGAATGAATGAATTGAATGGAGATTATTGTGTAAATTTCGTTTATATATGACTGGAAAAAATGGTTGAAATCAAAGAGAATGAAAATAGAAAGAAGAGCAGAAAAGATAATGAGAAAAGAGGGAAAGAGAGAGTATAGTGGGAGAGAGTGAAATTACATCGATGTCCTTGGGGTGAAAAAGGAGGGGGGACACGTGTCATCACCACAAGTCTTTTTAGACTTTTTATTTTTCCTCCACTTTGCAAGGGATTGGGGGTCTTAGATAATATATAGAAAAAAAAAAAAAAAAAGGAGATAGACTTGTTATTTCCATATGTGGGATGATAAATATGTAAGATAACAAATTAGGAACTTCAACTAATAGACATTTTTTGAGTTAAAAAGATTATATAGAGTATATAAAAAAGATACCGTGTTTGAAATTGTGAATAAAAATAAACGGGTATTAAAATATTTACAATGATAGATTTATATAAATTATCTAAGATTTTCTGAATGAGAATGGCCTTTTATTTATTTATTTATTTTACCAATGGCCTCTCTTTTTTGTGCACAAACAACCCCCATGACTCGATCTTGGTATCGACCGAGTCTTTCATTTTTTATGCTAAAGACGCGTCTTTCAATAGGACCGTAATAAAGGTGGACGCCTCTTGGTTGTCCAAAACTCGGTCGTACATACCTTATTAAGCCCGGTTTTACAGATGTTGCAATAGTCTTTGTAATCATATAAGACAAGACGGATTAAGATAGGGGCTTTTGGAGGTATGCATGAGCCAAATCGGTTGACACCTCTAAAGACATTTTGTGTTGATGACCCAAGCCTGAGGCCTCTATTGCCACTTTCCACAACCTAAGACTACTCAACAACAGTACCTTTAGGTATATTCCACAAATTTAAAACAATAACTCAAAACTCTCCATTACAATTTGCAACCCAAACTAAAAATTATTACCCCATATAACATTTACCAAGGGGAAATTTTCACAAATACCCCATCCGTACCATCCCTTCACCCTAAATCCTCCACAATTTTTTGTTTTCTCCAAATACCCCAAGGGGAGAGGGTCGCCCCTAAATGATAAAGTCGCCCAAGAAATATGGATCCCAGTCACCCAAGAAGTACACATATATAGGGACACATGCCACTATATTATACTATCCGCCCAAGTTTTAGGGGCGACCCTCTCCCCTTGGGGTATTTGGAGAAAACAAAAACTTGTGGGGCATTTAAGGTGAAGGGATGATACGGATGGGGTATTTGTGAAAAATTCCCTTTACCAAGACCTAAACATACTAAAAAAGGCGACATCTTTATCCCTAAACTTTTTCATTTGATCTTCACTATTCTAAGCCCTAAACCTATCAATTCATTAACGATTTGGATTATTCTGGTGATTAATCTTTGTAATTATCCCTTATTAATTGAAATCGTTGATTTTATCATTCTCTAAAGGATTATTTTGGTGTTGCATGCGATTAGGGTTTAAAGCGCCTTTAAGATCCCTAAGATTTTTTAATTGATCCTCACTCAGGTGATTCATACGATTAGGGATCTATACCAACTTTGGTTTTCAAAATCGTTTTCCTTTTATCCAGTGTTTTCAGTCGGTTCTGATCTTTAGTAAGTCGATTATTATAACGCTATTACTCTAAGCGTTTAGGGTTTCATTGTTTGTGATTTTGGCGTTGGTCTGGATGCGGTTTTGAGGGTCTTGTTGCTGTTATTTATTCATGATGGGTGTTACGAGAGAGAGGGATAAAGGCGGGGGAACGTTGGAACATGATCTTGGTGGTGATAGTAGTGCGTCTAAGTCGGCTAAAAAGTATGAATCTGATGTGAATATGATTGATACGACTCCTATTAACATTGATAATGAGTCGACACAACACAAGGAGGCTCATGATGATGGTAAGTCTTGTCCGGGTACAGCTGATTCGAGTGTGCCAAAGACTCAATCAGGTTCTAATCCTCTATCTTTTGCGGATATGCTTAAGGATAAAACACTTAAGAAGACCGTTAAGATTTCGGAGATGCGAAACGAAAATTGTGTGGCTGGTGCTAATGTCACCATCCCTTTGGAAGCTGTCAATGAGGTACGCTCTAGATTCGCTAATACGTTGTATGGTTATTTCATTGGTAAGAGACTCGCTTTCCCGGTAGTTGAAAATTACGTTCGAAATACTTGGGCAAAGTTTGGTTTACAAATGGTTATGCTTAATAATGGTTTTTTCTTTTTCCAATTTGAAACCAAAGAGGGTATGGAAAGGGTGTTGGAAGAACGTCCATGGTTGATACGATTGGTTCCTATCTTTTTGAATATTTGGACCCCGAACACTACTCTTACAAAAGATGATATAACTTTAGCTCCTATTTGGGTTAAACTTCATAATATTCTGGTTGTGGCGTATTTTGAGGTTGGTCTTAGTTTGATCACAACGCAAATTGGTCGTCCTATCATGCTTGATTCCTACACGAGTACGATGTGCCTTAAGTCGTGGGGTCGTATTTCCTATGCTAGGGCCCTTGTAGAAGTGTCTTCAAAGGAAGCATTACTTGACTCTCTTGTGGTTGCTATCCCCTACCCTAATGGGTCCGGTCATTCATTGGAAACGATTGATATTGAATATGAGTGGAAGCCGCCAAGATGTGAGACTTGTAAAGTTTTTGATCACAATGATGATGGATGTCCCAAGCGAGTGAAACAGGTTGTGAAAGATAAAGTGTTGGTTGATGAAGAGGGTTTCGTTGAACCTTCTAAGAAGAAAGGTAAAGGTAAGCTTCATGGTACTAATCGTCAGGTTGATGGGATTCGTTTTCAAAAGCCTAAAGTTTCGTATTACTATACGCCGGTTACTAAGCCAAAGAATGGAGGAGCGTCGACGTCTAACCAATCAAATATAGGTCCTCCAACAGTTAATGTAGGTTCTACTTCTTGTAACGAACTTACGATTGATCCTACTAGTAGTACGGCTCCTTCCCGGGATGACCAAGGTAAGAATAATAATTGGGTGGAGGATATCAACTTTGTTGATTTGAAGAACAGCTTTGATGTGCTTAAGGCACAAGATTCGGTTTTGGAACCTGTGATTGGCACTACAGATACTCTTGAAGTTACTTCTAGTTCTTCTAAAATTACTTCTCCATCGCCTATGAAGACCACTCCTATTGTTGGGAAAATTGGGAAGCTTGAACAGCTTATTATTGATGGGAAAGGCACCCTTGTGGATGATAATGGGAAACCCGTTCCGGTGGCTGATGGTATAAGGAAGGGCAACCCATTCTCTAAGGTGGGTGAAGTGGTTGATTCTGACAGTGACGATGAGGTGTTTGAGCCAAATGATCCTATGGATAGTTACATGTCATCAGCTGGAGGACATCACGAGCTTGAAGGGTATCTTTCTGATGATTATGCGGCCCAGGTCTTTGATTTACCTGGGCAATTTGAGGAATATAATAAGCAGTTTGATTTCAAGCTTCAAGGCCGTTCGGGGAAGTAATCTCTTATTTGGATTTGTTTATTTGTTTTGCATGTCGTTTTTGTTTTCAATGGTTGTTCTAGTTGTTGGTAGCTAGTTGTTCATTTATGGCATGTCATAAATGATATAGAGTTGTTCAAGCGGTTGCTTGAGGTTAATGTGGCGTTTCAGCCACATTCCACTGTACTTGAAACGATTTTTTGGTTAATATATTTTACCAGGGTGGAAGATCCCTTTTACTAAAAAAAAAAAAAAAAAAAAAAAAAAAAAAAAAAAAAGACCTAAACATACTATTCATCAGTACTTAATAAGTACTCCGTATTACGTAGTAATACACTTACTGAAATACTCCCTCCGTCCCAAATTTATTGTCCACTATTGACTTTTTTAGTATTTCTTCTTCAACTTTGACCTTAAATATTTTTGTGGGTGTTATATAATATTTGACGCAAAATATATAAATGAATTGGGTTTTAAGTGTACTTTTCAATGGTATAATTTTTCATAAAGGATTATATAATAAAAAATATATATTTATGGTCAAAGTTGAACCATTTTGACTTTGAAAATTCAAACTGGACAATAATTTTGAGACGGAGGGAGTAATAATTTTAACTAAAATCAGTGTTGCAAAAATCGGCCTACAAGGCCGATTAATCGGCGATTACAAGCTGAAAGGCCTTGGACCTTGGAGCGAATTACAAGGTAATCGGCCGATTAATCGGCCTTGGACCTTGGAATCAGCGATTAATCGGGCAAAAATCGCTACACGGCTCTTGACCGCCTCGGGACCAATTCACGATATTTACAACATTGACTAAAATTACTTAATTAGTACTCTACTTTTTTTAATAATGGCCCACAATATTTTTTGTTTGTTGTGTTAAGAGATGAAGTGCAACGCTTCACACTCCACCGCAATGCGCGAACACAAATTCCTTGTTATTATACATTGCATATTTTAAAAATTAAACTATCAATCTCACACCATATGTAATACTCACTTGAACGGAAACATGACACAATTTGATCATGTGCATTTACGAAAGAAACACAATTTTTTTGAACCAGATGCATTTGGGAAAATCGAGATTTTTTTACAAAAATTAACAGCCGCAAAATTCTATGAGTGTCTCGGAACCCACCTTGGTTCCATCCCTGTCTGATACCAGCATACCACATGTATATTTACTAGTGAATGAAGAATTGGAATAATAAATCGACTTCAAGGTCGACAGGGTCAATATTGATCACTTGTTTTGTTGTACACAGACACTGAATTTTTCTAGAACTTTTCTCAAGGTACTTCACGATTGTGTGGATTTTATCGTTTGGCTACAAATCAAGCCATTAAGTAATGCAACAAGGGTGATATTGTGTGGTTCTTTATCTTTTATATGATGGTGACCCACATATGATCTACTACAATGAGCACATTAGAAATGAAAGCAACTCCAATACAAGTGTTGATGACTATGATACAAGTGTTGTTGCACGATATACAAATGTTGACACAATTCTACATCAATAGAGAGCCCATGGGTTGTTGTGAACTTTCCAAGCGTTAATTCCGTTTTCACACTGCAACTACTAAGCCGCCTTAATCACAGATACGAAACTTACATCTCACGTAATAATATCAAACACACACACACCCTCTCTCTATATAATATATTTTCAAACACTATATAATCCCTACATTAGAGCAACCCTTTTATAACACATTCTAAACACTCTAGAAATATCATTGAAATAAAAAGACCATGGGTGACAACAAGAATGTTAATCTCCCACCTGGTTTTCGGTTCCGTCCAACTGACGAAGAGCTTGTGGTTCATTTCCTTCAACGAAAAGCGTCTCTTTTGCCTTGCCACCCCGACATCATCCCGGATCTTGATCTATATCCTCATGATCCATGGGACTTAGATGGTAACACCATTTATCTCTTATACATGGTCTATGCATGTGTCTTTGAGAATATTATATAAAGCTAGTGTTTCTCGTCAATTTTTCCAACTTATCTCACACATGTTTTAAATTTAACTTTAACTTACAACATCATGGTTGACGGTAACTCAGATACTGCTAGGCCAAAAGCCTTTAGTACGTCTATGTGCATATCGTGTTTTGATATAGCATATAGACATTGTTTAGTCGTAGAAAAGTTTTCTTATTTTCTTCCTTTAGTTTTCTTGAAAATGGAGTAACTCCTTTTTCTCCGAGGAACCTTTTGAAAACTCGAGAACTCTAAATTCAAGTTCTCTACTCATAGTTATAATATCAGAAAACTGGTTTTCTATTTTCAGCAAAGAAATTTTAGAAAATACTCATTTTGAACACGTTTTCTATGTGTTTTTTAGAAAACTTTTATGAGAAACTTCTTATTTTCCAACAACTAAATCCACCCATGACTATTCTTATAAGTGTTTTTTTTAATTGTTTATCCAAAATGCTTATATGATCATTTCTGATTCAAATAAAATGTTCCTTTAATAGAAACTCTATTGTTCCTAATGAATATTTAATAAATGATCAAAATTTGTGCATGCATGGTTTTATGTGTTGTAGGCAAAGCTTTGGTGGAGGGAAAGAAATGGTATTATTTCAGCAGAAGATCACAGAATCGAGTAACGGCGAACGGGTATTGGCAATCTTGTGGTGGTGATGAACAAATAATGAGTTCAAATGGTAACAAAAAAATTGGTGTGAAAAAATATTATGTGTTTCATATTGGTGAAGCTCCCGAAGGTATAAAAACTGATTGGATAATGCAAGAATTTAGGTTTTGTGATGGTGCTAATTCATCTAGATCAAGAAGAAGAGACAACTCTAAGATTGTAAGCCATCATCAACTTCTTATTTTTTGAAATTGTGTAATCATTGCATAATTTTCAACCAAAAATATTGATCAACTCAAGTTAGAATAAATTATTATTATTATTATTATTATTATTATTATTATTATTATTATAAACATCACTTTATTATTATTATTATTATTTTATTTTTTATTTTTTTTAATCATTCCTAATGAATCATTTTCAATCCTTATATGCCATTAAAATTTATAAAACATTGAACCTCTTCATAGGTTTTTTTTTTTTTTTTTTTTTTTTTTTTTTTTGATATATATGAAAAATTGAAAGCATTTGTGTTAAATAAACTAATTATAAAGCTTTAAAGATTTATGGATAATGACATATGTTTATTAGACAGATGTTGAAATTTTCAAAGCTTATAAAATACGAGTACATTATGAAAATGATTGCCTTGCATCAAATTATTAACCACTCCGTATTACTTTGGGTCTATAGATATCATGTTTTGCAGTGAAGCCAATTTAGCCTTAATTAGATGAGAAGTATGAAATATCAAAGTGTATAAAGTTTTACAAGTTTGTTTTACAAAATGCATGTTTTGTAATACCCTTTAAAAATAATGTATGTTCACGTTGGAAGTTTTGTTAACTACTTCATTTCTCTTTCAGGATTGGGTAATATGTCGAGTGTATGAGCAGAATTATGATAACGATGAAGATGAGGATGGAATGGAACTTTCATGTTTAGACGAAGTCTTTATGTCATTAGATGATTACGATGATATTAGTTTTCCGAACTAGGACAGGAGAATAAACAGAAATTACGAGCCATCAAGCTTTATTAAACTATATATCAAGAAATTGCAGTATTGTAGTGACAAAGAATATTGAAGTTTTAGAGTGGAAAGCTTATTTACAAATATTTTTCTTCAGTTGAAAATTTTGTTGCAATTTGTAAATTAATATCGAATTAACTTTTGGTGGTGATATGAAATGTATTTGCAAATGATGTTATACATAGTGATTTTTCGCATTTGATGTTATACACAGTGATTATTATGATTGAAAATTCTGCAAACTCGCGCATACATAAGCTAAATCTTAGATTAAATCTTGCTTAATGTGAGATATTAAACTCATAAGTTGTACGGAGGAACATCTTATATATACACTTTAGCGAAGTTAATTAACGTTTCTGACTTGATCATGTTTATTTAAGTTGCATTTGGGATATGATATATATCACTCAACAATCATCTATTTCATTTAAGATATTTAAAGTTACATTTGAGTGTCAAAATTCTGGTAGAGTTTTCATTAGCCTTAATGATTTCTACTGAGGGATCCTCTTAAGTGGTATTTAATTGTTGAATCTAATTTAGGAGGACTGATGCACGTGAAGTTTGTAGTTTATCGATCTGTAGTCCGTTCAGGATCGGTATGGGCATGTACGAGTGCTTAAGGTCATTGTAGTTGGTGAGGATTGATTTGGTCGTAACTTTTGTTGTAATTCTTAACATTTTGCTAGTTTTATTTAGATATTCGCATTTCTAGAGAAAAGTTTATATAGAGAAGGTACTAGCAAAATTTTTAGTAAGCATATTCCGAATGTTCTATATGTAATAATCAAACTAGAATGATCCGCACAAAGACACAGCAAGGAAATTTGTTAAAAGAAAATCTATCTCGACATACCAATGTTGTAATGATTGGCAAATAAAAGTCAATAAAAATGAAGCATTAGTTTTTCAAAATGGTGTCAAGTTTTTGTAGCCGTAATTATCCAATGTCCATTAAAGAAATCGAAATGTGACCTTACTTTTATTGGAACGAAGTGATTTATCGTATTTTTGGGTGTAGATGTTCACGTGAAGCCGTGAAATAAAAAGTGGGGCCAGAAAGCAAAATGGGCTTGTTTGGTAGGGCCCAATTTATAGCATACTTTCCAATTTCTGCTACAAAGCCCTTTATTTTGTTAGTTGTCTTGTGTCACAAAGCATTGGAACATATATTCCAATTTTTAATAAGTTACCAAATTAATTTTTGGGTGATTGCTTAGGGTATCATGTGTCACATGTGATGCAAGCATGTGTCACAACTCACATGTGTGCTCTAACTATTATTCACATGTCATATCTTAATATTGATAACGAAACATGACATGTACATATATAAAATTGATGTTTAACAAAAGCTTGGTTTAAACTTAGAAACAAAAGAAATGATTTGATGAAAGGCATCTTAATAGATCTTTGAATGTAGAAACGAAGTTAGGTCATATGGATCACAAGCTCAAAAACTTACCCGGAAGTTGCGAGATTACATGTTTATAAGTTAAACTAAAGTATATGTTAAGTCGTAATATGAGTTAGAGAATACATAAATAATCAAATTGCTTAAAGAAGATCTTAGGAAAAAGTGAAGAAAAGGAACAAAGCACCAAAGTTTTTAGACTAAACGAAGTGGACTACTTTTCTTCCGTGAGTGAGTCCATCACGAGCGTGACTTCCAAAACGGAAGACAAAGTCACGCGTGAGTGGAGGGAAAAAAGAGTTCGTATGGTGAGTCAGTCACCAAGCAAAAACGCAAAAATGTGAGGCCCAAACTAAATATAACGTTTGAAAAAAAAAAATCCTACTACCCACTATTTTTACCTATAAATCCCCAATAAATCCCCACTACCCAAATATTTGAGAAAATTGCAAAAATCGTCCTTGTGGTTTGGCCAAATTGCACATTTCATCCTTACTGTTCATTAATTACAAAAATGGTCCGGATTTGGCACTGTTTCATTCACTTTTGGTCCTTCGTCCTTGCATCCACAAGGACGAAACGTGCAATTTGGCCAAACCACAAGGACAATTTTTGCAATGCCGAAGGACCAAAAGTGAATGAAACAGTGCCAAATCCGGACCATTTTTGCAATTAATGAACAGTAAGGACGAAACGTGCAATTTGGCCAAACCACAAGGACGATTTTTGCAATTTTCTCCAAATATTTTTACCTATAAATATTCAACAACAAATATATATCATTTCTACAAAAAATCTGATATGGCTTGTTCGGTTCCACATACCATCGATGAAATCATGTCTTTAGTTAAAGAACGTTAGGAAACAAGTGTTGCAAGTCTTGGAGGAAAAGACAGTTCTCATCAACATTTACAAATCATCAATTTGGATTTGAATATATATCAATAAATGGTCTGAATGTTCTTATATATTAATATTCATCAAATTTTGATGTCCATCAAAATATGGATGTGCATCATACCTGATGGATCGTAGGTTGAAAGAAAAAAATGAGAGAAATAGAAGAGAGAAGAAGAGACAGTTGTCAAGAGAGGAGACTCTTTCTACACTTTTTAGAGGGGAGAAAACTTTATCTCCCTCATATATATAGTAAATCTATGTTGTAAATGTATATTGTTGAAGTAAAAGTTCTTACATTACTCAATATAAAAGCTTGATGAGAACCGTTTGATGATTTGTGTTTTCGTATCGTTTCGTCATTTGTGTTTTAAATTTTGTATCGTAGTATTTTTTTTTTTTTTTTTTTTTTCGTATTGTAATTTTATTTTAATGAAGTGGTGTTTTAGTTTTAATTTCGTATGTGTACGTTTTTTTATTTCGTATGATTACATTTAAGTTTACGTTCACATTTACGTTTTTAGTTTATAAATATAAAATATTTAATTAAATAAAGAAATATGATATATTGCGAGTGAGAGTGATCAAAACGAATGTATAATGAGTGAAAGTGAATGAATAAGAAGAGATAAAACTGAAGTGACGGTGAGTGACTCAACACCGCTACTTCTAGCCTTAGGTGTAGTCAAGTCGTTGAGTTAAAAGATTCCATGTGTCCGGTTACATTTGTGTCACACTGTCACGCACACTTGATTTAACCAAGATTGTTGTAGATTGTCAAGCATCTAGATAAGAAAGTCATATCAACCGTCCAACAAACTCAATTAACAACTGACATGACTTGATGGTTATGACTAAGAGCACTGGGTGCAGACGACGAACCACCCTTCGCCGTCCGATGTGGCACTTCCAACGGCGAGCCGTTGCTCGCCGCCACACCGGAGATGTCTCGCCGTTGGCTAACTCGTCGTGGCCACGGCGAAGATGAACTCTGACAGTGGCAGGTTCTTTCATTTTTTTTTCTTTCTTTTTTGTTTGGGTTTCATATACTGGTTTTATATCTTGTGTTTAGTGTGTGTTTGTGTGTGTTTTGGTTGAAAGTGAGTTTAGTGTATGAATGAAAGTGAGTTTAGTGTGTGTTTGTGTGTGTTTTGGTTGGAGAAGAAGACACAGCAGCAAAGCAGCAGTTTTTTTTTTTTTTTTTTTTTTTTTTTTTTTTTTTTTTTTTAACAAAAGGAATGGGGGTATAAAAGGTGTTTTATTAAATTTTGATGAAAAGTAATGGTTTTTTTTTTTTTTTTTTTTGTTACACAGTTGAGTTTTTTTTTTTTTTTTTTTTTTTTTTTTTTTTTTTTTTTTTTTATGAAATAAAATTAATGTGTTGTGTTATTTTTAAATATTTGTGAAAAGAATTTAATTTTTTTAAAGAAATAAATAAAAAAATAAGTGTGTAAGAGGTGGGGCCCGAATGGGGAAGTGGAGGTTTGTTGTTTGGTGAGGGGGGGGGGGGGGGGTTTGTTGTGATTTGTTGAAGTTGAGGTGTTTTGGTGATGTGGCATGGTGGGGCCCGAATGGGGAGCTTGTGGTTTGTTGTTGCACCGAGCGCTCTAATTAGCATTTGATGAACATTAAATTACAAAACACCTTACTCATTGATTAAACATAAGTCATGTTCAACAGGGTCGTCTCATGAATTTATGAAATATTTTAGGGCCCTGGACGAAATTAAATAATTGGACATTTCGATAAGGAATGCTATATATAAAGTACCATCATTTATAAGATATAATGCAATTAGTTAACTAAACGTTGTAACATATTACTCATTTAATATACTTTCTCATCTACATACTTTTTTCTTTGTGAAAAAAAAGGGTACACATGCATAAAATTATTAATGGGATAAATTTTGAGGCCTTTAAAAATTTTAGGGCCCTGTGCGATCGCTCACCTTGCACACCCTCAAAGCCGGCCCTGTTTATCATGAGATGAATTTTGTTGTGTTTGATAAATATTCTTGGTGAGTACTCATTTGTTATTCTATGTAAAGCTTAATTGTATAACAATTATCTAACTGGTTTAGGACAGTATGTCAAAATATAATTTGTCACTTAAAACAAAAAATAAGATGTTGAAAAAAAAATAATCAAAATAATTAGACCCGTTACTAGATTTGACTCGTCCATTTACCACTTATACTTATGAATGTCAAAACAAAAGTAATACAAGGCACACTTATGATTTAAGATATGTAATAATGACATACAGTGTTTAACTAAATACTGTATATATACATATGTTGGCATATATGGCCGAATGGCACATGCGACATGCCGAATGGCATACACGAAATAATTGCTGAAAGATACTAACTATTGTCGAAAGGCACCGCTAAAAAGCACATTAGCAGGAATAGGAAGGAACACCCTTTTTTCCAGGTACCATCCTTTACCCAATGGATCAATGCAAGGACCTGACTATGCCGGATTTCACGGGATTGTGTCGCGCATGTTCTGACACCTAGTGCCTAAACTAGGTGTAGCTCGGCGATGCTCTTTTCCAAGGCACCACAGGTACCGAGATTGGAGTAGTATAAATACTCCAAATAACTCTTTTACTGTGTGTTTACTCCACATTTATTATTATGCCCTTCGGCACATATACTTATTCTCACGTCAGAGCTTGGTCATGGGATAAAACCCAAGGCGAGGCTAACGCGTGCTTCTTCCTTATGTAGGTGACTGAAGGACAAGGTCTCATACTGTCCGAAGGATCTTTGTTTTTAGTAAGGTATGAACTTTTACTTTTTTTTTTTTTTGAACAGAGATTTCATTATCACACCTCACAAAAGGAGGAAAATAGAACATAACAAGTTACATCGAACATAACAAGTTAAGCTACAACAAGACATACACCAAAATAGCTGTGACACACTATAGCAACACCATACAAAGGTGGGGGAAATCACCAAAGTGAGCTTTTTGTAGGCACAACCATTTAAAGGTGTAGCTTGACAAAAGTACACAAGGTACATACAACATACAAAGAAGAAAAAAGCAAGCATCCTAACAGGAGCTAGACCAAAACCTAACAGATCTAAAGACAGATCCCAGTGCAGCAACAAGCCGTCGATGACCGACCACAACAGCCCTGAGCAGAAAAGACCAACTGGTAACAGATCTGAGCAGAGAACCACGGCGGCAGCAGCAACAACAGCAGCTACATAAAAGGATATGACAGATCTGCAGTAAAGCTTTATTGCGGAAAAGGAAAGAACAAAAGAAAGATCCGGACGGCCGGCCAAAACCGGCCGCCGGAAAAGAAAATGTGGTCGGATTTTTTTTTTTTTTTTTTTTTTTTAATACATTCTCCTACCTCTCTCTACAAAAAAAAAAAAAAAAAAAAAAAAATGAACTTTTACTTCAACAACATACATTTACTATATAGGAGTGAGATAAAATTTTCTCCCCTCTAAAAAGTGTAGAAAGAGTCTCCCCTCTTGACAAACGTCTCTTCCTACTCTTTTCTTTTTCTCTCATTTTTTCTTTCAACTTACGATCCATCAGGTATGATGAACATCCATGTATGATAAATATCAAGATATGTTGAACACGTGTCATCATATAAGACCCTTTTTATATTTTGTGAAAAGTGATTATTTTTCCACTTTCTACATGATCGCAACTCTTACGGACATTAGGCTTTGAACATCAAAGCATGCTATACAAAGACTTAACATGGGAATTTATGTACCAAATAAGTGTTTTTAAAGCACTGCACATGATGATGTCCCACAAACACTTTTTTTTGTTGGGTTTATTAAATTATTACATTGGTTAAAAACCAAACTAGCAAAAGAAATGATGGTTTTAGCAAGCATGTACCTTTCGAATAAGGCTAATTATACCTCCAAAGAAGGTCAAAGAAAAAGTCCTATGAAAGTCAACACCACTTGTGTGGCTTGTAAAGTGTATGACCACTTGTGTTGCTTGGAAAGTGCATGACATAGAGTTATTTTCTTTACGCTTTGTATCTAAGATTTCGATAGGTGCCCATTATCATATCCAACTATAGCTTAATGCTTGGGTTTCAAATTTTAAACTATTAACAACTTGTCCTAGACATGCATAACAATGAATCATATAGATTAGGTCTTGCACTTCAAGGGATAGACACATGTGTGTTGTGATGTTCCAATAATAAAAACATCCTCTATTTATTTACTGTATATGAAAATCAATCTAAATCATTGCTCTTTACTCTTTAACTTTTTAGAACCATCTTTGGTAATCTGACACGTAACCTCTGGTAACCTCACAGGTAAACTTATGCCGGACGTAATATGAGGGTGACCCTTAGAATGGATAAGTATTGTGGATATTTCTAGTTGCACTTTATAATACATAAATAACAGTTAAAGTGATAATGTTAAAATAAATAAATAAATAATAAAAATAAAAAAGATTGAGATATTGGTCGACTTATTACATCAAGTAGGTTCTGAAGGAGTGAGAGAGAGAAAGCTGAGGTGGCAGGGAAAATGAAGCTCGTCTGGGATCCTTATTACACGCAGTCTTATGCACTACACCACAAAAATCATGAAATCTGGTAATCGCTAACCTAATGATATGTGGCAGCACGTGTTTTAAATTTACTGTCTTTTGGGCTTTTTTCGGCTTCGGGTGTTCTTTTGCATCTCCATCTTGGAGATTATGTAACTTGTTCGTTTTAGCATTCTTTTGCCGTTTGTGCCATATTAAATCTCAAACATAGTAACCAAAAAACGCCATCCAGAAATATGATCATATGGCCAAGGCAAGTTAGCCTATGGCGTTCAACTACAGTATATATTACAGCAATTGTGTGCAAAATAAAAAAATAGTGACTTTCAATACCTCGTTCCATTTTTTTGGGTCTACTTTCTATATTATTACCCATTAGAGTAAAAAACAAAAACCATATCGACTGTCCAGTAGTAAATGAGTCAACTTTGCACCCTAACTAAAAACATATGGTATAACTATAAGACTCGAACACACATGTACATTAGTACATAAAGCTCAAAGAGATAAAACCCAACATATGCATACAAATTAAGATTCTTGAATATCTAATTAGCCCGAAATCAAAGGGCAAGTTACAAAGGATTCAAGACATGTCAAGAAATGAATTTCATTTCTAAGCACAAGGCTTGTGTTAAAATTCAGGACATGTCATCAAAAAAATCATGACTTTTCTAAGCCAAAGACGTGCGTATTACATATCATGTGGTTTCAGCAGAACTCGGAAAACCCTTATTATGTTGGTATGATGAATGGCTCATTTTGATACTAGGTGATCAATAGCGAAAAAGTAACTACCTACAAAAATAAATGATGCAACTCCACTGCGAGCCATTCGTAACCAAATGCCACGAAAAAGTATATTTCTATCTCGGGGATGGATACCTGTGTATCTCTCGAACCTCTTTCCTGGCAAAGTCCACCTGAGAAACTTCCTCTCCATGGTAATATACTGCATTTAAACATCAAACATTTATTGGACTAGATAGGTGTATACCATGTGATAGCACAAAAGCAAGAAACTCATACGGAACTTGACAAGTTTAATTGGAGGTGCCAAACTGTAACATATTTGTTTTAGGGGGGCCAATTTACATTTTCATATAACACACATACTAATAATGCCTACCACCACAATGTGTAACGGTTAAAAATGTCCTCGCTAAGTTCTGTCCCTGAAGAAATTTATGTTTTTAATTGCAACATATAACCTAGAAGTGAAATATGGTAACGGTGGAGATTTCTAGTCTATATTTGAAAGCAGAGTAAATGTCTTGGTGTTGCCACAATTCAACATACAAATACTAATAAATTTTACCCTCTTTTAGTGTCTATTTGCTTGGATGGAATGGAAAGTCAAAAAGGATGAAATGGACCAAATAATGGAATAAAGATGGAAATAGGATGGGTCATCACCTTCCACTATCATGTTTGGTTCACATGTAGGAACATAATGGGTTTTTTATGCGATTTCTACTATAAACTTATATGCAGATACACTGTCTACCTTTTGTACAATATTTACTATAACTACTATATAATCTCAGTATACAAGTAAAAAACCCAAACATTTCAAGTCTTATTAAAGCCGAGTAAAATTATAATATTACATTAGCATTTATTTTCTAGTTATTTTTAAACAAAGAAGTATATAATTAAAGTATGTATAGACTATTGTTATATTGGAGATCACTTAATTTTGTTCCATTGCATTGTTAATTTTCATTCGTTCCATGATGGAATGAAAAAAAAAAAAAAATGCATTTTAGGCCTTGGCAACGGAATGAAAATCAACCAAACAGTAAAACATGTGTTACCATGTGTTTTTTTACAACATTTACTCCATTCTCCATTTTAAAATTACAGGCTACATCTTTTTATCCGAGATACAGGGCCCGTATCACAAATTTTTATGTTCTTAAGCATAATAAATACATAACAAATATGTTGAACAACCTCAACGAGACCGTCAAGTTTTAGACTAATAAGGTCAATTACTTTCAAGTATCTCCTATATGAGTTATAAAATTCATTGGGCTTTACAAAATATTGTTTGCATACGTCAGCGTTGTTGTAGTCTCCACTCATAGACTTTTTTTTGAGTGATTTTAATAAGGTACACCAAATGATTCTGGATGAAATGGCCGCAGACCCTGTGGGGTAGGGTCCATGATTCATGTGTATAATATTTTGATAACTTTTATGAAGAATCGTACCTTTGGCAGCACAAGACACTGTGATCGACATTTGGCAGTGTCAAAAGAATGGGATGCGGCTGCGGCAATTGAGCCTGAAAATCCAGCTGCTAGACTAACAGCTAAAGGATGTAATGGCCCAACATCCTCATCCGAGCTGAAATCAGCAAACAAAGATTAACCTATATTGCAGCAGAACTCATAGGTCTAAATATAACTTCTTCATTAATAAATAAAATATTTAAACCAAAACAATCAAAACTTTAAATGCGCATACATACCTTGGTATTGGGTCCATCCCTACAGCTTTCCAGTCCAGCATTGCACGATGCAGAAATTGCCAGCTTGAAAAAAACACACCACCAAAAATGGTATCACGAACTAACCCTGGTCGGAGACCCCTCCACAAGGCACCCCATCCTTCTAAAGATATGACGTCTATGGGCTTCCTAACATGATACACAGGCGGGGCCCTCCCAGTCCCAGTAATCATTCACGGATACTCTTTCAAAGAGTCAGTCAAGTTTAACTGCTTAGTGTTTAGGGTGGACAAAAGACCAACTGAATGATTCAGTGCCTTGACATCTGGAGTATACGCACGTAGTAGTTTTGCAGTTGAAGATGGTGCAGCCGTTATTTCTAAAGCTGTGGAAGATTTTGGGACACGAGAAGCGGTTGTGACTTGTGAACGGATTGTAAAAAGCTCAAATGGTGAACTCATGAGTGATTCCACAGCACCCGCTGCTAGCCCTGCCATCAGAGCCTCTGAGACGTACACATAATTGTCTTTGCGACCATCTGCATAGAGGGAATGCATTGCTATGATCAAAATATTACAATATTTACAAGTATAAGACGTCATCTACAAACAAATAACAATAAGAAGTTACTAAACTAACCAATAAGTATAATGCCAAAAAGATGAACATTCCACCTTTATAGAAAGCTGTCAATAACTCATAGGTGCCAAAGCGTGCTCCCACGCCGAATATTCTCCCTAAAGCCAACCACCCAAGACCATTGTACAACCCTGCAAAGTTTATGAAGAAACACCATGAAACAGAAAATCAGTTAACCTGACAGTGCTTTATGTATGTTGAAAAGACGTTCACATTTACCAATTGATGACATTACATGCAAGGCGAAGAGGTCATGTCATAGTCACATGAAACGCGGTTCGCTTCAGTACGGGATCGCGGTTCACTAGGTCTCTAAAATTTGGTAGGAAGGGGGGGGGGGGGGGGGGGGTAGGCTCGTTTTGGATCGCTCCGGATCATAAATTTAATTTCATACACGGGTTTTCTTTTGCACTTCAAAGTTCTCCCAAAGTTAAACTTAAACACTTATTAACTGATTTTATACATCAAACTGTTATATCTAGTATATGGGGTCGCCGGACCAATGACTTTTGGTACGCCGAACCACTTGATTTTGGTACGCCGAATGGAGTTATATCAAGAATGTTCAAATTCACAATCCGGGTCGCGATCCAAAGTGATCCAGAACACGGACATACCACGTTTGGGTTGTGCGATCCGGAACGGAAAAGACAGGCAAGGTAGCATATACTATAGAAATGGACATGAAGAACTGAACTACTGGTTTGCTGCTCAAACCATCAATTCCTTAATTCAAAAAAAAAAAAAAAAAAAAAAGTTTTAGGTAACTATAAGCCTTGATTTCCTTTCCAATTGAGGAGAATGCAAGCTAGGGTTGGGAAAAAATGTTGGACCTTAGAGATTCTGTTATATAAGGTACTGTTTGGGTAATGGGCAAAATACTAATATGTGGCATGATACTTGGGATGACATTGTGCCTATTTCTAGCATTGTAACAAGAAGACAAGTGTTTAGTGTTGGATTCTCAAATTCTGCTACTGTTGCCAATATGATGGAGAATAGTCAGCTTAATCTGCCTGATACTTGGATACAACAGTACAGCATCCTTGATAACATCAAAACCCCCAAATTATGCCCAAACAGAAAGGATGAGGTGAAATGGTTAAGTAAAAAGAATAATTTGGTGAAATTCAGTGTGAATAGAGTGTGGAAGGACTTGAGAGACCAAGATGATAATGTCTCATGGAGCAATGTGGTATGGTTTTCTAATATGATTCCTAGACATGCTTTCATCCTGTGGCTTCTAATGCATGAAATACTGCCAACACAAGACAGATTAATGAAATGGTTTTCAAATAAGCAGTTAAAGTGTTCTTTATGTTGTGATGATTGTGACAGTCATGAGCACCTGTTCTTTAACTGCAAATATGCTAAAAAGGTATGGGAGGAAGCCAAACAGAGGAGCAGAGTTGAATGTTTGAGCAATAACTGGAAAGTGTTGTGAAAGACCTTGAAGCACTGCCTAATAAAAGGAACATATGGAGTATTGTCAAGAAAATTGTTTTTGCAGCAAGTGTATACTTCCTATGGCAAGAAAGAAATATGAGGCTGTTTCAAAATGTGAAAAGGGGAAATGAGACTCTTTGGAAAACCATTGAAGAAACTGTTAAGCTTAAGCTTACTAGCTTAAAAGTTGAAAACTCTTCAGGGGTTAGAGAAGTCTTTAGTTTATGGGGATTGGAAGAACTGCTCATCCAAGTGTAGTGTTTGGACAATGCTGATTAAAAGGTTCTGTATGAAGTTGGAATATGGGTTGAAGCAGATGGCTAGTACCTTGGTTCTGAAAATCTACTTCTATCTCCCTATCATATGTGAGAGTGCAAACTGCATATTGATTGGGAGTTAGGAATCTGGTTGGAGTCAGTAAGAGCCAAAATGTAGTTTCCTGCTTTGTGTGCTAGCTGTAACAAAAGATCTAAAATGTGTTTGGTTCAGTAAGATGATATGTGGTGCTATGTTGCCTTTTGAGAAGGAACAATGGTGGAGTGCCAGCCTGATGATGCCTAGGTGATTATTCAGTCTATCTTGCTTATGAGGGGAGCTGCAAATGAGACTGGATTGGATAGTTACTTAGGAAATGTAGTCACGGTGGGAAGTGTCCTTGAGTGTTTAGGACATATGAAGTGAAGCCAGCTTGACTGGAAATGTAGATTCTGTGTAAAAAGGCTCAAGGAACTGGAGTTTTTCTCATTGTCTTGATGATGCCCATATACAAGAGCCTCTGTGTTTATGAAGGTGGCAGATTATGAGCACAGGAAGGGTGTTTGTAAAGTGGGAAATGTAGTCAAGCAATGTATTTTCTCCATGATTGCCTAGTACTAGTGTTGTTGCCTAGTCTAGAAGAATGGGTGTAATGCTACTGTTTCATTGATAAGTAACATTTGTATGTTGTTTCTGTTGAATTCTAGCTATCTGTGTGTTAATGGGACATGTCCATTAATGCAAGATTTGCTTCTTTGTATGCTCAATGAGCATGTTTATTGATAATATAAGTTCACCCATTTTCACACACACACAAAAAAAAAAAAAAAAAAAGCCTTGATTTCCTATCAATAATGATAAGAATCATAACACAACCACTTGCTTACAATGCTCTTCACATAAATTTTGGCAATACTTTATGTGAACAAACTACAAACAACCAATTCCTCAAGAAAAAAATATCTACGGCGAAACAATCTAAAAAAGAAGCATAGCACTTGGTTTTGATGATCATTCCAAAACTCCGGTCACTACTTTCCCAAAATATAATCCACTAATAAAGCACCAAACTAGAGCTGCATAAGGCTAACTAATTATATCCCCTATAGTTTAATTTTCAAAACTTGAAAGCGCATTATAGGGGTGTTGGAATCGCATATTTTTTCAGCTTATTGGCTTATTTCTTCTCTTAAAAGCAATAAGCTTTTTTGACAAACTGGATCGCTTTATTGGTTATGTGTTTCGGATTGCTTATCTTCTTCTAAACAGATAAGCACATAAAAAAGCAATGCAATCTATCATCTATCATATATAATTTACGAACTCTATGAAAATTACCCGAATATCCAGACAATTTACGAACTCGATCAAACACCTGAGATGCACTCAACTGTTTATCAGGACCTGATCCAACCTGTTAACATCAACCACATATTATTACTTAAAAAAAAAAAAAAAAAAAAAAAAAAAAAAAAAAAATCATTTCATTTCATTTCGAAAAAAGCAAAAGATGAAAAGAAACCTGAATAAGGGTTTTGATGGTGTCAAAAGGGTAAGTAGCAGCAGTGCCTAATGTTAGAGCACCTGCACCTGAAAACAAGTGGATTGCAAATGTTTTATTATTCTTTATAAATTCTTCCATTTTTTTAAAGGGTTTTCGAAGATTGTTTGAGAGGGTTTTAGGTTTACATCTGGGTTTTGGTTTTTAGGGGAAAAAGGGGTTTAATTTGTTTTCATTCTTTTGGCAAATGTTAATCGGGTGTTTGGATAATACATTTTGGAATGGTATTAATGGGGTGTTTGTTTAAGCTTATTTATTGTGCCCCTAACATTTTTTACAATTTAAAAGAAAAGTTTTGGTTATATTAATACGCTATCGGCCATCTGTTGATACAAAAGTTGGGCGTACCTGGTTGTGGGCTTATGCTCTCGTACCAATTCACTCCTTAGCACTTGTTACCTGCGTACTAAGAAAATAAGACAACACCGTTAGGCTTATCGAGGGATTGTCTCCCCCGATTAGACTCCGGCGTGAGAGTAAGTAATCGATTTAGGGTTCTCGTAGAGAGTTTTAGGGTTGTATATCGTACCTTTGAATGAGAGATGTCATTCCTTTTATAGGGGCTGAAACCGCGTAGGTTTCTTGCTCCTTACTCTTCGCACTCGTGGTGCTTATCGGGGTAAGGATATCTATTCCATGAATAGGTAATCCTTATCGCATACCCGGTTAACTTTGGTTGGGCTTTTGGCTTCGTGAGCCCAAGCCATGTTTATTACGGGCCGTTATTCGTTATAATAACCCACTCGTGGTGGGTTTGGGCCAAGTAATGTTTATCATTTGGGCTTGTGGCTCAAATATAGGCTATACGTCATCATGTCCCCCCAGTCTAGTGTGCGCGGCTCGTAGCCGCGGATACTAGACTTAATATTATCAGCGGTAAGCGTGGCGGGAAATCAAGGAAGTTTTACCGCCTATTTTCTAAGTGCAATGCACCAAACAATAAATGGATACCTTGAAAATTGGGGGAAGTGTCCACGTAACCCTCGGAAATCGGGAAAAAGTGCATGTACCCGTTCAACTCCAGCCATACGTTTTTGTGAGTGGGTTCCACGTGGAAACAAACTAGGGTTTTTACCACTCCCTATATAAGAGTGACCGCCCCACTTTTTACAATCACACAGTAAAACACACACTTACTATTCACCTTTCTTGAAAGCTTATTGCAAAGAAAATAATTCTTTTTCGTAGGTAATTTGTGTGCGTCTTCCTTAGTATTTGATGAAGATGGTTGCTCAATTGGAAGATTTTCGCTCTGCGATGTCTATTGAGGATGTTACTCAATTTTCGTCTGACTTCTTCGTGCCTTTGGATGTCCATCCAGAGGCGCCAGATGTGGACGCGTGTATAGCTGATTTCCCCGAAGGGAAAATAGGGCTTTACACGAAATTTTTTGAGTACGCGAATCACCGTGTACCCATATCTATCTTCTTGAGCGATTTGCTCAATCACTATCGCCTTCACATCTCTCAGCTGCACTGTATTGGTGCGGCTAAGGTGTCGAATTTTGAAGTAAACTGTCGTTTACTTGCGATAGACCCGACCGTGGACTTGTTCCGCTCCTTTTACCACACAACGTGGTCGAATGGTTGGGTTTCTTTTGCGAAGCGCCAGGGGGCGCTGCAATGTTACACTGAGAAAGTAGATGCCCTAAAAATTTGGAGGGAATACTTCTTCTGGGTTGACGATGTAGTTTTTCCCTCTGGCTATGAGTTTTATACTCAGAGTACATTGCCAAGGGATGGGCGCCCCGCACCCGGTTCCTACAGGCTTGCTGACGCGCAGACTCTAGATGCCAATCGACTGGCCATTAACCCCTATCCGGAGGAGTTTTTGGTACATGTGGGGTTGAGCCGCGCTTATTTTGGCGCTGCAGATGAGGTGCCTACTTTCCTGAGTGAGGATGGCCGGGGTGGGTGTTCATCCCTTCTATTTCAAGCTTTGTAAGTCTTTTGTGTATGTGCGCTTTTAATAACTAATCCTTTTTGCTTTCTTGGTTTATTGATGTGCGCAGAGATGGATCTATTTGCTGTGGTGAAGCTGGACAAGCTGAGGCTGGTAACTATAGGGGTGCGCCCTCTGAGGGAAGGTGAGCAGCCCCTACTGGAGGCGACAGATGGTCGTTTGACCGCCCTGCCAGAGGCGGTTCCTGAGAACACACCACCGCTCCAAGTGACGCCTGTTCAGAGCGTGGCGCCTGAGGCGGAGGTAGCGCCCACTGTGGAGGCGGCGCACACTGTGGAGGTGGCGCACAAGGAGGTGCAATCGGGATCGTCTGACAGCATTAAAATCCTTAATCCTGAGGAGGTGCTGAGAGAGGAAGTTGCGCAGAATGTTAAGCGCAATGGAGAGGCTGGAGGTAGTGGTACCAGAAAGAGGCGTCGACACGTCATCAGGGACGCGAAGTCGAATGCGGAAGAGACATCTACTTCTGGCGCACGGTTGAAGGTTGATGATGTTTCTCCGTTTCTGTAAGTGTCTGCATTTTTATCATCCTTCTCCCCTTTTTTGTTTTATCATATTACTTGTTGTAATACTGTTTTTTGTTGTGTAGGGATGATGCTGCGAAGAATGATGGGGTCTTCGTTGATGAGGTTTCCTCTCCACAGAATGAAAACAGGGAGGGGAAGACCAAGGTTGCTGATGGTGGCGAGGCGCAGCAGCTAATGGATGAGCTGGCTGCGACCACTGCGCGCCAAGCTGAGCTGGTGGCTCAGCTAAAAGGGAAGTATGTTGGGGAGAGCCGTACTCTTGCCCAAAAGGAGGAGGAGTTGGTGACACTCCGTGCGCAGTTGGCTAATGCGCAAGTGGAGCTAGAGGCCTCGAGGGCGTATGCTGAAAAGATTGCTGGGGATAAGGTGAGCATGCTAGCCGACCTTAGGTATGCGAGGGCTAAGCTTGAGCAAATAAAGGCTAAAGCGACCTGGTCGGTGGCATATCTTGATGAGAAGAGGGCTGAGCATCGTGCCAGCGTCCAGGAGTTTCAGGAGCGCGTGGAGAAGGCGATTGCATTGCAAGAGGAGAAGCTGCGCGCCCTCAGTATAGAGTATGACGAGGAGTTGTATCCACACTTGATGTCCACTATTGCTGAGCGCAGGTATTTTTGTTTACTTGTCTTCATAATAACTTTGTCGCCGTGCTTTTTACTTACATAAATTGTCTTTGTTAATGCAGGTGGTTGATTAGCCATGGGCTGCGCCTGGCAGCCCTGAGCACACTAGAGTCCGCAGAGGTAGTGGACGCTTTTGGAAAGGTGGTGCATTGCGCGATTGCGCGTGGTCGATCGCAGGCCATGGAGGATCTTCATGAGGCCAAGTTGCTGGAGAAGGACTTGGCGGAAGTCCCTGGGTACAGCCCTACAACTTATGATGAGCTGCTGCAAGCAATGGCGGGGCTGAAGGTTCTTGAGTTGCCGCACATTGGGAGGCTGGAGCGCGATCAAGATGACCCCATAGATGTGCTGATGGCAGGGTTGACATTGCAGCGCCATCTTGGGGATAATGCGGAGGAGGAATCAGATTACTATCTGAAACCTGATGTTTCGCAGCTTCAAGTTCCCGTGTTCGCGCGCCCTCGCGATATTCTCAAACCCTTTGCTATTGAGAGGGAGATTCCCTTGAAAGAGGTGCTAGAGCGACATGAGCAGAGGGTTGCTGTGAAGAAGGGTATCAAGGGCAAGGCCGTGATGTGTGGCTTTGGCGCTGCACACCTCCCTAGGTCAGATGGTGTGCCTGTAAGCGTTCCAACCGTGGCTATGCAGGATGCCATAACTTTGAGTAAGCTTAAGGAAGCGGGGAGTTCCGCCGCTTCGGAGGAGAGTCCTGAGCATCGCCATAGTATATAGGCTTTTTGTATATTTATGTATCTTTCCTTGTAATTTTTATTAATAAATGTGGAATAAGATACATTTTTGTTTTAAGTTCGTGACTTAAATATACTTGCATTGTTTGCTAAGTTTGATTTTTTAACTAAGTCTTTTAAGTGCGTGACTTTGAAGAATTATACTTGCATTGTTTGCGAAGTTTTATTATTTGACCAAGTGTCTTGGCTCGTTATATTGCTAAGCTCGTACGGTGTACTTGGTATATGCGCATCCGTCGTGGGGTGCGCACGCGAGACTTACCTCGATGTCTCGAGAGTAAGGCGCTTAGCAAGGATGCGTGATCCAATGTTGATGGGTTTGCAACCCTCTTATTCAACGAGTAAATTAGTAGGTTAACTTATCCTTTATGCCTTCATGGGTCTTTAAGTGGTGCATGCACGCCATGTAGGCAGAAATATAAGATAAACAATATTGACATATATGCAATAAAGTAAAATGCGCTATGGAGTTAGCTAGAAACCATAACATTTTATTAATACTTGCAAGTTATTTGAAAAAAATAGAAAATACAATTCCTAGAAAAGAAAAGAAAGACAAACACTTATTGGGCACCTCGTAGGATGCAAGGGTGTTTGTGTAAGGGCCGTAGCCTAAAAGTAACATCTTTTGAGATTGCAGATGTTCCAAGTGCGCGCTAGGTCGTGACCTTCCATATCGCGCAGTCTGTATGCGCCGTTGCCGAGCGCGTCTGTGACCTCGTAAGGTCCTTCCCACTTAGGTCCGAGCTTGCATGTGTCTTCTGCGTGGCTCGCGTCGTTGGCGCGGTAAACAAAGTCTCCTGGTCTGAATGAAGTGTGTTTGACTTTTGCATCATAATACTTCTTCATTTTTGCCTTAGCCTTTGCTTCGCATATAGCTGCGCGTTCGCGTCTTTCTTCCAGTATGTCTAAGTCTATGCGCCGTTCCTCGTCATTTGTCGTGACGTTGACCTCTGTTGTGCGTATAGTTGGCATTCCTATCTCGGCTGGTATGACGGCTTCTGTTCCATAGACTAGGGAAAATGGCGTGTCGCCAGTACTGGTTTTGATTGTTGTGCGATGCGCCCACAAGACATGCGAGAGCTCATCTACCCACCTTCCTTTGTGTCTGTCAAGGCGCGCTTTTATTCCTTCGCCTAGACTGCGATTTGCGCGCTCAACTAGGCCATTGGTTTGTGGGTGTTTGACTAAAGCAAAGTGTTGTGTGATGTTCAATTGTGCGCACCAATCTTTGAATGGGTTATCACAGAATTGTTTTCCGTTGTCTGATATGATCGCGCCCGGTAGTCCGAAGCGACAGACAATGTTGTCCCAAACAAAGCGTTTGACTTGGTTTCCCGTAATGTTCACCACCGCTTTTGCTTCGATCCACTTTGTATAGTAGTCTATGGCTACGATGAGGAATTTTACTCCTCCAGCTGCGACAGGGAAAGGTCCTGCGATGTCAATACCCCATTTGTAAAATGGCCATGGTGAGGTAATTGGTGTTAGCTCTTGTTGTGGTCGGCGCGGAATTGGCCTATGTACTTGGCAATTGCTACATTTTCTTATTAGATCGCGTGCATCGCGATGCATTGTTGGCCAATAGTATCCTGACCTTAGAGCGCTTGCCACCACGGATCGTGGCCCTGAGTGCATACTACATGATCCAGCGTGGATTTCGCGGAGGACGTAGTCTGCTTGAAGGGGTCCGACACATCTGAGCCATGGCTGTAGAAAAGACCGTCGATAGAGTACATGGTCGCGTAGTTCAAATCGTTGCGCTGCGCGCCGTATTCTTTGGGCGTCTTTATGATCTTGGGGTAGGACTCCCTTACTAATAAATTCGATGATAGGTGTCATCCATGTAGGATCTTGTTCCTCTATCATCGTTGATATCTCCCTTTCCAAGATTGACTTGTTTTTTAGGGTTTCCACCAATACCTATTTTGAGAGGTGTGCGAAGCTTGTGGATGCGATCTTGCTGAGTGCGTCCGCCTTCTTGTTATCTCCTCTAGGCACCTGTTTTATTGTGAACCTATCAAAGTTTTTGATCAGAGATTTTGTCTTTTCCAGGTATTGGGTCATGTGTTCATCCTTGGCCTCATATTCACCTAGCACGTGGTTAGCGACCAGTCGTGA
This sequence comes from Artemisia argyi, assembly GCA_030686995.1. Classification (NCBI taxonomy): domain Eukaryota; kingdom Viridiplantae; phylum Streptophyta; class Magnoliopsida; order Asterales; family Asteraceae; genus Artemisia; species Artemisia argyi. The sequence goes on along the minus strand of CM060676.1, from coordinate 67,120,681 downwards.
ATCTACGTTTGCTTCTAGGTTGCGAACACCCATTTGAATTGCAATGCGTAGTCTAGCTAGTAGGGCTTCGTATTCTGCCTCATTGTTTGTGGCTGTGAATTCAAAGCGTAGCGCATAGGTGAATTCCATTCCTTCTGGATTTGTAAGAATGAGACCTGCGCCTGATCCTTCTACACATGAAGACCCATCTGTGAACAGAATCCAGGGTTCCTGTAAATCTGTTTTAGCTGCTGATGTCGGGCTGTCGCTGTCTGGCTTCTCCACAATAAAATCGGCTAGGACTTGTCCTTTGATTGTAGTGCGCGGTCTGTATGAGATGTTATACTCATTTAGCAGTACACTCCATTTTTGTAAGCGTCCTGATGCGTCAGGCTTAGAGATAACTTGTTTAATTGGCTGATCAGTGATTACAACTATTGGATGCGCTTGAAAGTATCTGCGCAACCTTTTGGTTGCGAACACTAGAGCCAAGACCAGCTTTTCCATAGCGCTGCAGTTAGTCTCTGTTTTCTTTAGGGCTTTGCTTACGAAATATATGGGTGTCTGGACGGAGTTTCTGTCAGTCAATAATACGGCGCTGACTGCTCCATGGGTTGCCGATAAGTACATGATTAGTTCTTCCCCTGGTCGCGGTGCGACGAGTTTGGGAAGAGATGCCAGATGGTTTTTAAGTTGTTGGAAAGCTTCCTCCGCTTCGATTGTCCAGCGAAAGTCTCCCTTTTTTGTACACTTCGTGAGTGTTTTAAAGAGGGGAAGAGATTTGTCTGCTGACTTAGATAAGAAACGGTTTAGCTCTGCTAACTTTCCATTCAATGATTGGACTTCTTTGAGTGTGCGCGGTGAGGGGAGATCAATAACGGTTTTTGTTTTTTCTGGGCAAGGCTTGATTCCATCGGGTTCTATCAAGTATCCAAGGAACATCCCTTCGGTCGTGCCAAAGGTGCACTTTTTTGGATTTAACTTCATGTTGATCCGCCCCAACGTTCGGAATGTTTCCTCGATGTCGCGCACCAATTCGTCCTCTGTATGGCTTTTGATGACAAGGTCGTCAACATAGACTTCCAAGTTGCGGCCTACTTGTTTTTCGAAGGCTGTGTCCACCAGTCGTTGGTATGTCGCGCCTGCGTTCTTCAGGCCAAAAGGCATTTTTGTGTAGCAGTATACTCCTTGGCTGGTGTGGAAAGCTGTTTTTTCTTCATCTTCCACTGCCATCTGGATCTGATGATACCCTTTATATGCATCTAGGAAGCATTTGAAGGGGTATCCGCACAAGGACTCGACCTTCTAGTCTATCTCTGGCAGTGGATAGCAGTCCTGCGGACATGCTTTGTTGAGGTCCGTGAAGTCCACGCACATCCTCCAACTGCCATCGCTCTTCTTTACCATAACTGGGTTAGAAAGCCAGTCGTGATAGTATACTTCGCGCATGATGCCTGCGTCTACGAGCTTATGTACTTCTTCCAGAATAGCCTTTGCACGATCTGGGGCCTGACCGCGCTTCTTTTGTCGTATTGGAGGGTATTCTTGTCGGATTTGTAGCTTATGTTCTGTGATAGAGCGCGGTACTCCCGTCATATGCTTTGGTTCCCATGCAAAGATGTCTAGGTTCTTTTGCAAGAGTGCGCATACAGCTGCTTTACCTTTGTCAGATAAAGATCCTCCAATCGAAACTTGTTGCTCCGGATAATCTGGGTGAATAGCGACTTTTAAATTTGGCGTTTTTTCCGTGCGCTGTTCTGGAATAGTCTCTACTTCAGTTGTTACTGCGATGCATTCTCTTGGTGGTACTGTTGTGTTATAGAGAGTGACAACTCCTCCTTCCACTGGGAATTTAAGCATTCCGTGCGCTGTGGATGGTACCGCGCGCATGGATGATATTCCCGGTCTTCCAATGATACCATTGTATGGTGAAGGAGACTTTATTACCATAAAGTTTATCCATGTTGCGGTTGAGTGTTGTTCATCTCCTACGACCACCAACAGGCGTAACTGCCCCATGGGCCAAATCTTTTCTCCTGTGAATCCTGTTAATGACATTGTGGCTGGTATCAACTGACTTTGGATTTCAGGTCGCAGTCTTTTGAAACAGTGATCGTACAGGATGTCTGTGGATGCTCCTCCATCAATGTACATGCGGTGGATGTCATGTCCCCCTGTATGTATTTCAATGGTTAGAGGCTCCACGACTGCGTTGTCCGCAGCTATAGTAGGGAAGGATATCTCTTTTTCTGGGGAGAATTTTTGGCTGACTTTTTGCTTTATCCTGCGTTGCCATGATTGTATCATGTATATAGTATCAGCTTTTTCCTTTGGGGGTTCTTTCTTACCCCCGTTTCTCTGTTTATCTTTTCCATCCTTGATGTTCTTTACGAGGTGGTCCATCCTGCCTTCTCTAACTAGCTTTTCAATTAGTTGTTTTAGTTGGACGCACTCGTTAGTGGTATGGCCTTTTTGGCCGTGGTACTCGCAGTTTCCACTACCTAGGCGCTTTTCTTCTGCAGTGCGCATTGGTGGTGGTTTTGGGAAGTTCGCACCTTCTGTTACAAATATTTCTCTCGGAGTCTTAGTGAGAGGAGTATATTTGTCGTTGTCTCTTCCACTGCGGTAATTCCTGCTGCGGTTGTTATTCTGATCGTTGGATTGTCTCCTCGGCTGTTCTTGTTGCCTATAGTTTGAATAACCTTTTTTGCTATCCGCAGCAGCTGCTTCTCCTTGTATAAAGGATCTGGTGCGCTTTGTTAATTCGTCAAAGGTCTGTGGAACTTTGTCATTCAGCTTGCGGATGAGTTCTGGGTTATTGATCCCATTCATGAACCCTGAAATTTTTAGGATTTCAGGACATGCTTTGACTTGTATGCACTCATCTTTAAAACGTTCCATAAAAGCGCTGGTTGATTCCCCTTGACGCTGTTTCACTCTTGCTAGTTCCACAGGGTTTTTAGCGCACTTCTTTCACTGGGTGAAGTTGAGGCGGAATGCTTTCCGTAGTTCCTCAAATCCACCAATGCTCCTACGTGGGAGTTTGCTAAACCATGTGCGCGCGTTTCCTACTAACGTGGAATTAAACATGTGACACCACACAGGCTGTGGCCAATTTTCGATAGTTGCGGCTGATTCGAAAATTTTTAGGTGATCATCAGGATTACCTGTTCCATCATATGTTTTCACGTTAGCGGGCATGCGCCTGCGTTTGCGGTCTGAGTAATCGTTGATGCGCCGTGTAAACGCATCAATTTTCTGGCGTCGCCATGGGAGAGACATATCTTCATTCTCTTCCTCGCGACGTCTTCCTCTTGACTTCCAGTGTCCTGTTTCTTTATCCTCGTTGTCCGAGGAGTCGCTGGAAGAAGGGTAGTCTCTTTTTCGGCGCTTGCGCCGGCTTCTTTCAGAAGAAGAGCTTGAGGGATCTCTGCTTGGGGATCTTCTTCTCCCCAACCTGTCTTGAATCCTCCTACTCCCAGGTTTGGAAGATCCTTGGCTTGGCGAATGTTGAGGCCCTAATCGTTCTTGTATTCCCCGACTGCCAAGTCTGGAGTGGACATTGGTGCGCCTCTCGCTGTCTCCTAAGTATTGTGAATCAGATATCGTACCCAATCTATCATGGATAGTGGTACGTTCTGCGCGTCTTCCTCGTGGGTAACGCGATGGTGATGGTTTGCGTTGAGGACTAAAAATGAGTCGGGCTTGTAGACCCGCGCTTGCTCTTCTTGTTGCTTCTTCTTGCATGAGGGCGGTTAGGGTTTCATAATTTTGGGATACAAAGTTTCCCAAAGTTAGATCAGGTGCGTTGTCAGTTGTTGCAAGAATTTCTGCCTCAGTGTTTGGCGCCCTGTTTCGTTCAGGCGCGCCTGGCGGCGCAGTGTTGTTCACTGCGGGTGTAGCCTGATGAGGAGTGGTGAAGAGGGTGCGTTGGAGTTCCTCAACGCTTGGGACCACTGGTGTGACTTGAGTAGTTCTTATAGGTAGTTCTACTGCTAGACGAGGTGGGGTTGTTCCTGCCTCGTGGTGACCAGGTGTGCTGGTTGTCCCAGCGACTTGTCTGGAGGTTGGATCTTGTTGATTCTTCCTCTGATGATCACGTTTTTCTGACTGCGGAGTCTGCTGGCTCGAATTCTTATGTTTTGTCATTCTAGTTCTTAGTAGGGTCCCACGGATGGCGCCACTTGTTGATACAAAAGTTGGGTGTACCTGGTTGTGGGCTTATGCTCTCGTACCAATTCACTCCTTAGCACTTGTTACCTGCGTACTAAGAAAATAAGACAACACCGTTAGGCTTATCGAGGGATTGTCTCCCCCGATTAGACTCTGGCGTGAGAGTAAGTAATCGATTTAGGGTTCTCGTATAGAGTTTTAGGGTTGTATATCGTACCTTTGAATGAGAGATGTCATTCCTTTTATAGGGGCTGAAACCGCGTAGGTTTCTTGCTCCTTACTCTTCGCACTCGTGGTGCTTATCGAGGTAAGGATATCTATTCCATGAATAGGTAATCCTTATCGCATACCCGGTTAAGTTTGGTTGGGCTTTTGGCTTCGTGAGCCCAAGCCATGTTTATTACGGGCCGTTATTCGTTATAATAGCCCACTCGTGGTGGGTTTGGGCCAAGTAATGTTTATCATTTGGGCTTGTGGCCCAAATATAGGCTATACGTCATCACCATCTAACGGGTGCCCCAACATTTTTTAGAAAAACAAATTCACATTCATATGTTCTGATAAAGAAATTGGGTAGTGATATTTCCACAGAACAAATTACTTTGCACACGGCAAATAGTTGTGTTTGGACAATTATGCCCCTATATCAATTAATTCTTTTTGCTTTTGTATTACCGTGACCCTCGCCATCACTCATGTCATTTGTTTGTATAGCATCAGTCCTTACCATATATAATTCATAATCATAATCATAATATCAGTCCTCTGTTCCTCTCATTTCTACCATCGTCGCTTTCTTTCCACCATGGACGCTTCACTTTGACGATGAAATCGAATTGACTTATTTTGTAATCATATGAATTACTAATAGTTATAATTTCGTAATGAGTTATATTGCATTGAAGTAGTTTTTTTCTCTTCTCACTTGAGCTTTCTAATTTTTCTTCTGAGTTGTTCTTCATTCATTTTGTCTTCTTGTTTCTACATAATGTGGGTTTATGAATGGGCTTACAAACTCTTGATTGAATTACTGCATAGGCTTCATTTGTGTGACTTTTCAAGATATTCATCCATATATATATTTATATGAATATTTTTGCGAGGTTCCAACTTATCCCTTTTGCGTTACCCAATATTCGATGGGGTGAAGATTGGTTATCAAATCGCTAGTTGGTGATTTTTTTTTTTGTTCTTCTTCCATGACGAACATGAGTAGGTTAGAGATATATTGCATGGAAGAAGAAGATGAAATCATGAAATGAAAGGCGGCACAAAATACAACTAATGCTGGTCAACTTTAAAATAGAGGAAAAGTGGAAAGTGCCATGAGGGCAAAAATGTCAAAGGCCATTGTATCTCCGTGTGTCAAGTAAAAACTTCCGTGTATTTATCACTACCCAAAGAAATTACTTGTAGATCACGTAATATTCATCTTTCTTAATTTTGAACCATTTTGTGATGTTTTTGTTGGAGATTGAGTTTGGCAAGTTTTATACATGTGTCTAAATAAAATAATGTAATGAAACAAACTAAAGTGGGTTTGTATACTTGGACATGTAGTTAAAATGAAGTGTTAATTATGTGGAAACGTACTATATTTGTCAGAAAAATGAGTTTCGCGTACTGAACAAAAAAAAATTCCTTTTCACCTCCTCCTAGTCGACTATTTTGTCTTTTGTTGGGGTTTTTGTTACTTCCCCTTCCGGTTGCCAATTACTCAATAATAATAACCCATTTTTGTCTTTCATGGTGAAAAATCACACACACGCTTCTCCTCCCCCACCACACGCCCTCCTCAAACCTGCTTTACAACAACTTTTTGTACTAAGATTGCATAAACAAGTACAACCTTATCCTTATTTATCCCCACACACTTGTTGATACATCACGTTCAAAATCCTCAAAACTGCTCTCAAACCCTAATTCAGTACCAAAAGAAAAAGGAAAATCAGGAAGACCGAAAAACAAACCGAACAACGAGAGTGATCTAGTTGATGATCATGATATCCCTAGGTTTGTTAACAATGATATAAATGAGTTTGAGATGGGAGATCATAATATGAGAAGCAGGTTTACTGATGGAAGGGTATTTTATATGGGGAAGAGGAATAAGAGGCCTAGGAGTTGTAATGGTGACCATTTGAAGATGAGGGGTGGCAAAACTACATCTGGTAGATTAATTACAACAGAAAGGGTAGCTAGAATGGGCACATGGTTGGCAATGGATGCTGGTAGCTCAGACACAATTGAGGAAGAGCAACACTTACATTCCTCAATGGCAGCCAAAACCAGACAACCTCCTAATGGTGACAACATAGCAGGTAAAGCTAAAAAGATATACCAATTATAATGATTATGACATTGTTGAAACAAGATCAAGGAAATATGCAAGGAGTGATAGTGTTGAAACAAGATCTAAAAAAGTTGGCAGAATTGAAAATGTTCCAACAAGGTCAGTGAGAGGTGGAAGAGGTACAACAACAGGAAGGGGTGGAACAAGCTCCTCATGTAGAATGACAAGAAACAGAATAAGTGAAAGAGAGATAAGATCAGCTGAACCACATCCTGTGCAACAACCAAGAGCATTACATGTAGCTGCTTCACAACCTGTGCAACAACCAAGAGCAAGACAAGCACCTGAAATGCTGCCACCAAGAATGAGGAGTAAAAGAATTCTTCAAAAAAGATTGTCTGCACCCTTAACTGGACCAAGTTCAAGTGTGGACAATGAAATTGTCCTGGACTAGTATCCTAAAACACTTGTAACACTGCACATAATGCAGATAAAAACTATCTAGTATGATGTGTATGTTTAATTATTTTGCCCTATTTTGTCCATGGAAGGGCCTTTGTATAATTAGGAGATGAAACTAAAATAGTGGTTCAGTTATTACCACTATTATGGGGTGTAAGATAAGTTAAATAGTGCTGCCTTTGTTGCGACTATTCAACCCTATTTTGTCCACTGAAGGGCTTGCTAGTTAAATTAGGATGTATGTGTTCTGGTTGTAACATTGTAATGTGCTTCTGCACAAACAGTTTATGTTATGAAAGAACACAATTATGCAATCATTTGAATGTTTCCATTGTAACAACTATTTACAATGTTTTCATTGTAACAACCATTCAATACTGAGTGTAACATAAACTACTAAACATAAGACTCATCATTAAGTAACAAAAGATAGTTATAGTTCATTTCATTCATAAAAGATTGTGCATTACGTAACCTAAGTTAGGGACACAACACACTCCATAACATACACTACATTACACCTTGGAGACAAATTGTACATACTACATAACTTCAAGTAATTTTCTTTGTTAGGGACACAACAATGAGAGCTCCAATCAACACCATCAAGACAATCATCAAACATGTGGAACCAAGCAAGAAACTATCATACACTTTTCCCTTGACCTTTAGCTCATTCATTTTTTTGTAAATCAGTTCCATGGTGACTTCATCAGTTGCATTGTTTCCAATGATTTTGTGACCATCATCTTGCTAGGAAAGGGCCTTGTTTCCATATAGGTTTTAACCATAATCTTGGTGGGAAAGGTTGTCTAAGTTGCACTCCAATATCTGGTTGTCCTTATACAGCCTGTGCATAAGGTCTTTGTAGTATTGGGATGGTAACTCATTATCAAGAAATCCATAGACATCACATTTCTTATCTTTGCCCTAATTTCAAGTTGTAAAACATAAATCAATAACAATTAACAAAAACAAGTTAGCCATAAGTTTTGAACTTGGTAACTTACACGGTGGGGACATGCTTTGAATCTTCGACCAGGATTTTTAGGAGTCCATGACACTTGTTCATAAATTTGAAACTTACAATTACAGTTAGTCGTACGCGCTATTTCTTCTTTGGTGTATCTTCTATGATAATAATGAGATGTGAAAGAAGATGAAGCCATGAAACTATGAAATAGATTTGGTGGAAGTGGATGTTGAAATATTAGAATCATAACAATTATACTAAAACATATAACATCATCAAAGCATGCAGCGAAAGTAATTAGATCAATACTTGTAATGAATTAACCGAATTTAAAAGATATGCATACCTTAGTGATTTCTAGCCAAACAAGAAATCAATAAAACAAGAACAAGTAAAACCTTAAATTAGGGTTTAAGGAATTCGACTTTCTCCTAGTCGAATGGGGAAAAATTGACTAACAAAAGTATGTTAGCTCTTCGTTCTTGTACACACGTATTAGTAGCGTTTCAATGAGAAAAGCTAGGTTCTTCAATCACAAACAAACCAAACACTTTGATTGAGTTTAGAAGATCGCGTAGGAACCCTAAGAGGAAGTATTTGATCGACTAAACACAAAGAGAGGAGAGAATAAGAGAAGTTAGGTTTCTAGGTGATCCAAGTTATATGAAAAATAAATCACAAGCCTTTGTATTTATACTATTCCAAACTTGGAGCTCAAGAAACAAACCCTAACCTCCTTTGGAGGTGGGTCAGCCGAACATAGCCCAAGAGGGTCCTTCCGGATCCTTCTTGGTTCCTATTTACACTCTAGTCCTTCTCTTTATCGTCTAACGAATGTTAGTCAATTTTCGTTAAGTACTAACGACCGTTACGTGTTTATTTGTGAAATTAATAATTATTCATAACTTAATATAATAATTACTAATTCATTGAAACTCATACATAATGTGTGCAATCCCGAAGTCTCGTGTTCGAATCTGGTCATATCACATTAATTTATAATCCGAAAAACTAACAGCTCCCACTCGGATATACATTAATGTAGTAATGACATTGGTTAGTCTAGCATAACACCCTAATGCCCCCAGAACGACCATGAGTGTAGTTTCCTGGAAAAAAACCTTTTGATGAATCATCATCATACTTATCCTTTTGTTTCTAATACCACGTTAATATGGATATGGATCTAAGTCATTCCATAATAACTATTATGTTTCTCGTTATTTATGATCGAACAAGATTACCAATTCATCTGAATGCATTCCAGATAGACCTTGGGGCATGGCCATGCAAAAAATCTTGTCAACCCTACGAGGGGCCCAGCAGTATTATACTTCAAAACAAATTTGAAGGAAACAAATTCTGTATTCGCATAACCTATAAACTTCGCATCACCTCTGAAAATAGCTCTTATAACTGCCAGTTGCGGATAGCGGTAGACTATCTTACAGAAAATGAACTACATCCACAGTAGTTATCTGGTATCTCAAGTCAGAGGATAAATATTCATGATTTAATTTAATGACAACATCGATAAGTATAATCATGTAATTGGGATCTGTCCTATATTTAATTTGTTCAATTTATTGAATACCATGTGAATTTGGCATGTCCTACACATCAATATACTTGAAGTATATTATACCAAAACACGTATTTGTCTTAATTCAATGATATTCCATATCATTAATTGACAACGGACTATTTAGAATAACTCAAGTTATTCATGGATTAAACATGCAAATATAGGATACAATATTATGAATGAAAATAAACATAACAAAAATATTTTATTTCATGAAGATAATTATTGTTTACAATATCCTTTATCCAAATACTAACCACAGATTTACATGAAACTACTAGCTAAATGATGAGGCGAAAAATGAACCATTTTTAGAAGGTCATTTAAGACCGGAATTGAATTTATTTGATCAAATATTGCCCTAAATCGTCCCTTTTGTGATTTTAGGTACTTTGGGAATGAATTCTGGAAAATGAAGCATTTTGAACGTTTTTGGAGCATAAAAGTGAAGAAAACGGCAAAGACTTAATTTTCCATGCTGAGAACAGTACCTGACGGCGTCAAGAAGGAAATTGTGTCAGGGGCAAAATCCATGACGACCCAGAGAAAACCTGAAGGTGTCAAGAGAAGGGCGTCAAGAGTTAATATGGTGACGGCCTGCAAAAGGAGTACACGTGACGGCGTCAAACCCAGATCTAGGCAGTCCGAGAATTTATTTGGCGGCGAGATGACGGCGCCAGACATTTGCTCTTGACGCCGTCACCTCACAAAATCTATATATACTTTTTATTTTTCATTCATTAAGGGAGGAACTTGTGTGGAGAATACTAGGGTCGAACCTAATAAACCCTAGGTCGTTTGTAACAGTATTTTCAAGGGTTTTCACCCCTTGAAACCTTTCATGTTCAATTAAGATAAGTCCTCTTTCAATTCATTCAATATGTCTATGTGTTGTTTGAATATATCTTGTGATTGTCTTGATTTCAACATGCTAGGCTAGATCTATCATGTGTTTGCTTAGATGTAATGAAACCTAGATGTTAATTATAGGTTGATTGCTTGTTTATAGTTGTTTTGGATGAATGATTTCAATGTTAGGCTTAAGAAAACTGGCAGATCTCCATTATGTAACATGCTTGAACATCTTAAGAAACATGAACCGATGTGTACTAGGTTTTAATGGTTGTATTTAATGCATGAGCAAATTCTAGTGATCCCATGTTAGGAGCTTCTTAGCCGGCTCGACATAGGAGTGAAGTAGGCGCTTATAGGATTGGGGAAGTAAGTACGCCACCCCATGAATGGTATTAAGGAATACAATCCGTCATCCACGCAACTGTAACAAGTAATTAACCTGTAAAAGATATATAAGGAGTAGTGAAATCTAAGTAAACACAATTCTCCCATATATTGCTCACACCACTAATTTAATTTAGTTTATTTTCATTTTTAGTATTTTATTTTGATTGCATCTTAGTAATTGGGTTAGTTGAATAGCAACTAATTCCGCCCAACTCCTTCAAAACCGAGATTTTTATTTGCTTTTATAAAAACTAAAAAAATACAAAAAGAATCATCCCTCATCTCTAGACCTAGTCTTTAGGTTTTCTAATCCTAGCGACACTATTCCTAGCTGAACGATCAATCCCCCGGTACTTGTCACTATACTATACTACAACAATCAGGTACACTGCCTGGTGGGGGTTGTAAGCTTCTCGAGATCCCTCGAGAGGTAAAGCCTGGTGCAATCCCTACGCATCAAGTTTTTGGCGCCGTAGCCCGGGGAATAGTTATTGTCTAGGTTATGATTTCTTTTTATTAGGTCTACTTGCTAGATTCCTTTCTAGTAAGATTTTATTTTTATTTTTTAGGTTCTCTTTAGTCTATCTTATTTCTTTGTTTCCTTTGTTCGTAAACTATCTCGATGGATAACAATAACATTGATCGTTTGATTCCTGTTATTCGTGTTTTTCGTCGTAGGATTTTCCAAATGCCCTCCCCAATCCGTTTAGTGGAAAATGAAAACCCACCTAACCTCTCGCCTAACCACCACTTTGACAATAATTCTGAAATAGAGGAGTCTGACCATGATGATGACCATAGGGCTAGTCCTTTTTACTATTCAGACTCCGATGAGGATCTAGACGATGGTGATGTGATTAATGAGGATATGATGGAAGATGAAGTGAACCCTCTTAGGTATGTTGACCCTAGAACAAGGATTGAGTGTGATAGCTCATTCAATATGCAATTTTCTTGTAAGATTGGATTTAGGAGCTTTAATGCCTACCTTAACTCATCTCTCCCAATGAACATAATCTCGTGTAGTGAATATAATAAAATCATGGTTGATGAGTTAGAATACATAGGAGATAATGTTATTGCTAGGGCAATGTCATTGCATGTGTTTGTAGGAAGCTTTGTTCATCTTATTGAGTTCATGGTTATGGAGAATCTAGGAGAATTTATTGATAGTAAGTTAACCCAAGTTGTGTTTGGAAAACCTTTCAAAAGGTTGACCAACCTTGATGAAAAACTTATGGAAGGGTCAATTACATTCTCGGATAGGGATGAAGATTTTGTCTACCAAATGCCCCGTGCACACCCTAGGTTCAAGGATTTCTCCATGGAGAAGTGTAGTAGGTATCCGCCCATAGAAATGCTAAGTGAAAATGATAAGAGAAAAGGGCTTAAATATACTCATAAAAAGAATAAAAGGTACTATCGCGGATGTTTAGAGTTAGGGGATGAGTATAAGAAAGATGAAGCGACTATTAGATGGCTCACGCTTGGCTATGAGAGCATAAGCGACACACGATAGCCCATGACCTTGAGTCTAGCTACAAGACTCGTAAATAAAGAAAAGCGCTTCTTGGGAGGCAACCCATGTTTTGTGTGATTTTTATTTTTGTTTGTTTGTTATTTGTTTCCGTATGCATGCTTTATTTTTATTGTTGGTAGATCATGTTTCAAAACTAAAATAGTGAAAATACTTTATTTTGTTGTTTGGCTTAGTCTTAACTTCATCCAAAGGTATTTCGCAAAAGATAAGTGTAAGGGGAAACCCCAAATATGTTTTTAAGAAACAAAACCGATCATGATTCTCCACAATATTAAGTGAACATGTATATTCGTATTTGTTAGAGTCAAATGCTTGTATCGAGTCATAATGATGTTTTGCAGGATTTTCCAGGAAGTAGGACGAAGTTTTTCCAGAAATTTTCTGGGAACTTAACATAAGAATTTCTGCAGGTCACTTCTGACGGCGTCACGAGTTTACTCTTGACGGCGTCACGTGTAAAATTCTGGAAATTTTACGAGTTTTGTTTTTCTAACGGAGTCTTCAAGTTTTTGTCGAATCTTTAGTTTTATAATCTCCAGGAAATCTGCAAACATCATTCCACAAGCATTATATCTTATTTTGTTTTCTAGGATTTGTTAGCATATATAGATTGCCGCCGATTTTACGCGGGGTTGCCTTTTCTGTTTTCTCAGGTTTTACAGGTTATGTATGACAAGAAGATGATTTATATTCTGGAAGGGAAGCTTTGATTGTTCATTTTCTTGGAGGAAGACCTAACCTGGCCACCTTATTATCCATACCGAGCAAATCAGGGGAGTATTTGATTTCATTCTTTTTACTTACTTCACTTTTACATTCTTTACTTGAACATTGGGGACAATGTTCATCCTAAGTGTAAGGGGAGGGTAAAATGATGATACCTTACAGATACACTTTCGCTTGAGTTTGTTTGTTTGATGGTAGATGTGTAATAAAACTATGAGAAATACTTGTTAGTGCAATTTTAGCGCCAAATTTAAATTTTTTAACAACATTTAGGAGTGAAACTTTAGCCATAGCAAGCGTCTCATGGATAGGAGTTGTATGACTAGCACAAAACCGTACTATTCAGAAAAATTTTCCACCCAAATATGTGAGGTTCGCCTTTAGATTTGATAGGAAAAGCTTTTACTATTAGTGCTTATGAGTGTACCGGTAGCATTTAGATTCTAGAACTTGCGTTAGTGATGCATCCCGAGACCGCTAGTGAGACTACATTCGTGTAGTAGGATTTACTACATGATAAGAGGCATTAGGATCACCCTTGTGTTAAACCCGTATCATAATTACTTGACAATTTAAGTCATATTACTTGGCTAGTAAAGTCAATTAATTTTTCCTACACCATTAGTGTTGTACTCATTTTTAGTACACGAAACCCCTAGTACACCCCTCCGAGCCTATCTTTTCGTTTCTAACTTTAAGCATCTTACTTGAAGGAAGAATTTGTTACACCCCACTTAAATGTACAACCAAATCGCCTTAGCCTTCCGTGTATGCACTCATCTTTAGTGCATTATTGTTATTTGTTAAACCCTAAGTTAATTATCTAATTGATTACATGGTTGCTAAGTCGAGTCATATCCTTGTACATATTGTTTTGGGACGATTGAGACTCATGGGTAAAGTACTTATTTTATGGAGTAATGGGGAAGAACACCATATTATTACCCCCATATGTGCGTTAATCTTAAAAGTACTCCAAGTGTTTTGATTATCTTGATTCGAGTCATTAGATTAGATTTTTGTAAAGTATGTAAAAATTCAAGTGTAAGGGGAATGTACATTCCCTATGATGTATTATTTTGGATGGTAGGGTAAGAGTGTATGCAAAAAAAAATCGAAAAAATCAAGAAAAAAAGAAAAAAAAAATAGAAAAAGAAAAAGAAAAGAGAAAAACATACGGACTACCATCCATTTTTATTCTATGTTCATTTTAAGTTTTTGTTATTTTTCATTTATTAGCTTAAGTCGAGTCTAGTCTTGGCTTAGCAACGCCATGTACATGTAATTAACCAAGATTGTTAACTCGCCACCAGTAAAGACTGCCTATATCCAACAAAACCGTGTATTCCATATCCCTACACCTAACGTTACAACCCTTTAAAAAGACCTCTTTGATAGTTTATCCTAGGTGCTTACGCCATGTGGTGGAGGTTTGATCCTTTCCCAAACCTATGGTAATCTATTTTGCTATGACAGGTAGTGAGAGATGTTTTCCATTTCCATATTGTGATATATGCTTTATTACACCCGAGAGATGTGAGTATCTAAACACTATTTGTGAGGTGCTAGTGTATGACCTCCGTGCTTGTCTTTGGTCTTTAGTGGAATGATTATTTGTTGTAATTACTTTTATATTAGTGTTAAATGACCCCTAACTTGTATTTTGACTAGAATAAAAGCGCATTTGCTTGTGGACAAGCAAATCTCAAGTGTAAGGGTATATGATGAGGCGAAAAATGAACCGTTTTTAGGGGGTCATTCAAGCCCGGAATTGAATTTATTTGATCAAATATTGCCCTAAATCGTTCCTTTTGTGATTTTAGGTACTTTGGGAATGAATTCTGGAAAATGAAGCATTTTGGACGTTTTTGGAGCATAAAAGTGAAGAAAACGGCAAAGACTTAATTTTCCATGCTGAGAACAGTATCTGACGGCGTCAAGAAGGAAATTGTGACGGCGTCAGGGGCAAAATCCATGACGACCCAGAGAAATCCTGAAGGCATCAAGAAAAGGGCGTCAAGAGTTAATATGGTGACGGCCTGCAAAAGGAGTACATGTGACGGCGTCAAACCCAGATCTATGCAGTCCGAGAATTTATTTGGCGGCGAGATGACGGCGTCAGACATTTGCTCTTGACGCCGTCACCTCACAAAATCTATATATACTTTTTATTTTTCATTCATTAAGGAAGGAACTTGTGTGGAGAATACTAGGGTCGAACCTAATAAACCCTAGGTCGTTTGTAACAGTATTTTCAAGGGTTTTCACCCCTTGAAACCTTTCATGTTCAATTAAGATAAGTCGTCTTTCAATTTATTCAATATGTCTATGTGTTGTTTGAATATATCTTGTGATTGTCTTGATTTCAACATGCTAGGCTAGATCTATCATGTGTTTGCTCAGATGTAATGAAACCTAGATGTTAATTATAGGTTGATTGCTTGTTTATAGTTGTATTGGATGAATGATTTCAATGTTAGGCTTAAGAAAACTGGCAGATCTCCATTGTGTAACATGCTTGAACGTCTTAAGAAACATGAACCGATGTGTACTAGGTTTTAATGATTGTATTTAATGCATGAGCAAATTCTAGTGATCCCATGTTAGGAGCTTCTTAGCCGGCTCGACATAGGAGTGAAGTAGGCGCTTATAGGATTGGGGAAGTAAGTACGCCACCCCATGAATGGTATTAAGGAATACAATCCGTCATCCACGCAACTGTAACAAGTAATTAACCTGTAAAAGATATATAGAGAGTAGTGAAATCTAAGTAAACACAATTCTCCCATATATTGCTCACACCACTAGTTTAATTTAGTTTATTTTCATTTTTAGTATTTTATTTTGATTGCATCTTAGTAATTGGGTTAGTTGAATAGCAACTAATTCCGCCCAACTCCTTCAAAACCGAGATTTTTATTTGCTTTTATAAAAACTAAAAAAATACAAAAAGAATCATCCCTCATCTCTAGACCTAGTCTTTAGGTTTTCTAATCCTAGCGACACTATTCCTAGCTGAACGATCAATCCCCCGGTACTTGTCACTATACTATACTACAACGATCAGGTACACTGCCTGGTGGGGGTTGTAAGCTTCTCGAGATCCCTCGAGAGGTAAAGCCTGGTGCAATCCCTATGCATCACTAAACGAAGTCCAATGCCATTGGCATGTTGAGTAAGCTTTTCCTTAGATAAAGCCTTTGTAAATGGATCAGCTAGATTGTTATCTGTGTGAATTTTGAGTAAATTGATTTCACCTATATCGACTTGTTCTCGAACATAGTGATATCGTCTAGGAAAGTGTCTGGCGCCCTTCATGACTCTAGGTTCATTGGCGAATGTAACTGTGGCAGAATTGTCAGAATACATATTAATAGGTAAATCAATTGACGGCATAACTCCAAGCCCCGAAATGAATTTCCTAATCCAAACAGCTTCCATCGTAGCTTCTGATGCAGCAATACACCCAGCTTCTGTAACAGACATCGCAATTGTACTCTGCTTCTTGCTCTTCCAGTCTATTACTCCTCCATTAATAACAAAGGCATAACCCATCTGAGACTTTGTATCATCTTTATCAGTTTCAAAGGACGCATCGCAGAAACCTATAACATCAAGTTCTACATCTGGATTTCCCCCATACACTAGAAACATATCTTTTGTATTCCTTAAATACTTAAGAATGCTCTTAACAGCGTGTCAGTGTTTACCACCTGGATTATGTTGATATCGACTGGTCATATTCTGTACAAATGCCACATCTGGCCTTGTGCATCTTACTGCATACATGATAGATCCTATTGCTGAAGCATATGGAACTTTCTTCATGTGTGCCACCTCTTCAGGTGTTGAAGCACATAGTTTGCTACTTAAGCCATGATCTACTTGAATTGGCAAATATCCTTTCTTGGAATTTTGCATATTGTATTTCTTCAATATTTTATCAATGTAAGCACTTTGGCTTAATCTAATCAACCATTTTGATCTATCTCTGTAGATCTTGATTCCAAGGATGTATGTTGCTTCTCCTAAATCCTTCATAGAAAATCATTTACTAAGATAGGACTTAACCTCTTTTAAACTTGGTATATGATTTCCTAAGATTAATATGTCATCGACATATAGGATAAGGAAAGTAACATTACTCCCACTAGCTTTGTGATATATACATGACTCATCGAGATTCTGAGTAAATCCAAACCTTTTAATCTCAGCATCATCAAATCTCTTGTTCCATTGACGTGATGCTTGCTTTAATCGATAAATGGATCTTTGACGTTTGCATACACGTTTTGGAAACTCTTGATTCACAAACCCCTCAGGTTGCGCCATATAGGTGTCTTCATCTAGGCGACCATTTAAGAAGGCGGTTTTGACATCCATTTGCCATATTTCATAGTCATAGTATGCTGCTATAGCTAAGAGAATCCTAAAAGCTCTAATGTCAGCTACAGGAGAAAATGTCTCCTCGTAGTCAACACCATATGTTTGTGTAAAGCCTTTAGCTATCAAATGAGCTTAATAGGTGTGTACATTGCCATCCATGTATGTTTTCTTCTTGAAGAGCCACTTACTTCCAATTTGGCATTGGGAGGAAGGTCTACTTCAATCCAAACTTCATTATCTCTCATGGATTGCATTTCCCCATTCATAGAAACCTGCCATTTATCCTTTTCAGGACTATTAATGGCAGCCCTATAACTAGTAGGTTCATCAAGATCCCCTAGTATAGTTTCCTCACACTCTACGTTAAAACATAGACGTTCAGGAGCTTTCAAAGTTCTTGAAGATCTGCGAATGGGAACCACTTCAACTTCAGGTAGAGGACCTAGACTTTCAGGTTCCACAGGAAGTATGCCAGTGTTTTCAGAAGGTTATGTATCTTCATGATCATCTTCTAGATCATAAACTCTCCCACTGAATTCTTGAGATATAAGATTCTTTTCAAAGAAATCTCCATACCTAGCCACAATGATTTTATTCTCTAGTGGAAAGTAAAAGTAGTAACCCATTGTTTCCTTTGGCTATCCTATGAAGATACACTTAACAGATCTCTGTTGGAGTTTATCTGGTGAATCACGTTTGACAAACGCGTCACAACCCCAGACCTTTAAGTAAGAAAAATTGGGAGCTTTTCCAGTCCATAATGCATATGGAGTCTTATCAGCCTTCTTAGTTGGAACCATATTCAATATGCGAACCGCGGTTTCAAGGGCATAATCCCAAAAGGATAAGGGTAGAGTTGTAAGATTAAACATTGATCGAACAATGTCTAGCAATGTACGATTTCTCCATTTAGATACACCATTTTGCTGTGGAGTATAAAGAGATGTGAGTTGCTGGACAATACCACACTCATCTAAAAAATCTTTAAACTCTTGGCTTAAATATTCACCACATCTGTCGGATCGAAGAGCTTTAATCTTCTTACCAAGTTGTAATTCTACTTCACGTTTGAAAACCTTGAATGTCTTAAAGACTTCATGTTTATGCTTAAGTAAATAAACATAACCATAACAACTGTAATCATCCGTAAAGGTTAAGAAGTAGCTAGCACCACGTTTTGACACATGTCTAAGTGGACCGCACACATAAGTATGTATTAATCCAATTAGATCTGTAGCCCTTTCCACTTGATGTGAAAAAGGTTTCCTTGTCATCTTTCCAAATATTCAAGATTCGCATTTATCAAATGATTCATCATTGATATTTTGCAAAAGCCCATCATGTTGCAGCTTTTCTATGCATTTCTTGCCAATGTGTGCAAGACGACGATGCCAAAGATAAGACGAATCCAAGTTAGACTTGATTCTCTTATTGCTAATGCTATACATAGAATTATTTCTATTGGACACATGATTTTCCATATCAATTTCAAACACACCATTTACAGGAATTGCATTAAAGTAAAAAACATTATTTAAAGAAATAGAAATTCCATTATTAATAAATGTGTGAACAAAACCCATATCGAATAACAAAGAAAATGAAATGACACCCCTAACAATAGAAGGTGCATAATGATAATTATTCAATACTAGCATCAAACCCGAAGGTAAAACTAAATTAAAGTCCCTATGGCTTCAACTTCTGTACGTATGCCATTCCCTACGTACAAGTATCTTTCTCCATAGGCCAGCTTCCTTGATCCTCTAAGTCCCTACGATGTGTTACAAATATGAGTACCACATACCGTATCATATACCCAGGAATTATGCTTACGAGGAAAAGAAAATAATTCAATCATAAAAATACCTGAAGTGCTTGCGATGTTACCAGGAATTTTACTCTTGTTGAGGCGCAACACCTCTAGAAATAATGGACAGTTCCGCTTCCAATATCCAGGTATGTTGCAGTAGTGACAAATAGCCAAATCCTTATTAGGAGTCTCCTTCTTCTTATGAGGAGGATTCCGCTTCTTAGGATTCTGTTGGTAGGTCGCAACTTGTTTACCCTTTCCAGTGCCTTTACCCTTCTTGTTCGCATGTTACGGTTTGTTGGACTTGTTGGGTTTAGTAATCCTACCATCTTGCATTACCATCACAGCAGGTGTAGGTGCCTGGTGAGTGCTTATTCACTCACCTTTTCTTTACCAAAATAAGGTTTAATAATCCAACAACTAACCCAAAACGCCAAAGAAAGTGTGTTTTTGTGATTGTGAATGTGCAGGTACGGATATTTCGACAAAAGACAAAAAACTAACAAAAACCGGCAATAAACGAGCACGAGAGTGGATTGAGTGCAAAAAGTCAAAGAAAGTCAAAGATGGCAATCCGCATGAGCTCAGAAAGTCAAAAGTGATCCCTAAAGTTTGGAAGATTTACAAGATTGACTCTAAAGTGTAATTTGAAGAATTGGCAAGAATGGTCCCTACACTTTCAGTATTGACACAATTAGTCCCTGATGATATTTGTGAAGGAAAGTCAACATCAGTCCTTAATCTTTCAAGATTTGACAAGAGTGGTCCTTGGATAATATTTTGGAGTTTGGCAGAATCAATCCTCACAGTTTCAGAATATTGCATAATTGGTCCTAGCTTATTACTAATTCAAAATCTGAAAACCCAATACCAAAAAGCCTGGTCCAACCTTATTAATAATCAAATGAGTCCACAAAGCCAAATCCATTACCAAAAGCCCAATAACCCGAGTCCAATACCCATCCGATTAAACCCCATTCCCCAAAGTCAAAGTAATATAAAATAATTTTACCCGCCCCAAATTTACCCCCAATTACCCTTTTCCTAGAAATTAACATGAACCCTAATACCCGTTCTTCAAAATTACCACAATTAAGGGTACAAACGTCCAATTACTTGCTTCTAGAAGATATTAGATGGTGTCAGGACGTGTCAGAAGCAAACAAGCACACGCATGGCCACATGGCAGGCTCCAATTGGTTGCTACACGTCACAAATAGTGATCTGAGGGCGGATATTGATTGGGAATGATTGGTATTTGATCATGTGGCTCTGAGGTGATCATAAGAAGCACAAGCACATAGATTGCCAGCTTGGCAATCCGTGACTCTCCTCTTTCTAGATCTTTCCCTCCTCAGCTATAAATAGATGTGCTTGGAGCTTGTTTGGGAGTAGTAGATGAGGAGTAAAGGCACTCTGCCAAAATTTCATTGTAATTGTAGTTTTATGTAATCTTTAGTTTACTTAATGAAATCAGTTTTAATTTTCCTTTAATTGTTTGAGCTTATTGTTTCTATTAATCAATTTAGCTTATATCTATTTACTTTAGCATATTTCAATCTGTTTTAACATCTTATTCAAAGTTTACTTAAAATTCAGTTTTCTATTCATTCTAAAGCCTAAAAATCAGAAAATAAATAAAAACTGTAATCTCCCGTAAAATTTCCCTATGAATAGTAAAGGTTAATCAAAGATTAATATATCATTACGTTAATTAATAACATTTTTACCGATAACAATTTTTTTTTTAAATATGCTATGTTACTCGAAATCACTACGATACTTATAATCCTTTTTCCTCGGAACGATGCTCACACATGTACCACTATAGTCTAACAATCGCGAAAATATTAAATTTTTACCACTTACGAACTTACGTAATGTATTTTAACAAAACGCGTTCGACAACGTCCGTACTCACATAAACGTCTCACTAATTAAATACTAAACTTTTCACTAATTATAATTAATAATTTTACTAATTACAATTACACTAAACCAGACCCTAAATCTCACCCTAAGCCCAAAAATAATTTCGGCCTGTTACTATTCCTAGCCCAAACCAAATTTAGCCCATTTTTCTTTCTTTTGTTTTTCATTCCACTCGACTAGGACAAGCTAGAAAAAAGCTTCGTACGTCCAAATCCTACACACGACACCCCTATATTTTTACTCATACTCGTTCCTCCCCTAGCCAACAAATAGAGTGTCGATTTTTAGTTCCCCATGTCGAGTCTAGATACGTTTTTACTAGGCAAAGTATTTGTCCCAAAAAAAGATTTCACAAAATTTCAACTAATCCAAAACTCAACCATTTTAACCCACGTTTATTTCTATAACATCCTAAAATCAATTCTAAACACAAACTAATGTCTAAATATTGCAAAGTTATCAAAATCTCACAAGCCATGCCGATTTACAACTCGGTTTACAAAATGAAATGGTGGTCGACATGCATGTTTCAAACAAACTAGTACTTCCTTGATTCATGCACACTCATTTCCATATTTTATTCACTTAGGCCAAGTACCATAACATTTTAAAATGTATTTCACAAGTACCAGTTCATTTCAAAGTTTCAATGCCCACGTTTTCTTTGAATTTTGAGGATGTCGACACATAAGAAACCAAAACATGGAGTAACTTGTTTACTCTTACACACTAGGACTTTTGGATACACGTTACAATCCCATCACATTAAATTTTAGATACAAGAATACACTAGGTACCATATAAAAACCCCATGCATGCATACTCTCGTTTCTATTTCCATGCAAACCGAAAATTTACCAAATATTTCTAAGTAGTGAGTCTAGGCATTGGGTCGAAGCATTTGGGTAGGAATTCAAAGGAATCGTGTGGGTTTAGGAGGAACAAGTTGTTGTTTGTGAATCTTGGTCGAGCAAACATACACGCTACGTACTCATATCACTCACTTCTCGACTCTACGTCTCATTTACCCCACCATTTGGTGTCGTAAGTTCCTAACGAACTCATTTCATTATTTAGTTAAACTTACATTTGCATCACTTTAGCACATGACACAAACAAATGCACCTTAGTATTCAAAAACTAAATAAACGACATATACATATTTTACGTTCGTCTATATATTTTACACCTTAACAATTAAGTCATGTAAAGTTTTGAAACTAAAACGCTACGTACAAACTATTTTAGAATACATTTCTAACGTACCACGACAAGTATTGAAAAACTCTTAAAATTTTCTAAGTCTTTTATGTAACCACCGGTAAATTTCCACTTAAATTAACTTATACTTATCCAATTTTCACGTCTATTTTTTTTTAAACAAACTAATGACAACAACTAACTAATACAACATAACTCGTATCTTTAATATCAACATGTTTTGAGTTCTTTTCAAATAAACATTTCGTATACGTCAAGACAAAAAGTTTTCAACTTATCTTAAATTCGTCAATATACGATAATTAAACGTTCGACCTAAACATTATCTAATCTATAACAATTTTCCCAAAACCCTAAGTTATTATAACTATGACTTTAAGTAAATAAATCATAAACCTTAAAGTACAATACTCTAAAACTAAGGTACAAGTCCCTAAACCTAATGCACAAGTGCCCAATGTATAAAATTTAAAAACTACATTTGTACTAATATAATCATATCTAAACTAATTTATATTTGCTTCAAACCTAACCAAATACTAAAAATACATTTCTTACATATCTAAACTCCATGTACCACTTGTCTAGCCTATGGTATCATCCTTTATAGCACAATTCGATTTCCTTTTTATTTTGCTACCAAATCGACACCAAACTTAAATAAACAAACCCTAGCTTGTTATCTAACAAATCTCTACTCAAATTAAATACTAAACTAAGTTTACTACTTCCCTAAACCTACATGTACAATCAACTATAGCCTAGGTACAACTAGTAAAGCAAAGTCGATCCCTAGATACACTTTAGTTCGAATGGAACTAAATAAAAACTAACTTAGTTATAACTACTACATGTTCAATTCCTACACCACAAGCCTTTTACTAGTTCCTTGTAAAGCCACATCATTGTGTCTCTAGAAGTCTTACCCATAGTCAACATAGTTAGTTAAACTTCATGGTTAATATTTTACCACATAATCCTCTAATCCCTCTCGTTACATTTGGCAAACCAGGAAATATGGATACCTCATCATGTCTCTTTTCTCAAAACATAATGACTAGAACTCTTAAGAACCTCTAATTTCTTTCTCCTATATAAATCGACTACACATCTTCATTTTTCCATCACCACTATTCGAATAACACCAAACACTCTCACACTCTTATACTTTCTGATCTTGGAGATTTAGTAGAAGCTAAGAAGATGTTTAGAAGAGCCTAGGAAGAGGAGAAAGTTTAGTATCCATTTTCCAAGTCACTTTATTCAAAACCCGCTCATAATCGAATTTTTTCCAAGTAAGTGTTCCAATCCCTTTTCAATCACTATTGTAAACTTAAAAATCAGTTAGGAGAAATAAAAACGAGAATCTAGGCTTTTGAATTACCTAAAACGAACAAACAAGTCAAAAGTTATGAAGATTTGAAGTTATATAAAAACTATAAAAACTTACTGTTACAGCAGGCAGAATCACGCAAAACGAGGCCTTTCTGGTCCGTTTCGTCAAAAACTTAAAACATGAAAGTTGTCCGGATCGTCGTTTTCTTCAAAAACTCTTTAGACCTCGAGTCATGAAAACGCATAACAAAGGGTTTTTTTAATTAATTACAGCACAGTTTTTTTTAAAGGGACAGCAGCAGAGCTGCTGCTTTGGACCCATATTTCATGTATCAAACGTTATTCTAAAAATCTAGGTCTTGACATGGTTAAATTACACTAGAAGAGCTAAATATAGGAAAAAGAATCAGTCAATTTCATTGAGAAACGAGGGAAAACGAGGCATTCAAAGTTGGTAATTTTTCTGTGACGAGTAAACTTAAAGTCGCGACTTCTGTGATTTATTGTGAAGTCGTGGGATCAAATCATGCCATGAGATTTTATAAAAATACTCTTAAAACTCTTATAAATGTTTTAGAAAAGGATTCGTAAAAAGTTTCGAAGTAAAACGAGAGATATAAACTGTTTTTGAATAAAAAGGATGTTGGGTGCGATCGGGGGTTAAACACAAGGGTTGATTTTGCCAAAACTCTATAAGATTTATATGGTTGGACTTGATTTGCGATCGGGGAGTTTCTCAAGGGTAGAAAGTGTCAATTTTGAAACTTAAGGGTATAAAGTGTCATTTAACCAAAGTTCAGGGGTAAAAGTTGTCATATTTATAAAAGTTAAAGGGTAAAAGTTGCCAACTTTAGAAACTTGAGGGTCTAAAATGAAAATATTATAAACCCTAATTAATATTTCATATTATTATTATTATTATTATTATTTTTATTATTATTATTATTATTTATTATTATTATTAAGTTTTATTTAAACTTAATATACGTTTTGTACTATAACTAACAAACGAAGTATCCATTTAACGAACGGACGGAACCAAATCTTACAGATAAGAAAATATAATAAAATAATACTTTTGAAACTACATATTGGTTCAATAAAATATTTAACCATTAAACTAAAACGAAACGAACATTTAAAAACTAATATAATCAGCAACAATTACTGAGAACTTAATCTAATAACTCAGGTTTCAAGCCGGAGACGTTTATCAACTTCATTTAACTTTGTTTTCCATCCAGACTGCCCAGGTGAGTTCATAGTCCCACTTTTATACTGTTTTTCAAACTTGTGGGGAGATACATGCTACAAACCGAACACAAGTATTTTCTGTATGCTATCCTGATCTGGTATTGCCTAAGTTAACTGTGTTGCCACTGAAAGTCCCTCATATCATGAACCATTAATCACTTGCGAGTGAACGCGAATATAGTGAATAGATCTATTGGCAGTTGACGCCCCATTTGTATTGCCGGATAGGTGGCCAAATGCACTTTATTTGAGAACTACTAGGAAGTTGGCAAGCTTCCTACTCGAGGGCACCATTACGTTATAGCTCATTACTATAATGTCCAAACTGTTAAGGTTTGAGTTCATGAGGCTTAGGGCAATACGCTGCGTTGCAATACACTACGTTTTATATCTATTTAACTTGTGTTCAACTATTACTTATTTATAAACACTGTGGATTCACTCAACCGTTGTGTTGACTTTTTAGCATGCTTATCTCAGGTCCATAACAAACAAGGATGGCATGGAAGGGCATGGATACGGAAGGAAGGCTAAGATTTTATTATTCTTTGATAAAGTATTTAACAAATTGTAAAACTACTGGGATCTCATTTTGTAACTCTGATATTTGAATAATAAAATCATTTTAACAATTCAATTATAGATTGTTTTTCTATTATTATAACTGTTGTGCCGTCGAGTAACACCCAGCTTTAATTCCGCTGCGTATCCCAAATTTGGGGGTGTTACAGATTGGTATCAGAGCTATAGTTATAGAGAAACGGGTCTAATTGAGGTCCGAACTATAACCACTTTTTCATAAAAATGTTTTATAGCCTTTCGTTGTCCGTGCCTTCCAGCCTCCAGATGATTATGTGACTTTCAGGTAATTATGTTACTCAAAAACTTTAGTAAACTGGTATATGCATTTATGATATACTTCTGATCACTTTATACAAACAAACATATCTGCAGATGCCCAATCTAAGGCATTACGTTTTAATCCTATCTCCCTGAGCATGTATCTACTTCAATATTTTCATAAATTTACAAAACTTTTCTAAGACATTATGGTTTCCACAATTCTTATCCTATTTACGTTAAAAATATACTCTCCACTATTTAAAAAAAAAAAAAAAACTATGTCAACTCACCTTGATTACCTACTCTCATATCCAAAAATGGGTATAAATACTCTCTCCGTACTCCCAGAATACCTAATTCATTAACTAATTACTAATATTAAATTAGAAATTCTCAAGCAGGATAATTAACTTATAAATCTTGAATAACGTCTTCCCATCACTACACAATTCATACCAAAGATTACCCTAGAAATTCAGCAGGATCCCAACAATCGTCAGAAGACAACAACAACGTTTAAATAACAATAAGAAGTTTCTAATATAACAATAAATCATAGTTCAGCTCTTTAGGATTGTAATTTTCCCTCTGTACTTTACCTTGGATACGATGATTATAACTAGTACGTTCCTATCTAATGTCTTTTAATAACCTCACTACTACTATAACTATCGTCCATTTCACTTTCCTCTTATATTATTCATAGCCACTTCGTAATAATATACCACCATTTTATACCTGATTATATCTATTAGGTTTTTCTGCGAATATATTCCTAAGAATTTCTTCAAACTATTTTCCTATCACCCCAAAGATTGATATCCTGTCATCCTACAATTATATACTATCATTATCCGAATCGATTCCTTATTACTCTAAAAAGTATTCAGGATGCTATTTTATAAAAATAAAACGTTGAACACCATCTAAAACTTGTGAAATCTAATATCAAAGATTGACTGAATCACGCATTACATCATCTGTCCTTAATTATACATAGTCTGATCACCTATGTCTAATTCAGGAAAGATTATGTCATGGGGGAAACAGTTATCTTTGTATGTTTCCAAAACAAACTTTATTTAAAATCAAAACCTTGTATCAAGATAAACTCTTAGCAAACGTTTCTAACGTCCACGTCTCCTAAGTACTTACATCATTTTATTATAAATCGTTAACCCATAAGCTATTATTTCTCTATTCATATTATCTAGAACGCCTTTTCATAAATTATAAAAATGAAAATTATAAGTCCGAGAATCACAAAAATTCATAAAACACAAATAACGTAAAATTTTATTAGGATCCATAAATATTCATACATAACGAAATGATTAGCATCGGTAGTGCTAATGTTACAAATATCACTAAATAAACGATAGAATCGCCAATAGGTTGATCCGCTATGCTAATGAAGAACAACACTGTGCCTACGAGTGCAAGAATCACAACGGGATGTAAAATCTTGAATACTCTGTAACGGAAAACGTAAAACAAATTACAAACGCGATAATAAAAAGAAATAATCATACGCATAGTTTTATTCATAAACGATTACAAGAAAATACAATGAAATAAAATTTGCTACGACATTCCTACCCCCATATCTTGTCCACACCGATAGCTAGGACCACTAGAGGCACGAGAACCGCTAAGACTATAGCCAAGAACTCATAGTCTTCCTTCGGAACGTAGGCGAAATAAATCGCAGCAGCAACGGTGTAGATAATCGCGACGATAGTAATTGGGTGCGGCATTTTGTAAGAATTGTAGGTAGAAATGTTAGTAGGAAAGAATGAGGATTAAAATGGAGTATTTATAAAATAAAAAACTAGCCGTTAGAACACTATTCATAGCCGTTGGAATTTACTGTTCGTGACCGTTGGACACTGTTCATGGACATTTGAAAATTTAAAATTTTTTTTACTAAGGAACAAACGGATTCATCATCTACAAAAGTTAAATTTAAAAATTTTCTTAATATTCATAAAATTTTCATTCGGAAATTTTATTATTTAAAAGACAGTTTTTCGATGTCAAAAATTTGATTTTTACAAAACGAGAAATTTGAAATCAGGATATTTTCAAGGATAATTACTGAAACAGGATAAATTTTTATAAATAACAATCTTTATTTAAAATAAATTTTCTTAAGTTTATACAACCTTTGGAATGATATTTGCACATGTAAATTTAAATAATAAGTTTTCATAAATTAGACAATTCATCCTTATCACTTTAACACCTAACATAGACTGAATCTCGGGACGAGATTCCGTTAAGGGGATGAGACTGTAACCACCGGTAAATTTCCACTTAAATTAACTTATACTTATCCAATTTTCACGTCTATTTTTTTTTAAACAAACTAATGACAACAACTAACTAATACAACATAACTCGTATCTTTAATATCAACATGTTTTGAGTTCTTTTCAAATAAACATTTCGTATACGTCAAGACTAAAAGTTTTCAACTTATCTTAAATTCGTCAATATACGATAATTAAACATTCGACCTAAACATTATCTAATCTATAACAATTTTCCCAAAACCCTAAGTTATTATAACTATGACTTTAAGTAAATAAATCATAAACCTTAAAGTACAATACTCTAAAACTAAGGTACAAGTCCCTAAACCTAATGCACAAGTGCCCAATGTATAAAATTTAAAAACTACATTTGTACTAATATAATCATATCTAAACTAATTTATATTTGCTTCAAACCTAACCAAATACTAAAAATACATTTCTTACATATCTAAACTCCATGTACCACTTGTCTAGCCTATGGTATCATCCTTTATAGCACAATTCGATTTCCTTTTTATTTTGCTACCAAATCGACACCAAACTTAAACAAACAAACCCTAGCTTGTTATCTAACAAATCTCTACTCAAATTAAATACTAAACTAAGTTTACTACTTCCCTAAACCTACATGTACAATCAACTATAGCCTAGGTACAACTAGTAAAGCAAAGTCGATCCCTAGATACACTTTAGTTCGAATGGAACTAAATAAAAACTAACTTAGTTATAACTACTACATGTTCAATTCCTACACCACAAGCCTTTTACTAGTTCCTTGTAAAGCCACATCATTGTGTCTCTAGAAGTCTTACCCATAGTCAACATAGTTAGTTAAACTTCATGGTTAATATTTTACCACATAATCCTCTAATCCCTCTCGTTACATTTGGCAAACCAGGAAATATGGATACCTCATCATGTCTCTTTTCTCAAAACATAATGACTAGAACTCTTAAGAACCTCTAATTTCTTTCTCCTATATAAATCGACTACACATCTTCATTTTTCCATCACCACTATTCGAATAACACCAAACACTCTCACACTCTTATACTTTCTGATCTTGGAGATTTAGTAGAAGCTAAGAAGATGTTTAGAAGAGCCTAGGAAGAGGAGAAAGTTTAGTATCCATTTTCCAAGTCACTTTATTCAAAACCCGCTCATAATCGAATTTTTTCCAAGTAAGTGTTCCAATCCCTTTTCAATCACTATTGTAAACTTAAAAATCAGTTAGGAGAAATAAAAACGAGAATCTAGGCTTTTGAATCACCTAAAACGAACAAACAAGTCAAAAGTTATGAAGATTTGAAGTTATATAAAAACTATAAAAACTTACTGTTACAGCAGGCAGAATCACGCAAAACGAGGCCTTTCTGGTCCATTTCGTCAAAAACTTAAAACATGAAAGTTGTCCGGATCGTCGTTTTCTTCAAAAACTCTTTAGACCTCGAGTCATGAAGACGCATAACAAAGGGTGTTTTTAATTAATTACAGCACAGTTTTTTTTAAAGGGACAGCAGCAGAGCTGCTGCTTTGGACCCATATTTCATGTATCAAACGTTATTCTAAAAATCTAGGTCTTGACATGGTTAAATTACACTAGAAGAGCTAAATATAGGAAAAAGAATCAGTCAATTTCATTGAGAAACGAGGGAGAACGAGGCATTCAAAGTTGGTAATTTTTCTGTGACGAGTAAACTTAAAGTCGCGACTTCTGTGATTTATTGTGAAGTCGTGGGATCAAATCATGCCATGAGATTTTATAAAAATACTCTTAAAACTCTTATAAATGTTTTAGAAAAGGATTCGTAAAAAGTTTCGAAGTAAAACGAGAGATATAAACTGTTTTTGAATAAAAAGGATGTTGGGTGCGATCCGGGGTTAAACACAAGGGTTGATTTTGCCAAAACTCTATAAGATTTATATGGTTGGACTTGATTTGCGATCGGGGAGTTTCTCAAGGGTAGAAAGTGTCAATTTTGAAACTTAAGGGTATAAAGTGTCATTTAACCAAAGTTCAGGGGTAAAAGTTGTCATATTTATAAAAGTTAAAGGGTAAAAGTTGCCAACTTTAGAAACTTGAGGGTCTAAAATGAAAATATTATAAACCCTAATTAATATTTCATATTATTATTATTATTATTATTATTTTTATTATTATTATTATTATTTATTATTATTATTAAGTTTTATTTAAACTTAATATACGTTTTGTACTATAACTAACAAACGAAGTATCCATTTAACGAACGGACGGAACCAAATCTTACAGATAAGAAAATATAATAAAATAATACTTTTGAAACTACATATTGGTTCAATAAAATATTTAACCATTAAACTAAAACGAAACGAACATTTAAAAACTAATATAATCAGCAACAATTACTGAGAACTTAATCTAATAACTCAGGTTTCAAGCCGGAGACGTTTATCAACTTCATTTAACTTTGTTTTCCATCCAGACTGCCCAGGTGAGTTCATAGTCCCACTTTTATACTGTTTTTCAAACTTGTGGGGAGATACATGCTACAAACCGAACACAAGTATTTTCTGTATGCTATCCTGATCTGGTATTGCCTAAGTTAACTGTGTTGCCACTGAAAGTCCCTCATATCATGAACCATTAATCACTTGCGAGTGAACGCGATTATAGTGAATAGATCTATTGGCAGTTGACGCCCCATTTGTATTGCCGGATAGGTGGCCAAATGCACTTTATTTGAGAACTACTAGGAAGTTGGCAAGCTTCCTACTCGAGGGCACCATTACGTTATAGCTCATTACTATAATGTCCAAACTGTTAAGGTTTGAGTTCATGAGGCTTAGGGCAATACGCTGCGTTGCAATACACTACGTTTTATATCTATTTAACTTGTGTTCAACTATTACTTATTTATAAACACTGTGGATTCACTCAACCGTTGTGTTGACTTTTTAGCATGCTTATCTCAGGTCCATAACAAACAAGGATGGCATGGAAGGGCATGGATACGGAAGGAAGGCTAAGATTTTATTATTCTTTGATAAAGTATTTAACAAATTGTAAAACTACTGGGATCTCATTTTGTAACTCTGATATTTGAATAATAAAATCATTTTAACAATTCAATTATAGATTGTTTTTCTATTATTATAACTGTTGTGCCGTCGAGTAACACCCAGCTTTAATTCCGCTGCGTATCCCAAATTTGGGGGTGTTACATTTTACTTCTAAAAACTCGTCCCATGCTAGCCCAAAACGCACGTATATCTTTAAAATTTACTTAACGAGTATGCCATTTTATTTTACAAACTAATAGACCCCATGACAAACGATCATTTTCGTATAGAAACTTTGTAATAAAAATCGTGTTTTGAACCTATAAAAATCACAAAGCAAATCGACTAGGAACCAGTTTTGAAAAGCTAATTAGTACCGATTGGGCCTTAAGGCCCAATCATTTCAAAATAAGCCGATCAAATAAGCTACGGCAATAAGCAGTTTGGTAACTTTTTCATAGTCCTAACCTTAGCCCAAAACCCTCGTAGGCCCATTGGATCTAAAAACCTTAACGGGCTTAAGTTTTTCGTTAAAACCCATAAGCTATCAAATAAGCTTTTTCGACTAATAAGCTGTTAGAATAAGTTAAATAAGCTATTTTGAAACTATTTAAGAAGTGAAAACATTAAGTTTTGAAAATTGTGAATTTTGGACTAGATTTGCAAATTTTACAAAAATCGGGTTAAAAGTGTCAACTTTTCAAAGTTTTGGTATAAACTGTCATTTCGTAAGTTTAAGGGTGAAAACTGATTTTTATAAACTTTAGGGTGAAAAGTGTAAGAAATATAAAGTTTTGGACGTAAAACGTAAATATATTTAATTTTGGACTAACGGCGTAACACTAACGCCGGTAGGGTAAAAAGTGCAAATTTTTAGAAAATACAAGGGCCATATATAAAATTAATATTTTTATTTTTACTTTCCATTTTTACAATTTCACGTAGCGACGTTACGTTTATTTTCAAACTATTATTATTATTACTATTATTATTATTAAACGTTACGTTATATTTATATATATAACTAAACTAAACATACGATATACTATAAAACCCAAAAGTCTTACTAACGTTAAATTAACAAATCATGTATTCAAAAACTACTCGCAATTAAAACATTAAGACTATCAAACACTAAAACTTACCATATATATTATCTAGGTCGTGTGTGGAGCCGTTCCCATTTTGCAAACTGAGTATCGATATTTTTATTCACTAAACCACAAAGGTGAGTTCATAGCCCACTTTTATAAAACTGTTTTCGTGGGGAGATACATGCTTAAAAATATGAACACAAGTATTTTCTTATATTATGCCTGAAATTGTTATTGCTTAAGTCCCTTTTTGCCAAAAGCCCCTCATATCATGAACCTTAGTCACCCAGAGAGGTGAATGTAAATAATTGTGGATAGATCTATTAGCGATTGACAATCCCCGTTTGGGCGTTGAGAAAACAACCAAACGCACTTTATTTGAAATCTAATAGGTTACTGGCAAGGACCTATCCCGAGGGCACCTGTTACTATAATCCATCATTTATGATGAGATCTGTTAATCGGCTGAGTGTCATGAGCTTAATGCAATAATAAATGATTTTTAACTTATAATTGTAATTCGATGCAATTATCACTATCGCTTGTGTTCAACTACTAAACTTAAACCTATGAATATCACTCAACTTTTTTTGACTTTTAGCATGTTTATCTCAGGAAATTAATGCGAAGGAGCTCAAGGCATGGAGAGGGCATTAAACCCCTATACGGGTGTTAAATAAAATGTTTTGTCATTCGCTTTTAATAACTCATATCTTATACGATATGTTAAAACTAATGGAACAACTTTGTATTTGAAAATTTGCTTTTAAATGAATGATAAACATAACTTTAAAACGTCTCTTTGAGTCGTTTTCTATGACTTGACTTCGATTCTCTAAGTAATACCCCACAAAGTCTTCCGCTGCTCTAGTTGAAATTTAGGGGGTGTTACAGATTGGTATCAGAGCCAAGGTTATAGAGAACCAGGTGTATTTTAAAACACTGGACTATAACTACGCTTTTAAAACGGACCAAAATTTTTTTTTTAAAGTCACGTTACGCCCTCCGTGCCTTCGCAACTCCATCAACGGTTAGAAAATGTTATTTATCATATGAGCTTTTTATATTGTTAACGTAGTTTATGATTATATTAATGACTTGCATTTACTATTCGGGATTAATACAGTACCATGTCGTCATCTTCCCATCCTATCACCTTCTCATCTGACTCGGACTCAGAAACTTCTCTCCCAATACCACCACCCCCATCACCTGCCCAAAACCGCAGACATAGGCATGTGCGTCAACTCCAGATTTACGAGCCAGAACCCTTTGGTCAACCTTTCAGACGATACAGAGGAGGTCCTGTCTGTAAGCACACCCCTCGGAAACGGGTGCATTTGACACCAACACCACCTATACCACCACCATCTCCATCTCTACCTACTCCACTCGTATCACCAACACCAGTGATATTTCCCACCTCGCCTATGACTGGAATTAGGCCATCACCATCCTCATCCCTCGAGCACCCTAGGACTATACGACTATCCCCAGTCCCACCAAACACCGTCTTTTACCGACAAACCACCACCATACCCTTACCAGCACCTGATTCACCAACCATTACCTCACTATCTGCCCCACCCCGTAGGAGGCCACGCATTGTGGTTTCATCCCTATCTGACCCCTGTGAGCAAACCATACCCGAGGCTACTTCACGTCCTAAGACCCGTAGGAGGGTCGATGCTCGAAGATGGTCTTTCTTACTTCCAATCATTCAGTACTGGAGATCTCAGGAAGGTGCTCCTAGTACTAGGGAACTAGGAGAGAGTTCATCCTCAGCTGCTTCTAGGATTCTTCCAGTTACCGGAGAACCCATCCACCATACCATACCCTTACTAGCCGCCAGGATAGCCCGTCATGAGGATCGTCTTGATGACATTGTTAGAGTTATCGATGATTTCCCACTAGAGCAGATAGAGGCTATAGGAGAAGATGTAGGAAACCTTGAGATTGGTCAGTTGGCAATGGAGGAGAGTTTTGAGCTGATGAGCACCCATCTGGAAGGGGCTATTGAGACGATACGTACCTTGGGAGGTATTGCTATCATGATGCAAGGAGAGATCGATTCGCAGGATGACGAGATCGACAGGATTAGCATTCAGGTCCTAAACCCGAGGAGTATGATTAGGGACACCCAGGCCAGAGAGAGGGCCAGAGACTTGACAATAGAGACCATGATGACTATGATTGAAGACCTTCAGCGCAGAGTCGGGGATGCACCATGGAATCCATAGATCAAGGACATATCATTATAGCTAAGGACTATCTTAGCCTGCCAATGTGGCATTAATAAAGAAATCTTGTATTGTTATGTTTTCTTGTAAAACGAATGAACGAGACATTATTAATATTATGTTGTCAGTTACTTTGTAATATATTGATGTTTATCTATGTTTCCATGGTTGTATCTTTATGCGTTGTTGTGTTCTCATATATATGTTGTCACAGGGAATGTCAGTCTATACAAACCAAACCAATCATTTATACTTCTATTGTGTGTTGTGATTTATTCAAGCATGTCGTGATGATTATTTATAATGTTATAAATTTTACGCGATAATTTCTCAACATAACATGGTTATATATATGATATTGATAGAGCCATGACTAATACAAGGAAAGCGACTGCGACTACAACACCCGAAACCGCAACACCTGTAACCGAAACGTCCACACCAACTATGACTCCGGCTGATATCGAGAAAGCAATTGCTGACGGTGTCGCCGCTGGGTTGGAAGCAAATGCACGAAATAGCGGCACCAGTATGCCACCCGGAGGAAGTGGAACCTCTGTACCCCGCAAGTGTACCTATAAAGATTTTATAGGATGTCAACCAACTTTTTACAAGGGTACAGAAGGAGTGACTGGACTTACTCAGTGGTTCGAGCGAACCGAAACAGTCTTTCAGATGAGTGGCTGTTTGGAGGATTGCAAGGTTACCTTTGCCACTGGAACACTTTTGCAAGATGCCCTGTCCTGGTGGAATTCTATCACCCAAACTATGGGAATGACTGAAGCATTCCAACTCACCTGGACAGAGTTCAAAGCAAATATACTGAGGAAGTACTGCCCCCGTGTTGAGCTGAGAAAGTTGGAAGATGAGTTTCACGAGTTAATAGTGAAAGGGATTGATCTCAGGACATATAATAGGAGGTTCCAAGAACTATCAGCACTATGCCCCACGATGGTGCCAGATTTCGAAAGAACCTTGGAGAAATATGTCGAAGGACTCCCTCAGAGCATCGAAGGAGATGTTACCTCCTCAAACCCACCAACTCTATAAGTGGCAATGACCCTTGCTCAGAAGCTGTTGGACCGAGAGGTCAAGTGTAACAAGGAACTCAAGCAAAAGCTTGATGATAAAAGGACCACACACACCAACAGTAGCAACCACTATAACAACAACTCCAACAACAACCCTAGGAACAACAATCAAAACCGCCACAACTACAACAACCGCAACAGTCAACAGAACCCTAGGCAAGAGACTGCCAAAGCATACACCGCCACTGGAAGCGGGGGATATGCGGGTCCAAAACCCCAATGCCACAAGTGCAAGTTACACCACTATAGGCAGTGCACCATTAAGTGTACAAAGTGTCAGAAAGTGGGCCATCAAGCCAGGGATTGCAAGATCCCCGCTACCGGGAGCAATTTGCAACCTGTGACCGCAACATGCTACACTTGTGGAGAAATTGGCCATTACAAGAACCAATGCACCAAAGGACATGGTCAGACAAACAACGCTCGTGGGAGAGCCTATGTGATGGGAGAAGGAAATGCGTCACAGAACCCAGACGTAGTCACGGGTACGTTCCTACTCAATCATCATAGTGCTAAAGTATTATTTGACTCGGGAGCCGATAAGAGTTTTGTGTCTACTTCCTTTGCCCCCTTACTTAACATAGCCCCCTCTAAGTTAGATACTGCCTATGATATAGAAATGGCCAACGGAGATTTAATAGGCACCGCAATTCAGAATTGCACCATAACCTTAGAAAACGAAACCTTTCCCATCAACCTCCTGCCTACTCAGCTAGGTAGTTTTGATGTCGTCGTCGGAATGGATTGGTTATCCAAACACCATGCTAGAATCATTTGTGATGAGAAAGCATTCCACATTCCATTTAACGGTGAAACTCTAGTTATCCAAGGCGATAAGAGTAAACCACGACACGGTATCATCTCGTACGTCCGAACGGTGAAATACTTGAATCAAGGGTGTCAAGTATTCATGGTTCGAGTAACGGAAGATAAATCAAAGGAAAAACGACTTGAGGACGTTCCCGTCGTCAAGGAGTTTCCAGAAGTTTTTCCTGATGATTTACCCGGCCTTCCACCCACCCACCAAGTAGAATTCCAGATAGATCTCGTGCCTGGAGCAGGACCGGTGGCAAGAGCACCTTATAGGTTAGCCCCGTCCGAGATGAAGGAATTGGTCGAACAACTAGAAGAGTTGTCAAATAAGGGTTTCATCCAACCAAGTTCATCACCTTGGGGAGCTCCAGTCCTATTCGTTAAGAAGAAAGATGGAACTTTCCGAATGTGCATTGACTACCGAGAATTAACCAAATTAACCGTGAAGAATCGGTATCCTCTACCCAGGATCGATGATTTGTTTGATCAACTACAAGGATCGAGTGTCTATTCGAAGATCGACTTGAGGTCAGGGTACCATCAACTAAGAGTTAAGGAGGAAGATATTCCCAAAACGGCTTTTAGGACTCGATACGGACACTTCGAATTCCAAGTGATGCCATTTGGTTTAACCAATGGGCCCGCAGTGTTTATGGATCTGATGAATCGAGTATGCAAACCATACTTAGATAAATTTGTGATTGTATTCATAGATGACATCTTAATCTATTCTCGCAACGAGAAAGAACATGCGGAACACTTGAGGATCATCTTAGAGCTGCTCAAAAAGGAAGAGCTGTATGCCAAGTTCTCTAAGTGTGATTTCTGGATTAGAACTGTACAATTTCTGGGTCACGTTATCGATAGTCAAGGCATCCACGTGGATCCGGCAAAGATTGAGGCCATTAAGAATTGGGCATCTCCTACCAACCCTACGGAAATACGCCAATTCTTAGGTCTTGCCGGTTACTACAGGCGATTCATTGAAGGTTTTTCAAAAATCGCCAAGCCTTTGACCGAGTTAACACAAAAGAACAAGAAGTACAGTTGGGAGGAGAAGCAGGAATCGGCTTTTTAGTTGTTAAAGAAGAAACTCTGTGAAGATCCGATTTTAGCACTACCGGAAGGAAGTGAAGACTTCGTAGTGTACTGCGACGCGTCGTACCAAGGTTTAGGTGCGGTACTGATGCAAAGAGACAAAGTGATAGCCTATGCATCACGACAACTTAAGACGCATGAAGTAAATTATACAACTCATGATTTGGAATTAGGAGCAGTAGTATTTGCTCTTAAGATATGGAGACACTATCTGTACGGCACCAAGTGCACGGTATACACAGATCACAAAAGTCTTCAACATATCCTAGATCAAAAGGAGTTGAATATGAGGCAACGCCGATGGTTAGAATTGCTTAGCGACTACGATTGTGAGATTCGCTACCATCCGGGAAAAGCGAACGTCGTGGCAGACGCCTTAAGCAGGAAAGAACGAATAAAACCTCTCAGGATTCGATCCTTGGGAATGACGGTTTATTCGCCTCTTCCATCGCAAATACTTCAAGCGCAATCCGAAGCTCTTCGAGAAGAGAACAGACCAAATGAAAGAATCTACGGCATGCCGGAGAACTCAAATGATTTTGTGAAGAGATCAAACGGAATGCTTTGTTTTAAGGAAAGAAGTTGGGTTCCACTCTATGGAGGATTACGTGACCTCATCATGCATGAGTCGCACAAATCCAAGTACTCCATCCACCCAGGTTCCGACAAGATGTATCAGGATCTTAAGAAACTCTATTGGTGGCTAAACATGAAAGCCGACATAGCAGAGTATGTCGGAAAATGTTTGATCTGTGCGAGAGTAAAAGCAGAGTATCAGAAACCATCAGGATTGTTGGTACAACCCGAACTTCCCATGTGGAAATGAGAACGGATTACAATGGACTTCATCACCAAACTACCCAAGACGTCAACAGGATATGATACCATATGGGTCATCGTTGATCGTCTCACCAAATCTGCTCACTTTCTGCCTATCAAAGAAACCGATGAAATGAATACACTCTCACAGTTGTACTTAAAAGACATTGTTACCCGACATGGAGTGCCTATCTCAATCATCTCTGATCGAGATAGTCGATTCACGTCTCATTTCTGGAAATCTTTGCAGAAAGCTCTAGGAACTAAGTTAGACATGAGCACAGCATACCATCCTCAGACCGATGGACAAAGTGAGAGAACCATCCAAACCTTAGAAGACATGCTCCGAGCATGTGTGATCGACTTCGGAAAAGGTTGGGACAAACACTTACCATTGGTAGAATTCTCCTACAACAATAGTTACCACACTAGTATTAAGGCAGCCCCATTCGAAGCACTGTATGGAAGAAAGTGCAGATCTCCCGTTTGTTGGGCCGAAGTTGGTGACATACAACTCACCGGGCCCGAACACATTCATGAGACAACGGAGAAAATAGCTAAGATCAAACAACGGCTGCAAGCTGCAAGAGACAGGCAGAAAAGCTATGCCGACATAAGACGAAAACCTATGGAATTTCATGTTGGAGATAGAGTAATGTTGAAAGTGTCTCCTTGGAAAGGAATGATACGTTTTGGAAAGCGTGGAAAGTTAAACCCTAGATACATCGGACCATTTAGCATCCTAGAACGGATTGGACCAGCGGCATATAAGCTAGAGTTGCCAGAAGAACTTAGCCGAGTACACCCTACCTTCCACGTGTCTAACCTTAAGAAGTGTTTATCCGATGAATCTCTAGTGATCCCACTCAAAGAGATTCAACTCGACGACAAACTTGTCTTTACAGAAGAACCAGTAGAAATCATGGATCGGGAAGTCAAACGATTAAAACAAAACCGTATTCCCATAGTCAAGGTTAGATGGAACTCTAAGCGAGGACCAGAATACACTTGGGAACGCGAGGACCAAATTCGTGCCAAATACCACCATCTATTTTCCTAGACACCACTGACGACCATCTTAGACTAGAATTCCGGGACGGAATTCAGAATAAGGGGTAGGTACTGTAATCTCCCATAAAATTTCCCTATGAATAGTAAAAGTTAATCAAAGATTAATATATCATTACGTTAATTAATAACGTTTTTACCGATAACAATTTTTTTTTTAAATATGCTATGTTACTCGAAATCACTACGATACTTATAATCCTTTTTCCTCGGAACGATGCTCACACATGTACCACTATAGTCTAACAATCGCGAAAATATTAAATTTTTACCAGTTACGAACTTACGTAACGTATTTTAACAAAACGCGTTCGACAACGTC
Organism: Artemisia argyi; assembly: GCA_030686995.1. NCBI lineage: Eukaryota > Viridiplantae > Streptophyta > Magnoliopsida > Asterales > Asteraceae > Artemisia > Artemisia argyi. The sequence continues at coordinate 67,081,019 of CM060676.1, read as the reverse complement.
CGTACTCACGTAAACGTCTTACTAATTAAATACTAAACTTTTCACTAATTATAATTAATAATTTTACTAATTACAATTACACTAAACCGGACCCTAAATCTCACCCTAAGCCCAAAAATAATTTCGGCCTGTTACTATTCCTGGCCCAAACCAAATTTACCCCATTTTTCTTTCTTTTGTTTTTCATTCCACTCGACTAGGACAAGCTAGAAACGAGCTTCGTACGTCCAAATCCTACACACGACACCCCTATATTTTTACTCATACTCGTTCCTCCCCTAGCCAACAAATAGAGTGTCGATTTTTAGTTCCCCATGTCGAGTCTAGATACGTTTTTACTAGGCAAAGTATTTGTCCCAAAAAACGATTTCACAAAATTTCAACTAATCCAAAACTTAACCATTTTAACCCACGTTTATTTCTATAACATCCTAAAATCAATTCTAAACACAAACTAATGTCTAAATATTGCAAAGTTATCAAAATCTCACAAGCCATGCCGATTTACAAATCGGTTTACAAAATGAAATGGTGGTCGACATGCATGTTTCAAACAAACTAGTACTTCCTTGATTCATGCACACTCATTTCCATATTTTATTCACTTAGTCCAAGTACCATAACATTTTAAAATGTATTTCACAAGTACCAGTTCATTTCAAAGTTTCAATGCCCACGTTTTCTTTGAATTTTGAGGATGTCGACACATAAGAAACCAAAACATGGAGTAACTTGTTTACTCTTACACACTAGGACTTTCGGATACACGTTACAATCCCATCACATTAAATTTTAGATACAAGAATACACTAGGTACCATATAAAAACCCCATGCATGCATACTCTCGTTTCTATTTTCATGCAAACCGAAAATTTACCAAAAATTTCTAAGTAGTGAGTCTAGGCATTGGGCCGAAGCATTTGGGTAGGAATTCAAAGGAATCGTGTGGGTTTAGGAGGAACAAGTTGTTGTTTGTGAATCTTGGTCGAGCAAACATACACGCTACGTACTCATATCACTCACTTCTCGACTCTACGTCTCATTTACCCCACCATTTGGTGTCGTAAGTTCCTAACGAACTCATTTCATTATTTAGTTAAACTTACATTTGCATCACTTTAGCACACGACACAAACAAATGCACCTTAGTATTCAAAAACTAAATAAACGACATATACATATTCTACGTTCGTCTATATATTTTACACCTTAACAATTAAGTCATGTAAAGTTTTGAAACTAAAACGCTACGTACAAACTATTTTAGAATACATTTCTAACGTACCACGACAAGTATTGAAAAACTCTTAAAATTTTCTAAGTCTTTTACTTCTAAAAACTCGTCCCATGCTAGCCCAAAACGCACGTATATCTTTAAAATTTACTTAACGAGTATGCCATTTTATTTCACAAACTAATAGACCCCATGACAAACAATCATTTTCGTATAGAAACTTTGTAATAAAAATCGTGTTTTGAACCTATAAAAATCACAAAGCAAATCGACTAGGAACCAGTTTTGAAAAGCTAATTAGTACCGATTGGGCCTTAAGGCCCAATCATTTCAAAATAAGCTGATCAAATAAGCTACGGCAATAAGCAGTTTGGTAACTTTTTCATAGTCCTAACCTTAGTCAAAAACAAAGCCCAAAACCCTCGTAGGCCCATTGGATCTAAAAACCTTAACGGGCTTAAGTTTTTCGTTAAAAGCCCATAAGTTATCAAATAAGCTTTTTCGACTAATAAGCTGTTAGAATAAGTTAAATAAGTTGTTTTGAAACTGTTTATGAAATGAAAACATTAAGTTTTGAAAATTGTGAATTTTGGACTAGATTTGCAAATTTTACAAAAATCGGGTTAAAAGTGTCAACTTTTCAAAGTTTCGGTATAAACTGTCATTTCATAAGTTTAAGGGTGAAAACTGATTTTTATAAACTTTAGGGTGAAAAGTGTAAGAAATATAAAGTTTTGGACGTAAAACGTAAATATATTTAATTTTGGACTAACGGCGTAAAGCTAACGCCGTTAGGGTAAAAAGTGCAAATTTTTAGAAAATACAAGGGCCATATATAAAATTAATATTTTTATTTTTACTTTCCATTTTTACAATTTCACGTAGCGACGTTACGTTTATTTTCAAACTATTATTATTATTACTATTATTATTATTATTATTAAACGTTACGTTATATTTATATATATGACTAAGGATCAAATGAGAAGAAAACTTAAAATGAGAAGGATGAGAAATAATTATAACTACACATTTAAGATGCATCGATTTGAATTAGATGCATCCCTAGTCTTTTAGATGCACTATAATATATTTTCTAGCAAAAAATTAGATGCATATACATATATTAGATGCATTTTATCAAGTTAGACGAATCCTATACATTTTTCGTTCTCTGCGGGTCAAATTTGTTTTTAATACTACTTTGCATCGTTTTCACTTCAAATTCACTTTCGAAACTAATTGGGATGCATCTAAATGAATAGAGATGCATCTAAATCAAGTCGACGCATCTCAAATGTGTGGTTATAAGTATTTCTCATCCTTCTCATTTTAAGTTTTCTTCTCACTGGATCCTTACCCTTATATATATAACTAAACTAAACATACGATATACTATAAAACCCAAAAGTCTTACTAACGTTAAATTAACAAATCACGTATTCAAAAACTACTCGCGATTAAAACATTAAGACTATCAAACACTAAAACTTACCATATATATTATCTAGGTCGTGTGTGGAGCCGTTCCCATTTTGCAAACTGAGTATCGATATTTTTATTCACTAAACCACAAAGGTGAGTTCATAGCCCACTTTTATAAAACTGTTTTCGTGGGGAGATACATGCTTAAAAATCTAAACACAAGTATTTTCTTATATTATGCCTGAAATTGTTATTGCTTAAGTCCCTTTTTGCCAAAAGCCCGTCATATAATGAACCTTAGTCACCCAGAGAGGTGAACGTAAATAATTGTGGATAGATCTATTAGCGATTGACAATCCCCGTTTGGGCGTTGAGAAAACAACCAAACGCACTTTATTTGAAATCTAATAGGTTACTGGCAAGGACCTATCCTGAGGGCACCTGTTACTATAATCCATCATTTATGATGAGATTTGTTAATCGGCTAAGTGTCATGAGCTTAATGCAATAATAAATGATTTTCAACTTATAATTGTAATTCGATGCAATTATCACTATCGCTTGTGTTCAACTACTAAACTTAAACCTATGAATATCACTCAACTTTTGTTGACTTTTAGCATGTTTATCTCAGGAAATTAATGCGAAGGAGCTCAAGGCATGGAGAGGGCATTAAACCCCTATACGGGTGTTAAATAAAATGTTTTGTCATTCGCTTTTAATAACTTATATCTTATACGATATGTTAAAACTAATGGAACAACTTTGTATTTGAAAACTTGCTTTTAAATGAATGATAAACATAACTTTAAAACGTCTCTTTGAGTCATTTTCTATGACTTGACTTCGATCCTCTAAGTAATACCCCACAAAGTCTTCTGCTGCTCTAGTTGAAATTTAGGGGGTGTTACAAAAACACAAAAATATATTTCACTTTTTCTTAGTTCAGCTTGCAAATAAGCTTTTTCATCCTTTACACAATCTATCTAAGCTCTCTAGCTTATGGTAGATCTATTTGTAGTTTTTATCCTCAATTAATCCAAAAAAGTCAACAATAGTCAACTGTGGTGAGAAAATGGTGAATAAGTGGATTATTTGATAGATCAAGTGAGTAAGGGAAGCACTTGGCCTGTCTAAAGACAGGCAAGCTCAGTGAGCCCCCTCTGTTCATGCTGAGGGGGATTTGCTTTGGTAAATTTCTGATTTGAGCCTCATAATCATTGCATCTATTTGATTTTAGTGTAGCACATGGAGTAACTATTTCATTGATTTAATTTGATGAGATTGTAGTTGTAGTTGTAAAATTTGAGCTTGTTTGATCAATTGTTAATTTGTTTTGTTAGTATCTGAGTTTTATAGTTCTAATAGAGTAATTGTGAATCTGAGTTTGAGTTTATTATAGTGATAGATTTGAATTCTAATTGTTCAATCTAGAAATTTGTGGCTGAATTGGATTATTGTTGTGGAGATTTGAGATCTAAATGCTATAGGAGTAGTGCATTAGCTGTTCAGTTCTCTTCACACTTTGTTTTAACTAGGTACAATAAGCTCAGTAGTTGCATAAAAACAATAGGAACTTTTAGTTAAAGTCAAAATTAGGTTTAATTCATAGTTAACTATTAGTAATTGGTGAAATCAGTTAGCGTAGTTGTGGTTTTAGTTACAAAATAGATTAGGTTAATCTAAAATAGTGTTGATAGAACTTATTACAACATTAACAAGCAGAATAGATAGGTTGAATTTGAATTTGGTCAAAAAGTTAATGCACACAAATAGTCAACTGTCTTAGAATTTATATCTCATCAGGTTGTTGATCTTAGGCATTATTAGAGTAGTAATTGAAAGTGTTTGAAAGGTTTTTTGGTGTATATGGAGTCTCAGTAGTTCTAAGTCAAATTTACCCCAATAATCTGTTAGATTGTAGCTTATTTGGATTGCTTATTTTGAACTGCAAGTTAGTGGTTTTAACTAGTGAACTGATTTGAAATTTGGACTTCTCTGGTCTTGTGAACCTGTACACCTAGTAATTTTGCATCATCTGAGTTTAAATAAGTCTACATCAGTGATTTTCATTGTTCCTTTAGCCTCTGGCTTATTCTGAGAAACAGTTTGCTTATTAAAATGCTTATTGTAACTGCTTGTTGAGCATTTCATGTGATTTTGTGCTTTATCTGAGCATAATTTGAGTGATTCTGAGTTTTATCTGAGCATAATAAGTCTTTTGTATCATTCCTACAAAGTTTGGTCACAAGTGCTTATTAATAAGCACTTTTGATAAACTGTTTAGGTCTCAATAAGCACTTTTTCAGCTTATTTTCTTTCCAAAATTTTTTCTAAAGTTCATTTTAATATTTTTGATTTTCTGTAATTTTTTCAGATTTTTCAGATTTGTTTTACTATTTTTCTCAATTTTTCTTAGTTTTAATTCATTTTTAAATCCTTTTGAATAAACAAAAATCAAATAAAAATTAGAAAAAGCCTTAAAAAAATCCAAAAATATTTTAGATAATTCTTTTATGATATTTTAGATTTTTCAAAGTTGAATTTGCATTTTTCCCATTTATTTTTACATTTTCTTTTATTTTCAATTACTTTTTATATTCCAAAATTATAAATAAATTCATAGAAAATAAATAAAAAGTCAAAAAAATATTTTTCTTTTTCTCAAAATTATTTTTAGTTGTTTAAGATTTTTAAAAAATTATTTCACATTTGTAGGATAATTTTTCATTAAAATTTACGTTTTAATTTGTACGTTACGTTTTAAGAATCGTGTTTGTATTTCCATTTTTAGATTTAAATCATTTGTACATATATAACTTGTACCTTCTGCATTATTTGTGATTACTTTTCATTATTTGAGTTTCTTATTCACAATTTTCACAATTTCCACTTTTCACGACACGATTTCACGAATCGAATTTCAACGATTCCATTCACACCTTCATTGGGATACGACTCGGGTAATCTGTATTTCTTGCGGATTTCCTCGATACTTATAATATATACATATAATTGAGCAATCAATTTTTGGCGCCGCTGCCGGGGAAGGTTTGAAGTGAGTTTTGAATTTCGTTTTGAAAAATCGTGTTTTGAAAAACCTTCCTCTATCTTGTGAATATTTTCTATAAAAATATAAAAATTGAAAAATCAAAAACACTTTTCCTAAAGTGTTTTAAAAAATACAAAAAGAAAGTTATAGCCTCGACTCCCTCGTGGAAGAGGGGGCGTTGTAAACCAAATAAGCATACCAACATAAGAACGCGTGAAATTAGTTGTTAATCGGATTACTTTAATTCTACAACCGAATAAGCGGGAAATATGGAAGCTTAGACATTAAATTGCAAGCTGAAGAGAGAAACACTCTTCTTTCCCGTTCCGTCGCGAGTAGTTTTGAAGGAAACGATTACGATTAACGTAACGTTTGAAAAAAGAAAATAAAAGAAAATAAAAGTTTTTGTGAATTTTTTTTAATAAATTTAAAAAGCCAAAAATAATTTTAAATCAAAAATATAAAAAAGGTTTTCTTTTTCTTTTTCTTTTTATTTTTGGTGTATGAACACCCGTTCAACTTCTGAAAGTCTTACTTCTCCATTCTCGAACCCCGAGAGGGTTTTACGACATAATCATCGGGTTCATTTCTCCAACGATGAGGAAATGAACCAGAACGAACAAAACATGGGATCCCCGCCGATGGGTGGTCCTCAACACAATGGGATCCCTCCGATGGGACCCCAACCGGCTTTTGATCCACGTCCGATGGAGGAACAACTCCAATCACCATTTAATGGTGTGAGGAGAGCCATCGTGATTCCCGATATCACTGCAAATCAATTTGAGATTAATCACGGATTACTCAACCTAATCACGAGTATATCTTTTCACGGGTTTGAACACGAGGACCCATATGTTCACATAAGAAATTTCACCGACATTGCTGAGACCATTAAGATTAATCAAGTCCCTTACGATGTAGTGAAATTGAAATTGTTTCCTTTCTCCCTTAAAGGGGCAGCCCGGACTTGGCTGGAAAAGGAACCACCGAATTCGATTCACACTTGGAACGATCTAGCTTCCAAGTTCGTGAATTATTTCTATCCTCCTTCTAAAACTTCTAATCTTCGATCCCAAATATTTCGATTCCAACAAGCTTTTGATAAGTCGTTCAGCGAAGCTTGGGATCGATATAAAGATTTGTTGGAAAAATGTCCGAATCATGGGTTCACATCCCTACAGCAGGTTGATACTTTTTACAATGGGTTGTGTCATGCTGACCAAGACTCACTCAATTCTGCTGCGAGTGGGAACTTGTTGACTCGAAACACAAATGAAGCCTTCATGATTATTGAGAATAAGGCTCGTGTAAGAATGGCTAGAAACAAAACTCAAATTTCTAATGCTAGTAGCAAACCTAATGATGAAATCATGAGTATGCTAGCAGCCATTAACAAGAAAGTTGATGCTATGTCTATTGCAAAACCTAATCATCAAGTGAATGCAGTAAATCAGAATTGTGAAACTTGTGGTGGTCCACATCCGTACTACGAGTGTCCGTCAACCGGTGCCTATGCTCAAGAGAATGTGTATGCTGCAAACATGGGTGGCAACGGTTACCCACCTCAAGGAGATCGAAATCTTCTCAGCTACCATTCGAGCAATTATCTTGGACCACCCGGTTTTCAAAATCAGAGTCATAATAACAATGTGCAAAACCGTACTCATCAAGTTAATCAAAATCAAAATCGAACAAATCAAGGTTTTCAAAACCAAGGGATTAACCACAATCGGAATTTTCAGGGGAATCAAAATCAAGCCCCGATTCAAGGGAATTTTCAAAATAACAATCATGGGAATTTTAATCATGGAAATCAAAATCATGGCAATTTTCAAAACCGTGGGCAGAATTTCAATAATAAAAATCAAGGTGTTATTCCAAATCAATCGCCCACGGATGAGTTGATTAAGCAATTGCTTCAAAATCAACAAACTTTTATGACAAAACAAGAAGAAACAACAAGGTTATTGGCTACTCAAATCAATGATCTTAACAAGCGTTTAAATGATCGACCCTCGAGTTCGGGAACTCTTCCAAGCAACACGATCGCTAACCCGATGGGCGATGTAAAAGCGATCACGACTAGGAGTGGTGTTTCTTATGATGGACCAACGGCTCCAACTAGAAATAAATTCATAGAAAATAAATAAAAAGTCAAAAAAATATTTTTCTTTTTCTCAAAATTATTTTTAGTTGTTTAAGATTTTTAGAAAATTATTTCACATTTGTAGGATAATTTTTCATTAAAAGTTACGTTTTAATTTGTATGTTACGTTTTAAGAATCGCGTTTGTATTTCCGTTTTTAGATTTAAATCATTTGTGCATATATAGCTTGTACCTTCTGCATTATTTGTGAGTACTTTTCATTATTTGAGTTTCTTATTCACATTTTTCACAATTTCCACTTTTCACGACACGATTTCACGAATCGAATTTCAACGATTCCATTCACACCTTCGTTGGGATACAACTCGGGTAATCCGTATTTCTTGCGGATTTCCTCGATACCTATAATATATACATATAATTGAGCAATCAGTGCCTTCTTTGACAAACCTTTTTCATAGTCAATGAGCATTGCATGTAACTCACTGATTGTCTTCCTCGCGCAATGCATATTATAGTTGCGCACAAACTCACTATACAAATCCTGATTAAGGGATCGTATGATGAGGCCGACACATACACTTTGCACATATCCACAACCGAGTCACTCCAATTGGTCCAAATAACTTTTCATCTCCAATACATGGGTACTCACGGATTTTCCTGCTTCATGCTTACAATTATGCAGAGATTCTATCAAATCATATAATTCTGGAGTTTGTGGTTTCTCAAACATTCGTATGAGTTCATTGATCATGTCCATGGGACCAAAGTTCTCAAATTGTTTTTTGCAATTGAGTGTCCATCCCAGCTAACATAAGACAAGCCACATCATTGTGCTTCTCATATTTAATGTTGTATTCTTCATGGGCTGCAGTTGTTGCAGTCCCTTCAGGAGCAGTAGGAAGTGGCTTACTAAGATAATAATGTCTTTTGGCCATCCTTAAAACAATTCTTAAGGATCGATACCAATCATTGAAATTGTTTGTACCAGTCAACTTTTCTTGATCAATCATTTGTTTGAAAATAGAACTCATGTTGCTCATAATAGTGTTTTCAGGTAGAGCCATTTCTACAGAAAAAATTCAAAAGTTAGTACTTTTGATAATAAAATTTTCAAGAAAATTAAATACCCATGGTAAATAAACATATAACCATTTAATTTTCACTGAAAAACTAGTATCCAAATCGACATAGTTTCATCACATCAGTTGATCTGTTAGTGATGAACGTATTCAATAAGGTACGAGTGGAGCCTCAATTGCCAATATTCAATTGCAATTCCTAGAAGTGATGGGATTTACATATTTGCCAACCGCAGTTGCAATGTAAGCATGTTTTATCCCCATCTTATGCCTTGAGTGATCAGTTCTCACTATCAACTCAATTAAGTTAACCAACTTAAGAAACAGCAAACTCACATAATTCCATCACATCAGTTGATCTGCTAGTAATGAAATCATGTAGTTTACCCTTCTATTGCAATCTAGCCAGGTTACACCCTGACGTAAATTACAACTTCAGGTGTCTCCGTTTCATTGGATGGCATATAACTTAAATTAAAGGGTAGAAGTTTTGATGTGTGTAATCAAAAAATATGTACAAAGATGTCATAATTTATCTTTGTATCATAAGGTTTCATATAAATAAACTTTTACTCATTAGTTTCTTTATAAAGCTTAAATCTACAAAGTTTTAATTGAAGCGTTGAGAAACTTGCAACTTTACCTTAAGTGCTTCGTACATAGATAATGGTTGTATTACGGTAAGTTCTCCTTGACCCACAAGCGGGCGCAGAAACAAAGGTAGGCGCGAAGCTCTTAAAAAAATGGGGCAATTGCATATATACCCACTAAAACTTACATATTTGCATATATACCCAAAACATGCTTAACTTGCATTGTACATCATGCATTGAAAACTTGTATTTTGGGGAAATATGCAAGTTTTTGAGTTTTAGTGGTATATATGCAATTCTCCCTAAAAAAACCCGTTTCTACTGAAACCCACCACACACTTTGTCAATTCAAGTCCGTCGTTTAGACCATTATTAGTACAGTCGCATCAATAAATTAAAAGTTCAAGATTTTACAGCTCAAAATAAATTTCACCATTATTTAGTCCAATTTATAGTTTCTATTCGAAAAATTACCCTTTTGCTTACTATCATGTTATAAACATATATAAATAAATACACAATTAATAAAACAAATCAACGACATAAATAATGAACATGCTAAATAAATCAATAAACATGTATATAACGATCTAAGACTCCCTTTGGTTTTCGACCTAGGTACCAATGGACCACATATACCAATAATTGGTTGCGTAAGTCCTACGATGAATATATACAATAACACACATAATTGATTTAATATAACGATTTATGGGGTCTTCCCCAATTTTAGGTCTTCCCTAATTTCATAATTAATTAAATTTTAGTAATTAAACAAGTCTTAACAATTTTATTACTAAAACCCTAATTAATTAAATCAAATTGCATAATTAGCATGTAATTCACGTAACAATCAAAATCATCATGATCCATGACAAAACATGCATGTATTCATCATGGATTCCCACATAGCACTTATTATAACAATAATCAAGTCAAGGATCACATATCAATTAATAGCATATAGCAAATATCCATTAATTTTTACATAAAAAATTAAATGCATCCTAGGGTTGCTACAAGTTTTACAAAATCAAAACCTAATAACTAAAAATAAGGGTAATCGACCCACTATTAAAAAAATTAGGGTTTACAATTTTAAAAACCCTAGAAATCCATAACATGTAATAATCAATTAAGATCAAATTTTATGTGTTTCGGTAATTAATTACATAGTATTAACGGCTCGTGATGCCACTGTTGGAATATTAGAATCATAACAATTATACTAAAACATATAACATCATCAAAGCATGCAACGGAATTAATTAGATCAATACTTGAAATGAATTAACTGAATTTAAAAGATATGCGTACCTTAGTGATTTCTAGCCAAACAAGAAATCAATAAAACAAGAACAAGTAAAACCCTAAATTAGGATTTAAGGAATTCGACTTTCTCCTAGTCGAATGGGGATTGACTAACAAAAGTATGTTAGCTCTTCGTTCTTGTACACACGTATTAGTAGTGTTTCAATGAGAAAAGCTAGGTTCTTGAATCACAAACAAACCAAACACTTTGATTGAGTTTAGAAGATCGCGTAGGAACCCTAAGAGGGTGTAGTTGATCGACTAAACACAAAGAGAGGAGAGAAGAAGAGAAGCTAGGTTTCTAGGTGATCCAAGTTATATGAAAAATAAATCACAAGCCTTTGTATTTATACTATTCCAAACATGGAGCTCAAGAAACAAACCCTAACCTCCTTTGGAGGTGGGTCGGCTGAACATAGCCCAAGAGGGTCCTTCCGGATCCATCTTGGTTCCTATTTACACTCTAGTCCTTCTCTTTATCGTTTAACGACCGTTAGTCAATTTTCGTTAAGTACTAGCGACCGTTACGTGTTTATTTGTGAAACTAATAATTATTCATAACTTAATATAATAATTACTAATTCATTGAAACTCATACGTAATGTGTGCAATCCCGAAGTCTCGTGTTCAAATCCGATCATATCACATTAATTTATAATCCGTAAAACTAACAGTGGATTTGGACGTGTATCAATTGTAATTAATGGATGAACTTGGTTTAGGGTTTATTGTGTTTTTATCTCAAGAGAAAGAAAGTGTAAAGTACCAATTTTGTTATTTTATGTTTGGATTAAAGTGGACCAAAGTAATACTGGGGAAAAAAAGTTAAGTGGACAAGTGGTACAAACGTGGCATAATACCTGCTGACATGGAGCCAACCAGAAGGGGAAGTAACAAAAACCCCAAAAAAAGACAAAATAGTTGACTTGGAGGAGGTGAAAAGGAATTTTTTTTGGCAAGTATAGTACGTTTCTACAGAATTAACTCTAAAATGAATTGAGAAACAAAGGTTTTTGGTAGAGTTTAAAGCCTTGAGGAGCATTAAACTTGAAGCCAGTGAAGCAAAGAGTTCAAGTGTTGAAACATCAACCATTTGTACTTGGCTATGTTTCACAAGATTATGAGATGATTATGCTTATTTTTCTAAAAAAAATAACAATAATCTACTTAAAATGTAAGTCTTGTTTGGTAGACATAACTTAGAAGATATTTTAGAAAATAATCTTTCATAATCTCTTAAAATTAAATGCTACTTCATATAGCTTATAAAAATAATCTTCATTTCATAATCTTCCGCTCCATCTCCATCTACAACTAGTTCTAGCAATAATTACTTTTATCAAACATACCCTTAATCTATAACAGTTGATACAAGTCGTAGAAGCAAAAACGTGGGGTGACTAACAAGTGACGTGGAGCTTATAAGTGACGTGGAGCTTGACTTGGTAAACAATCATGCTTGAAATCGTCTCCTCCATGTTCTTTATTATTAGCATGGAAGTGTGACCACATGTTGCCTTTGTTTTATAACATAAGAAAAAAGGGGAAACCTTAAGAAAATTTTCTAGGGAAAGTTTTCGAAGGAAATTACCTAGGGAATTCCCATAATTTTCCCACATATTATGTACACAGTTATTAGTGATGGTTTTCTTGGTAATTTCCTAGGAATTGGTGACAAAATATTCATCCTAGCTAATCCATTGGAAGTTCCTTGTGATTTCCTAAGGGTTTCTTATGAATAATAATTACCAGGAAATCTCTAGGTAAATTATAGCTTTTGGAAAGGGATTTCCTAGTAACTTGTCAAAAGAAGTACCCTATTTAAGAATAATAAAAATGAACACAACATATATTTTATACGAGTCAGTCCGACCCATGCGATGCACTCGGGCTCATTCTAATTGTTCGTAGTGTATTTCTTAGCACTAATTTTTGTCATTTTTTTGTCAATAGGTTCATCAGTTATGATTTTGGTATCACAAATATTCAAAATGATTTTTGATATATGTATAAAATATGATACCGTTTATCTAAAAGTCTTATTCATAGGCTTAATTGTTCATACAATGCTTTGCAAGTTTGCATATTTGTTTATGTCTAGTGTCTCGTATGTGTAAATGAAAAAAGTTTAATAATGGTGAATGTTTATGCCAAGTTGACGTGTCATTACCTAATGTTTACGATGTTTATTACTTAAATTAAACAATAGGAGTATAACAACCTAATGTCAATAATGGCAATTCTAATATTGCGTATTGTGGTTGAGATGCTAAAGGGCATGACATAGTGCCCCCATGCTTGACACATGTTCTACATCTTTCCCAAGGATGAGACGATCATAAACAAAAGTGTCCTCACTAGACTCTTGGTTAAATAATTAAAGAACCTTTTTGGCATTCCAACCATCCTAAATACTGGTTTTGCAGAGGAGTATAAATTCAATAAATGGTCCTCACTTTGGCAAAGCACCAACACTTCGGCAAAGAGTATTAAACTCATTTCGCTAGTTATTCACTTATTGGTTCCCATGGACCTCACTTTGGCACGGCACATGCAATACATGCAAGTCAAAAGAAACATAATTAAAATCCAAAACGTGGTGGGAATCACACATAGAATTTGTCATTACTTATTAAAAAAAAGTTGAAAATTTTTTTAACTCACAACTAAAGAACATAGTTTAAACTTTTTCTCCCAATGGTAGAAACACAAAGCAACTTTCAAAAATTCTATCAGTATAATGTTGTGTTCTAAAAAAAGAAGTGTTATGCTAACACAAATGTCTTTTTCCTCTCATACAATAACGTATGGTTTATATCAGAATTTGAGCAGATATTTATTTCATTTATTTGAAGCACGTTCATTTAATTTTGACATTCAACACCCATATCACTATATCGGTCTAATAATGACTAACCAATCTACGTAATATTGTGTGTTTACCACTCATTTATTTTGAGTTTCATCAAATTGAACTCACCTTCTTGCATAAAGACATCAATTGGCTTCCTAATATCCCAAGTAATCAGTATAGCTAATCTACACTTCCATAAAACCATTTACCCAAAGACTATATACAAATCCAAAATATATAAAGATTATCACATAACACAATAATCACCAAAATCTTATATTCCATAATACCATTTTCATCAATATTTTAAATCCAATTATACATCAAAACCAAAATCAACATCATACATGTGGGGAAGCAAACAGATTTATCCAATTAACTGAACACGCCATCATTTACTCAATTGGATAAATATTATATATAAAAATGTAGTGTACTGATAGACTATGAAAATTTCACAAAAATGAATGGCATTGCATCTTTTTTCTCGTAAGGTTTTTACTTGATTTTTTACTTGCTCCTTTCTTGTTTTAATACATAACTCTCGTTACCCAGATTATTTATTTTTAACATGGATTCACAAACCTTCAATTTCGAGCATACATTGATGAGGCTTTTTATTTCCAAGAGTAGGACATGGACGCCAATATTTCAGATTGGTTCCAAGGCTATCACCTTAATCAGATTTTGAGATGAGATTAAGAATACTTAATAGAGTTTTATTCTCATTACTTAACTTACAATAAACATCATTATATAGTTAAGAAAAGCTTTTCATAAACATCAACATTATCCTTAAAACTTCATACACATGATGATCCAACTCAACATATTGACTGTATGGTAACCCATGCACATGCAACTCCTCCACAACAACAAAGTAGTCATAGTTGATTGATCCGATTTCGGCCCATAAAATCTAACCCTCCCATGTGGCCAAACATGAGATAAGATAGTGTGGCTGCCTTTATGATTTATTTATATGGATTTGACTTTTATTAAAAGAAAATAAATATATACAAAGAATCCCACTCTAACTCTATTTAAACTTCTATTTTTCTCTCTATATTAAAAACCAGACAGTAAACATATGATCATTTGCTGCTGATTTTTTTTTCTTTCAAAGGTTCTTCCATGGTAGAGATAGCTAGTGGTGGTGTAGAAGTTAGTTCTTCTTCTCCAACTGTCGTATCAAGAAAACAGAGTTATAGCTAGTGGAATCTCTTAAAACTTTGTGCATTTGATAAGTGAACACTTAATATGGGACGGAGGGAGTAAAAACTAAGGTTGTGTTTGTTTTTTAAGAGGCTCTAAATCTGAATCTGAATCTGAGGCGTAAATGTCTGAATCTGACAGCATCTGAACGGGAAAAAAAAACTCGTGTTTGAACCGCACATTTGCTTGCTTGTACTAATTTTTTTGGTTTTCTTTTGTGTCATTCAGATACCCCTCTCAAGTCTAGACCATTAAGATCTTACTGCCTCTGAACACGTCTGAACGGGAAAAAAATGGTCTGAACGACCAAAATGTCTGACCGCGTCTGAACGGTTCAGATTAAGAGGCTGTTAAGAGCATCTTAATGAAAAACAAACACCACCTAAGACTATTCAACAACATATAGTAGCATGTCCACCTTGAAAGTGCAGTTTATCAAACAAATATTAAAAACCAAAGGTAATGAAATCTACACATACATAAACTAATACATTAAAACCAAAAAACTACAGCAAGGAATATAGCGCTTAACACTACTCGCTGTGGACGTATAGTCCGGACTGGATCCTACATGGGCCAGGCCCGGCAGACAGCCGCCCACTCTACGCCTAAACCCTAATCCATGCCTTATAAATATAGGGCTGGGGTTCCATTCACAATAGAATACAATACGACCAAACAGGTTACCCTAAACCTAATTCTCATATATGCTCCGCGCATCAATACTAACTTGACCGTCGGAGGTGGATCCCGGGGCTACGGCCTCGGGTCCACTCCTAACGGGTTCTCTTTGTTATACAGGTCTACTCAGGGCTCTAGAAGACGACTAACGGCCCAAGGAGAGTCGTTGAATCAGTCCGCGCCAGATTATGCATCAACAAGTGGCGCCATCCGTGGGACATGACTACGACAAGTTTCGTGTTCTCACATCACCGGAAATCAACCACTAGTTCAAAAACAGGATTTGAATAACTAAGTTTAATGCTCCTACATGAGTAGCACCATCAAACTTGGGGGGCTACCAAGGTATATACTACCATTGTTTCCGTACAAGTCACGCAGACATATTTGGAAGCAGATCGTACGTAAGAGGTATTGCAAGCCCGGTACAAAGACGGATTTAAATATTCGCACCATCTTGCCGCAGGGGAGACGTCCTCTTTCGGTTGTAAAGGCGAATGTAATGTTCGCACACAGTGCGCACCTCTGTCGCACACAGCGCGCAACCTTGTAGCGCACAGTGCGTATCTTTGTCGCGCACAGCGCGCACTTCTGCCACAGAAGCACGTCTTCTGTCGCACCATGTTGCATCGCTACTGGTTCAAAAGGTACGCCCTTACCCAGGTTGCAGCATACGAGATCCACCTTCACAATTGTGAGACAATCACAATCGCAATCCCAGTGCGCACTGTCGCATTCGGGCTGCGCAGTATGGTCCGTCCCATGCGCACACATGGACTTGACCGTCATGGTTGATTGGGCCTACGCGGCCATGAACAGAACTTAAGTCTAGCATAACATAGCCACGCGCTATGTCATACTAAACTTGGGGGGCTTGTGGACGTATAGTCTGGACTGGATCCTACGTGGGCCAGGCCCGGCAGACAGCGGCCAACTCTACGCCTAAACCCTAATCCATGCCTTATAAATATAGGGCTGGGGTTCCATTCACAATAGAATACAATACGACCAAACAGGTTACCCTAAACCTAATTCTCATATATGCTCCGCGCATCAATACTAACTTGACTGTCGGAGGTGGATCCCGGGGCTACGGCCTCGGGTCCACTCCTAACGGGTTCTCTTTGTTGACAGGTCTACTCAGGGCTTATGAAGACGACTAACGGCCCAAGGAGAGTCGTTGAATCAGTCCGCGCCAGATTATGCATCAACACTCGCCAAATGTAATGGACTTCCTAATTTTTTTAAAACAACTTATGTATAACACCATTACTTAAAAGAATTATACAACAACACAACATCATGCCTCTTAATAGTACTTGCCAAATGTAATGGAGAAAAGACATAATGTACTCGTCTATTACAAGAAATAATTGTAACCTACAAAAACTACTTATGTAAGCTCATAAAGGCTGAAACTAAAATTCAAATTCAAATGTTTTATGCACATATTTAACTAGTGAGTAATTCTCTTTCAAACCTATAGAAACAAAGAACACACTAATCAAATTAAGAGTATTTTGTTATCATTAGTGAAATACTACACATCCATTAGCCTCCCATTATTAAAATTGTTTTCATGTGTTGTCTGAGGTAGTTTTTGCACCTTGCATGAATCTCAAATCGTCAGATATCGTATTATATTTCCAGTTTGACTACTTGACATGTCACAAAAATAACAGCTAACTATTTTAGTATACATGTGAGAAACTTAGATTGCAAATTGGAAAACAAAATTGGAAATTTAAGAATGTAGTACCGTGTTTTAAAAAAACACCATTCTTTCATTAAAGAAAACCGTCATTTCATAAAGGCCAGGTGATCATATATATTTTAGCTTTAACCCATTTCCCAACCCGGTTCAGTGTTCAACCTCCACACAGAACGTTGTAAAATCATCAGGTTATAAAAGATGGAGATAGTGAAGTATTTGGAGGTAAACACTTTCCGAGATGAATGAGTAAACACTTTCATCTCGAGTTGATAATTTAATATAATGTGTTGTACGAATACACCATTATGCTACTCTCATGGTTAAAGATGCCATTCCAATATTCCATTATTTTTAGGAAATATATAATCTGAAAAATATGTTTTTTGGTGGATAGTTACAGATATTACAACTTCTATATCGATTAAAACTGAATTTGAAAATTAAGAAAGACATACTTGCCATAGTTGTTTTCAGTTTATAAAACAAAATTTATAATTGGTTGATGATAAACCGAAACCTTCCACAGGAATAAGATCTTTGAATAACCGATGATGAAGATCGATTAAATTAATTATCTAATAGTTGATCAATGAAGACTTTAAGTCATAATTAATGATCCAAATTGGCCAAATCCGAGAAACTATTCAAATAAAGGGTACATCAGAACCTGTTTTTAGCTCTTGAATATAAAAAGGGTTACATCTTAAGTGTTACTTTTGAATGTTGGCTAGTTCAAATTCAAATTAAGTTTTGCAAAGTCGTAAAATAAAAATCTAAAAATATAGTTGAGAGTTGATTATTGTATGCAAAGAATATGAAGTACCTTCTGTCAGGATAGGAGCAGAGATGATCAACCTGATGAGTGCTCAAACACTCATCATTTTTGGTCAAATCTGAACTGCAAAACATACAAAAACACTCAGAAATGCATCAAAATACTAAAAATATTTCAAAATCGTGTTTTATATGTTTTAGCTGCAAAACGAGTAAAAACAGATGAAAAACGTACAAAGTTTGCAAAATCGGCAGTTTCAGTCCCCCAACTTTCAAAATTTGGCAAAAATAGTCCTTGAGCACTTATTTGAAAAGAAAAGTCACCAAAGGTCCTTTTGAAATCATAAATTGTCATATTTAGTCCTTTGGTGAAAAATTGGAAAAGTTTTGGAAAATTACAAAATTAGTCCCTGGAGTTTCAGAAATTGTCAGATTTGGTCCCTGGGAAATATTTTTGGATTGAAAAGTCAACAAAAGTCTTTGAAAAATAAAAAGTTGACAATTATGGCCCTTGGGTAAAAGATTTGGAAAATTTACATGTTTGGTCCCTGAGTTTCACAGTTTGGCATAAATGGTCCCCGGGTGATTTAAAATGGGAAAATTACATTTTTGGTCCTTTAGTTATTTAAACATGGCAAGTTTAGTCCCTTTTGATATCTTTTGAAACTTGCCAACACA
Organism: Artemisia argyi; assembly: GCA_030686995.1. Classification (NCBI taxonomy): domain Eukaryota; kingdom Viridiplantae; phylum Streptophyta; class Magnoliopsida; order Asterales; family Asteraceae; genus Artemisia; species Artemisia argyi. The sequence continues at coordinate 67,062,292 of CM060676.1, read as the reverse complement.
GGTCCCCAACTTTCAGATTATTACAAACTTGGTCCTTATGTTTTCTAATATACAAAACCAACCGGACCCTATCTTAAATACCCAAAACCAAACACAAACCCAAACACTAACACCCCTAGCCCATCTCACCCAAGCCCATTACCCCTCACCACAGCCCAATCCCAAACAACCCACTCCCCGTTTTTATAATAAGCCAGTCAACACCCCCTTGACCCTTTGACTCCACATCACCCCCTACCTCCCTAGGCCTGCTACAAACACCATCATCACAAACCCAACCCCCTCCTCTGCAACACTCCAAACTCCCCCCTTGGCTAATCCTCCAAACACTAAACTCCAAACTATCTTCCCTGGCACAAGTTATCAAAGAAAGAATCCAAATTCCAATTTGGCGCCAAAAAGAAAGGAACGGCTGGGATCAAATTTCATCATCCAAGGGTCAAGATGATTGATGGGAAATGCATAGTGGGTCTCACAAAACCCTAATTGATCAATATAAAGATGACAAGAGGAGCAGAGAGCGGGCAGTTAGTTAATTATTAGTTGTAGAGTATTTTTAGTTATGTAAAATTAGTTGTAACCATGTTTTCCAATGTAATCTTTATCTTCAGTTGAATTCTCAAATGTATCATTAAATAGTTATTCAGAATTAATTACAAGTCTCTTAGTTTTAATTCGAGTTGCCATTTCTTTTTAAGTAAATTTCTCAATGTCATTTAAATTGTGTTAAAGTGTTACTTCCAATCTCTATTAAGTTTATTTAGGTAAAGGAAAAGCTTTTTCAAGCTCAGAAAATACCTAAGAAAAGTTTAAATCAAAAATCCAAAGAAAAACTCAAAATAAAAAGATAAAAAAAAAAAAAAAAAAAAAAAAAAAAAAAAAAAAAGACAGAAGAAGAAAGAATGCTTTGGAACCTGGTTTAGTGTCTCTTGGGAGACAATAGGAAAAGTTTTAGTGGTTGGTTCTTGGTCTTGAGCTCATAGAACCCATTTGTAAGCAAACTCTCAACTTTTTTATTTCTACTGTAGCATACTAGCATAGCTAGTTATTGCTTATCCTCATTACTATTTAGTACTCTGAGCTTATTTGGTGATTGTTTAGTTTGATTTTTGCTTAGCAATAGTTTCTTGTTTATAGAATCTCATAGATGTGCTAGTTTATGTTTAACTTGTCAAATTGCATTCAGTAGTGTAATTTAGCCTTTTATCTGTTTCTCTTTGCATAAGTCTAACCTAAGAAGTTGTTTAAAGCTTATAGAGTACATTTGTATCAGCAGCATAAGTTTAATTCAATTTTCACTCTTAAATTAGTAGAAACAGTTCATTTCAAGGGGTGTTTGGATTTCATGAGTTAACTGTGCTCCAGCATGTTTTAGTGGTAATTTTTGCTTAAGACATCTCACATTAGGTTATATTAGAATGGTTAAGTCATAAAAACTAGTAGTCTTTAGCATAAAAGTCAAACTCTTGGTAAAATGGTACTCAACTGTTCACTGTTAAAGATTTTTTATGCACATTGTGTGATTTAGTTGTATAAGCAGTCACATCAGCTTATTTTGAACTCATCTCAGCTTATTTTAACATGTTCAGTTGATTAGGGCTCTTAGAATTTCAACTAAGTCAACATAAGTAGATTTCATGGAAAGTCAAAATGCACCTATCTCAGTTTTTCCAAATATTGAGGAAATTGTTTTGAATTTTGTATAAGGTTTCTAGGCTTGAAATTGATTCCTAATCATAGTCTACCAGTTCATCTTTGAGTTCCTGGCTTTACTTGATTTTTGTGATTTTACTTGTGGGGTCCACAGCCCTTCAAAGTTACTTGCAGGGGGAGGTTGTCCCCTGCACCAGCAGTCCACAGCCCCAACACCACCACTTGGTGGTGGTTTTCTGGCCACCACAGTGGTCCACAGCCCCATCACTTGGCTCATTTCCACCCACCTCCTACCACACTCCATGGTTTGACCAGTGGTTTGACCTAGATACCTGTGGACCCCACCTGAATCTAGCCTTCAAGTTTGTCCCATTTTCAGCTTTGAAACAAATAAGCCAAGTGCTTATTTGAGCTTAATTGCATATTTTGTGGTTCCCTTTGGCTTTTTCTGGCTTTTACATGTCCACTAACATTGTTTGAACCAGAATTAATCATTGTGGGTCCCACACAAGCTGGTTTGAGCTTATTTTCCACTTTGGTCAACAATAGTCAACGGTGTGGCTTATTGCTTCACACAGTGCTTATTTTTAAGTTCCTAAAAAGTTGTTTTCACAAAAAGTGTTTGTTTTTAGGTATAAAATAAGTTTGTAAAAGAAAAACCAAGAAAAACCAATTTATTTTTAAGTGATAGTTTCTATTTAATGTAAATTAAATTTTAATTTTCAATTTTATATTTTTACTAAGTACTTAGCTTTTTTATATTTTTCTTAAATTCCTCTTATATTAAAGTAATTTTAGTAAATTTTTCAGATTTTTATTTTGTCATTTGGTATTTATTACATTTAATATTAGTTTTATTAGTAATTAATTAATATTTAAGTTTTAAATAGCATAATTAGTTTTTATTAAGTAAGACCTAGTTTTTATATTTTTTTCTAGCTTTTATATAACATAATATAATTTTAGGAATTTTTCTAGAATTTTTACTGTTCATTTACTATTTTTTATAATTTAAAATAGTTTAATTAGGTAATTAATAATTAATTAGTAATTAATTAATAGAAAAATCATAAAAAGACAAAAATACTTATTTTTATTTTTAAAACTTGTTTTTAGTTATTTTAAAATTTTAGAAATTTCATTTTCATTTTTCTAGTGTTAAATTAATATTCTATTGTATTTAAGTTATTTAAATATTAATAATTAGTTTTAATTAGTATTTAATTAATAATAAATAATTAATTAGTGTGAAAATTTATTTTCTTTTTCTAAAAATTTTCTTTTATCTTTAAGTTTGTAAAAGAGTCATTTTCACCCCCTGTGGGTTTTCAGATTTCAGTTTTCACGTTTTATTTTGTACGCTTACGTTATTTTAAACGTAAACGTACGCGTTTTAAGTTTTAAACGTTTCTGGTTTTTCCAACTTCCCAGTCTTATTCATATAGCTTGTTTAAGCTATTTCCTCGTATATTCCTTAGTTCAAATAACTCACAAATCCTTTCCCGTCCAGATTCACCCGATCACAAGCCGTTTGATAACCATCCACACCTCGTCGGGACATAACGACCCGGGGAAACCCTATATTCCACGGAGCATTGACTCTAGGCAGTTTGACTTTGTTGACCATTCTTTGGTCAATATAAGTTGACGGTTTAGCATCAATCAAATTTTGGCGCCGCTGCTAGGGAGGTGTGCGCGCTATTCTAAACGGTTTTGCGTATTAGTGAATCGGGATATACATCCATTGTATATTTACCACCCTTGTTTATATTATCTTCTTATTTTTTATAAAAACAAAACCGTTCCCGAAAACATTTTAAACTCAGTTTTCAACGAACACAAAAACATTTTCTTTATCATTTGTACAAAATGTATTTCCAAAAACCCAAAAATATTCACCTTTACCCTCTCACATCTTTGATTCTTCATCCCTACCCCTCTATACACCTTTGATTCTTTCTATGTCTCATCCACACTTTCTGGTTTGCTAATGGTGTGGTAATACTCATAATGGTGGCAATTGCCCCAGTTGTGGCATGGTAGAGTCAGGAAACGGGTCTGTCTATAACCAAGATCCATATTCCTATCATGACACCACTGATTCATTCCACCAGCTACCACACCATCAGTCTCAGCAGTTTTACTGTTGTGAGTACTATGGTGGTTCACACTACAGTTCTGATTGTCAATCGGGAAACACGCTTGTCTATGAGCAGTTTCCTGATAACAATTTAGACTTTAGCACATACGACTCACAGCCACATCAGTTTTACTGTTGTGATTACTGTGGAGGTCCACACTTCAGCTCAGATTGTCAAACAGGAAATCCATATCCTTGTGACAATTTTGACACACCTTATTACGACCAACCTCCACAGTACGATATGAATCAAGCACTTCTTCCAGAAATGCAAAATATGATGAAAATCGTTGATGAGCTTAAGGGTTTAGTTAAAGACTTTGCCCAAAGGCATACTCATCAAAAATCCATGGAAGAATTGCTAGCTGAAGAGCAGGCTGCTAGAATAAATTCCCAAGATGCCTATGAAAAATCTGTTAGGGAATCCATTGCAAGAGAAAAAGCAGCCAGATCTAGCTCTTTGTTCTGTTTTATTCCTGATGACAGTGATGATGAGGATACACTTGATATCCTTCAATTCTATAAAGATCCATCAAGTTCATCAGTTGATATCCCAGCAGTTGAGATCCCATCTCAAACAACTGCTATCACACCCGAGGTTCCCACTCACTCTTTGATCATGGGGGACGAGCATCTTGACACTGTTCCTGATAAGGAATCGGACGAATTAATAAAGTCTAGTGTTGAGAACCTTGTCCCAATCCTAGGAGAGTCACAGGGAACTCTTGAGCATATGTATGATATTCCTTCCCCTCTTGAGTGTTCAAACGATCATTTTGAGACTTTCTCAGATTTTAATGATGATTGTACATCTCATGGAGACATTGAGTATATTGAGGCATCACTCCCTCAGTCTGATGTTGATCCTCTTCTTGAGGAGTTCGCTGATGAACTTACTCACATCAATCCACTTTCATCGGAAAGTGATGATGGTTTCCTCGACTTTGAAGCCGATCTTGGAGAAATTGAAAGTCTCCTATATCATGATCCACCACTCAATTCTTATCCCAGCAGTCCAATAGAGATGTTAATCTCTTTGTTCCCGAAACATTCAATACTACTCTCACCAATCCTCTATTTGAATTCGACTCTGAATTCACTTTGATTTCTGATAATCCAGTCTTTGATATTCAGAATGTGGATTGTGATGAGTCTATTCCGGGACTTGAGTTCACAGATTCACATCTTGTGAATAATTCTCTTCATGAGGAGTTCTCCGGTGAACTCACTCATCATATCATGACTCCTCCGGAGTTTGATAGCCCGGGGGGAGATGCTCTCAATCATGAGAATGTGCAAATTCCCACCCACCCTCCCGGGTTGTTTACGAGCTTAACCTTTGAAATCCAAATTCAGGCTACTGAGCCTTCTCTCGAGGAAGAAGATCAAATCATGATTTACATCATGGTTTTCTTCCTTTTCTTCACCTATAAGGTGACTTCTCTTGTTCTTCACTCCTTCGGGAATGAAGATACCATCTTTGATCCTGGCATTTTCATATATCATTATCTTGAGCCGGGTAATTATCTCATCGGTGTGGAACTTTCACGTGCTTCAAATGTTTGTCCAAACATCTTGAATGAAAGTCCGATTGAGATTGTTTCTTCCACATCATGCTTCCCCATGGACAAATGAATTCGGGGTCGAGTCAAGCTAGCGACTCGGTAAACAAAAACAGTAGCATGCTTATAGGGTTTTCACCCTAAGTGTGGGGGAGTCACCCATACTATGGTTACAAAGAAAGTGAAAAAACAAAATGGTGTTTTCCACGCTTAGCTTGCAATGTTGCCTTTTTACGTTCAAAATGTCGGCATAATAGCCGGGACTTTAAATATTGAGGACAATATTCATGCTAAGTGTGGGGGGTATTTCGCTATTCTAGCGAATTTTATCACATTTTACTATCTAGTACCCCTGTTTTGGCCAAAATTTCAAAAATTTTTAAAAAAAATTTTCACTTGAGTTTCAAAATTTTTGTGGTTATCAGTCCGCCTTGTCTAACCGACAAAAGGGATTGGCTAGTCCAGGAGCAAACGGCTCTTGGTAAAGACATCTCAAATCCGTTGATGGCTTGCAATTTGCCCAAAATTGTATGGTACCTCAACTCGTCATATCCCATAAAGCGAATAAGTTGGCTAGCCCACAAGATTATGGCTTGTGGTAAAGGCAGTGGAAAATCCATAATTGGTAATCAGCTCACCAAGATGTTGACTATTCCATCAAGAGTTGGCTAGTCCAGAAGCAAACGGCTTTTGGTAAAGACTAATCAAATCCGTTGACAGCTGGTGGTTTGCTCAAAATCACACGGTTATCAGGTGTACCACAGTTCTCACACCTGGCTACTCCAGAAGTGATGGCTTTTGGTAAAGAGTTTAAAATCCATCAAGTTTTCAAAACAGTTTATTGCTAGGGACTAGCAATAGTTTAGTGTGGGGGATTCTGAAGATCAAATGATCTACGGGTAAGTGTTGAACCACTTGCACCATTTATGAGAGATAGCAACATTCATCACACAACTTTACTTGTCTCTCAGTGAAGAACAAAATCTAAATTAATCACCAAAAATAACTTTAGTTACAAAGTTAGGTTGTAGCAGTTTCAGCTCCTGTACATATGAATAGTAGGGCTGAGCATCAGTCCGATCCCGACCCGACTCAATCCCGACCCAGCCCGATCCCGAATTTAGAGAAAATCGTAAACCAACTACCGAACCGATATTAGTAAGTTTTTGTCGGTTTCAGTCGCTTTTCTTGGTTTTTAGCCTGAACCGTCCTGACCCGAGACCGAAAAACGCTAAAACCCAGAACCGAAAACCGATCCGAAGGGTGTCGGATCGTATCGGGATTGTCGGTCGGCGGTCGGTTTTGATCGGTTGTCAGTCGGCGGTCGGGATTGCTCAGTCCTAATGAATAGCATAAATGGAATGGGTCTAAAAATCTAAAATGGGTCAAAACATGTCAAATTACATTAAACATCCTAAAAAAGCTTTTATACAATTTCGACCAATTGCATGAATATATTTGTGCACATAATATTTTCACACTAATTTTCTAGAAAAGAGAAAGTTACAATTGCATCGTTTCTAACTGATTAATGTTCATAGAAAAATAGATGGATGATCATAACCATGTTACAATCTGACTTAGTATCATAATAATTTCTCATTATGCTTGCCTTTGTATATTATTGAGCAATCTTGAATATACCTTACCTCAAGATAATCCATCTTCCAAACAAATCACTAAGAACCAATAAAAACTCTAGTATAAATTTTGGTAACCTAGTCCACGTTAGAAAATGCTTAATAACATAGATGGTCATGTTAAGCACCTCGTTTAGATATATAAAATACCTCGACACAAGAAGAGGCCTCGATTTGGACTCAACCCGCTGCCATGTTGTGAGAATGTGCTCGAGACCGAATATCACCTCTTTGTGGACTGTTGCATAGCAATAGATGCATTGTCCAAGGTTCTTGGTTGTTGGAAAATACGTAATTCAAACATCTCCACCCTTCCTCGAGCCAACAGCCTTGCCGACCACTCCGACTTACCTGCAAGTCTCTCTAAGTTCTTTGATGTCGTGGTTCAAGCCACTGTTTGGGCCCTTTTGAAATTTAGAAATGAAGTTTTCTTTGCTTTGAAATGGCTAAACAAAGACCTCATATTTATGGACAAATGGATTACTTTTCTATGTGAAAATTGTACAGACTCTTTATGGTTTTAGGATAATATTGAGGTCAACTCAAAATTTTCCTAAATAGTCAAGCTTTTCGAAACAGTTTAGTATTTTGTATATCTAACTAAATTTTAGTAATATAGTTTTGCCAACTTTTACACATAGATTCTCACTACGGAAAAACTTTAAGAACTACACGTACAACCAAATCAAATATTTAGTATTTTGTTTATCTAACTAAAAAAATTCAGCATTAGATGTTTAGTTTACCAAAGCACATCCTATTTACAACATAAATACATATTGTATAAATACATATCATAAGCATGGGTGACTACATTTTCAGATTATAAATTAAAAAATAACAATAATCTGATTTTAGTACCCATTATCACCAAACTTTTGATTTTACCATTTGCATATACAGTTCAAGACGAATACAAATTCCAATCAAAATACAAAAATCACAATTAAAGAACACGTAATTAAAATGAAATCAAATAACATCGTAAAACAAACCTGATTGAAGAAGTGGACTAAGATGAAATCGAAATCACAAACGTTAACCCCAAGAATCACAAATGAAAACCTCTCAATCGTGTTCTTAAACCTCAACCATGAATCATTCGTTGTGGATATGTATGTGAATCCTACAAAATCAAAAAATAGCAATACAATTAGTTCGACCTTAACTAATGAAGAACTGCAAAAGTAGCGGATGAATGTGAATTGAAAATCATTCCAAAAAAAAATAACAATGTGATGAAGAAGTTTTTTCTAGTGATATTATTGTGTTTCACATTGTGTTTGAAAAGGCTTGTGCGTTTTTTTGTGATCTGGTGAAATAATGGACCAATATTATGAGTTAGGGTAAATACTGGTGAAGGTGGTCTGAGTTTAATGAGGCTTCCATCGTAAGCTTCAATAAAAAGTCTTATTTCCTTAATTAATGGTATAATTTAAATTAGTGAGTAAAATTACTAATGTAGACATTCTAAAAATTCAGTAATTACTTTTTGAAGGGGTATTGGGGGTCTTTTTGAATTGCTATATATTAGATAGTATAGATATAGATAGATAGATAGATTTTATAGGTATTTTGCTCCAAGAAAAACCAAATTGCAAAGGGTGTCCGATGAAAGCAGAGTGCTTGCATTATGCAAGTGCCTTCCCTAGGTTTGTATACCTATATCTTAGTATAGCTTAATCTTTGTTGATACTAACTAGAGAAGGTTGAAAAACATTATTTATACTTTTTGGGATAACATACTATATTTAGCTGTTACTAACATAAATTTGCTAACTATAGTCGTAGGCTTGCAATTTCTGGATCCAAAGAAAGTAGTAGTGTAACTTCAATCATCCTAGTCACAGATGAACTAAGGCATTCTATGTATGTTAAACTACCACAGTTATCCTTTGAAAAGGAAGGAAATAACTCGGTGTCAACTTATCATGAACCCATAATTGAGGTTCCCCCATCTCCCGAGCCTCTTGCAGAAGAGACACACTCTATCATAAGTGGCATTGAAGACTTATGTAACCCACAAAGTCGTTCAATGTATGTTACACCACCATCATCATCATTTGACCGAGAAGTAAACAACTCGGAGTCAAGCTCTTATAGTCAAACTTGTGAACCCATAATCGAAACTCCCCCATCTCTCGAGCCTGAAGCAAAGAAGATTGTCATTTATAGCGGACATGGAAGATTTAGTTTATGATCATAATGATGACGACGACGATGATGGCGATAATGAGGATGATAGTGGTGATGATGATGGTGGTGATCATGACGATGACATGTCACAAGCTCTAGTTCTTGCATCAGTAGAAGAAGCTATCGACATTCGTGCGCCAAAGAAATTTGCAGCCAAATGGAGGACTGTGCATCTTGTGTAAGTTTTTATTCTAATAATCTCCATTTTATATCTTATATTCTTCGCTTTTTTGTGTTATTTCTTTATTTTTTGAAACAAATGGAAATAAAAATATAACAGAAGCACAAAGATCAACAAACGCATGTCGAGTATCCAATATCAAGTCGTATAATGATGAAGGCAGATTAAGCGTATAGGTAGAATGAACCTAAAGTTTCACTAAGGTACTCCTTGAAATATCCTATGATCACAATAAGTGCACGTTATATGATGTAAGTATTATTACGTTGGCCAGACGTCATAATACTAGCATCATATAAATATGCCCTCATGATGACTATACTTTATCTCAAGTTGTGAAATAAACATCTTATCTTAACCACCTAACAGTCCTTCTACTTCCTAAGGTAGGTCCGAATCAATCATCGTTAACGGATTCAAAATCAGAGAAACAGATCGTATAAATAACGTACGAAACCTAATAAGTATCATCAAATGAAGCACGTCGTCAAAAGCATCAGGTCTTCCACAATTCTTCAAAGTTATCATAACAAAACCATCATCCAACATACGCAGAGTGAACACAGAACGGAATCACTAATAGAGAACTCAAATCATTCAAAGGATCTTATTATCAGGTAACAGAAGCTTAAATAGGTTAAGCAGAAGTGAATTACGTCATCAATAACTTCATTCTTCACAAAATCAACTCATCCAAACACAAATGTTTGCTTCAAAATTCATCCATTCAAATAAAAAATTTCTTCCGAGTCCGAGTAGTGAGTCTATGCTTGTCCATTTGATCATACGGTGGAAAGGATTTATAAACTTGAGTCTGGTCCCTCAAGCCTTCGACGCCTCTTCTTGAAATTGTGGTGTAGTAACGTGAGTCTTTGACGCGATCACTGTGCCTCCTTCTATCCGTAAATCAGCTTCTGCTATCAATTCATCTTAGTACGACTAAAATGAAATTAGGCCGGAGCTGGACCCTTTCGGGATGGATGTGGAAAAGTATACAAAGATCAATAAAACAGCTTGTTTATGAATTCAACCAACCTCCCCACTTATTTTATTTACAACATCAGTCAATCACTTCGAATGTGATTACTGGTTTTGAGTTTAACGATTACACAGAAAGAAAAGAAAGAACAATCAAACGATTACAATAAGTTCTCAACTTAGAGAGCAATACACACAGAGATAAGCAATACAACTATCAAACCCTAAATCTAATAAGGACTATATATAGCTGCTCTCTTTGAACTTCTAACACTTGGCTCAGGTAACCCTTCAACTTTAGCTCGTCTTCACATTCAGTCCCTGCACACACAAATAAAAGAAATACAAAGAGAAAACAACTATTGCATAATTACCTTATCAGTCCCTGTACTTAGTCAAACTCCAAGCCAATATATACAAGGCTTGGATTAGCCTTTTGAACATTCCCCCTTAATCTCAGCCTTGTAAATATCATACAAACCAAGATCATCACAAAACTTATTGTGCTCCTCCACACTTAACCCTTTTGTAAAAATATCTGCAACATTATCAACAGATTTCACTTTCACAGTTTTAACCACACCAGCAACAACTTTTTCCCTTAAGAAAAACAATTCAATCTCAAAATTTTTTGTTTTCTCATGGAAAACAGGATTTGCTGCTATTTGTATAGCAGAACTGTTATCACAATGCAAAGGAACTGGGAGAGATGTTTTAATGTTCAATTCAGCAAGAATTTTCTGAATCCAAATAACTTCACAAGTTACAGTATTCATTGCTCTATATTTTGCCTCAGCAAATGATTTAGAGAGCATAGACTGTTTTTTACTTTTCCAGGACACAAGATTTTTACCCAGAAAAACACAATATCCAGTAACTGATTTTCTAGTAACTTTACATTTTGCCTAATCAGAATCTGCAAACACACTCAGATTTAAGTTATTTCCTTTATAAAAAGAAATACCTTTTCCAGGTGCATTTTTCAAATACCTTAGCACTCTAAATGCCAACTTAAGATGAGACTGCATTGGTGCATGCATAAACTGACTTAGAACATGAACTGCATAACTAAGATCAGGCCTTGTATGAGTAAGGTAAATAAGTTTACCCACTAATTTTTGATAATTTGTGATACCTGTTAAAGGTACATCAACAATGACCTGATCAGGCTTAGCAGAACATTCCTTAGTCTCTATAGGTGTATTACAAGGTTTACAGGCCAACATACCAAACTCTGCCAAAACTTCTAGGCAATATTTCCTTTGAGTTAAAAACATATTCCCATTAGAATTAAGAACTTCAATACCCAAAAAATATTTCAACTTTCCTAAATCTTTAATTAAGAATTTTGAACTCATGAAACTTTTAACTTCATTGATAGCCTGAACATTGTTACCAGTGATGACAATGTCATCTACATAAACAAGTAAAGCAATGAAAATCTCATTCTTATTTTTAATAAACAATGAAAAATCATTTTTACTTTGTATAAAACCATTTTCAAGTAAAACAGAAGTTAATTTTTCATTCCATTTTCTTGGTGCCTGCTTTAAACCATATAAAGACTTTTTCAATTTGTACACTCTAGTATCATTATCATCAGAATACCCTTCTGGCAAACACATATACACATCCTCATCAAGTTCACCATACAAAAAAGCATTATTCACATCCATTTGGAAAACAGACCAACCATTTTGCACAGCAACAGATAACAAACATCTCACAGTAACAATTTTCACAACTGGTGAGAAAGTCTCATCATAATCAACACCTTCTTTTTTATTATAACCTTTGGCAACCCATCTTGCCTTATATCTCTCAACCTCACCATTAGACTTATATTTAACTTTGAAAACCCATTTTCCTCCAATGGCTTTTCTGCCAATAGGAAGTTCAGTGATTTCTTCCCAAGTTTTATTTCTGTTAAGAGCCTCTACTTCAAGATTCATTGCTTCAATCCACTTAGGATTTTTGGCAGCTTCTTTATAAGTCTTTGGTTCAATTATTTTATTCAAGCTTGTAGAGAAGTTATAATTTTCAGCACTCAACTTAGAGTAATTAACATGTTTATCTATGTTGTACTTCACTTTAGTATTAATTTCATAATCACTTAACTTCACAGGCATCTGAGTTTTTCTAGAAGACTTTCTAACATATGTTCTGAGAATTCTCTGTTTATCTGGTGTCACAATCACAGGCTCATTGAACAAGTTATTAAATTCATCATAGTAATAGTCATCACCCTCAGATTGGTTTACATTTTCCTCAAGTGTGACATTCTCCTCTTCATCATTGGTTGCTTCTGCTGATTCACTAGGATGCACCACCTCATCCTTTTTAGTGAAACCAGTAGTTTCAGTACCTCTCAATGATGAAGGGTCTATGCTCTCACTTCCCTTAGGTTTCTTATCTCTCTTATCATCATAGGGTTCATCTGACAAAGTTTCAACATCTAGAAAATGATTAAAAAAGTTTAAACCATCTGTGTTTTGAAAATGAAACTCAAAATATTTATTTTTAGATTTATTTTTGAAAGGAAACACTGTTTCATAAAATGTAACATCTCTTGAAAACAAAATTTTCTTACTTTCAAGACTAAACAACTTATACCTTTTTTTCTCAAAAGAATAACCAATGAACACGGACTTTTCAGATCTAGATGAAAACTTATCAGAATTGTTAAGCACAATAGCAAAACAAAGACATCCAAAAACTTTAAAATGAGAGATGTTTGGTTTAATGTTTTACATGATTTCATAAGGTGATTTTCCAGATAAGACAAAACTGGGTAACCTGTTAATCAGGTAAACAGCAGTTAGAACACACTCAGACCACATGTTTAAAGGAATCCCCCCTGAAACATGAGGGCCCTAGCAACATTGAGCAAATGTCTATGCTTTCTCTCAGCTATTCCATTCTGTTCAGGAGTGTAAGAACAAGAAGTCTGTTGTATGATGCCATTATCTTTACAAAACTTTTCCATATTTTGATTTATAAACTCAGTTCCATTATCAGATCTAAACACCTTAACTGTTTTATCAAACTGGTTTTTAATCAAATGATAGAAATGAACAATGTTTTGGAAAACTTCATATTTCCCCCTCAACAGAAACACCCAAACAGGTCTAGAGAAATCATCAACAACAGTTAAGAAGTATTTGTATCCTTCTCTGCTTTGAACCTTGTAAGGACCCCATACATCTAAGTGAACCAATTGTCCTATGACATTGGTTTTGTGATCACTTAGAGGAAATGGTTCTCTGATTTGCTTAGCCTTATGACAAACCTCACAAGGTTCAGCAGAAGAGTCTACTTTATAAGCAATTTTGTGTTTTAGTATGTTAAGAACTTGGTCAGCAGGATGACCAAGTCTGTTGTGCCAAATACATTTGGACAGACAACATACTTGAATGTTATTATTAGTGAATTTTATACCTGTATTAAGAAAATACAACCCATCTTTGAGACTACCAGTCCCCACTTGGGTCCTTAGAACAGAATCCTGAACAAGACACGTATCTTAATAAAAAATCACTCTATATTTGTTCTCCTTATTAAGTTTATGGAGAGATAAGAGACTGACTTGGTAGTTAGGAACTACCAAGACATTGTGAATAGTAATTTTATCTGTAAGTTTTAAGCTTCCAACATGAGTAACAATAGCTTTAGTCCCATTAGGATGACCAACAGTCATATTAAGTTTTGAAACATCAACAAGATTAAACATGTTCACAATGGTGTAAGTCATATGTTGGCTTGCACCAGAGTCAACAATCCAACCTATGTAGAGATTATAAGTGCTTATGTTGGAATTGTGGTTAAAAAATCTAGAAGAACAAAAGCTGATGACACAGTTCATACCTGCAACATTTGCAGGTATACAACCAGATCCAGATTTCTCAGTGATCAAAGCCATCAGTTTCTTATACTGATCATCAGTGAAAGAATTAGATGAAACAGTAGACTGATCCTTATGACCTGAAACAGAATTATTGCTAGCAGAATTTTGAAATTATTAGGTCTCTTTTTGAAACCAGCAGGGTACCCAACTAACTCAAAACACCTATCAGCAGTATGACCATTCATATTGCAATGAGTACAGACCAAGTTAGGCCTATTAAGTCTTCTATTTTGATTATTAGAATTCACATTTTTGTTCACAGACCACTCATTAGGTTTTTGGTTAAACTTATATGCAAATGCAGAGTTATTGTTTTTAGAACCAGAAGAAGATTGAGTACTCCTATGAGACTCATCTTTAGACAAAGTAGCAAAGGCACTTTTCACATCAGGGATTGGATCAGAGGTGAGAATAATGCTCCTAAGAGGAGCATAAACCTCATCTAACCCCATTAGAAACGGCATCAACTTGATAAGTTGACTATGTTTCTCAAAGCCTTCACAAGTACAGGGAGGCAAATCCACAAGGGAGTCATATTGCCTCCACATAGCATTGAACTTAAGATAATATTCAAAAAGTGGCATGCAATTTTGAGTGAAAGAATGAATTTTATAATGCATATTGAATATTATAGAACCATCTTCTTTACTATAAGTCTCTTTTAATTCATCCCACACAGTTTTGGCATTATTAGAGAAAACTTGTCCCATAAACGCATCTTGAGGCACACACCCAAGAATCCAAGACAATACCACAGAATTACACCTATCCCATTGTTCTTGTAAAAAACCAGCCTCAGCAGGCCTCTCAAGTGTACCATTTAAAAAACCAAGTTTGTTTTTAGTATGAATAGCCAATTTTACAGCATCTGACCAAACTTTGTAGTTTTTAGTTCCTTCCAATTTAAAACTTATTGATGGAATACCACTAGTGTCACTACTATGCAAGAATAATGGGTCAAACTGATCCAGTTTGTTCAACCCCGAACCCCCTGCTTCTTCATCACCAACCACCATGATGAAGAAACAAAACCAGCAACAGAAAGAAAACAAAAACTCCTTATAACTCCAGCAAACACAAATATACCCCAAACAATCAAAACTCCTCACAAACAATCCCTTGAACCTACACTTCGTCTCATGCAATTTCTACAAAACCTAAAAAAAACCTAATAGAAAAGAGTGTGAGAGGTGTTACAAAACGCAACTCCAAGCACTGATTGATCAAGCAGATCAACAACCACCAATAAGCACAGCGGAATAGTACCAAGAACCTGAAAAAGATCAAGAAAAGATCAATATTATGAATTATTTTAGAATCAAAGATCACTAAAACAATTGAATCAATAATATCAATCAAATCAAGAGAAATAACCACCCCTGAATTAGAGTTTGATACAGTAAACCCTAATTAAGACGATACCACCAACCAATCACTAGATCAACAAGATCCAATGAAAACACCACTGATTAACACGTGTTAATCTCAACCAAACACCAAGAATCAGAAAACCCCAAATTTTAGAAACCCTAAAAATTGCGTTCTTTGATTAATCAGCAATTGAACCCCAAAAAAACAAGATTCAACCACCCAAAACACGATTCACCACAAGATCTACACAGATCCAGTCTCAATTTTGAAAAGCCCCAAAAATATTTTTGAAACCCTAATTTTTAAAACTTTTTTAATCAATCAATCTTTGTATCAAAGCCAACCTGGATCTGACACCATGTTGAAAAGTATACAAAGATCAATAAAACAACTTGTTTATGAATTCAACCAACCTCCCCACTTATTTTATTCACAACATCAGTCAATCACTTCAAATATGATTACTGGTTTTGAGTTCAACGATTACACAGAAAGAAAAGAAAGAACAATCAAACGATTACAATAAGTTCTCAACTTAGAGAGCAATACACAAAGAGATAAGCAATACAACTATCAAACCCTAAATCTAATAAGGACTATATATAGCTGCTCTCTTTGAACTTCTAACACTTGGCTCAGGTAACCCTTCAACTTTAGCTTGTCTTCACATTCAGTCCCTGCACACACAAATAAAAGAAATACAAAGAGAAAACAACTATTGCTTAATTACCTTACCAGTCCCTGTACTTAGTCAAACTCCAAGCCAATATATACAAGGCTTATATTAGCCTTTTGAACAATGGATTTCTCCGGGCTAGAGCTGGACCCTTTCGGGGTTGGACTTCTCTGGGATGGAGCTGGACATTATAAGCAAGTCCGGGCTAAATATTTCCCGCCTATATGTTTCATTACAGTTTCCCGCCTAAATGTATCGCTTTCGCGACCCGGTAATACCAGATGATGACAAAGAAGCTCACCTATAAATAGAGTGCATTGATCACTTTCAACGGTATGATCTCTTTCACACTAAATGTATCGCTATTCACTTAGTCCAAGATTCAAGAAGACTTTCGCGGAACGTCGTTCCAAGGCAAGTTCAGATCGGCCCGAATTTTGTACTAACAATTATGGTTTCAATTTTCAAATTCCCGGTTACTTTACTTGTAAAATACATAACATGTATTAATCTACTATCTAAAAAAAATCCCTTGCACGGCGAAAAGAACTTATCGAGTAGTTTTTACACGAAAGAAAGATAAAATTGGCCAGTCTTTAAGTTTCTCGTTAATGAATGTTGGGCCTAGTTTTGGGTTTCACGGACTTTGGTCCTAGTTACGCATGATAATTTATTGGGCCTAGTTTTGTGTTTCACCGACTTTGGGCCTAATTTTGTGTTTTTACACGAAAGAAAGATAAAATTGGCCAGTCTTTAAGTTTTTCGTTAATGAATGTTGGGCCTAGTTTTGGGTTTCACGGACTTTGATCCTAGTTACGCATGATAATTTGTTGGGCCTAGTTTTGTGTCTCACCGACTTTGGTTGTACGCGGAATCAGACGCGCGATAATCCTTATAAATATATACAGGTGGTTGTGAGGGAAAATACACCAAACATCTCAATTCGAATATCATGGAGCCCAAGAGAAGCACAGAACATGTTGTGATATCAGTAAGAGAAGACGAATTCGAGGAAGCAAAAGCAGCACCTGCCGATCCACAGTAAGATTGCTTTCTTTTTTGTTTTTCTTTGTTGATTTGTATTTTTTGAATATAAAACCATCAAGATCCAGTTGGTGTTTGTTTGTTTGTTCTTGATAATAACATTGTGTTTTTTTTTTTCAGGTATAACTTGTACTTTTTGATTGTGTATACCATGGCTGGGACTTTCACAATTCTATTAAATCTCCTTCCAATCAGACTTCGAGAAAACCAATCCCTTTTTAATGAACACGGCGGCTTATTTACAATGATGATCATTGCCTCGATATCTGTGACTGTGCTAGCATCTGCGATTTTGATACTTGCAAACTACTTCTTTCAAACTTGCATGAAGAATATATATTACACTGTCTTGAAAACTGTTGGCTGCTTCTCCGCACCTCTTGTGCCTTTTTCGCTAGGGCTTGTCGTATTCGTTCCCCACAACCTCAGCTGGATTGTGTATTCAATCATATCTGTAATCTTTGTCCTGATTTTGGTTGTATATTACTTTTCCTGGAAGTACGCATGCCGTTATCAACTAGTCAATCTCAACAAGGATCTTCAAGGCCTTTGGATTTTCTATCTTTGTCTTCTTACATCTCTCTTGATTAACTTGGCGCAATGCTTGCCCCCTAACCTCCACTGGGCCCAGGTACCAATCGATTGTATAGCCGTTGCGATCCTAATTGCAGCTTTCGTTATTATCAAAAAAAAGTAACAACTACCCAAGATACAAAGAATCCAACTTATTGGAACATCAAGCTACGTATCCAATCTGACAATAGAAAACTATACTAGAGTACTCAGAATATATGTCGGATTTAATATCTTTTTGCTGTTGTATTGTAATCAATGTTATATAATTGTAAATATTTTAATCAATGTTTTGTATTTTCTTTTGCTGTTGGTCCTGTATATTATCTCATACATATATCTGAACCCATGAATCCCAAATTGTCATCTCTGGTGAGACATGAAAAAGTTAGACTACGCGAATAGCTTCAGTCGAAACAATTGGTGCCCGCCGATATTTTCTTCGAGATTCAATTTGGTTTCATTGTGTTGGATATCACCCCGGTTTGAAAAGCTTGATATTAGCTTGTTTGATTGGTGCACAGGCTCGTGTTAACTGTGATAATAATCCAGGTTCATGTTCAGTCAATGCAGTCCATGATGCTTCTGCTTTTGGTTTTATTGCAGTCAATTTTGGACGTGTTAGTATATTGAATTATTGATTAGTCTCACATATGGCTTAATGAGGATTCATCGTTTTGACTTTTGAGCATCAAAATGCAGTACTTCATGAAGTTAAGTTCTCTGTGAGTTGTAATATTTAACTTGACTGGATTCAAAGTTGAAAGTAGTGAGACTGTTGAAAGTCAAATTATTGTCGAAATTGTTTTGTTTTGACTTTTGACTGTCAAAATGAAGTACTTCAAGAAATTCAAGTTCTGTGAGCTATTGTATTTAACTTGACTGGATTTTGGATTTAAAAGTATTCTGAATTTGTTTCCTTTTGTGCTGAGGGAGTATGAAATTGTTACATTTTGACTTTTGAGAGTCAAAATGCAGTACTTGATAAAGTCAAGTTCTATATGAGTTAATATATTTAACTTGACTGGATTTTAAAATTTAAAATAGTGTGACTTTTGAAAGTCATTGTTTTTGTCCAAAAGTATGAAATTGTTTTGTTTTGAATTTTGAGAGTCAAAATGCAGTACTTCATGAAAGTCAGGTTGTATATGAGTGATGGTATTTATCGTGAATGGATTTTAAAATTGAACGTAATATGAGATTGTTTCCTTTTGTGCAGATGACACAAGCTGTGCACGTGATGAATCTGGAGTTGATATGAAAGAAAGCAGAAAAAGGCGCAACAGCACCCATGATATGAACAAGAAAAAGAGGCCCCGAACCATAAAACACAGGCAAAAAATATACGATAATAGAAAACTAAACAAAGTCCTAAATTCTCAATCTCCAAACTCTTCAAACCCAACTCCAAAAACACCAAAAACTTAACCCCAAATCGGGTACAAAAGATGAGTCAAAATTCAAAACATAACAATTCAACTAGTTATGGCTTTCAGTCATGTAAACATTCATTGGATTTTGATGTTGGAAATTCTGGCAAGATTGCTACATTTAAGAGAAATTTACCGAGGAGTTGTAGGTTTCAAAAAAGGAGTCTTGAAGCTTCACAGAATGTATTGGGAGACATTTCTGAAACAAGCAATGAAGAACAAGCTAAAGAAAATGGCAAAGCTACCGCTTTGGGTGAACAAGAAGCGGCTCAGTCTAAGTTTTTTTAATTCTACCATTAGGTTCTCGATTTTGGACTTGTTAGTATATTGAAGTATTGATCAGTCAAATGATTCGTCATCGTTTTGACTTTTGAGAGTCAAAATGCAGTAATTCATGAAGTCAAGTTCTATATGAGTTATTGCATTTATCGTGACTGTATTTTAAAATTGAAAGTAGAGACTTTTGAAAGTCAAATTCATGTCGTGCAAGAGGGAGTATGAAATTGTTTCATTTTGACTTTTGAGAATCAAAATGCAGTACTTCATGAAAGTCAAGTTCTGTAAGAGTAACTGGATTTTAAAGTTGAAAGTTGTGAGACTTTTGTAAGTCAAATTCTTGTTGTGTAAGAGGGAGTATGAAATTGTTTCGTTTTGACTTTTGTGAGTAAAAATGCAGTATTTCATGAAAGTCAAGTTCTATATGAGTAATTGTGTTTAACTTGACTGCATTTTAAAGTTGAAGCAGTGAGACTTTTATAAGTCAAATTCTTGTCGTGTAAAAGGGAGTATGAAATTTTTTCGTTCTGACCTTTGTGAGTAAAAATGCAGTACTTCATTAAAGTTAAGTTCTATATGAGTTATTGTATTTATCGTGACTGGATTTCAAAATTGAAAGCAGTATGAAATTGTTTCCTTTTGTGCAAGAGGGAGTATGAAAATGTTTTGTTTTGTGCAGATGACACAATCGGTGCACAAGATGAGGAGTGTGAAGGCCTTGATATTAACAAGAAAAAGGAACCGGGGATGAGAAAACACAAACCTAAGATATACGATGATAGCAAAGCGAACAAAGTCTCAAAATTTCAAACATCAAACTCTTTGACTCGAACACCCACAACACTCAAAACAACTGCAACACCCAAAACCCCAAAACCTGTAACCTCAAATCGAGTACAAAAGAAGGGTCAAAAATCCAAACACAACAATTCAACTTGTTGTGGATCCGAGTCATGCAAACGCTCATTGGATTTTGGTGTTGGAAAGTTCGATAATTCTGGCAAGATTGCTACATTGAAGAGAAATCTACCGAGAAGGAATTGTAGGTATCAAAAAAAGAGTCTTGAAGCTCCACAGAATTTATTGGGAGACATTTCTAAAACATAATGAAGGACTAGCTGAAGAAAATGGTCCAAAATATTTTCACGTCTATGAGCGTCGTTCTAATATTAGCTCAAATGCAATCAGTTTATTCATCCCAGCATTTGAATTGTATCAGAGGAGGATTAAAGTAAATGGCAGAAAAGATATTCACGTTTATCGGAGGAGGTCTAAGAGCAAAAAAAGGTAGACAATGCAATCACTGGCGCCAAGAAAGCATTGGTGGATAAGAAGACTAAAGTGACTGCAAATGTTGATCTTGACCATAAGTCGTTGAGAGTTTGGAAATTGCTTATGGAGAGTGATGGAAGTGAACCAATTGATATTGATAAGGATGAATGGTGGCAAAAACAGGGCAAAATATTTGGTAGACAAGTGGATTCCTATCTTGAAAAAATGCGTGTTGTCCAAGGTATAATATTCTATTTTTCTGAATGAAGTAATGATGGTTGAGTTTTGGTTTTACTAAGAAGGGTCACGTTTATTTAGAAGTTCATTCTACTAGACATGTAAATGAACAGATTCAAACTGATATTAGACGAACACTGCTTTTAGTTTCCACATTTTTGTGGTACCTCCAGAAGTTGAAAATCATAGGGAGATATGTATCACATGTTTCCTAATGTGTGATAATAAGGGAAAACGTTTCTCAACTTCCATATTCTAAGAACAATTTGTACTGCCTTTTACTTATCAAGTTATCTGGTGCAATCTCTGTCATAAAGTTTTGCTTAACAAAGTTTATTTTTTCCTAAGCTCTGCTTTCATGTCAGTAGCTGCAAGATTCCCGCCCAAAATCAGGAACAAAGAACTTATTTTTCATGATGAGTTCGCAAGAAGCCAAGAATCAGTTGCAAGTACTTCATGTCCTGATGCCTCTCGAACCACTAAACCGGTGCAAGACAAGTTTTGTAGGTCATGACTAAACAAGAGAAAATGAGAAAAAGGAAAGAAAATTAAGAAAAAGCAAGAAACCGAAATTGACTGGGAAGAATTAAGGAAATCTTATTGCGGAATTGGAGAAAAAGAAGTCAATGAGAATTATATGGATGCAGTTGATTGGGATGCAGTTATAGGCTTTGCACAGTCGAAGAACTTGCTCAAATTATAGCTGACAGAGGAATGCAAAACAAGCTAGCCAAACGAATAAAAGTATATAACTTACCTAACAATCTATAGATTTTATTATAATTGTTGTCTACTTACAAAAATTTACTTTTATTGACTTTTTTTAGGAGAACTTTTTAGATAGAATATATAAAGAACATGGAAGTCTCGATCTTGAGTGGTTAAGGAATGTTCCACCCAATAAAGCAAAGTAAGTGATGGAGTTATAATCATCAAAACAATCTCATAAGGTTTTGTATCTACTGAGCTTAGAGGTTAATCTTTTCTATGTGTATAGGCAATTCATGTTGAGCTTTTTTGGAATTGGTTTGAAAAGTGTGGAGTGTGTAAGACTTTTAACACTCCATCACCTTGCTTTTCCGGTAAGAGTTTTTGACATTCATTGTTTTTGTTTTATTTTTACATATTACATTGCAATTCAACTTTTATTGCTTTGTTTGTGATAGGTCGACACAAACGTTGCTCGGGTGGCCACACGTCTAGGTTGGGTCCCACTCCAATCCCTCCCTGATCATGTACTAATACATCTTTTGAATGCGTAAGTATCTCACTATCTTGTAACTTATGAGAAAATATCACGGACATGGAGTATTAATTTTTGATATTTTATTCCAGGTACCCTCCATTCAACAACATTCAAAAATACCTCTTCCCGCGGCTATGCACTCTTGAAGCTTTATCTTTCTGCATTCCCAGTTATTTTCATGTATACATATATTTTATATGACTGTAACTTACTAGCAAATGCCTCCATTACCAATCGATAGATAGTCTGACTTTTGATTTTGGAAAATCAAACGAATTTGACACAGATTTCTTACTTTTTTTCCATATATTACAATTCTTATAGATAGTTTAACATACTTTTTGTACATAATTTAATTATATGAGTTTGCTATGGTTGATAACAATCGTATTCACACATAGCAGACTTATAGTCCCTTTTGACCATCAAAAGACGAATATAGTTCCTTTCTCATGAATTTAATTGCTTGCTACTAACAAACATTAGATGCACCAGAAAGTTTAAGATTAATTCATCACTATATTTACTACGAACCTTATTGCAAAACTTCTGTTGTATACAGATACGAGCTGCATTGCCACTTAATCACATTCGGAAAGGCATGTTTTTCTTCTCCTCATTATTTCCATTATAAGTTTTCTCCGATTTTTTTAATCGAATCAAAGTATAATATATATATGTACTAGTTTATTGACCCGTGAAATTCACGGGGCCTTAAAAAACCGTTGATAGTGTTTATATAAGAGATCGATATGTGATATTGTGTAAAAAAATTACATATTAGATGTATGAATAGAAAATTTTGATGCTAAAAATTGAATGTGATTGTAAGCTATAAACGTCGAACAAATATTTTTTGTTAAAGTGTTATATATGTTTCTTTGAATGTAGTTATTGTGATGAAATAACTTTAACATTTTTTTTTAAATCATGATTTTTGACTTTTTTGCCGACTAATCCACGGGGTATTACGGATCTGTATGTATTTCGATACATGCATATTTCATGTTGTCCATATAGGATTATTAACTGGTTTGTTATGGAGGTTAGGTTTGGTCGACAAGCCTATATTGGTTTGATCATTGTTCTGTTCAGCGATGGTATGCAATGTGATCATTTATTGTTGGTGTTTGGCTGCAGAATTGTATGAGATGGAAGTCAAGTTGGGGTATTCTTGTTCAAAAACCTCGGCGTGTTCATAGATCTACTTGGTGGTGTTTTATTCGACCTCTATAGTCTATGATACGATGGTGTTGGGGAAGTGGTGTTGTGTAGTATTCATTGATACTATCAACATATTTCTGGTAGATGATGCATTTATCACCGATGGCTAATAAGTTTTATTATGGCGTTATTGCTCAGATTTGGTGTTCGGATGCATGTTTGTTTGGGGTATTGTGACATTTCATTGTCACATTTGGCTTTGTGTAAGTTCTGGTTCTATGTTGATGTCAATCGCGTCCTATGATGATGGGTGCTTTTCTGGATCGCATGGAAGTGGATTGAAGTTCTATGATGACTATGTCTTTGGTGCTACCTAAGTGAATCAAGTTTTATTTTTATATTTTTATTCACTTGTATAGTCATTGTAGGTTGAAAGTTTTATTTTGTAAGTTATAAGAATGGCATGTCATTCTTTATATGAGAGTCTGTAAGTGTCCTAAGGGCCTGAGATGAAGGAAGTCACCCTCATCCTTTGTACTTCAATGTTTTTGGTGTAATGCATTTTACCAGGGTGAAAAATCTCTTTTACCCAAAAAATCCACGGGGTTTAATATGACTTTAATCTATTCAATATTATTTAATATACTAAAATCACATTTTATCGTTTTTGTATTGTTTGTGTCAAAAACAAATATCTACATGTGCTTGTTAAGTAAGTAACATACTTCGCTAAGTTGCTTAACGGCCAATAAGACACACATCTTTAGTAATATATGTTTTGTGTAGCTTGGAAGTAGTATTACCAAATAATCCATAAACATCCATTTTGATCCCAAACAGCTTATACACATATATACTTATGTTGCTCTCAACCTAAATAAGCTTAAACAAAACACCTCCTAAAGAAGCCTGGGTGAAGCTTATTAAGTTAAGCGAGCCTAGGTGAGAGTAGTACCGGGTTGGGTGACCAACCGGGAAGTCTTCACATGGGGACCACAAGCTCTAATGATATCAACCAGGCCCAACCATGTGATGTCTTGATCCAACTAAAGGACGCGAGTTCAATTCCGTTCCGCAAGCATGGTTGGGTATTGGGTGGAGGTATTTCACAGGCATCAAACCTTTGCTAGGTAGAGTTGATGGGTACCATTATGATACACAGGGTTGAGGTGTCCCTGCCAATCTACAATTTTTGATCCAACACCTCCTAAAGTGCTTTTATAAGGAAAACCATAGTTACATTTCTTAAGCAAGCAAGTCAATTTAAACCATGTTGAGTACATTCACTATAGTCTAAACAATGGGTTCAAGCCAAGGGAATCTGACTCTATCATGAAAAATGTTGCTAGCCAAAAATGACCCGAGCAAATACTAAATAATGAACCAACGTAGCTAAATTTGTTACACTTATACACATTATATATATATATACTAATTGTGTTGAGGCACATTAAAAAATTATTTTTTTTTGGGCCTGATATTGGATTCCCCTTGAGCCTTTTTTTGGCCTCTTTAGTCTTCCGTTGACCAAATGTTTGACCCCATCACAAGTCTTAACTTTGTTTCTGTTTTAGTTTTAAGGGCAAACCCAATAAACACTAATTTGCTTTTTCATAATGGCATTGTTTCCTACACACTAATTTGCTTTAAAGTTCAACATCTTATCAAATACAAAATGATTAGTAAACGTGGGATATCAAAACTGCCGAGCCATGAGTCAACCTCGACTATCAGATATCACAAGCACATAATCTTAATCTTTTGCATCACTGAAGACATGGTCAAACAAGCTAGAGTTAATTACGAATTTGATCCGATCCCTAATTAAAAGTTAACCTTTTTGTCTAACAAAGTAACAAGTGATGATTAAAGAAAAAAATCCTAAGAACATGTTTGGCTAAAACATAAGTTTCGGTCACAAGCCAAATCAGGCCGAATCGAACAACCATCCCCGCTTTAGGTATTTATGGAATCGTTGGATGGGGTATCAGAACTTCGGTGGTGGCGGCAGTGGAGAGTGGTGGCGCGTGGCAGCCATTCAAGGGTGGTGGTGGCGAGTGAATGGTACGGCTGAAGTCGGGACAGCTCGATCTATCTTTTGGTGAAATAAAAATATTTTTAGACGGAAAAGTTTTCCGGTTGATGGTGTCGCCGGAAGTTGGCCGTCGGTGGGTGGACCGGAGGGCAGTGGGTGTAGAGAGAGAGAGAAGAGAGAAGTGTGTGTGTTGTATGTGTTAAAAATGAATAATTAAATAAATAAGAGTGTTTTTATGCTTTGAGGGAGGGACTAGAATGAAAATTAAAAAGTGAAGGGTTGAAATGAAATATAGGGACGGAGGGGTACTTCTGCCAGATTGGCTAAACTTTACGTCAAAACGGTTCGGGGATCATTCGACATGGCAAACGAACTCAAAAAATTATGAAACTTGCGCCGTTGTTCACGAAATAAAGTTTCCAACGAAATAAAGTATAAATTGACATAACTTTTCGGAAATCAATTTATTTCGATATATTTGGCAAATGCGATGGGATTCGAATTTTCTAGGTTGTGCCGGCTCGATAAGGGAATAACGCTCATGTTAAACAAAATATCCACAGTTTGTCAAACCCAAACAAGTTTAAAGAAGTACAAAAGGTAACGAAAGTAAGAAGCAAATGTTTTGGCTCGTAAAATAGGTTTAGGAAATTTACCGGATGTTACAACACATACCACTAAAAGGAATCGGGTCTCTGCGATTTAGTTCAGGTTATAAGTCGAAATAACGCCTCTGAAAAGCTGATGATACTAGCAGCAGATTTGGGTATCACTAGGTTGCTATAAGGGTTTATTCTTTTTGCTTGCGGAAGGGTATCTAAGCGGTCTGCCATAAGTTGTCCCCATTCTGGTGATTTGGAGTCGGTTAGGTTGTTACCAAATATCTAACAAATATCTAACGATTTATACCGCTAGAAACACCTCCGCATTACAAACAAAACAAATCTAATATTAATATAGTTTTGACGTACGTGCGCTTTTGTAAAAAAGGTGAAATTTAGCATATATTTCTTTTATATAAAAACAAATATATCTACCAATTTTTTATTAATAAACATATAACCCAAACATGTTACGAACAAAACGAGCCCGAAACTTTAATCTACAAAATAATAATAACGCTTCGGCCAAATGTTGTCAAAAAATCGTATAAAACATTGACAAACTAATAAAAAAAAATTAATACAACATGTGAACGAGAAGCCCCGCCGCAACGCGGCGGGTGGCGGTTTCCTTGTTTTATTTATCAAATACGTAAATTTGAACTTTCAGTTCCAAGTTGGATAATTCTATAGCTAAATGTGGCCCAATTGAGCAGCAAAAAATGACCCTACAGAGCAGCCTAAACTGACAAATAACTACTTAAAAAGGCACAAATTTGCATCTAAAATTGACCCAAGGTCAACAGCTAAAATAAAAATTGATCAAGTCCAAATAAAAAGTGATCAAGCACTACTTTACTTACTCGTAATGTTTTTGTATCCTGTATAGGTGTGAATATATGTCCACAAACACTTCCAAATAAAGAAATCGTATTTTTTTCCGTGGAAAGCAGCAACAAACTTGATCACAATTGTGAAAGTTAGATTAATAGTTTTTATGGACAAACATAACAATATGTTTAGAATCGAATTCAAGTTGGAGCTTAGATTGAACGACATAATTCATTTAATTTGAATCTCTAGTTTGAATCGTATATATTATATTGGTCTAAATCCAATCTATACTGCAATCAAATGTTTATGTTAATCTTCCTCTCTCTTCTACATGCATTCTGCCTGACGACTTTACTGTAAACTGAAGGAAGGTTTTAATAACTGGAATGGGATGACACGAGCCTAATCTGGTTGGTGGAACTGAGTGCAACCGGTCTAACAAATCTAATGCTTGATCCTGTGGGCACAAACCCACTGCCTACGGGTCTCAAAGTCATCTCCGGTCACTGTTGGTATGTGCCAGCTGCCTTGTTCTGACTCCTGCAATCACATAGTTGAACGACATTTACATATGCATACACCACAACCATTGGTCATATAGGTGGCAAAATGAGGTTCGTGCTTGGTGTGTTTGATGCAGGTCAGACCGACTCTAAAATACTTTTTCTTTTTTATTTTAATGTAGGAAAATGAACATTGTGAATACAATAATCTATTTAAAAAAAAATAAATAAATAAAAAATAAATAAATAAAAAAAAAAAAAAAAAAAAAAAAAAAAAAAAAAAAGAGGCATGAGGTTTTAAGCATTTGTAAGCACTTGTGGGCGACTTTTGAGCTAGTTGACCCGTCTTTTTTCTAGCTAAATTTTAAAATTGACCTGTTTTGACCCATTAGATCAAAATTGTCACCTCTAGTAATATTAAGGCATTGAGTCATTGGTACAGAATCATTAAAGGGGGATAGAAGGTTTCAAAACTGTTTGTGGTTTCCATTTTAAGGAGGCAAAAAATTATTAAATTATGACTAAGCAATGGCCTTTGAGAATTATGCCACACGTCAAAACTAAAACTCACCTGGATAACAATCGAGTATGGTGGAGGCATGTGAAATTTACGTCCTTCTCTTGTAGCTAACCATCTAACCTGCAAACCAACATAACTAAAAGATGACTAATTTTATCACCATTGCATGCTATTTCACACATTTGACACAAAAATATCTCTTGCAGAAAGCTGTGTGCTAAGTCGAACAAGACATCCTTTATGAGATGGATTATATGATCCATGTATTAACAGATTCCATGAAAAGTGCTTTTTAAAGTTTAACATAATAATGGTCCGTCCGTCCATCCATTCCAAAGATTAAAGTCCACCTTAAAACTTATAACAAAGTATAAAACAATCTTTGGAGACAACTTTACACCTCGGTGAAGTAATTTTTTGGGCAATAAACGAAATCTATACAGATACTGCGGTAACAAGAATGAGGAAACCAAACCTGGTGGTTCTCTTTCCATCTTGGAAAGAAGCTCGTGCCTAGCAATTCAAACAAGTGATCTCTCATTTCATCGTTTGTCACCACCAGACACTTGCTACTTATAGCAGCATATAGCCAATACCTGGAAGATCATCCAAATTTTAACCCTTAAGTTTAATAGTAGTTTATTTGTAGTTTTATTTGAAAATTTCACTATGAGTTTCATATGAGACTTGAATCCAATAGAAATTAAGCCACGAGCTAAAAACAAACATAAAGGTTTAAGGGCTCAGTAGGCCACTAGTGAAGCCTAAGCCTAATCGTCAGTGTCGACGGAAGTACTTATGAATTGGTCAATGCCGGTTATGTGTTATCTCTATGAGGTAAAATAGGAAACAGCTTAGGTCAATGTCAATCAGGTTAAAAGTGAGCTAGTATAATTTTTGTAATCAGATATGAAAGAGTGGTTGATTATAAAAATAAATCAATATATAAACCTGAAAACTAAGCAATTTAATTCTGGGTCAACCCGACCCAACTTGCACAAAAAGTCATTTTGATTTATTACCCAACAGCTCATTTTGCCACCTCTTCCCTAGCCCATATATTCTATAATGAACCGCTTATAAAGCTGAGGAAACATGGGTCGGCTCATCTCAAATTTCACAGTGTGTGTAACTATGCACATGCTATTATCTACGTGTATGTGTTTCAAAAGAATAAGATTTACCAATCATCGTTTGATCCTTTTGGAGTTTTATAAAGTGCCCCAGACTCTTCCCAGTGCTGCAATGCGATTTTACTCTCTTCATTCCAATTCTGCAGACTTTTCACGCGGTCACTATGTAAAATGACAAGAGGTAACCTATTCGATGGACTCAATCTACGTGTTAAGTTTACTGCTGATTCGAGCTACACACAAATTTAAAATTATTAACAATTTGAATAAATCTGTGATGTGACTTGTATTTATAAAAATGCAAGTAGTCCAAACGAGCTTGTTTTAGGCCTTGTGTCTAACTTGCACCTGATTGAAGTAAAAATAATTCTGCTTGATATGACCCACATTCGCACCATCCACAACCGCATCAAATGGACCATGCTTTTGAAGCCATTCCTGCAGCAGTATAAAGGAGTATTCTCAGTCACTTTTCAAAACTAATTAATACTATCTAATCATACTTCATACTATTCATACTAGCTGCAACAAAACTAATTATCAAAGGGCATACTAGAATTGACTAACTAGTACACCTTAAACTAATCTGCGACCATTTCACTCCGATCTTGTTTTTCAAAAGCACGTCCTTTTTAGTTTTTATGTCTTACTCTCCTAAATAATCAGAATATTCCAAAATCCAAACACTTAAACAACTTCAAACAGCAAAAGCTACAATCTACAAACTATTTATTTCCTACCTCTGACTTTACTACAACTCATTATGTGATTCTCAAAATAAAAAATCACTTAATCAATTTTAAAATGCACATCCAAACATCGCTTCAGACAATTCAACTGAACAAGGCCGAGTGACTGAAATACACTAGAAACAGATACAAAAAATGTTAAATAAAAAGAACTAATAACCAATGATCATACCTGAAACTGCAAAAAATCAGCCCGCGTCTCCCTTTGACAAGCCAAAGTACTCAACGAACTAGCAAAATTCTCAGTCTCCAAAGGATCAATATCAACGCTAACAAGCTTCTCACCACACGATCCACAAACACCCGTATCATCCATTTCCGTCCTCGTCACCTCCCACTTCCCTTCACCAAGCCACCCTAACCCATGCCACCCACCCCCACCTTTCACGACAGCGTCCTTAACCTTCCCAACATCCCAACTTTTCACCCCAACACCCTCCGCCCCATCCGACCTAAACCACTCCTCAATCATCCCCGCCGTCTCTTCACTCACTTGCCTCACACTCCCTCTCAACCTCTGCAACATCTCATAAACTTTCTCCTCCCTTCCCGCATCAACACTAACCCGTAACAACATCGCAAGCTCACTTTCCTCCGCCATAACCCCATTCTCAATCATATACCCATCAACCTCATACGCCTCATCAGCCAACCCTTTCTTACAAAACCCGGACAAAGCCGGAACATAAGACCTTAACCTCGGCGAAATCCCACACCCCTCTTTCATTTTCTTAACCAAATCAAAAGCCATTTCTGGGTCATCCTTAAACGCCGCTAACCTAGCCATAGTGGTAAAAGTAGCCTCATTCGGGACAACGTTACTCTCCATTTTACTAAAAATCTCAAACCCTCTTTCTAAACCCAACTCAGTATTACTACTTGAACATAAATACAATAACTTATTATAATGCTCAACATTCAAAGGGACATTATTTACCAAAGCTTCATCATACAGCCTAAGTGCTTCAAGGGTATTATTATCTTTGCTACAACGACCAAGAAGGTATAAAAGCTTACCAGATTCACGCTCTGACTTGTTGCTCATTTGTAACTGTTGGTGGTTTGTGACGGTGGCTGCTGTGGTGTTAGTAGACCTAACGTCCAAGAACACAAAAGAAACAAAAACAATGATCCTAACGTGTATCTAATACATATACTATACACGAACACACAATGTGTTCTTGTTTCCTCTTGTGGTCGAACGAAACCAAGGTGAGGGAGGGTTTATATATAACTTACCCGCCAAGTTAAACCGAAACAACCAATACCCTCATCTTGTGGGTTTTGGCCGCCCAAGAAGGCCCGGCGGGACTTTTAGTCCAACCCATTATATTTAGCTAGTTTAAGGACCCGGGCTGTCCCAAATATACATTTTAGGATGAAAATAACTTAAACAAAAGTTGATATTAGTTAGTCACTAAAAGCAACAATTTCAGTTGAAAGGGTTGCTTAGATTTTACTTGTAGAGGTAATTTATACATAGTATCTTGAGGAAGGAGACGACCACAATGACGGAAACATAAATAATTCATATACAACAACAACACTCAATCCTGTCAGAGTGAGTATGGGAGAGGTACGATATAGATGGTTCTATTCATGGACGGACCTATATATATGTCTGTTTGGAAAATTTAGTGCACTTGAGGGATCAATTTATACCTGTTAATGGGTTTGGAGGTATGGAGTATACACCCATTTGGTCACTGAATCCCCTGACTCAATAATGGTTATGTATTGATCAAGGTACTGCTTGATCAAGGTACTGCTAGTAGAATCTGCTGCTAGGATTCTGCTGACAGCTGATCCTGCTGATAGCTGATTCTGCTGCTAGTGTGATTCTGCTGCTGGCATTCTACTGCTAGTGTTTCCACTGATAGTGTTAACATTACCACTGCAAGTAATATTGTTTCCACTGATAACCACTGATCCCTATTATTATGGAAAGTATTATGTTATAATTAATGGGTCGTTAATTATACATAATTCCATGGGCTAGGGTTTTGAGTATTCTCTATTATAAATAGAGGTCACATCATTCTGCATGGAGAGACGAGATAACAATACGATTAACACAAAACCCTAAACACTTCAATACGCATCTGGTTCTTGGTTTGTGCCTAAAACAAGAACATCACTTGGTCTTATCCCATAGAGATATTCATGTAACCCAGGCATAGGGTCGAAATTCAGGGACGGAACCAGAAGACAAAGTCACCGGGTGCATTTATGAGAAATCAAACAAAACTACATGCATAACTTTTTAGGACCGGGTGCATTTATAGAAAAATAGAGGTTTTATAACAAAACTAACACTACGAGACACAAATTCATGGGTGTCCCGGGACACCCCCTGGTTCCGTCCCTGGGTCGAATAGTTTCTATTGGAAAGTGATACCACGATTTCAAGTGAATATCCGGTACCTTTATTGATTATCTTAACCCTAATCTGGGAACCCGTTTACTAATAACTACCAACAATCAATAGAAACTATTAGTGATAATCAATGGCTGCTGCTATGAGACAAATGGCTGCTAACTTTTCCAAGTTGGAAAAGTTTGAAGGTGTTGATTTCAGAAGGTGGCAAAAGAAGATGCACTTCTTATTGTCAAGTATGAATGTGGTGTATGTTCTCACGACTGAGATTCCAGAAGATCATGGAGATGATGCTACTATGGATCAGATGAGGGTAAGGAGTAAGTGGGAGAATGATGACTACATATGCAGAGGTTTAATTCTCAATGGTATGTCTGATTCTCTATTTGATATTTATCATAATGTTGAAACTTCTCAAGAACTATGGGATTTCTTGGAAGCCAAGTATATGGTTGAGGATGCATCAAGTAAGAAGTTCCTTGTAAGTAATTTTAACAATTACAAAATGGTTGATTCTAGACCTGTCATGGAACAATACAATGAACTTCTTAGTATACTTGGTCGATTCACACAACACAAGATGAACATGGATGAGGCTATTTCAGTCTCTTGTATCATCGATAAACTACCTCCCTCTTGGAAAGAGTTTAAGCATATGCTTAAGCATAAGAAGGAGGAGTTAACTCTTGTTGAGTTGGGCAGTCACTAGCGCATTGAGGACTCACTCAAAGCTCAAGACATTGACAAGCCAAAGAGTAGCACTGCTACTGGTCCATCAGTTGTCAATATGGTGGAGCATAACAACTCCACCAAGTACAATGACAACAAAGGCAAGCGTAAGCATCAAGATAACACCAAATCTGATCTTAACAAGAAACCTAAGGTGACTTGTTGGAAGTGTGGGAAACCTGGACACTTCAGAAAACATTGCAAGGGTGGTAAAATTGGAAACAAATCCAATGGATCAGGCACAAGTGGAGGGAATGGTAACACCAATTCTCTGAAAGGTCAGAATGTGTTTAATAAGTCTTTTAAGATTTATTATATTACATATATATCTGATATTTACTTTGTGCAGGATGATGATGTTGCGTGGTGGGTTGACTCTGGAGCAACAATTCATGTGTGTAAAGATAGAAGCTGGTTCAAGACCTATAAGTCAATGAATGATGGTTCTATTCATCATATGGGAAACGAGTCAACTGCCCTGGTGCATGGAAAAGGATGTGTTGATTTGAAGTTTAGTTCTGGAAAGATTGTTTCTTTATTTAATGTTTTACATGTTCCTGATATTAGAAAGAATTTGGTTTCTAGTAGTGTTTTAAATAATTGTGGTTATAAACAGGTTATTGAATCTGATAAGTTTGTTTTGTCTAAAAATGGTGTGTTTATTGGTTTTGGTTATTTATGTAATCAAATGTTCAGACTTAATATTGTTCATGATAATATTGATTCTGCTTTTATATCTACATCTAAACTTAATGATTCAAACCTATGGCATGCAAGACTTGGCCATGTACATTTTAAAAGAATGCAAGATATGTCTAAGGATAGGTTAATACCAGCTTTTGATATGAACACTGAAAAGTGTAAAACTTGTATGTTGAACAAGATAACTAAGAAACCTTTTCAAGGAGTAAAACGTGAAACTAAAGTTTTGGAGTTAATTCACAGTGACCTTTGTGATTTACATGCTACTCCCTCTTTGGGGAATAAGAAATACTTTGTGACTTTTATTGATGATGCTTCTAGGTTTTGTCATGTTTATTTATTACATTCTAAAGATGAAGCATTAGATAAATTTAAAGTATTTAAAACTGAAGTTGAATTACAACAAAGTTCTTTGATCAAAAGATTAAGGACTAATAAGGGAGGTGAGTACATGGATACTCTGTATTTTCAGTCTGTTGGTATTATCCATGAAACGACTGCCCCTTATACTCCTCAGCAAAATGGTATTTCTGAAAGGAAAAACAGGGTGCTGAAGGAGATGGTTAATTCCATGTTGTCCTATTCAGGGCTGAGTCAATGGTTCTGGGGTGAAGCTATGTTAACAGCTTGCTATATTTTAAATAGGGTTCCCAACAAAAGGAACAAAGTTACCCCTTATGAACTTTAGACTAAAAAGAAACCTAACCTTAATTATCTTAGGATATGGGGTTGTAGGGCTGTTGTAAGACTCCTTGATCCAAAGCAGAAAACTTTGGGTGAAAGAGGCATTGAATGCATCTTTGTTGGATATGCTGAGCATTCCAAGGCATATAGGTTTTATGTTATAGAACCTAATGAGTCTGTTTCAATTAACTCAATAATTGAATCAAGGGATGCACTCTTCAATGAGAACAGATTCTCATTATCCCTAGACCAAGTCAAAGGATTCCAAATGGAACCAATGACAATGGTGTTTCAGAGGTTCCTGCTGAGGTTGTGGAACAACAACCTGAACCTGAGCTCAGAAGGAGCAATAGGGTGAGGACTCCAAAGTCATTTGGACCTGAGTTTCAATTATACTTAATTGAAGGAACAAGGAGTGAGGTCTCTGACCAATACTCTTATTGCTTCATTGTGGACGATGATCCCAAAACATTTGAAGAAGCAATGAAGTCCCAGGATGTTGCTTTCTGGAAAGAAGCAATTAATGATGAGATGGACTCTATCATGGGCAATAACACTTATGTGTTGACTGATCTACCACCTGGTTGCAAACCTTTAGGTAGCAAATGGATTTTCAAAAAGAAAATGAAGGTAGATGGAACTGTTGAAAAGTTCAAGGCAAGATTAGTTATTCAAGGATTTAAACAAAAGTCAGGAATAGACTACTTTGATACTTATGCTCCAGTGGCACGTATCAGTACCATAAGATTGCTAATTGCTTTGGCATCAATTCACAATCTGATTATTCATCAGATGGATGTGAAGACAGCTTTCTTGAATGGTGATTTAGATGAGGAGGTTTACATGAACCAACCTCAAGGCTTCATCATGCCTGGCAATGAAAACAAGGTGTGAAAACTGATTAAGTCTCTTTATGGACTAAAACAGGCACCTAAGCAATGGCATCAAAAGTTTGATGAAGTGGTTTTTTCTGGTGGTTATTTACTTAATCAAGCTGACAAATGTGTATATAGCAAATTTGATGAATCTGGTAAAGGAGTCATCATTTGTCTATATGTTGATGACATGTTGATCTTTGGCACTGACCAAAATCAAGTTGATCTTACAAAAGAATTTTTGTCATCAAAGTTCTCCATGAAGGATATGGGGGAGGCAGATGTTATCCTTTGCATTAGGATTAAACATGAAAGTAACAAAATTTCTATCTCTCAGTCTCATTACATTGAGAAGGTGTTAAAGAAATTTAATTACTTTAATTGTACTCCAGTGAGTACTCCTATGGATACAAGTGAGAAGCTAATGCCTAATACTGGCAAAGCTGTATCTCAACTTGAGTATTCTAGGGTGATTGGCTACTTGATGTATGCCATGACTTGTACAAGACCTGATATTGCTTTTGCTGTGGGCAAACTGAGCAGGTATACTAGTAATCCTAGTGCTTATCATTGGCAAGCAATTCAGAGGGTCTTTAAGTATTTGAAGAGAAGTATGGATTATAGTCTCTCATATACTGGTTATCCTTCAGTATTAGAAGGATACACTGATGCAAGTTGGATCAGTAACACTGAAGACAATTCGTCTACCAGTGGCTGGGTATTCCTACTTGGTGGAGGTGCAATTTCTTGGGCATCCAAGAAACAAACTTGCATTACCAGTTCAACCATGGAATCTGAATTTGTGGCTTTAGCTGCTGCTGGCAAAGAAGCTGAATAGTTGAAAAACTTGCTTCTTGAGATTCCATTGTGGTCTAAACCTATAGCACCTATTTCTATCCGTTGTGATAGTGTTGCTACATTGGCAAAGGCTTATAGCCAGATGTACAATGGGAAGTCTAGACACTTAGGTGTTAGGCATAGCATGATTCGTGAGCTTATCATGAATGGGGAGGTATCTATAGTGTTTGTTAAATCTCAACAAAACTTAGCTGATCACTTGACGAAGGGTTTGGCTAGAGACTTGGTTTTGAAGTCTACTAAAGGGATGGGTTTAAGTCCAACTTACTGAATGCAAGGATACCCAACTCCCTTCTAAGGAAACTTGGAAGCTGAGTTCAATGTGGAAAGCTGGTCATTTAGTGGACTGAAGCACATGTATCACAAACATCCCAAGGTTGTACTTGTTACCTGCTGAAAGGAGGATGAAGTCTTCACTTCTTAATGGTTAATTTTCTTTGAAAAAGTGCTAAGCAGGAGCATGAATTAAAGATGAACCACCTATGTGAATGTTGAAGTTTTGCCGCTTCAGGAAGCTTTGGACTTTTAGCTTTTATAACATTTTTGAATTGGATATGGACACATGGCTTATATAGTGTCAGGAGTATTTTAGTGTTTGAAAACTTGTGTGTATTTATCATCAGGTATTCAAATGGGTTGAAGGTTCAATTCTTAGAACACCCTGATTCTCGAATATTTGAAAGTATATGTACTAATGTGGAAATTCAATCCTCAGGATATTTTCATTTATGCACTTGTTTTGTTTTGTGTTTGATTTTTCATGCAAAGGAAGTGAACTAAATTTGGGGGGGATTGTTGGAAAATTTAGTGCACTTGAGGGATCAATTTACACCTGGTAATGGGTTTGGAGGTATGGAGTATACACCCATTTGGTCACTGAATCCCCTGACTCAATAGTGGTTATGTATTGATCAAGGTACTGCTAGTAGAATCTGCTGCTAGGATTCTGCTGACAGCTGATCCTGCTGATAGCTGATTCTGCTGCTGAAAGCATTCTGCTGCTAGTGTGATTCTGCTGCTGGCATTCTACTGCTAGTGTTTCCACTGATAGTGTTAACATTACCACTGTAAGTGATATTGTTTCCACTGATAACCACTGATCCTTATTATTATGGAAAGTATTATGTTATAATTAATGGGCCGTTAATTATACATAATTCCATGGGCTAGGGTTTTGAGTATTCTCTATTATAAATAGAGGTCACATCATTCTGCATGGGGAGACGAGATAACAATACGATTAACACAAAACCCTAAACACTTCAATACGCATCTGGTTCTTGGTTTGTGCCTAAAACAAGAACATCACTTGGTCTTATCCCATAAAGATATTCGTGTAACCCATGCATAGGGTCGAATAGTTTCTATTGGAAAGTGATACCACGATTTCAAGTGAATATCCGGTA
Organism: Artemisia argyi; assembly: GCA_030686995.1. NCBI lineage: Eukaryota > Viridiplantae > Streptophyta > Magnoliopsida > Asterales > Asteraceae > Artemisia > Artemisia argyi. Next base: position 67,024,742 of record CM060676.1, on the reverse strand, counting down.
CCTTTATTGATTATCTTAACCCTAATCTGGGAACCCGTTTACTAATAACTACCAACAATGTCGGGTGTGGCACGGGCTACACCTTGATTTTAGGTCACGAAGTGCAAAAAGATTTCAAAACTGCTCTTTTTGTGGTATGTGCTACCCCCCCCCCCCCAAACACCCACCCCCACCACCACCCTTTTTTTTCTACTTTCGTTGTTTTACGGAGTTTTTAGAGCTAAACTCGAAGTCGAGAATATTATCTCGAAGATGAGAGAAGGAAGGTTGAGGTGGTTCGGGCATGTCAGGAGAAGGCCACAATCAGCGCCAGTTAGAAAAGTCGAAGCGCTTGTAGTGGATGGAGTGAGAAGAAGGGGTAGACCCAAACACAGGTGGGAGGATAGACTTAAACTCGACATGAAGGAGTTGCTCTTGGCCGAGGACATGATCTCAGATAGGAAGGCGTGGAGAGATAGAATTAGGTTTTGTGGGTAGTCTCGCCGGTTTGGTTCTTTGTTTTTGCTCTGCCTTAGTTTTAGGCCCCGGGCGTGGCTTTGCCTTGCTCTTTGTTGCCCCTTTAGGTTTGCCTGCATTTTCTTGCTTTTGCTTTGCCTTAGCTTTAGGCCCCATGCGTTGCTTTGCCCTGTGTTGCTTCCTTTGGTTTGTTTGCTTGTCTTTGGGCTTTTGCTCTTTGTTTGTTTGGTGTGCTTTTGCCCGTGTGCCCTTGCCCCTTGGCTTTTTGTTCCTTTTGCTTGTTTTGCCTGCTTGTGATTGCCTGCTTCTTGTCGTTTTGGCTTTCTGTGCTTTGCTCTATCACCCGCACACCTGCACTTGCCGGAGGTCTTTTTGGAAGCAGTCTCTCTACTCTCGGGTGTTTCCTGGGGTAGGAGTAGGATCTGTCTACGTTCTACCTCCCCCATACCCTGCTCCGGCGGGATTGGGTTTGTTGTTGTTGTTTTACGGTGTAACTTTAGATAGCCCAACATTTCTTTTGTGCAACACTCTCTTAAAAATCTTGGGTGCGTCCCTGGTTCTATTCCAACCCTAAAGAGTAAATATAAAGGACCTCTGACAAGACAAATAATTCATGCACGGAAAAATAAAACGGCGACTTCTCAAGAATTAAATTATCAAAATAAATTACATAAAGACTGGTTTCTATAATACAATATAGGTAACAAATTGATGACATGATTTCCTTTTGCAATTTAGGCATTAGGCTTTCTGTGCATGCTGAACAACTATGGATAGACTTGACAGTGAAGAGACACTTTCAAGATACACCCATGTATGGGTTACTTGAACACAAGGAATAACTTTCATTTCTTCCATAAAAACTACTCTTACCATCATATGGTAGAGACATGGAGTCCCCTCAACTCTTTCTATATACACCTTTAGAGGTGGATACATCATCACTCTAACTACAAATCGTAACTGGTAGGTTCTTCCGAGGAGGAGTTAGTAGCTTCGTTTTGGTCCATAGTGAGAAGATTTTCAAAGACAACTTCCTCAAATTCTCCACCTCAAGACCACTCTAAAGATGGATCTCTGTTGTAGCAACATTATTACTGAGATCAGCACACATCCAAACTTGTCAATGTGGCCGTCAAACCTTCCACTACTATATATGGACTAGGCGATTCATGAACCTTGACAAATACTAATGGTGACTGATGTCAATACATTTACATTGACACAAGATGAGTTGCATTGTAGTTTCTGTTCTTTCCATCCACGGCATAATGAAAAAAGAACACCCTTACCTCAAGATTATAGTGAATATATCTTAAGTTGTAATAATCCATTTTCCACACTTGCATGTCACATAACAAACACGACATTCTGTCTAAATAAGAAGTATAGAATAATGGATAACATAAGCAATTAAAAGAACCAAGATTATATGCATATCCATTTTCCACAAAAACAACCTCACACGATGCAATTCATATAACCCATACACGTTGTCACTTATTAAAAAATCATTAATTTTTTGAATTTCTAGTTTGAATCGTATATGTTATTAGTCGACATCCAATCTATACTGCAATCAAATGTTTATGTTAATCTTAAAAAGTTGCAATGAAAAATTATCAAAAATGAAACCATCTTCCACTCTCTTCTACATGCATTCTGCCTTAACAATCTTTCCTAACTGAAGGAAGGTGCTAAGGGATGACACGAGCCTAATTTGGTTGGTGGAACTGAGAGCAACTGGTCTAACAAAGCTAATGCTTGATCCTGTGGGCACAAACCCACTGCCTACGGGTCTCAAAGTCATCTCCGGTCACTGTTGGTATGTGCCAGCTGCCTTGTTCCGATTCCTGCAATCACATAGTTGAACGACATCTACATATGCATACACCACTCTGTTTAATGCGGGTCAGACCCACTCTAAGAAACTTTATCTTTTTCTTTATTTAATTCAAGAAGATGAGCGTATTTATTAAAAATTATATATATATTTTTTGGAATAAGGCATGAGGTTTTAAGCATTTGTAAACATTTTGGGCGACTTTTGAACCGTTTGACCAGTCTTCTTTCAGCTAAATTTTAAAATTTAGCCGTTTTGACCCATTAGATCAGAATTGTCACCTCTAGTCATATACCATTGAGGCATTGAATCATTGGTACAAAATCGTTAAAGGGGGATGAAAGATTGAAAGGTTCCAAAATTGTTTATGGTTTCCATTTTAAGGAGGCCATTCGTTTTTAAAATTTGAATTATGATTAAGCAATGGCCTTCATGAATTATGCCAAAACTAAAACTCACCTGGATAACAATCGAGTATGGTGGAGGCATGTGAAATTTAAGTCCTTCTCTAGTAACTGACAATCTAACCTGCAACCCAACATAACAAAAATATGATCACTAACTTCATCATTATTGCATGCTATTTCACACATCTTTGATTTTGGGGGGCCAAAAAAAAATTAAAGAACGTTAGCAAGTACATTACAATCAAACGGCTAGTTGATTTATTTATTTATTATTTATTACTATTATTATTATTATTTTTCTTTTACTTTGCAAACCGTTGGTAACGGTTGAATATTAAATGCACAAGGAAAAGTTAGTCGATCGTGGCAACAACCTTGATAAAAAAAAAGGGGGGGGGGGGGGGGGGGGGGGGGGGGGGGGGGGGGGGGGCGCGATCGAGATCCCTACACTAAGCCGATCGACTACCATTACTGCATGCAACCTAACTATGTAAAAATGTTGCAACAAATTTGTTCATTTAGCGCTTTAGTTGCAAACAGCGTTTATCCGGATCATTAAAATCATCTAAAAGTGAATCTAAAATAAGATCATTAGCTATATCTTTCTCAATATAAAGAACTAAACTATCATAAAGGAAGTCATCATCCACTCTATTTCGGAGTCTATTTTTCACAATTTTCATGACTGAAAATGCACGTTCAGCAATCTTGATGAGGAATTCGACGTAACTATATTCTGTGTGGACAAGAACTTGACGTAAATATGTTGAGGATTACTTATTTATTTAACCAATCAAGTTTTGTCAAGTATTTATAAAAGAATTAATAAGGGGCGATGGATCAGTTGTACAACAATTAGTATTTCTACATGGACTTCATCAGTTGATAAGGTGGGCCAAAAAAACAATATTAGTTACACTTTACAATAGTGGCCTTTTTACATAATACATATGTACAATTTTTAGGGCTTTGTGGGTGGGCGATGGGCCCATGGCCCACCTTACCCCCCACATAGCTCCGCCATTGGACACATAAATTCTCTCTTTTAGAAAGTTGTGTCCTCAGTCTAACAAGACACCTTACCAGATGAATAAATGATCCATGTATTAACAGATTGTCACATTTAGAGAGAAAAATTAACTAAAATAGTATAACAAGCATTTAATGAGAAGTGATTTTCAAAGCTTAAGAAAATGATGGTCCATCCGTTCCAAAGATTAGAGTCCACCTTAAAACTTGGAACAAAGTATAAAACAATCTTTAGAGACAACTTTACACTCGATTAAGTATAGGAACAAGAATCTTTAGCATCAATGGTATCACAATCTCAACATTATACCAATAAACGAACTTTATACAGATACTGAAGTAACAAGAATAAAGAAACCAAACCTGGTGCTTTTCTTTCCATCTTGGAAAGAAGATCGTGCCTAGCAATTCAAACAAGTGATCTCTCATCTCATCATTTGTCACCAGCAGACATTTGCTGCTTATAGCAGCATACAACCAATACCTGGGAAATCATCCAAATTATGACCCCAAGTGTAAGTTTAATACTAGTTTATTTGATAATTTCAGTATTAGTTTCATGCGAGACTTGAATCCAATAAAAATTATGTCAACCTGAGCTAAAATAAACCTAAAGGTTTAAGGGCTCGGTAGGCCAGTGGTGAAGTCTAAGCCTAAGTGTCAGTGTCGACGTAAGTACTTATGAATTGGTCAATGCCGGTTATGTGTTATCTCAAAGAGGTAAAATAGGAAACAGCTTGAAAATAATCAGGTCAATCAGGTTAAAATCGAAATGGTATACTTTTTGTAATCAGATATGAAAGAGAGGTTGACTTAAATAAATCAATAAATAAACGTGAAAAATCTAGGCAATTTCATTCTGGGTAAAGTGACCCAACTTGCTCAAAGCCCATTTTGATCTTTTAACCAACCGCCCAATTTTGCCACCTCTACCCTAGCCCATATATTCTATAACGAACAGAGGTTCAAGCTGAGGAAGCATGGGTCAGCTCATCTCAAATTTACGAGTGCTCAACTGTGCCCATGCTATTATCTAAGTGTATCTGTTTCAAAAGAATAAGATTTACCAATCATCGTTCGATCCTTGTGGAGTAACATAAAGTGCCCCAGACTCTTTCCAGTGCTGCAACGCCATTCTATTCTTTTGATTCCAATTCTGCTGACCTTTCACGCGGCCACTATGTAAAATGACAAGAGGTAACCTATTTGAAGGACTCAATCTACGTGTTGAGTTTACTGCTGATTTGAGCTACACACAAAATTTACAATTATTAACAATCAAGTTTATCTATGATGTGACTTGTATCTATATAATGCTAGTCAAGAACGGTTTTGTTTTAGGCCTTGTGTCTAAATTGCACCTGATTGAAGTCAAAATAATTCTGCTTGATATGACCCACATTTGCACCATCCACAACCGCATCAAATGGACCATGCTTTTGAAGCCATTCCTGCATGAGTATGATTAATGATTATAAGATTACAGTTAGGCAGCTAGCAGCAGTGTAAAGGGGTATTCCCAGTTACTCTTCAAAGTTGATTGATATTATATAATCATACTTATATACTTCATAGATTATACTAGCCGCAACGAAACTGATTATTGAAGGGCATAATAGAATTTGACTAATTAGTACACCTTAACCTAATCTGTGACCATTTCACTCCGATTGTATTTTTTCAAAAGCATGTCCTTTTTACTATGTCTTAAATTTTTAAATAATAAGAATATTCCAAACACTTAAACAACTGATTATCTCATCATCACAACTTCAAACAGCAAAAGCTACATCCAGAAACTATTTATTTTCTAAGTACGACTTTACTACAGCTCATTATCTGATGCTCATTATCAAAAATTACACATGCACTTTCAAAATGCACATCCAAACATCCCTTCAGATAATTCAACTGGATAAGCCTGAGTGACTGGAAACAATAGAAACAGATACAAAAAAAGGTTTAATAAAAAAGAGCTAGAACCGAAGATCATACCTGAAACTGCAAAAAATCAGCTCGTGTCTCTCTTTGACAAGCCAGAGTACTCAAAGAAGTAGCAAAATTTTCTGTTTCCAAAGGATCAATATCAACACTAACAAGCTTCTCTCCACACGATCCACAAACACCACTCTCATCCATTTCCGTCCTCGTCACCACCCACTTCCCTTCACCAAGCCACCCTACCCCATGCCACCCACCCCCACCTTTCACAACCGCGTCCTTAACCTTCCCAACATCCCAACTTTTCACCCCAACACCCTCCGCCACATCCGACCTAAACCACTCCTCAACCAACCCCGCCGTCTCTTCACTCACTTGCCTCACACTCCCCCTCAACCTCTGCAACATCTCATACACCTTCTCCACCCTTCCCGCACCAACACTAACCTGTAACAACAACCCAAGCTCACTTTCCTCCGCCATAACCCCATTCTCGATCATATACCCATCAACCTCATACGCTTTATCCGCTAACCCTTTCTTACAAAACCCAGACAAAGCCGGAACATAAGACCTTAACCTCGGCGAAATCCCACACCCCTCTTTCATTTTCTTAACCAAATCAAAAGCCATTTCTGGGTCATCCTTAAACGCGGCTAACCTAGCCATAGTCGTAAAAGTAGCCTCATTTGGGACAACATTACTCTCCATTTTACTAAAAATCTCAAACCCTCTTTCTAAACCCAACTCAGTATTACTACTTGAACATAAATACAATAACTTATTATAATGCTCAACATTCAAAGGGACATTATTTACCAAAGCTTCATCATACAGCCTAAGTGCTTCAAGGGTATTATTATCTTTGCTACAACGACCAAGAAGATATAAAAGCTTACCAGAAGGTGATTCACGGCGAGCTTTTTTCTCAGACTTGTTGCTCATTTGCAGCTGTGGTGTTTGTTGGTGGTTTGTGATGGCGGCTGTGGTGGTGGAGAGGTGGTGTGGGAAGTGGAAAAAAGATGGGGTTTTGGTGGTGATAAGGGTTTTGGATAAAAAAGGGGAGAGATTGAAGGAGGGTTTTAGGAGCATTGTGGTGGTGGATTGGGTGAAGAAGCATCGGAGAAAAGGTTTGAGTAACATTTTTCAAGAAACCATTTTTGTACCCCTGTAAATTTATCAACTTGGTTATTGTAATTTGGTAAGTACTGCGGGAGCCGGGAGTTCTTAGTGGGTTGTCTATGTGTATCCGTGTGTTCATGTAATTAAAATTTTCGGCTACTTAGGTGCCGTTTGGTTTGTAGACGGGTTTAGATTAGAATTTGGATTAAATATAAAGTTGTAGATTAGGATTAGGATTTGTATTTGAGTAGGTAAGAGAAAAAATTATATTTAATTAAAAATATTATTTTTTATTGTTAGTGGTAGATTAAAATAAAGATTTGTTATTGGAATATATAGATTTATGTATTAAAAATTAATACTTATTTATAAAGTTAAGAGAGAGATAGAGAGAAATGTATATATGTAACCCATTAAAAATCAAAAAGTCATGAATTCTCACCTATTGAGTAAACTTTTCTCTCTCTTTTACTATTTGGGATTCACTACCATATTTAATGCCAAGTAGAATGTACCAAACATCTAATGTGAGTTCAAACCTTAATCCCTTGCCAAAAAAACCCCAACCAAACAGCTCCTTATATTTTTATAAATATATATTTTCCATCACAATAATATTACGAATGATGATAATTTTTAATTGAAATGACTTAAAAAGATGACAAATTATTTCATATATAAATATAGGGTACCTATGCGATACGATAAAAATATACTGTAACTTATTTTAAGGCACCAATGTTTATCAATATGAAAAAAAATAAATAAAAAATAATTAAATTCTGATAAGTTGGAAGGAAAATATTTTATATGTAATCCCTTTCTTTTTTTCTTTTTCTTTTTCTTTTTTTTTTTTCTCAAAAAGTTGAATATAGTGTAAATTAAATGTGTTTTTATCTAATGAATATGTTCTCCATTTTTAAACTGCAGGAAGTGGAATCTTTGACAAACCAATAATATCTAAATAACAAATCACAAGATCCCAACCATCCATCTTCTCTTCTTCTAATGGCATAGATGAAAGCAATAAATAACAAAGGAATGACATAAATGTAAGTATATAAAAACCCATTTTTCACTTTTTTTTTAAAAAAATAACATATATTGCAAATGGTAAATCTTCAAACTATGAAAAATACATCATCGCGACGAAAATTAATTATCTTTCTAAAGATATGCACTTTTATATATTTTCGACGACATTTTTTTTTCAACATTTCCGTCCAGATGAATCACACGTGATTTATAAAATCACTTGTGATTTGTTATTTTAAAAATCACGTGTAATTTTAGATGGCTAGCAATATTGAGTCGGAAACACAACTTAAAAAAAAAAAAAAAAAAAAAAAAAAAAAAAAAAAAAAAAAAAACTTACATGTGATTTCACAAAGTCGTTTTTAAAGTAATAAATCACATGTGATCTTGAATATCAAATCAACTTATTCCTTCCTTTTATAAAACAAATTCGTGAAAATCACATGTGATTTTGTTATTATTATTATTATTATTATTATTATTATTATTATTATTATTATTATTATGTTCTGTTATGAAAAAATGTAAATCACGTGTGATTTTTGATGTCATAAACTGAAACACATGTGATTCTATTTTAATTTAACATGAGTAAATCACATGTGATTCTATTCATGTGTAAATCGTATATGATTCACCTTAAAAAAATTGAGCTAAAATCACATGTAATTTTCGGTAAATCACATTTGATTTTAGGTAAATCACACGTGATTTGCACAAAATCTCATGTGATTCTTTGATGGATCACATTAAAAAACAATATATAATTTAAGAGCATGCGAGTCATCTTAATCACTAGGTTATAATATTTTGGATAAAGCTAAAAAGTGAAAGTATCATGTTTTACGAATCGTGAAGCATTAGTTTAATTTATTTTGCACCCATTATTATTCAACCCAATTCAGAACCACACCACACCCAGTTGACTCCATTTTCATTTCTGGATCTTCAAAAGATCCCAATTCCCTCATCCAACCAAACCCCAAACACAATGGGTTGCGTACAGTCCTTAAACCACAATCCAACAAATCCAATGTTTTCAATATCTTGAAGATCCACAACAGTTTCATTTTCACATCTCATTTCCAAAATGGGCGGCGCGTGAGAGTGAAAAACGGCACGTGAGATCTACAATCTGACAGACTGATGAATCAAACCGTCGTGAAGAGGAGGAACAACAAGAGGATAACGAATCTGAACACATTCTCAGTCAAGACTTTTTCTGACCGCCACAAATCCCGTCACCCCCGCCCCTCACCTCACACACACACACACACACACGTACAGTCATCAGAAAAAAGAACTCGTCGAAAAAATAGATCGGTGACGGTTTATGGTGATATGACAAATCGATGATGGTTTATGGTGGTTTGTGTGTGTTTGGTGAGAAAGGGTGTGTGTGTAAATTGGTGAGTGTAGGAATATAAGATTGGTGAAGTGAGAAAGCACAAAAACGCCCCCTGTGTTTTATTAATTTATATAATGATTAAATCTATCCATTGGATCAAAGTTAAATCAATGGTCATGATTGGTTGCTTTGTTCTTTAAAAAAATCTTGTTATGCATTGAACTTTTTTCTTGCATTTAGTCATGACAATAATGTCTTTTCTCGGCTTCCTGCATGATGTGTCAGTTTTCAATGAGATAACTTTGTCTTATCTTTTTATTTTCTGTACGTTCCTATGGCTTGTGTGTGTACACGCGTTTCACTAGGGCAGATTTTTATCCATTTAAATTTGGATGTGTGTCTTTTAGGCCCCAACTTACATCTTCCTATAAAATGACATGTTCAAAACTGTTTTAAGGCACTTTTTATTCAGAACTTTCTACACTCTAATAAAAAAAATTTCTAACTTATTTCAAAGTTTTCTCATTATTTCTTTGAGTGTTTTACTTCCATCTCTTCAAAATTTTATGAAGGGTAGATGTAAGAAATGTTATATGCATTTTTGTTTGCAAAATTTTATCAAAATCTTTTTGAGAACCTTTTGCTATGACTGAACCTTTTGCTATTTTGAGAACATTTATTATTATTATTATTATTATTATTATTATTATTATTATTATTATTATTATTTTATCTTGAGTCGGGGTAACACTCACATACGATTAGTGTGTGTGGAAGATTGCTTATGTTAGCTTGGTCATTCTCTCTAAACGCACCTAGTATTTATAGGGATGCATTTGAGATTGTGTGCAACACATGGAAGTTATCCAATGATCGTGGATGATCAAATGGTTATGGATGAACAACGTTGTGATCATCCTATGTAGGAGGCAAGAACGACACGTGTTGCAACATAATTTCTCATGCAACATTTGTTGGGCTTTGAGCCTTATGTGCTGGTTATAGAAATATGGGCTTTAGTCATCCGGGCTAAAACTCCATATGTTATCAAGTCCCCCATGTTATTGTTATATTAGATTCATATGATATGGCGATGAACTATGTTGTCCTTGAGATGCGTTTTTCCTTAATTTTGACAAGACGATTTTCCAAGGCTCCGAGTGTATTTAGTATTCGCTCAGCTAGGAAATATGAGTAACGAGGCAAATGACTGCGAGAAGTTTTCAACGAGATAACTTTGTCTTATCTCTTTGTCTTTTGTACGTGCATGTGGCTTGCGTGTGTTCACGCTTTTCACTTGCGTAGGTTTTTTTATCCATTTAAATTTGGATGCATGTCCTTTGTGCCCCCACTTACATTTGCCTATAAAATGGGGTGTACCAAACCGTTTTGAGGCACTTTTTTCTCAAAACTTTCTACAGTTTAAATTTTTTTTTAAACTTTTTTCAAAGTTTACTCATTATTTATTTGAATGTTTTACTTCCCTCTCTCCAAGTTTTTATGAAGGGTAGATGTAAGTGACTTTTTTGCATTTTTATTTGCAAGATTTTACAATAAAACTTTCTTTTTGGCAAAAGCTTTTTGAGAACCTTTTGGTGGACATATCTTCTTTCAGAAAAAAAAAAAAAAAAAATTGTCTTTTTCTCTTTTCAACTAACTAATGCCTGTGTTACCGATATATGACTGCAATTAAGTTATCATATATCAATAACATAGCCATTACTTAGCAAAAAAGAGAAAAAAAAGACCAATTTATCCTTGTAAAAACAGAGTAAGACGAGATTGCCCTCATATGTTTGTCATGTGAGCGTGTAAATCACACATAATAATGAAATCGTTAAAATTGAACTTAACATGAAACAAGTGTTTCAATTTCTAACTGAATCTGAAACTTTTTAAAAAATTAAACAATAAGTGAAAAGAGGTAATTGAAACACTCAATTGTACGAGCAATTAAAAGATATTGTAAGCATAAACTAAAGTGTCCCACCGATTAAAAGTGTCAGGCTAGAAATACCCGGCAAAACCCAAGGAACAAAAATCTAGTTAACTGAAGAAACACTTTTCATAGATTTCGCTTTTTTATAGATCACTTCTGCCCCATCCACTTTCCGGACACTTTTTACAAATTTGGCATACTCTTCTTCCCCTTCACTCTCTAAAAAAAAAAAAAATCTCAAAAAATGGGACACAGTTCTTCAAAACCAACCGCCATTGATGAACCCTCACTGAAAACGTCGTCGTATCGTGACAGAATGAAGAACAAATTACACCTACAAACTCATCACTCCAAACTCAAAACTCACGATGATTTCGCCGGTATCGCTTTACTAACCCTGATTTCCGTAAGTTTTATTTTATATAACTAACTACTTTTAACTTGTTGTACATTTTTACTTTTTTATTAATATATTTATTGTTGTTGGTTTAATTTTTTAGGCGGAAATGATGTTTAAAGATAAGTGGCTTGCGTGTATTTCGTTAGGCGAACAAACGTTCCGCACAAATACTTCTGTCCAGTTAAGTCTATCATACTTTACATTATTGTGTAATGTGAATTGTTTGACCTAGAAATAAATAAAGGATTTAATGGATTTAATTTGTTATGAATTACTTAACTGATCGATCGAGACGAATTGTATGTCAAGTGTGATTACATTGTGCCACTTTGCAACCAAACATTGACTCCTAAACTGGAAATATATCATCGGCTTACTACATTTTTCAGTTTCTCCGGTCTCCAACTGTTTTACAAAAGTAACTCCGTTTAATGTGTAACCAGTCGCATTTTATTGAATATCCGTAAAATTATAGTTTAAAATAGGGTGTTAAGTTGTGGAGAGTGGGGACTATGCGTGACCACAGTGCCTTGGTTGGGTCCCGCTTCCAACAGAGTGGGCGAGTGTCAAGGGGGAGCGTACCATCACTTGCCCACCGCTTTACCGGACAAATTTTTTTACTACAAATTTGGGTATTCATTTCCTCCTATATTAACTAAACCGTTGCTCAAGTTGCTAAACATTTGAGTATTTTTCGACTATGGGGATTTAAAGTACACATGGTTTGAGTTCTTACGTTTCAGTAGGACATCTCTTTGTATAGTCTTTGTATGTTTGTCAATTAAATGTTAAAAGTATTTTTTCCGCCATCATACCTATGCGCTTTTAACATGTGCCACTTTTGGATATTGTGCAGGACCGACAAGCCTGTATGGAATGCAGTGAGTGATTCTCTATTTATGTTTTTTTGAGTTTCTTTGGCTTTGTATGTTTTCTTCTTAGGGGTTTTTGCATATATATCCTTTCGAAAATGCATAATTGCATATATATCCAAAGCATGCATAAAAACCATTGTACTATGTGCATCAAAAACTTGTAAAAAGGATATATATGCAATTATTCACTTTGGGAGGGATATATATGCAATTCTGCCTTCTTTTTACAATCCATAAGTAATCATTTAAGAACCTTTGTAGGGTGATTAGTAATGTTGGTCACCCTAGCAACATTGTCATATATTTTTTCAAAAGTATTTCCTCATTTACTATATGGAATTTTGTCTATATTATAAATTCTTTGAAAAGTTGAACTAGACGAATTCTAACGTGCAAATGCATCTTAGAGCTCAAAATTTGTAATAACCATAAGTTACTCACATTTGTGTAAGCAGGGGTGGCAATTTCTGACCCGGCACGAAACCCGACCTGAAGCCGACACAAAATTTAATAGGTTCAGGTTTAGTCTAAATAGATTTCGGGTCGGGTTTGGGTCGACCCATCTAACCCGTTTATTAAACAGGTCAAGTTCGGGTTGGGAATAAATTAAGCGGGTCAACCTGTCAACCCGCTAACCCGTTTAAGATTTTGTTTTTCTTAAATTAAAAATTATTTATATTTTATTATACGGGTAAATGGGTTAAATGGGCCGACCCGCAAACCCGTTTAACCTGTTTAACTCGTGTAATTTGCCAACTTTTGTATATAAAACGGGTTAAATGGGTCAACCCGAAACCTATTTAGCCTATTCAACCCATTTAACCTATTTATCCCGCCAACCCAAGTATATATATGGGTTAAATGGGTCAGGTTCGGGTTATGTGTAAACAGGGTTGACATAGCTGACCCGATGACTTAAATGGGTGTCTGGGTTCGGGTTTTCTGACCGCCAACCCGAACCCGACCCAAATTGCCACCCCAGGTAACTAATACTTAATCCCAATACGTGTTTTTCTGAATAATATTTCATGCTTTACTAGAAATGTTGATTGATTCTACTTTGTATGCTTTAAGCTTTAACATCAACATGTTTTGCATACTTAATCAGAGTTGCAATCAAGATCTTCCCACATATCAGTAAATGATATGAATAGTTGTTCAGTAGAAGCTTCCATGCTTTGACTTTAGTTCTCTTTTTTTGAATGCTTAAAATTATGAGAATTATAGTATCCCACGTAAGAGTAAAATGATGTGTGCTATGAACACACTGGCTAAGAAATTGGCCACAGTTGTACACACTTACATCATATTAACTTGACTTATATGCAGGAGAAGAAGTTTATTTTGGAGAAGAATGGGGCGCACATCGCTAAGTTGTCTGTTTTTGAGGTTTGTATAATAACTGAACTTGAATATTGTATTACAACCATGCTGTGTAGATTATATTCCTTTTTCCATTTTAAATATATCTAAATGCTTATCTACCTGAGCTATTTCTCTGAAATGATTTGATGTTATTGCTTTTCTTTTGTGAATTGTGATGCAGACCAATAGAATGTCAAAGAACACCCTCATTGGGTATTGTGAGATTGATCTTTTCGACTCTCTTTGTCGAGTAAGTTTATTTCCTAGGACCTTCTTTGCTGTACCTACTATACATCTGCATTGCTGCATGGAGTTACATTATTCAGAAAATTTATTTTGTTAATTATTTTTTCTTTTTTTTTGGGTCTTGATACAGGATTCAGATTCTGATATTGAGGTGTTAGAGTTATTAGATCCATCATCATCTGATGTAGTGGTTGGCAAAATATCTATATCTTGTTCTGTCCAGGTGACCTGCAATAAATCTCATTTTTAATTCAATATGTTGTTGCTTACATGCAACCTGATTTATCTTTTAATATTTATCTTATCCATTTGTAGGATCTGATTGAAATAGAAAAAAGTTTTGCAAGGCGGATCTTGTCGATAGTGGTATGTCTGGAACCATCTTTTATCCTTTAACATTAAGTAGAGATAGTTGAATGTTATGGGCAGGACTATCACATAGACGTTAATCATTTATGACACCATGGTCTGAAATGTGACAAGTTTAGTCCTGCAACTTTTCTGATGTTTGTGATTTTACTATTATTCAGGATTACAATGGTGATGGAAAATTGTCATTCTCTGAGTTCTCAGAATTAGCGGATGCATTTGGTAATCAACTGGCAGCGAAAAAGGTTTGAACTAAACAATCTTTTTGCATTTTAGAATAAACTGAATACTCAGTTCTAGATTAATAAATTACATGTCTTATATTAGAAAGAGGAGATCTTTAAGGCAGCTGATGTAAATGGAGATGGTGTTGTTAGCATGGACGAGTTGGCTACACTTCTTGCGGTACAACAAGAAGAGTATGTTCACGTGATATCATGCTGCTGTGTTCTAGTTTCATGTGTTGTGACTCTTCCTCTTCATGCGAAGAGAATAGCACATGATTTGACTTTTTTTTTTTTTTTTTTTTTTTTTTTTTTTTTTTCCAATTGTGCAGGGAGCCGCTTATCAATTGTTGCCCTGTTTGTGGGGAGAAGCTTGAACTATCAGATAAGTTGAATTCGGTGATTCACATGTCACTTTGCTTTGATGAAGGCACTGGAAACCAGGTTATGTCTGGGGGCTTCTTAACTGATACCGAGGCTTCCTATGGGTAAGATTATTTTCACTCTTGATTCAGTTTATTCTTCATTAATGGCTGCTTTTATTATTAGAAGAATGAATTTTAACACTTTGTCTCTCACATCACTGTCTTTTTCTTTAAAGGTGGATGTTTAAACTATCTGAATGGGCCCATGTTTCGTCCTATGATGTGGGCTTGAACTCTGGTTCGAGTGCTTCACATATTGTGGTATACCGTTACTACATTTTTATTGTATTTTTGTTGGTATCAGTTCCATGATCTAGTTTTTTGACACAAATATGTTTTTGCATATAGGTTTTTGACCGAAAGAAAAAGAGGCTTGTACAGGAGATAATTGATGGAAAGATTATTTTATCAATGAGAGCCATTTATCAATCCAAAATAGGGCTTGGGATTATGGACAAAGGTAATATATTCTCTATTTGGTATATTAGTTATATAAGGTTTGTCAGAGTAACTCGTTTTGGTGATCCACTGGTGTGTAGGTGCGAAAGAAATATTGCAGAACTTATCAGAAAAACAGGGAAAGAAAATGAGTTCAGTTGAATCTGCTAAAGACATACCAGCATTTCTTAAATTCTTCGAGGCAAGACGATTTTTCTTGTATCAAAATCATTATACCATCCTTATATGTTATAGTCAGAAATTTTTGTCATGAAGTCAATTATAATTGTTCCCTGAACTATTTTTTTCCAGTTTACTTTGGTTTTTCAACTCTGATTTAATGCTATTTTTCGTTGCATGGCTGGTCTTTGTTGATTTCTACATCATATATTATATAAATAATAGCCTTGACTATATTAGTATATTAGCGTTGTGTAAACGGAAACTATTTGTAGGCTGTAGAAAACGTATTGCTCTTTTTGTTTTTCTTATAGGAGTTATAGCTGCGTAATAAATACAATGTATCGATCCGTTTGCTCATTATTATGTAACTTTGGAGCTGGTGCGCATAATTAATTTGTATTGTTACATTTTGGATGATTGCATTCTTATCTTTTTACTTCGTATCTACCAGCACTTAAATAACAGGTTACACTCTGTTCTGTATAGAAACCATTGGCATCCATCACTTACAATCTACTTATCCAATTTGTCTACTTAATCGTTTTCTTTCTGAACACAGCTAGTATAATCCTGTTGATATGTTATACCTTAAGTTAATGTCAAGTTATTGTTGCCTTATTTTTAAATCTATATCAGGTTTATAAATTACTGTTTCTTGTTTCTGATTCAGCTGACTTGTTTAAATCCAGGATCAAATCAATTTGGCTGAAGTCAAGTACCCTCTTGATCATTTTAAGGCAAGTTAGCTAGAGTTTTATTCATAATACAGTTATTAAAACCTGCCTGCCACTCATCAAACTTACAATCTCATTCGGGAGTTTGTCTATGCAGACATTTAATGAATTTTTTATAAGAGAGCTGAAACCTGGAGCACGACCAGTTGCTTGTGTGGGACGTGATGAGGTTGCTGTATGTGCTGCTGACTGCCGTTTGATGGCATTTAGGACAGCTGAAGAAAGTCTCAGATTCTGGATCAAGGTAACTTAGAAAGAAACCGGTTAAATATTTACAAGTTTAAAGATGACATTATATCAAAATTTTGGAATTTTTTAGGGTTCTTTAAAGTTAGTTATTTTCTTATGAAATTTCCCCTATATTAGTAGGATTTCTTTTCACTGTCTAAGTGAACTTTATCATTTCCTTGTTACTTGCAGGGTAAAAAGTTTTCTATCCAAGGTCTTCTGGGTAATATTCCGTACTCTAATGCTTTCATTGATGGAACCCTGGTGATATTTCGCTTGGCACCACAGGTACATGGTTACTGATTTTTCTTAGTATTCCTCACAAGAATAATAGACTTTGGTTTGCCTTTTCAACTTGGTACTCAAGAGACTATCTTTTCAATTGATTGTAAATAAGATAGTAGAAACCTCAAATTATACAAAATATGGCAGGACTACCATCGGTTCCATTTTCCAGTATCTGGAACTGTTGAGCAGATTGTTGATATTCCTGGATCCTTATACACGGTATGTACAGGGTCAATATAATATAATGAATAATTTTGCTTCTACTTTTGGTTCGCTTGTTTCTCTTTCTTTTTTATAATTATACTCTTGAAAATATGGCTGTTTTTATAATTTCTAGGTTAATCCCATTGCTGTGAATAGCAAGTATTGCAATGTATTTACAGAGAACAAACGGGCTGTCTCTATTATATCAACTGCAGATTTTGGCAAGGTTTGTCATCTTCGCTCATTTATGACAAGCATTGTATTTAAGCTTTAAATTCTAATAAAAGGAAAAATAAACAAGTAAAATCGTATGTTCACGTACTTTAATGACGTGTATGACTTGCGTTAGGCTTTGACCTTTTTATTGAGTGGTCTTCACCTCATTTTGGTGGTCATCATGTCATTTTTGGTGTATGTATTTTGAGGGCCATTTAGCTTTTATTAGTTTAAATAAGGATCTCGGGTCGTTAAACGGATGTTAAAGCAAAGGGTAAGGGTCAGTTAGCTGTCTTGTGGTTTCATGGCCATGTGGTTGAGATTGGTGTCGTGGTTGAGTTCCGGTGGCAGTTGATAGATTGTGTTAGCAAGGGTGTTGGATTGGCAAAGGCGATGGCTGTTATTGTATGTAGTAGTCTTACGTTCTCAGGCATTTTCTCTGACAACTGACTTGACATTTTGCTGTGCCACCACTCGGTATGATTATGTGGTCGGAACTATTTGGTTGAGGTTCTAACGGGTTTTATGTTAGTTGTTAGGTCATGGTCTAATTTTCATCTCATTTCCGCATAATTTACCATGTGATTGCCCTTAAATGGTTATACTTATGTTGGGTTTGGATGGTAGATTAGTTCTGTGATTGTTAGATATTTCGCATGTGTAATGTCGTTGATCGGAATTATCATTTGTACCATTGTATTTTCTAGCATCTTGCTAGGTTTCTTTTTATATATATAATCTATTTCCTTTTTTTAAAAAAAGTCTAAAGTCTCCACATAACTTTTGAATACTACCATCTTTACATGGCGTACAGTTGTAGGGAAGGGTTTGACCATCTGTCAAATGTCTAAGTAACTGAAAGAGTTTCAGTAAGCTAAATATACATCAACATTTCGTATCTTTGATGAGCTGATAATAAAAATTGGAGAACTTGCAATAAACATGTGTTCAGGTAGCATTTGTAGCAATTGGAGCAACGATGGTTGGCAGCATTACATTTACTAAAAAGAAGGGAGACTACGTGGAGAAAGGAGACGAGGTTAAAAAATATCATTAATCACTTAATTATGCTGCTTCTCACATCTCTTTCTGATTCCATATATTCTTTGCTTTCTTCTACTTGTATTGCAGTTTGGTTATTTCTCTTTTGGTGGAAGTACAGTAATTTGTGTCTTCGAAAAGGTTAGTATCCAAGTGTTTGTTAATTACTTTGTGGTTCATTTACATCAATCTAGTCATTACCTGACCCACATTGACCTATATCCATGTGCTAAGTATTTCCCAACTATTTGGAGGTCATTTTATCATCTTTACATGCATTGTCATCATTATACATTGCCAATGATCTTGCAGGATTCAATAGCACTAGATGACGACCTTTTGGCCAACAGCGCAAGATCCCTTGAGACCCTTGTTACTGTTGGAATGCAATTAGGGGTGTCCATAAAGAAATGTGCTGAACTTCAGTTGCCAGATATCAACAACTGTGTTTTAGGAGCTTGAATATGTGAAATCTCAATGCACCTTGTAGGTATCACCGTATCAACAACAATCTTGAACTTATATGTAACTACATATTTTATTAGAAGGTGGCATATCACCCATTGTAGCATCCTAATTAGTGTCCATGAGTTGGATCCTATCCCATGTTGTAGATTGGACCGTTTGCTGTTTAATAGTGTGCATAACTGATTACTCATTAAATCCCAAATGACTGCTACTCATGAAGATTAGATTGTAATTTATGTAACCACAAAGCTGCGTTGGGATTATTGGTTGGAAATTTTTGTTTTTTTCACTAATGAATTTACTCTGGTAATATGCTGTCATTATCCTTTTACAGTTTTACCATCATTCCCAAGTTTTATCCAATCTAGTTCATAAACTAAGCTCATAAAAAACAATGTTAAGCTTGAGCTAGGAAACTAAACCAATGCGAATGTGGAACTAAATTAAATAAAATCAACTCAATTGACAAAATATACTAACATATACATAAACAGCCGCTGTTTATGCTATAAGACACAAACATCTTTACATTACTCAAGGGAGATGGGTGATGATGCCTACGCACAAATGAACTGTTCCTCTTCAAGATTGTTGTATCATGTAACAAGAAAGTCGACGTTCTTGTTTGCTACATGAGTTTTCTTGTGTAGAATGCTTGAAAGAAAGTGGTGTTACATAATTGCATATGTGAAGTACTAATTAAGAAAAAAGGGAGAATAGAGAAGAGATATGAGCTAAGAGCAAGAGTTTAGTATAACATTATTCAACACAGTTAATTAGACTAGCTCTCAGGTAGTGAACATTATTCAACACAGTTCACACAGCTATATAACATCCAGAGTGTACTGCGGAAGTGGGTTTACATATGTTGTTTGGTCTTGGAGTGGTAAACAGCTTATTTGATCAAATAAGCTTTTAAGGGGGTGTTTGGGTAAGGTTAGTAGAAAGGGCTTATGTGCTTATTGCATTTTGAAAATACAGTAAGCTGTTTTTAGAGTCCCCAAACTTCTTTGTGTCAAATAAGCTGTTTTTGAGAAAACAATGTGGAAAATCTTATGTAAAGAGCTTATTTAGCTCATAAGCATATAAAAAAGGTTTTGTTTAAGCTAACCCAAACACCCCCTAAAAAGACATAAGTTCTTTCGATACTCATAATAGCTTATTCCTTTTTATCATCTTTACGAATGTGTTTTGCTGTATGTTATTCACGGATATTTATTTCTGTTATTTGTGTGATTAGGACACCTTTTGCTTACTTGCTGCTACACCAAGTAGAAGATCACGAAAATGGATCCAATGGTAAAAAAGCCCGCGGTGTTTACTTAACAGGTATGTTTCATTCATAGGTAGTCTGATATCGTGCAATAAGATAACTACTCCCTCCGTCCCATAAAAACTGTCCAGTTTGACTTTTCAGAGTCAAACTGGTTCAACTTTGACCTTAAATATTTTTTATGTGTTATATAATACTTGATGAAAAATTATACCAATGAAAAACACACTTAAAACTCAATCCATTCATATATTTTTCATAAAGTATTATATAATACTCACAAAAATAGATAAGGTCAAAGTTGAACCAGTTTGACTCTGAAAAGTCAAACTGGACAGTTTTTATGGGACGGAGGTAGTATTAGCTAGTGACCGGTTCAAATACGATACAACAACAACATACCCAATCCCGCAGAAACGAGGTATGGGGGAGGTAGAAATGTAGACAGATCCTACCCCTACCCCAGGTGAAACCCGGGAGTAGAGAGACTGCTTCCAGGGAGACCTCCGGCTAGCCGGTTCAAATACGATGAAGTAGATAATAAAGGTTTGTGCAGTAAATTGAGAAGTACAAGACTTGAGAAAAATTCAAACTTTGAAAAGCTTGAGTCATTGACGTTGTATTTTTTAGTGTTTAATATAAAACTACCCGCTTTGACCCGTTACCTGACATACTTACTTTTCAACCTCAGTGGACATTTTATTCCATGGGTATTAACATAAATGGTAACATAATTGAAAATAGGAACTGAGATTAGGATGAAAATACCTTTTGGTGACAACTAATTACACCATAATACTACGTATTATGTTTGCTACTATTATGATTACACCATAGCACTATCATCAAAAAGTCCATTTTTGTTTTGCATCTTCAAATATGTTGTTCATGCCATGTCTTGCTATCAACGGTCACTATTGTTGGCATAATTCTTTACAAGACACTAATATATAACATTACATTAGCCCATTTAAGCAAATATGGAACCAGGGACGGAGCCATGTGTTAGCTTGGGTTGGCCAAGGCCCACCCAAAATTTTTATTAAGAACTATTGATTGTGTACTGTTAAATGTAAATTGATCTAGTAACTAATAAAATGGCCCACCCAAAATTCTGGAACCAATAAAAGATTAAAAGGCAATACTATCTAAACTGAGATATGAGGATCTGACGGCATAGTTTGTCTTTTTCATGTGTATTATAGTGTTTTAACTTATAAGTTATAACCATTAATTCAATTTATAATGTTTATTAATTAAAATATTTTCAATATTCATACTGTCTTTCATATGTATGTAAAGGCATTATTACTTGTCAAAATACAACAAATTAATATAAATATTTTTATGCTGTTACATCTATTATGTAGGAGCCATGCATTCGAGATAGAAATTTCTAACTAAGATATATGAGTAGTAAAGGCGCTCTTCTAGTTAATTACTATTTAATTTTTGGCCCACCCGAATGTTAAATCCTGGCTTCGTCACTGTATGGAACAAAAATATGAAGCTTATATACTGCACTTTTATTATCATTGCAAATTCTATTTATAAGGTTAATTCCTAATGACATAAAAAGGCTATACTGAGTTCAATCTATTTACAAGTCATCACAACTATACATTCAATGGTTAATAACTTAATATCGTCATCCTTATTTAATGGTTTTGCATACAACCTACATTCATCCATATTTTGTACAAGTAAACAGTAATTGTATCGTTTCAACATAAGTATCTCCACGTACATGATGATACTGAAAGACGTGGCAACTGATACTGGTAAATGTATTTCTTTTTTTAAGAAGAAAAATTACTAAGCGGTTTTTTTGGCACACTTCATATTCGAATCAGTGCAAACCCCAACATAGTGGATAAGATGCGCTTAGCTACAGAAAGATGCGGAACAGAAGAGGATGTCATGCAAGTAAATTTGGTGCAAATTCTTTTGCCATATCCTCTTATGTTTCCTACCTCTCTGTGTATGAGTTCGTCTGACCAATGATATTCGGTTTTGACCGATTTCAATGTGAATTATTGTCATAAAATTTGCCTACTAATTTTTCTTCACAAAACTGAAATATATTTATCCCTATCATCATCGTTGTCATATTTATTAAACTGGTCGTATATTTTTGTTGTACCCCCTTCGATGCGCTAACTGCCAGATGGTGAAACTGAACTTGATCGTCACGGAAGTCGAAGTCGATAGTCACAGAAGTGGATTTTGAAGCTAAGAAGTTTTATTGATGTTTTAGCCATATGTATGGTAGTAACACCTATAGATGTTTTCATTGTGTGCAATGCACAGTTATGGTTCTTAAGTGGTGACTTTAAGAACATATTATTCATTCAATCATGTGATTTAAAAAGAAATGTACTCTAAACAACATAAATTATTGAATTTTTTAATAATGGATTAATCGTAGATTTTGGAATTATATGACTTTGTGGATTACGTAAGATGAAGTCGTGAAATTGTGTTAAAAGTTTCCGCCACCTATAGATTAACATAATTCAATTGCTACCACTATATCTGAATTAAAACCAGAAAACCAAAAAAACCCGCCGCAACGCGCGGGCTTCCTTACTCGTTTTATACCATATAAAAAGCTACACCTCTTTCTCATTGAGTATTATATTGTTGTATATTAAAAATATTTGCATCTCATATCAGATGAAAAAAATTATCAGCAAAGAAACTACTATTTACACCCATCAAATGGATCTAGTTAGGAACACGGTCCAGGTATATGAACATCTGCTTGTTATCGAGCATACAATAGTGACATGGTGCATTTGTTAACAGATGGAAGAGATTCAAGTTCAGGGCAATTCTCTTCAGTGAAAAAAGCAGGCTGTTTAGGTTCAGGGAGTGTACTCTCACTAACCAACATCAGAACCACTGACATCATGGTTGGTCTATCTTCTGCGTGATGTTGCACACATAACAGGGCGACATGTATTGATCTTAGCACTTCAGAGACAACACAAGAGGAGCGTAAAGATTCACACATGATTTCAATACTCTTGTTTTCTTTATACAGTCTCCATGCCTGAACTAAATCAAAACTCATAGTTAGTGTAAACCAAAAAAATGTGAAAAAATTAATTATCTTCTGGTCAAGATATATAGATTTAGTGTTAAGTTAACTTGCATGTCCAAGAAGGTTGTCTCTATGGTCTGCGTGAGAGAATTCTCTGTTTTTCTTCCCACTAACTATCTCCAACACCATCACACCAAAACTAAACACATCCGACTTTACAGAGAATCGTCCGTGTACTGCATACTCGGGAGAAATATAGCCACTGCAGAAAATTTATAAAGAACTGGCCAATTAGAATTCGAGGAAAAATTATCACAATTAATCTAATGGACAAAATGTTACAGATTCTTACTAAGTTCCAACCACTTTCTTTGTCTTAGCATTTGCATCATGTCCTACAAACTTTCTAGCAAGGCCAAAGTCTGATATTTTTGGATTCATGTCACTGTCCAGCAAAATATTACCTGCCTTGAGATCTCTGTGGATAATTTGAAGGCGGGAGTCTTGATGTAGATATACAATACCTCGAGCCATCCCATGAATAATGCGGAAACGCTTAGGCCAGTCAAGCATCAAACTTTTGGCCGCATCTGATAAAAGGAAAATACTTGTTATATGAAGTTTAAAAGACCATGACTATGTGATATCGTATATATGGAGATGCGAGATGGAGGCAAACCAAAGAGATACAAGTCCAAGCTTTTCATAGACATGTATTCATAAATCAAAATTAGTTCCTTTCTATGAATGCAATATCCAAGAAGCTTCACAAGATTCCGATGCTGAAGTTTTGCAATACAAATGACTTCATTTTTAAACTCATCAAGTCCTTGTTGAGATGTTTCTGAGAGCCGCTTCACAGCTACTTCTTGTTCTCCTTCCAGAACACCCTAAACAATTGGAATTAAGCTTTTATGATAACTCATAATTCTCTACTTTTGACATTCATGATAATAATGAGCATTGCATTCTATTAAAAAAGCATCAACCACTTACCTTGTAAACGGCACCGAAGCCGCCTTCTCCAATCTTATTGGAGACACTGAAGTTGTCTGTGGCCCTTGCAACAGTATAGAAGCTAAAAAACTGTAAATCATCAAAATGTTCGATCTTCAAACTTGTATACTTTTCACCACCCCAGTTTCCTACAATATAATATGTTTTGATTGCTCGTGGTTACATGATTTTGTTGGTAAACGTATCACAATATGATTTGTTAGAAGCAAAAATGGCCCATTCGTGCTACCTAGGCCTGTCATGTGAAGCGTTTTCTTTATGTTTCTAAAGGCATATGCTAGTCCAGACAAAAGCAACACAACTGAGGACATTGACAGGACTATGATGAATACTCGTTTCCTTCTGTTGGAGCCAAACAGGAAGACCACACGCCCTTTCATTCAAAAATGATAATATTTGGTAAGTTGTATTACATAAGCTAAAAGCACAGTGATAATTAAATACAAGAAATGGCGTTTAAGAAAGTATGGACTATTCTAAAAGCTGGTCAAGAAACATGTGTACCTTTTAACTCAGAGGCAGACATTCTTATGTAAAGGTCTTGATTAGTATCATACTCCCTCATATCCATGAGCTCACCAAACCATATCAAACATCCACTTCCACCATTTCTAATATCTAAACTTGTATAAGCTGTACAAGAACCATTTCTTCGGCATGCCATCTCACATTCTGCAAGGTTCATACTGTAATTATACCACGACCTTCTTGTATCTGGTAATTTCACTCTTGAGAATTTCTGGAAACCATCCCTATTCTCATTCCCAAACATTAAAGGCTTTTTGCGTTTACACCCACTCGACCAATCAGATGCTCTCCAATCTCGTGGGAGTTTTGGTTCAAAACCTTCAATACAACTACAAGGTGGATGCTTGTTTACACTACAGATTCCATAGGGACCACATAGTCCAAACCGAGCACAAATATCTTCTATAACATCTGCAAACACAACCCACTTTTGAATTCGCTCAACCCAATGCATAATTTGAATCCTTCCATCCAATGTCATAATATGCCTCTGAATAATCGAACTTATACGTTCATATTTATAATATATTTCCTTTTGATTAAGAACAAACTCAACCGAATAAACAGGATTTTGTTTGTCAACAGGATGGGCACTAAAGCCAAGACCATTCCATGGTCCAATTCTTGCTATTGAAGCTTGACCTTGCGTCATTAATATCTGGGGATACCCGTGTGTGTCTAACGAGACTTTATACATACCTGTTGAAGGATCATTAGGGCTCTTCCAAGATGTCACGTACCTCTCTAAACCAGCGACCAAATCCTTTCCCATCTTCATTCCTGGTGGCAATGTGTCACTAGGATAATCAAAACTTTGCCAAATCATATTCTGATTTGTGCTGCTTTGATCCCACACAACAAGATTTCCGGTATCCAGAAGCTGGACCGCTACCACAGGATTATTACTCGTTAATACCATCGTTTTGGATGACCAGACCGTGGAGTTGCCACCATTGAGAATCAGTAGGTTTCCATGTTTGCTAACTTTGAAAATGCCTGATTTATCAGGGACGGGTATCTCCCTGTTAGCAACCCATACGACAGTACAAGTTGATATCTTCTTGTACCATATCCCTACGTATCGTTTCTTGGAAATTCCCGGGCTAAAAAATCCCATTTCAAATACCCCCCCCCCCCCCCCCCCCTTCTTCAGATACGATAGTTTCACCATCTTTGATTGTTTGATTTGTAGATATTGTATCAAGTACAGTGCAATCTGATAAGAGTAAGATCAAAGCAACGGTGAGGAGTACAATTATGGAATGATTCCCCATCAAGCAAAGTTCTGATTCAAATTTTTGTTGATCTTAACAAAGTGGAATTATCATTTTAATGTTTGAACTTTCAGCGGTCAAAGTCAATAGATCATGGAAGTCCAAGGGGCATTTGGTTGGGGTAAATTGAAGGGAATTGAAATTAAATTTGCTTCAATTAACTTGTTTGGTTCACAATAAATATGTGGGCCCAGTAAATTTATTTGCATGATTGAGGCTAAAAGTGGGCCATTTTAATTTCCTCCCACATGAAAAGAATTTACATTTGCTTAGAACTTTAAATAATGTCATTTATATATCTTGAACCAAACGCACCCGAATATTTGTGTTGATAATTTTCAACCCCAATTAGTACTCATTATTTTGCACTTGATCATTATCAAATAGTGTCTTGACTTTTACCTGTGGTTTAAGTGGTATTTAAGTTATGCCAACTTGCCAAAAGTCTCCATAATAAGATGATAGTTTGGTGGTTCAATAAAGTTTTAAACAATATGCAGTACAGAAATTCAAGTTTGATTTTGTCTAAAAATGAAAGTCAAAGCAAATAGTAGTAAGCAGACAATATAGTCAATCACTGGACCCGCCAAATTTGAAAAAACATATACATTATGGTTCTACAATTCCAAGAACATTTCTCATGTTCAAAGCGGTAAAGTTTTTTAAGACGTGTTAAGTTTTCTTATTTATTTATTTATTTATTTTACGGCAATTGTAGTTACATTGCCCCTAGCTTAGAAGGCGTAGCGAGACCACACAACCAAGTTGGGTCTAGCACAGAAGACAATGACACTCTTCCCTTTACGCACGCGTAGGGATGGCAATGGGTGAGAAAAAACCCACAACCCGCGGGTACCCACCATAAATGGGTGGGTAAACACGTCAATTTTCACCCATGGGTGGGTCGTGGGTGAAAATCTGTACCCATCAGTGGGTGGCGGGTGGGTGACGGGTGAAGCATACCCATCATGGGTAAACCCATGACACCCATTTAAAATACCCACAGGTATACCCGTCAAAATACCCATGGGTGTACCAGTAAAACCGTGTTAAAATTAAATATACTAATTAAAATATTTATCATGTTGCAGGTATACATTTAATAGTTACCACAAAGTCTCAAGAAAACACATTAACCTAAAAGTTTGTTTAAGTTTCAAGATTAAAAAAAGAATATGAAAGATCAAATAATCAAAGTTGTATTTGACAAATTGATTGGTGTCTTATTACGTAGTTTCATGGTTAGTTTTCATATCATCGATCGTTTTGTAATTTTGCTGCATAAACACTAACCCATGGGTTTACCCATGGGCAACAAATACCCACGGGTAAGGGCACGGGTAAAAAATTATACCCATTGGCGGGTGACGGGTGGGTGACGGGTGAGAAATAAACTACATGGGCGGGTGACGGGTTTGAGGTACCCGTGCCCATTGCCCACGGGTGCCATCCCTACGCACGCGGGAGGAAACCCCTATCGCCCTAGATAATACTCGAACTTGAGACCTTGCCTAGGAGGGTAAAACCTCCATACCGCTAGACAAGAGGCCCATTGTTACTTTTGTTAGTTTTAGAGAGAAAAAAAAAAAAAAAAAAAAAAAAAAAAAAAAAAAAAAAAAACCTACAAATAGGATGGCAATTCATGTCGGGTTCGGGTTGACGAGTTAGCGGGTTCATATATCTCAACCCTAATCCGACCTGTTTAGTTAATAGTGTCGAGAAGTTCAACCCTAACCTGAACACGTTTATAAACGGGTTTGTCAAGCCGACCCACTTAATAGTTGAACCGAAATTTAAATGTACACAATATAGTTTAAAAGTTGATTGTTAGAAAACCCAACGCGGTATATATAGGCAAAAACATAAAAATTTATAAAGTCGATGTAGTTAGGCTATTTTTGATAATTGTACAAAATATATAACGTTTAATAATTAAGTTTTTTTAACTATATTTTTAAACATGTTTAATAATTAAGTTTTTTTTAACTATATTTTTAAACGGGCTGGCGGGTTGATATTGAGTTGAGAATTTCAAGCCACACCTAACATGTTTATTAAACAGATTAGTTGTGTCGACCCATTTATAACTCAAACCTATTTAGCCTCAATTCTAACATGTTTATTTTTATGTCGGTCTCGGATCATATTTTGTGTCGGGTCACAAATTGCTACCCTAGCAAATACTGTCGAAACATGTGGCACACATATAACAAAATTATCATGCGCATAGTTTTTCAAGTTCCATCACGTAAATGTCCACATATTATTATACCGAAATGGGAAAAATATATTTAAAACTTGACCACTTATATATAAACGATTTAGAGCAAACTACATAATATGCGAGCGTGGCTTGTTAATTTTCACATTAAACATTTTTTTCAAAAACTTTTGGCAATTATCATCCATCCATAACTTACACCTCTAGAGACGAACAATGTAATTTTTAATCCCAAACACCATCTCGATAAAGTTACTCCCAAACGCCCCCGTTCATGTGAAACATTAGCTTACTGTAGCAAGTAGGCATAATCTACATACATTTACATAATATTCAAAAACAAACTTCCACACAATGATGTGGTATTAAACTTGTCATTATTTACTTTTTTCCTTTACCAACTTTTGATTTTAACAAATCATTTTGTTAAACCTCATTTAGTGAAAATCGTTTTGTAGAGTTTACTATTTCTCATAAGATAATGATAAGTTTAATGATATTATATACCGTATAAAAAGCTGCACCTCTTACTCATTGAGTATTCTATTTGTAAAAATGATAATCAGAACACTAACACGAGCAATTACACCCAGCCAACCACCCCTTTGGTGTATTTTATTATCAAAAGATTCAAGAAGATAAGTCCCAGAAATAGGTTCTTACCAAACAATACAAAAGATAATGTGTAATCTCCTTTAGAAGGACACCACACTAAAAACCTCACTTACATAATACACTCAATCACTCAGACTAGAATGTAAGCGTGTCTAACTAGTGATGTAAGCGTGTCTCGAATCGGTCTTCTTCACTGAAAGTGGATCAATTCAAAAAATGCTTACTCCTCCCGCATGTGCAAATTTATTAAATACACATGAGCACATGTGAAGGGGGATCCTTTCAAATGAAAACACAAAACTCTCAAAGTGTTACAACAAAATGTTTGATAATCACAAACACTTTGAGAGATTTTCAATAAAAGGTTTCATGGCAATTATAGGATAGTCATGGTGTTATAAGGTGACTAAGATAGGAAAAACCGTCCTATGATCCGCCAGAGCCGGAGGGATCTACCCAAGGACATCACCAATAGTTAGAATTAGAAGTCCTTAGGTATGATATGAAAAAAATGAGAAAAGAATGAAAGGAGAAAGAAGGGGTTGAAGAATTAAAAAGAAAAGCAAAGAAAAGGGTGAAAAGAAATAGCCCTCCATATGTTCAACCTTAGGGCAGACACCGGGTTCAATTCATATGCTACTGGTTGTTGCTAAGGCGACACCGGTATTGAAGATAAAGACGTCATGGACCCAGTGACGCACTGCACTTAACCTTCTAAGCCACTCAAGTTCTCTTAAAAGAGCTTGTTTCATTCTCACGGGGAACCGGTCTAATCTATCAACTTGTCTCTTAGAGATAGTTGATATTGAAGCAGGAGCCCCTCCCTAGTCTCCGCATAGGAAACCTAAGTGTGCACTTATCGAGTCTAGAGCCATGAGATACATCAAAGATCTCTTAGGAACACTTAGTATTAATACAACTGGTATTCTACATCAATGGACATCAGCTGTAAATTATCGAGTCCTTCGCAGGTCTTAGCAATCTGCCGAGAACGTTTATGAGAGAATTTACAAATGTATTTCTCAATGATTGAACGGAAATTCCTGCCAGGGTCAACATCAAACAGCCCTGACAGCAGGTCACTTTGGTAACCCCTCACGGGTTACGCTTAGTGTTCGCGGTGGTTGTGACAACTAGCAAATTGGGGAGCTATTTAAAAACCCGCATTACTTTAAGTTTAAATGATTTTTGGAATATTTGAAATTTTATTCGCGAGAAGTTGTAAACTTTGAACCGTGGGTTTGAATTACGTGGTTTCTATGGAATTTAAATTTGAATTATCGTTTTGATTTGGAATTTATGTTGAGATTTATTGATTTAAATGTTCGTGGCACTACGTTGACTCCAGCACTAGGAATAACCTAACAAATTTAAATATTTTGAAATTACGATTTGGTTTATATATTATGGAACGTACTGTGGAGTTTTAAAGATTTTTGGGAACGAGCTCGGTTTGAGAATGTCGGAATACTTTGAAAAGTTTACGGGATTGGTCCATGTGTTTCAATACCTAGTCACCACCCTTTACACTATTATTATTATTATTATTATTATTATTATTATTATTATTATTATTATTATTATTATTATTATTATTATTGTTTTGAAAAAAAAATAATAAAAAGAGTATACTACAAATTGGTCCTTGTGATGCCTGGATAACACAAACACACCACACACCTTCACCTCCATCTTTCATCTCTCTCTCACCTAAACCTAAACCTAGCCGCCGACCATCATAACCGGCTGCCGCCGGCCACCATCTCACATGACCACCACCATCTTAAACCTCTCATCAAGATCTTTCTTTTGGTGTATATCACGCGCCACACAAACACCCCTAGATCCTCGTTCTCATCACCACCGCCACCTAAAACACCACCACCACCATTAACACTTTTGGGTTTTTTAAGATTTTGAGCTTGGAGTTGTTTTGAAGGTAGGTATTCACATTTTTGCACCAAGGGTGCCACGATTTGGGTTCAAATCCGTGTATACACGGATTATTTTTGTTGGGTTTCGAAAAGTTATGATGGGAAATGTTATTTTAATAATAATATTAAGTTTGGTATCCGGGTTTGAGGTGTTTCTCATGGGGGTCGAGTGAACCGTGAGCCTTGGCTCACGGCATGGTTTTGGGTTCGAGCCATGTGGCTCTAGTTGTTGGGTTTTGACCTTGGGAAGCTTGTAACTAGGGTTTGGATTATTGGATCTTGGAATTGGTTGGATTTGATGACCTTTTGTTGTTGTTGTTGCTCTTGTGTGCCTCGACCCAAGAGGGTCCATTTGGGCAGTTTTTGTGTGCTCGGATGAGCTTGTGCCGAGACCAATTTGGTCATGGGTTCGAGTCTTTGTGACTCGTGGTCTAGCCGAGACCCAAGTGGGTCTCTCGGCACGGGTTTGGCTTGGTAAACCAACCCAGATTACGTGTATTTTGACGACTACTTGTTGTGTCTCTTTTATTGATATTATTGTTGTTATTATTGTTGTGTGGTATCTTGATTTCGGCCGAATGCATTTGGATGGGTCGAGACCCTTTGTGGTCTCGACAATGGTTCACTTGTGGATATTGTGGAGTTGTTGTCGAAGAGTATTTGGGAACCGATTGTGAGACGGTTAACTAGTATGACGGAGATAGGTTAGTCGGGTGCCGTAGTCGGACCCTATTGTTGTAGCTTGTGAAATGGGATGATTGACGGAGATGGATTTATTGTGATTGAGATTGGATTATATTACATTGGACACTTTTGGTCGTACGAGTCGAAGTCACGTTGACTTTCTAGTCAACGATTGATTTCGAAAAAACGCCTTAGCACTTGGATTTGGACAATGAGCCGAGAGTGATGAATCGGACATGTGACTCATTTTATATAACTCTACTTTAAAATATAATCAAACTTAATATTAACAACTCGTAATAATTATATTAATAATATAATCATTTATATAAATATATAAATGTGTAAACGTATATATATTTATACAAGTGCGTATATTAAAAATAAAATGATTACGGTGTAAGAAAATAATAATGTGATGATAAATATTATACTATGAAAGTAGTATAATAAATGTCGGGAACGTTATTATAAACAAACAATTATAAATAACGATATAATTATAATGTTGGATTTTATACGAAATGAAATGCTTTTGGGGAGATAAAAAGGGAAACTAACGAGTTATACGAGGTCGAGGTCACTTGAGTTCAAGTGGGCCATATTATTCATTTTATGACTTTTGTGCTTGTCACGTATATATGACGTTAATACATCCATTTTCTATAACTACGTAATTTATTTGATCGACGGATTAAATAGGACCTATTTGGTTATATAAAATGAGTATATTAATGTGTATTGTATCCTACGACGCCCATAGGTTGTGGTATGTGTACGGGATTTATGAGTTACTAAATATCTCGTGAGGTTTATCAAATTGACGAATTTGGTAAGTTTGATGATATATTTAGGGAACTTATTAAATTTAGATACTTACCATATAGTATCCTACGTGCTATGTGACTTAGGTTTTGGGTATGATCTTGGAATAGTATATTAGGTAAATAAGTTGTGGAAGGATACCAAGTCGACGGATTTGATAAACTTCGATGATTTATTTAAATGATATATTGGACTAATATTTGACCCGTAGATTGTTACTGTTATTTCTTTTGTTGTGATTTCTTGGT
The DNA here is from genome assembly GCA_030686995.1 of Artemisia argyi. Taxonomy (NCBI): domain Eukaryota; kingdom Viridiplantae; phylum Streptophyta; class Magnoliopsida; order Asterales; family Asteraceae; genus Artemisia; species Artemisia argyi. The sequence goes on along the minus strand of CM060676.1, from coordinate 66,992,253 downwards.
TTGAGTTGTGTCGACCCTCCACCCGCATGGATACCAAACTCCAAACTAATACGAGAAATGGATTTTTGGAAAGTGAAAAGGAATACGGTCGGGATTGGGAATATTTGATTTTGACGAAATTATTCTGAAAAGAGTTTACATTGTTAGGAAGTACCGAGTCCGTAGTTGCCGTCTTTTGAGTTGTGATACATCTTACTTCTACCGATTCTTTGTGCTGATATCTGGACTTGAGGTGATTCATAGCCCCACTTTTACTCTTGAACTTTGTTTTCAATACTTGAGGTGAGAAACGTGCAAATTGTTTTATGTGGACTTTTATCGCTTTTATTTAAAACTTGCTATGCTTATAGAACTATGTAGGCTATATCAACCTTAGTCACACAGCGAATTTGGTTATCGCGTGGGGACTAGATATGGTTAGATAATATTGGAAGTTATATCAACCTTAGTCACACAGCGAATCTGGTTATCGTGTGGGGACTAGATATGGTTAGATAATATGAATGGTTATTATTTGAGATTATGTTATTGGACTATAGTGTGCACCTATAGGATTTGCTTAGTGGATTGAGGCCTAGTCTAGCTAGCAAGCGTTTTGCGTATATGTCCACTTGATTGAATTATGAATATAAACCTATGATCTCACCAGCGAAAGCTGACTTTTAGCGCGTTTTCTCAGGTAATTAAGTAATGATTTTGGATGCTTGGATTGGAGGCTTGGCTTGGCATTGCGGTTTAAGGATCTATTTTCTCAAACTCTGATATGTATTTGTGGACCTACATTTATTTCTTTTGGGCCTTACTTTGGATAATTTGGGATGAATGTAAACTTTAAAAACCCCGTTTGGTTGTGTTTTACTTATGTTTACTTTATCTCGTTCTTTTATAACTTGTGATGGATACCAATCCCCGTAGCACCCCGAAATCTTGTTGAGTCTTCCGCTGTACCAAATTTTGGGGGTGTTACAAATTGGTATCAGAGCCAAGGTTATAGAGAACTAGGTAATAAACACCTAAACTATAACCGATTTTTATAGAAAACGATCCTCGACCAATGCCCGCCAGCCCGCCAAGCCAAAGCATCTTCGATTATATTGAGGTATTATGAGATAATGATTAGATATGAGATTTTGAGAGGATTTGAGAATCTTGGATATATTGATTATGCGATATGATGGCGTTTTGGGGAATTGTATGGCTTAATTGTTTTATAAATGTTTTAGTAATGCGGTATTTGAAAATCTTTCTTGGAATTATATGATTGGGATCTTATGATGATTTTGATACGGTATTTTGAGTTTGCGGTTTAGTTGTTTTGAAACACTTACACCTACCCTACGCCGTTGTCACAGACTATGGCCTTCTGTATGTTCGATGTTACTGAGGATCTTCTTGCTGACCCTTTCCGCCCAGCACAGATCACCATGGCTCCTGATGATCCTTACAGGATTGCCATGCATCCAGCTACTTCATCACCGACAGCAGTTACTTCTGCACCACCTGCTACATCTACTTCTCAGGGACCCTCATCTTCTTTAGGGCTCCCTGGTACTTCGAGACAGCTTACACCTCATTAGGCTTTGGCTCGTGTGGCTCCACGTTTTGCCCACCGAGCTACGACACGCATGTCTGTGCGCCCTTCGTCACCACCCATGCATTTTGATGCTCACGCTCTTCTGTCAGATGCACTACCCGCATCATTCCGTCATCATCCTAGATCACCTACCCTATCACCACATGGTTTACCTGTTCAGTGACGACGATTGATGGCGTACTCCTCAAATGAAGAGGAGGAGGAGTACGAGGGTGAGGAGGAGGCTGAGCAGGGGGATGATGACCCACAGGAGGGTGAGGAGGAGGACGATCCTCAAGAGGAGGAGATACCTGATGATGATGGTTTGCCAGCACATCCAGCTCATGCTGAGGAGCCCGATTCTCCGATACATCCTTTGGAGCCGGTTTCACCTGATCATCCGTTTTTGTTTGATTCACCACCTGGTAGTCCCGTGGCGTCGGACGTGCCATCTAAGATATCTGCTGAGCCTGCAGATCTGGGTGAGACTAGTAGGATTTGGTCTCGGCTTACCACACAGGGCGAAATGATCTTGCAGATGGCAGATCGGCTTGAGATGGTTATTGGTGAAGTTTATTGTTGGGTTGAGAGTTGATTTGACTACTGTCGTGGGCAGGACGACAACGATTAGGAGGGGTATGATGGAGATACATGAGCAGATAGAGAGTCTGCAGAGAGGTTCCTGACGGCTCGCGAGGCAGATCGCAAGCTGTGGCAAAGGAACGTCGGGCTGGAGAAAGAGGTCGCGGACCTCAAAAGGGACAGAGATACACATAGTGTTGAGCTGGGATCGTTATTGAGGGATTTGGATGTTTTGAGATCGGAGTTGAGGAGTCTACGCCAGCATCATGGCTAGATCGATTTGGATTTGTGTTGTTGTTGTGTTGCTCCCTAAGCCTGGGGGTATTTAATAAGGAGAGCTGGTTATTCTATCTCTTATGTCATGTTATTCGGATTGTATGTTCGTCTCGTATGAAACGATTAGTATTTATTATGTCTTTTGGTATTTTGGAACGACGTATCGATCGCTACTTGTATGAATGATGGTGATTTCGTATGGCATTCTATGGTTTTCGGCGTACATGGAGAATTGTGTTACTTTTTGCGCGGTTGATATCGTGTTAGTATTATGTTGGTATTTCTACTTTTACTTATTGGATTCTTGTTGGACATTATGGTACGTGTTATTGGGGACTCATGAACCTTGTATTATGACTTCGATCAATGGCGCCTCGACGAAACCCACCTAGGCGTACCCGAAGAGGGCCTGCTATGGTCAACGTTGGTCGACGCAGGCAGTGCACTAACCAGAATGTTGACAACCAAGACACCAACGCTCACACTGGTGAAAACCAAAACGTTGACCCATTGAGTTCTGTGGTACTGAAGGAGTAGTCCACTTGGTCAGATGGATAGAGAAAACTGAGTCAGTGTTCAATGTCAGCAATTGTGTGGAGAATGCAAAGGTAAAGTTTGCTTCTTTTACTTTTAAGGACGAAGCATTAACTTGGTGGAACAATTACCAAAATTTGGTTGGGAGTGAAGTGGCCTATGCCATGACTTGGGAGCAATTTAAGTCTTTGTTGATTCAGACTTACTGCCCAAGGAATGAGGTTAATAAGTTGGAGATTGAGTTTTGGAATCACAAAGTGAAGGGTACCGATATTGTGACTTACAATCGTCGTTACCAGGAGTTAGCCTTGCTTTGTCCAGATATGGTTAAGACTGAGACTCAAAAGATTGAGCGGTATACCGATGGGTTGCCTGTGGCTACAAGGAACGATATGATTGCTGCTAGGCCTGCAAATGTTCATGAGGCTATCACGACTGCTCAACAACTGATGGACTCGTTGGTATTGGAAGAAGCTGAGAAGGATAAGAATGGAAAGAGGAAGAGAGACCATCACTCTAAGGGTAATGATCGTCGAAACAAGCGACAAGCCGTTGCCAAGGTTTATGCTATTGGGGATGGAGATAAGAAGAGCCATAATGGTGATGCACCCAAGTGTGGTCGTTGCTACAAGAATCATTCTGGACGATGTACTGTGATGTGCCAGAATTGCTCAAGGAGAGGACACATAGTGTTAGAAATGAAGCTGAGCGATATTTACGTGAATTGGAGTAGACAACTAGAATGCATAAAGTGCAGGGACTACTAATGTAATATTGTAAAAGTTGTCTTATGTAAGGCCTATAAATACCCCTCAAGGCTTCACTTGAGGGGTGTGGGTGTGCAACATAATTTATAATAATAAAAACATCTTTGTTTCACCTCACCTTCTCTCTACTTTCTCTCTCTAGAATAATGGCATATTTTGATCAACCTCGTCCTCCAGAAGGTGATTCTTGGGTTCTACAATTGGCATCAGAGATAACCGGGGGCGAATCGTGGTGTATTGTGGTGAAAAATCGTGTTTTTGGGTGAAAAAAAGGCGGATCTGGTACTGTTCATCGCCTAAATATCGAGTTTGGGTGTTTCTATCGAGTTTGGAACTTGTCTTACTGAGTTTGGATCCTAGCGAGTTAGAGTATTCTATCGAGTTAGGGTGTTTCTGTCGAGTTAGGATAATAAGTCTTATCGAGTTAGGATATTTAAGACTTACCGAGTTTGGACTCAAGTTTGGCGAGTTAGCCTTTTACCTTATCGTTCATCGAGTAAGGTTATTTGTGGCTTATACCTAGACGAAACTCTGCCAAATTTTTTTCTGAGCTTATCGAGTTACAAAAGATCTTATCGAGTTATACTCATCTTATCGAGTTTCAAGATCTTACCGAGTTTGAAATGATTACCGAGTTTGAGATGGTTACCGAGTTAGGGAGTAAGGAGCATTATCGAGTTAGAGGCATTATCGAGTTAGGGTTTATCGAGTTATGAGGTTTTATCGAGTAAGCAAAGGTTACCGAGTTAGGATGATGTTATCGAGTTAGCAAAAAAAAAGAGTTTTTTGGCGGGAAAATTTGAGTAAAATTTATTTTTGAGAAGAGACTAAACGTTCAATTTTTACGCGAAATTCAAATTTTGGTATAACGTTGAAAATTTTGGCCCGAAATTCAAATTTTTTGGCCAAAATTCAAATTTTTTCGGTGAAAAAATGTGGAGAAGCTTGCTTATGTTAGCTTGGTCTTTCTCTCCAAATGCACTTAGTGTTTATAGGGATGCATTTGAGATTGTGTACAACACATGGAGGTGATCCAACGATCGTGGATGATCAAATGGTTATGGATGAACTACGTGATGATCATCCTATGTAGGAGACAAGAATGACACGTGTTGCATCATAATTTCTCATGCAACATTTGTTGGGGTTTGAGCCTTATGCACTGGTTATAGAAGTATGGGCTTTAGCCAGTCGGGCTAAAACTCCATATGTTATCAAGTCCCCCATGCCATTGTTATATTATATTCATATGATATGGCAATGCACTATGTTGTCCCTGAGACGCGTTTTTCCTTAATTTTGACAAGACGATTTTCCAAGGCTCCAAGTGTATTTAATATTCGCTCAGCCACGAAATATGAGTAACGAGGTAAATAACTTCGAGAAGTTATTGCTTGGAGAATATTTTTCCCTAAGTCTGCAAGTTATCTAATGTGTATCAGGCTTGAGAATTTGGCTCGACTGCATTTCAAGCTGACATCCTTCTCTCATTATTACTTAAAATTGTCATGATTTAAATTTTGAATATACACTTGATATGGTGTGTCAGTTTTCAATGAGATAACTTTTTCTTATCTCTTTGTTTTCTCTACGTGCCTGTGGCTTGCATGTGTAAAAATAGAGGAAGACAAGATTGCTTTCACATGTTTGTCACGTAAGCATGTAAATTAGACATAATAAATGAAAAACTTGGACTCAACATGAAATGTGTGTTTTCTAACTGTATCCGAAACTTTTTAAAAAATTGAACAATAAATGAAAAGAGTTAATTGGGACACTCATATTTATGATTGAAAGACTCAATTATACAAGCAGTTAAAACATATTATAAGCACTATAAGTAATGCATAAACGGTGTCGTTTGTTTTTTCAGAGCTTTTACCTCTTCATCTGCAAACCATGTCTGCAGAAGAAGAGGTGCACATAAGCTCTTCTGTTAAAACATATTATAAGCACTTACTTATATAAGCACTATAAGTAATGCATAAACAGTGTCGTTTGTTTTTACAGAGCTTTTACTTCTTCATCTTCAAACCATGTCTGCAGAAGAAGAGGTGCACATAAGCTCTTCATCTACAAGAAGAAGACCGTTTGTTTTTGTGCTATTGAAGTACCTTTTTTTTCCTTTTCTTTTTGTTTTCACTAGTTTTTTTTACGTTTTCGTCCGTTTTTTACGTTTTGGTTCGTTTTAATGTTTTTTACGTTTTCGACCGTTATTTAACGTTTTTGTCTGTTTTTTTACGATTTCGTCTGTTTTTTACGTTTTTGTCTGTTTTTTTTTATGTTTTCTTTCGGTTTTTTTTTTACGTTTTGGTCTTTATTTTTTTTATTATTATTAATTTTTTTTTACGTTTTTGTCTTTTTTTCTCTTTTCTACCGTTTTTTTACGTTTTTGTCTGTTTTTTATGTTTCCATCTTTTTTTTTTACGTTTTCATCCATTTTTTACGTTTTCCTATGTTTTTTAACGTTTTCGTCCATTTTTTACGTTTTGGTACATTTTCGACGTTTTCGACCGTTTTTTATGTTTGTCATTTTATAAGTTTTCGCCTACTTTTTTATATTTTCCTCTGTTTTTTACTTTGTCGACCACTTTTTTACGTTTCCGTCCGTTTTTATACGTTTTCGTCTATTTTTTTTTACGTATTCATCCATTTTGTTTTTTTTTGCGTTTTTTAGGTTTTCGACCTTTTTTACATTTATGTCAGTTTTTTTAGGTTTTCATCTGTTTTTTTTACATTTTCGTCTGTTTTTTACGTTTTGACCTTTTTTACATTTTCGTTCATTTTTTTTACGTTTTCGTCTATTTTTTTTACGTTTTTGTCTGTTTTTTCTTTACGTTTACGTAAGAAAATGGACTAAAAGAATGAAAACTTAAAAAAAGACGAAAACATAAAAAAGGACCAAAACGTACAAAAAAGGGCAAAAACGTAAAAAAAAAAGACGAAAACGTAAAAAAAACAGACAAAAACATTAAAAAACGGTCAAATACGTAAAAAAACAGACGAAAACGTAAAAAAATGGGCGAAAATATAGAAAACGGATAAAAGTATAAAATAACGGACGGAAACGTAAAAAATAAATTGTTGAAACCTTAAAAAGGGGCAAAAACGTAAAAAAAAAAGAGACGAAAACGTAAAAAACGGTCGATTACGTAAAAAACGGGCGAGAACGTAAAAAAATAGGCGAAACGAAAAAAAACGGTCGAAAACGTTAAAAAACGGGCGAAAACATAAAAAACCGAATGTAAACGGGCGAGAACGTAAAAAAAGGGCGAAAACATAAAAAAACGGGCGATAACGTAAAAAAAGGGCGAAAACATAAAAAAAGGGAGAAAATGTAAAAAAAAAACGGGCGAAAACAGGAGAAAACATAAAAACGGGCGAAAACGTAAAAGAAAAAACGGGCGAAAACGTAAAAAAATGGACGAAAATGTAAAAAACGGACGGAAACGTAAAAATACGGTCGAAAACGTAAAAAACGGTCGAAAACATAAAAGTACGGTCGAAAACGTAAAAAACGGTTAAAAACATGAAAAAACAGAAGACAACATATATAAGAGAAAAGTTCATTTAGAGACTAAGTTTTTGTTACATACTGAGGGACAAATCCTCACCATCCATGTAGTTTAATCTAATGGTGGGGATTAACCTAAGATTAAATATAGAAACCTAATTCCATGTCTTTTTTTTCCCTCTTTCTTTGTCCTTTTTTTTTTTTTTTTTTTTTTTTTTTTTTTTTTTTTTTAATTTCTTTTCTTATTTCTTTTTTTTTGCCTTTTTTTTTTTTTTTTTTTTTTTTTTTTCCAATTAACGTTATTTTTTCCTTTTTTCTTTTTCTTTTTTTTGATTTTTTTTTACTTTTATTTTTTTTTATTTTTAAATCAAGCTTTTCTTTTTTAAATAAATTCACGTTTTTTTCACATTATTATGTTTTCGTCCGTTTTTTTTGTTTTCACATGTTTATATATGTTTTCAGACGTTTTTGTCCGTTTTCAAACATTTTTGTCCGTTTTCATACGTTTTCGTCCGTTATTATACGTTTTCGTCTTTTTATTACGTTTTCGTCTATTTTCAGACGTTTTATCCATTTTCAGCAGTTTTTATACGTTTTCAGACGTTTTTGCCCATTTTCATACATTTTCATCAGTTTTTACACGTTTTCGTCCGTTTTCAGACGTTTTCGTCAATTTTTATTCATTTTTGTAATCTACGTCAATTTCAATTTCAATAGAAATAATTATAATCTACGTCAATTTCAATTCCTATTCCATTAACAGTATACTGTTATTTCCCTAGAAATTTCTGACTCATCATATATATATATATATATATATATATATATATATATATATATATATATATATATATACATAAAATAAATAAATAAATAAATGAATAAAAGTTCTTACTTTATTCTTAAAAGAAATTACGTATTATATCATAATAACAAAACGTTGAACACCATCTAAAACAATTTAAGAAAAACATAAATACCACTGTGACTGAGCCAAACATCACATCATTTAGTCCTCAATTATACATAGCCTGATCAACTATGTCTAATCTAGGAAGAATCATGTCATGATGGAACAATCATAAATTCTAAATAACAATCTTCATTTAAAAGCAACAAATATAGATAAATATTACAAACTACCATAAAAACCTATCTTATTTCTTCGTCATTAGGACGAGAAGCCAACAAAAGTACAAATAGGAAAACCCTAATAATTCACAAAGACTACTAGGAAACTCAATAGCTAAAAATTTATCCAAATCCATGGAAATTAATAAATAAACAAATAATTAGCATCGGAAGTGCTAACGTCACAATAATTACAATATAAACCATAGAATCTTCAATAGGTTGATCCGCTATGACAACAAAAACCCCCACCAACAAAACCATAGCAAAAGCCACCACAGGATGAATCACCTTAATTATGCTGAAAGACAAATATAAACAAATCATTAAAAACTATAGCAAGACTGGTTTTTAAACATAAGGACAAATAAGTCTTATTTCACATTTATTGAGGATTACATAGAAACACGACAAGGAATTAATTTAAAACAACCATAGCTTAAGATTATTACCCCCATATCTTGTCCACGGTAATGGCTAGAACCGTGAGGGGTACGACAAACAACAAGATCGCAACCAAGAACCCAAAGTCTTCGTCTGGAACATACGCTAAGTAGACAGCGGCAAGGACGACATACACAATCGCTAGTATAGTAATTAGGCTCGGCATTTTTTTTTCGGAAGTATTTTAAGAATAGGAAATGAGAAATGATAGGAAAATGGTTGGTGGAAATGGAAATTTGAAAGGAGTATATGTAGGAAGAAAACTAGCCGTTAGACACTATTCACGACCGTTGGGTACGGTACACCTAGCCGTTATTTTACTATTCAAAACCATTACCTTCAATATTCACAACCCTTAAATACATCAGTTACTAGATCATGTCTAGCACAAATAAGTCTAAATAAACCACGTCTCCTAAATCTTAATAATAAAAATCTCTCGACAACCCTCTGATCGAAATTTTCCTAATAAAGAAATTTCGTTAAACTTGAATTCCGGGACGGAATTCAGAATGAGGGGTAGGTACTGTAATCCCCCGTAAATTTCCCTATGAATATTAAAAGTAAAACAAAGACTAATTTATCATTACGTAAATTATTAACGTTTTTACCAATAACAATTTTTTTTATATATTTTATTATCAAATATGTTATGTTACTTGAATTCACTACGATATTCATGATTCTTTTTGCTTGGAACGATGCTCACACATGTACCACTATAGTCTAAAATCGCGAGAATATTAAAAATTTCTTTTATTCGTTACGAACCTGCATTTTCCGACATTTTTCAAAAATTACTATTCATCGGTTACTATTCACAAAACACTATTCATCATTTCACTATTCATCGTTTTTGGAGTCGGTTAGTGATATTGAGATGTTTTTCAAAAGTTTTACTATTCACGAAACACTATTCACGAAACACTATTCACTCTCGGACTCACGTAAACATTTCACTAAATCTTAACTAAACTTTTGAAATTATAATTAACTTTCCTAATCAAATTTATTTTTACTAAACCTAATTACACTAACCGGACCCTTAATTATTTCCTTAGCCCAATAACTATTTTGGCCTGTTACTATTCACGGCCCACCCAAATTAAAGCCCAAACTTCTTATAATTATTTCGGTAACACACGACTAAACCAAGCCAAGAACGAGTCTCGTACACCCAAATCTTACACACGACACACACTTATTTTTACACATACTCATTACTCCCCTAGCCAACATTTAGGGTGTCGACTTTTAGTTCCCCACGTCAAGTCTAGCTACGTTTATACAAGGCAAAGCATTGTGTCCAAAAACTATTTCATGAAATTTCAACTAATCCAAAACTCAACCATTTTGAACCACGTTTGTTTCTATAAGGTCCTAAAATCATTTCTAAACACAAACTAATGTTTAAACGTTGCAAAACTATTAAATCTCACAAATCCTAACCGATTTGCAAATCGTGTAACAAATAAAAAGGGTGTCGACATGTATTTTGAAAACAAACAAGTACCTCCTCTTTTCATGCACACTCATATACATATTTTATGCATCTAGGAAAGTACTACACCAATATTTAAATCCATTCCACTAGTACGATTCATTTTATATTGGAGCAACCACACGTTTCTTTTGAAATGGAGTATGTCGATGGCTAGAAAACAAAGAGAAATGTTGCTTCTACTCTTTCTCATGACTTTTGAATAACAAGCAACAATCACATCACTTTAAAACTTATACACTAGTACACACTAGCAACCTTATATAAATCGCATGCATGCATGCTTGCATTTTCCATTTCCATGCAAACCGAAAATCACCAAATATTTTAAGTAGTAAACTAGGCATTGGGTCGAAGCATTTGGGTAGGAAATTCAAGGGATTCGTGTGGGTTTAGGAGAAACAAATTGTTGTTTGTGAACCTTGGTCGAGCACACATACACACTACGTACTCATCTCACTCACTTCTCGACTCTACGTCTTGTTTTACCCATCATTTTGGTGTCGTAAGTTCCTAACAAAACTCTTTTCAATATTTATACAAAACTTTCATTTGCATTATTTTCATACGCGACACGCACAAATGCACCTCATTATTCGAAAACTAAATAAACGACATATATATATTTTACGTTCGTCTATATATTTCACACCTTAACAAATAAACTATGTAGAGTTTTGAAACTAAAAAGCTACGTACAAACCATTTTTGAATACATTCCTAGCGTACCACAACAAGTAGAGAAAACTCTAAATTTTTTTAAGTCTTTTGTTTGATAAAAACTCGTCCAAGGCTAGCCCAAAACGCACGTATAACTCTAATATTTACTTAACGAGCATACCTTTTTATTTCACAAACCAAAAGACCTCATGACAAACAATCATTTTTGTGTAGAAACTTTGTAATAAAAATCACGTTTGAACCTAGTAAATAACCAAAACCAAATCGACATAGGAGCTAGACTTTGGAAATTAACTAGTATCGATTGGGCTTTAAGGCCCAATCTTTTCAAAATAAGCCGATTTAATAAGCTGAGGCAATAAGCTGATTTGCAACGTTTTTAATATCCTAGCCTTAGCCCAAAACAAAGCCCAAAACCCTCGTAGGCCCATTGGAGTTAAAAACACTAACGGGCTTAAGTTTTCGTTAAAAGCCCATAAGCTATCAAATTTACTTTTCGAACTAATAAGCTGTTAGAATAAGCTCAATAAGCTGTTTTGAAACTATTTAAGAAATAAAAACATTAAGTTTTGAAAATTTTGAATTTTGGACTAGATTTGCAAAATTTATGAAATTCGGGTCAAAAGTGTAAACTTTTCAAAGTTTCGGTATAAAATGTCATTTCGTAAATTAAAGGGTGAAAACGGATTTTTATAAACTCTAAGGTGAAAGGTGTAAGAAATATAAAGTTTTGGACGTAAAATGTAAATATATTTAATTTTGGACTAACGGCGTAACGCTAACGCCGTTAGGGTAAAAAGTGTAAATTTTTAAAAAATACAAGGGCCATATATATATAATTAATATTTTTATTTTTACTTTCCATTTTTACAATTTCACGTTGCGACGTTACGTTTATTTTCAAACTATTATTTTTATTACTATTATTATTATTAAACGTTACGTTTATTTTCAAACTATTATTACTATTACTATTTTTATTATTAAACGTTACGTTTATTTTCAAACTATTATTATTATTACTATTATCATTATTAAACGTTACGTTTATTTTCAAGCTATTATTATTATTACTATTATTATTATTAAACGTTACGTTTATTTTCAAACTATTATTATTATTATTATTATTATTAAACGTTACGTTATTTTCAAACTATTATTATTATTAAACGCTACGCTTTATTTCAAACTATCGTTATTATTTTTATTATTAAACCTTACGTTATAATTATATATATATATATATATATATATATATATATATATATATATATATATATATATATATATATATATATATATATATATATATATATATATATATAATAACTAAACTAAACGTACGATATACGATAAAATCCAAAAGTTTTACTAACGATAAATTAACAAATCATGCATTCAAAAACTACTCGCGATTAAAACATTAGGACTACCAAACACTAAAACTTGCCATATATTATCTAGGTCGTGTGTGGAGCCGTTCCCATTATTGCAAACTGAGTATCGATATTTTTATTCACTAAACCACTAAGGTGAGTTCATAGCCTCGCCTTTACTTGTTTAAATGTTTTACAAACCCTGCGAGGGGGATACATGCTAGTTTTTACAAACTGAACACAAGTATTTTCTTGGTATGCTTTACCTGATCTCGTTATTGCTTAAGTACCTTTCCTTGCTAAAAGCCCCTCATATCATGAGCCTTAGTCATCCAAGAGGTGAACGTAAATAATTGTGGATAGATCTATTAGGGATTGACCATCCCCGTTTGGGCGTTGGAGAAAACAACCAAACGCACTTTATTTGAAATCTAATAGGTTACTGGCAAGAACCTATCCCGAGGGCCCCCTGTTACTATAATCCATCATTCGTGATGAGATCTGTCTGATGAGTGTCATGAGCTTAATGCAATAACAACTGTTTTTAACTTATAATTGTATGACGGTGCAATTATCACTTATAACTTGTGTTCAATCTTTTAAACTTAAACCTATGAATATCACTCAACTTTTGTTGACTTTTAGCATGTTTATCTCAGGTCTAAATGAGCAAGGATGGGACGGAAGAGCACAAAATTCTTACAAAGGCTATAAAATTTTTATTATCATTCGAAAACCTATTTAACAAATTTTAAAACCACTGGGACCTCACTTTTAAAACTCTGATATTTACAAAACTTCGAATGATAAATGTTTTAGAAAACCCTTTTCTACTGAAAAACTATGAGCTGTGAAGTAACACCCAATCTTTATTCCGCTGCAAATATTTCAAAATTGGGGGTGTTACAAATATCACTTGTGATTTTCTGAATATCAAAAGTGATTTTCATGTTACAAAACATTAGTTGAAAATCACCTGTGATATTCAGAATATCACTTCTGATATTCTGAGTATTAAAGAATAATACTTTTGATATTCAGAAGCGTATGAAAACATCTGAATATGGTCGAAAACATTTTAAAATAGACAAAAACGTAAGAAAACGGACGAATATGTACGAAAATGTTTGAAAACGGACAAAGATGTTTAAAAATGGACGAAAACGTCAGAAATCGGACGAAAACATAAGAAAATGGACGAAAATGTATGAAAACGGACGAAAACATATGAAAACGGACAAAAACGTATAAAAATGGACGGAAACGTATAAAAGCGAACGAAAACGTATATAAACGTATGAAAATGGACAAAAAATTAATGAAAACGTATAAAACGGATGAAAATGTCTGAAAACGGACGAAAACGTATAAAAATAGACGAAAACGTAAAAAACGGACGAAAACATAAAAAAACAGACGAAAACATATGAGAACAGACAAAAACGCCTGAAAATAGACAAAAACGTAAAAAAACGGACGAAAACGTATAAAAACGGACGGAAACATACATAAATGGTCAAAATCGTATAAAAACAGACGAAAACGTATGAAAACGGACAAAAATGGACGAAAACGTATAAAAATGAACGAAAATGTCTGAAAACAGACGAAAACGTAAAAAAGGACGAAAATGTCTGAAAACGTTAAAAAATGGACGAAAACGTATGAAAACGAACAAAAACGTATATAAACATGTGAAAACAGACAAAAATAGACGAATACGTAATAAAGTGAAAAAATCGTGAAAAAAAAACCTTGATTTAAAAAAAGCCAAAAAAATAAAATAAAATAAAACAACGTGATTTGGGAAAGAAAAAACATAAAAAAAAAAACTAAACAAAAAGAAAGGAAAAAAAAACGTTAGTTGGAAAAAAGGCAACTAAAAAAAAGAAAAAAAAAATTGAAAAGAAAGAAAGAAATAAAGAAAGTGAATAATAAAAAAAGACAAAGAAAAAAGGAAAAAAAAAAGACATGGACTTATGTTTTCATATTTAATATTAGGTTAATCTCTATCATTAGATCAAATTAGATGAATGGTGAGGATTTGTCTCTCAGTATGCAACAAAAACTTAGTCCTTAAAATAACTCACCTTACATATATAAACGGATATTGAGAAAGAGATGTAAGATTTGTGAAAGAAGAGGCAAAAAGTGAAAAAAGAGGTAAGAAGTGAAAGATAATGTATGAAATTTAGAAGAGGTAAAAAGTGAAAAGAAGCACTTTGTATCTGAAAAAAAAACAAATAAAAATCTCTCCCTTCACAGGCAAAAGAAGGGAAAAAAGTAAGAAAACCGACACCTAAAGTGTCCCACCGATTAAAAGTGTGAGGCTAGAAATACCCGGCAAAACCCAAGGAACAAAAATCTAGGGCATGAGTTAACCGGACCCTTTGTAGGGAGGGTTTGTGAAAGACAGTGTTGCCGCCGCCTGTATTGTCTGCATTAAAACTTATACATTTTGACTAAAGTAGGTGGACCCCATGGTAGGGAGGGTCGGTTAACGCATCCCAAATCTAGTTAACTGAAGAAACACTTTTCATAGATTTCGCTTTTTATAGATCACTTGAGCCCCTCATCCACTTTCCGACACTTTTTATATAGATTTCGCATATTCTCTTCTTCCCCCTCACTCTCTTAAAAAAAAAGTCTCAAAAAATGGGACACAGTTCTTCAAAACCAACCGCCATTGATGAACCCTCACTGAAAACGTCGTCGTATCGTGACAGAATGAAGAACAAATTACACCTACAAACTCATCACTCCAAACTCAAAACTCACGATGATTTCGCCGGTATCGCTTTACTAACCCTGATTTCCGTAAGTTTTATTTTATATAACTAACTACTACTTTTAACTTGTTGTACATTTTTCACTTATCTATATCTATACTACTATATAATGTATTTGGGACTATTCTATAATTAGAAAGGCTTAAAAATTCAGACTTTTACTTACTAATTATAGAAACAACTACCCCTAACAACCACCCCAACAATTTATAACCACCTCAACAACCACCCCAACAACCACTTTCCACCACCCCACCTCCCTCCTCTTCACCGCAACAATCCGCCCCGCATAGCGCGGGCACCTTTCTAGTTTTATTAATATATTTATTGTTGGTGGTTTAATTTTTTAGGCGGAAATGAAGTTTAAAGATAAGTGGCTTGCGTGTGTTTCGTTAGGCGAACAAACGTTCCGCACAAATACTTCTGTCCAGTTAAGTCTATCATACTTTACATTATTGTGTAATGTGAATTGTTTGACCTAGAAATAAATAAAGGATTTAATTTGTTATGAATTACTTACATGGCGGTAAGAAAGTGGTCGAGACGAATTGTATGTGAAGTGAGATTACATTGTGCCACTTTGCAACCAAAACATTGACTCCTAAATTGGAAATATATCATCGGGTTACTACATTTTTCAGTTTCTCCGGTCTCCAACTGTTTTGCAAAAGTAACTCCGTTTAATGTGTAACCAGTCGCATTTTATTGAATATCCGTAAAATTATAGTTTAAAATAGGGTGTTAAGTTGTGGAGAGTGGGGACTATGCGTGACCGCAGTGCCTTGGTTGGGTCCCGCTTCCAACAAAGTGGGCGAGTGTCAAGGGGGAGCGTACCATCACTTGCCCACCGCTTTACCGGACAAATTTTTTTACTACAAATTTGGGTATTCATTTCCTCCTATATTTACTAAACCGTTGCTCAAGTTGCTAAACATTTGAGTATTTTTCGACTATGGGGATTTAAAGTACACATGGTTTGAGTTCTTACGTTTCAGTAGGACATCTCTTTGTATAGTCTTTGTATGTTTGTCAATTAAATGTTAAAAGTATTTTTTCCGCCATCATACCTATGCGCTTTTAACATGTGCCACTTTTGGATATTGTGCAGGACCGACAAGCCTGTATGGAATGCAGTGAGTGATTCTCTATTTATGTTTTTTTGAGTTTCTTTGGCTTTGTATGTTTCTTTTTACAATCCATAAGTAATCATTTAAGAACCTTTGTAGGGTGATTAGTAATGTGGGTCACCCTAGCAACATTGTCATATATTTTTTTTCAAAAGTATTTCCTCATTTACTATATGGAATTTTGTCTATATTATAAATTCTTTGAAAAGTTGAATTAGACGAATTCTAATGTGCAAATGCATCTTAGAGCTCAAAATTTGTAATAACCATAAGTTACTCACATCTGTGTAACTAGGGGTGGCAATTTCTGACCGACACAAAACCTGACCTGAAACTCAAAATTTAATAGGTTCGGGTTTAGTCTAAATAGATTTCGGGTCGGGTTTGGGTCGACCCATCTAACCCATTTATTAAACCGCTCAAGTTTGGGTTGGGAATAAATTAAGCGGGTCGACCCGCCAACCCGTTTAAGATTTTGTTTTTCTTAAATTAAAAATTATTTATATTTTATTATACGGGTAAATGGGTTAAACGGGCTGACCCGCAAACCCGTTTAACCTGTTTAACTCGTGTAATGTCCCAACTTTTGTATATAAAAGTATAAAACGGGTTAAATGAATCAACCCGAAACCTATTTAACCCGCCAACCCAAGTATATATACGGGTTAAATGGGTCAGGTTCGGGTTATGTGTAAACAGGTTACGGTTGACATAGCTGACCCGATGATTTAAATGGGTGTTTGGGTTCGGGTTTTCTGACCCGCCAACCTGAACCCGACCCAAATTGCCACCCCAGGTAACTAATACTTAATCCCAATACGTGTTTTTCTTAATAATATTTTGATTCATTCTACTTTGTATGCTTTAAGCTTTAACATCAACATGTTTTGCATACTTAATCAGAGTTGCAATCAAGATCTTCCCACATATCAGTAAACTCTATGAATAGTTGTTCAGTAGAAGCTTCTATGCTTTGACTTTAGTTCTCTTTTTTTGAATACTTAAAATTATGAGAATTATAGTATCCCCACATAAGAGTAAAATGATGTGTGCTATGAACACACTGGCTAAGAAATAGGCCACAGTTGTACACGCTTACATCATATTAACTGTACTTATGCAGGAGAAGAAGTTTATTTTGGAGAAGAATGGGGCGCACATCGCTAAGTTGTCTGTTTTTGAGGTTTGTATAATAACTGAACTTGAATATTGTATTACAACCATGCTGTGTAGATTATATTCCTTTTTCCATTTTAAATATATCTAAATGCTTATCTACGTGAGCTATTTCTCTAAAATGATTTGATGTTATTGCTTTTCTTTTGTGAATTATGATGCAGACCAATAGAATGTCAAAGAACACCCTCATTGGGTATTGTGAGATTGATCTTTTCGACTCTCTTTGTCGAGTAAGTTTATTTCCTAGGACCTTCTTTGCTGTACCTACTATACATCTGCATTGCTGCATGGAGTTACATTATTCAGAAAATTTATTTTGTTAATTTTTTTTTTTTTTTTTTTTTTTTTTTTTGGGTCTTGATACAGGATTCAGATTCTGATATTGAGGTGTTAGAGTTATTAGATCCATCATCATCTGATGTAGTGGTTGGCAAAATATCTATATCTTGTTCTGTCCAGGTGACCTGCAATAAATCTCATTTTTAATTCAATATGTTGTTGCTTACATGCAACCTGATTTATCTTTTAATATTTATCTTATCCATTTGTAGGATCCGATTGAAATAGAAAAAAGTTTTGCAAGGCGGATCTTGTCGATAGTGGTATGTCTGGAACCATCTTTTATCCTTTAACATTAAGCAGAGATAGTTGAATGTTATATGGGCAGGACTATCACATAGACGTTAATCATTTATGACACCATGGTCTGAAATGTGGCAAGTTTAGTCCTGCAACTTTTCTGATGCTTGTGATTTTAATATTATTCAGGATTACAATGGTGATGGAAAATTGTCATTCTCTGAGTTCTCAGAATTAGTGGATGCATTTGGTAATCAACTGGCAGCAAAAAAGGTTTGAACTAAACAATCTTTTTGCATTTTAGAATAAACTGAATACTCAGTTCTAGATTAATAAATTACACATCTTATATTAGAAAGAGGAGATCTTTAAGGCAGCTGATGTAAATGGAGATGGTGTTGTTAGCATGGACGAGTTGGCTACACTTCTTGCGGTACAACAAGAAGAGTATGTTCACGTGATATCATGCTGCTGTGTTGTAGTTTTATGTGTTGTGACTCTTCCTGTTCATGTGAAGAGGATAGCACATGATTTGACCTTTTTTTTTTTTTTTTTTTTTTTTCTCTAACTCTGAGAGGTCAATTATGCAGGGAGCCGCTTATCAATTGTTGCCCTGTTTGTGGGGAGAAGCTTGAAATATCAGATAAGTTGAATTCAGTGATTCACATGTCACTTTGCTTTGATGAAGGCACTGGAAACCAGGTTATGTCTGGGGGCTTCTTAACTGATACCGAGGCTTCCTATGGGTAAGATTGTTTTCACTCTTGATTCAGTTTATTCTTCATTAATGGCTGCTTTTATTATTAGAAGAATGAATTTTAACACTTTGTCTCTCACATCACTGTCTTTTTCTTTAAAGGTGGATGTTTAAACTATCTGAATGGGCCCACGTTTCGTCCTATGATGTGGGCTTGAACTCTGGTTCGAGTGCTTCACATATTGTGGTATACCGCTACTACATTTTTATTGTATTTTTGTTGGTATCAGTTCCATGATCTAGTTTTTTGACACAAATATTTTTTTGCATATAGGTTTTTGACCGAAAGAAAAAGAGGCTTGTACAGGAGATAATTGATGGAAAGATTATTTTATCAATGAGAGCCATTTATCAATCCAAAATAGGGCTTGGCATTATGGACAAAGGTAGTATATTCTCTATTTGGTATATTAGTTATATAAGGTTTGTCAGAGTAACTCGTTTTGGTGATCCACTGGTGTGTAGGTGCGAAAGAAATATTGCAGAACTTATCAGAAAAACAGGGAAAGAAAATGAGTTCAGTTGAATCTGCTAAAGACATACCAGCATTTCTTAAATTCTTCGAGGCAAGATGATTTTTCTTGTATCAAAATCATTATACCATCCTTATATGTTAATAGTCAGAAATTTTTGTCATGAAGTCAATTATAATTATTGCCTGAACTATTTTTTTCCAGTTTACTTTGGTTTTTCAACTCTAATTTAATGCTATTTTTCGTTGCACGGCTGGTCTTTGTTGATTTCTACATCATATATTATATAAATAATAGCCTTGACTATATTAGTATATTAGCGTTGTGTAAACCGAAACTATTTGTAGGCTGTAGAAAACGTATTGTTCTTTTTGTTTTTCTTCTTATAGGAGTTATAGCTGCGTAATAAATACAATGTATCGATCCGTTTGCTCATTATTATATAACTTTGGAGCTGGTGCGCATAATTAATTTGTATTGTTACATTTGGATGATTGCATTCTTATCTTTTTACTTCGTATCTACCAGCACTTAAATAACAGGTTACACTCTGTTCTGTATATAAACCATTGGCATCCATCACTTACAATCTACTTATCCAATTTGTCTACTTAATCGTTTTCTTTCTGAACACAGCTAGTGCTTATAATCCTGTTGATATGTTATACCTTAAGTTAATGTCAAGTTGTTGTTGCCTTATTTTTAAATCTATATCAGGTTTATAAATTACTGTTTCTTGTTTCTGATTCAGCTGACTTGTTTAAATCCAGGATCAAATCAATTTGGCTGAAGTCAAGTACCCTCTTGAACATTTTAAGGCAAGTTAGCTAGAGTTTTATTCAATAATACAATTATTAAAACCTGCCTGCCACTCATCAAACTTACAATCTCATTCGGGAGTTTGTCTATGCAGACATTTAATGAATTTTTTGTAAGAGAGCTGAAACCTGGAGCACGACCAGTTGCTTGTGAGGGACGT
The DNA here is from genome assembly GCA_030686995.1 of Artemisia argyi. Classification (NCBI taxonomy): domain Eukaryota; kingdom Viridiplantae; phylum Streptophyta; class Magnoliopsida; order Asterales; family Asteraceae; genus Artemisia; species Artemisia argyi. The sequence continues at coordinate 66,971,988 of CM060676.1, read as the reverse complement.
GATGAGGTTGCTGTATGTGCTGCTGACTGCCGTTTGATGGCATTTAGGACAGCTGAAGAAAGTCTCAGATTCTGGATCAAGGTAACTTAGAAAGAAACCAGTTAAATATTTACTAGTTTAAAGATGACATTATATCAAAATTTTTGAATTTTTTTAAGGTTCTTTAAAGTTGGTTATTTTCTTATGAAATTTCCCTTATTTCTATGGTCAAAATTAGTAGGATTTCTTTTCACTGTCGAAGTGAACTTTATCATTTCCTTGTTCCTTGCAGGGTAAAAAGTTTTCTATCCAAGGTCTTCTGGGTAATATTCCATGCTCTAATGCTTTCATTGATGGAACCCTGGTGATATTTCGCTTGGCACCACAGGTACATGGTTACTGATTTTTCTTAGTATTCCTCACAAGAATAATAGACTTTGGTTTGCCTTTTCAACTTGGTACTCAAGAGACTATCTTTTCAATTGATTGCAAATAAGATAGTAGAAATCTAAAATTATACAAAATATGGCAGGACTACCATCGGTTCCATTTTCCAGTATCTGGAACTGTTGAGCAGATTGTTGATATTCCTGGATCCTTATACACGGTATGTACAGGGTCAATATAATATAACATGAATAATTTTGCTTCTACTTTTGGTTCGCTTGTTTCTCTTTCTTTTTTATAATTATACTCTTGAAATATGGCTGTTTTTATAATTTCTAGGTTAATCCCATTGCTGTGAATAGCAAGTATTGCAATGTATTTACAGAGAACAAACGGGCTATCTCTATTATATCAACTGCAGATTTTGGCAAGGTTTGTCATCTTCGCTCATTTATGACAAGCATTGTATTTAAGCTTTAAATTCTAATAAAAGGAAAAATAAACAAGTAAAATCGTATGTTCACGTACTTTAATGGCGTTTATGACTTGCTTTAGGCTTTTAGACCTTTTTATGGAGTGGTCTTCACCTCATTTTGGTGGTCATCATGTCATTTTTGGCGTATGTATTTTGAGGGTCATTTAGCTTTTATTACTTTAAACAAGGATCCCGGGTCGTTAAACGGATGTTAAAGCAAAGGGTAAGGGTCAGTTAGCTGTCTTGTGGTTTCATGGCCATGTGGTTGAGATTGGTGCCGTGGTTGAGTTCCGGTGGTAGTTGATAGATCGTGTTAGCAAGGGGTGTTGGATTGGCAAAGGTGATGGCTGTTATTGTATGTGGTAGTCTTACTTTCTCAGGCATTTTCTCCGACAACCGACTTGACATTTTGCTGCGCCACCACTCGGTATGATTATGTGGTCGGAACTATTTGGTTGAGGTTCTAACGGGTTTTATGTTAGTTGTTAGGTCATGGTCGAATTTTCATCTCATTTCCGCATAATTTAGCATGTGATTGCCCTTAAATGGTTATACTTATGTTGAGTTTGGATGGTAGATTAGTTCTGTGATTGCTAGATATTTCGCATGTGTAATGTCGTTGATCGGAATTATCGTTTGTACCATTGTATTTTCTAGCATCTTGCTAGGTTTCTTTTTATATATAATCTATTTCCTTTAAAGAAAAAAAAAAAGTCTAAACTCTCCACATAACTTTTTGAATGCTACAATCTTTACATGGCGTACAGTTGTAGGGAAGGGTTTGACCATCTGTCAAATGTCTTAAGTACTTTCAGTAAGCTAAATATGCATCAACATTTCGTATCTTTGATGAGCTGATAATAAAAATTGGAGAACTTGCAATAAACATGTGTTCAGGTAGCATTTGTAGCAATTGGAGCAACGATGGTTGGCAGCATCACATTTACTAAAAAGAAGGGAGACTATGTGGAGAAAGGAGATGAGGTTAAAAAATATCATTAATTACTTAATTACGCTGCTTCTCACATCTCTCTTTCTGATTCCATATATTCTTTGCTTTCTTCTACTTATATTGCAGTTTGGTTATTTCTCTTTTGGTGGAAGTACAGTAATTTGTGTCTTCGAAAAGGTTAGTATCCAAGTGTTTGTTAATTACTTTGTGGTTCATTTACATCAATCTAGTCATTACCTGACCCACATTGACCTATATCCATGTGCTAAGTATTTCCCAACTATTTGGAGGTCATTTTATCATCTTTACATGCATTGTCATCATTATACATTGCCAATGATCTTGCAGGATTCAATAGCACTAGATGACGACCTTTTGGCCAACAGCGCAAGATCCCTTGAGACCCTTGTTACTGTTGGAATGCAATTAGGGGTGTCCGTAAAGAAATGTGCTGAACTTCAGTTGCCAGATATCAACAACTGTGTTTTAGGAGCTTGAATATGTGAAATCTCAATGCACCTTGTAGGTATCACCGTATCAACAACAATCTTGAACTTATATGTAACTACATATTTTATTAGAAGGTGGCATATACCCATTGTAGCATCCTAATTAGTGTCCATGAGTTGGATCCTATCCCATGTTATAGATTGGACTGTTCGCTGTTTAATAGTGTGCATAACTGATTACTCATGAAATCCCAAATGACTGCTACTCATGAAGATTAGATTGTAATCTATGTAACCACAAAGCTGCGTTGGGATTAGTGGTTGGAATTTTTTTTTTTCACTAATGAATTTACTCTGGTAATATGCTGTCATTATCCTTTTACAGTTTTACCATCATTCCCAAGTTTTATCCAATCTAGTTCATAAACTAAGCTCATAAAAAACAATGTTAAGCTTGAGCTAGGAAACTAAACCAATGCGAATGTGGAACTAAATTAAATAAAATCAACTCAATTGACAAAATATACTAACATATACATAAACAGCCGCTGTTTATGCTATAAGACACAAACATCTTTACTTTACTCAAGGGAGATGGGTGATGATGCCTACGCACAAATGAACTGTTCCTCTTCAAGATTGTTGTATCATGTAACAAGAAAGTCGACGTTCTTGTTTGCTACATGAGTTTTCTTGTGTAGAATGCTTTGAAAGAAAGTGGTGTTACATAATTGCATATGTGAAGTACTAATTAAGAAAAAAGGGAGAATAGAGAAGAGATATGAGCTAAGAGCAAGAGTTTAGTATAACATTATTCAACACAGTTAATTAGACTAGCTCTCAGGTAGTGAACATTATTCAACACAGTTCACACAGCTATATAACATCCAGAGTATACTGCGGAAGTGGGTTTACATATGTTGTTTGGTCTTGGAGTGGTAAACAGCTTATTTGATCAAATAAGCTTTTAAGGGGGTGTTTGGGTAAGGTTAGTAGAAAGGGCTTATGTGCTTATTGCATTTTGAAAATACAGTAAGCTGTTTTTAGAGTCCCCAAACTTCTTTGTGTCAAATAAGCTGTTTTTGAGAAAACAATGTGGAAAATCTTATGTAAAGAGCTTATTTAGCTCATAAGCATATAAAAAAGGTTTTGTTTAAGCTAACCCAAACACCCCCTAAAAAGACATAAGTTCTTTCGATACTCATAATAGCTTATTCCTTTTTGTCATCTTTACGAATGTGTTTTGCTGTATGTTATTCACGGATATTTATTTCTGTTATTTGTGTGATTAGGACACATTTTGCTTACTTGCTGCTACACCAAGTAGAAGATCACGAAAATGGATCCAATGGTAAAAAAGCCCGCGGTGTTTACTTAACAGGTATGTTTCATTCATAGGTAGTCTGATATCGTGCAATAAGATAACTATTAGCTAGTGACCGGTTCAAATACGATACAACAACAACAACAACAACATACCCAATCCCGCAGAAGCGAGGTATGGGGGAGGTAGAAATGTAGACAGATCCTACCCCTACCCCAGGTGAAACCCGGGAGTAGAGAGACTGCTTCCAGGGAGACCTCCGGCTAGCCGGTTCAAATACGATGAAGTAGATAATAAAGGGTTGTGCAGTAAATTGAGAAGTACAAGACTTGAGAAAAATTCAAACTTTGAAAAGCTTGAGTCATTGACGTTGTATTTTTTAGTGTTTAATATAAAACTACCCGCTTTGACCCGTTACCTGACATACTTACTTTTCAACCTCAGTGGACATTTTATTCCATGGGTATTAACATAAATGGTAACATAATTGAAAATAGGAACTGAGATTAGGATGAAAATACCTTTTGGTGACAACTAATTACACCATAATACTACGTATTATGTTTGCTACTATTATGATTACACCATAGCACTATCATCAAAAAGTCCATTTTTGTTTTGCATCTTCAAATATGTTGTTCATGCCATGTCTTGCTATCAACGGTCACTATTGTTGGCATAATTCTTTACAAGACACTAATATATAACATTACATTAGCCCATTTAAGCAAATATGGAACAAAAATATGAAGTTTATATACTGCACTTTTATTATCATTGCAAATTCTATTTATAAGGTTAATTCCTAATGACATAAAAAGGCTATACTGAGTTCAATCTATTTACAAGTCATCACAACTATACATTCAATGGTTAATAACTTAATATCGTCATCCTTATTTAATGGTTTTGCATACAACCTACATTCATCCATATTTTGTACAAGTAAACAGTAATTGTATCGTTTCAACATAAGTATCTCCACGTACATGATGATACTGAAAGACGTGGCAACTGCTACTGGTAAATGTATTTCTTTTTTTAAGAAGAAAAATTACTAAGCGGTTTTTTTGGCACACTTCATATTCGAATCAGTGCAAACCCCAACATAGTGGATAAGATGCGCTTAGCTACAGAAAGATGCGGAACAGAAGAGGATGTCATGCAAGTAAATTTGGTGCAAATTCTTTTGCCATATCCTCTTATGTTTCCTACCTCTCTGTGTATGAGTTCGTCTGACCAATGATATTCGGTTTTGACCGATTTCAATGTGAATTATTGTCATAAAATTTGCCTACTAATTTTTCTTCACAAAACTGAAATATATTTATCCCTATCATCATCGTTGTCATATTTATTAAACTGGTCGTATATTTTTGTTGTACCCCCTTCGATGCGCTAACTGCCAGATGGTGAAACTGAACTTGATCGTCACGGAAGTCGAAGTCGATAGTCACAGAAGTGGATTTTGAAGCTAAGAAGTTTTATTGATGTTTTAGTCATATGTATGGTAGTAACACCTATAGATGTTTTCATTGTGTGCAATGCACAGTTATGGTTCTTAAGTGGTGACTTTAAGAACATATTATTCATTCAATCATGTGATTTAAAAAGAAATGTACTCTAAACAACATAAATTATTGAATTTTTTAATAATGGATTAATCGTAGATTTTGGAATTATATGACTTTGTGGATTACGTAAGATGAAGTCGTGAAATTGTGTTAAAAGTTTCCGCCACCTATAGATTAACATAATTCAATTGCTACCACTATATCTGAATTAAAACCAGAAAACCAAAAAACCCGCCGCAACGCGCGGGCTTCCTTACTCGTTTTATACCATATAAAAAGCTACACCTCTTTCTCATTGAGTATTATATTGTTGTATATTAAAAATATTTGCATCTCATATCAGATGAAAAAAATTATCAGCAAAGAAACTACTATTTACACCCATCAAATGGATCTAGTTAGGAACACGGTCCAGGTATATGAACATCTGCTTGTTATCGAGCATACAATAGTGACATGGTGCATTTGTTAACAGATGGAAGAGATTCAAGTTCAGGGCAATTCTCTTCAGTGAAAAAAGCAGGTTGTTTAGGTTCAGGGAGTGTACTCTCACTAACCAACATCAGAACCACTGACATCATGGTTGGTCTATCTTCTGCGTGATGTTGCACACATAACAGGGCGACATGTATTGATCTTAGCACTTCAGAGACAACACAAGAGGAGCGTAAAGATTCACACATGATTTCAATACTCTTGTTTTCTTTATACAGTCTCCATGCCTGAACTAAATCAAAACTCATAGTTAGTGTCAACCAAAAAAATGTGAAAAAATTAATTATCTTCTGGTCAAGATATATAGATTTAGTGTTAAGTTAACTTGCATGTCCAAGAAGGTTGTCTCTATGGTCTGCGTGAGAGAATTCTCTGTTTTTCTTCCCACTAACTATCTCCAACACCATCACACCAAAACTAAACACATCCGACTTTACAGAGAATCGTCCGTGTACTGCATACTCGGGAGAAATATAGCCACTGCAGAAAATTTATAAAGAACTGGCCAATTAGAATTAGAGGAAAAATTATCACAATTAATCTAATGGACAAAATGTTACAGATTCTTACTAAGTTCCAACCACTTTCTTTGTCTTAGCATTTGCATCATGTCCTACAAACTTTCTAGCAAGGCCAAAGTCTGATATTTTTGGATTCATGTCACTGTCCAGCAAAATATTACCTGCCTTGAGATCTCTGTGGATAATTTGAAGGCGGGAGTCTTGATGTAGATATACAATACCTCGAGCCATCCCATGAATAATGCGGAAACGCTTAGGCCAGTCAAGCATCAAACTTTTGGCCGCATCTGATAAAAGGAAAATACTTGTTATATGAAGTTTAAAAGACCATGACTATGTGATATCGTATATATGGAGATGCGAGATGGAGGCAAACCAAAGAGATACAAGTCCAAGCTTTTCATAGACATGTATTCATAAATCAAAATTAGTTCCTTTCTATGAATGCAATATCCAAGAAGCTTCACAAGATTCCGATGCTGAAGTTTTGCAATACAAATGACTTCATTTTTAAACTCATCAAGTCCTTGTTGAGATGTTTCTGAGAGCCGCTTCACAGCTACTTCTTGTTCTCCTTCCAGAACACCCTAAACAATTGGAATTAAGCTTTTATGATAACTCATAATTCTCTACTTTTGACATTCATGATAATAATGAGCATTGCATTCTATTAAAAAAGCATCAACCACTTACCTTGTAAACGGCACCGAAGCCGCCTTCTCCAATCTTATTGGAGACACTGAAGTTGTCTGTGGCCCTTGCAACAGTATAGAAGCTAAAAAACTGTAAATCATCAAAATGTTCGATCTTCAAACTTGTATACTTTTCACCACCCCAGTTTCCTACAATATAATATGTTTTGATTGCTCGTGGTTACATGATTTTGTTGGTAAACGTATCACAATATGATTTGTTAGAAGCAAAAATGGCCCATTCGTGCTACCTAGGCCTGTCATGTGAAGCGTTTTCTTTATGTTTCTAAAGGCATATGCTAGTCCAGACAAAAGCAACACAACTGAGGACATTGACAGGACTATGATGAATACTCGTTTCCTTCTGTTGGAGCCAAACAGGAAGACCACACGCCCTTTCATTCAAAAATGATAATATTTGGTAAGTTGTATTACATAAGCTAAAAGCACAGTGATAATTAAATACAAGAAATGGCGTTTAAGAAAGTATGGACTATTCTAAAAGCTGGTCAAGAAACATGTGTACCTTTTAACTCAGAGGCAGACATTCTTATGTAAAGGTCTTGATCAGTATCATACTCCCTCATATCCATGAGCTCACCAAACCATATCAAACATCCACTTCCGCCATTTCTAATATCTAAACTTGTATAAGCTGTACAAGAACCATTTCTTCGGCATGCCATCTCACATTCTGCAAGGTTCATACTGTAATTATACCACGACCTTCTTGTATCTGGTAATTTCACTCTTGAGAATTTCTGGAAACCATCCCTATTCTCATTCCCAAACATTAAAGGCTTTTTGCGTTTACACCCACTCGACCAATCAGATGCTCTCCAATCTCGTGGGAGTTTTGGTTCAAAACCTTCAATACAACTACAAGGTGGATGCTTGTTTACACTACAGATTCCATAGGGACCACATAGTCCAAACCGAGCACAAATATCTTCTATAACATCTGCAAACACAACCCACTTTTGAATTCGCTCAACCCAATGCATAATTTGAATCCTTCCGTCCAATGTCATAATATGCCTCTGAATAATCGAACTTATACGTTCATATTTATAATATATTTCCTTCTGATTAAGAACAAACTCAACCGAATAAACAGGATTTTGTTTGTCAACAGGATGGGCACTAAAGCCAAGACCATTCCATGGTCCAATTCTTGATATTGAAGCTTGACCTTGCGTCATAAATATCTGGGGATACCCGTGTGTGTCAAACGAGACTTTATACATACCTATTGAAGGATCATTAGGGCTCTTCCAAGATGTCGTGTACCTCTCTAAACCAGTGACCAAATCCTTTCCCATCTTCATTCCTGGTAGGAATGTGTCACCAGGATAATCAAAACTTTGCCAAATCATATTCTGATTTGTGCTACTTTGATCCCATACAACAAGATTTCCGGTATCCAGAAGCTGGACCGCTACCACAGGATTATTACTCGTTAATACCATCGTTTTGGATGACCAGACCGTGGAGTTGCCACCATTGAGAATCAGTAGGTTTCCATGTTTGCTAACTTTGAAAATGCCTGATTTATCAGTGACAGGTATCTCCCTGTTAGCAACCCATACGACTGTACAAGTTGATATCTTCTTGTACCATATCCCTACGTATCGTTTCTTGGAAATTCCTGGGCTAAAAAATCCCATTTCAAATATCTCCCCTTTAGATACTATAGTTTCACCATCTTTGATTGTTTGATTTGCAGATATGGTATCTAGTACAGTGCAGTCTGATAAGATCAAGATCAAAGCAATGGTGAGGAGTACAATTATGGAACGATTCCCCATCAAGCAAAGTCTGATTCAAATATTTGTTGATCTTAACAAATTGGAATTATCATTTTAATGTTTGAACTTTCAGCGGTCAAAGTCAATAGATCATGGAAGTCCTTACCAATTAGACTATTTGTGTTGATAATTTTCAACCCCAATTAGGACTCATTATTTTGCACTTGATCATTATCAAATAGTGTCTTGACTTTTACCTGCGGTTTACGTGGTATTTAAGTTATGCCAAGTCTCCATAATAAGATGATAGTTTGGTGCTTCAATAAAGTTTAAACAAAAGGCAGTACACAAATTCAAGTTTGATTTTCTAAATGAAAGTCAAAGCAAATAGTAGTAAGCAGACAGTATAGTCAATCGACCCGCCAAATTTGAAAAAACATATATTATGGTTCTACAATTCCAAGAACATTTCTAACGTTCAAGTGGTAAAGCTTTTTAAGACGTGTTAGACAAGTTTTCTTATGAACTGATTTACTTTTGTTAGTTTTAGAAAAAAGACTACTGCAAATAGGATGGCAATTTGTGTCGGGTTCGGGTTGACGAGTTAGCCGGTTCATATATCTCAATCTTAATCCGACCTGTTTAGTTAAAAGTGTCGAGAAGTTCAACCCTCACCTGAACACGTTTATAAACAGATTTGTCGAGCCGACCCACTTAAGAGTTGAACTTTAAAGGTACACAATATAGTTTAAAAGATGATTGTTAGAAAACCTAACGCGGTATATATATGCAAAAACGTAAAAATTTATAAAGTCGATAATATATCCTAAGATATGGACAAAAAGTAGTCGGCCTATTTTTGATAATTGTACAAAATATATAATGTTTAATAATTAAGTTTTTTTTAACTATATTTTAAACGGCCGCATTGAGTTGAGAATTTCAAGCCAAATCTAATATGTTTATTAAACACATTAGTTGTGTCGACCCATTTATAACCCAAACCTATTTAGCCTCAACTCTAACATGTTTATTTTTTGTGTTAGTCTCGGATCATGTTTTGTGTCGGGTTAGAAATTGCCACCCTAGCAAATACTGTCGAAACATGTGGCACACATATGACAAAATCATAATGCGCATGTCAATCTCAGTTTTTCAAGTTCCATCACGTAAATGTCGACATATTATTTTCCCGAAATGGGAAAAAATATATTTAAAACTTGACCACTTATATATAAACGATTTAGAGTAAACTACATAATATGCAACCGTGGATTTTTAATTTTCACATTAAACATTTTTGTCAAAAACTTTGGCTATTATCATTCATCCGTCAGTAAAAGTTAGACAACTTACACCTCTAGAGACGAACAATGCAATTTTTAATCCCAAACGCCCCCGTTCATGTGAAACATTAGCTAGTAGTAGCAAATAGGTATACATTCACATGTTCACAAACAAACTTTCACACAATGATGTGATATCAAACTTGTTCCGCTTATTTACTTTTTTCCTTTACCAACTTTTGGTTTTAACAAATCATTTTGTTACAAGTGAAAATCTTTTTGTAGAATTTACTATTTCTCATAAGATAGTGACAAGTTTAATGATATTATATACCGTATAAAAAACTGCACCTCTTACTCACTGAGTATTATATTGTATATTAAAAATATTTTCATCTCATATTAGATATAAAAACGTATCAGCAAAGAAACTACTATTTACACCCATCAAATGGATCCAGTGAGGAACACGACACTTGTATATGAACATCTGCTTGTTATCGAGCATACAATAGTGACATCGTGCATTTATTAACAGATGGAAGAGATTTAAGTTCAGGACAACTCTCTTCAGTAAAAAAAGCAGGTTGCTTAGGTTCAGGGAGTGTACTCTCACTAACCAACATCAGAACCACTGACATCATGGTTGGTCTATCTTCTGCGTGATGTTGCACACATAACAGGGCAACATGTATTGATCTTAGCACTTCAGAGACAACACATGAGGACCGTAAAGATTCACACATGATTTCAACAGTTTTGTTTTCTTTATACAGTCTCCATGCCTGAATTAAATCAAAACTCATAGTTAGTGTAAACCAAAAAGATGTGAAAAAATAAATTAGCTTCTGGTCAAGATATATAGATTTAGTGTTAAGTTATCTTGCATGTCCAAGAAGGTTGTCTCCATGGTCTGCGTGATAGAATTCTCTGTTTTTCTTCCCACTAACTATCTCCAACACCATCACACCAAAACTAAACATATCCGACTTTACGGAGAATCGTCCGTGTATTGCATACTCGGGAGAAATATAGCCACTGCAGAAAATTTAAAATGAACTGGCCATTTAGAATTAGAGGAAAAACTATAACAATTAATCTAATGGACAAAATGTTACGGATTCTTACTAAGTTCCAACCACTTTCTTTGTCTTAGCATTTGCATCATGTCCTACAAACTTTCTAGCAAGCCCAAAGTCTGATATTTTTGGATTCATGTCACTGTCCAACAAAATATTACTTGCCTTGAGATCTGTGTGGATAATTTGAAGGCGGGAGTCTTGATGTAGATATACAATACCTCGAGCCACCCCATGAATAATGCGAAAACGCTTAGGCCAGTCAAAGAATGTGACTATGAGAAATCGTATATATGGAGACGCGAGATAAAGGCAAACCAAAGAGATACAAGTCCAAGCTTTTCATAGTCATGTATTCCTAAATCAAAATTAGTTCATTTCTATGAATGCAATATCCAAGAAGCTTCACAAGATTCCGATGCTGAAGTTTTGCAATACAAATGACTTAATTTTTAAACTCATCAAGTCCTTGTTGAGATGTTTCTGAGAGCCGCTTCACAGCTATTTCTTGTCCTCCTTCCAGAACACCCTAAATAATTGGAATTAAGCTTTTATGATAACTCATAAATCTCTACTTTTTAGAATTTTGATTCATGATACTAATGAGCATATTGGAAGTTAATGACAAAATCAGATAAATCAGTTAGTATATAGTATGTAATAAACGCAAAGCCTAAGGGCCGAACATGTTAGTTAATAACCGAATAGCTGTTATAGTTAGTTAGAAAGTTAGTTAATGGTAGTTATTGGTGAAGGGTCACAATCGTTCATAGATCCTGTTAGTGTCTTTTCGGTATATATATATATATATATATATATATATATATATATATATATATATATATATATATATATATATATATATATATATATATATATATATATGGTCAAGTGTCTGTAAGAATGTATGAACAAAAATTGCAAGTATCAATCAAGTATATTCATATTATTACTTGTGATTCGTTCATCATAGCAAGATTTATTCCAACAATTGGTATCAGAGCACGTTAATCGATCCAGGGAAGAATGAGTACAAGTGACGATCGATTGAAGAGCAAGAATCAACAATGAAGGGTTGTTAAACAATCTTTGTGTATAGCGACCAGAGGAAGAAAGCAGATACCCACACCACCGATTGCAGTAAGAAAAGAAAGAGGGGATCGAAAGTTTTCCCTAATTGCAAAAGGACGAAGCGGGTTTGGTTCTTTTGGTGTCGATAATAACCAAAAAATTGAAGCCACAAATCAGACAACGATTTTGTTGTGGTAGTTACCGATTGGAAGCAAGAAACATGGAGACTTGTTGGTGTTGCTCTTTTAAAAATTATCAGAAAGAAAGAAGATAAGGAGTGATCGGTTTCAACCTTTCCATTGAAAGTGATTGTAAGCAAAACGTCAAAGAAGTGGGTACACCTTTATATCTTTACCATCAGAAGACACAATCAGACTTGAATAAGCCCTTCTCACTTTCACTTTATATTTCAGTATTTTAGAATTATATAAATAAATTTGAAAGATAAAAAGGAAGTCTTGAATTAAGTTATTAAATAGGATTAGTTATTTTTAAATTTTCAAATTGATTGGGTTAGAAAGTAAGAAAGTAAGATTAAGTCTTGTATATTTTTTAGATTAGAAAAATACAAAACTAGTAAGAAGTAAGAAACCGAACCCTTGTTGTGCACATAGTAAGAAGTAAGAAGAAACCTATCATTTTTAAGGAAACTAGTGTTTAACAAAACCTTGGTGTTTCGAAGTAAGTAAGAAAACTCTAGTGTTTCCAAAGTAAGTAAGTAAAGAAAACGTTTAGCGTTTCAAAGTAAGTAAGTGAAACTTTAACGTTTCAAAGTAAGTAAGAGAAAGCCGTAGTGTTTCACCCCGTAAGAGAAACCGTAGTGTTTCACTCAGTAAGAGAAACCTCGGTGTTTCAAAACAAGTAAGAGAGCACGCAAGTAAGAAAGGAACAATGCATGAAGATAGGAGATACATCTACACCAACTCGTGAGCAAAATATAGCACTTCAATGTCCGAAACTGAATGAATCAAACTACACCACATAGGCAATTATGATGGAAACAATCTTAAAGGCCTATGGACTTTGGGAAACGCTTAAAGATACAGAAAAAGTAGATGGGAAAAAAGATGCATACAACAAAAGCAATGATTCTCACAACATTGCCAGAAGATATTCTAATGCAAGTTGCACAGTACGAGACTACGAAGGCAATTATGATGGAAACAATCTTAAAGGCCTATGGACTTTGGGAAACGCTTAAAGATACAGAAAAAGTAGATGGGAAAAAAGATGCATACAACAAAAGCAATGATTCTCACAACATTGCCGGAAGATATTCTAATGCAAGTTGCACAGTACGAGACTACGAAGAAAGTATGGGAATCAATTAAGGTACGATATATTGGAGAAGACCGAGTTCACAAAGCACGTCTACAAACTTTAAGAAGCGAATTGGAGACCTTAAAAATGAAGACCAACGAAACCATGAACGACTTTGCGGGAAAATTGGGAAGCATAAGAGGCAAGTATAAAAGTCTTGGTTCTAATCTTAAAGACAAAGTACTAGTAAGAAAGTTGTTGAACTCAGTTCCAAAGAAGTTTCTACCAATTGTGGCATCCATCGAGCAATATTCGGAAGTTGATGAAATGTCATTTGAAGAAGCAATGGGAAGAATAATAACTTATGAAGAACGCCTCAAGAGTCAAGATGAACCGCAAGAAGATTACCAAAGCAAACTTCTAATGGCAAGTTCAAGTAATCAAGGCCATGGTAGAGGTCAAGGAAGAAACTTTAGTAAAGAAGAAAGAGGACGTGGAAGAGGTACAAGTCGAGAACAACACAAGAAAGAAATGAGATGCTATGAATGTGGTGAATTTGGTCACTTTGCATACGAATGCACCAAATGGAAGGATAAAGACAAGAAGCAAGAAGCACATCTCATTTACCAAAACGACGAAGAACCTACATTGCTGTGAAGACACGTCAAGAAATAAAGGAAGTACTGATTTTGTCATTAGGGGGGAATATTGGAAGTTAATGATAAAATCAGATAAATCAGTTAGTATATAGTATGTAATAAACGCAAAGCCTAAGGGCCGAACATGTTAGTTTGTTAGTTAATAACCGAATAGCGGTTATAGTTAGTTAGAAAGTTAGTTAATGGTAGTTATTGGTGAAGGGTCACTATGGTTCATAGAACCTGTTAGTGTCTTTTCGGTATGTATATATATGGTCAAGTGTCTCTAAGAATGTGTGAACGAAAATTGCAAGTATCAATCAAGTATATTCATATTATTACCTGTGATTCGTTCATCATAGCAAGATTTATTCCAAGAGAGCATTGCATTCTATTAAAAAGCATCAACCACTTACCTTGTAAACGGCACCAAAGCCGCCTTCTCCAATCTTATTGGAGACACAGAAGTTGTCTGTGGCCCTTGCAACAGTATAGAAGCTAAAAAACTGTAAATCATCAACATGTTCCATCTTCAAACTTGCATACTTTTCACCACCCCAGTTTCCTACAACATAATAATGTTTTGATTGCTCATGGTTACATGATTTTGTTGTTAAATGTATCGTATAACATGCACAATTTAGAAGCAAAAGTGGCCCATTCGTGCTACCTAGGCCTGTCATGTGAAGCGTTTTCTTCATCTTTCTACAGGCATACGCTAGTCCAGACAGAAGCAACACAACTGAGGACATTGACAGGACTATGATGAATACTCGTTTCCTTCTGATGGAGCCAAACTGGAAGACCACACGACCTTCATTCAGAAATGATAATATTCGGTAAGTTGTATTACATAAGCTAAAAGCTCAGTGATAACCAAATACAAGAAATGGCCTTTATGAAAGTATGCATTATTTTAGAAGCTGGTCAAGAAACATGTGTACCTTTTAACTCAGAGGCAGACATTCTTACATAAAGGTCTTGATTAGTATCATACTCCCTCATATCCATGAGCTCATCAAACCATATCAAACATCCACTTCCGCCATTTCTAATATCTAAACTTGTATAAGCTGTACAAGAACCATTTCTTCTGCATGCCATCTCACATTCTGCATGGTTGATACTGTAATTATACCATGACCTTCTCATTATACCATCCTTATATGTTATAGTCAGAAATTTTTGTCATGAAGTCAATTATAATTGTTCCCTGAACTATTTTTTTTCCAGTTTACTTTGGTTTTTCAACTCTAATTTAATGCTATTTTTCGTTGCATGGCTGGTCTTTGTTGATTTCTACATCATATATTATATAAATAATAGCCTTGACTATATTAGTATATTAGCGTTGTGTAAACGGAAACTATTTGTAGGCTGTAGAAAACGTATTGCTCTTTTTGTTTTTCTTCTTATAGGAGTTATAGCTGCGTAATAAATACAATGTATCGATCCGTTTGCTCATTATTATGTAACTTTGGAGCTGGTGCGCATAATTAATTTGTATTGTTACATTTTGGATGATTGCATTCTTATCTTTTTACTTCGTATCTACCAGCACTTAAATAACAGGTTACACTCTGTTCTGTATATAAACCATTGGCATCCATCACTTACAATCTACTTATCCAATTTGTCTACTTAATCGTTTTCTTTCTGAACACAGCTAGTATAATCCTGTTGATATGTTATACCTTAAGTTAATGTCAAGTTATTGTTGCCTTATTTTTAAATCTATATCAGGTTTATAAATTACTGTTTCTTGTTTCTGATTCAGCTGACTTGTTTAAATCCAGGATCAAATCAATTTGGCTGAAGTCAAGTACCCTCTTGATCATTTTAAGGCAAGTTAGCTAGAGTTTTATTCATAATACAGTTATTAAAACCTGCCTGCCACTCATCAAACTTACAATCTCATTCGGGAGTTTGTCTATGCAGACATTTAATGAATTTTTTATAAGAGAGCTGAAACCTGGAGCACGACCAGTTGCTTGTGTGGGACGTGATGAGGTTGCTGTATGTGCTGCTGACTGCCGTTTGATGGCATTTAGGACAGCTGAAGAAAGTCTCAGATTCTGGATCAAGGTAACTTAGAAAGAAACCGGTTAAATATTTACAAGTTTAAAGATGACATTATATCAAAATTTTGGAATTTTTTAGGGTTCTTTAAAGTTAGTTATTTTCTTATGAAATTTCCCCTATATTAGTAGGATTTCTTTTCACTGTCTAAGTGAACTTTATCATTTCCTTGTTACTTGCAGGGTAAAAAGTTTTCTATCCAAGGTCTTCTGGGTAATATTCCGTACTCTAATGCTTTCATTGATGGAACCCTGGTGATATTTCGCTTGGCACCACAGGTACATGGTTACTGATTTTTCTTAGTATTCCTCACAAGAATAATAGACTTTGGTTTGCCTTTTCAACTTGGTACTCAAGAGACTATCTTTTCAATTGATTGTAAATAAGATAGTAGAAACCTCAAATTATACAAAATATGGCAGGACTACCATCGGTTCCATTTTCCAGTATCTGGAACTGTTGAGCAGATTGTTGATATTCCTGGATCCTTATACACGGTATGTACAGGGTCAATATAATATAATGAATAATTTTGCTTCTACTTTTGGTTCGCTTGTTTCTCTTTCTTTTTTATAATTATACTCTTGAAAATATGGCTGTTTTTATAATTTCTAGGTTAATCCCATTGCTGTGAATAGCAAGTATTGCAATGTATTTACAGAGAACAAACGGGCTGTCTCTATTATATCAACTGCAGATTTTGGCAAGGTTTGTCATCTTCGCTCATTTATGACAAGCATTGTATTTAAGCTTTAAATTCTAATAAAAGGAAAAATAAACAAGTAAAATCGTATGTTCACGTACTTTAATGACGTGTATGACTTGCATTAGGCTTTTAGACCTTTTTATTGAGTGGTCTTCACCTCATTTTGGTGGTCATCATGTCATTTTTGGTGTATGTATTTTGAGGGCCATTTAGCTTTTAATAGTTTAAATAAGGATCTCGGGTCGTTAAACGGATGTTAAAGCAAAGGGTAAGGGTCAGTTAGCTGTCTTGTGTTTTCATGGCCATGTGGTTGAGATTGGTGTCGTGGTTGAGTTCCGGTGGCAGTTGATAGATTGTGTTAGCAAGGGTGTTGGATTGGCAAAGGCGATGGCTGTTATTGTATGTAGTAGTCTTACGTTCTCAGGCGTTTTCTCTGACAACTGACTTGACATTTTGCTGTGCCACCACTAGGTATGATTATGTGGTCGGAACTATTTGGTTGAGGTTCTAACGGGTTTTATGTTAGTTGTTAGGTCATGGTCGAATTTTCATCTCATTTCCGCATAATTTACCATGTGATTGCCCTTAAATGGTTATACTTATGTTGGGTTTGGATGGTAGATTAGTTCTGTGATTGTTAGATATTTCGCATGTGTAATGTCGTTGATCGGAATTATCATTTGTACCATTGTATTTTCTAGCATCTTGCTAGGTTTCTTTTTATATATAATCTATTTCCTTTCTAAAAAATAAGTCTAAAGTCTCCACATAACTTTTGAATACTACAATCTTTACATGGCGTACAGTTGTAGGGAAGGGTTTGACCATCTGTCAAATGTCTAAGCAACTGAAAGAGTTTCAGTAAGCTAAATATACATCAACATTTCTTATCTTTGATGAGCTGATAATAAAAATTGGAGAACTTGCAATAAACATGTGTTCAGGTAGCATTTGTAGCAATTGGAGCAACGATGGTTGGCAGCATTACATTTACTAAAAAGAAGGGAGACTACGTGGAGAAAGGAGATGAGGTTAAAAAATATCATTAATCACTTAATTACGCTGCTTCTCACATCTCTTTCTGATTCCATATATTCTTTGCTTTCTTCTACTTATATTGCAGTTTGGTTATTTCTCTTTTGGTGGAAGTACAGTAATTTGTGTCTTCGAAAAGGTTAGTATCCAAGTGTTTGTTAATTACTTTGTGGTTCATTTACATCAATCTAGTCATTACCTGACCCACATTGACCTATATCCATGTGCTAAGTATTTCCCAACTATTTGGAGGTCATTTTATCATCTTTACATGCATTGTCATCATTATACATTGCCAATGATCTTGCAGGATTCAATAGCACTAGATGACGACCTTTTGGCCAACAGCGCAAGATCCCTTGAGACCCTTGTTACTGTTGGAATGCAATTAGGGGTGTCCGTAAAGAAATGTGCTGAACTTCAGTTGCCAGATATCAACAACTGTGTTTTAGGAGCTTGAATATGTGAAATCTCAATGCACCTTGTAGGTATCACCGTATCAACAACAATCTTGAACTTATATGTAACTACATATTTTATTAGAAGGTGGCATATTACCCATTGTAGCATCCTAATTAGTGTCCATGAGTTGGATCCTATCCCATGTTATAGATTGGACTGTTCGCTGTTTAATAGTGTGCATAACTGATTACTCATGAAATCCCAAATGACTGCTACTCATGAAGATTAGATTGTAATTTATGTAACCACAAAGCTGCGTTGGGATTATTGGTTGGAAATTTTTGTTTTTTTCACTAATGAATTTACTCATATGCTGTCATTATCCTTTTACGGTTTTACCATCATTCCCAAGTTTTATCCTATCTAGTTCATAAACTAAGCTCATAAAAAACAATGTTAAGCTTGAGCTAACAAACTAAACCAATGCGAATGTGGAACTAAATTAAATAAAATCAACTCAATTGACAAAATATACTACCATATACATAAACAGCCTCTGTTTATGCTATAAGACACAAACATCTTTACATTACTCAAGGGAGATGGGTGATGATGCCTACGCACAAATGAACTGTTCCTCTTCAAGATTGTTGTATCATGTAACAAGAAAGTCGACGTTCTTGCTTGCTACATGAGTTTTCTTGTGTGGAATGCTTGAAAGAAAGCGGTGTTACATAATTGCATATGTGAAGTACTAATTAAGAAAAAAAGGGAGAGTAGAGAAGAGATATGAGCTAAGAGCAAGAGTTTAGAATAAATGTAACAATTAATTATTACCCGTGATTATTATGTTGGGAGTACATCTGTACATGAAATATATAAAATAGGAGAGAATTAATACAAGCCTTAGTAATTACAAGAAATCAAACACATATTCATCCTAAGATCGACAGATATAATATGAGCCAAAGTGGTGACGAGGAGGTTATAGGAATTGAAATCTGGAACCAATCGGAGCTGTCTACGTACCCGGGTGGGGTGACTGCAACCATGGCTGACCGTCAACCGTGAAAGATGCATGAACATCCAGCCGCTAAATCAGTAAGTACATTGGTACGGAAATTAAAATAATTATACCGTTTATGCTCCTATTAACTGACCTTACTAAGATACTTTTTTTGTTTAGAGCCTTATTGTTATGTTTATGATTACACGACTGGACCAGGAAATCGGTTGCTGTGTTGTTTACTCTGTTTTTTTCATCTGTTTTGGCACTGAATAGTCACAGGGAGGTCTGTTTCTTATCTACTCACCAAATATTGGATTCTATGAGAATGATTCTGATTATGATTCTGTTCATGAAGGTGAGAACTCGAAATTTGATGCAGTTTCTTTTTACGACGAATCATTAGGCTCATTGGCTTGAAGTGTCTGGACTTGGAACCTTTTTTGACAACTTTGATGTAAGTTAAATTGTATCTTTAGGTTCCATATTTGTTATTAACATATTACCAATTATTAGTATGATTTATTATGTACAAACTTTGTGCAGAAAACGGAGTGGTAATGACATGGGGACGAGGCGAACACGGTCTGCTTGGTTTAGGAGACACATTTAATTAGACTAGCTCTCAGGTAGTGAACATTATTCAACACAGTTCACACAGCTATATAACATCCAGAGTATACTGCGGAGGTGGGTTTACATATGTTGTTTGGTCTTGGAGTGGTAAACAGCTTATTTGATCAAATAAGCTTTTAAGGGGGTGTTTGGGTAAGGTTAGTAGAAAGGGCTTATGTGCTTATTGCATTTTGAAAATACAGTAAGCTGTTTTTAGAGCCCCCAAACAACTTCTTTGTGTCAAATAAGCTGTTTTTGAGAAAACAATGTGGAAAATCTTATGTAAGAGCTTATTTAGCTCATAAGCATATAAAAAAGGTTTTAAGCTAACCCAAACACCCCCTAAAAAGACATAAGTTCTTTCGATACTCATAATAGCTTATTCCTTTTTATCATCTTTACGAATGTGTTTTGCTGTTTGTTATTCACGGATATTTATTTCTGTTATTTGTGTGATTAGGACACCTTTTGCTTACTTGCTGCTACACCAAGTAGAAGATCACGAAAATGGATCCAATGGTAAAAAAGCCCGCGGTGTTTACTTAACAGGTATGTTTCATTCATAGGTAGTCTGATATCGTGCAATAAGATAACTATTAGCTAGTGACCGGTTCAAATACGATGAAGTAGATAATAAAGGTTTGTGCAGTAAATTGAGAAGTACAAGACTTGAGAAAAATTCAAACTTTGAAAAGCTTGAGTCATTGACGTTGTATTTTTTAGTGTTTAATATAAAACTACCCGCTTTGACCCGTTACCTGACATACTTAGTTTTCAACCTCAGTGGACATTTTATTCCATGGGTATTAACATAAATGGTAACATAATTGAAAATAGGAACTGAGATTAGGATGAAAATACCTTTTGGTGACAACTAATTACACCATAATACTACGTATTATGTTTGCTACTATTATGATTACACCATAGCACTATCATCAAAAAGTCCATTTTTGTTTTGCATCTTCAAATATGTTGTTCATGCCATGTCTTGCTATCAACGGTCACTATTGTTGGCATAATTCTTTATAAGACACTAATATATAACATTACATTAGCCCATTTAAGCAAATATGGAACAAAAATATGAAGCTTATATACTGCACTTTTATTATCATTGCAAATTCTATTTATAAGGTTAATTCCTAATGACATAAAAAGGCTATATTGAGTTCAATCTATTTACAAGTCATCACAACTATACATTCAATGGTTAATAACTTAATATCGTCATCCTTATTTAATGGTTTTGCATACAACCTACATTCATCCATATTTTGTACAAGTAAACAGTAATTGTATCGTTTCAACATAAGTATCTCCACGTACATGATGATACTGAAAGACGTGGCAACTGATACTGGTAAATGTATTTCTTTTTTTAAGAAGAAAAATTACTAAGCGGTTTTTTTGGCACACTTCATATTCGAATCAGTGCAAACCCCAACATAGTGGATAAGATGCGCTTAGCTACAGAAAGATGCGGAACAGAAGAGGATGTCATGCAAGTAAATTTGGTGCAAATTCTTTTGCCATATCCTCTTATGTTTCCTACCTCTCTGTGTATGAGTTCGTCTGACCAATGATATTCGGTTTTGACCGATTTCAATGTGAATTATTGTCATAAAATTTGCCTACTAATTTTTCTTCACAAAACTGAAATACATTTATCCCTATCATCATCGTTGTCATATTTATTAAACTGGTCGTATATTTTTGTTGTACCCCCTTCGATGCGCTAACTGCCAGATGGTGAAACTGAACTTGATCGTCACGCAAGTCGAAGTCGATAGTCACAGAAGTGGATTTTGAAGCTAAGAAGTTTTATTGATGTTTTAGTCATATGTATGGTAGTAACACCTATAGATGTTTTCATTGTGTGCAATGCACAGTTATGGTTCTTAAGTGGTGACTTTAAGAACATATTATTCATTCAATCATGTGATTTAAAAAGAAATGTACTCTAAACAACATAAATTATTGAATTTGTTAATAATGGATTAATCGTAGATTTTGGAATTGTATGATTTTGTGGATTACGTAAGACAAATTCGTGAAATTGTGTTAAAAGTTTCCGCCACCTATAGATTAACATAATTCAATTGCTACCACTAAATCTGAATTAAAACCAAAAAACCCGCCGCAATGTGCGGGCTTCGTTACTCGTTTTAAACCATATAAAAAGCTACTCCTCTTTCTCATTGAGTATTATATTGTATATAAAAATCTTTGCATCTCATATCAGATGAAAAAAAGTATCAGCAAAGAAACTACTATTTACACCCATCAAATGGATCTAGTTAGGAACACGGTCCAGGTATATGAACATCTGCTTGTTATCGAGCATACAATAGTGACATGGTGCATTTGTTAACAGATGGAAGAGATTCAAGTTCAGGGCAACTCTCTTCAGTGAAAAAAGCAGGTTGTTTAGGTTCAGGGAGTGTACTCTCACTAACCAACATCAGAACCACTGACATCATGGTTGGTCTATCTTCTGCGTGATGTTGCACACATAACAGGGCGACATGTATTGATCTTAGCACTTCAGAGACAACACAAGAGGAGCGTAAAGATTCACACATGATTTCAATACTCTTGTTTTCTTTATACAGTCTCCATGCCTGAACTAAATCAAAACTCATAGTTAGTGTAAACCAAAAAAATGTGAAAAATTAATTATCTTCTGCTCAAGATATATAGATTTAGTGTTAAGTTAACTTGCATGTCCAAGAAGGTTGTCTCTATGGTCTGTGTGAGAGAATTCTCTGTTTTTCTTCCCACTAACTATCTCCAACACCATCACACCAAAACTAAACACATCCGACTTTACAGAGAATCGTCCGTGTACTGCATACTCGGGAGAAATATAGCCACTGCAGAAAATTTATAAAGAACTGGCCAATTAGAATTAGAGGAAAAACTATCACAATTAATCTAATGGACAAAATGTTACAGATTCTTACTAAGTTCCAACCACTTTCTTTGTCTTAGCATTTGCATCATGTCCTACAAACTTTCTAGCAAGGCCAAAGTCTGATATTTTTGGATTCATGTCACTGTCCAGCAAAATATTACCTGCCTTGAGATCTCTGTGGATAATTTGAAGGCGGGAGTCTTGATGTAGATATACAATACCTCGAGCCATCCCATGAATAATGCGGAAACGCTTAGGCCAGTCAAGCATCAAACTTTTGGCCGCATCTGATAAAAGGAAAATACTTGTTATATGAAGTTTAAAAGACCATGACTATGTGATATCGTATATATGGAGATGCGAGATGGAGGCAAACCAAAGAGATACAAGTCCAAGCTTTTCATAGACATGTATTCATAAATCAAAATTAGTTCCTTTCTATGAATGCAATATCCAAGAAGCTTCACAAGATTCCGATGCTGAAGTTTTGCAATACAAATGACTTCATTTTTAAACTCATCAAGTCCTTGTTGAGATGTTTCTGAGAGCCGCTTCACAGCTACTTCTTGTTCTCCTTCCAGAACACCCTAAACAATTGGAATTAAGCTTTTATGATAACTCATAATTCTCTACTTTTGACATTCATGATAATAATGAGCATTGCATTCTATTAAAAAAGCATCAACCACTTACCTTGTAAACGGCACCGAAGCCGCCTTCTCCAATCTTATTGGAGACACTGAAGTTGTCTGTGGCCCTTGCAACAGTATAGAAGCTAAAAAACTGTAAATCATCAAAATGTTCGATCTTCAAACTTGTATACTTTTCACCACCCCAGTTTCCTACAATATAATATGTTTTGATTGCTCATGGTTACATGATTTTGTTGGTAAACGTATCACAATATGATTTGTTAGAAGCAAAAATGGCCCATTCGTGCTACCTAGGCCTGTCATGTGAAGCGTTTTCTTTATGTTTCTAAAGGCATATGCTAGTCCAGACAAAAGCAACACAACTGAGGACATTGACAGGACTATGATGAATACTCGTTTCCTTCTGTTGGAGCCAAACAGGAAGACCACACGCCCTTTCATTCAAAAATGATAATATTTGGTAAGTTGTATTACATAAGCTAAAAGCACAGTGATAATTAAATACAAGAAATGGCGTTTAAGAAAGTATGGACTATTCTAAAAGCTGGTCAAGAAACATGTGTACCTTTTAACTCAGAGGCAGACATTCTTATGTAAAGGTCTTGATTAGTATCATACTCCCTCATATCCATGAGCTCACCAAACCATATCAAACATCCACTTCCACCATTTCTAATATCTAAACTTGTATAAGCTGTACAAGAACCATTTCTTCGGCATGCCATCTCACATTCTGCAAGGTTCATACTGTAATTATACCACGACCTTCTTGTATCTGGTAATTTCACTCTTGAGAATTTCTGGAAACCATCCCTATTCTCATTCCCAAACATTAAAGGCTTTTTGCGTTTACACCCACTCGACCAATCAGATGCTCTCCAATCTCGTGGGAGTTTTGGTTCAAAACCTTCAATACAACTACAAGGTGGATGCTTGTTTACACTACAGATTCCATAGGGACCACATAGTCCAAACCGAGCACAAATATCTTCTATAACATCTGCAAACACAACCCACTTTTGAATTCGCTCAACCCAATGCATAATTTGAATCCTTCCATCCAATGTCATAATATGCCTCTGAATAATCGAACTTATACGTTCATATTTATAATATATTTCCTTCTGATTAAGAACAAACTCAACCGAATAAACAGGATTTTGTTTGTCAACAGGATGGGCACTAAAGCCAAGACCATTCCATGGTCCAATTCTTGATATTGAAGCTTGACCTTGCGTCATAAATATCTGGGGATACCCGTGTGTGTCAAACGAGACTTTATACATACCTATTGAAGGATCATTAGGGCTCTTCCAAGATGTCGTGTACCTCTCTAAACCAGTGACCAAATCCTTTCCCATCTTCATTCCTGGTAGGAATGTGTCACCAGGATAATCAAAACTTTGCCAAATCATATTCTGATTTGTGCTACTTTGATCCCATACAACAAGATTTCCGGTATCCAGAAGCTGGACCGCTACCACAGGATTATTACTCGTTAATACCATTGTTTTGGATGACCAGACCGTGGAGTTGCCACCATTGAGAATCAGTAGGTTTCCATGTTTGCTAACTTTGAAAATGCCTGATTTATCAGTGACAGGTATCTCCCTGTTAGCAACCCATACGACTGTACAAGTTGATATCTTCTTGTACCATATCCCTACGTATCGTTTTTTGGAAATTCCCGGGCTAAAAAATCCCATTTCAAATATCTCCCCTTTAGATACTATAGTTTCACCATCTTTGATTGTTTGATTTGCAGATATGGTATCTAGTACAGTGCAGTCTGATAAGATCAAGATCAAAGCAATGGTGAGGAGTACAATTATGGAACGATTCCCCATCAAGCAAAGTCTGATTCAAATATTTGTTGATCTTAACAAATTGGAATTATCATTTTAATGTTTGAACTTTCAGCGGTCAAAGTCAATAGATCATGGAAGTCCTTACCAATTAGACTATTTGTGTTGATAATTTTCAACCCCAATTAGGACTCATTATTTTGCACTTGATCATTATCAAATAGTGTCTTGACTTTTACCTGCGGTTTACGTGGTATTTAAGTTATGCCAAGTCTCCATAATAAGATGATAGTTTGGTGCTTCAATAAAGTTTAAACAAAAGGCAGTACACAAATTCAAGTTTGATTTTCGAAATGAAAGTCAAAGCAAATAGTAGTAAGAGACAGTATAGTCAATCGACCCGCCAAATTTGAAAAAACATATATTATGGTTCTACAATTCCAAGAACATTTCTAACGTTCAAGTGGTAAAGTTTTTTAAGACGTGTTAGACAAGTTTTCTTATGAACTGATTTACTTTTGTTAGTTTTAGAAAAAAGACTACTGCAAATAGGATGGCAATTTGTGTCGGGTTCGGGTTGACGAGTTAGCCGGTTCATATATCTAAATCCTAATCCGACCTGTTTAGTTAAAAGTGTCGAGAAGTTCAACCTTCACCTGAACACGTTTATAAACAGGTTTGTCGAGCCGACCCACTTAAGAGTTGAACTTTAAAGGTACACAATATAGTTTAAAAGATGACTGTTAGAAAACCTAACGCGGTATATATATGCAAAAACGTAAAAATTTATAAAGTCGATAATATATCCTAAGATATGGACACAAAGTAGTCGGCCTATTTTTGATAATTGTACAAAATATATAATGTTTAATAATGAAGTTTTTTTTAACTATATTTTAAGCGGCCGCATTGAGTTGAGAATTTCAAGCCAAATCTAATATGTTTATTAAACAGATTAGTTGTGTCGACCCATTTATAACCCAAACCTATTTAGCCTCAACTCTAACATGTTTATTTTTTGTGTTAGTCTCGGATCATGTTTTGTGTCGGGTTAGAAATTGCCACCCTAGCAAATACTGTCGAAACATGTGGCACACATATGACAAAATCATAATGCGCATGTCAATCTCAGTTTTTCAAGTTCCATCACGTAAATGTCGACATATTATTTTCCCGAAATGGGAAAAATATATTTAAAACTTGACCACTTATATATAAACGATTTAGAGTAAACTACATAATATGCAACCGTGGCTTTTTAATTTTCACATTAAACATTTTTGTCAAAAACTTTGGCTATTATCATCCATCCGTCAGTAAAAGTTAGATAACTTACACCTCTAGAGACGAACAATGCAATTTTTAATCCCAAACGCCCCCGTTCATGTGAATCATTAGCTAGTAGTAGCAAATAGGTATACATTCACATGTTCACAAACAAACTTTCACACAATGATGTGGTATCAAACTTGTTCCGCTTATTTACTTTTTTCCTTTACCAACTTTTGGTTTTAACAAATCATTTTGTTACAAGTGATAATCTTTTTGTAGAGTTTACTATTTCTCATAAGATAGTGACAAGTTTAATGATATTATATACCGTATAAAAAACTGCACCTCTTACTCACTGAGTATTATATTGTATATTAAAAATATTTTCATCTCATATTAGATATAAAAACGTATCAGCAAAGAAACTACTATTTACACGCATCAAATGGATCCAGTGAGGAACACGACACTGGTATATGAACATCTGCTTGTTATCGAGCATACAATAGTGACATCGTGCATTTATTAACAGATGGAAGAGATTTAAGTTCAGGACAACTCTCTTCAGTAAAAAAAGCAGGTTGCTTAGGTTCAGGGAGTGTACTCTCACTAACCAACATCAGAACCACTTACATCATGGTTGGTCTATCTTCTGCGTGATGTTGCACACATAACATGGCAACATGTATTGATCTTAGCACTTCAGAGACAACACATGAGGAGCGTAAAGATTCACACATGATTTCAACAGTTTTGTTTTCTTTATACAGTCTCCATGCTTGAATTAAATCAAAACTCATAGTTAGTGTAAACCAAAAAGATGTGAAAAAATAAATTAGCTTCTGGTCAAGATATATAGATTTAGTGTTAAGTTATCTTGCATGTCCAAGAAGGTTGTCTCCATGGTCTGCGTGATAGAATTCTCTGTTTTTCTTCCCACTAACTATCTCCAACACCATCACACCAAAACTAAACACATCCGACTTTACAGAGAATCGTCCGTGTATTGCATACTCGGGAGAAATATAGCCACTGCAGAAAATTGAAAATGAACTGGCCATTTAGAATTAGAGGAAAAACTATAACAATTAATCTAATGGACAAAATGTTAAGGATTCTTACTAAGTTCCAACCACTTTCTTTGTCTTAGCATTTGCATCATGTCCTACAAACTTTCTAGCAAGCCCAAAGTCTGATATTTTTGGATTCATGTCACTGTCCAGCAAAATATTACCTGCCTTGAGATCTCTGTGGATAATTTGAAGGCGGGAGTCTTGATGTAGATATACAATACCTCGAGCCATCCCATGAATAATGCGAAAACGCTTAGGCCAGTCAAAGAACGTGACTATGTGATATCGTATATATGGAGATGCGAGATGGAGGCAAACCAAAGAGATACAAGTCCAAGCTTTTCATAGACATGTATTCATAAATCAAAATTAGTTCCTTTCTATGAATGCAATATCCAAGAAGCTTCACAAGATTCCGATGCTGAAGTTTTGCAATACAAATGACTTCATTTTTAAACTCATCAAGTCCTTGTTGAGATGTTTCTGAGAGCCGCTTCACAACTATTTCTTGTCCTCCTTCCAGAACACCCTAAACAATTGGAATTAAGCTTTTATGATAACTCATAAATCTCTACTTTTTAGAATTTTGATTCATGATACTAATGAGCATATTAGAAGTTAATGACAAAATCAGATAAATCAGTTAGTATATAGTATGTAATAAACACAAAGCCTAAGGGCCGAACATGTTAGTTAATAACCGAATAGCGGTTATAGTTAGTTAGAAAGTTAGTTAATGGTAGTTATTGGTGAAGGGTCACAATCGTTCATAGATCCTGTTAGTGTCTTTTCGGTATGTATATATATATATATATATATATATATATATATATATATATATATATATATATATATATATATATATATATATATATATATATATATATATATATATATGGTCAAGTGTCTGTAAGAATGTATGAACAAAAATTGCAAGTATCTATCAAGTATATTCATATTTTTACTTGTGATTCGTTCATCATAGCAAGATTTATTCCAACAATTGGTATCAGAGCACGTTAATCGATCCAGGGAAGAATGAGTACAAGTGACGATCGATTGAAGAGCAAGAATCAACAGCGAAGGGTTGTTACACAATCTTTGTGTATAGCAACCAGAGGAAGAAAGCAGATACCCACACCACCGATTGCAGTAAGAAAAGAAAGAGGGGATCGAAAGTTTTCCCTAATTGCAAAAGGACGAAGCGGGTTTGGTTCTTTTGGTGTCGATAATAACCAAAAAATTAAAGCCACAAATCATACAACGATTTTGTTGTGGTAGTTACCGATTGGAAGCAAGAAACATGGAGACTTGTTGGTGTTGCTCTTTTAAAAATTATCAGAAAGAAAGAAGATAAGGAGTGATCGGTTTCAACCTTTCCATTGAAAGTGATTGTAAGCAAAACGTCAAAGAAGTGGGTACACCTTTATCTCTTTACCATCAGAAGACACAATCAGACTTAAATAAGTCCTTCTCACTTTCACTTTATATTTCAGTATTTTAGAATTATATAAATAAATTTGAAAGATAAAAAGGAAGTCTTGAATTAAGTTATTAAATTTCAGGATTAGTTATTTTTAAATTTTCAAATTGATTGGGTTAGAAAGTAAGAAAGTAAGATTAAGTCTTGTATATTTTTCAGATTAGAAAAATACAAAACTAGTAAGAAGTAAGAAACCGAACCCTTGTTGTGCACATAGTAAGAAGTAAGAAGAAACCTATCATTTTTAAGGAACCTAGTGTTTAACAAAACCTTGGTGTTTCGAAGTAAGTAAGAAAACTCTAGTGTTTCCAAAGTAAGTAAGTAAAGAAAACGTTTAGCGTTTCAAAGTAAGTAAGTGAAACTTTAACGTTTCAAAGTAAGTAAGAGAAAGCCGTAGTGTTTCACCCCGTAAGAGAAACCGTAGTGTTTCACCCAGTAAGAGAAACCTCGGTGTTTCAAAACAAGTAAGAGAGCACGCAAGTAAGAAAGGAACAATGCATGAAGATAGGAGATACATCTACACTAACTCGTGAGCAAAATATAGCACTTCAATGTCCGAAACTGAATGAATCAAACTACACCACATAGGCAATTATGATGGAAACAATCTTAAAGGCCTATGGACTTTGGGAAACGCTTAAAGATACAGAAAAAGTAGATGGAAAAAAGATGCATACAACAAAAGCAATGATTCTCACAACATTGCCGGAAGATATTCTAATGCAAGTTGCACAGTACGAGACTACGAAGAAAGTATGGGAATCAATTAAGGTACGATATATTGGAGAAGACCGAGTTCACAAAGCACGTCTACAAACTTTAAGAAGTGAATTGGAGACCTTAAAAATGAAGACCAATGATGAGTGTGTAAATACTCATCATTTTTATCGTATCTGAACTGCCAAAACATTCAAAAACACTCAAATACGCATCAAAATACAGAATTTATCCCAAAAGTGTGTTTTATATGTTTTAGATGCAAAATGTTTAAAAACAAATGAAAAATGAACAAAGTTTGCACAATTGGCAGTTTCAGTCCCTCAAGTTTCAAAAATTGACAAAACTAGTCCCTGGAAGTTTAAAATGAAAGAAAAGTCAACCCAAGGTTTTCTAAAGTCAAAAATTATCAAAAACGATCCTTGGGTGAAAATTTTGAGAAAATTACATGTTTGGTCCCTAAAGTTTCAAAAATGGCAAAAATGGTCCATCGGTTTTTAAAAATGGAAAATTATCATTCAAAACCTTTGCACTATTTAACTTTGACAAGATTGACCCTTTTTGATAACTTTGGCAAAATTTCACTTTTAACCCCTCAACTTTGAATTTTGGCAAGTTTAGTCCCCGGGGTTTTCAAAAGTGGAAATTTGCATTTATGGTCCTTTAGTTATTCAACATGGCAAGAATGTTCCTTGTAAACAACTTTGAAAAAGTTACAAACCAGACCCCTAACTTTCAGTGAATTACATTTTTGGTCCTTGTGAATTTCACACTAAATACCAAACGGATCCTAATGTTTTACTACTCCTTTTAATCCAAAATAAAACGAATCCAATCCACACCTTATCCCTCCAAAGCCCACTCCAAACCTTGACCCAACACCCTCACAGCCCACCATAAACCAAACCGTTTAATAAATACTACTCCCTCCTCAGTCAAACTCTACCTTTGACCACCCCCTTCCACATCACCACCCCCACTACCTGCTACCATCCAAGGCCCCCCCCCCATCATAACCCCTACTCCTTCACCCTCTGTTACACTCAACCCCCCTAGCACCTCAAACAAACACAAACATCCAAGAAGTCCTCCCTGGCATCAATAATATCCAAGAAACAGCCAAAAAGAACTTTGGCGCCAAAAGTTTGAACGGTCGAGATCAAAGTTTATCATCCCAGGGTGCTTATCACAGCTGGGAAAAGTCCAAGAGGGTGCCTAAAACCCTAATTGGAGATTATAAAAAGGGAAGAGAAGCAGTGGAGGAGGGTGTTAGCTTTTTAGTTGTAATTTCATTTTTCTTTATGTCATGTTTATGTTTAAATACTTTTCAGTCCAAATTAGTTTAAGTAATTTGTAATCTCAGTGTAATATTGAAGTTTCCAATTAATGAAATCCAAGTTTTAAGAAATTCTCAGCTTATGAAATTCCATGTTAGTCTAAAATTGTCTAAAAGTAATTGTTGTTTCTAGCTGTTGATTTGGACTCATAGGTTCACTCAGGCTCCCATATAAGCTTATCAGAGCTGTTAGAGACTTTAAAATTCAGTTTAGAAGTAAAATTCAAAAATAAAAAAAAATCCAGAAAATAGAAAAGAAATACAAAAAATTGCAGGTTCGTGTCAGAGAAGCTTGGAGCAGGGTTAATATGGGATAGCCCTGGGTTAGAGCTCTTGGAGAGCATTAGGATTGAGTTGGAAATGGTTTCGGTATCTTTGTTCTAAGCAGGATGGCTTTGTAAGCATTTTTTATCTAATTTTTGGAATTTACTATAGATTAATTTAAATCTTCATTATTCTAGTGTTTCTGTGTGTAGTTAGTGTATCTAAGTTGAATTGATGTCCTTGCATTCTCTTGTTTTCATTTCATCTGTCATTGTTCAAAATTTTAGGCTTTCACTGTCAAAATAGTATAATAGTAATCCTGGATGTTTTGTTGTTATTGGTGTGTTCATTTAAGCTTACTACATCATGTTTTAACCTTAGAAATCAGTTTGAATCATTAGATCACCCATTTGCTCACTAATTCTCACAAAGCTGTTTTAAAAGGGGTGTTTGGATTGAAATGGTTAACTGAGCTATTGAGCTCTGTAGTGTTCAAAACCTGTCTAGACAACACACTTAGGTGTCATTTAAAAAGGTTCAAAGCATATGCTCATACTCCATAAGCCAGAAAGTCAGATTTGGCCTCTAAGCTTTGTAATAGTTCACTGTTGGAACTTTATGATCCCAATCCATCATTGCAGCTTTAGAACTTGTTAGTGTTGGTGGTTTTAGTCTCAAATTAATATAACATTTCACTTTCAGTGGATTAGGTCCAATTAAAATCCATTTAAGTCAAGGTTCTTCATAAAAGTCAAAAGTCAAAAATTGCATGTTTAAGAAAAAGTCATATTTGGCATGAATTTTCATGATTTATGTGTTAAGAGTTAGACCTTGAATTTGTTGTGGTAGAAATATACCACCTAATCTTCAAGATCCCACAAAAAGCTCATTTTTATGATTTTTTATGTGAGAGATGCATGATGTTGTTTGAACCTGCAGGGGAAGCAACCTCCCCTGCACCACCAGCTTGACCCATTTTTCCTATGACCACAACTTGGTCATTCATTGACCATTTTGCTTGATTTTTGTTGCTCTGAACACCCACCCAGGATGTCAATTTGGCTGCATGATTAGTCTCTCCTTAATTGCTTATTGTACTGCTGAATTTTGTCCACCTAGTTGATCAATAACCAAATGATCCTACTGATTGTATCAGCAAACACTGATCTGAGCTTGTTGATCTCTTTACCTTTGTGTGAATCTAGTTCATTAGTAGTGGTTCAGAGTTGATTTTTGATTGTATGAGCTTGTAGTAGTTTGAGTTTGATTTAGTTTTTGCTTTTTATGCTTAATTGATCTTATTGCTCATTCAAAATCTCACTTCAAACTTGTAACCTCAACTGTTGGTAACCACAAGCTTGTATAAGCTTGTGAAACTTGTTCATTTGTGTTTACCTAGTTATTTTGGGTGCTATTTGAGCTTGTGCATTGACCTCTCAGCATGTCACAGTCTCTTGTGAGATTTTAAGCCAATAAGTTTGCACTGTGTGACCTCCACATCAGGGTCTCACAAGCCCAACTTCACTAGCCTCTAACTTGCTCATAATTTGAGCTTTTCCTGAGCTTGTGAGCTCTTTGGAAAGCCCCTCAGGTCCCCTCTCCAGATTCCCATTTGGTTTGGTCCCTAAGTCACCCTTGTGGGCCCCACAGTGGGCTGCACATTGCCTTTGAGGCCTGTTTGGCCTGAATTGGGTTTTGGAATTGCTTATTTGGTCATTGGGCTTATTCAGTATAAATTGCTTGTAGTTTTAGCTTCATTTCTGTCCCTCTAAGTTGTTCAAAGCTTATTTCGTTAGTGTGGGTCCTTGGACAGCTTATTTGAGCTCAATACTTACACAAAAAGCTTTTAGCTCAACTGTTTAGCTTATTTGCTTGCATTTATCTTATTCCTGAGATCCAAGAAAACTTCCTTCACAAAAGTTCCATAAAATCAGTATATAATTAGGTTTGTAAAAGAAAATTGAGAAAAAGACAAAAATTAAGAAAGTGATAGCTTCTATTTAAGCCCTTTGGCTTATTCTTCTGCTTATTCATAAGCAATTTTCATTTTTTAATTTTTCTTAGGTTTATTATAACTAAAAATAATTTTAGGAATTTTTTCAGATTTTTCCTTGGTCATTTAGTATTTTTTATAATTAATTTTAGTTTAAATTAATTAAATAATTAGTTTTAATTAATAATTAATAATTAAAAAGTAGAAAAATTAGGTTTTCTGTTTTAAAATTAGTTTTATAATATTTTAGATTTTTCTAAATTTAAATTTCATTTTTCTAGTTAATTTTCATAATTAATTAATAATTAGTGTAATTTAGTTAATTAAAAAGTAATTATTAATTAGTAATTAATTAAATAGTGTAAAAATTATTTTTCTTTTTCTAAAAATTTTCTTATAACATTAGGATTGTAAAAATATAATTTTCACATTCGTAGGATTTTATTTGCTCACGTTTCACTTTTTATTTTGCGCGTTCGCGTTATTTTTAACTCAAACGCGCGTTTTTAGGTTTACTCACGTTTCTAGGTTATCTGATTATCAGTAATTGTTCCAATAGTGTTTCTAAGTTATTTCCATTCATAATCTCGTAGTTTAATCACTCAATTCAAATTTCTGGTCCTCCTGTTAAATCACCCGATCACTTTAAACGTTTTTTAATACAATTGCTTACCTCGCTGGGACATAACGACCCGGGAATACACTGTACTCCTTGGTTAGTTGGTTTTAGACGTTTGACTTGGTTGACCATCACCTGTTCAACTTAGTTGACCGTTTGGGACCAATCAAAATTTGGCGCCGCTGCAGGGGAGGTAGCTGCGTGTTCAAAACGTTTTTTTTTAGAGATTAGCGGTTTTTCATTCATCACTGTATAAACCCACCACATTTTTGTAAATTTAAATCATAAAACAAAAACGTCATTAACACTTTTCCTAAAGTGTTAACAACACCAAAAAAAAAAAAATCAAAAACAAACAAAACACATCGTTACATTTTCTATATCGCGTTTCTTTTAAGGTGATTCTTAAAGAGATACGATTTTGGTAAATGAATCGATACCAAAAATATTGTCCAAAAGTTTTTAACCCATACACAAAAACCCAAAAACATTCATCTTTTCTTGTGAATAATAAACTACATAAAAACAAACCGTCGCAAACCAAGGCAGAACACCTACCAACTGGGGGTGTGGACATAATAAGTTCCCAAACAAAAGATAAAAAACTTGCCTTTGTATCCTTGTGAGTGGTGTACCTTTCTCAAAGAAGCCATTAATTTGTGATTATTGGTTTAAGTTCACTGTTGATTTGCCTCAATCTTGTTTTATTGAAATTTTGTGTTAGTGCATGCGCACTCGTTCACAATCGAAACGAAATCGTCAACTGAAAAACGTAACTGAGTTACGTCCTATTGTTGAGGATCCAGTTCCGAGAATGGACGGTAATCAAGAACCACCCATCATAGATGATGCAGCTCCTGATCTCCGAACGATGGAGGAGTTGTGTCAACCCACAATGCTCGGAAGAGGCGGCCCCATTACCCCTCTTAACATTGCTGCCACTGATTTGGACTTAAGCATCACATGATACAACAAGTCCAGAATTCGTGCTAATTTCATGGTTTACCTGGTGACGATGCAAACAAGCATCTTGGTAAATTTCTTACCGTCACCCAAAGCATGAAGCAGAATGGTGTCTCCGATGATGCCATTCGTATATCTCTTTTCCCCTATTCTCTAACCCATCATGCCACTGCATGGTTTGATCGACTTCCTAAGAACTCGATTCACACTTTCAAAGAAATGGTGACTAAATTTTTAGCCAAATACTTTCCACCATCCATGGTTTCTAAGTTACGAAATGACATTAGTAACTTTCGTCAGCATCCCGAAGAGTCTCTATTTGAGGCATGGGAACGCTATAAGCTCTTAATTGATCGGTGTCCTAACCATAACATGTTACTCGTTACCCAAATAGATACTTTCTATAATGGGTTGACATTGCCAATCTTTCTTTCCTTACTTCATTAGCCTCAGCTTGGTTTTGTTTCAGAAAATCATAGAGTTGATCATAATTCACATTATGTAAATCCTTTGTTTGATTGACAATTGTAACATAACGACCCCATTCTTCTGGAAGGTTATTGAGGAATTTGATGTTTGTTGCAATTGTTCGTGGTGTCAACTTGTTTCTGATTAACTCATTCATCAAAGTGCAAAACCTTGTGCAGTAAGATTCAATCTGTTCACCTTTAGTAGATGTAAAGTTCTCCCATTCAGTAAGAAGTTTGTTCTCAACGTCTTGTTGTCCAATTTCTGTTCCATGACATATTCTTCTAATACGTTCCCACATAGCATAAGCAGTTTCACAGCTGTCGACCGCAGCAAAGATCTCCCGTGGTAATCCAAGTTGGATTAAATGCATTGCCATATCATCAGCTTTGATCTGCGTCTTGTCTTCATCAGTGTAATCTGCTTCTGTTTGTATTTGGATTACCTTGAATTTAAACTTGTCTTGGCTGAAATGGACCGTTTTCAATGGATTTGATCATAAGGTGACCGTTATCCTTTGTTTTGATGTAACGAAGCATGCGGCTTGTCCATGGGAGATATCCACCTTTTTCAAGCATTGGAGGTCAATTTTCCGCACCGGCTGCATGAATATCTTGCTGAGTAGCCATTGATGAAGTGTAGATTGATAAAGTTGATACTTGGATCGTTCCAACGAAATAGGAGTTGTGATTAGTGTAAGTTGATGCAAGTTTGGATGGTGAAAAATTTGATCTAAAACCTTAAAACCTCAATAACTTCTTCTCGGAGCGTTTTTAGGCCTCGAAACTTAGGTTGAATGAATAAATTAATTCAACGTGTCCTTCTTCTTTGTTTCACGGTCGTTTTGACAGCTGATTCGTCGAAAACGGAGTTATGGTTCAAAAGTTATGGCCTTTTGAAGTTTGGTTGTCAAAAGTCAAATTCTTATACGTAGAATCCAACACTTAAGCGTAAAGATTAAACTTAGGCGTAAACAGAATCTTATGCGTAAAGTAAATGTTATGCGTAAACAGTAATCTTATGCGTAAGAAAAATTCTTAAGTGTAGAATTAGTAGTTTATGCGTAAGCTTTTTGTTTAT
The DNA here is from genome assembly GCA_030686995.1 of Artemisia argyi. Taxonomy (NCBI): domain Eukaryota; kingdom Viridiplantae; phylum Streptophyta; class Magnoliopsida; order Asterales; family Asteraceae; genus Artemisia; species Artemisia argyi. The sequence goes on along the minus strand of CM060676.1, from coordinate 66,935,572 downwards.
GCGTAAAATTTATGTTACGCGTAAGGTTTAGCTTATGCGTAAGATTTTCACGCGTAAGGTTTACAAACCAAACTGATCTCTCAAACTTATCCAAGCTTGAAAGATATCCCGTGTCGAAGTATTCCACAAACTTATCCAAGTCAGGGAAGTACTGAGTAATCTCTGATCGTTGAAAAAAATTTATGCGTAGGATCTTTTGCGTAGAAAACTTATGCGTAGGATCTTAAGCGTAGATCTTATGCGTAGGATTTCACCTTTTGCGTAGGAATCCAACTTGAGCGTAGAAAAAGGGTTTTAGGCAAAAACTTACGCGTAGAAACAGGGTTTTAGGCAAAAACTTACGCGTAAATGTGCCAAACAGCTCAAAAATACGATTTTTTCAACCAAAAACACCTTTTTCACTTGTTTCTTTTGATCAAATCTTTCCCAAAACACTTAGAATCAATAAAACTTCAATAAAGTTCACGACTTTAACACTAAAGATACGTAAAAATCAAAACTTTTAAAGAAAAGCACACGTTTTTAAATGAAAAATGCAACTTTTAAAGAGAAAGCTTGATGAAAACGATTTCCACACACTCCTAAATCATTGTTAGGCGATTGATACCACTTGTAGGACCATAAAACTATCAACTTTAACATAAATATAAGCACTAGATGAAGTAAAGATGGTGACTTGATATGATATATGTGTAGCCTAAATATTGAAAGAGAATGATAAGATGAAGAGAACTTTTATTAATAAAACACACACACAATACACACACAAGCACACACCTCAAATGAGCCTTTGAGGTGTTTATATAGTAAGATACATGAGATGCCCTAAGGCTTTCTATGGGCTTGGGCTTGGACTTGGATTACATAAATATAAAGGGCTTACATGACATAACTCTTAACATATTAGCTTACCAAGTCCAAAGCCCATTGACTATTCCAATAACAAAAACTACGACACATTACAACGTTACAATAAATGAGGATGACCATCACTTTATAATATAATTTTTAATGCTAACAAAACCGTATTTAAACAGTTTGTGGGGAACCGTATTTAAGCAGTTGAAACCGTATTTAAACAGTTTGTGGGGAACCGTATTTAAACAGTTGAAACCGTATTTAAACAGTTTGTTACATAATTCCAAATATCAATAGTAAAATCATTAGAAAAGTTGTTACACATGTATCTCTCCCAAAGAGTTTATAAAACAGTTAAACGATAGAAAGTGGGGCTATGAACTTACAATAATATGTAAATAGTTAACGAGTACTTGTAAAAGTATAAAACAGTAGTTAAGCATGTATCTCCCCCAAAAACGTGTATAAACCATTAAGAGTAGGGGCTATGACTCACCTGAGGATTATGATAGGCATAGATAACGTAATGTCAGAGGTAGAATGGAAATGACTTCAAGGATAACCTGAATGATATGGAAGTCCGAGATAAGTTCGACTTATCTAGAATCGTGATTTGAATAGTGTTAGATGACAAAATAACTTTTGTGGCAGAGGTGGCTTGTGTGGCAAATGTTTAATAATTCAAGAGCAAAGTTATATACTATATAACTTGTCTTTATGTATAAGTATCATTTATTATTTATATTTCTCATCATGAATTTATGATATGTATCGAAAGTTGGTGAATGATAAATTTGTAGTAAATGTCAATTTAATTAAATGAATGGATGAGTTTTTGAGAAATAATTATCTCTTAACGTGTGTTCAAGTTAACCGATAATAACGTCAAGTTATATAATTTACGTTATAAATTATATATATTCAGAAATATATAGTTATTCATAATTATTACTTCATTATCGCCTCAAAATGTAGGTCTCGGTATATGTTTTTATGATATAGTCATAAAATATTAACTTGTCAACCGTAATTAAGTTGTTATGCAAACTTTTAAGCTATGCCAACGTTACTCTTTTAGTAGTTAAATGATTTTCGTATTTAGTCCAAAATAAATATGTTTACAAACTTATAAAGGTTTTCAAGAAAATGATAATAACGTCAAGTCATATGTTTATATTTCCTTGTCATAAAATAATGATATGTATAATCTATCAAAGGGGTTGTAAGTGTATAAATTTGTATTAGTTTCAAAACTTATCAAAAGTTTTTAGAAAAAGAAAATGATAGGTTGTTCGAATTGAAGGGGCTGGAATTACCAAACTGCTAAAGTTGGACAAATAACTAAAGAAAATAAATTGCCATTACTCGGGCTCGAACTCAGGACCCCTTTTCCATAACCATACGATCAAACCAACTGAGCTAGTGTGGTGTTTGATTATCTTTTCATTAGACTCTATTTAAGACCTCGTTACAGTATTTCTATTTTGTATAACTTTTACTCGGCATGTATATTGTCGTGGGTTTGTATATGTTTATAAATCATTTGCGTCTCATCTTCTTAAACCAAAACTGAGCTTGTGATTATCCATGTTCAAGTAGTTGTCTTTTGTTAAGTTGTAACTCGTTCAGTGTTTACTCGCGACTCAAACACAAGAAATATGGCACTCGGCCCATTTAAAATATAACACCCCCAAAATCGATCAATACAGCAGAAGACTTAAAATGTCAGCGGAAGACTTTTGGGGTATTATATCGTGGATCTTTCGTCACAATTATAGAAAACGATTCAAGTGATCGTTTTAAGTTTTATTTAAAATACCAAATATTCATAAATCACAAGAGGATTTATTATTCAACAACAAGTTTTTATTTAAAGAGAAATAAACGTTTCTTTATTTGCCCACTTCGTGCCTTTGCCATCCATTCCATTTAGTTACTTGAGATAAACATGCTAAAAGTCAACAAAAAGTTGAGTGAAATTCATAGGTTTATAATTAAGAGTTTGAACACAAGAGATAGGTGCTTATTGTATATAAATACAAATAAACAAGATAGAAATCACATTCATTATTGCCTTAAGCTCATGACACTCAACGATTCAACAGACATCAATATTTTCGTAATAATGATGTAAAATATATAGCCCCCAAGATAGGTATTTGCCAGTAACCTATTATATTCAAATAACGTGCATTTGGTGACTTTCCTCTAGCAACCAAATGGGGATTGTCAATCCCTAATAGATCTATGCACAATTATTTACGTTCACCCTTCAAGTGATTAAGGTTCATGATCGAGGGACTTTTGGCAATAGCTACTTAAGCAATAATAAGATCAGGAAAAAGGCTTGTGTTCGGTTTTTGAGCATGTATCCCCCCCACAAAAATAAGTTAAATGTGGGCTATGAACTCACCTTGGTAGGATAGTGGAACAAACGTAATCTCAACGATGCAAGGCAACGGCTTCACACACAACCTATAAGATATGACACGTTTTAGTTCTTAAGTCTCGTTTTATTGCGAACGTTTATTATTAATTACGAGTAATCGATAAAGTGCATACGTGATGTGTTACGTCGTATAAAAATAGACAATGGTTACGTATCGTTTTATTCGTCTAAATTTAGTTCGTTATATAAGTTTTATCCGTATTTATATATATATATATATATATATATATATATATATATATATATATATATATATATATATATAATAAATTACATTTATTATTTATCGTTTTAATATATATTCAAATATATATATATATATATATATATATATATATATATATATATATATATATATATATATATGTATATATATATATACACACACACACATATATATATAAAATTATTATTAAAAATCAATATTACTATTCGATCCTTTATGTTTCTCAATTTTACACTTTTTACCCTTAACGGAAAACATTTACGTCGTTAGTCCAAAAATTATATATATTTACGTTTTTGTCCAAATATCAAATAATAACATTCAATATCCCTAAATTTCAATATTTACAGTTTATACCCTTAGAAAAACAGTTTTTATACTTTTCACCCAAAGTTTACAAACTTGACAATTTTAGTCCCTAACTCTCGAATATTTGCAAAAATAGTCCAAACATTACCAAATTTAAAACTTAGCATTTTTATTATTTCAATAAGCTCATAAGGTCCTAAACAGCTTATACCAACAGCTTATTAGCTTAATCTCAACTTATTTTACTAAATGGGCTTATCGATCCAAATTAAGGGCCCGTTAAGGTTTTATGATCCAAGGGGTTTGGGGGTACACTTGTTTTTATCAAAATCCATATTTTTAAGTTACAAAATCATTTCAAAAGAGCTTATTCGATTAGCTTATCGTAATAAGCTAAAATAAGCCTTTTGGGCTTTTTGGCCCACTTAAGGTTTTTAAGTTTCTGAAAACTGGTTTCAATAGCGATTAACTTTGGGTCTCGTTAAGTGATCAAACTAAGTTTTTAAGTCGACTTATTTATCATTCCCGTTAGTATTTCAAGCAAACAAATAGGTCGTGTAAAACTACTTAGGGGTCGTGTATTGAAATTAGAAATGGCGAGGCCAAAGTGTGGCCACAAATTCAATACGTAAAACCTTATAAATCTTGAAAATAAACTAAGTGTTTTAGCATATGTCGTATAGGTCCAAGTGACTTAGAAACGTGTGATATATATTGTGTTCTCGTTAATGTAAGTCCAATGTTATTATAGGTTCTCGTTAATGTCATGACTAAGAATTAGTATAACACATAAAATGTATACGTTGTTTTTAAGATTTACGAGTTATAGGTTCCAAGTGATTGTGCGTAATATACTATACGTATATATATAATTAGAAAGAAAAGTTTGTGTCTCACCTCACCTATAAAAGGTGGAGTAAAACAAGGCGTATGGTTCGTGGGATGGTTCAAAAGCTCCGTGGTTCACTTCACGTTCCTCCAAGGTTCAAATGGCTCCAATCCTTGCTTCCTAGGTTCGTTTTGAGACGTGGTTCTCCTAGCAATCCGTTCGTCCCTCCATCACTCTCTCTCGTTAGTATTTTTAGTGATATGGTACGTATAAGTGTATGAGGTTAATTAACTTTGCATGTAAAGCTTATATAGGCTGTTATTGAGTGTGTATGGACAAGATAAGCTCACAAGAATGAAGGATGCATGTGAGGCGAATAGTAACGCCACAACCAATGCCCAATCGAGTGTTTACAAAGCTAGATCTTGTGAGATATCATTCTTATTCATTCCTGACGTTTCATGTTATGCTTATTGTTAGTTTAGATGTGATTGGTGAGCAAGGGAGGCAACAAGGAATAATATGCCACGTTTTTGTATTATCTATCAAGGGTGAGTTTGGTGGTTTGCTTAGGCGTTTTCTAGGGTAGTAAACGAGCAAGAACAAGTGTAACTTATATTGTTTCTGTTTCTTTGGTACTAGGTGAGACGAGGCAAGTAATAATATTGGTTCGTTATATGTAAAAACCATTTAGAAATAGGGTGCGTTTGGGAGTGTCGCGGCTGGGAACAAAGAAAAGAAAACAAAAAAAATACAAAGGGTGCATTTTGGGCTTGGCCTGGTGGGCTGCTGGTTGTGTCGGCCCAAAGAAAAAGAAAAAAATAAAAAGGAGTCCGTTTGGTTGTGTATTGTGTAACCGTGACCCATTGGGTGTTGGGGGCCCACCTAGTGTGTCTCGATTATCGTGTCGAAGTTCAAAAATATTAGTGAGCATTCTCGGGAAGTTTCGTAGGTTCGGGGAATATATAAATAGTATACGTTATTTAGACGAAACGTATTATTTTAAATATAAACGCGTTATATAATTATTTATCATTCGCAATAATTATAGGCTATCTAGGTCGTGTGTAAGCATCGTTCCTGAGTAATCGGTCAATCACAGTTATCGTAGTGGTTCAATATCAAGCCATATCATAAAAAAAAATTTGTTACCCGTAAAATGGTGTTAATTTATCGTAACATCGTTTTATTTATTCGTACGCATTTACTAATCGTAAGGGAAATTTACGAGAGGTTACATTACCTACCTCTTACAGGGAATTCCGTCCTGGAATTCTAGTCTAAGATAGTTGCCAAGGGTGTCTTAGGTGAAGAGATGTGGGTACTTGGAGCGAATCTGATCCTCGCGCTCCCAAGTATATTCCGGTCCACGCTTGTAGTCCCAACGAACTTTGACAATAGGGATACGGTTTTGTTTGAGTTGTTTGACTTGTTTGACTTCTCTATCCATGATTTCAATGGGTTCCTTGGTAAAGACAAGGTTATCATCTAGTCGAATCTCTTTCAATAGAATCACGAGAGATTCATCGGATAAACACTTCTTAAGGTTTGACACATGAAAGGTGTCGTGGATCCGACAAAGTTCTTCGGGTAGTTCTAGTTTATAAGCCACGGGTCCTATCCTTTCCAAGATTTTGAATGGACCGATGTATCTGGGGTTCAATTTTCCATGCTTTCCAAATCGTACCATTCCCTTCCAGGGAGATACTTTCAATAAGACTCTGTCTCCTATTTGAAATTCCATGGGTTTCCTTTTTAGGTCTGCGTAGCTTTTCTGTCGGTCTCGGGCTGCTTGTAAGCGTTGCTTAATCTTAACGATTTTCTCGGTTGTTTCCCGAACAAGGTCAGGTCCTATAAGTTGTCTTTCTCCGACTTCTACCCAACAAACGGGCGATCTGCACTTTCTACCATACAGTGCTTCGAATGGTGCTACTTTTATGCTGGTGTGGTAACTATTGTTGTATGAAAACTCTGCTAATGGTAAGTGCTTATCCCAACCTTTTCCAAAATCGATAACGCATGCTCGGAGCATATCTTCCAAGGTTTGGATAGTTCTTTCACTTTGACCATCAGTTTGAGGGTGGTATGCTGTGCTCATATCTAGTTTAGTTCCTAAGGCTTTCTGCAACGATTTCCAAAAGTGAGAGGTGAAACGACTATCTCGATCTGAGATAATTGAAATTGGTACTCCATGTCGAGTGACAATTTCCTTCACATACAGCTGAGCTAGTGTATTCATCTCATCGGTTTCTTTGATGGGTAGAAAATGAGCGGATTTTGTGAGACGATCCACAATAACCCATATTGTGTCGTGTCCGGATGAGGTTCTTGGGAGTTTGGTGATGAAGTCCATAGTGATTCGTTCCCATTTCCACATGGGAAGTTCTGGTTGTACAAGTAAGCCTGAAGGTTTCTGATGTTCTGCCTTTACCCTTGAACATGTCAAACATTTACCGACATATTCTGCGATGTTAGCCTTCATGTTTGGCCACCAATATAGTTTCTTTAAATCCTGATACATCTTGTCAGAACCTGGATGAATGGAGTATTTTGACTTGTGGGACTCGTACATGATGAGCTCACGAATACCTCCAATCATAGGGATCAAACTTCTGTCCTTGAAACATAGTGTTCCATCGGATTTCTTCACGAAACCATTCTTATTCTCGGGCATACCGTAAATCTTTTCCTTGGGTCGTTTTCTTCTTTAAGCGCTTCATTCTGTGTGGTAAGGATTTGGGATGGAAGGGGTGAGTGGATAGTCATCCCTAGTGATCTAACTCGAAGGGGTTTCAATCGTTCCTTTCGGCTTAACGCATCTGCTACTACATTAGCCTTTCCTGGGTGGTAACGGATCTCACAATCATAATCGCTGAGCAACTCTAGCCAGCAACGTTGCCTCATATTCAAATCCTTCTGATCCAAAATATGTTGATGACTCTTGTGGTCGGTATACACGGTACATTTGGTGCCATATAAGTAGTGTCTCCATAACTTGAGCGCAAACACTACAACTCCTAACTCCAAGTCATGAGTCATGTAGTTTTCCTCATGTTTCTTCAGTTGCCGGGATGCATAAGCTATTTCCTTGCTTCTTTGCATCAAGACTGCTCCTAGTCCATGATAAGATGCATCGCAATATACTATAAAGTCCTTATTTCCTTCTGGGAGGGCTAATATTGGGGCTTCGCAAAGCTTTCGTTTTAACAAATGGAAGGCTGCTTCTTCCTTTTCTTCCCAGATGTACTTCTCATTCTTTTGGGTTAGCTTAGTCAAAGGTTTTGCAATCTTGGAGAATCCTTCTATAAATCTTCGGTAGTAACCTGCGAGACCTAAAAATTGACGTATCTCCATGGGGTTTGTAGGAGATGACCAACCTTTAACAGCCTCTATCTTTGCAGGGTCTACGTGAATGCCTTGACTATCGATGATGTGTCCTAAAAATTGTACGGTGCGAATCCAAAAGTCGCATTTGGAGAGCTTAGCGTACAATTCTTCTTTCTTGAGCAGTTCTAGAATGATTCATAAATGTTCTGCGTGTTCTTCTTCGTTGCGAGAGTAGATCAAAATATCGTCGATGAATACTATTACAAACTTATCCAAGTAAGGTTTGCATACTCGATTCATTAAATCCATGAAAACTGCTGGTGCATTGGTCAGACCGAACGGCATTACTTGAAATTCGTAGTGACCATAGCGCGTTCTGAATGCAGTTTTCCGGATATCCTCTTCTCGAACTCTTAGCTGATGATATCTTGATCTCAGATCAATTTTTGAGTACACACTCGATCCTTGCAATTGATCAAACAGATCATCAATTCGAGGCAATGGGTATCGATTCTTTACCGTAAGTTTATTCAACTCCCGGTAATCGATGCACATTCGAAAGGATCCATCCTTCTTCTTAACAAATAAAATTGGAGCTCCCCAAGGTGATGAGCTTGGTCGAATAAATCCTTTGTCCGACAATTCTTTTAGTTGTTCTGACAACTCTTCCATTTCAGATGGTGCTAGCCTATAAGGTGCTTTAGCCACTGGTGCCGCTCCAGGCACTAGTTCAATCTGAAATTCTACTTGACGTACGGGTGGAATACCAGGTAATTCTTTAGGGAATACTTCCGGAAAATCCCTAACGATATGAACGTCATCGAGCTGCTTCTCGGATGTCTTATTTTCCGTAACTTAGGCCATGTATACTTGACATCCTTCCTTCATGTATTTTATCACTCGCATACATGAGATAATTCCATATCAAGGTTTGCTTTTGTCGCCCTGGACAATGAGTGTTTCATCCTTGAGTGGTATATGGACGACCTTTTCATCACAGAGAATCCTAGCACGATGGTAGGATAGCCAATCTATGCCGACGATAGCGTCGAAACTACTAAGTTGAACCGGCATAAGATCAATGGTAAAAGGTTTTTCGGATAAGGTTAGGGTGCAATCTTTCATGATAGTATTGGTATCTATTAAATTCCCGTCAGCCATTTCGACTTCGTAGGTGGTGTTTAGCTTAGAGGGGGTAATATTAAGTAAAGGGGCAAACGTATCTGATATAAAACTCTTATCGGCGCCCGAATCAAACAATACTCTAGCATTATGATGGTTTAGTAGAAATGTACCGGTGACTACATCGAGTCCGTTTCCGTCTCCGAGTAGGTATACCCTAGCTGGGGCGTTGACTGGTTCATTTCCTTTTGGGCAGTTTCTCCGGATGTGTCCTACTGCTCTGCATCCGTAACAAGTGGGTGATACAACCTGTGTGTTGCTTCCTGTAGCCGGAATCCTACAGTTTCTGGTTTGATGACCGATCTTATGACATTTGTCACATCGGACGGTACAACGACCCTCGTGATGAAGTTTGCATCGCTGGCATAGGGGTTTCTGCCCGTTGTACCCTACACCTTCCGTGGCGGCGTAGACTCGGGGTTTTTCTTGTCTTTGATTCTGCTGTTGAGTGCTTCGAGTGTTGTGATATGGTTGGTGGTTCCGATTATTGTTGCGGTGATGACTGTTGTAGCTTTGTTGGTTGTTGTTGTGATGATGGGTGGTTCTCTTATCGTCCAATTTCCTTTTAAGCTCGTTGCATTTCACTTCTTGGTCTAGAAGTTTCTGAGCAAGTACCAATGCTACTTCCAAGGTTGGCGGGTTTGCTGAGGTGACATTTCCTTCAATACTCCTAGGGAGTCCTTCGACATATTTCTCTAATGTCTTCTCATGATCGGGTACCATGGTAGGGCATAGTATCCTGAGTTCTTGGAATCTCCGGTTGTAACTTCTCAAGTCAATTCCTTTCACTATTAAGGCGTGGAACTCATCCTCGAGTTTTCGCAGTTCGGAACGGGGACAATACTTCTTTAGTATTTTAGCCTTGAATTCAATCCAAGTAAGCTGATGTGCTGCTTCTGCTCCTAGTGTTTGAATGGTAGAGTTCCACCCGGATAGAGCGTCTAGCATTAGTGTTCCCGTAGCGAAGCTTACCTTGTTGTTTTCCGAGCATCCACTTCTTTGGAAAATAGTTTCACTTCTTTCAAACCATTGAGCTAATTCCGACACTCCTTCAGTTCCTTTGAAATACGTTGGTTGACATGCTATGAAGTCCTTGTACGTGCAGTAGCGGGGTGCCTGTGCATTTCCATCTCTATTACGGGTTTGTCCAGCTAAAACGGCATTAACGCCATCAGCGATTGCTTGCTGGATTGCAGCCGGGGTCATAACTTCGGGGTTTGCTGGTGCGGCGTTCGTGGTTGTTCTCCTAGTTCTAGCCATGTTGCTATAAAAGAAGGTATATTATTAGAACATTTATAATAATCTTATCACGTCGTAAATACATATTGAGTAATAAATAGTTAAATATAGGTCGTAGTTACAATGATTCGATCATTGAAAAGGTTTAAATCGTAAGTTATCGTATGTTGGGATGACACACATTACGAATAAGTTTGACCTGTATGAACCAATATATTACGATATAATGCAACGTAAATAAAGATAAAATAAACTTCCATAAATCAATGTCAAGGTGTTACAACACTTATTGATACTTGTGCAAATGTTTAGAAAACACGACAAGATATTATTATTCGTAGGACATTGATTTTCCTTAACAAGGTGATGGTCTCATGGTTTTCCTAAGGCTTTGTCTAGGCGGTTTTGGAGTTCTTGAATGGCAGTGGACATGGTTTCCATGGTTTGATCTCGAGTCCTTTCCCTTTCTCGAGCTTTTAGAAGGGCTTGCCTAAGGCGTAGGTTTTCAGTGTTGATCCTCTCAATTTCTCGGTCTAAAGTTCCTAATGCTATTTCGGTCGAAGTGTTAGCCCCACATAGTGCTCCTATGAATTCCATTGATTCCCAAAATAGAGAATCCAACTTTTCAACCTTATCTTCTATTGCAAGATGACCAATTATGAGACTGTTCATATCATCTTCAAAGATTTCTAGAAGTTCATGTGGAATCTTGTTGAGTATACTAGCGATGGAATCAAGTCGCTCTTCGTGGCGAACCATTCTTGCAGCTAACAATGGTATGGTATGGTGTATGGGTTCCCAGTGACTGGCAGAATTCGGGAGGTAGAGTAAGAACTTTCCCCAAGTTCCCATGTTGTTGGTGTTCCTTCTTGAGATCTCCAATATCGCATAATGGGCAACAAGAAAGACCATCTACGAGCATCTACTTGCTTGTGGGTCCTTCGGCGTCTGCGTTGAACACAAGATTCTGAGGTGGTTGGGCGGATCGGGTAAGTCCTTTGGTGAGGTGATAGTGGGACACTTCGGTAAGGTGCAGGTGGTGATGCTAGTGGAGGTGATGCTATGGGTGATGGTGTTAGTGGCACAGTAATAGTTTGGCTGTAGAAGATAGTTGGTAGTGGTGGTATCACTGGTGGTGCAGGTGGTGATGGCACAACTGATTCAGGTGGTATGACAAGAGCTGGTGCTGGTACAGCAGTACTTGCTTCAAACGACTGAAGTTGTCTAATTTGCCTAGATCGGCGAATCGGACCAGATGTTGTCAGAGGAGAAGCCTCTGTGTCAGATGCTGGCAGAAATTGCTGGCTTTGCATGTATCTGTCGGTAGCAGGAGACATAGGCATAGGTGAGGTAGCATAGGCTGAAGTAACATCTTCAGTTCCTGAGTTTGAGGACAAGCTGATAGGGTGGGTGTTCGAAGACAGGACACTGTAATAAATTTCCCGATTAGTAAATGTAAGCATAATTATAACCAATTTAAAATGCTATAAGTTAAATAATATTTTTTACCAATTATTGGGATGCGTAGGCACGAAGGGCGTAGGATGGTATTTTATGAAAATTTTGTCCCGTTTAAAGTGTAGTTATAGTCCAATGTTCCAAAAACACTTGGTTCACTATAACCGTAGCTCTGATTACCAATCTATAACACCCCCAAAATCGATCAATACAGCGGAACACTTAAAATGTCAGCGGAAGACTTTTGGGGTAGTATATCGTGGATCTTTCGTCACAATTATAGAAAACGATTCAAGTGATCGTTTTAAGTTTTATTTAAAATACCAAATATTCATAAATCACAAGAGGATTTATTATTCAACAACAAGTTTTTATTTAAAGAGAAATAAACGTTTCTTTATTTGCCCACTTCGTGCCTTTGCCATCCATTCTATTTAGTTACCTGAGATAAACATGCTAAAACTCAACAAAAAGTTGAGCGAAATTCATAGGTTTATAATTAAGAGTTTGAACACAAGAGATAGGTGCTTATTGTATATAAATACAAATAAACAAGATAGAAATCACATTCATTATTGCCTTAAGCTCATGACACTCAACGATTCAACAGACATCAATATTTTCGTAATAATGATGTAAAATATATAGCCCCCAAGATAGGTATTTGCCAGTAATCTATTATATTCAAATAACGTGCATTTGGTGACTTTCCTCTAGCAACCAAATGGGGATTGTCAATCCCTAATAGATCTATTCACAATTATTTACGTTCACCCTTCAAGTGATTAAGGTTCATGATCGAGTGACTTTTGGCAATAGCTACTTAAGCAATAATAAGATCAGCAAAAAGGCCTGTGTTCGGTTTTTGAGCATGTATCCCCCCCACAAAAATAAGTTAAATGTGGGCTATGAACTCACCTTGGTAGGATAGTGGAACAAACGAAATCTCAACGATGCAAGGCAACGGCTTCACACACAACCTATAAGGTATGCCACGTTTTAGTTCTTAAGTCTCGTTTTATTGCGAACGTTTATTATTAATTACGAGTAATCGATAAAGTGCATACGTGATGTGTTACGTCGTATAAAAATAGACAATGGTTACGTATCGTTTTATTCGTCTAAATTTAGTTATCCTTATATAAGTTTTATCCGTATTATATATATATATATATATATATATATATATATATATATATATATATATATATATATATATATATATATATATAATATAATAAATTACGTTTATTATTTATCGTTTTAATATATATTCAAATATATATATATATATATATATATATATATATATATATATATATATATATATATAATTATTAAAAATCAATATTACTATTCGATCCTTTATGTTTCTCAATTTTACACTTTTTACCCTTAACGGAAAACATTTACGTCGTTAGTCCAAAAATTATATATATTTACGTTTTTGTCCAAATATCAAATAATTACATTCATTATCCCTAAGTTTCAATATTTACAGTTTATACCCTTAGAAAAACAGTTTTTATACTTTTCACGCAAAGTTTACAAACTTGACAATTTTAGTCCCTAACTCTCGAATATTTGCAAAAATAGTCCAAACATTACCAAATTTAAAACTTAGCATTTTTATTATTTCAATAAGCTCATAAGGTCCTAAACAGCTTATACCTACAACTTATTAGCTTAATCTAAACTTATTTTACTAAATGGGCTTATCGATCCAAATTAAGGGCCCGTTAAGGTTTTATGATCCAAGGGGTTTGGGGGGACACTTGTTTTATCAAAATCCATATTTTTAAGTTACAAAATCATTTCAAAAAAGCTTATTCGATTAGCTTATCATAATAAGCTAAAATAAGCTTTTTGGGCTTTTTGGCCCACTTAAGGTTTTTAAGTTTCTGAAAACTGGTTTCAATAGCGATTAACTTTGGGTCACGTTAAGTGATCAAACTAAGTTTTTAAGTCGACTTATTTATCGTTCCCGTTAGTATTTCAAGCAAACAAATAGGTCGTGTAAAAATACTTAGGGGTCGTGTATTGAAATTAGAAATGGCGAGGCCAAAGTGTGGCCACAAATTCAATACGTAAAACCTTATAAATCTTGAAAATAAACTAAGTGTTTTAGCATATGTCGTATAGGTCCAAGTGACTTAGAAACGTGTGATATATATTGTGTTCTCGTTAATATAAGTCCAATGTTATTATAGGTTCTCGTTAATGTCATGACTAAGAATTAGTATAACACATAAAATGTATACGTTGTTTTTAAGATTTACGAGTTATAGGTTCCAAGTGATTGTGCATAATATACTATACGTATATATATAATTAGAAAGAAAAGTTTGTGTCTCACCTCACCTATAAAAGGTGGAGTAAAACAAGGCGTATGGTTCGTGGGATGGTTCAAAAGCTCCGTGGTTCACTTCACGTTCCTCCAAGGTTCAAATGGCTCCAATCCTTGCTTCCTAGGTTCGTTTTGAGACGTGGTTCTCCTAGCAATCCGTTCGTCCCTCCATCACTCTCTCTCGTTAGTATTTTTAGTGATATGGTACGTATAAGTGTATGAGGTGAATTAACTTTGCATGTAAAGCTTATATAGGCTGTTTTTGAGTGTGTATGGACAAGATAAGCTCACAAGAATGAAGGATGCATGTGAGGCGAATAGTAACGCCACAACCAATGCCCGATCGAGTGTTTATAAAGCTAGATCTTGTGAGATATCATTCCTATTCATTCCTGACGTTTCATGTTATGCTTATTGTTAGTTTAGATGTGATTGGTGAGCAAGGGAGGCAACAAGGAATAATATGCCACGTTTTTGTATTATCTATCAAGGGTGAGTTTGGTGGTTTGCTTAGGCGTTTTCTAGGGTAGTAAACGAGCAAGAACAAGTGTAACTTATATTGTTTCTGTTTCTTTGGTACTAGGTGAGACGAGGCAAGTAATAATATTGGTTCGTTATATGTAAAAATCGTTTAGAAATAGGGTGCGTTTGGGAGTGTCGCGGCTGGGAACAAAGAAAAGAAAACAAAAAAAATACAAAGGGTGCATTTTGGGCTTGGCCTGGTGGGCTGCTGGTTGTGTCGGCCCAAAGAAAAAGAAAAAATAAAAAGGAGTCCGTTTGGTTGTGTATTGTGTAACCGTGGCCCATTGGGTGTTGGGGGCCCACCTAGTGTGTCTCGATTATCGTGTCGAAGTTCAAAAATATTAGTGAGCGTTCTCGGGAAGTTTCGTTGGTTCGGGGAATATATAAATAGTATACGTTATTTAGACGAAACGTATTATTTTAAATATAAACGCGTTATATAATTATTTATCGTTCGCAATAATTATAGGCTATCTAGGTCGTGTGTAAGCATCGTTCCTGAGTAATCGGTCAATCACAGTTATCGTAGTGGTTCAATATCAAGCCATATCATAAAAAAAATTTGTTACCCATAAAATGGTGTTAATTTATCGTAACATCGTTTTATTTATTCGTATGCATTTACTAATCGTAAGGGAAATTTACAAGTGGTTATATTACCTACCTCTTACAGGGAATTTTGTCCCGGAATTCTAGTCTAAGATAGTTACCAAGGGTGTCGTAGGTGAAGAGATGTGGGTACTTGGAGCGAATCTGATCCTCGCGCTCCCAAGTATATTCCGGTCCACGCTTGGAGTCCCAACGAACTTTGACAATAGGGATACGGTTTTGTTTAAGTTGTTTGACTTCTCTATCCATGATTTCAATGGGTTCCTCGGTAAAGACAAGGTTATCATCTAGTCAAATCTCTTTCAATAGAATCACGAGAGATTCATAGGATAAACACTTCTTAAGGTTTGACACATGAAAGGTGTCGTGGATCCGACTAAGTTCTTCGGGTAGTTCTAATTTATAAGCCACGGGTCCTATCCTTTCCAGGATTTTGAATGGACCGATGTATCTGGGGTTCAATTTTCCATGCTTTCCAAATCGTACCATTCCCTTCCAGGGAGATACTTTCAATAAGACTCTGTCTCCTATTTGAAATTCCATGGGTTTCCCTTTTAGGTCTGCGTAGCTTTTCTGTCGGTCTCGGGCTGCTTGTAAGCGTTGCTTAATCTTAACGATTTTCTCGGTTGTTTCCCGAACAAGGTCAGGTCCTATAAGTTGTCTTTCTCCAACTTCTGCCCAACAAACGGGCGATCTGCACTTTCTACCATACAGTGCTTCGAATGGTGCTGCTTTTATGCTGGTGTGGTAACTATTGTTGTATGAAAACTCTGCTAATGGTAAGTGCTTATCCCAACCTTTTCCAAAATCGATAACGCATGCTCGGAGCATATCTTCCAAGGTTTGGATAGTTCTTTCACTTTGACCATCAGTTTGAGGGTGGTATGCTGTGCTCATATCTAGTTTAGTTCCTAAGGCTTTCTGCAACGATTTCCAAAAGTGAGAGGTGAAACGACTATCTCGATCCGAGATAATTGAAATTGGTACTCGATGTCGAGTGATAATTTCCTTCACATACAGCTGAGCTAGTGTATTCATCTCATCGGTTTCTTTGATGGGTAGAAAATGAGCGGATTTTGTGAGATGATCCACAATAACCCATATTGTGTCGTGTCCGAATGAGGTTCTTGGGAGTTTGGTGATGAAGTCCATAGTGATTCGTTCCCATTTCCACATGGGAAGTTCTGGTTGTACAAGTAAGCCTGAAGGTTTCTGATGTTCTGCCTTTACCCTTGAACATGTCAAACATTTACTGACATATTCTGCGATGTCAGCCTTCATATTTGGCCACCAATATAGTTTCTTTAAATCCTGATACATCTTGTCGGAACCTGGATGAATGGAGTATTTTGACTTGTGGGACTCGTACATGATGAGCTCACGAATACCTCCAATCATAGGGATCTAACTTCTGTCCTTGAAACATAGTGTTCCATCGGATTTCTTCACGAAACCATTCTTATTCTTGGGCATACCGTAAATCTTTTCCTTGGGTCGATTTTCTTCTTTAAGCGCTTCATTCTGTGTGGTAAGGATTTAGGATGGAAGGGTTGAGTGGATAGTCATACCTAGTGATCTAACTCGAAGGGGTTTCAATCGTTCCTTTCGGCTTAACGCATCTGCTACTACATTAGCCTTTCCTGGGTGGTAACGGATCTCATAATCATAATCGCTGAGCAACTCTAGCCAGCAACGTTGCCTTAAATTCAAATTCTTCTGATCCAAAATATGTTGAAGACTCTTGTGGTCGGTATACACGGTACATTTGGTGCCATATAAGTAGTGTCTGCATAACTTGAGCGCAAACACTACAGCTCCTAACTCCTAAGTCATGAGTCGTGTAGTTTTCCTTATGTTTCTTCAGTTACCGGGATGCATAAGCTATTTTCTTGCTTCTTTACATCAAGACTGCTCCTAGTCCATGATAAGATGCGTCGCAATATACTATAAAGTCCTTATTTCCTTCTGGGAGGGCTAATATTGGGGCTTCGCAAAGCTTTCGTTTTAACAAATGGAAGGCTGCTTCTTCCTTTTCTTCCCAGATGTACTTCTCATTCTTTTGGGTTAGCTTAGTCAAAGGTTTTGCAATCTTGGAGAATCCTTCTATAAATCTTCGGTAGTAACCAGTGAGACCTAAAAATTGACATATCTCTGTGGGGTTTGTAGGAGATGACCAACCTTTAACAGCCTCTATCTTTGCAGGGTCTACGTGAATGACTTGACTATCGATGATGTGTCCTAAAAATTGTACAGTGCGAATCCAAAAGTCGCATTTGGAGAGCTTAGCGTACAATTCTTCTTTCTTGAGCAGTTCTAGAATGATTCGTAAATGTTCTGCGTGTTCTTCTTCATTGCGAGAGTAGATCAAAATATCGTCGATGAATACTATTACAAACTTATCCAAGTAAGGTTTGCATACTCGATTCATTAAATCCATGAAAACTGCTGGTGCATTGGTCAGACCGAACGGCATTACTTGAAATTCGTAGTGACCATAGCGCGTTCTGAATGCAGTTTTCCGGATATCCTCTTCTCGAACTCTTAGCTGATGATATCTTGATCTCAGATCAATTTTTGAGTACACACTCGATCCTTGCAATTGATCAAACAGATCATCAATTTGAGGCAATGGGTATCGATTCTTTACCGTAAGTTTATTCAACTCCCGGTAATCGATGCACATTCGAAAGGATCCATCCTTCTTCTTAACAAATAAAATTAGAGTTCCCCAAGGTGATGAGCTTGGTCGAATAAATCCTTTGTCCGAAAATTCCTTTAGTTGTTCTGACAACTCTTCCATTTCAGATGGTGCTAGCCTATAAGGTGCTTTAGCCACTGGTGCCGCTCCAGGCACTAGTTCAATATGAAATTCTACTTGATGTACGGGTGGAATACCAGGTAATTCTTCAGGGAATACTTCCGGAAAATCCCTAACGATATGAACGTCATCGAGCTGCTTCTCGGATGTCTTATTTTCCGCGACTTGGGCCATGTATACTTGACATCCTTCCTTCATGTATTTTATCACTCGCATACATGAGATAATTCCATATCGAGGTTTGCTTTTGTCGTCCTGGACAATGAGTGTTTCATCCTTGAGTGGTATATGGACGGCCTTTTCGTCACAGTGAATCCTAGCACGATGGTGGGATAGCCAATCCATGCCGATGATAGCGTCGAAACTACTAAGTTGAACCGGCATTAGATCAATGGCAAAAGGTTTTTCGGATAAGGTTAGGGTGCAATCTTTCATGATAGTATTGGTATCTATTAAATTCCCGTCAGCCATTTCGACTTCGTAGGTGGTGTTTAGCTTAGAGGGGGTAATATTAAGTAAAGGGGCAAACGTATCTGATATAAAACTCTTATCGGCGCCCGAATCAAACAATACTCTAGTATTATGATGGTTTAGTAGAAACGTACCGGTGACTACATCGGGTCCGTTTCCGTCTCCGAGTAGGTATACCCTAGCTGGGGCGTTGACTGGTTCATTTCCTTTTGGGCAGTTTATCCGGATGTGTCCTACTGCTCCGCATCCGTAACAAGTGGGTGATACAACCTGTGTGTTGATTCTTGTAGCTGGAATCCTATAGTTTCTGGTTTGATGACCGATCTTATGACATTTGTCACATCGGACGGTACAACGACCCTCGTGATGAAGTTTGCATCGCTGGCATAGGGGTTTTTGCCCGTTGTACCCTACACCTTCCTTGGCGGCGTAGACTCGGGGGTTTTCTTGTCTTTGATTCTG
Source organism: Artemisia argyi (assembly GCA_030686995.1). NCBI lineage: Eukaryota > Viridiplantae > Streptophyta > Magnoliopsida > Asterales > Asteraceae > Artemisia > Artemisia argyi. Next base: position 66,916,466 of record CM060676.1, on the reverse strand, counting down.
CTGTTGAGTGCTTCGAGTGTTGTGAAATGGGTGGTGGTTCTGATTATTGTTGCGGTGGTTGTTGTTGCGGTGATGACTGTTGCAGCTTTGTTTGTTGTTGTTGTGATGATGGGTGGTTCTCTTATCGTCCAATTTCCTTTTAAGCTCATTGCATTTCACTTCTCGGTCTAGAAGTTTCTGAGCAAGTTCCATTGCTGCTTCCAAGGTTGGCTGGTTTGCTGAGGTGACATTTCCTTCAATACTCCTAGGGAGTCCTTCGACATATTTCTCTAATGTCTTCTCATGATCGGGTACCATGGTAGGGCATAGTATCCTGAGTTCTTGGAATCTCCGGTTATAACTTCTCAAGTCAATTCCTTTCACTATTAAGGCGTGGAACTCATCCTCGAGTTCTCGTAGTTCTGATCGGGGACAATACTTCTTTAGTATTTTAGCCTTGAATTCAATACAAGTAAGCTGATGTGCTGCTTCTGCTCCTAGTGTTTGAACAGTAGAGTTCCACCAGGATAGAGCGTCTTGCATTAGTGTTCCCGTTGCGAAGCTTACCTTGTTGTTTTCCGAGCATCCACTTCTTTGGAAAACAGTTTCACTTCTTTAAAACCATTGAGCTAATTTCGACACTCCTTCAGTTCCTCTGAAATACGTTGGTTGACATGCTATGAAGTCCTTATACGTGCAGTAGCGGGGTGCCGGTGCATTTCCATCTCTATTACGGGTTTGTCCAGCTAAAACGGCATTAACGCCATCAGCGATTGCTTGCTGGATTGCAGTCGGGGTCATAACTTCGGGGTTTGCTGGTGCGGCGTTTGTGGTTGTTCTCCTAGTTCTAGCAATGTTGCTATAAAAGAAGGTATATTATTAGAACATTTATAATAATCTTATCACGTCGTAAATACATATCGAGTAATAAATAGTTAAATATAGGTCGTAGTTACAATGATTCGATCATTGAAAAGGTTTAAATCGTAAGTTATCGTATGTTGGGATGACACACATTACGAATAAGTTTGACCTGTATGAACCAATATATTACGATATAATGCAACGTAAATAAAGATAAAATAAACTTTCATAAATCAATGTCTAGGTGTTACAACACTTATTGATACTTGTGCAAATGTTTACAAAACATGACAAGATATTCTTATTCGTAGGACATTGATTTTCCTTAACAAGGTGATGCTCTCATGGTTTTCCTAAGGCTTTGTCTAGGCGGTTTTGGAGTTCTTGAATGGCAGTGGACATGGTTTCCATGGTTTGATCTCGAGTCCTTTCCCTTTCTCGAGCTTCTAGAAGGGCTTGCCTAAGGCGTAGGTTTTCAGTGTTGATCCTGTCAATTTCTCTGTCTAAAGTTCCCAATGCTATTTCGGTCGAAGTGTTAGCCCCACATAGTGCTCCTATGAATTCCATTGATTCCCAAAATAGAGAATCCAACTTTTCAACCTTATCTTCTATTGCAAGATGACCAATTATGAGACTGTTCATATCATCTTCAAAGGTTTCTAGAAGTCCATGTGGAATCTTGTTGAGTATACTAGCGATGGAATCAAGTCGGTCTTCGTGGCGAACCATTCTTGCAGCTAACAATGGTATGGTATGGTGTATGGGTTCCCCAGTGACTGGCAGAATTCGGGAGGTAGAGTAAGAACTTTCCCCAAGTTCCCATGTTGTTGGTGTTCCTTCTTGAGATCTCCAATATCGCATAATGGGCAACAAGAAAGACCATCTACGAGCATCTACTCGCTTGTGGGTCCTTCGGCGTCTGCGTTGAACATAAGATTTTGAGGTGGTTGGGCCGATCGGGTAAGTCCTTTGGTGAGGTGATAGTGGGACACTTCGGTAAGGTGCAGGTGGTGATGCTAGTGGAGGTGATGGTATGGGTGTTAATGGCACAGTAATAGTTTGGCTGTAGAAGATAGTTGGTAGTGGTGGTATCACTGGTGGTGCAGGTGGTGATGGCACAACTGATTCAGGTGGTATGACAAGAGCTGGTGCTGGTACAACAGTACTTCCTTCATACGGCTAAGGTTGTCTAATTTTCCTAGATCGGCGAATCGGACCAGATGTTGCCAGAGGAGAAGCCTCTGTGTCAGATGCTGGCAGAAATTGCTGGCTTTGCATGTATCTGTCGGTAGCAGGAAACATAGGCATAGGTGAGGTAGCATAGGCTGAAGTAACATCTTCAGTTCCTGAGTTTGAGGACAAGCTGATAGGGTTGGTGTTCGAAGACATGACACTGTAATAAATTTCCCGATTAGTAAATGTAAGCATAATTATAACCAATTTAAAATGCTATAAGGTAAATAATACTTTTACCAATTATTGGGATGCGTAGGCACGAAGGGCGTAGGATGGTATTTTATGAAAATTTTGTCCCGTTTAAAGTGTAGTTATAGTCCAATGTTCCAAAAACACTTGGTTCACTATAACCGTAGCTCTGATTACCAATCTATAACACCCCCAAAATCGATCAATACAGCGGAACACTTAAAATGTCAGCGGAAGACTTTTGGGGTATTATATCGTGGATCTTTCGTCACAATTATAGAAAACGATTCAAGTGATCGTTTTAAGTTTTATTTAAAATACCAAATATTCATAAATCACAAGAGGATTTATTATTCAACAACAAGTTTTTATTTAAAGAGAAATAAACGTTTCTTTATTTGCCCACTTCGTGCCTTTGCCATCCATTCCATTTAGTTACCTGAGATAAACATGCTAAAAGTCAACAAAAAGTTGAGTGAAATTCATAGGTTTATAATTAAGAGTTTGAACACAAGAGATTGGTGCTTATTGTATATAAATACAAATAAACAAGATAGAAATCACATTCATTATTGCCTTAAGCTCATGACACTCAACGATTCAACAGACATCAATATTTTCGTAATAATGATGTAAAATATATAGCCCCCAAGATAGGTATTTTCCAGTCACCTATTATATTCAAATAACGTGCATTTGGTGACTTTCCTCTAGCAACCAAATGGGGATTGTCAATCCCTAATAGATCTATTCACAATTATTTACGTTCACCCTTCAAGTGATTAAGGTTCATGATCGAGGGACTTTTTGCAATAGCTACTTAAGCAATAATAAGATCAGGAAAAAGGCTTGTGTTCGGTTTTTGAGCATGTATCCCCCCTACAAAAATAAGTTAAATGTGGGCTATGAACTCACCTTGGTAGGATCGTGGAATAAACGTAATCTCAACGATGCAAGGCAACGGCTTCACACACAACCTATAAGATATGGCACGTTTTAGTTCTTAAGTCTCGTTTTATTGCGAACGTTTATTATTAATTACGAGTAATCGATAAAGTGCATACGTGATGTGTTACGTCATATAAAAATAGACAATGGTTACGTATCGTTTTATTCGTCTAAATTTAGTTATCGTTATATAAGTTTTATCCGTATTATATATATATATATATATATATATAATAAATTACGTTTATTATTTATCGTTTTAATATATATTCAAATATATATATATATATATATATATATATATATATATATATATATATATATATATATATATATATATATATATATATATATATATATATATATATATATATATATATATAATATTATTATTATTAAAAATCAATATTACTATTCGATCCTTTATGTTTCTCAATTTTACACTTTTTACCCTTAACGGAAAATATTTACGTCGTTAGTCCAAAAATTATATATATTTACGTATTTGTCCAAATATCAAATAATTACATTAATTATCCCTAAGTTTCAATATTTACAGTTTATACCCTTAGAAAAACAGTTTTTATACTTTTCACCCAAAGTTTACAAACTTGACAATTTTAGTCCCTAACTCTCGAATATTTGCAAAAATAGTCCAAACATTACCAAATTTAAAACTTAGCATTTTTATTATTTCAATAAGCTCATAAGGTCCTAAACAGCTTATACCAACAACTTATTAGCTTAATCTCAACTTATTTTACTAAATGGGCTTATCGATCCAAATTAAGGGCCCGTTAAGGTTTTATGATCCAAGGGGTTTGGGGGTACACTTGTTTTATCAAAATCCATATTTTTAAGTTACAAAATCATTTCAAAAGAGCTTATTCGATTAGCTTATCGTAATAAGCTATAATAAGCTTTTTGGGCTTTTTGGCCCACTTAAGGTTTTTAAGTTTCTGAAAACTGGTTTCAATAGCGATTAACTTTGGGTCTTGTTAAGTGATCAAACTAAGTTTTTAAGTCGACTTATTTATCATTCCCGTTAGTATTTTAAGCAAACAAATAGGTCGTGTAAAAATACTTAGGGGTCGTGTATTGAAATTAGAAATGGCGAGGCCAAAGTGTGGCCACAAATTCATTACGTAAAACCTTATAAATCTTGAAAATAAACTAAGTGTTTTAGCATATGTCGTATAGGTCCAAGTGACTTAGAAACATGTGATATATATTGTGTTCTCGTTAATATAAGTCCAATGTTATTATAGGTTCTCGTTAATGTCATGACTAAGAATTAGTATAACACATAAAATGTATACGTTGTTTTAAGATTTATGAGTTATAGGTTCCAAGTGATTGTGCATAATATACTATACGTATATATATAATTAGAAAGAAAAGTTTGTGTCTCACCTCACCTATAAAAGGTGGAGTAAAACAAGGCGTATGGTTCGTGGGATGGTTCAAAAGCTCCGTGGTTCACTTCACGTTCCTCCAAGGTTCAAATGGCTCCAATCCTTGCTTCCTAGGTTCGTTTTGAGACGTGGTTCTCCTAGCAATCCGTTCGTCCCTCCATCACTCTCTCTCGTTAGTATTCTTAGTGATATGGTACGTATAAGTGTATGAGGTGAATTAACTTTGCATGTAAAGCTTATATAGGCTGTTTTTGAGTGTGTATGGACAAGATAAGCTCACAAGAATGAAGGATGCATGTGAGGCGAATAGTAACGCCACAACCAATGCCCAATCGAGTGTTTACAAAGCTAGATCTTGTGAGATATCATTCCTATTCATTCCTGACGTTTCATCTTATGCTTATTGTTAGTTTAGATGTGATTGGTGAGCAAGGGAGGCAACAAGGAATAATATGCCACATTTTTGTATTATCTATCAAGGGTGAGTTTGGTGGTTTGCTTAGGCGTTTTCTAGGGTAGTAAACGAGCAAGAACAAGTGTAACTTATATTGTTTCTGTTTCTTTGGTACTAGGTGAGACGAGGCAAGTAATAATATTGGTTCGTTATATGTAAAAATCGTTTAGAAATAGGGTGCGTTTGGGAGTGTCGCGGCTGGGAACAAAGAAAAGAAAACAAAAAAAATACAAAGGGTGCATTTTGGGCTTGGTCTGGTGGGCTGCTGGTTGTGTCGGCCCAAAGAAAAAGAAAAAATAAAAAGGAGTCCGTTTGGCTGTGTATTGTGTAACCGTGGCCCATTGGGTGTTGGGGGCCCACCTAGTGTGTCTCGATTATCGTGTCAAAGTTTAAAAATATTAGTGAGCGTTCTCGGGAAATTTCGTAGGTTCGGGGAATATATAAATAGTATACGTTATTTAGACGAAACGTATTATTTTAAATATAAACGCGTTATATAATTATTTATCATTCGCAATAATTATAGGCTATCTAGGTCGTGTGTAAGCATCGTTCCTGAGTAATTGGTCAATCACAGTTATCGTAGTGGTTCAATATCAAGCCATATCATAAAAAAAAATTGTTACCCGTAAAATGGTGTTAATTTATCGTAACATCGTTTTATTTATTCGTATGCATTTACTAATCGTAAGGGAAATTTACGAGAGGTTACATTACCTACCTCTTACAGGGAATTCCGTCCCGGAATTCTAGTCTAAGATAGTTGCTAAGGGTGTCTTAGGTGAAGAGATGTGGGTACTTGGAGCGAATCTGATCCTCGCGCTCCCAAGTATATTCCGGTCCACGCTTGGAGTCCCAACGAACTTTGACAATAGGGATACGGTTTTGTTTGAGTTGTTTGACTTCTCTATCCATGATTTCAAAGGGTTCCTCGGTAAAGACAAGGTTATCATCTAGTCGAATCTCTTTCAATAGAATCACGAGAGATTCATCGGATAAACACTACTTAAGGTTTGACACATGAAAGGTGTCGTGGATCCGACTAAGTTCTTCGGGTAATTCTAGTTTATAAGCCACGGGTCCTATCCTTTCCAGGATTTTGAATGGACCGATGTATCTGGGGTTCAATTTTCCATGCTTTCCAAATCGTACCATTCCCTTCCAGGGAGATACTTTCAATAAGACTCTGTCTCCTATTTGAAATTCCATGGGTTTCCTTTTTAGGTCTGCGTAGCTTTTCTGTCGGTCTCGGGCTGCTTGTAAGCGTTGCTTAATCTTAACAATTTTCTCGGTTGTTTCCCGAACAAGGTCAGGTCCTATAAGTTGTCTTTCTCCGACTTCTGCCCAACAAACGGGTGATCTGCACTTTCTACCATACAGTGCTTCGAATGGTGCTGCTTTTATGCTGGTGTGGTAACTATTGTTGTATGAAAACTCTGCTAATGGTAAGTGCTTATCCCAACCTTTTCCAAAATCGATAACGCATGCTCGGAGCATATCTTCCAAGGTTTGGATAGTTCTTTCACTTTGACCATCAGTTTGAGGGTGGTATGCTGTGCTCATATCTAGTTTAGTTCCTAAGGCTTTCTGCAACGATTTCCAAAAGTGAGAGGTGAAACGACTATCTCGATCCGAGATAATTGAAATTGGTACTCCATGTCGAGTGACAATTTCCTTCACATACAGCTGAGCTAGTGTATTCATCTCATCGGTTTCTTTGATGGGTAGAAAATGAGCGGATTTTGTGAGACGATCCACAATAACCCATATTGTGTCGTGTCCGGATGAGGTTCTTGGGAGTTTGGTGATGAAGTCCATAGTGATTCGTTCCCATTTCCACATGGGAAGTTCTGGTTGTACAAGTAAGCCTGAAGGTTTCTGATGTTCTGCCTTTACCCTTGAACATGTCAAACATTTACCGACATATTCTGCGATGTCAGCCTTCATGTTTAGCCACCAATATAGTTTCTTTAAATCCTGATACATCTTGTCAGAACCTGGATGAATGGAGTATTTTGACTTGTGGGACTCGTACATGATGAGCTCACGAATGCCTCCAATCATAGGGATCCAACTTCTGTCCTTGAAACATAGTGTTCCATCGGATTTCTTCACGAAACCATTCTTATTCTCGGGCATACCGTAAATCTTTTCCTTGGGTCGGTTTTCTTCTTTAAGCGCTTCATTCTGTGTGGTAAGGATTTGGGATGGAAGGGGTGAGTGGATAGTCATCCCTAGTGATCTAACTCGAAGGGGTTTCAATCGTTCCTTTCGGCTTAACGCATCTGCTACTACATTAGCCTTTCCTGGGTGGTAACGGATCTCACAATCATAATCGCTGAGCAACTCTAGCCAGCAACGTTGCCTCATATTCAAATCCTTCTGATCCAAAATATGTTGAAGACTCTTGTGGTCGGTATACACGGTACATTTGGTGCCATATAAGTAGTGTCTCCATAACTTGAGCGCAAACACTACAGCTCCTAACTCCAAGTCATGAGTCGTGTAGTTTTCCTCATGTTTCTTTAGTTGCCGGGATGCATAAGCTATTTCCTTGCTTCTTTGCATCAAGACTGCTCCTAGTCCATGATAAGATGCGTCGCAATATACTATAAAGTCCTTATTTCCTTCTGGGAGGGCTAATATTGGGGCTTCGCAAAGCTTTCGTTTTAACAAATGGAAGGCTGCTTCTTCCTTTTCTTCCCAGATGTACTTCTCATTCTTTTGGGTTAGCTTAGTCAAAGGTTTTGCAATCTTGGAGAATCCTTCTATAAATCTTCGGTAGTAACCTGCGAGACCTAAAAATTGACGTATCTCCGTGGGGTTTGTAGGAGATGACCAACCTTTAACAGCCTCTATCTTTGCAGGGTCTACGTGAATGCCTTGACTATCGATGATGTGTCCTAAAAATTGTACGGTGCGAATCCAAAAGTCGCATTTGGAGAGCTTAGCGTACAATTCTTCTTTCTTGAGCAGTTCTAGAATGATTCGTAAATGTTCTGCGTGTTCTTCTTCATTGCGAGAGTAGATCAAAATATCGTCGATGAATACTATTACAAACTTATCCAAGTAAGGTTTGCATACTCGATTCATTAAATCCATGAAAACTGCTGGTGCATTGGTCAGACCAAACGGCATTACTTGAAATTCGTAGTGACCATAGCGCGTTCTGAATGCAGTTTTCCGGATATCCTCTTCTCGAACTCTTAGCTGATGATATCTTGATCTCAGATCAATTTTTGAGTACACACTCGATCCTTGCAATTGATCAAACAGATCATCAATTCGAGGCAATGGGTATCGATTCTTTACCGTAAGTTTATTCAACTCCCGGTAATCGATGCACATTCGAAAGGATCCATCCTTCTTCTTAACAAATAAAATTGGAGCTCCCCAAGGTGATGAGCTTGGTCGAATAAATACTTTGTCCGACAATTCCTTTAGTTGTTCTGACAACTCTTCCATTTCAGATGGTGCTAGCCTATAAGGTGCTTTAGCCACTGGTGCCGCTCCAGGTACTAGTTCAATCTGAAATTCTACTTGACGTACGGGTGGAATACCAAGTAATTCTTCAGGGAATACTTCCGGAAAATCCCTAACGATATGAACGTCATCGAGCTGCTTCTCGAATGTCTTATTTTCCGTAACTTGGGCCATGTATACTTGACATCCTTCCTTCATGTACTTTATCACTCGCATACATGAGATAATTCCATATCGAGGTTTGCTTTTGTCGCCCTGGACAATGAGTGTTTCATCCTTGAGTGGTATATGGACGGCCTTTTCGTCACAGTGAATCCTAGCACGATGGTGGGATAGCCAATCCATGCCGATGATAGCTGATGCGTGGGAATCGCAACAGGCTTTACCTCTCAAGGGATCTTGAGAAGCTTACAACCCCCACCAGGCAGTGTACCTGATCGTTGTAGTATAGTATAGTGACAAGTACCGGGGGATTGATCGTTCAGCTTAGGAATAGTGTCGCTAGGATTAGAAAGCCTTAATACTAGTTCTAAATGTGAGGGATGATTATTTTTGTATTTTTATATTTTTTAGAAAGCAAGTAAAAATCTCGGGTTTGAAGGATTTGTGCGGAATTAGTTGCTAATCAACTAACCCAATACTAAAGATGCAATCAAAATAAAATACTAGAAATGAAAATAAACTAAATTATACTAAAGTTGTGAGCAATAAGTGGAGAAAATGTGTTTACTTAGATTTCACTACTCCCTAGACATCTTTTACACGTTAATTACTTGTTATAATTGCATGGATGACGGATCGTATTCCTTAATACCATTCATGGGGTGGCACACTTAACTCCCCAATTCTATGAGCTCTTATCTCCTCCTACACCATGCCCAGCACAACTATAGGGATTGTAAACAGTGGCTCATGCATTAAATACAACTAATAAAGACCTAGTGCGCGTCGGTTCATGTTTCTTAAGACGTTCAAGCATGTTACCAATTGGAGATCTGCCAGTTTTCTTAAGCCTAACATATAAATCATTCATCCAAGACAAGAATAAACAAGTAATCAACACATAATTAACATCTAGGTTTCATTAGATCCAAGCAAACACAAGATAGATCTAGCCTAGCATGATGGAATTAAGACAAGAACAAGATATAGACAACCAACACATAGACATATTGATTGAATTAAAAAAACACTTATCTCAATTACACATGAAAGGTATCAAGGGTTTGGAACCCTTGAAAAACCTGTAAAATTCGCACCAAAATCGTACTTAGGGTTTCTCCAAAAACTTCTCTCTTTTAATGTGAAATTTAGAAAACTATATATAGAAAAAGGGGTCTGACGGCGTCAAGACCAACATTGTGACGCCGTCACCTCGCCGCCAAAACTACTCTCGGACTGCCTTGATCTACATTTGACGCCGTCAAGACTTAATCATTTCCAGGCCGTCATGACTTTTACTCTTGACGCCCTACCTTCGTGACACCGTCAAATCTGTACTGGGTCGTCATGGAATTTTGCTCTTGACGCCGTCAGAGAGTTACTCTTGACGCCGTCACCTCATGTTCGCAGCATGGAGAATTAAGACTTTGGCATTTTCTTCACTTTTATGCTCCAAAAACGTCCGAATTGCTTCCTTTTCCAGATTTCTCTCCCAAAGTACCTAAAATCACAAAAGGAACGATTTAGGGCAATATTTGATCAAATAAATTCGAATTCGGGCTTAAATGACCCCCTAAAAACGGATCATTTTTCGCCTCATCATATACCCTTACACTTGAGATTTGCTTGTCCTCAAGCAAATGCGCTTTTATTCTAGTCAAAATACAAGTTAGGGGTCATTTAACACTAATATAAAAGTAATTACAACAAATAGTCATTCCACTAAAGACCAATAGACAAGCACGGAGGTAATAAAATGTAAATTACAATATGGAAACGGAAGATATCTCTCACTACCTGTCATAGCAAAATAGATTACCATAGGCTTGGGAAATGATCAAACCTCCACCAAATGGCGTAAGCACCTAGGATAAACTATTAAAAAGGTCTTTTAAAGGGTTGTAACGTTAGGTGTAGGGATATGAAATACACGGTTTTGTTGGATAAAGGAAGTTTTACTGGTGGCGAGTTAACAATCTTGGTTAATTACATGTACAATATTGCGTTGCTAAGCCAAGACTAGACTCGACTTAAGCTAATAAATGAAAAATAACAAAAATATAAAATGAATATAGAATAAAAAGGGATGGTAGTCCGTATGTTTTTTCTCTTTTTTCCTTTTCTATTTTTTTTTTCTTTTTTCTTGATTTTTTTTCGATTTTTTTTAAAATTTTTTTTGCATACACTCTTGCCCTACCATCCAAAATAATACATCATAGGGAATGAACATTTCCCTTACACTTGAATCTTTACATACTTTACATTAAACTAATCTAATGACTCGAATTAAGAAAATCAAAACACTTGGAGCACTTTTAAGATTAACGTACATATGGGGGTAATAAATGATGTTCTTCCCCATTACTCCATAAAATAAGTACTTACCCATGAGTCCCAATCGTCCCAAAATAATATGTACAAGGATATGACTCGACTTAGCAACCATGTAATCAATTAGATAGTTAACTTAGGGTTTAACAAATAACAATAATGCACTAAAATTGAGCGCATACACGGAAGGCTAAGGCGATTTGGTTGTACATTTAAGTGGGGTGTAACAAATTCTTCCTTTAAGTAAGATGCTTAAAGTTAGAAACGAAAAGATAGGCTCGGAGGGGTGTACTAGGGGTATCGTGTACTAAAAATGAGTACAACGCTAAGGGTGTGGGAAAAATTAGTTGACTTAACTAGCCAAGTAATATGACTTAAATGGTCAAGTAATTATAATACGGGTTTAACACAAGGGTAATCCTAATGCCTCTTATCATGTAGTAAATCCTACCACACGAATGTAGTCTCACTAGCGGTCTCAGGATGCATCACTAACGCAAGTTCTAGAATCTAAATGCTACCGGTACACTCATAAGCACTAATAGTAAATGCTTTTCCTATCAAATCTAAAGGCGAACCTCACATATTTGGGTGGAAAATTTTTCTGAATATACGGTTATGTGCTAGTCATACAATCTCCTATCCATGAGACGCTTGCTATGGCTAAAGTTTCACTCCTAAATGTTGTAAAAAAATTTAAATTTGGCGCTAAAATTGCACTAACAAGTATTTCTCATAGTTTTATTACACATCTACCATTAAACAAAACAAACTCAAGCGAAAGTGCATATGTAAGGTATCATCTTTTTACCCTCCCCTTACACTTAAGATGAACATTGTCCCCAATGTTCAAGTAAAGAATGTAAAAGTTAAAAAGTAAAGAGAATGAAATCGAATACTCCCCTGATTCGCTCGGTATGGATAATAAGGTGGCCAGGTTAAATCTTCTTCCAAGAAAATGAACAATCAAAGCTTCCCTTCCAGAATGTAAATCATCTTCTTGTCATACATAACCTGTAAAACCTGATAAAATAGACAAGACAACCTCGCGTAAAATCGGCGGCATCCTATATAAGTTACTAAATCCTAGAAAACATGATAAGATATAATGCTTGTGGAATGAAGTTTGCAGATCTCCTGGAGATTATAAAACTTAATAATTCACAAAAACCATAAGACTCCGTTAGAAAAACAAAACTGATAAAATTTCCAGATTTTTACACTTGACGCTGTCAGGAGTAAACTTATGACGCCGTCAGGATTGACCTGCAGAAATTCTTATGTTAAGTTTCCGGAAAATTTCTGGAAAAACTTGGTCCTACTTCCTGGAAAATCCTGCAAAACTTCATTATGACTCAATACAAGCATTTGACTCTAGCAAATACGAATATACATGTTCATTTAATATTGTGGAGAATCATGGTCGGTTTGTTTCTTAAAAACATATTTGGGGTTTCCCCTTACACTTATCTTTTGCAAAAATACTTTTAGGTGGAGTTAAGACTAGGCCAAAACAACAAAGTAAAGTATTTCCACTATTTAGTTTAGAAACATGATCTACCAACAATAAAAATTAAGCATGCATACGGAAGCAAATAACAAACAAACAAATAAAATCACACAAAACATGGGTTGCCTCCCAAGAAGCGCTTTTCTTTATTTACGAGTCTTGTAGCTAGACTCAAGGTCATGGGTTACTATGTGACCTCATCATTGGTTCCACTCTCTGATTGTAGATATTCCTTGTAGAAACCAATCACCTTTTTCTCAACCGCCCCCATAATCGTTTGGGCAAATTCTTTATCGACTTTATACCTTGGTCCAAGGGCCAAGCAATCTTTGTAATAAAGACTCCTTTTTTCCCATACATAATCCATGCCCTTTTTCTTATCCTCCTCATTAGTATCCTCAAAAGCACCAACGTTGTCCTTATCAAAACGGGATATAAAGCGAAATTCTTTCATCCTATTAGGCATCCTATAAGTGATATTATCGGTGTTACTTGCAAATCGGATCGTTCCTTCTATCTCATCATATTCCAACTTAGACTCCTCAACAAATGGTTTGCCAAACACAACATTGGATAATCGACAATCAATAGCATTAGCAAGATCCTCCACAATCATAAAGTCGGTGACAAAAGTGAAATTACCAACAAAGACATGTAGACCTTTAACTCTCCCGACAAAGTTACAAACTCCACCGGGGTATTTGGGATCTCTTCTAGGTTCAAGTCTTGTTTTCACTATATCATTATAAACAGTTGAGGACATAATGTTGATTGGAGATTTAAAGTCAATGTAAGCATTGCTAATGTGCCTATACCCAATCATACATGGTATCTTAGCATTCTTAGGATCGCCTCTCTTGATCTTAGGTTCAATTATGGTGAAAGGAGATCGCGGGTTATCAATAAGATTATTATAATATGCAATCTCCTCCTTAGTGGGGTATAGATTAAAATAGTCATTAAGCTTCGGATCTATTTCCCCCTCTTCAAGTCCCTCAATAACATTCACAAAGTCATTAGGCCCTAGGTCCTCATTTGAATACAAGGCGGTCGCTAGGTCACTAAATGCATGTTCGAGCTCAACCTTGATCAAACTATTAAGCTCCCTAAGTTCCCTAATCTCACTCTCAATTTGTTCACGTAACAAAGCCACTTCTCTAGGGGAAAGGGGTGGATTCGCGTTTTCCATAATGGTCAACGGAATAGTCAATGGATTTGATTTACTAACAAAGGCACAAAGAAAAAGATAGACTAAAAAGAACCTAAAAATAAAAATAAAATCTTACTAGAAAGGAATCTAGCAAGTAGACCTAATAAAAAGAAATTCTAACCTAGACAATAACTATTCCCCGGGCTGCGGCGCCAAAAATTTGATGCGTGGGAATCGCAACAGGCTTTACCTCTCAAGGGATCTTGAGAAGCTTACAACCCCCACCAGGCAGTGTACCTGATCGTTGTAGTATAGTATAGTGACAAGTACCGGGGGATTGATCGTTCAGCTTAGGAATAGTGTCGCTAGGATTAGAAAGCCTAAATACTAGTTCTAAAGGTGAGGGATGATTATTTTTGTATTTTTATATTTTTTAGAAAGCAAGTAAAAATCTCGGGTTTGAAGGATTTGGGCGGAATTAGTTGCTAATCAACTAACCCAATACTAAAGATGCAATCAAAATAAAATACTAGAAATGAAAATAAACTAAATTATACTAAAGTTGTGAGCAATAAGTGGAGAAAATGTGTTTACTTAGATTTCACTACTCCCTAGACATCTTTTACACGTTAATTACTTGTTATAATTGCATGGATGACGAATCGTATTCCTTAATACCATTCATGGGGTGGCACACATAACTCCCCAATTCTATGAGCTCTTATCTCCTCCTACACCATGCCCAGCACAACTATAGGGATTGTAAACAGTGGCTCATGCATTAAATACAACCAATAAAGACCTAGTGCGCATCGGTTCATGTTTCTTAAGACGTTCAAGCATGTTACCAATTGGAGATCTGCCAGTTTTCTTAAGCCTAACATATAAATCATTCATCCAAGACAAGAAAAAACAAGTAATCAACACATAATTAACATCTAGGTTTCATTAGATCCAAGCAAACACAAGATAGATCTAGCCTAGCATGATGAAATTAAGACAAGAACAAGATATAGATAACCAACACATAGACATATTGATTGAATTAAAAGAACACTTATCTCAATTACACATGAAAGGTATCAAGGGTTTGGAACCCTTGAAAAACCTGTAAAATTCGCACCAAAATCGTACTTAGTGTTTCTCCAAAAACTTCTCTCTTTTAATGTGAAAATTAGAAAACTATATATAGAAAAAGGGGTCTGACGGCGTCAAGACCAACATTGTGACGCCGTCACCTCGCCGCCAAAACTATTCTCGGACTGCCTTGATCTACATTTGACGCCGTCAAGACTTAATCATTTCCAGGCCATCATGACTTTTACTCTTGACGCCCTACCTTCGTGATGCCGTCAAATCTGTACTAGGTCTTCATGGAATTTTGCTCTTGACGCCGTCAGAGAGTTACTCTTGACGCCGTCACCTACTGTTCCCAGCATGGAAAATTAAGACTTTGGCGTTTTCTTCACTTTTATGCTCCAAAAACGTCTGAATTGCTTCCTTTTCTAGATTTCTCTCCCAAGTACCTAAAATCACAAAAGGAACGATTTAGGGCAATATTTGATCAAATAAATTCGAATTCGGGCTTAAATGATCCCCTAAAAATGGATCATTTTTCGCCTCATCAATAGCGTCGAAACTACTAAGTTGAACCGGCATAAGATCAATGGCAAAAGGTTTTTCGGATAAGGTTAGGGTGCAATCTTTCATGATATTATTGGTATCTATTAAATTCCCGTCAGCCATTTCGACTTCGTAGGTGGTGTTTAGCTTAGAGGGGGTAATATTAAGTAAAGGGGCAAACGTATCTGATATAAAACTCTTATCGGCGCCCGAATCAAACAATACTCTAGCATTATGATGGTTTAGTAGAAACGTACCGGTGACTACATCGGGTCCGTTTCCATCTCCGAGTAGGTATACCCTAGCTGGGGCGTTGACTGGTTCATTTCCTTTTGGGCAGTTTCTCCGGATGTGTCCTACTGCTCCGCATCCGTAACAAGTGGGTGATACAACCTGTGTGTTGCTTCCTGTAGCCGGAATCCTACAGTTTCTGGTTTGATGACCGATCTTATGACATTTGTCACATCGGACGGTACAACGACCCTCGTGATGAAGTTTGCATCGCTGGCATAGGGGTTTCTGCCCGTTGTACCCTACACCTTCCGTGGCGGCGTAGACTCGGGGTTTTTCTTGTCTTTGATTCTGCTGTTGAGTGCTTCGAGTGTTGTGATATGGTTGGTGGTTCCGATTATTGTTGCGGTGGTTGTTGTTGCGGTGATGACTGTTGTAGCTTTGTTGGTTGTTGTTGTGATGATGGGTGGTTCTCTTATCGTCCAATTTCCTTTTAAGCTCGTTGCATTTCACTTCTCGGTCTAGAAGTTTCTGAGCAAGTTCCATTGTTGCTTCCAAGGTTGGCGGGTTTGCTGAGGTGACATTTCCTTCAATACTCCTACGGAGTCCTTCGACATATTTCTCTAATGTCTTCTCATGATCGGGTACCATGGTAGGGCATAGTATCCTGAGTTCTTGGAATCTCCGGTTGTAACTTCTCAAGTCAATTCCTTTCACTATTAAGGCGTGGAACTCATCCTCGAGTTTTCGCAGTTCGGAACAGGGACAATACTTCTTTAGTATTTTAGCCTTGAATTCAATCCAAGTAAGCTGATGTGCTGCTTCTGCTCCTAGTGTTTGAACGGTAGAGTTCCACCAGGATAGAGCGTCTTGCATTAGTGTTCCCGTTGCGAAGCTTACCTTGTTGTTTTCCGAGCATCCACTTCTTTGGAAAACAGTTTCACTTCTTTCAAACCATTGAGCTAATTCCGACACTCCTTCAGTTCCTTTGAAATTCGTTGGTTTACATGCTATGAAGTCCTTGTACGTGCAGTAGCGGGGTGCCGGTGCATTTCCATCTCTATTACGGGTTTGTCCAGCTAAAACGGCATTAACGCCATCTGCGATTGCTTGCTGGATTGTAGCCGGGGTCATAACTTCGGGGTTTGCTGGTGCGGCATTTGTGGTTGTTCTCCTAGTTCTAGCCATGTTGCTATAAAAGAATGTATATTATTAGAACATTTATAATAATCTTATCACGTCGTAAATACATATCGAGTAATAAATAGTTAAATATAGGTCGTAGTTACAATGATTCGATCATTGAAAAGGTTTAAATCGTAAGTTATCGTATGTTGGGATGACACACATTACGAATAAGTTTGACCTGTATGAACCAATATATTACGATATAATGCAATGTAAATAAAGATAAAATAAACTTTCATAAATCAATGTCAAGGTGTTACAACACTTATTGATACTTGTGCAAATGTTTACAAAACACGACAAGATATTCTTATTCGTAGGACATTGATTTTCCTTAACAAGGTGATGGTCTCATGGTTTTCCTAAGGCTTTGTCTAGGCGGTTTTGGAGTTCTTGAATGGCAGTGGACATGGTTTCCATGGTTTGATCTCGAGTCCTTTCCCTTTCTCGAGCTTCTAGAAGGGCTTGCCTAAGGCGTAGGTTTTCAGTGTTGATCCTCTCAATTTCTCGGTCTAAAGTTCCCAATGCTATTTCGGTCGAAGTGTTAGCCCCACATAGTGCTCCTATGAATTCCATTGATTCCCAAAATAGAGAATCCAACTTTTCAACCTTATCTTCTATTGCAAGATGACCAATTATGAGACTGTTCATATCATCTTCAAAGGTTTCTAGAAGTTCATGTGGAATCTTGTTGAGTATACTAGCGATGGAATCAAGTCGGTCTTCGTGGCGAACCATTCTTGCAGCTAACAATGGTATGGTATGGTGTATGGGTTCCCCAGTGACTGGCAGAATTCGGGAGGTAGAGTAAGAACTTTCCCCAAGTTCCCATGTTGTTGGTGTTCCTTCTTGAGATCTCCAATATCGCATAATGGGCAACAAGAAAGACCATCTACGAGCATCTACTCGCTTGTGGGTCCTTCGGCGTCTGCGTTGAACACAAGATTCTGAGGTGGTTGGGCGAATCGGGTAAGTCCTTTGGTGAGGTGATAGTGGGACACTTCAGTAAGGTGCAGGTGGTGATGCTAGTGGAGGTGATGCTATGGGTGATGGTGTTAATGGCACAGTAATAGTTTGGCTGTAGAAGATAGTTGGTAGTGGTGGTATCACTGGTGGTGATGGCACAACTGATTCAGGTGGTATGACAAGAGCTGGTGCTGGTACAGCAGTACTTGCTTCATACGGCTGAAGTTGTCTAATTTGCCTAGATCGGCGAATCGGACCAGATGTTGCCGGAGGAGAAGCCTCTGTGTCAGATGCTGGCAAAAATTGCTGGCTTTGCATGTATCTGTCGGTAGCAGGAGACATAGGCATATGTGAGGTAACATAGGCAGAAGTAACATCTTCAGTTCCTGAGTTTGAGGACAAGCTGATAGGGTCGGTGTTCGAAGACATGACACTGTAATAAATTTCTCGATTAGTAAATGTAAGCATAATTATAACCAATTTAAAATGCTATAAGGTAAATAATACTTTTTACCAATTATTGGGATGAGTAGGCACGAAGGGCGTAGGATGGTATTTTATGAAAATTTTGTCCCGTTTAAAGTGTAGTTATAGTCCAATGTTCCAAAAACACTTGGTTCACTATAACCGTAGCTCTGATTACCAATCTATAACACCCCCAAAATCGATCAATACAGCGGAAGACTTAAAATGTCAGCGGAAGACTTTTGGGGTATTATATCGTGGATCTTTCGTCACAATTATAGAAAACGATTCAAGCGATCGTTTTAAGTTTTATTTAAAATACCAAATATTCATAAATCACAAGAGGATTTATTATTCAACAACAAGTTTTTATTTAAAGAGAAATAAACGTTTATTTATTTGCCCACTTCGTGCCTTTGCCATCCATTTCATTTAGTTACCTGAGATAAACATGCTAAAAGTCAACAAAAAGTTGAGTGAAATTCATAGGTTTATAATTAAGAGTTTGAACACAAGAGATAGGTGCTTATTGTATATAAATACAAATAAACAAGATAGAAATCACATTCATTATTGCCTTAAGCTCATGACACTCAACGATTCAACAGACATCAATATTTTCGTAATAATGATGTAAAATATATAGCCCCAAGATAGGTATTTGCCAGTAACCTATTATATTCAAATAACGTGCATTTGGTGACTTTCCTCTAGCAACCAAATGGGGATTGTCAATCCCTAATAGATCTATGCACAATTATTTACGTTCACCCTTCAAGTGATTAAGGTTCATGATCGAGGGACTTTTGGCAATAGCTACTTAAGCAATAATAAGATCAGGAAAAAGGCTTGTGTTCGGTTTTTGAGCATGTATCCCCCCCACAAAAATAAGTTAAATGTGGGCTATGAACTCACGTTGGTAGGGATAGTGGAACAAACGTAATCTCAACGATGCAAGGCAACGGCTTCACACACAACCTATAAGATATGGCACGTTTTAGTTCTTAAGTCTCGTTTTATTGCGAACGTTTATTATTAATTACGAGTAATCGATAAAGTGCATACGTGATGTGTTACGTCGTATAAAAATAGACAATGGTTACGTATCGTTTTATTCGTCTAAATTTAGTTATCGTTATGTAAGTTTTATCCGTATTATATATATATATATATATATATATATATATATATATATATATATATATATATATATATATATATATAATTATTATTAAAAATCAATATTACTATTCGATCCTTTATGTTTCTCAATATTACACTTTTTACCCTTAACGGAAAACATTTACGTCGTTAGTCCAAAAATTATATATATTTACGTTTTTAGTCGAAATATCAAATAATTACATTCATTATCCCTAAGTTTCAATATTTAAAGTTTATACCCTTAGAAACACAGTTTTTATACTTTTCACCCAAAGTTTACAAACTTGACAATCTTAGTGCCTAACTCTCGAATATTTGCAAAAATAGTCCAAACATTACCAAATTTAAAACTTAGCATTTTTATTATTTCAATAAGCTCATAAGGTCCTAAACAGCTTATACCAACAGCTTATTAGCTTAATCTCAACTTGTTTTACTAAATGGGCTTATCGATCCAAATTAAGGGCCCGTTAAGGTTTTATGATCCAAGGGGTTTGGGGGTACACTTGTTTTATCAAAATCCATATTTTTAAGTTACAAAATCATTTCAAAAGAGCTTATTCGATTAGCTTATCGTAATAAGCTAAAATAAGCTTTTTGGGCTTTTCGGCCCACTTAAGGTTTTTAAGTTTCTGAAAACTGGTTTCAATAGCGATTAACTTTGGGTCTCGTTAAGTGATCAAACTAAGTTTTTAAGTCGACTTATTTATCATTCCCGTTAGTATTTCAAGCAAACAAATAGGTCGTGTAAAAATACTTAGGGGTCGTGTGTTGAAATTAGAAATGGCGAGGCCAAAGTGTGGCCACAAATTCAATACGTAAAACCTTATAAATCTTGAAAATAAACTAAGTGTTTTAGCATATGTCGTATAGGTCCAAGTGACTTAGAAACGTGTGATATATATTGTGTTCTCGTTAATATAAGTCCAATGTTATTATAGGTTCTCGTTAATGTCATGACTAAGAATTAGTATAACACATAAAATGTATACGTTGTTTTTAAGATTTACGAGTTATAGGTTCCAAGTGATTGTGCATAATATACTATACGTATATATATAATTAGAAAGAAAAGTTTGTGTCTCACCTCACCTATAAAAGGTGGAGTAAAACAAGGCGTATGGTTCGTGGGATGGTTCAAAAGCTCCGTGGTTCACTTCACGTTCCTCCAAGGTTCAAATGGCTCCAATCCTTGCTTCCTAGGTTCGTTTTGAGACGTGGTTCTCCTAGCAATCCGTTCGTCCCTCCATCACTCTCTCTCGTTAGTATTTTTAGTGATATGGTACGTATAAGTGTATGAGGTGAATTAACTTTGCATGTAAAGCTTATATAGGCTGTTTTTGAGTGTGTATGGACAAGATAAGCTCACAAGAATGAAGGATGCATGTGAGGCGAATAGTAACGCCACAACCAATGCCCAATCGAGTGTTTACAAAGCTAGATCTTGTGAGATATCATTCCTATTCATTCCTGACATTTCATGTTATGCTTATTGTTAGTTTAGATGTGATTGGTGAGCAAGGGAGGCAACAAGGAATAATATGCCATGTTTTTGTATTATCTATCAAGGGTGAGTTTGGTGGTTTGCTTAGGCGTTTTCTAGGATAGTAAACGAGCAAGAACAAGTGTAACTTATATTGTTTCTGTTTCTTTGGTACTAGGTGAGACGAGGCAAGTAATAATATTGGTTCGTTATATGTAAAAATCGTTTAGAAATAGGGTGCGTTTGGGAGTGTCGCGGCTGGGAACAAAGAAAAGAAAACAAAAAAAATACAAAGGGTGCATTTTGGGCTTGGCCTGGTGGGCTGCTGGTTGTGTCGGCCCAAAGAAAAAGAAAAAATAAAAAGGAGTCCGTTTGGTTGTATATTGTGTAACCGTGGCCCATTGGGTGTTGGGGGGCCACCTAGTGTGTCTCGATTATCGTGTCGAAGTTCAAAAATATTAGTGAGCGTTCTCGGGAAGTTTCATAGGTTCGGGGAATATATAAATAGTATACGTTATTTAGACGAAACATATTATTTTAAATATAAACGCGTTATATAATTATTTATCGTTCACAATAATTATAGGCTATCTAGGTCGTGTGTATGCATCGTTCCTGAGTAATCGGTCAATCACAGTTATCGTAGTGGTTCAATATCAAGCCATATCATAAAAAAAAAAAAAAATTGTTACCCGTAAAATGGTGTTAATTTATCGTAACGTCGTTTTATTTATTCGTATGCATTTACTAATCGTAAGGGAAATTTACGAGAGGTTACATAAAACAAAGCCAAAACCTCTTAGTCCGATTCGTATAAGCTTTTACTAGTTCAATTCGTCTTACGTTTCTAAGTTTTCTCATGTCTTCATGCGTTTTCAATAAGCATCATGAGTTCCATGTTGAGCCTTATGGCTTATTAAGGTTTGGTTTTGGACTCGCAATAGTGAATGATGATAGGTTTATATTTGTTGAGTTCTCTTTGTTGCATGGTCACCCAAGAGTTTAGGTGGCCACATTTGCTCAAAAAATGATAGGAAAATAAAAGATAAAGCTTGTATGATATGCAAATGTGTATATATAAGTCGACTGTTGTAGTATATTAGCAATATCTTAGTTTGTTAAGTCTTTAACCACACAAGACTCTCATGATACTCTAAGTTGTTTTGGTTTGAGTTCACACGTGATTTGGTGGATAAATAGCTTATCACAATACGTACCACATGTGTATTTCAAAGAAGGTTAGATAGCTTATGTAAATGAAATCGGTTCGAATACTTACTACACCAACTGGTGGTGGTGAGGAACAAGTAGAATGGAAATGAACATGGAACAGACGTGAAACGATAACACCCATGCTTTCAAGATTTTGCACTTGTCACGTAGCCACACCCAATCATTTTAGATCCTATGAAAGTGATTACTTGCATCTCCTAGTTCTTCTTTCTTTATTTTCACGACAGGAACAATAAGAGTAACATTTTATGTTTTGGTTTAGTGATAATTGAGATGTGGAAGAGTGATGGTGTACAGCTTGGTTAAGGGCTCAACCATGAAGCAAGATCAGTCCCAAATTTCCACAACCTTGCTTTCTCTTCCACTTTGGCTCGACAGAAAAACTACAAGTATGTATGTATGTGCTGTGATTTGTAGTGAGTATGTCGATCAACATGCATGTAACCTTTAAATACTCAATCTGGAACATGATAAGTGGCAGAATGGAGCAGGGATAGAATGTTTGTATGTTCCTGGATTGGGCCATATTGGAGGTGGCGTGTGAATGTTCATCAAATGAACAAGTGTTGGCTGGGTTGAGGAATCTTTACAAGACATCTTATTTGATTGGGAATCAAGGGAGGTGGTGTGTAAGAGTGTTAGTGAAGTTTATCATTTTTGAATCCTTGTAACATGGTCTATGAGGACATGTAAAAAATATTGGGTTGTTGCAAGTCGAGTTTACAGGAAAACGGGGTGGTTTGTGAGCCTAATCGCGACTTGGAAAAGGAGAAAAATAACTAAGGGTGCGCTTGGATTTGTGACCTGTTTGGGTTCGTTTGGAGTGCAGGCCCAAAGAAAGGAAAAAGAAATTTTAGAGTCCATTTTGGTTTCGCTATTTTACTCATACAACACTAATGAGGAAGCAAATAGGTTTTGTAGTATGTTGAAAATGAGGTATGTACGTGGGATATTTAGGGGCTTATGTAATATTTTTGACACTAATGGTCATATGAAATGCGTGATAGCCAAGGGGATGAGGCTAGTAGCTTACTTGGGAAACTAAGAGCTTGGTGATGATAGGATTTAGATTATGTTACAACAAGTGATTAAAATAAATGTTGAGATGAGCTTTGATGATTTTTATTATGTTAGAATGCTTGTAATAGGTTTAGATATTTGTAATTTCCGACTCTATATTGGAATGTGATTTGATCTATATCAATTTTGTATGAGGTTGTTAAAAGGATTTCAAAAATATTGAGCCAAGGTAAGTGAGTACTTGTGGAAATTTATAGGCTTGGGAAATATATAAATCGTGCTTGGTTAATTATCGAATCGTATATTTATTAAATATAAAAGTTTTAAGTCATTTGTGATATTTAAATCTTTAAGACTCATATGTAAGTATCGTTCTAAGATAAATAGCGTATAACGTTGTTCTTGATAAAAAAAAAATTGTCGTTGGTAAAAATGGTTAATTTATGTTGTATTAAATTACTAATCGTAGGGAAAATTTACGGGATGTTATAGTTGAAAAAGACAATTCTAGGAACATGCCCAATGTCGGTGAATTCACCAAAAAGAAAGCAAAAACTAGTTGGAACTGGCAACGCTGGTTACAATATAAACCAAACTTTAAATAGATTCCTAAAATTCTAACTATGTGCGTTTCTAACCAACCGGAACCCACAACTTCTTTGGGTTCCACTCTTACCTCTGTTCCATCTTTGTCGTCTTCATGTGATGCAGGTGGTTCAAATCGTTCTCTGGATTGTTGATAGCGGATGCACCCGACATATGACAGGCAATCTCAAACTGTTAGTAAACTTTGTATCAAAGTTCATCAGCACTGTCAGATTCGGGAATGATCATTACGCTCTAATTATGGGATATGGTGACTACATCAGTGGGAACATTGAAATTAGTCATGTATATTATGTTGAAGGCCTGGGTCACAACCTCTTTTCAGTCGGTCAATTTTGCGATGGGGATTTGGAAGTAGCATTTCGAGAGAAAACTTGTTTCGTTCGTGATTTACAAGGAAATGATCTAATGTCTGGCTCTCGTGCTACAAGTCTTTCCACTATTTCAATGTCTGACATGATTGCTTCATCTCCGATATGTCTTCTCTCCAAAGCTGAATCAACTAAATCATGGTTATGGCACAAACGTCTATCGCACTTGAATTTCAAAACTATAACTGAACTTGCTCGTCATAAACTTGTTGATGGTCTTCCAAGATTCCGTTATGCCAAAGATCACCTATGTCCTGCTTGTGAATAAGGAAAAAGTACTTGTGCTCATTTTCCTTCAAAAACTGAACATAGTACGAATCATGTTTTCCAATTGCTTCATATGGATTTGTGTGGCCCGATGCGTGTTCAAGGTATCAACGGAAAATGCTACACATTAGTAATTGTTGATGATTACTCCAGATGGACTTAGGTTTACTTTCTTTGGAGTAAAGATCAAGCTCCTTCAATGATCATCACCTTTCTCACAAAAATACAAGTTCAGCTACGCAACACAGTCAGAAAGGTTCGAACTGACAATGGAACGGAATTTAAGAATCAAACACTAAGGTTTTATTTTGAGAAAGTGGGAATTGAACATCAAACATCAATTGTAAGAAGCCCTGAACAGAATGGAGTAGTCAAAAGACGCAACGTAACGTTAGTGGAAGCTGCAAGAACCATGTTGATTAATGCTCAATTACCAGATTACTTATGGGCGGAAGCCATTTCAACTACATGTTACACTCAAAACCGTTGTATGATCACAAAACGCCATCACAAAACCCCTTATCTGATTGTTCACAAAATAAAACCAAACATCGAATACTTTCATGTATTTGGAGCTCTTTGTTATTCGAAGAATGATCGTGATGATTTAGGTAAACTTAAAGCAAAAGAAGATGTGGGTATATTCGTTGGATATTGTGAAAATTCCAAAGGCTTTCAGATATGGAATCGTTGTACAAGAGAAATTCAAGAGACTATTCATGCTAATTTTGATGAACTCACACAGATGACTTCTGAGCAAAACAGCTTAGGACCCACATCCAACCGTTTGAACTTTCTAGACTCTTCGGCTGAACCACTGTCACTCTCCCGAAAAGAATTGGAAACCCTATTTGCTCCACTGTTTGATGATACGATTGTAAACCGTCCTCCTGAGGTCTCACCAATTTCCGCCGCACACCGTGAAAACATACAAGTACCTGATACACCTCAACAAACAACAACAACTGTTGATAAAGACGGTCCTCCAATTGCATCTCCAATAACAGCAGAATAAACCGCGTCCAACTCACGACAACCAGCTGAAGACTCTACACCTCAATCAGTTCCATAATCCGTAGAGTATGACCCAAATGCGTTCTTTAACCCGTTTGCAACAGCTCCAACAATTCCAGACATTGCTGAGTCCTCAACACGCAATTTGGATCATGCTAACATGCGAGATAATTATCAACTTCACCCTTCGACACACAAATGGACAAGAGATCACCCCTTAGTACAAATCATTGGCCATCCAGATGCACCAATCATGACAAGACAACGACTCCACACAGATGGTGAAACTTGCATCTATGCACTCATAGTATGTCAAGATGAACCTAAGAACATTAAACAAGCAATGACTTGCGACAACTGGATTGAATCCATGAAAGAGGAAGTTCAACAATTCGAAAGATTAGAAGTATGGGAGTTAGTCGAAAAACCTGAAGGAGTCTTTGTCATTGGATTAAAATGGATCTAGAAAAATAAGCTGGATGCAGAAGGCACTGTCATACGAAAGAAATCACGCTTGGTAGCTAAAGGATACTTTCAAGAAGAAGGTATTGATTTTGAAGAATCTTTTGCTCCGGTGGCTAGACTTGAAGCTGTACGGATTTTTTTGGCATATGCTGCTCATCGGAATATGGTTTTTTATCAAATGGATGTGAAAATGGCATTTCTGAATGGTCAACTCCGTGAAGTAGTTTATGTTAGTCAACCAGAAGGCTTTGTTGATCCTGAACGCCCCAATCATGTGTACAAACTCAAAAAGTCTCTCTATGGGATCAAGCGCCCCAAGGGCGTGGTATGACAAATTATCTACATCTTGCTGGCTAATAAATATTCTAAAGGTTCGGTGGATCCAACATTATTTAATAAAACATACGGGGTGGACTTATTAATTGTTCAATATATGTCGATGACATTATTTTTGCTTCAACAAACAAAAGATACTCAATTGATTTTGCAAAATTAATGAAAGATAACTTTGAAATGTCTATGATGGGTGAACTTTGTTCTTTTTAGGACTACAAGTTCATCAATCACCCCATGGAATTTTTCTAAATCAGTCCAAATACGCTTTGGAATTTTTAAAGAAACATGGAATGACAAGCAGGGATACTTATTACACCAATGGCTTTTGGCACTAAACTAGATGCTGACATACATGGGACTCTTGCTGACCCTACCAAATACCGAAGTATTGTCGGGTCACTCATGTATCTCACAGCTAGTAGACCTGACATTGTCTTTGCAGTATATATGTGTTCACGATATCAGTCTATACCAACTGAAAGGCACCTCAATGAGGCTAAAAGAATCCTTCGATACATAAAAGGAACCATTAACTTGGGGATTTGGTATCTGAAGGATTCTGGTTTTGAACTAATTGCTTTTTCAGACGCTGAACATGCATGGTGTTTAGACACACGCAAAAGCAATTCAGGTGGATTACAATTTCTTGGAGATAAGTTTGTATCTTGGCAATCAAAGAAGCAGGACTGCACATCATTGTCATCAACAGAATCAGAATACGTAGCTATGTCTGCATGGTGTGCTCATATCATTTGGATGAGATTACAGCTTAAGGACTATGGCTACCTATTCAACAGGATTCCTATCTACTGTGATTCCAAAAGTGCCATAGCAATTTCCTACAACACCGTTCATCACTCCAAATCCAGGCACATCGATCTCCGATATCATTTCATCAAGAAGCATGTTTAAAAGGGTACAATTGAATTATATTTTGTGGGAACTGAATACCAATTGGTAGACTTGCTCACCAAAGCATTACCTCCAACAAGGTTTGCTGATCTAGTCCACCAAATTGGTATGCGATGTTTGACTCCAAAAGATCTGGAAAAGTTTCTAAAACACAAGTGATTTTCAAACATCAAAACTATTTTTTGTAAATAATTTTCAAAAACAAAATACAAAAATATAAAACCAAGAAAAACACAAAAAGATTTTCTCTTTATCATTTTATCAAAAAATAAAATAATAAAATAAAATAAAAAATAAAAAAAATTCAAGTATACCACTTCCTTTCAATACTTTATTTACTCTTAAAATAGTTTTTACAAAAGTGTTGAAGGAGAGATTATACCAAACTTTCCTGATTTTTTGTTTAAAAGGGTACACTTGCATATTTTCTAAGAAATGTTGTTTCATAAATGGTGGAATTTAGTGATATACCGTTCGTCTTGTCCCGTTAAATGTTATTACATCATATATCATAGGGAGTATAAAATGATAGATGCCAACGGTCGTCAACTCGTTAGCTAAATAACAAGTTAGAGGGCTAACGATGCATGCAAATCAGTTTAGGGACTAAAGTTGTAAAAACTGGAAAGTTAATAAATTTTAACTAAAACCACTAACACCCCCCATTTCTTTCAAAAATATGAAAATATCCAAAAACCAAACAACCCATTTTTGATCTACGGCCATAATCAAATGAGCAAATCCATGCTTTGAATCTTCAAACCGTAAGTTCCTAGATGATCCTTAGGACTTTCTAAGATACGGTTTTTGTTTAATTTCAATTTCAACGGCTAGATTTTATAGAATTTCGATTTGCAGATCTAGGGTTTATGTGAAATTCGAAAATATATAATTTGAGTGTGTTCGCTTGTTTTTCTTGAGGGCTTTTGTCCAATTGAATGTCGTTAACACGTCCATAACAAGTAATGATAACAATGATGAGGCGAAAAGTGTACCACTTTTAAGGGGTCATTTAAGCCCGAATTTGAGATTATTTGATCAAATATTGCCCTAAATCGTTCATTTTGTCATTTTAGGTACTTTTGAGGAGAAATCTGGAATAGGAAGCGTTTTGGACATTTTTGGAGCATAAAAGAGAAGAAAACGGCAAAGTCTCAAATTTCTTGCTAGGAACAGTACCTGACGACGTCAGGCAATAACACATGACAGCGTCAAGAGTGACAAAAGAGGTGGATGTGGAACTTATAACGTGACGGCCTAGAACATTTTCTTTTTTAATGGCCTGACGGCGTCACCAAGGCCGTCAGGTTCCAAATACATGTGACGGCCCAGAGTAGATTTGCACATGAAGGCGTCAAGACTGGATCTAGGCAATACGAATTTCACTTTGGAGGCGAGTTGACGGCGTCAGAGGCTAATACATGATGCCATTAAGATGCTTAGTCTATATATATTTTTCCAATTTTTCATTGTAAAGTGTGGAACAAGTTGTGGAATATCACACACAAACCCTCGGTCGAATTTCCTGCATATTGAAGGGGTTTCAAACCCTTCTTTCTTTCATGTTTTAATAAAGATAAGTTCTCCAATAATCATTCAATATGTCTATGTATTGTTTGATTCTATCTTATGCTTTTCTTTCTTTTAACATGTTAGGCTAGGCTTTTATTGTGTTTGCTTAGATGTAGTGAAACCTAGATGTTGATTATTGGTTGATTGTTTCTTTATAATTGTTACGGATGATTGTATTCGATGTTAGGCTTAAGAAAACTGGCAGACTTCCATTGGTAACTTGCTTGAACGTCTTAAGAAACATGATCGGAGGTGTACTACAATTTTTGGTTGTATTTAATGCATAAGTGAATTCTAATGATCCCATGTTAGGAGCTTTTAATCGGCTCGACATAGGAGTGAAGTATGATCTTATAGAGTTAGAGAATATTGTACACGACCCTACGACTAGTATTAAGGAATATAACCCATCATCCATGCAATTGTAACAAGCTAATCAACCGGTAAAAGATATCTAGGGAGTAATGAAATCTAAGTAAACACAACTTTTCTCATTATTGTTTCCACCACATTAGCATATTAGTTTAATTTTCATTTCTTTTATTTTATTTTGATTGCATCTTTAGTTAATTGGGTTAGTTGGCTAGCAACTAATTCCGCCCACTCCTTCAAAATCCGAGATTTTACTTGCTTTCATAAAATATAAAAAATAAAAAAAGAATCATCCCTCACCTCTAGACCTAGTTTAGTAGGCTTTCTAATCCTAGCGACACTATTCCTGAGTTGAACGATCAATCCCCCGGTACTTGTCACTATACTATACTACAACGATCAGGTACACTGCCTGGTGGGGGTTGTAAGCTTCTCAAGATCCCTTGAGAGGTAAAACCTGTTGCGAGGACGCAATTCCCACGTATCAAACAACAAAATTTCTTAGATTATTTTCGATTTCTAGGGTTTAGGTCAATTTGGGTAAACTTGATTATGTGGTATTTTGTTTGTTTTTATTGGTGGGATTTGTTGTTTAGAGTGTTAGAATCATGTTGGCAAACGTTAATTCTAATTCATTAAATGATTGCATGATTTTCGATGTCTAGGGTTTTAGTACGAATTGGGTATTTCTACTTTTGTGTTCTTAAGTTCAATTAATTGGTTTGGATATGTTCTAATAGATGTTAATTGTTGCTTGAAACTGTAAATTGTTACATGATTTCATCTATTTAGGATTTTCGATAACTTTGTCCTTCAAGTGTTGCGTGTCTTGTGTATTTGTGGAGTATATGTGATTTAATGCTTGTGTTACACTTTATTCCGCAGGAAACCATCTCTGGAAAACTAACTTGCAAGATAACGTACGTCAACAATGATTTTAAAAAATTCTTGTATAAGAATTTTGAAACAGTGTGTATTATCGAGAATTCTTTGAAAATTATCCAGAATTTTGAAAAGATAAATTTTTCGAGAACTTTACTTATCAAAATTATCGAGAATCTTCTTTGAAGAATTTTTCGAGAATTTTGTTAAAGAAAGTTATCGAGAATATGTCTATGTCAAAATTATCGAGAACAATTTATCGATAATACACTTGGTGTAAATTTTCGAGGATTTTCATTATGAGAATTTTCGTAAATTTTTTCCAAAGTACAATGTTTCGAGAATCTTTATTTGACCAATTATCGAATATGTTGTATTTGTGTTATATGTTGTCATTTAAGTTTAAAATACTTTGTAATGATGTATGTTAAACTTGATGTGTTTGTATTTATGTGGATGACTAAGATGGAAACATAATGTGATACTTTGTAATTGATAACATTTAGACACTTAGTTCATTCATTCATTAACACATAATATGTCACATACACATAGGTTAATCAATTGAACCATCATTGCTATACGTCATAGGTTTTTATCTATTAATCAAACAAGTGTAATGAGCTAACGCTTAACAATTCTGGATGTTTGGTGTCATGACAAATACCTATACAGATAACGATGGATGAACACAATGTGAATGTCCCAGAACAAATCTTCCATTGCTCACACTCAATGACATCGTCCCTGCTGATTACCGCATCACAATTGGCAAAAACAATCCTCGAGTTGATTTCAACAAACTGAGAATTCCTGAAGATTCGTGCAAGATTGTCAAAGACATATTCCTAGCATATCCTTGCAAATTTATGCTCATCAAATCCACATCAGTTCCAATATTCTACCTTCATCAGTTCTAGCACACTACAAAGGTCAACTTAGGTGATGAATCGTTCACTGTCACTCTGGACCGACAAGTCTACACCGTAGATCTGGAAGTCCTTCGCACAGTTCTCCTTCTTCCCAGACCTGAGACTGAATTTGTTCCTATGTTGTCTGAATTGGAGATCCTGGATTATCTCATTGATCTAGGATATGATGTTCAAGATGACTTACCACTGACTAAGCTTTCAAGGTTCAATGTGAAATACACGCCTCAACCATGGAGAACCTTCTGCATGTTGGTCGTACGTTCGATATCAGGAAGAAAAAGTGGTTATGAACATTCCAGACTTGAGCATCTACAAGTATTTTGGGGAATGGTCAGCATGCTACCGATTGACTTTGCCAGATCAATAATGAACGACATAATTCACCATATCCAAACTGATCGTGAAAGGACGGTGATCCCGTTTGTTAGATTCACAAAGTTACTCATCGAGCACTTTTGTAAAGACCAACCAGACGACAAGAAAAGAATGCATGACCATGATGAACCGAAATACATCTACAACAAAGACTTCAAGATTGCTTTTGTCAAAACGACCATGTTCTCCACAAAGCAATAAGGAAAGAGGATTCCTGACTACTTTCTAGATGATAAGATCAGGAAAACCAAGAGCTATGAACTTTATGAGACAGCTTATCAAGCAAGAAAAGTGGGATTCAAAGAAGATGATGACGATTCAACGCTCAAGATGCAGACTCATAGTAAACAAGGTGGGAAATCTGGCAGCACAAGTAGCACTACAAGTTCACGATAATCAAAGCCTACAGCCAAACCAAAGCCTGCACCTAAACCTAAGAAGAAGATCACTCCGAAAACCACTCTCCATGATGAACCAACACCACCACCTACTGAAAGTGAGTCAGAGTTTGAAACTGAAACTGATGAGGACGATTATGAACGAAGTGAGACAGTAGAAGAAGAGGACTCTCCTGAAGTTGAATTGGCAAAGAAACTAAGCATGGATTCTCTTCAAAAGGATGATAGGAAAAGACGAGGAATCATAATCAACGAACCAAGTGAAGGTGTAAATGATGATGAAGAAGATGAATCTGTTGTTGAATAGTTGGTAAACAAGAGAAAACTCAAAAGTATCATTATCGACACACGAGCCGAAGAGAAGAAATACAGCCAAGAGCAGCGAGAAGCATCACTCCTCAGCCGACTCCATCCTCAACCTCCTCCACAACCAGTCAATCAACCCGAGCATGAAGGCGGTTTTAGTGGCACATAACCAGATCCCATGATACAATCCAGTATAGATGCTACCTCCTTTGTATCTTCAACTTATGATCCGATTAATCAAACCGGTAACAGAGGAGAAGATAAAGATGCAGAAGGGAACATTATTATGAAGGAAGCTGCAGCCACTGAGGAGAATGTTACAAACCAAGAGAAAGATAATGAAACTACTGATCAGGAATTTGATCCTTTCATCACTCCTGAATATCTCGAACAGATTGAACGAGAAACGGAACTTGAGAAGAAAGCTGAAGAAGACGAAGAGTTCAACAGATTGATGAACGAAGAAGTACAATTTGGGCCTCAACTAGAAAAAGAAGTCACTGAAAAAGAGCAACCATTTGATCCTGACAAGTTCATACAAACACCGCAAAACTCAACTTCTATTCATCCACCACCGTTGGAAACTCCTACAAAGGACCCAACAAGTCCTAAAGTTCCAACACCTCCTAAGGCTCCAACACCTCCTAAGGATTCACCACCAAAAGACTCCACTCCTCCAGGTTCTGACAACAACTCAACTTCTGAATCATCATCATCATCATCATCATCATCAACATCATCATCATCATCATCATCATCATCATCATCATCATCATCATCATCATCATCATCATCATCATCATCATCACATCATTCATCTCCACCACCATCTGTGACAACATCTAAACGCAAATAAATCAAAGAACCTGATAATCCTGTAGATCTTCAAGAACAAGTGCAAAACTTAACCACCATGGTCACAAATCTTGCTAAACAAGTTGAAGACTTTTAGGGGACAAAGGAAAACATCGATAAGTTCATGAAAGCAGATTTGGATGGGATGATCAAGACTTACACCAACGATTACTGATGAGTGTGTAAATACTCATTATTTTTAGTCAAATCTGAACTGCAAAACGATTAAAAACACTAAAAAACGCACCAAAATACGAAGAAAATCCCAAAGATCGTGTTTTATATGTTTCTGATGCAAAACGAGTGAAAACTAACGAAAAACGAATAAAATTTGCATAATTGGCAGTTTTAGTCCTCCAACTTTCAAAATTTTACAAAACTAGTCTCTGGGCATTTATTTCAAAGAAAAGTCAACCTTTGCTCTTTAAAAGTCAAAATAAATCATAAATGGTCTTTGGGTAAAAAGATTTGGAAAATTACACAATTGGTCCCTGTACTTTGGCAAATTGGTAGATTTAGTCCCTGGTGGAATATTTTGGATAAAAAAGTCAACATTGGTCCCTGGAAAATCACAAGTTGTCAATTTTTCTCCTTTGGTGAAAAGTTTGAAGAAGTTGCAGTTTGGTCCCTCAACTTTCAACATTTTGACAATTTCAGTCCCTGCGAAGTTTAATTTGGAAAAATATCATCAAGGGTACGTATATTATTCATCTTAGCAACTTTGACCCTTTATGATAGATTTGGGAAAGTTACATTTCTGGTCCCTAATTTTCAGAAGTTACATAAATGGTCCTTGTGATTAATAAGCCTAAACCAATTGGACTCCCTTTAATATTACCCAACAAACAAACCCATCCAACACACCATCAGCCCAATACTCCCAAGGCCCAAAAATAATCCCTAGCCCACATCCCTTTTTATATTAAAACATATACAACTTCATTGACCGGTTAAAACTCAATCCATCTCTTTCATCCCTTCCACCCCGTGACTGCAACCCTCCAATACCCCCATCACCATCCTCCCATCACCCTCAAACACCAACCCTAATCCCACTATCTTCAATAACTACTCACAATTGCATGCCTACCACATTCCAGGTCAACAATCCACCACTACCGTTTGGCGCCAAAATTGGGTTCAAAGGTTGTGATTATTCTCAAGACAATTGAAGGGTGTGGATTCAAGCACAAGGTTCCAGGCATGGTGTGGATGCCCTAATTTCAGAATATGAAGACATGAAGAGCAAAGTCATACCTACCTATTGGAAGTAGTATAAATAGGATTGAATTGTAGCCTCAAATGCATCCATCTTTCATTGTATTTTTTAATTTCCATGAGCATTAGTTTCAATTGTATTTTAAATTTTTCAGATTTAATGAAAGTTTCTCTTTAGTCTATTTCAATTTGAATTTTCAATCAAAGTCTCAAGTTTCCTGTCATATTATCTTACTTTGTCTCAGAATTTTGGTTTGAAATTGTTCAAGCTGTTTAAGATAAAAAGGAAATTTTAAATTGTTGCAAAGAAAAGCCAGAAGGAAAAATAAAAAAAAATGGAAAAAGGTGAAAAAGGAAAAAGAGTAGCAGTAGCTGAATGAATGGTGATTATGGTTTAGAGTCCTGTGGAGGACATTAGGATATAGATTGGTCACTGGTACCTAGTTTTCTCCTAGCTCTGGATTTCAAGTAAGGATTTGTACCCATTTCTCTCATTATATGTGTTAAGTGATGTTTGTGTCATTTATTGCTCATTCCTGCTAATTTAGGATTAATTTAGATTAGTAAAGCTTAATCATATAGGTTTGAAGTATTAAATTAGTTATTTCCTGTGAGATCATAAAAATCAGTTTTAGAGGGGTGTTTGACACTTAATAGTTTGCTGGTACATTAACTGTTTCAAGGGTGGTCATTAATTTAGACACATTACTTAGGTTGTATTAGGCTTGGACTAACACAAAATTGGCAGGATAGTTCATTGGAAAGTCAAACTAAATTTGAAACCATTTACACCTTAACTGTTGAGAAATTAGATGGCATAGGTTGTGATTTGGCTCATTTTCTGTCCACACCACTCATATTAGTTATATTTAGTGATAATATAACAAACTCAGTAGGTTTAGGAAGTTATAATTTCACCAAAGTCATATTGTCGTCAAAAATTTCAAAAGTCAAAGTTCAAAGATTTCAGAAAATCCATAATTTCAAAGAATTATCATGAATTTTGTGTAAGGTTTTTAGGTTTGAAATTTCTTGAGTGTGAAGTGTCCCTGTTGAACTTTAGAATCCCATAGGTATCTTAATTTTGTGAATTTTCTAAGTGGGTCCCATTACCCTTCAAACAGACCTGCAGGGAAGGTTTTCCCTTGTACCCATTTTGACCCACATTTCAAGTGACCATATCTTGGTCAGTTCTGGGGTGTTTGTTGTTGATTTTAGCAGTCTTCTAGGTAGTAATTAGGTTTCAGACCTTAGTTTGCCATAGAGTTCTTAATTAGTGCTTAAAACTTAAGCACTTTATTGGCCCTTTTGTCCCTTTTACTGCTGCTGCTACTTGTTTTTGTATTTGAACAAACTGAGCCTGTTTGATTTATATCTTGTAGTTGTTGTTATTTGTTGTTATTCATGAATCCAATCTTGATTGAGTTTGCTCAGTGGGCCTATTAGCTTAATTAGTTTGACTTATGGTGGTTTTGGGTTAGGCCGATCTTCAAAATAAGCTCATTTGAGCAACCTCCATTGAATCTGTGCACTTATTAAACTTGCACAAGCTTATTTTGAGCAGTCCTGTAAAAGTAATTTTGGAAAAGTGGTTTGTTTTGTTGGGAATAAATTTTGTGAAGTCAAAAAGAAAAGAAAAAAAATAATAAGTAAAAAAAGGTGCAAAACCAGGGGTCGAACCCTGGTCTCACAGCCCACACAACACAACCTCAACCAACTGCGCCCTAGGGTCTTTTGTCATTTGTTTTGTTTGATTAATCACTTTATAGTTCATGTTCCCTTGTAGCTTTATTAGCTTAATAGCTTAATTACTGCTTATTTTGAAACTGTGTCACAACTTTTTATATTTTTCTTAAATCAGTCTTATCTTATAGAATTTTCATAAAAAGTTTCAGATTTTTAAGGTCATTAATTTAATTATTAGAATTTAATTTGTAATTTATAGTATTAAATTCGTAATAAATAGAATTTTTGTCGAAAAATTAATTTTCTTTTTTGTAAAATTTTCTTTTGTCTTGTAGTACATTAGAAAATTAGTTGGAAACCCGTAGGACCTTTGTAGCTAAAAATTCGCGTTTTATTTTGCGCTCTCGCGTAATTTTTAAATAACTTTCGCGATTTTAATTTAGCTAACGTTTTAGGACTCCCGATACCTAATTATGATTTCCCGTAGTGTTTTAGTTTTTTTTCCTAGTTTATTAGTTGCCTTAGGTTAATTTATTTTTACCTTTGTTCTTTAATTTTCAATTTCGTTAACTTAACGTATCGTAAAACCAAATAACTTTTCCAATCATACAAGATTTTAATCCCAATCTCATTCGAAGATTTCCATTCACACCTCGTTGGGGTACGACTCGGGAAATCACTTCCCGGTCTCACAATTTGAATATCACTTTCACAAGTTTTGCGAGGTAATCGTTTTCCTAAACGGTTTACTCGTATTACTTCACGTCTAGTTTTCTCACGATAACTAGACTTCACGTTTGTTGATATTTTGATAATTGTTGTTTGCACACACCAAAACACAACGAATCAATTACCTCACGGAAAATCTTGTTGGAATCATCACTCCTCAAGTGACAAGTCTCATTGAACCGATGAAAGATAACTTAGAGCACAGAATCAGGAGTGTTGTAAGAAAGATGCTCTCAAACACACCATTTACTCTTCAACCTGCCAAAGCTTCAACGACAACTCCAATCGCTACAGAACTATCATTCGATGAACTGCTTGTTCAACTCTATGACAAAGTAGCCTACAAGACAATTATGACTCCTGAAGAAATAGCTCTTGTAGAGGCCATTGAAGCTAATTTGTGAAAAGAGTCATGCAAAGAAGCTGCTGGATCCCTAAAACGGTCAAGGAAAGATGATGACCCTGATCCTAATTCAAAAGGTAAGAAACATAAGTCTGCAACAGGTCCATCATCCTCACACAAACCACCAAAAGCTTCTGCACCTCCTGTCCCACACCGACACACATCAGCTTTTGGATCGGGTCCTACCAACGAGGAAGAACCTGTAACAATTCGCAATTTCAGGTTAACTTTTATTCCAAAAAAATTTTACTATTCACTTTTTACTATTCACATCCAAAATTTTTATTTCATATTCTCGTAAGTTAAACTATTTTAATGATAATCCGAGAATTTCACACTCGTCGGATCATTTCTGCAAAAATCACGAAGCCGTGTCCGAGATTTACTTTTAGGTTTAAACGTCATTCCAGCATCCCGATATGTCAATAAAACATTATAAACAATAGAAATATGATTTTCTCTCATTTTAGGACAATTCCAAAAGTTTCGGAATTTTACGTTTTCCAGTTCAGCGTTTTACGCGAATTACACGTTTTAGACCCATGTTTCCAGTTTTTAGCAGGGTTTTAGCACCCAATAGAACCTACCACTCATTTTATATTTTATTATGGAGTATATTGACATGTTTAACCATACTTTCAAGTTTCATATTTTTAGGATACCCGGTTTTACTTTTCGTGACTTAATAACTTATGGTTAGCATTTTACGGGTCCAAAACTAGTCACATAAGTAGGATAATATCATCCAAGACCATGACTACTCATCTAGTCACCCTTATCCCTTATGAACCGCCACTAGGGGGGGGGGGATTCACACTTGTGGCTTGATCTAGACCATTGATTCCTTAGATGTACACATGTATACAACTTTGGCTCCAAGTTAAACTTGGTCACCAAGTTTATGTAATTTCCTAGTTAGCTTCCTAACCTCCTCTTCATAGTATAAATACAAGCTCATTTGCTTCCTTTCTCATCAATAAAAATGCCACAACATAAATACCTAGCACCATGATCCTTTGATCTTCAAACTACAAGTTACACTACAAAGTTCAAGGTCTTAGTATTCTCTACCTAGTTCTTAAGTTTGTTTGGTGATTCCATGGTTGAATTAGGAGCTACACAAGGTTACTAGGGCTGAAGTTAATGGGTTTTCACAAGGGTTATATCAAGGCTAGCAAGGGTTATAAGAGTTATGGTGAAGGGTTTACAAGCTTAGGTTTAGTGTCCTAGTTCTATACTTGACTTCCTTTCTTTAGAAAGCCAAAAGTTGTAAGCAAACCCTAACATACTCCTTTCTTAATTATCATTTTCATGCTCTTTGTGTTCCTTTCATGCTATATATGTTCTTGTTATTGTGTTCATGATGTTTAAAAATGGATAAAACAAGTATTGGTATACATATGTTAACTTATGACAAGTAAACAAGCAAACTAGTGATTTTTATGGAGAACCACGACCAAAATAGTATAACTATGATATTTGACATTTACTTACTGTTAAAGAGGACTTCAAAAGGAAAACATAGCAATTTGAATCACCCAAAACGAGTACACGAGTCAAAAGATACGGCCATAAGAAGTTAGCGACACCAAAACGCCGAAACTGCCTATACCCTACTGTTTTGCATTCTGCCAATTTGAAAGTCACTCTTCTGGTCCGATTCATCAAAAATTTAAAACACGAAAGTTGTCCGGAACGACGTTTTCGTTCAGGAACAAAGAAGGTCGAGCCCTGAAAACGCTTTCCGAGTGATAATTTTCTTCAAATTCTTAACAGCCCATTTTTAGACCAAAGTTACTATATAATGATTGTAATTAGATGAGACCAAGAGGTCTAATGACCTAAAGCCAAGACCACAACCATGGCTAAAGCCAAGGTTGAGTCTCAAGACCATGGTAACATGACCAAAGTCACGGCAAAGCCACGGCTAAAGACCATATAACTTTTAAAGATCAAAAAACTTATATATATATGTTATCAAATACTACAATAGTAGGGAGCCTCATGTGAGGAGTTCATTAAGTAAGCCGTCGAGACGAGTTGTGGATTTACGAATTAAAGTGTCCTGGCTCCTCGAACGTTTACTCCATGACTTCTGAATTATGTCGGCCCGAACGGTAGTAAGAGATATACAACCTATACATGTTTCATAAGCCATTTATATTCAAAGACTTACACTATATACTAAGTACTACATCATGAACATTATGCAAGACATATATTGGAAATTCTTCGTATTCTTAGACGTTACTCCAAACCTAAGTCGCAACGTTCTATTATAGGTTGCTCTTAGAGACTTTCGCGATTCGACTACCACTTTTATTTCTCATTACATAAGCTTAAGGTGAGTCATAGCCCCTACTTTTTCATACTTGTTTTAACTCTTTGGGGGAGATACATGCTCAACTACTTGCTTACTTGTACAAATATTCAAAGCTTTTATACTTGATCGCCTTATACTTGATTGCATTATACTTGATTTCATACATACATGATTGTGTTATACTTAACTGCGTTATACTTGATTGTGAGACTTCCAGTGGCTCCAGATTAAGTTGCTGGATGACCATTGAGACTGCCAGTGGCTCCAGATTAAGTTGTTGGATGACCATTGAGACATACAACAAACGTGAGGTCTTCGGAGATGAAGTGTAGACTCACGACTAGTTGCTTAACTGTTTTG
Organism: Artemisia argyi; assembly: GCA_030686995.1. NCBI lineage: Eukaryota > Viridiplantae > Streptophyta > Magnoliopsida > Asterales > Asteraceae > Artemisia > Artemisia argyi. The sequence goes on along the minus strand of CM060676.1, from coordinate 66,876,990 downwards.
ATGAACTTATACATGTCTGTATTATACTATATGTTAGCAGTGGGTTGTGAACACACAGGTTACAAGTCTCTTATGGCGGGACTTGCAACTGAGTGGATTCACGATGCCTTTGCTGTGTGATCATTTTTATAGGATTTATTTGTTAGACAAACTCTATGAACTCACCAACCATTGTGTTGACACTTTAGCATGTTTATCTCAGGTTAGTAAGGCGATAGCTAGTGCGTGGAACTTAGAGTCAAGCTGCATATTCTGAAGACTTATGCTTTTATCATTTACCATTCAAAACTTTGTATACATTTATGTATCATACTTTGGAATCTCAAGTTTGTAACTCGGAATTTATTAATCGAATGGTAACTTTTCAAAACGTCTCATTTAGAGTTCGTTTTCTATACCTTGTACTTTGTATTATGAAGTAGCACCCCTATGACACAGTCTTCCGCTGCGGTATTTTGGGGGTGTTACAGAACCAATCATGCACTATATGGAAGACTATGAAGAACAACCCGATACAGATATTCCTGAATCTCTAATCCCCGACTCAAGACCTGGACCATCATCAACCTCAAAAACTCAAGACAAGGGAAAAGCTACAAAATCAAAGAAGTCAAGAAAGGATAAACTAACCTCTTGGATTGACAACGATGACACACAAGAAGGTGATTGGTTGACTGAAATGATCAAGGCACAACCTCCTCTTGAAGACAAAGAACCCCTTCCTGGAAACACCTTGCAATACACTCAAAGTATAATGGCTGGTCTTCAGATTGAAAAATTAACTAAGGTAGAATTAAGGAGGATCAATCGAGATGCTTTTGACTTCCTCAAATCAAGATCTGGTAACAAGGTTGAACTCGAATATCACATGGAGAACATTGAAAGTGCAATTTCTGGCAAGTTTGACTGGCTTAATCCGGAGGCTAATTTTGACATTCACTCTAGAAAACCCGACAAACCTTACTTCACCGACTGGACCAAACCGTTACCATTGCAAGGATTCCCTGAAAAGCCTAAGATACCTTACAGATTCTTCTTCAACAAAGATCTTCGATACCTTCAACTTACTCTCGAGAAATCAAAAGAAAGATATGCTTCTTCTTTGACTATCTTAGTCCCTGCTGCTAGGTACGAAATACCTGCAATTGAAGAGTCGACACCTATCTTCAGCAACTCCATTGTAGCCTACAATAGAGATGCACTACTAGGAATTCAACACTTGCATGAACGTCGTCGACTTGGGTACACTCACAGATTGGATCTGAAGTTAATGGAAAATGTGAAGCATAAATCAAGAATTGTTGCCATTATGGAAATTCATGAATCTAAAAAGTTCAACTACACTTTCATGAGAGAGATCGTCGTCAAGAGACAAGATGAAAAGAAATACAAATTCTCAGAAGCAGATTTTCCCGACTTATATCTCAATGACATTGAAGACATGTATTTAGAAAAGGTTCAATGAAAAATTCACTGATTCTCAACTGACATGCAGTACAACTTCATCTCGTCCCTACTTCTCTACATCAGTGACTAATTGTTCAAGAAAGAGTGGAAGATCTTTAGCTTGGCATTGAAAGCTATCAACAGAAGATAAATCTGACTAAACCACAACTCTCATTTCCTGGAATTGAACAAACGTCACAATATATGCTCATTCAACAACCTTCATTTGGATTCACCTACCTTAATCAAAGGAAGGAGCTCAAATACATGAGGTTCGATGAGATTCACAAATTTTGTGATGAAACACTAAAAACAGTTCGAGAGGGGTTAGTCAAAAGGTTGCAAGATGACAAGAAAAAGTAGAAAAAGGGTGAAGCTCCAAGATGGAAGTCTAATGCAAAAAGGCAAGTTCGCAACTTTGTTCGTACAATTGAAGAGAGGTTGTTTCGTCGAGAACAGATCAGAAGATTAGAAAGCTACATTGGTGTCCGACCATCATTTCCTGTCAAAACCTTCCAATGACCTGATCCTCAATTCACAGATTTTGATGCAATGATTGGTGATGAATCATAAACTGGATTACTCGGGTACTAACATTTCAATACTACCTTTTCATTGATTGATTTGTGATTAGTATGGCATGTGCACATATATCAGTGTACAACCCGATCTTGTAAAGAAAGGACCTTGAGGTACGCATCAATGCCTCAATCCTGATATAAGGAGCGAAAGCTTCTTACTTTTGAGTAGAATTAATCAAATTTTTCTAAGTTTTCATAATTCTGCTCAAAAGGACAAGTATTTCACCTTAATGAGTCTCATCACTTGTTGAGGGGGAGCACTTGTCAAACAAAATTATTTGTTCTTAAAAGGTAAAGTTCTTAGTGAATCTCCCCATAAGACTCAAAAGGCATATTTTAATCAAAAGTTTGTCAAAAACAACATTTTATATGCCATTTTTTAGGGGGAGAAATGTAAAAGTGATTAAAATATGAATGTTCAAGGTTGCTTAGAGTTGAATCTTGTGTGAGCTCGACTCAGAATTGACCTAGGAATTGATGAAACAAAAAGATAGAAATCGAAAAGACTTATCCTCGACGGGTAATGACATCAAGTTAGTTATTAGAGCTAGTTGTCACCTAAAGGCTGATAATGGAACTCTCTAACTAGCCACGTAAGAGTGTCTTGAAAAGGATTTGTCACAGTAGATATGTACCGTTTCAAGAAACTTTTTGTGGACTCGACCAGGCCGGGTAATAACTTCAAGCTAGTCTAACTAGTGATGTAAGTGTGTCTCGAATCGGTCTTGTTCACTGAAAGTGGATCAATTCAAAAGTGATTACTCCTCCCGCATGTGCAAATTTACTAAATAATCATGAGCACATGTGAAGGGGGAGTCCTTCAGAAGTAAACCAAAACTCTCAAAGTGTTAACAAAACTTGTCTTTTAATATCAAACACTTTGAGAGATTTTCAATAAATGGTTTCATGGCAATTATAGGATAGTCATGGTGTTATAAGGTGACTAAGGTTAGGGAAAACCGTGCTATGATCCGCCAGAGCCAGAGGGATCTACCCAAGGACATCACCAATAGTTAGAATTAGAAGTCCTTAGGTATGATATGAAAAAAGGAGTAAAGAATGAAAGGAGAAAGAAGGGGTTGAAGAATTAAAAAGAAAAGGGTGAAAAGAAATAGCCCTCCATATGTTCAACCTTAGGGCGACACCGGTATTGAAGACAAAGACGTCATGGACCCAGTGACGCAATGCACTAAACCTTCTTAACCACTCAAGTTCTCTTAAAAGAGCTTGTTTCATTGTCACGGGGAACTCTGCATAATCTATCGACCGCTCATTTACGAGCCATGTCGATATTGAAACAGGAGACACCTCCCCAGTCTCCGACGACTAAATAAAGCACTTACCGAGTATAGAGTCCTGAGATTACATCAAAAGATCTCTTAGGAACACTTAATATTTCTATAACTGGTGTTCTACATCAATGGACACCAGCTGTAAATTATCGAGTCCTTCGCAATTCCTAGCAATTTGCCGAGAACGTTTATGAGAGAATATACTTATGTATTTCTCAATGATTGAACGGAAATCCTGCCAGGGTCAACATCAAACAGCCCTAACAGTAGGTCTCTTCGGTAACTCCTTGTGAGTTACCCTTAGTGTTCGCGGTGGTTCCAAAATGGTCTACAGTCGTGGGGTGATCTCCAGCGACTCACCCATTCGTTGATCTACTTAGTAGATCTTGTAAGCCCTCTCGGGGGTATCCGAATTGGGAACAACCTTGGTGAGGGTTAGAAGGAGTCTTCACACTATGCTGTTGACGATCTCTAATTTCGAACCTGTAAGTACGAGTTGATTTATTGCTAACTGTTTACTTGCAGCATCATATCACCTCCATGACAATAGATTCCACATGCTCATACTTACGTCACAAAGTCAAAGTAAGCTTCCTCAAAGATCTAAGCAACACAAAGTTCAAAGAAAGATTCTATGCCAAAAAGAAGAATCTACAAAGTAATGAGACAAAGATCAAAGTGAAAGAAAGGGAATTGCTAATGTATGAATCCCAAAGTTTTAAGACGTATGAGCATGTTGGAATGGCGGACAACCACTACAGACGCAGAAGTGACAAAAGGCAGACAACTTCATAATATGATCACTACCGCATCAACAAAGAATAAAAGAACAAAGAACGATGAATGATTTTATCTTATGATTTTTTGAAGACGTCTAAAGCAGTGAAAGTCAAAGATTAAGACAAGTTGAAGATATCCAACAACCTTGATGACCGCCCCTTAGGGGGAGATTGTTGGGAACATAGTTTTACTATTTATCAAGTCTCGGTCATTTGTAATAAACATTAGGTTGCTTAGTTAATTATATCTTATGTTTTATGTTACTAGGCTTATGAATACTAGTCCATGGGCCTCAAAGCCCACTATTTGGAAAGAAAGGGAGAAGAGAGAATGTTGCCCTACTTCCTCCCTATATATACTACATGTATGGAACCTTGTTAGTTGTTGGTTATTTCATTATATTAAGAAAACTCTTTTTCTTTTATATTTCATATTAAAGTAATCATCCATTCTATCTCTTAACCTCATTTCTACTTATCATAATCTTGTATATTCAATAAATGGTGACCTAACAGGATGGGCACTAAACCCAGACCATTCCATGGTCCAAGTCTTGCTATTAAAGCTTGACCTAGCGTCACTAATATCTGGGGATACTCGTGTGTGTCTATCGAAAGTTTATACACATACCTATTGAAGGATCATTTGGGCTCTTCCAAGATGTTATGTACCTCTCGAAACCAGTTACCAAATCCTTTCCCATCTTCATTCCTGCTAGCAATGTGTCACTAGGATAATCAAAACTTTGCCAAACCATATTCTGATTTGTGCTACTTAGATCTCACACAACAAGATTTCCGGTATCCAGAAGCTAGACTGCTACCACAGGATTATTACTCATCAATACCATCGTTTTGGATGACCAGACCGTGAAGTTGCCACCATTGAGAATCACTAGGTTTCCCTGTTTGCTAACTTTGAAAATGCCCGATTTATCAGTGATTGGTATCTCCCTGTTAGCAACCCATACGACAGTACAAGCTGATATCTTCTTGTACCATATCCCTAAGTATCGTTTTTTGGAGTTTCTGGGGCTATAAAATTCCTATTTCAAATATCTCCCCTTTAGATACAATGGTTTCACCATCTTTGGTTGTTTGATTTGTCGATATCGTATGAAGTATAGTGCAATCTGATAAGAGCAAGATCAAAGCAATGGTGAGGAGTACAATTATGGAACAGTTCTCCATAAAGAAAAGTTATTATTCTATTTGTTGATCTTAACAGAGTGGAATTCACTTTTTCATATAAAGTAAATTGTTTAATGTTTGAATTTTCAATGGTAAAAGTCAACAAAATGGAAGTCTTTAACAAGAGCACAAGTTACCCATTGTGTCATGGATCTAGTGCCATGGTAAAATGGGTAAATGATAGGAGCTGTTAGTCAATAAGCTAGTCAATAAGCCGGTACGTTGGTTAAGCCAATGGAGTGGTTGTCACGTGCACCTCACGTGTGTGTTAACACATCTGCGCCTGACGTGCCATTGGCTTAACCAACTTACCAGCTTATTGACTAACAGCTCCTATCAGTATAAGTGCCTCTCAAGATACAATGAAGCAACGTATGTAGCAATTATCAAAACTACACGAAAGTGGTGATAATCTGGATGAACTACCGAGTTATTGAGGGTTTCAAACACTTCAAATTATATTTCAATAGCAATATAAATTGTAGCAATCGGGTGTAAGAAAAAGAGGTTTGTAATGTGAATTGATGGTTTTTGATGTTTTTTAAAATGGCAAATTCATCCCCTTTATATAGGCGCATGGTGATCCTTCAAAACAATACCCCCTTCAAAATGGTCTTAGCGACACTTTTGTGCGTATCAATTACAATGGTTCAGAAAAAGGTGTCATTAGCGACGACTTAGCGACAGAAAACCGTCACTAATCTGAAACAGTCGTGACTGTTCAGTCACCGTCTCACAGATGCCCTTTTAACATATTTATCCGCCACCTTTTCGAATTGGCGCGTCTTTACCAAAATGATGTTTAATTAGTGATGGCTTTATGACAGAAAAACTGTCGCTAATAGCCATAGGTCGCTACCAAAACACGACAAAACTCTTTATTTTCTTTTTCCTAAGACTCCACCCAAATTGACTTATGTTTGTTTTGAAAATAATTCCCCAACAGTAAACAACTTATTTGATCAAATAAGCTTTTAAGGGGGTGTTTGGGTAAGGTTAGTAGAAAGCAGGCGCAGAGCGACATTAGAAGTTATGGGGGGACATGCCCCCAACCAAGTTCTTGCGGATACGCAAGACATATAGGAAAAAAAAATCAAATCGATGGGATAAAAGTCCAATGCCCTCACCCAAAAGTTCTGAGTGCCCTCATCGTTTTTATCTTGTCAACAATTTAAGTGCTCTCTAGTTTCATATAAGTATTATCCGGTGGTTTTGACCTTTAGTTTCGCCGGAGTAATGAAGAAAAGAGAGAAAGGGAAGTGATAGAGTAGAAGAAGTGGATGAGTGTATGATAAAATTATTATATTTAATATTATTTGTACTAGAGTTTGTCTGTCCGTGTATACTTGACTGTGCACCTTGGTATTATAACTGGATACCAGTTTAGCATAGCTATTTTAATAGGTGAGATGATTTGCACACTCCCACAATTGATTGGCATACTTAAATTATGAGTGTTTTGACATTTATACCCTTACAGAGTGAAAATAAGTAAAAATGATGTGGGAGTATAAATGTCAAGACACTCACAATTTGAGTGTGCCAATCAATTGTAAGAGTGTGCAAATCATCTCCCTTTTAATAGCATTGTAGTTTTTTATTTCTTTCATGTGTGTGTTATTAGTCACATTCTTTATATAATGTCCGTAGTATAATACTCACGGTTTTTTAGTTAAATTATTAGAGTATAAACTCACAAGCATTTTAGTATTTTTACGATACTTGATAATTGACATATTAAATTATTTCGTCAACTATAATATTTGATCTATGAATGTTTATAGCACTTTTGTTGCCTTTTTTGTTAAACCCGACCCGACTTTTCAAGTTAAGTGAAAAAAAAAGAACATTTTCGACATGTTAATTAACCCATATTGTTGTTCGATGCTCCCGTGATCATATTTCCTGGCTCCGCTACTGGTAGAAAGGGCTTATGTGCTTATTGCATTCTGAAAATACAGTAAGCTGTTTTTAGAGCCCCCAAACAACTTCTTTGTGTCAAATAAGCTGTTTTTGAGAAAAGGTTTTGTTTAAGCTAACCCAAACACCCCCTAAAAAGACATAAGTTCTTTCGATACTCATAATAGCTTATTCCTTTTTTGTCATCTTTACGAATGTGTTTTGCTGTGTGTTATTCACGGATATTTATTTTTGTTATTTGTGTGATCAGACAACTTTTGCTTACTTGCTGCTACACCAAGTAGAAGATCACAAAAATGGATCCAATGGTAAAAAAGCCCGTGGCGTTTACTTAACAGGTATGTTTCATTCGTATGATATCGTGCAATAAGATAACTATTAGCTAGTGACCGGTTCAAATACGATGAAGTAGATAATAAAGGTTTGTGCAGTAAATTGAGAAGTTCAAGACTTGAGAAAAATTCAAAATTTGAAAAGCTCGAGTCAGTAATGGTGTATTTCATTTTTTTTTTTTTTTTGTTTTTTTGAACAGCACAGTCTAGACAGTTTTAGCCTAAGATAAAAAAATGAATTCGGTGTTTCGATGATAAACAATTGCACCTCACAATAAATACGCTACTGTTTGATCTTTAAGGCGATGATGACATTTCTGCATTTACACTTTTTCAGATGGTGAAACTGAACTTGATTGTCACGCAAGTTGAAGTCGATAGTCACAGAAGTGGATTTTGAAGCTAAGAAGTTTTATTGATGTTTTAGCCATATGTATGGTAGTAACGCCTATAGATGTTTTCATTGTGTGCAATACACAGTTATTGTTCTTAAGTGGTGACTTTAAGAACATATTATTCATTCAATCATGTGATTTAAAAAGAAATGTACTCTAAACAACATAAATTATTGAATTTGTTAATAATGGATTAATCGTAGATTTTGGAATTGTATGACTTTGTGGATTACGTAAGATGAAGTCGTGAAATTGTGTTTAAAGTTTCCGCCACCTATAGATTAACATAATTCAATTGCTACCACTATATCTGAATTAAAACCAGAAAACCAAAAAACCCGCCACAACGCGCGGGCTTCCTTACTTGTTTTATACCATATAAAAAGCTACACCTCTTTCTCATTGAGTATTATATTGTATATTAAAAATATTTGCATCTCATATCAGATGAAAAAAAAAGTATCAGCAAAGAAACTACTATTTACCCCATCAAATGGATCTAGTTAGGAACACGGTCCAGGTATATGAACATCTGCTTGTTATCGAGCATACAATAGTGACATGGTGCATTTGTTAATAGATGGAAGAGATTCAAGTTCAGGGCAACTCTCTTCAGTGAAAAAAGCAGGTTGCTTAGGTTCAGGGAGTGTACTCTCACTAACCAACATCAGAACCACTGACATCATGGTTGGTCTATCTTCTGCGTGATGTTGCACACATAACAGGGCGACATGTATTGATCTTAGCACTTCAGAGACAACACAAGAGGAGCGTAAAGATTCACACATTATTTCAATACTCTTGTTTTCTTTATACAGTCTCCATTCCTGAACTAAATCAAAACTCATAGTTAGTGTAAACCAAAAAAATGTGAAAAAATTAATTATCTTCTGGTCAAGATATATAGATTAGTGTTAAGTTAACTTGCATGTCCAAGAAGGTTGTCTCTATGGTCTGCGTGAGAGAATTCTCTGTTTTTCTTCCCACTAACTATCTCCAACACCATCACACCAAAACTAAACACATCCGACTTTACAGAGAATCGTCCGTGTACTGCATACTCGGGAGAAATATAGCCACTGCAGAAAATTTATAAAGAACTGGCCAATTAGAATTAAAGGAAAAACTATCGCAATTAATCTAATGGACAAAATGTTACAGATTCTTACTAAGTTCCAACCACTTTCTTTGTCTTAGCATTTGCATCAAGTCCTACAAACTTTCTAGCCAGGCCAAAGTCTGATATTTTTGGATTCATGTCACTGTCCAGCAAAATATTACCTGCCTTGAGATCTCTGTGGATAATTTGAAGGCGGGAGTCTTGATGTAGATATACAATACCTCGAGCCATCCCATGAATAATGCGGAAACGCTTAGGCCAGTCAAGCATCAAACTTTTGGCCGCATCTGATAAAAGGAAAACACTTGTTATATGAAGTTTAAAAGACCATGACTATGTGATATCATATATATGGAGATGCGAGATGGAGGCAAACCAAAGAGATACAAGTCCAAGCTTTTCATAGACATGTATTCATAAATCAAAATTAGTTCCTTTCTATGAATGCAATATCCAAGAAGCTTCACAAGATTCCGATGCTGAAGTTTTGCAATACGAATGACTTCATTTTTAAACTCATCAAGTCCTTGTTGAGATGTTTCTGAGAGCCGCTTCACAGCTACTTCTTGTTCTCCTTCCAGAACACCCTAAACAATTGGAATTAGGCTTTTATGATAACTCATAATTCTCTACTTTTGACATTTTTGATTCATGATAATAATGAGCATTGCATTCTATTAAAAAAGCATCAACCACTTACCTTGTAAACGGCACCGAAGCCACCTTCTCCAATCTTATTGGAGACACTGAAGTTATCTGTGGCCCTTGCAACAGTATAGAAGCTAAAAAACTGTAAATCATCAAAATGTTCGATCTTCAAACTTGTATACTTTTCACCACCCCAGTTTCCTACAATATAATATGTTTTGATTGCTCATGGTTACATGATTTTGTTGGTAAACGTATCGTATAACATACACAATATGATTTGTTAGAAGCAAAAATGGCCCATTCGTGCTACCTAGGCCTGTCATGTGAAGCGTTTTCTTTATGTTTCTAAAGGCATATGCTAGTCCAGACAAAAGCAACACAACTGAGGACATTGACAGGACTATGATGAATACTCGTTTCCTTCTGTTGGAGCCAAACAGGAAGACCACACGCCCTTTCATTCAAAAATGATAATATTTGGTAAGTTGTATTACATAAGCTAAAAGCACAGTGATAATTAAATGCAAGAAATGGCGTTTAAGAAAGTATGGACTATTCTAAAAGCTGGTCAAGAAACATGTGTACCTTTTAACTCAGAGGCAGACATTCTTATGTAAAGGTCTTGATTAGTATCATACTCCCTCATATCCATGAGCTCACCAAACCATATCAAACATCCACTTCCGCCATTTCTAATATCTAAACTTGTATAAGCTGTACAAGAACCATTTCTTCTGCATGCCATCTCACATTCTGCAAGGTTCATACTGTAATTATACCACGACCTTCTTGTATCTGGTAATTTCACTCTTGAGAATTTCTGGAAACCATCCCTATTCTCATTGCCAAACATTAAAGGCTTTTTGCGTTTACACCCACTCGACCAATCAGATGCTCTCCAATCTCGTGGTAGTTTTGGTTCAAAACCTTCAATACAACTACAAGGTGGATGCTTGTTTACACTACAGATTCCATAGGGACCACATAATCCAAACCGAGCACAAATATCTTCTATAACATCTGCAAACACAACCCATTTTTGAATTCGCTCAACCCAATGCATAATTTGTATCTTTCCGTCCCATGTCAAAATATACCTCTGAAAAATGGAACTTATACGTTCATATTTAAAATATATTTCCTTCTGATTAAGAACAAACTCAACCGAATAAACAGGATTTTGTTTGTCAACAGGATGGGCACTAAAGCCAAGACCATTCCATGGTCCAATTCTTGCTATTGAAGCTTGACCTTGCATCATAAATATCTGGGGATACCCGTGTGTGTCAAACGAGACTTTATACATACCTATTGAAGGATCATTAGGGCTCTTCCAAGATGTCGTGTACCTCTCTAAACCAGTGACCAAATCCTTTCCCATCTTCATTCCTGGTAGGAATGTGTCACCAGGATAATCAAAACTTTGCCAAATCATATTCTGATTTGTGCTACTTTGATCCCATACAACAAGATTTCCGGTATCCAGAAGCTGGACCGCTACCACAGGATTATTACTCGTTAATACCATTGTTTTGGATGACCAGACCGTGGAGTTGCCACCATTGAGAATCAGTAGGTTTCCATGTTTGCTAACTTTGAAAATGCCTGATTTATCAGTGACAGGTATCTCCCTGTTAGCAACCCATACGACTGTACAAGTTGATATCTTCTTGTACCATATCCCTACGTATCGTTTCTTGGAAATTCCCGGGCTAAAAAATCCCATTTCAAATATCTCCCCTTTAGATACTATAGTTTCACCATCTTTGATTGTTTGATTTGTAGATATGGTATCTAGTACAGTGCAGTCTGATAAGATCAAGATCAAAGCAATGGTGAGGAGTACAATTATGGAACGATTCCCCATCAAGCAAAGTCTGATTCAAATATTTGTTGATCTTAACAAATTGGAATTATCATTTTAATGTTTGAACTTTCAGCGGTCAAAGTCAATAGATCATGGAAGTCCTTACCAATTAGACTATTTGTGTTGATAATTTTCAACCCCAATTAGTACTCATTATTTTGCACTTGATCATTATCAAATAGTGTCTTGACTTTTACCTGTGGTTTACGTGGTATTTAAGTTATGCCAAGTCTCCATAATAAGCTAAGATGATAGTTTGGTGCTTCAATAAAGTTTAAACAAAAGGCAGTACACAAATTCAAGTTTGATTTTCTAAATGAAAGTCAAAGCAAATAGTAGTAAGCAGACAGTATAGTCAATCGACCCGCCAAATTTGAAAAAACATATATTATGGTTCTACAATTCCAAGAACACTTCTAATGTTCAAGTGGTAAAGTTCTTTAAGACGTGTTGACAAGGTTTCTTATGAACTGATTTACTTTTGTTAGTTTTACAAAAAAGACTACTGTAAATAGGATGGCAATTCTTTACCCAAAAAAAAAAAAAAAAAAAAAGGATGGCAATTTGTGTCGGGGTCGGGTTGACGAGTTAGCGGGTTCATATATCTCAACCGTAATCTGACCTGTTTAGTTAATAATGTTGAGAAGTTCAAGTTCAACCCTAACCAGAACACGTTTATAAACGGGTTTGTCGAGCCGACCTACTTAAGAGTTGAACTGAAATTTAAAGGTACACAATATAGTTTAAAAGATGATTGTTAGAAAACCCAACGAGGTGTATATAGACAAAAACATAAAAATTTATAAAGTCGATGATATATCATAACATATGAACGCAAAGTAGTTGGGCTATTTTTGATAATTGTACGAAACATATAATGTTTAATACTCCCTCCGTCCCAAAATTATAGTCCCCTATTGACTTTTTTGGTCTTTCTTTCTCGACTTTGATTATAAATATTTTTGTTTGTGTTATACAATTTTTGATAAAAATTATACCAAATGAAAATACATTTAAAACTCAACTCGTTCATATATTTTGTATCAAGTATTATGTAATATAAACAAAAATACTTAAGGTCAAAGTTGAATGGTAAAAACCAAAAAAGTCAATAGGGGACAATAATTTTGGGACGGAGGTAGTAATTAAGTATATATATATATATATATATATATATATATATATATATATATATATATATATATATATATATATATATATATATATATATATATATATATATATATATATATATATATTTAACTATATTTTTAAACAGGATGGCGAGTTGATATTGAGTTGAGAATTTCAAGCCAAACCTAACATGTTTATTAAACAGATTAGTTGTGTCCACCCATTTATAACCCCAAACCTATTTAGCCTCAACTCTAACATGTTTATTTTTGATCAGTCTCGGATCATGTTTTGTGTTGGGTTAAAAATTGCAACCCTAGCAAATACTGTCGAAACATGTGGCACACATATATATAACAAAATCATCATGCGCATGTCAACAAGTAGGGTTGGATCAGTTGGAAAACCCCTTGCCTCTTAACCTAGAGGTCAAGGGTTCGATCCTCACTCCCTACAAAAGGCCGGAGGTCCTTTTCTACCTTAGGTAGAACCGGAAGCAGCCTCTCTACATTAGGTAGGGGTATGGTTGTCTACGTCTCAACCTCCCCCATACACCGTGGAAGACGGTATTGGGACTCATAACCCGTGGAAGACGACATTGGGAGTTACTTTACTTTTTTTTATCATGCGCATGTCAATCTCAGTTTTTCAAGTTCCATCACGTAAATATAGACATATTATTTTCCCGAAATGGGAAAAAATATATTTAAAACTTAGACCACTTATATATAAACGATTTAGAGTAAACTACATAATATGCAAGCTTGTTAATTTTCACATTTGAACATTTTTGTCAAAAACTTTGGCAATTATCATCCATCCGTTATTAAAAGTTAGATAACTTACACCTCTAGAGACGAACAATGTAATTTTTAATCCCAAACGCCATCTCGATAAAGTTACTCCCAAACGCCCCGGTTCATGTGAAACATTAGCTAGTAGTAGCAAGTAGGTAATATACATTCACATAATATTCGCAAACAAACTTCCACACAATGATGTAGTATCAAACTTGTCCTGCTTATTTACTTTTTTCCTTTACTAACTTTTGATTTTAACAAATCATTTTGTTACACCTCATTTAATGAAAATCTTTTTGTAGAGTTTACTATTTCTCATAAGATAGTGATAAGTTTAATGATATTATATACCGTATAAAAAGCTGCACCTCTTACTCACAGAGTATTATATTGTATATTAAAAATATTTTCATCTCATATCAGATATAAAAACTTATTAGCAAAGAAAGGGTTAATTACTTGAAAATGTATTATATTCCTTTTTGTTATTGTATGCATTGAACTATTTTTTTTTTTTTTATTATTGAGTGTATTGAACTTTCAAATTTCGATTATTGTGTGTATTGACTATTTAGCCATGTAAAATGACTATTTTACCCTTCAATATTTGAAAAAAGTAAGGGTAAAATGGTCACAAAATACACGCAATAATCGAAATTTGAAAGTTCAGTACACACAATAAAGAAAAGAAAAAGTTCGATACACACAATAACAAAAAGTGGCGTATGATACATTTTCAAACAATTAACCGGCAAAGAAACTACTATTTACACCCGTCAAATGGATCCAGTGAGGAACACGACACTGGTATATGACCATCTGCTTGTTATCGAGCATACAATAGTGACATCGTGCATTTATTAACAGGTGGAGGAGATTTAAGTTTAGGACAACTCTCTTCAGTAAAAAAAGCAGGTTGCTTAGGTTCAGGGAGTGTACTCTCACTAACCAACATCAGAACCATTGACATCATGGTTGGTCTGTCTTCTGCATGATGTTGCGCGCACACATAACAAGGCAACATGTATTGATCTTAGCACTTCAGAGACAACACATGAGGAGTGTAAAGATTCACACATGATTTCAACACTCTTATTTTCTTTAGACAGTCTGACAAAAGCAACACAACTGAGGACATTGACAGGACTATGATGAATACTAGTTTCCTTCTGTTGGAGCCAAACTGGAAGACAACACGACCTTTCATTCAGAAAAGATAATATTTGGTAAGTTGTATTACATAAGCTAAAAGCACAGTGATATATAATCGGATACAAGAAATGGTGTTTATGAAAGTATGGACTACTCTAGAAGCTGGTCAAGTAACATGTGTACCAACTAACTGAGAGGCGGACATTTCTTGATTAGTATCATACCCCCTCATATTCATGAGCTCATTTAACCATATCAAACATCCACTTCCACCATTTCTAATATCTAAACTTGTATAAGCTGTGCAAGAACGATTTCTTCTGCATGCCATCTCACATTCTGCAAGGTTCATACTGTCATTATACCATGACCTTCTTGTATCTGGTATTTTCAATCTTGAGAATTTTTGAAAACCATCCCTATTCCCATTCCCAAACATTAAAGGCGTTTTGCGTTTACACCCACTCGACCAATCAGATGCTCTCCAATCTTGTGGGAATTTTGGTTCAAAACCTCCAATACAACTACAAGGTGGATGCTTGTTTATACTACAGATTCCATAGGGACCGCATAGTCCAAACCGAGCACAAAGATCTTCTATAATATCTGCAAACACAACCCACTTTTAGATTCGCTCAACCCAATGCAAGTTTGATCCTTTCCGTCCCATGTTAAAATATGCCTCTGAAAACTTGAACTTATATGTTAATACAAATATCGCCTAAAAACGTTATTTATATTTTACGATCTTTCTTAGTTTTGTTAACTACAAAAGATAAAGTTTATTTTTGGCAAATCATAAATATAGTTTAAAAGTCTTTTACTTAACTTTACTCAAACTACATTTACATGTTTTCATAAAGTAATTTCTAAGTAAGTATAATTTAGTTTAAGTACATGTGTTGAAAATGTCACTTATGTATATTTAGCAAGTTTCCTAAATAGTATGTCATATTTGAACATAAGCAAGCAAACCCTTTTTAGTAAAACATTCACTTGTTAAACATCTCAAACAAACATGTTTTGATTCTATACATAAACTAGTTTTACAAATTTACTTTCTCTTTTAGGAATATCTAAAATTAGAAATAAAATATAAGTTGCATCATTGCTTGCATCACACATGTCCCTTCAAGGAAACATGTGTGTAAGTGTGTAAGAAACATGTTTTATTATGTATTGATTCACACTCAAGATCTCAAAGTTGACTTTGGGAGATCTTGAGAATATTGTGTTAGATTGTGAAATATTTTATGCAGGATTCTGTCAGACATGCTGGCGGAACCCTCGGGCATAACGGACGGAACCAAAGGATGGGTTCCGCCGTTTCCGTGGGTTGGTCTGTTTGAAGGCCTATAAATAGCAACTCACTTCTTGAGTTTTGGTTATCACTCTCTATCATATTTCACTGCATATACTTCATTTCTAACTCAGTAAACTTTCATATATGTGAGTCTTTCTTTGTAGCAAGAAGATCACGAGCATACAAGCTTCAACACAACGTTGCAAGACTTGTCTAGCATAGCATTAGTGTAAACTAGTAAAGTTTATACTTCATTGTATAGTATCCTTTTGTAGTGATTGGTTAGTATTTTAGTCCTCAAAATACGTAGAGTATCGGGAGTTGTTGTACCCTTGTCAAAGAACTATCGGGAGTGGTTGTACCCTTGTGAAAGAACTCGACATCTAGCTTAGTGTCGGAAATAGTGTGTAAGCGACGTGCAAGGTTTTCTCCGCCGGATAAAGAAGCTTGTTGACTAGTGCAAGAAAATTCTCGAGTTGGATACTCGGGGCGTGGAGTAGGGCAAGGAAATAGAGTCCTTTTAGCCGAACCACGATAAAAAATCGTGTTATGGTTTGATCGTTTCTTACTTTTATTCTTGCATATTATTTATTGTTTGATACATCTTAATTGGTAATTACACGTAAAAGTATTAGAAGAAAATCAAGTTTAAAACCGGTAAATTATTCAACCCCCCTTCTAGTTTTCCACATTATATGTTCACATTTAAAATATATTTCCTTCTTATTAAGAACAAACTTAATCGAATAAACAGGATTGTATTGGTCAATAGGATGTGTTGGGAACATATTTTACTATTTATCAAGTCTCGGTCATTTGTAATAAACATTAGGTTGCTTAGTTAATTATATCTTATGTTTTATGTTACTAGGCTTATGAATACTAGTCCATGGGCCTCAAGGCCCACGATTTGGAAAGAAAGGGAGAAGAGGGAATGTTGCCCTACTTCCTCCCTATATATACTACATGTATGGAACCTTGTTAGTTGTTGGTTATTTCATTATATTAAGAAAACTCTTTCTCTTTTATATTTCATATTGAAGTAATCATCCATTCTATCTCTTAACCTCATTTCTACTTATCATAATCTTGTGTATTCACTAAATGGTGACCTAACAAGTGGTATCAATCGCTAGAAGAAGGTATTTCTTTTGTTTTTGACTCGTACGCACCATAAACTCATTTTTAATCTCGTTATTTTTTGATTTTTTTTTTATTTTTTATTTGTTTCTTGGTTTCTATCACATCTTTGCTTACAAACTTGGGTTACAAATCATTACAAACAAAAAGATTCGAACTTTTCATCAAAAGTACAAGATTCGAAAATCTGTACTTGTTTTCGAGAATTTTTAAATTTTTGAAAATTTTGTAAAGTTTGCATTTCGAGAATTTTTAAATTTTTGAAAATTTTGTAAAGTTTGCAACTTTCTTTAAGATTTCATTGTTTTAAAGATATTTGTACAAGAATCTTGGATTAAAAACTCGTTTTTGGTGTGCTTTCTTCAAAAACAAAAATCTGCCAAATTTTCGAGAACACCATTGAACTTGTTTTCGAGAACACTAAACCCTATTCATCCTTAAGTGTTACCGTTGATTAATCAGTGCTTTTCTCTCTTGTATAAGAAAGAAAACACTTCGACTCGTTGGATACTCTCTAAATTGTACAATTTAGAAAGTTTTGGGTACTAATTTTTGAAAATCTGAAAGTTTTCGAGAATTCTGCTATATTTTCGATAACCTCTCAAAGTTCTCGATATTATCAGAATTTTCGAAATCTCCCTCAAAGTTTTCGAGAACATTACAGTTGAGAAGCCCACACTATTTTCGAAAATTTTATAAAAAATTATCGATAATTTCATTTTTTCGAGAACTTTTGCTATACTCATATTTTTGAAATTTGTTTGGATTATCAAGTTTGTGAATTAAGCTATACCTTCTATAAGATCCATTGGTACACAAGTATACAAAATGTCTCAACCACCGTACTACAACATCTCTCATCAACAATATCCTCAGCAACATCAATATTATCAACAACAACAGTATCAACAACCCTCACAGTATCATCAACAACCGTCATATCCACAACAACATATTTTGATGCAACAACATCAGCTCGTTTCTCAACAACAACCATATCAAATGTCACAACAACCAATTCAGAATCCACCCAAACAACCTCACTGGTTTGATCGGATGTGTGAAGTGATAACAACTCAACAATCCAGACATGAGGCAGGATCAATTGACACACCAACAATGCTTACACCTGTTAATTATGTTCAGTGGGCAAGTCGATTCTTACGGTTTATTGAACTTAAGAAACCCCATGGAAAATTCATGAAACAAGTGATCCTTGAAGGACCATTTCAGTGGCCAACTAGACTTGAGGGAGGTGATCCTACTATTGATCTTCCACGTCCTGCTACTGAAAAACCTGTTCCTGAGACTCAACTTACTACTAAACATTTACTTCATCGTGAAGCAGATGAGTATGCCATGATTTATATACTTCAGGGAATTCCGAATCCAATCTTCCGAAGTGTTGATGCCCAGAAAACAGCTAAAGCAATGTGGGAACACGTTCATCTACTAATGGAAGGCACTTAATTGAACAAAGAAGATATGGAATCAAAACTCTACTTGGAATACACTAAATTCATGATTGAACCAGGGGAGACACTTGAATCCTATTACCACCGCTTCACCAACATCATTAATGATTTGGAAAGGCATGAAGTTCACCTACCAAGGATTGCAGTTAACACCAAATTCATCAGCAGTCTTGGTCCTGATTGGCAAAAGTATGTGACATTTGTTTGTCAAGAAAAAAATCTTCATAATGCACCATATGGTTTGTTGTACGATTATTTGAAGCACCATGAATCTGAAGTAGACAAAGATCGAGCTCTTCGAGGAGGTTACTCACCACCATCAACACCAAATTCTTTGGCACTCGTAGCTCAATCTAAAACTGCTCCACCTCCAATGTCAAATCATGCTTATGTCCAAGAACATAATTACTTCAGTTACCCACATCATACAACTTCAAATCAAATGATCTCATATGATTCTTCACAGCAATCGGCTTCAAATCAACTTGTTCCGTATGAAAGCAGTGATACAATGTACTATTCAAATTCCAATGAAGATGAAGATGAGGACTTCAATACGGAGAATCAAGGACTTGCTCTTATTGCTCGTGCCTTTAGCAAATTCTCAAACAAGACAAACAATCGTCTTTGTTCTTCATCTAAAACAAGGAATTAAACTGTCATTCAAGATGGTCGGGTTGAGATACAAAATTGTAACTTTGGAAGATCAGGTTCAGGTGGTTATTTGGGAAATTCTGGGAATGGACAAAGGTTTTACAACAATGGAGGATTCAGAAACAACACAGGTGCTCCTCAGAAAAGGGCTGAAATGGTTGAAACTGGGAACTTAGACTCTGGGAATGCAGTGTGGTGCTACAACTATAATGGAAAAGGTCATATTGCTACTGCTTGTCCTAAACCAAGAACTCGGGGCAACAAGTTTCATAAGCAAGCATTACTCTTAGCTCTTAAGGATGAAGCTGGTGGAACTCTCACTGAGAAGGAAAATAGTTTTCTAGCAAATGCTTACGATGATGATGACATGGAAGATCTGGAAGCTAATGCTGCTGTGATGCTTATGGCCAACATGCAGGAACTTCAAGTGAATGATTCAGGCCTAGTGTATGACACTTAGGGCTGTAAACGAACCGGACGAACACGAACGGAGCCCTGTTCATGTTCGTTCATTTAATTTTAACCGAACAAATAAACGGACACGGACGCTTAAACGGACGAATTTTCTTGTTCATGTTCATTTATTAAGAAAATGAATTGTTCATGTTCATTTATGTCCGTTCATTAAGACACTAAATGAACGCTAAACGAGCATAAACGATCGAACATAAATGAAAATAGACAAACAAACATAAACTTTATTGAATTCTTCACAATATATTGTTTTATAAGTAGTTGCTTTGTTTAAACAAACCAATTTTTAAATTATAAAATTAAAATATATGATATATGAACATAAATAGATAAATAAACATAAACAAACTTTAATGAACGCTTAATCGGACGTTCACGGACATAAATGAACGAACGAGACTTTTGTTCATGTTCGTTCATTTAACTAAACGAACGTAAAATACTGTTCATGTTCGTTCATTTAATAAACGAACAAACATAAACGAACTTTTTACCGAACGGTTCATGAAATGTTCAGTGAACGTTCAGTTCGTTTACAGCCCTAATGACACTGATGGTCTGTCTCAGGTACATGCTCTCACCACGTGCCTAATACATGAAATAGCATCACCCTTTGCTTCTGCATCAGATAAGGCGCAAGTTGTTCAATCTGACTCATCTTTATCTCCTCAAAAAGATGAACAAATGAACATAATTGTTATATTTGATGATGACACAGTAGTTTCATTTGATGATCCTATTGAGGATGACAAACATGATCATGTTGAACAAAATGTACCTTCCTCTGATCCAGACCCTGACCTTATGTTGTTGACCAATCAACTGAATGCTCAAATCTTGCAAATAAGAAAATGCAATGAGAAAAATAAATCTTTGAAAGCAACAAATGCAATTTTAACCAAGGATCTTGAGTGCTATAAAACACAACTGTCAAATCTTGAAAACAAATAAAAACGAGAAAAAGTTTTGAAATGGCGTTTCAAGAATATTATAATAAAGAACAAGATCTTCAACATCAAATGCGGGAATTAATTGAGTCTAACGGAAAATTGGTTTCTAAACTAGAGAATGAAAAATGCGAACTCAAACAACAAGTTAAACAATGGTATATGTTAATTCACATATACCTTTTCATAGCCAAATACCGACCCAAATAGACTAATTATGCTAACAAATGCCAAAGAATGTGTGTTTTTATGTTTGTGAACGTGCAGGGTTTGATATTTCACAAAATGACAAAAAACAATCAGAAACAAGCAAAAACGAGCACGAGAGTAGAACGTGTGCAGTTCAATAATTGAAAGTCAATTCAGAGCCTTAGAAGACCCCAGAGTTATGTGATTTGTCTGTTTTGATCCCTGATTGAAGATTCATGAGTTTGTCAGAAGTGGTCCTCCAAGTTCCAGATTTTGGCAATTTTAGTCCTTAGAAGATACTTATCATATCATGACATCTATGGTCCTTTGAAAATCAGAATGTCACATTATCAGTCCTTGGAATATATTTTGGAACTTGACAGAAACCACCCTCATAGTTTTATATTTTACACTTTTGGTCCTTGATACATTTCATATACCAAAATCTGAAATAACAAATACAAGTTTTGGTCCAATCCAATATAATACCCCAAAAGCCCAACCAAATCCCAAGCCCAGTCCACCCATCCAAACCCAGTCAACACCCCACACCCTCGGTCAAAGTCAACTAAAGTCAAATAAATATAATAAAACTTACCCGGCGTCATTTTTCCCCCTTTCAACCCAGAAAAACACTATTTACAAGAACCTTAACTTACCCCGCTCCCTTAATTACCACAATTAAGGGTGTTATGGTCAAATCAACCAGCTTCTAGAAGGGTGTCAGGAGTGTTAGGACTTGTCAGAGCCAAAGAAGCACAAAATAGTACACGTGGTCTCATTCCATTGGTGTGAACGCGTCATTCTATCTAATCTAAGGGCTGTGAATCGAAGGCAACGATTGGGAAAGGATCTAAGGACTCAGAATAAGACTCAAGAAGCACACCATATGGATTGCCAAGCTGGCAATCCGTGGATACTCCTCTCCTCACTTGTAGTATAAATAGAGTGCTTAGGCTGCTTGTATTAGTGTGGAGTTTTGGCTAGCGAAGCTCTGCCCGTTTTAATACTCAGTTGTAGTGTAAAATTTATTTTTCAATTGTAATACTTTTACTCTTAATGGAATCATTTTTAGCTGTAATCATCTTAGCTTATTATTGTTTATCTCTACAGCTTTTTGCTTTTAGCTTATTGATTTGGTGTTAATCTTTTTAATATCAGTAGTGGTTTAGTTTTTCTTTTAAATTTCTTGTTACTATTTCATTCAATTCAATGTTTTAGTAGTTAAAATGGTTTTATAAAATTCAAAAAAATTAAATAAACAAGTTTAGTTAAATCAGCATATACTCAAGCTGTTTTGTTGTTTGCTACATCTCATTCTAGCTTTCATAGCTCTAGTGAGGTTGTGATTTCAGCTGCATAGTTTCTTAATACAAATAGTCAATAAATAGTCAAACTGATTTGACTAATTGGTGAATCAGAGGTGTTTTTGATAGTCCAAAGAGAGATTTGGATGCTCTTGGCCTGTCTAGAGACAGGCAAGCTCAGTGAGCCCTTCTTTTCATACTGAGGGGATTCAAAATTGTAAGATCTGTTTTAAATCTTTGCTTCATAATAGTTTAGATTGTATTTCTGAGTATCTAATTGATTCTGCTGTGTTTGATTGATAAAATAGTTTCTGTTATTGTTATTATAGCTAATTGGATCATTAGATTGGTGTTTTGTGGTTTATATCACAGATTTATAGTGAATTTGGAATATATAGGGGTGTTTGGAATAAGCTGTTTAGCTGAGTAGGTGTAGTAGAATAGTAAAGTGAATTGCATCAGTAGATAACTTTGGGTAATATTAGTATTATTAGTGCTTAAAAACAGTAGGTAGCTATTAAAATAGTCAAAGTTAGTTTCATAATTCATTAGCAGTTAGTAGAAATAGAATCTGTTAGTAAAATTGTAGAGATAGATGTAATTTAGCATAAACTAGCTTAAACTAGTTAAATATTAGCTTAATAAGTCATTTAGAAATAGATTTGATTGATTGAGTTTGGGTTTAGTCAAACTAATAGTGCAATAAGAAAGTCAACTGTACTCAGCTAATTGGTTACAATAGGTTGCTGTTTCAAGCTACTTTTATATCAGTAAAAGAGTAAATGTGATAGGGCTTTTAATGGAATTTTAATCTCAGTAGTTCAGTGATACTTTTGCCCCATTGAGTTTTCAGATTTGAGCTTATTTGGACCAGCTTATTGGGTCTGATAGTTAGTGGTTTTAAGATTGATTTCTGTTTTGGGAATATAGGTTGCTATAGCTTATTTGAGCTTGTATCTGAGTTTTGATTGCATATATGAGTTCCTCTTAGTGCATATTTGTGCTTTGCATTGTTATTTGCTTCTGGCTTTTACTATGGCTTATTTGCTTGTTCAATAGCTTTCGCTTAGACTGCTTATTGCTTGTATCTGATATTTCTGTATCATCCTTCATCATTTCTGAGCATAACTGAGTCTTTTGTATCATATTACATATGTGTTTGAAGTTTGGTTAAGTTTTGTGGCAAGTGCTTATAAATAAGCACTTGCCATAAGCTGTTTTAGCTCAAATAAGCACTTCAGCTTATTATTTTCTTTTCAAAATTTTTCTGCATGCCCTTTATAATATTTTAGATTTCCTGTAAATTTTTCATATTTTTCTGAGTTGATTTGATATTTTTCTTAATTTTGCTTCATTTATAATCATTTTTATATACTTTTTAATAAACAAAAATCAATAAAAATTCAGAAAAAGCCTTTAAAAATACAAAAATACTTTAGAAAATTCTTTTATAATATTTTAGATTTTTCAGAATAGATTTTATATTTTCCCATTATTTTTACAATTTCCTTTATTTTTAATTATTTTATAATTCAATAAATAGAAAATAAATAAAAAGTAAAAAAAAAATATTTTTCTTTTTCTCAAAATTATTTTTAATAGTTTAAGATTTTTAGAAGCTTGTTTCACATTTGTAGGATCATTTTTAGTATAAAAGTTACGTTTTATTTCGTACACTACGTTTAATAATCGCGTTTGCATTTCCGTTTTCTAATTTTAGAAACTTGTGCATACTTTGCTTGTACTTACTGCATAATTCACTATTTCTTTTTATAATTTGAATTTCACCATCACTTTTCACTACACGGTTGACGAATCAATATTCGAGATTCCATTCAACTTTCGCTGGGAGAACGACTCGGTAAATCCGTATTTCTGGCGGATTTCGTCGATACTTACTAATATATACTATTATTTTTCCCAATCAAACAACTTCAAAAAGAGCTTTCAAAAATTAAAACAGAGTTGTCAACTTGTAAAACTGACTTTTATGAACACAAAGTGAGAAAACGGAAAGGAGAAGATTCTTTAATTTGTGAAATTGTGGATCTTGAACGCCAACTAAAGGAATTTCAAAATGTTGTTTACAAAAATGGGGGCTCAATCACAACAATTCAAAAGTTCAAAATGACGCCAAAACCTAATGGAGGCTTTGCTCTTGGTGATAACAAATCACGTTTTCTTCACAAGGCACTCAAGGAAAATCCTAAAATCTACAGTCTTGATCAAATGCTTGATGATTCGATTGTACGTGTTGTTGTACATGATACTGAGGAAGAAGAAGAAATTGAAGAAGAGAATCGATAAAAAATGAGTCTAAAACCATTTTGCAAACCATATGATTACTCAAAAGCTCCTCACATTTCAAAATCTTTTGTTCCTCCAAAAGAAACACTTGAAAAATCATGGTATGTGACCGAGTCATGCGTCTCATCTTCCAATGGGGCTCCTGTTCAAACTGTGGCACAAATAAATGGTCCTTTACCATCTTCTGGGTTAATTACACCTTTGCCCAAATGTTGTCGTATACTTGAGTATTTTAACACTTTTATGGAAGACATCAAAATTTTGGAAAATGCAATTGAACGTAATTCAGAAATAAAAATTGCTACTTTTCAATCAGCTTGCGAGCGAGAAAAGAAAGAAATTTTTCAAAAACAATTTTTGCCATTCGTTCAACATTTGTGTCTTTGTGCTAAACGGTGGGAACAGGAACTCCAAAAAGAGGTCAAATCAATGATAACTATTTTTAACTCAAATGAAAATGCATTTTTGGTTCAAAAGCAAAGAAACAAAGCTTTACAAAATGATATTGATCGACTCTTGGAACAAGTTCTCAGTGCTGATATTATTTCTGTCATTATGAATGCTCTTTATGAATCTGGTACATCTATGCTTGTTGATGATCACTCTGCTAATAATGATTTGTTGAAAACTAAGATTGAGATATTGATACAAAAAAATGAAAAGATTCGGAAACACAATGATGATGTGCAAACTAAACTTTCTAAAGAAATTTATCAACTCAAACAAAGGCTTGAATGGTGTCAAGCTCAAAGTATTGAACGTGAACTGCAGTTACAGAGTCAAAACGTTTCAAAAAGCTATCAAATTTGCAATAACAACGAGTTTTTCAAAAATTAATGTCTCAAATTTGAAAAGGAAATTGCGGAACTAAAAGTTGATAATGCTGAGTAGGAACAAAACCGCAATGATATTGCTTATTGTAATCGAAAATTTGAGTCTCAAATTTAGGATAAAAATCACATCATCATTGACTTAAAAGAGAAGATTAAGCTACTTGAAAAAGGAAAGTTTGTTGACGCCACTGTGATAGCACCAGGATTGTATCAAATAGACAAAACAGATAGGGAACATAATACTCAGAATACTAATGTTAATCCTTCAACTTCTACAGGAATAGTCTCCACTAATAGCGTTAGCAAACTAAAGCGAAAAAGTAACAAGAAGAATAGGATCTTGCAACGTAAAAGTGGAACACTAGAAGCCCAAGAAGTAGAAGATCAACTTAGGAATCTGAATAAAAATCATGTTGCATTTGAATTAGATTCTAATCTGACAAATTGTAATCAAAATCTCAGTGTAACAAATGATGAACCTATGAATGTTTTGAATATTAATGCATCTTGTGTGTTTCGTCGTAAAAGTGTATCATCTGGTGATCATGCAAAGTGTGTAGCTAATTCTCTTTTAAATCGTCATAAGAAACGTAGATCAGGCACTCCTTCTAGGCCTACTACAGCCTCTAAGTCCATCTTAGGAAAACCGCCAACTATTGTTTCAAATGATGTTGCAGTTACCTCCATAGTTGAAAAAGATAATTCTAGGAACATGCCCAATGTCAGTGAATTCACCAAAAAGAAAGCGAAAACTAGTTGGAACTGGCAACGTTGGTTACAATATAAACTAAACTTTAAATGGATTCCTAAAATTCTAACTATGTGTGTTTCTAACCAACCGGAACCCACAACTTCTTTGGGTTCCACCCTTACCTTTGTTCCATCTTTGTCATCTTCATGTGATGCAGGTGGTTCAAATCGTTCTCTGGATTGTTGATAGCGGATGCACCCGACACATGACAGGCAATCTCAAACTGTTAGTAAACTTTGTATCAATGTTCAACGGCACTGTCAGATTCGGGAATGATCATTACACTCTAATTATGGGATATGGTAACTATGTTAGTGGGAACATTGAAATTAGTCGTGTATATTATGTTGAAGGCCTGGGTCACAACCTCTTTTCATTCGGTCAATTTTGCGATGGGGATTTAGAAGTAGCATTTCGAGAGAAAACTTGTTTCGCTCATGATTTACAAGGAAATGATCTAATGTCTGGCTCTCGTGCTAAAAGTCTTTACACTATTTCAATGTCTGACATGATTGCTTCATCTCCGATATGTCTTCTCTCCAAAGCTGAATCGACTAAATCATGGTTATGGCACAAACGTCTATCGCACTTGAATTTCAAAACTATAACTGAACTTGCTCGTCATAAACTTGTTGATGGTCTTCCAAGATTCCGTTATGCCAAAGATCACCTATGTCCTGCTTGTGAACAAGGAAAAAGTACACATGCTCATTTTCCTTCAAAAACTGAACACAGTACGAATCATGTTTTACAATTGCTTCATATGGATTTGTGTGGCCCGATGCGTGTTCAAAGTATCAACGAAAAATGCTACATATTAGTAATTGTTGATGATTACTCTAGATGGACTGGGGTTTACTTTCTTCGGAGTAAAGATCAAGCTCCTTCAATGATCATCACCTTTCTCACAAAAATACAAGTTCAGCTACGCAACACAGACAGAAAGGTTCGAACTGACAATGGAACGGAATTTAAGAATCAGACACTAAGGTCTTATTTTGAGAAAGTGGGAATTGAACATCAAACATCAATTGCAAGAAGCCCTGAAAAAAATGGAGTAGTCAAAAGATGCAATAGAACATTAATGGAAGCTGCAAGAACCATGTTGATTAATGCTCAATTACCAGATTACTTATGGGCGGAAGCAGTTTCAACTGCATGTTTGATGAGTGTCTAAATACTCATCATTTTATACCCATCTGAACTGCAAAAACAGTTAAAAACACACAGAAACACCACATAATACTACAAATATCTTTGGATTGTGTTTTTATATGTTTCAGGTGCAAAAGGATTGAAAAAGATGAAAAACGAGCAAAGTTTGCACATTTGATAGAATCAGTCCCTGAACTTTCAACAAATGTCAGAAATGGTCCCTGGGAGAATTATTTTATAGAAAACTTAACAACAGTCCCCCAGGAATCATGAAATGACAAATTTTACCCTTGAAGTTCAAAATTGCAAAAATGGCAAAACAGGTCCCTCAAGTTTCAAACTTGACAGTTTTAGTCCTCGGGTTTTCAAAAATGGAAAAATTATCATTAAGGATCCTTGGGAATTCACAAAGTATCATAATTAGTCCTTGGATGAGAAGTTTGAAGAAATTACATGATTAGTCCCTAAAGTTTCCAAAATGGCAAAAATGGTCCCCGAGTGTTTTTTAAATTGGAAATTATCACTTAAGGTCCTTATATTATTCAAACTTGACATGAATGATCCCTTGGTTAAACTTTGGAATATTGCCAAATCTTACCCTCAAAAATCTGAAAATTACATTATAGGTCCTTGTAAAAATAAACAAACCAAATGGATCTCTTTTGTAATAAAAACTAAATCCAATATCCAATAAACAAACACAACCCAAGCCTGCTATTACCCCAAGGCCCAACAACAACACAAAGCTCACTCCCACTTTAATAAATAAAACGGGTCAACGCCCGTTTGACCTCCACCTCCCTCATTCCCAACCTTCACTCCACCTTTGCTACCACCACTGTTCACACCACCACTCCACCTCCAGCTTCCATCCACCATCTCCTACTTCAACACCTCATTGTCTCCCTGTCACTCCCACAACAAAACCCATCTCCTAGGTTTGCACCAGGGGTCAACACATATCACTCCTACACCTCTGCCTCCCCATACTACCCTGTAACCTGACACCACCTTACATCCACCACCCATAGCCTTCCCTACTTGTTCACTTCACCTCCATAACCAACCAATGACAATATAAAGGCTTCCCAGACCCCAATTGCTTAAAATGTTTTTCCCGCCAAATCCAATTGAAGGGCACAGATCAAATTCACTCATCCAATGGTGGTGGGAAAGCTTCTGTGGACCCAGAAGACCTTGTTGAAGCCTATATAAGAAGCAAGAAGGAGCAGAGAACAAGTATTAGATTAGAGTAGTTAAATTAGTATAGCTTAGTGTAAAATGGTGAATTAGTGTAATTTTAAACCCTAGTTCTAATTTTTAGCTTAAAAGTGTTGTATTCAATAGCTTCAGTGTAATTCCAATTATCTTTAATCTTAATTTCAAATTTTCAGTCCTAATTTAAAAATTGCAAGTTTTAAGTGAAATTCTCATATTAGTTAATAGTTTGTAAAAGTGATGTTTCTTAGTACTAATAGATTCATTTTAGCTTAAGTATAAGTTCTTATGAGTTTATTAGTTGTAAAAACTTGTTTCCTTTCATAAACTAAAAAAAAAAATACTAAAAATACAAATAAATAAAAAAAAAAAAAAAATCATGAAGAAAGAAGAAATCTGCAAGGAACATGGTAGTTAATGGAAGGCCATGGTTTAGAGTCTCAAGGGAGACAATAGGAAGGGTTTTGTTCTTGGTTATTGGCTGTGAATCACACATGATGCAAATTTGTAAGCCAATTCCCATTTTTAAGCATATTTACTGTAGCTGAGCTTAATTCTTGCTTAATTTTGTGCTTATTTATGTTTTTAATGGTTATTAATGCTTATTGATCATGTTTTAGCTTATTTTATAGTATAGGAAGTTGTTGCTTAAATTCTGCATTACTTTTTCAAATTTTAGCTTTAAAATAGCTTTTTGTACATTAGCTTAACAAACTGCTTATCCTTTCTTTCTTTTTACCTGAAATACCTCAGTAAAACTTACACAACAATCATTCATCAAAATCTTTGCTCAAATCCATAATCTCTCTTGAAAATTTGCAAACAGTCATCCAGAAGGAGTGTTTGGATGTATCTGTCTACCTGAGTTAAAGGATGATTGAGTTGTTGTTTCTTGTTGTTACTTATTACACTAGGCCATATTAGTGCAAGCAAACTATAAAAACCTGTGGTTAACTGATAAAAAGTCAAAACTTCCTTTATTTTCAATTTATCTGTTAATTGTGAGGGATTTTGATTGCATCATGCTCATTTTAAGTTTAGAAGTAGTTGTTTTTGCTTAACTCAGTCTTATAATAGTTTTTTATTTCATTTTCAGTAACTAGGATTAGATCAAACTTCATAAAAGTCAAAATAGGATCTTAATGTAAAAAGTCAAAATGGTATTGTTCAGGAAAAATCCAAAATTTCAAGGATTTGTTTAGAATTTTGTGATTAGATCTAGGGGTTGTGCTTTTCAGGACTTCCAGTCCCTCAGCTGAACTTCAAATTCCCACTCTCACCTTATTTTTGAAATTTTTTGTGTGGACCCCACTTGTGCCCAAACACAGCTGCAGGGCATGCTATCCCCTGCTGCACAACAGCTATTCCTTCACTGTCTCACTTTCTGTGGGTCACACAGGACTCCACAGTAGGCCCCACAGGCCCCCCTTGGTTCCTTGGACTCCCCTGCTACCCCTCTACCCATTTCAAGCTTGTGTTGAAGCTTAAGCTCACTGGGACCCACTTTTATTGACGATCAAAGTCTGTCCCATTTCTGTGTTAAAACAAGACTTCAAGAGCTTATTTTCATGCTTATTGACTTATTCTGTGTTCCAAGCTTGTTGTTTTGATTTCATTTAGTTCCAATTAGACTAGTTATACCTTAAT
Organism: Artemisia argyi; assembly: GCA_030686995.1. Classification (NCBI taxonomy): domain Eukaryota; kingdom Viridiplantae; phylum Streptophyta; class Magnoliopsida; order Asterales; family Asteraceae; genus Artemisia; species Artemisia argyi. The sequence goes on along the minus strand of CM060676.1, from coordinate 66,846,930 downwards.
CCACCCCTGTGACTCAGCTTTGAGCTTATTTGTGGCTTATACAAAACAGTTTGACCAAAAGTCAACTGTAAGTGCTTATTGTGCCCAAAGTGCTTATTTTTAAGCTCCAGCAAAGTCACCTTCACAAAAGTTACTTATTTTAGGTATTAAAATAGTTTTGTAAAAGAAAATTCCAGAAAAGACAAAAATAAAATAAGTGATAGTTTCTATTTAATATAAATTATCTATTTAATTTTCCTTTTTAGATTTTTATTTAGTAATTTGCATTTTTATATTTTTATTAATTTTCTTTTATGTTAAAGTATTTTTGGTAATTTTTCCAGATTTTTATCTTGTCATTTAGTATTAATTAGATTTAATATTATTTTTATTAATAATTAATTAATATTTAAATATTAAATAGCATAATTAGTTTTTATTAAGCACACCCTAGTTTTTATATTTTTTCTAGCTTTTATATGTTGTAAAATAGTTTTAGGAATTTTTCCATAATTTCTACTGTTCATCTTCTAGTTTTTATAATTTAATTAGTTTAAATAGTTTTTAATTAATAATTAAGTTAATAATTAGTAAAATAGTTAAGTTAATAATTAGTAAATAGTTTAAAAATAATTTTTATAAAGTTTTAATTAATAATTAAGTTAAAAACTATTTAAACTAATTAAATTATAAAAACTAGAAGATGAATAGTAGAAATTATGGAAAAATTCCTAAAACTATTTTACAACATATAAAAGCTAGAAAAAATATAAAAACTAGGGTGTGCTTAATAAATACTAATTATGCTATTTAATATTTAAATATTAATTAATTATTAATAAAAATAATATTAAATCTAATTAATACTAAATGACAAGATAAAAATCTGGAAAAATTACCAAAAATACTTTAACATAAAAGAAAATTAATAAAAATATAAAAATGCAAATTACTTAATAAAAATCTAAAAAGGAAAATTAAATAGATAATTTATATTAAATAGAAACTATCACTTATTTTATTTTTGTCTTTTCTGGAATTTTCTTTTACAAAACTATTTTAATACCTAAAATAAGTAACTTTTGTAAAGGTGACTTTGCTGGAGCTTAAAAATAAGCACTTTGGGCACAATAAGCACTTACAGTTGACTTTTGGTCAAACTGTTTTGTATAAGCCACAAATAAGCTCAAAGCTAAATCACAGGGGTGGATTAAGGTATAACTAGTCTAATTGGAACTAAATGAAATCAAAACAACAAGCTTGGAATACAGAATAAGCCAATAAGCATGAAAATAAGCTCTTGAAGTCTTGTTTTAACACAGAAATGGGACAGACTTTGATGGTCAATAAAAGTGGGTCCCAGTGAGCTTAAGCTTCAACACAAGCTTGAAATGGGTAGAGGGGTAGCAGGGGAGTCCAAGGAACCAAGGGGGCCTGTGGGGCCCACTGTGGAGTCCTGTGGGACCCACAGAAAGTGAGACAGTGAAGGAATAACTGCTGTGCAGTAGGGGATAGCATGCCCTGCAGCTGTGTTTGGGTACAAGTTGGGTCCACACAAAAAATTTCAAAAATAAAGTGAGAGTGGGAATTTGAAGTTCAGCTGAGGGACTGCAAGTCCTGAAAAGCACAACCCCTAGTCTAATCACAAAATTCTAAACAAATCCTTGAAATTTTGGATTTTTCCTGAACAATACCATTTTGACTTTTTACATTAAGATCCTATTTTGACTTTTATGAAGTTTGATCTAATCCTAGTTACTGAAAATGAAATAAAAAACTATTATAAGACTGAGTTAAGCAAAAACAACTACTTCTAAACTTAAAATGAGCATGATGCAATCAAAATCCCTCACAGTTAACAGATAAATTGAAAATAAAGGAAGTTTTGACTTTTTATCAGTTAACCACAGGTTTTTATAGTTTGCTTGCACTAATATGGCCTAGTGTAATAAGTAACAACAAGAAACAACAACTCAATCATCCTTTAACTCAGGTAGACAGATACATCCAAACACTCCTTCTGGATGACTGTTTGCAAATTTTCAAGAGAGATTATGGATTTGAGCAAAGATTTTGATGAATGATTGTTGTGTAAGTTTTACTGAGGTATTTCAGGTAAAAAGAAAGAAAGGATAAGCAGTTTGTTAAGCTAATGTACAAAAAGCTATTTTAAAGCTAAAATTTGAAAAAGTAATGCAGAATTTAAGCAACAACTTCCTATACTATAAAATAAGCTAGAACATGATCAATAAGCATTAATAACCATTAAAAACATAAATAAGCACAAAATTAAGCAAGAATTAAGCTCAGCTACAGTAAATATGCTTAAAAATGGGAATTGGCTTACAAATTTGCATCATGTGTGATTCACAGCCAATAACCAAGAACAAAACCCTTCCTATTGTCTCCCTTGAGACTCTAAACCATGGCCTTCCATTAACTACCATGTTCCTTGCAGATTTCTTCTTTCTTCATGATTTTTTTTTTTTATTTTTTATTTATTTATTTGTATTTTTAGTATTTTTTTAGTTTATGAAAGGAAACAAGTTTTTACAACTAATAAACTCATAAGAACTTATACTTAAGCTAAAATGAATCTATTAGTATTGAGAAACATCACTTTTACAAACTGTTAACTAATATGAGAATTTCACTTAAAACTTGCAATTCTTTAATTAGGACTGAAAATTTGAAATTAAGATTAAAGATAATTGGAATTACACTGAAACTATTGAATACACCACTTTTAAGCTAAAAATTAGAACTAGGGTTTAAAATTACACTAATTCACCATTTTACACTAAGCTACACTAATTTAACTACTCTAATCTAATACTTGTTCTCTGCTCCTTCTTGCTTCTTATATAGGCTTCAACAAGGTCTTCTGGGTCCCACAGAAGCTTTCCCACCACCATTGGATGAGTGAATTTGATCTGTGCCCTTCAATTGGATTTGGCGGGAAAAAACATTTTAAGCAATTGGGGTCTGTGAAGCCTTTATATTGTCATTGGTTGGTTATGGAGGTGAAGTGAACAAGTAGGGAAGGCTATGGGTGGTGGATGTAAGGTGGTGTCAGGTTGCAGGGTAGTATGGGGAGGCAGAGGTGTAGGAGTGATATGTGTTGACCCCTGGTGCAAACCTAGGAGATGGGTTTTGTTGTGGGAGTGACAGGGAGACAATGAGGTGTTGAAGTAGGAGATGGTGGATGGAAGCTGGAGGTGGAGTGGTGGTGTGAACAGTGGTGGTAGCAGAGGTGGAGTGAAGGTTGGGAATGAGGGAGGTGGAGGTCAAACGGGCGTTGACCCATTTTATTTATTAAAGTGGGAGTGGGCTTTATGTTGTTGTTGGGCCTTGGGGTAATAGCAGGCTTGGGTTGTGTTTGTTTATTGGATTTTGGATTTGGTTTTTATTACAAAAGAGATCCATTTGGTTTGTTTATTTTTACAAGGACCTATAATGTAATTTTCAGATTTTTGAGGGTAAGATTTGGCAATATTCCAAAGTTTAACCAAGGGATCATTCATGTCAAGTTTGAATAATATAAGGACCTTAAGTGATAATTTCCAATTTAAAAAACACTCGGGGACCTTTTTGCCATTTTGGAAACTTCAGGGACTAATCATGTAATTTCTTCAAACTTCTCATCCAGGGACTAATTATGATACTTTGTGAATTCCCAAGGATCTTTAATGATAATTTTTCCATTTTTGAAAACCCGAGGACTAAAACTGTCAAGTTTGAAAATTGAGGGACCTGTTTTGCCATTTTTCCAATTTTGAACTTCAAGGGTAAAATTTGTCATTTCATGATTCCTGGGGGACTGTTGTTAAGTTTTCTATAAACTAATTCTCCCAGGGACCATTTCTGACATTTCTTGAAAGTTCAGGGACTGATTCTGTCAAATGTGCAAACTTTGCTCGTTTTTCATATGTTTTCAATCCTTTTGCACCTGAAACATATAAAAACACAATCCAAAGATATTTGTAGTATTATGTGGTGTTTCTGTGTGTTTTTAACTGTTTTTGCAGTTCAGATGGGTATAAAATGATGAGTATTTAGACACTCATCAAGACCCTCCACACTAAACTATTGCTAGTCCCTAGCAATATAAAATCCAATAACAACCCGTTTTGAAAATTTAATGGATTTTGATATCTCTTTACCAGACAACCATTACTTCTGGAGTAGCCAAATGTATCAGTTCAAGTAAGAACTATGGTCCACCTGATAACCATGTGATTTTGAGCAAACCACCAGCTGTCAACGGATTTGATTTGTCTTTACCAAAAGCCGTTTGCTTCTGGACTAGCCAACTCTTGATGGACAAAGTCAACATCTTGGTGAGCTGATTACCAATTATGGTTTTTCCACTGCCTTTACCATAAGCCATAATTTTGCGGGCTAGCCAACTCTTTCACTTTTTAGGATATGGCGAGTTGAGATACCATACAATTTTGGGCAAATTGCAAGACAAGAACGGATTTGAGATATCTTTACCAAGAGCCGTTTGCTCTCGGATTAGCCAATCCTTATGTGGGTTAGACATGGTGGACTGATAACCATTTATTGCGTTCTAAGTGAGAAAAAATTTTAAAATTTTGGCTAAAATGGGGATGCTTGATGGAACATGTGTCAAAGCTAATAAGCACTCCCCGGCAGGGGCGCCAAATTTTGACTCCTCCCAAACCAACCAGTCAAGCGTGTGCAGTTGATAGGTCCACCTGGGAGAAAAAGTCAAGTATTAAAATCCGTGGAAGTACAGGGAAATCCCCGGGTCATTAAGTCCCAATGAGATTGAAATTGTATTTGTAAACGTTTTTGGGAATAAATGGTACTGAGGACAGTAACCAAAGATGAAGTGGGTTTGACTTTACACTACTGATATTATTTGGATAACAATATAAAACAAGCACAATATCAACTATGTATACACGTAAACTTAAATGTAAACAGTTACGTATGCGTACTGAGAAAAAGGTGAGTCTTAATGAAAATTAAACTACAGGGGGTAAAAATAAAACTTTTACAATCTTAAAATAAAAAGAAAATTTAAAATGAAAATGAAATTATTTAAATGATTATTTTAATATTTAAATACTAATTAATTAATTAAAACTATTTAAAAAGTAATTTAAACCTAATTTATATTAAACTAAAAATGATAAAAACTACAAAATAAACTACAAACTTGCAAAAATATTTTCTAAACCTCTAAAAGAACTTGAAGAAAGTATAAAAAATTAAAAAGGAATATTTTGTCTTTTTATGGTTTTCTATTAATTAATTACTAATTATATTAATTAAACTATTTAAATTATTTTAAATTAATAATAATACTAAAATGACTTAGAAAATTATGGAAAAATTTATAAAACTAATTAACCATCACAGGAATCCTAAAAAAATTATAAAAAGTTTCTAAAAATTATATTTAGGCTAATTTACTAATTATTTATTTATTTATTACTTAATATCTAATTTAACTAATTTAATTAAAGAAATTATAAATGAATAGTAGAAATTCTAGAAAAAATTCTAAAATTATTTTATAACATATGTAAGCTAGGAAAAATATAAAAACTAAGTGTTACTTAATAAAATCTAATTTTGCTATTTAATTCTTTAATATTATTTAATAATTAATTAAACTAATATTAATTCTAAATAGCACTAAATGACAAAGGAAAAATCTGGAAAAATTTATTAAAGTACTTTAATATAAAAGAGATTTAATAAAAATATAAAAATGCAATAGTGCTTATAAATAAGCTAAAAGTAAAATTAAAAAGATAATTTCTATTAAATAGAAGCTATCACTATAATTAAGTTTGGTTTTTTTCTGCTCTTTTTATAGATCTATTAAAATACTTAAAATATGAAACTTTTATAAAAACAATTAATTTGGAAATCAAAAATAGGCACTGTGAGTGCTTATTAGCTTTGACAGTTGACTAGGTTTGACCAAACAAAGAAATAAGCTCAAATGAGCTTATGTGGGGTCCACAAGGTTGGATTCTAGTTCACCTAAGTTAGTTAGACATGTTTAAGCTAGAAAAAGCACATGGGGTCCACTGGATAAGCCAATAAGCCACAATAAGCCTTTGCTTATTGGTGGACTGAGATAGAAAATGGGACAATGTTAAGGGCTTATTTCAGGTGGGGTCCACAGGTTCTATGGTTACAAGTTTACTCAAAACTTGAAGGTGGATAGGAGGGGGGTTGTAGGAACCCAAAGTGGATCAGTGGGACCCAATGTGGTGGCCAGAATCACCCACCAAAGTGGTGGTGGTGGCTTGATGGTCTGATGCACAAGGGAGGTCCTTCCCCTGCAGCCTTGTTTGGAGGGGTGTGGGGTCCACAAGAAAATTCACAAAATTATAACAAACATGGGACACTGAAGACTAGCTGGGGGGGTTGTAAATCCTAAAAGTTTCAAGGTCTTAAACGTAACCTAAAAATCACAACAATTCATGGAGTTTTTGGAAAATCTGAGTAACATGTATTTTGACTTTTTGAATATTATGCCTAGATTGACTTTATTGAAATTCTAATGATCACTACTGACTATATATGATATATTAAGCTATAATTAAGTGATATTAAGCTAAATAATCTATTAATGAACTAATATAATGAAAATGGTACTCTAAATCATAGCAGTTAACAAGTTAATAGAGATTAAAGATTATTTTGTCTATTTAACTAATAAGGACTAAATTTTATTGTTTGACTAACCTAAATAGACCTAATGTAACATGTAGCAATCAAGAACAACAGCATAAACAACCTGTATACCACAGTTATCAGCAGAACCAAACACTCCCTTATATAACAGATTTTGTAATTTTCAAGTGAAATGGGATTTTTAAATCATGAAGTTGATTCATAAGGTTAAGTTATGATGACATGAACTTATTTAAGTATAAAAATACCAAAGATAACAACTTTTACTCATTAATCACTAAAATGCTTATTATGGCAGTTAAAGTAAAAATTGTGAGTATAATGGAAGTTAATGAACACAGACCAAATATTATGTAATATTATCACTAGATTATACTAAAGGAACACAAAAGCACAGAGATAAAAATTCTTAAGCTAGTGAACAGTAAATATGCAAAGATATAGAAAAATGCTTACAAAGCCTTCCAAGCATACAACACTGAACCAAGAACCATAAACACTTCCTACAGCTTCCAATAAGCTACTAAACCCAAGGGCAATCCTGAATACACCCTGCTCCAGCCATCTTCTTTCATTCTTCTTATTTTTTTATTTTACAACTATTTTTGTATATTTTTGAGTATTTTTTATTTTCTAAGTAATACTGGTATTTTAAACTTCTAATAGCTTATAAAAGCTATATAAGGTGCTTAAGTGAGCTTATGAGTCCAATTCAACAAGAATAAACAACATTTAAGCTAAATAGGATTTTGAGTAATTTGAAATTGCATAAACTGTAAATGAGCTTTGAAATTGAGATTGAAGCTTTAAAAGAGTTTAATACATACTGAAACATTAAGTACAATGCTTGAAAGCTTGAATTTAAACTGAAACAATAACCTTAAAAGTAAACGACATACAAGAAATTAAATTAAAACTATATATTCTAGTTCCTGCTTCTTGTTGCTTTTATAGAATCCCAACTTGCTCCAGGTGTCTCTCTGAGAATTTCCCACCATATTTGAGCCCTTGGATCAGTCTGAATTCATCTCAACCACTTAAACTACTTTTTGGCGCCAAAAGTCTAAATGGTGGCTTGGATTAGTTTCAGGGCAATTAATGCCTCTTGGAAAGATGTGTGAGATGTAGGGGACATTTTGGGATGTAGGGATGAGTTGGGGATGGTGGATGGGATGGTTGCAGGTTGTAGGGGACAAAGTGGATAGTAGGGGTGATATCTGTTGGCCCCTGGTGCAAACCAAAGGGGTGGGTTTTGTTGTAAGGGTGACAGGGAAGGGTTTGTGGTGGAAAGGTGTAAGGTGGAGGTGGAGTTGTAGGTAGTAGCAGGTGAAGCAGGTGGTGATGGGAGGTTGGGGATGAGAGGTCAACGCGGGTCAAAGACCCCGTTTTATTATAAAAGGGAAAATGGGCTTTAGGGTTGGGCTTGGGTAATTATTTTGGACCAGGACTTGTGTTTGGATTTTGGAATTGGATTTTGGACTATAATTTGGATCCGTTTGGTATGTAATGTTTAAAAGCCTAAGGACCTTTGTTGTAACTTCTGAATTTCCAAGGACCAAACTTGTAACTTTTCCAATTTTATCAAAAAGGACCTTTCTTGCCATATAAAAATATTATAAGGACCTTTTTTATATTTTTCCAAATTTAAAAATAACCGGGGACCAATTTTGCTAATTTTCAAAGTGCAGGGACTTGTTTTGTAAATTTCTTGAATTTATCATCTAGGGGTCAAACTTGGCAACTTGTGAATTACCAAGGACCCTTTGATGATAAAATTCCATTTTAAACACTGGGGGTATTTTCTGCCAATTTTGAAAACTTGAGGGACTTGTTTTGTCTTTTTTGGATTTTTGAACTTTCAAGGATAAAAATTGTTATTTCATGATTCCTGAGGACTTTTGTTGACTTTTCTTTAAAATAATTCTTCCAGGGACCATTTCTGACATTTCTTGAAAGTTCAGGGACTGATTTTGACAATTTGGTAAACTTTGCCCGTTTTCCTCTGTTTTCAGTTCTTTTATGACTGAAACATATAAAAACACCATCTAAGGATATATGTAGTATTTTGTGGTGTTTCTGAGTATTTTTACATGTTTTTGTTGTTCAGATTTGACAGAAATGATGAGTTTTTACACTCAAAACCGTTGTATGATCACAAAACGCCATCACAAAACCCCTTATCAGATTGTTCACAAAATAAAACCAAACATCGATTACTTTCATGTATTTGGAGCTCTCTGTTATCCGAAGAATGATCGTGATGATTTAGGTAAACTTAAAGCAAAAGCAGATGTGGGTATATTCGTTGGATATTGTGAAAATTCCAAAAGGCTTTCGGATATGGAATCGTCGTACAAGAGAAATTCAAGAGACTATTCATGCTAATTTTGATTAACTCACATAGATGGCTTCTAAGCAAAACAGTTTAGGACCCGCATCCAACCGTTTAAACTTTCCAGACTCTTCGGCTGAACCACTGTCACTCTCCCGCAAAGAATTGGAAACCATGTTTGCTCCGCTATTTGATGATACGATTGTAAACCATCCTCCTGAGGTCTCACCAATTTCCGTTGCACACCCTGAAAACATACAAGTGCCTGATACACCTCAACAAACAACAACTGTTGATAAAGAGGGTCCTCCAATTGCATCTCCAATAATAGCAGAACAAACCGCGTCAAACTCACGACAACCAGCTGAAGACTCTACACCTCAATCAGTTCCACAATCCGCAGAGTATGACCGTTTGCAACGGCTCCAACAATTCCTTACATTGCCGAGTCCTCAAAACGCAATTTGGATCATGCTAACATGCGAGATAATTATCAACTTCACCCTTCGACACACAAATGGACAAGAGATCACCCCTTAGTACAAATCATTGGCCATCCAGATGCACCAATCATGACAAGACAACGACTCCACACAGACGGTGAAACTTGCATCTATGCACTCACAGTATGTCAAGATGAACCTAAGAACATTAAACAAGCAATGACTTGCGACAACTGGATTGAATCCTTGCAAGAGGAACTTCAGCAATTCGAAAGAATAGAAGTCTGGGAGTTAGTCGAAAAACCTGAAGGAGTCTTTGTCATTGGATTAAAATGGATATGGAAAAATAAGCGAGATGCAGAAGGCATTGTCATACGAAACAAATCACGCTTGGTAGCTAAAGGATACTTTCAAGAAGAAGGTATTGATTTTGAAGAATATATTGCTTCGGTGGCTAGACTTGAAGCTGTACGGATTTTTCTGGCATATGCTGCTCATCGGAATATGGTTGTTTATCGAATGGATGTGAAAATGGCATTTCTGAATGGTCAACTCCATGAAGTAGTTTATGTTAGCCAACCAGAAGGCTTTGTTGATCCTGAACACCTCAATCATATGTACAAACTCAAAAAGGCTCTCTATGGACTCAAGCAAGCACCAAGGGCGTGGTATGACAAATTATCTACATTCTTGCTAGCTAATAAATTTTCTAAAGGTTCGGTGGATCCAACATTATTTACTAAAACATACGGGGTGGACTTATTAATTGTTCAAATATATGTCGATGACATTATTTTTGCTTTAACAAACAAAAGATACTCAATTGATTTTTGCAAAATTAATGAAAGATAACTTTGAAATGTCCATGATGGGTGAACTTTCATTCTTTTTAGGACTACAAGTTCATCAATCACCCTGTGGAATTTTTCTAAATCAGTCCAAATACGCTTTGGAGATTTTAAAGAAACATGGAATGACAAGCTGTAATACTTATAATACACCAATGGCTTTTGGCACTAAACTAGATGCTGACATACATGGGACTCCTGCTGACCCTACCAAATACCGAAGTATTATTGGGTCACTCATATATCTCAAAGCTAGAAGACCTGACATTGTCTTTGCAGTATATATGTGTTCACGATATCAGTCTAAACCAACTGAAAGGCACCTCAATGAGGCTAAAAGAATCCTTCTATACATAAAAGGAACCATTAACTTGGGGATCTGGTATCCGAAGGATTCTGGTTTTGAACTAATTGCTTTTTCAGACACTGACCATGAAGGGTGTTTAGACACACGCAAAAGCACTTCAAGTGGATTACAGTTTCTCGGAGATTATCTTGTATCTTGGCAATCAAAGAAGCAGGACTGCACATCATCGTCATCAACAGAATCAGAATACGTAGCTCTGTCTGCACGCTATGCTCAAGTCATTTGGATGAGATCACAGCTTACGGACTATGGCTACCTATTCAACAGGATTCCTATCTACTGTGATTCCAAAAGTGCCATAGCAATTTCCTGCAACACTGTTCATCACTCCAAATCCAAGCACATCGATCTCCGATATCATTTCATCAAGGAGCATGTCGAAAAGGGTACAGTTGAATTATATTTTGTGGGAACTAAATACCAATTGGAATACTTGCTCACCAAAGCATTACCTCCAACAAGGTTTGCTGATCTAGTCCACCAAATTGGTATGCTATGTTTGACTCCAGAAGATCTGGAAAAGTTTCTAAAACACAAGTGATTTTCAAACATCAAAACTATTTTTTGTAAATAATTTTCAAAAACAAAATACAAAAATATAAAACAAAGAAAAACACAAAAAGATTTTCTCTTTATCATTTTATCAAAAAAAAAATAAAAAATGCAAGTATACCACTTCCTTTCAACACTTTATTTACTCTTAAAGCATTTTTTACAAAAGTGTTGAAGGGGAGATTATACCAAAATTTTTTGGTTTTTGTTTAAAAGGGTACACTTGCATATTTTCTAAGAAATGTTGTTTCATAAATGGTGGAATTTAGTGATATACCATTCATCTCGTCCCCTTAAATGTTATTATATCATATATTGTAGGGAGTATAAAATGATAGATGCCAACGGTCGTCAACTCGTTAGCTAAATAACAAGTTAGAGGGCTAACGATACATGCAAATCAGTTTAGGGACTAAAGTTGTAAAAACTTGAAAGTTAATAAATTTCAACTAAAACCACTAATACCCCCCATTTCTTTCAAAAATCTGAAAATATCCAAAAACCAAACAACCCATTTTCGATCTACGACCATAATCAAACGAGCAAATCCATGCTTTGAATCTTCAAACCGTAAGTTCCTAGATGATCCTTAGGACTTTCTAAGATATGGTTTTTGTTTAATTGCAATTTCAACGGCTAGATTTTATAGAATTTCGATTTGCAGATCTAGGATTTATGTGAAATTCGAAAATATATAATTTGAGTGTGTTTGCTTGTTTTTCTTGAGGGCTTTTGTCCAATTGAATGTCTTTAACATGTCCATAACAAGTAATGATAACAACAAACTTTCTTAGATTATTTTCGATTTCTAGGATTTAAGTCGATTTGGGTAAACTTGATTATGTGGTATTTTGTTTGTTTTTATTGGTGGGATTTGTTGTTTAGAGTGTTAGAATAATGTTGGCAAACGTTAATTGTAATTCATTACATGATTGCATGATTTTCGATGTCTAGGGTTTTAGTACGAATTGGGTATTTCTACTTCTGTGTTCTTGAGTTCAATTAATTGGTTTGGATATGTTCTAATAGATGTTAATTGTTGCTTGAAACTATAAATTGTTACATGATTTCATCTATTTAGGATTTTCGATAACTTGGTCCTTCAAGTGTTGCGTATCTTGTGTATTTGTGGAGTATATGTGATTTAATGCTTGTGTTACACTTTATTCCGCAGGAAACCATCTCTGGAAAACTAACTTGCAAGATAACGTATGTCAACAACGATTTCGAAAATTCTTGTATAAGAATTTTGAAACAGTGTGTATTATCGAGAATTCTTTGAAAATTATCGAGAATTTTGAAAAGATAAATTTTTCGAGAACTTTACTTATCAAAATTATCGAGAATTCTTTGAAGAGAGGTTGTTTCGTCAGGAACAGATCAGAAGATTAGAAAGCTTCATTGGTGTCAAACCATCATTTCCTGTCAAAACCTTCCAACGACCTGATCCTCAATTCACAGATTTTGATGCAATGATTGGTGATGAATCGTAAACTGGATTACTCGGGTACTAACATTTTAATACTACCTTTTCATTGATTGATTTGTGAATAGTATGGCTTGTGCACATATATCAGTGTACAACCCAATCTTGTAAAGAAAGGACCTTGAGGACCGCATCAGTGCCTCAATCCTGATAGAAGGAGCGAAAGCTTCTTACTTTTGAGTAGAATTAATCAAATTTTTTTAAGTTTTCATAATTCTGCTCAAAAGGACAAGTATTTCACCTCAGTGAGTCTCATCACTTGTTAAGGGGGAGCACTTGTCAAACAAAATTCTTTGTTCTTAAAAGGTAAAGTTCTTAGTTAATCTCCCTATAAGACTCAAAAGGCATATTTTAATCAAAAGTTTATCAAAAACAACATTTTATATGCCCTTTTTGAGGGGGAGAAATGTAAAACTGATTAAAATATGAATGTTTAAGGTTGCTTAAAGTTGAATCTTGTGTGAGCTCGACTCAGAATTGACCCAGGAATTGACGAAACAAAAAGATAGAAATCGAAAAGACTTATCCTCGACGGGTAATGACATCAAGTTAGTTATTAGAGCTAGTTGTCACCTAAAAGCTGACAATGGAACTCTCTAACTAGCCACGTAAGAGTGACTCGAAAAGGATTTGTCAAAGTAGATATGTACCATTTCGAGAAACTTTTTGTGGACTCGACCAGGCTGGGTAATAACTTCAAGCTAGTCTAACTAGTGATGTAAGCGTGTCTCGAATCGGTCTTGTTCACTGAAAGTGGATCAATTCAAAAGTGCTTACTCCTCCCGCATGTGCAAATTTACTAAATAATCATGAGCACATGTGAAGGGGGAGTCCTCATAAGTAAACCAAAACTCTTAAAGTGTTAACAAAATTTGTCTTATAATATCAAACACTTTGAGAGATTTTCAATAAATGATTTCATGGCAATTATAGGATAGTCATGGTGTTAGAAGGTGACTAAGGTTAGGGAAAAGCGTCCTATGATCCGCCAGAGCCGGAGGGATCTACCCAAGGACATCACCAATAGTTAGAATTAGAAGTCCTTAGGTATGATATGAAAAAAGGAGTAAAGAATGAAAGGAGAAAGAAGGGGTTGAAGAATTAAAAAGAAATGTAAAGAAAAGGGTGAAAAGAAATAGCCCTCCATATGTTCAACCTAAGGGCAGACACCGGGTTCAATTCATATACTACTGGTTGTTGCAAAGGCGACACCGATATTGAAGACAAAGACGTTATGGACCCAGTGACGCAATGCACTAAACCTTCTTAACCACTCAAGTTCTCTTAAATGAGCTTGTTTCATTCTCACGAGGAACCCTGCATAATCTATCGACCGCTCATTTACGAGCCATGTCGATATTGAAACAGGAGACACCTCCCCAGTCTCCAATGACTAAATAAAGCACTTATCGAGTCTAGAGCCTTGAGATTACATCAAAAGATCTCTTAGGAACACTTAATATTTCTACAACTGGTGTTCTATATCAATGGACACCAGCTGTAAATTATCAAGTCCTTCGCAGATCCTAGCAATCCGCCGAGAACGTTTATGAGAGAATATACTTATGTATTTCTTAATGATTGAACGGAAATCCTGCCAGGGTCAACATCAAACAGCCCTGACAGCAGGTCACTTCGGTAACTCCTTGTGGGTTACGTTTAGTGTTCACGGTGGTTCCAAAATGGTCTACAGTCGTGGGGTGATCTCCAACGACTCACCCATTCATTGATCTACTTAGTAGATCTTGTAAGCCCTCTCGGGGGTATCCAAATTGGGAACGGCCTTGGTGAGGGTTAGAAGGAGTCTTCACACTATGATGTTGACGATCTCTAATTCCGAACTTGTAAGTACCGGTTGATTTATTGCTAACTGTTTACTTGAAACATCATATCACCTCCATGACGATAGATTCCACATGCTCATACTTACATCACAAAGTCAAAGTAAGCACCCTCAAAGATCTAAGCAACAAAAAGTTCAAAGAAAGATTCTACGCCAAAAAGAAGAATCTACAAAGTAAAGAGACAAAGATCAAAGTGAAAGAAAGAGAATTGCTAATGTATGAATCCCAAAGTTTTAAGACGTATGAGCATGTTGGAATGGCGGACAACCACCACAGACGCAGAGTGACAAAAGGCAGACAACTTCATAATAGGATCACTACCGCATCAACAAAGAACAAAGAACGATAAATGATTTTATCTTATGATTTTTTGAAGACGTCTAAAGCAGTGAAAGTCAAAGATTAAGACAAGTTAAAGACGTCCAACAACCTTGATGACTGACCCTTAGGGGGAGATTGCTGGGAACATAGTTTTACTATTTATCAAGTCTCGGTCATTTGTAATAAATATTAGGTTGCTTAGTTAATTATATCTTATGTTTTATGTTACTAAGCTTATGAATACTAGTCCATGGGCCTCAAAGCCCACGATTTGGAAAGAAAGGGAGAAGAGGGAATATTGCTCTACTTCCTCCCTATATATACTACATATATGGAACCTTGTTAGTTGTTGGTTATTTCATTATATTAAGGAAACTCTTTCTCTTTTATATTTCATATTGAAGTAATCATCCATTCTATCTCTTAACCTCATTTCTACTTATCATAATCTTGTGTATTCACTAAATGGTGACCTAACAGGATGGGCACTAAACCCAGACCATTCCATGGTCCAAGTCTTGCTATTAAAGCTTGACCTTGCGTCACTAATATCTGGGGATACCCGTGTGTGTCTATCGAAATTTTATACACATACCTATTGAAGGATCATTTGGGCTCTTCCAAGATGTTATGTACCTCTCGAAACCAGTTACCAAATCCTTTCCCATCTTCATTCCTGCTAGCAATGTGTCACTAGGATAATCAAAACTTTGCCAAACCATATTCTGATTTGTGCTACTTTGATCCCACACAACAAGATTTCCGGTATCCAGAAGCTAGACCGCTACCACATGATTATTACTCGTCAATACCATCGTTTTGGATAACCAGACCGTGAAGTTGCCACCATTGAGAATCACTAGGTTCCCCTGTTTGCTAACTTTGAAAATGCCCGATTTATCAGCGATGGGTATCTCCCTGTTAGCAACTGATAACGCTCAAATTGTGCATGTTTTTAGTAGCGTTTTTCGTATGTTTTTTGGTTGTTTTTGTCACTTAATCGTATAAAAGTGTGTATGCTAGCCAAGAACAGGAAAATGAAGGAAAAGACGTAAAAATGATCAATAAACGAAGATTTATGCATGTACGAAGAATTCCCGACTAATTCAAGTCTCTTGGAGTATATTCGAGAAGATAAAAGTCATGAAGTTGTCACTCCAAAGACTTAAGAATAAAGAACAAGAAGGAAAACGAGAAGTGAAATTAAGGAAAGAAGCTAAAAAGAAGAATTATTGGAAGACTCGTTGTTCTCGACACACCTTCACCATTTTGGCCATAATTTGAGCATACGAACTTGGATTTAGTTGATTCAAGCGGCCACGGAAAGCTAAGAGAAATATCTAAAACTTTGATGTTTATGATTTTCTACCAAAATGCATCCAACCGATCGGTTAGATGGATTACCGAACGGTTAGATAAAATATCTCATCCAACCGGATCGGTTGGAATCCAACCGACCGGTTAGACCCATATGTCTCATCCAACTGGATCGGTTGGATGAAATACCGAACGGTTGGTCAGCTTGTTAATCTTTTGCAAAAACTCATTCTACCCGATTCTAGGCCATTCTTTTTGGTATTCTAGGTCCTTCTAAACTACTTGGAGGCCAAGTTGATGCATTAATGAGTCTAGGCCTTGAGAGGAGTATAAATAGAGACCTTTACATGCATTTCTAATCATCCCTTACCATTTCTCTCTATCTCAACTTGAGAGAACACTTCTCTTACCACCATTACTCCCTCTCAATAACCTAAATGCGTCCATAAAATCCCAGGAAACTTTGGAGGTCCAAGAAGTCATCATTTGGAGGTCAAAACATCAAGAAATCATCAACAATACTTGAGGCATCATTACTACATCATTTGTTATCTTATTTCAATCATTGTAAGACTTTTAATTATGATTTCTAATGTTCAAAATTCTGAGTTTATGTTCATGTTTACTATGAGTGGCTAGTGCCTTTGTACACTTGCTTAGATGATGCTTATTATTTAATGGTTTGCTTATGATTGTGATAACATGTTTTAATTCAATTTCAAGTTAATTCTAAAACCCAATTGTACTTAAGTTTCATAGTGACATTTGTTGAATCAGGTTTAACTAGTTGCTAATGATTTTATAGGTCGAAAGATTAATTGATATTCAACTAGTTATAATCATTTGTCTATGAATGATTGTTTTCCACCAAAATTATTCTTGGTTAAACAAAGAAACTAAAGTGTGATTGTAATGAAAAATTTTTTGTCTATCAAATCGGATTGATTGTAAAATGCCTTATTGGTCGAAAGTGTAGTAGTTTGCAATCAATTGTAACCTTTTGTCTATGATCGGTTACCTTTTGTATTGACCATTTCTTAAGAGTATTTGATAAAACAAAAGATTATTTTTGTGTTTAAGATTGTTAACCCAACCTTATGGACCTTGAATTGATTGGTTAAACTTAATGCTTGTTTTTATAAACTAAGATCTTGGCCAAGGTTTAATTTGTAAGAACAATTGATTAGAACACCAACTAATCATCATAACCAACATGTTAAGAAGAGTTATCACAATCATGCTTATCAAGGATGTAAACTAGTCTAAGTAAGTGTAGTTTTTAATCTTATTGAATTTACATAATCATCATTTTCGTGTTACTTATTGCTTATATGGTATTTTCGATCGTGACAACCAATTACCACCCTTTTATTGCTTATTGTTACATAGATTCTTCACAATTGAAAACACCCAAATCCTAGTGAACGACCTCGGCTTACCAACCAAAACTAACTACATACGAAGGGTCATACTTGCCCGTGTGTTCTTAGCTTTATCCGGTAATTCGTGTTATAAATTTAAAACTAGTAGTCGCGAGACACATCAAGTTTTTGGCTCCGCTGCCGGGGATTTGTTTGTGTTTTTGTTTATTTTGTTTCTGTGCTTTAATCATTCCCTAGTTGTTTGGTTTTTGCTTTCGAAAAAAAAAATCCGAGCTATCCAACCGATCGGTTAGACCCAAAAGTCCAATCCAACCGATCGGTACGAGCCCGTATCCGATTCAGTTAGACCATTTTCAACCAAAAGCACAATCCAACCAGTCGGCTTGTTCACCAAACCGATCGGCTGAACCTTTTCTTTTTACAAAACCCTTTTTTTTTCAAAACCCATTTTTACCTTTTCACCTTAGTCCTAAACAAACACCACCCAACCCACCCTTAGGAGTGATTTATTTTTCTTGTGTCCTTGTTATTTTCTTTTCTTATTTGTTTCTTTGGTAAATTATTTTATAAAATTGTCTTTTTAGATTTTTTTTGAACGTCTTTTAATTAAAAGTTTAAAAAAAAGTCTATTAAAAAAAAGTTTTGTCGTAATTAGTTTATTTTTCTTAAATTTATAGTAGTTATAATAATAGTAACGATTTTCTTATCTTAGTTAAGCTTAAGTTTGATGACTTGAATTTAAAAAAAAATACAAAAATATTTTTCCAAGTGTTCATTTTCATTATGTTTTTATTTTTACTCTTTGTGATATTTTTCGAATCGCTCCGGGTTTGTATAAACCCACACTCATGGGGTAAACAACTTGTTAGTCCACTTTACGAGCTTGAACGCAAAATCAAAAAGAGGACTAAAACCGAACTTTATCCAAAATCACCATTCATCAAGGAACTTTTTGTGGTAATCGACATAATCGAAGAGAAAGTTGAAACTCAACCCGATTCGCTACCTGTAACCATCATTGATCCTGATGACCAACCCATGTGGTCAAGCACTAGGACCGTTGCACCAACACCTAGTTCCGCTATTATTCAAAGCCCTTTTCCAAACAATTTCCATATCAAGGGTACCCACATGCAAATGATTCGGGAGAATCAATTCGATGGGAGAATCCGATCCGATCCTCACCGACACATAGCTGATTTTCTTGAGATTAGTAACCTATTCCATTATGGTGAAAATCAAGAGGAAGCGGTTAAATTGAGGAATTTTCCTTTCTCATTGTTCGGAGAAGCAAAGATTTGGTTGAATGAATTAAATGAAGGAACAATTACCACGTGGGAAGAGATGAGAGAAGCATTTTGATTGGTGCTAAACAATCAACTTAAATTGACCAAAGGAATGGTCAACCAAGTCAAACTACCTAGACCAATGCTCCGGGTAATATAGGGTATCACCAGGTTGTTAAGTCTTGACGAGGTGTGAATTGTGCTTTAGCGTGCTTGTGATTGGGTGAATTTCACAGGAAAGGGTTTTAATGAGAATTATGAAATAAAATAGTTTAGGAAAGCTATATGATTGATTACGTGAATTAAGATTAAGAAGAAACGAGCTAAAACCTAAAAACGTACGTTTAATCTGAAAACGGGTACAGACGTACGCGAGAAAAAGTGAAACTGATTAACTAAAAAGGCTACGGATATAAAAATGATATTTTTACAAACCTAATGATTAAAGAAAATTTTTAGAAAAAGAAAATTAATTTTTACACTAATTTAATTATTATTAATTAAAAACTATTTTCCTAATTACTTTTTAATTAACTAAAATACCCTAAATTATAACTAATTAAGAAATTACACTAGAAAATTGAAAACAAAGTTTGGAAAAATTTAAAATACTTAAAAACTTATTTTAAAACTAAATTTGTATTTTTCTGATTTTCTAATTAATTATTAACTATTTATTAATTATTAAAAACTAACTTAAATTAAGAAAAATACCAAATGATAAAAGAAAAATCTGAGAAAATTACCAAAATTATTTTTAACTATAAGAAGCCTAGGAAAAATATAAAAATGAAAATTGCTTATAAATAAGCTGAAGAAATAAGCCAATTGGCTTAAATAGAAGCTATCACTTCTATTAAGTTGAGCTTTTTTGGATTTTTCTTTTTCAAAATTTCTTATTAACTGTTTTTGAACAACTTTTGTGAAGGAAGTTTTAATGGAACACAGATATAAGCAATATGATGAGCTTAATATATTGACAGTTAAGCTTTTAAAGCTTATTAGGATTTTGCTTGTATGGAAAAAGCTACCAAATGAGATTTTAAACACAAATAGCTTTAAACAGATGAAGAACAACTTAAATCAAACCAAATGAAGCCAAAAAGCACAAGAAATAAGCAGCAATAAGGTGATAAGCACTACACTCACAACTGAGCACCAAACAGCCCAAGTGGGGCAACTTAGCAGACCTGTGGGGCCCACAGGGTACTTGGAAGTCCAAAATTAAGCTAGGTCTGGAAAGATAAGCTCATTGGATTTTCAAAAAGCTAAGGATTAAGCACTGGGACCCACTAATGAACCCTAGAAAGACCTTGGAAGTGGGCTGGTTTGGTCAGGTAGCATGGTGCAAGGGAGATACCTCTCCCTGCAGGTCACTTTGGCCAATTGTGGGGCCCACACAAAAATTCACAAAAATAAAATGGAGGTGGGACTTCAAAGTTCAGCTGAGAGACAATGACTCTTGAAAGTTTCAAGGCTTAATACTAACTACAAAAATCACAACAATTTATGCCATATTTGAGATTTTTCTGATGTGCAAATTTGACTTTTGAAGATTAAACTCTAGATTTGACTTTGGTGAGATTCTACAGGTTCTAATGGACTTAATATGTTATAATAAGTTGATCAGAGGCTAAATTAAGCTGAATGTACTACTTAAGCACCAATGTCTCAACTAATGCAACATAAAATCCTCACAGTGAATAGCAGACTTGAGATTAGGGGTCAATTTTGAATTTTTCTAAGAAAGTGACCAAAGTGGTGGTCAAAATGAGCTTATATAAACATAAGTGATTGGTTTAGACCAAGTATTACCATAAAGAACAACAAGAACACAGAAAGCTAGCATCAACCAAACACCCCTTAATGAAATGGAATATGAGATTTTTAAAGCAAATGAGGGAGTTGGGTCATGAAACTGATCACTAGGAGTATAATTTGATATAACAAACTCAATTGAACATATAGGCAACACAAATGACCACAAGTGATTGAAATCAAAGATAAGTCTAAAATGACAGTCAAAATAAAAAATTATAAACACTAAGGAATTCAAAGATCAAGCACCCAATATTAAGCTATAATCTAATCCTAATACACCTACTTAGCATAGAAATACAGGTAGAAGCAAGGATAGGCAACTAAACAACAAGATAGAAAAATTGAGCAAAATGCTTACAAAGCCTTCCAATGCTGAAATCACAGAACCAAGAACCAAAGAACACTCCTAATGGCTTTCCACAAAGCCTCTAACCCACTGCCATCCTTTATGCACAGTGCTCCAGCCTTCTTCACCCTTTGCCCATGAATTTTTTATTTATTTTTATTTTTCTTATATTTTTAAGTAACTTTATGAAACTGAGTTTAGGATTGATATAGAAGCTTATAAAGCTTCTAAAAGCTTTCTGTTTGAGCTTGTGAGAGTTTACAAACAGCCTTGGATCACTAAATAACTTGAACTAATACTTGAGATTCTTTAAATAAAACTTAAATTTTGGAAACAGGAAATAACTTAAAAGATAACTTTCATTGCTTGAAAAACAGATTACAATAGATAAAATAAACACTACAACAACTAAGTTACACTAATACATGCCTTATGAGGCTTACAAGAGCATCTATATATACTACGATTTAAAATAAGCACTCCAAGCTTCCATGTGGTTTTCTGTTCACAATTGGCACTCCCAATGGCTTCATTGTTGACCTTTGACCCAATCCTCACCCTTAATTTGAGCTCTAATCAATCCTGGCCTTTGATTGTACATTTGGCGCCAAAAGAATTAAACGGGCAATTTTAGTGGGACGGGTGAAGGTATTAATTGTGGATGGTGGGGGTTGGTTTGGTAGTTGAAGGGCATTAATTGTGGGTAGCTTGGTTGGTGAAAAGGTGGAGGGGGGGGGAGATAGTTTTGCTGGTTTGGGGGAAAGGGAGGTACGGGGAAGAAGGCTGAGGTGTATGTTTGACTTGGGGAGGTTTGACCCTTTGACTTGGGTTGACCGGGCTTATATATGAAAAGGGTTATGGGCTTTGGTGGTGGGCTGGGGTTTAGATTTGGATTGGGATGGTTTTGGTTTATAGAAATAACAAAGGGTCGGGTTTGGTTTAGGTTTTATCACAAGGAATATTTTTGTAAAATTCTGAAACTTGAGGGCTAAAGTTGTACATTTCCAAAGTACTCACAAGGACTAATGATGCCAAGTACCAAAAATCCAAGAACCAATATTTCCCTTTTTTCCATTTTTCAAAATTCCCAGGGACCTTTTCTGCCAATCTTTGAATTTGAGGGACCAAACATGTCAACTTTTGAAACTTAAGACCCAAGTATCATTTTTTGTAACATTTGACTTTCAAAAGCTTGGGTTGACTTTTCTTTCAAAATAAATGCATAGGGACTATTTTTGATAAGTTTTGAAACTTGGGGGACTAAAACTGCCAGTTTTGCAAACTTTGATCATTTTTCATTTGTTTTTACTCAATTTGCATTTAAAACATATAAAACACAATCCCTGGGATATTTTCAGTATTTTGATGCCTTTTTTATTGTTTTTAGATGTTTTGCAGCTCAGATTTGACCGAAAATGATGAGTGTTTGAGCACTCATCACTTTTGTTAGCCGATACTTTTCTCCCGCAAAGTTTAAACGTCTCCTAAATGACATTCACAACTTTCAACAACTCGATCATGAAACTCTCATTGATGCTTGGCTCCATATGAAAGATATGCTTTGCACTTGTCACGGACATGGTCTAACCAAAGGAGCGATCATTCAAACATTCTATCATGGTTTAGATGATCCAACTCAAGGAATTCTCGATGCCGGAGGAATATTCCTCTATAATACTCCTAACAAAGCTTACAAAATCCTTGAGGACAAGGTCCAACTCAAGCTCGATTTCTCAAAAAATTCTCTAATCGTGCCCAAACCAAAAACCGTTGTTTCCGCCGGTGGAATCAACATCAATTCCAATCACGCCATTTTGATGGAGAAACTTGAAACTCTCGCTACAAAAATCGATTCCGAATTCCTGAACATAAGAGGAGAATTAAAAAAGTTATGGGACGCTCGTAGAGATGATGAAGATGCCAATGCTTCAGAATACCACACGGATGATGACATGCTGATGATTGAACTTAATGAAGCAAGATATCACGATGGATATCACAACCAAAAGCTAAAAAATTCATACTCCTACTCAAGCCAAAACCCGAACCATAACCATCCTCATTTCTGGCCACAAAATAAACACCACTTTCATCATAATATTTTGGACAAAACAAAGAAACCAAAACCTCACCGGAGGAGATGATGAGAGAATGGATGGAAGCAAATGAGAGTATGAAGAACCAGGTGGTAGAATTGGAACGACAAATCGATCAAGGAAAAAGAAACCACCAAGCCATAATCCAAGACATGGAAAAGAAGCAAGAATTCCATCGTACCAAATCACTTCCTCAAACAACAGATTCCAATCCAAGACATGAATTTGTCTACAAACCACCCCCAATCCGTAACGAGCATGATAAGGGTGATGTTGAGGTTATTTAGGAACCCATTACAACCATGTCAACCCGAATCATTACTAGTTCACCAACCGTTTCACCTTTTCTTGAGGATTGCACCGTGCACATCTCGTCCACTGAACGCTTAGTGAAAGAGAAGATGTTTACACATGATGAATTGTCAAATCATGTTGGTAACAAGAAACTCAATGCAATTGGAGACATTGAAAAGGAAGTCTTGAAAGAAAAAGAGATTAAGAAGCAGGAGAAAGAAGTGTCAAAGGTACCCAAGAGGAATGGAGAACTGGAAAGAAAGATAGACAAGTGGTCTAAACCACAAAATTCAGTTTCTTCAAAACAAAAAGGTATGACTAACCCATCTCCTTCACCTCACATTGAGAACGTGAATGACGTATTCACTAGGAGAGGAAAGTCTGATGACCCTTCGAAAAATCAAAAAGATTCGCCACCTGTCTTCGTTTTTAATAAAATCGATCAAGCGTTCAAGATAACAAAAAGGGATTATCACATGGTCAAATCCAAAGAATGTCCATCACTTGTGGAGTACATACCAAATATCCCATACCCTCAACGTTTAAGAATTGAAATTCCCCATTTGAACCGTACCGTCAAAGTATCCTAATCCGGGGAAGAGTCTAGCTAATGACTCAGTAATAAATTAAGCGCTTCTCGGGAGGCAACCCGAGCTCCTTTTTAGTTGTTTATTTTCTTATTTTTGTTTTAAATAAACATGTATACCCTTTTTGCAAAATTTCTTTTTAAAACTTGGAAGATCTTAAGTGTGGGGGTGTTACATGCCCGTAATGTTTAATCTGTTATTGTGTGCAATTTGTTTGTTTTGTTTTGTTTTTGTTTGAATAAATGCAACAGGTGATGGAGGAGAATGCTTGGATCTGAAGCTTATGCTAGCATTTGCTTAGCACTTTATCATATGAAGATTCGTTCGCGATTTCTTGGCCCGGGAAGTTTCGTTTCTCTTGGACTATCTATTTATTTATTTTCCCTATTTTACATACTTTAAAGTTTATTTTTCACATTAAAGACAATGCTTAACTTAAGTGTGGGGGGAAAGTGAAATAGTGAAAAACGAAACTCATTTTTAACTTTCCGAATTTTTGGGCCACTTTGAAAATAATAATTTAAGATTTTGTAAACTTGTTTGCTCTTGTAATCTAGTTGTTTTCACGCTTTTAGGATAATATATTAGAATAACTGGATAATCCCATTGGTGAAATTAGTAATTTTGAAAAATTTGAGATGTGTCCCGATTAATATTGCAATCCATTCTGGGATCGATAACATTTGCTAGCACGTATTATAGCCCTTTCCACTAAATTGTGAGGATTTTAGCCTGTTTCATGTATAACATACATCTTTTATGCTTGGATCCTTTGCTATGAGTGTGCCGGTGATTTTATTTATTCTAGAACTTGTACTTGTAAATCATTACCAGACCGCTGTAAGATCGCATTCGTGTGATATAAGTGTATTCGTGTGATAAAGAGGCAACCTTAGGAATAAAACCAAATGGCCATCCGTTTACAAAATTTTTTTGCTAACCACATCGGTTAGTTATCCTCGTATTTGGAACCCATTTGTTAGCGTTTATCTTTAGCACTAGATACCTTAGTTACACCCTTCGAGCCATCCTTTTCATTTTTGTTACACCCAGAAAATACAAAATTATTTTACACTTTAAACCTTAGCATAACCCTTTGTCAAAGTCTAAATGGTTGGTTGCTAGTTGCTTAGTTGTTGGATTGTTTTTGATGATTATTAGTTTGACACACTTCACAATTCATGTGTGTGCCATTCTGACAAAGACGAAGGATGCATACTTCTTATTTGTATTTTTGTGGTGTATGCTTATACGAAGTGTGGGGGAGAGTTTATGTTCAAAAAAAAAAAAAAAAAAAAGTCATCGCAACTATAAGGTGACAATTATAGCCAATGTGCTATATTATGTATGGAGATGAAGAAACAAAGTTATATGTTGTTAGCGAATGTGCTAAGTATGAAGAATATTGTTATGGCGAATCAATGTATCGATATGTGAAGAGAAGAAAGATTGTAACTATAATCATTTTTGGGTTCGTGGTTTGTTCGGTAACTAGCAACAATGGGACTTTGATTTGACTTTATTTTTCTTTTAAAACCAATTTCATAAATATTCCCATGCCTTATCCTTACCCTTACCAAATTACTTTATCTATCCGGATATTGTAATGGCTTTGTGAGAATATCAAGTACATGAATATTGTAGTGACCATCCGAGTTTTTGATGAATCGAATAACGCGCCAGTGATCTGAGGTTTACTACCTTAGTGACCATCCGTTGTTCGAGTAAATCAAGAATTCGTGCCAGCGATCTATTATGTTTTTGTATGAGATGTTTGAACATAAGCCTGGTATAAACCCTGAAGCCTTACATTACAATCCGAATAAAAGACCTCTTTAGATGTTTACACTTGGTGCTTACGCTACGTCGGTGGAGTTTTGTTTCTTGTACAAGCCTATGGTAATAAACAGATCATGACTGAGCAATGAGTTTGATTTATTTTACATATACTCCACTACACAAATAAATGAGTGTTGAGTGAATTATACTTCGTTTCTTTTTCGTGAGGTGTTTAGAAATGTTAATCAAGCAAGAAAATCATTGGGTATTGTCAAACATCTCGGTTTTTCACCATTAACGCTTAAAAACGATGAATCTTGTCTTGTACTTGTACTTGGTGGATTTGCATCACATTTTGTTAATCATTTTCATGCACCATGTGGATTTATTTTCTTAATTCTAGATTTGCTTGAGGGCAAGCAAAGTTCAAGTGTGGGGGATTTGATAACGCTCAAATTGTGCATGCTTTTAGTAGCGTTTTTCGTATGTTTTTTGGTTGTTTTTGTCACGTAGTCGTATAAAAGTGTGTATGCTAGCCAAGAACAGGAAAATGAAGGAAAAGACGTAAAAATGATCAATAAACGAAGATTTATGCATGTACGAAGAATTCCCGACTCATTCAAGTCTCTTGGAGTATATTCGAGAAGATAAAAGTCATGAAGTTGTCACTCCAAAGACTTAAGAATAAAGAACAAGAAGGAAAACAAGAAGTGAAATTAAGGAAAGAAGCTAAAACGAAGAATTATTGGAAGACTCGTTGTTCTCGACACACCTTCACCATTTTGGCCATAAGTTGAGCATACGAACTCGGATTTAGTTGATTCAAGCGGCCACGGAAAGCTAAGAGAAAGATCTAAAACTTTGATGTTTATGATTTTCTGCCAAAATGCATCCAACCGATCGGTTAGATGGATTACCGAAAGATTAGATGAAAATGTCTCATCCAACCGGATCGGTTGGAATCCAACCGACCGGTTAGACCCATATGTCTCATCCAACCGGATCGGTTGGATGAAATACCGAACGGTTGGTCAGCTCGTTAAACTTTTGCAAAAATTCATTCTACCTCATTCTACCCGATTCTAGGCCAATCTTTTTGGTATTCTAGGTCCTTCTAAACTACTTGGAGGCCAAGTTGATGCATTAATGAGTCTAGGCCTTGAGAGGAGTATAAATAGAGACATTTACATGCATTTCTAATAGTCACACCCCCAATTTACCTGACTTGCAGCGGAATGGAATGCCTGAGGGTGTAACTGCCATAGCATCACAACAAGGATATATTGAACGACCTAAAGTGTCGTTTGGAAAATACATCGTTTGATTTATTTGAAAGAAGTTCAGAGTTAAAAAACATAGGTCCCAAAGTATTTAAAAGTTAAAGGAAACAAGTTTGGTACAATCAAACGATAATATATAAGTGCATGAAAAATCCAAAGTGAGACGCGTCATCCTTGCTACTCACTAAAATGACTCCATGCATGCCATGAGATATACCTTAGTTACCTGAAAATACATTGCTAAAACGGTCAACATAAAGTTGGTGAGAAATCATAGGTTTATAAGTAAAATTGGATGTACATTAGCCATAAGTAAGTAAAGTGACAAAAATGTCAAAAGATAGCTACATTGACTCTTAAGCTCATGACCCCGAAGCTAGACAAAGTTACTTGGCCCCAAATGAGTGTTTACCAAACACTCTAATATGTTAGACATGAAATGCATTCGTACCCGTTGGAGCAACCCAAACACGAATGGAGGCATCACCCTCAATAGATCTATTCACTCACTCTCGCTTGGCATTATAATTAACGGTCCATGATAATAAAGGGGACTTGTCAAGATGTGGTAATAAGGCAACTTAAGCAATGTAAGGAATTTAATACTTAGGCATGTACGAAAATAAGTGGTGCAATGTATTCTCCCCCGTGGGATTTGAAATCAAAGTATTGTATTAAAAACGGGGCTATGAAAACTCACCTCGAATTGATGGTACAATGCAATGGAATGATACGGACAACAAGGAATGAATTCAACCGCAACCTATGACGAATGAATATGATCTAATTTAGATCATGAAATGATGTAGAGAATATGCATGCACATGATAACTATACCACTCATAACTTGAAAATATACTAGTTATAGTCTCATGAAAATACATTCCATACTTGAGAAAATAATAAGTCTTAACTAGACTTGTGTAACTTGTCGTAATATATAGGTATAGAAGTTAATGTTATAAACTTCGTCTTGAAAACCTTGAAGTAACATCTAATGGTCATAAAAATAAGCTCATAAGCATAAGTACTTCGTTAGTTATAAATTTCGGCAATTTAGTAGTATTTCTAGAAATCTATAATTTAGTACGTAGAAGTAGTATTATTATTATTAATAAAAGCTGCCAATTATAGTGAGTTTTTGTCGATATTGAAACGTGAATAACTTGGTCGTTTTAAGTTCATTTTCCTCGTTCTTTATATCCACGGGTTCGTCTTAGTATGTACTAATATATTTTTGATAACTCGGCTTCTCTAGGTTACGTCTAACACCTCGGTTTGTCCACCAAAAATCGTCCAAGAGCAACAATTTTCAGAAAAATAGTTTTCGTCAATAAACTTGCAAAAATCATATCTCCTTCGTTATAAACTCGTTTTAACCCGTTCTTTCGCCTACGGCTTCGTTTTTGAAAGTATTTTCTAAAAATTTAGCCAAAGTTTACTTTATATTTCCTGATTTTCCTGGGTTTGCAAAAATGGGACAGAAGGTATAAATATATGTTCTAAATCCATTTTCCATGCTCTAAACTAGTTTCTAACATCACCAAATCTCTTGCAAACACCACAAAGCTATTCTAATCCTACCATACACCTTATTAGGGTGCCATGGGTTCCTAATCATCACTAATCATGTTAATTTAACAAGGGAATACCTAAAACAAATTTTAGGGTTTGTATGTTCAAAAAGTTAACAAAAAAAATGTGGTATAGCTAACTTGTGCATGAAATTAAGCATGAAAATCATATGATACTAGTAAATATAAGATGAAATCATGAAAATAAATTTGATAACTTACTTTGAAATATTAGGTGATTAGATGATGAGAAATCTTGTGTTTCTTGAGTTTGTATTGCAAAACTCTTAACTAGAATGATGAAATGAACAACTTTGTAGCTTTAATCTTTGAAAAATAAACACTTGATCATGGTGTTCTTGGTCCTTGTGGTTTGGCCGTGGGTTTTGGGGAAGAAAAAGGGAGAAAGCAATTTTTTTGATCTAAAGTTTTTAAGTGATAATGTGTAACTAGTTTGTAGATATTATTTAGGATTATATTATATAATAAGGACACATAAATGCATGAGGTCAAGGGGGGGGGGGGGGGGGTTCATGGCTGATTTTTCAAAGGGTTCAAAAGCAAGAATGTGGTCTTTGATTTATTTAGGATAGTTAGTGGAAGATTTGTAGTATAAGTATAGGTTTTAGGTGTTAATTTTAGGTAATCGTAGTTAGTTTTTAGTTATAATTGAGTACCGGGTTTGCGAGAAATAAATTTTAACAAGTTAGTCGGGACTTAATAAAGTCATAAAAATGTTAAAAATACGTTGGGTACAAAATCTGAGCGTTTGGATAATTATTAATTAGTTTTCACGAAAACCGTCGTAAATAAATTCCCAAAATGCCGGGTAAATGAATTTTATAATTTTTATGACGTTGTAAGAAGTTTAAAAATATATCGGAACCATCGTAGGGATTTTTAGATATGTTGGTTATATTTATTTATCGCGGGTTAACGTTTAATTAAAATAAATAAACGTAAAACGTTAAACATACCAAAAATAATAACATGAATATTCTACGAGTGGTATAGCATGCATATGTCATTATGATGATATGTAGACTATTTCTAGTCCGTATGAAGTGTCCCTAATGATAATGTATGAATTCGCACCTGAACCAATACGGTTACGCGAATTTAAGTACTCGTAAACTAAATTTACGATGAAATGAGCAATGCACGTGAATAGTATTTTCTTTCCGGAAATGAATAGTACTTGGTGAATAGTAAAATTTTTGAATGGTTCTCAGAATATCAAATTGACCTCGAAAATGATGAATAGTAAAACGATGAATAGTGTTTTGATGAATAGTGATTTATGAATAGTAAATTGTCGGAGTTTGGGAAATGACCTGAAATGGTGAGTTGTGACAGTTGCCCACCCAAAAAGGAATTCAGTCCCTGAATTCAGCTAGTGTTGGTCTCGGTAACGGGTTTGGTGAAAAGATGTGGATACTTGCGTTGCATTTGGTCTTCTCGTTCCCAAGTAAACTCGGGTCCTCTTCGAGAATTCCAGCGAACCTTCACGATCGGAATTCGACTAGTTATAATCATTTGTCTATGAATGATTGTTTTCCACCAAAATTATTCTTGGTTAAACAAAGAAACTAAAG
The DNA here is from genome assembly GCA_030686995.1 of Artemisia argyi. NCBI lineage: Eukaryota > Viridiplantae > Streptophyta > Magnoliopsida > Asterales > Asteraceae > Artemisia > Artemisia argyi. The sequence goes on along the minus strand of CM060676.1, from coordinate 66,816,717 downwards.
TGTGATTGTAATGAGAAAACTTTTGTCTATCAAATCGGATTGATTGTAAAACGCCTAATTGGTCGAAAGTGTAGTAGTTTGCAATCAATTGTAACCTTTTGTCTATGATCGGTTACCTTTTGTATTGACCATTTCTTAAGAGTATTTGATAAAACAAAAGATTATTTTTGTGTTTAAGATTGTTAACCCAACCTTATGGACCTTGAATTGATTGGTTAAACTTAATGCTTGTTTTTATAAACTAAGATCTTGGCCAAGGTTTAATTTGTAAGAACAACAACTAATCATCATAACCAACATGTTAAGAAGAGTTATCACAATCATGCTTATCAAGGATGTAAACTAGTCTAAGCAAGTGTAGTTTTTAATCTTATTGAATTTACATAATCATCAATTTCGTGTTACTTATTGCTTATATGGTATTTTGGATCGTGACAACCAATTACCACCCTTTTATTGCTTATTGTTACATAGATTCTTCACAATTGAAAACTAGGGGTGGAAACGAGCCGGGCCTGAGCCTGCCAAAGCTCGAGCTCGGCTCGTTTAAGTTTTAAAAGGCTCGAGCTCGAGCTCGGCTCGTTTCAAGCCATTAACTTTAAGCTCGAGCTCGGCTCGTGAAATATTATATAGGCTCGGGCTCGGCTCGAGCTCGGTTCGTTTATTCGATTTGGCCATGAAAAGTTAAAGCTTGGCTTGAGCTCGAGCTCGGCTCGTAATATATCTTTATTGAGCTCGTTAATAAGCTTGAGCTCGGCTCGTATATAAGTTAAAATATCATATTTTTGTTTAGGCTCGTTTAGGCTCGCGAGCCCAAACGAGCTTTTTATGTAAAGCTCGAGCTTGAGCTCGATTAATAAACGAGCTGCAACTTAGGCTCGAGCTCGGGCTCGAGCTCGTTTAGGCTCGGCTCGTTCGAGCTTTTTACCGATCCGATCCCGAGCTTTTCACGAGCGACTCGGCTCATTTCCACCCCTATTGAAAACACCTAAATCCTAGTGAACGACCTCGGCTTACCAACCAAAACTAACTACATACGAAAGGGTCATACTTGCCCGTGTGCTCTTAGCTTTATCCAGTAATTCGTGTTATAAATTTAAAACTAGTATTCGCGAGACACATCAGCAACCCATACGACAGTACAAGCTGATATCTTCTTGTACCATATCCCTAAGTATCGTTTCTTGGAGTTTCTGGGGCTATAAAATCCCCATTTCAAATATCTCCCCTTTAGATACAATGGTTTCACCATCTTTGATTGTTTGATTTGTCGATATCGTATCAAGTACAGTGCAATTTGATAAGAGTAAGATCAAAGCAATGGTGAGGAGTACAATTATGGAACGGTTCTCCATAAAGAAAAGTTATTATTCTATTTGTTGATCTTAACTGAGTGGAATTCACTTTTTCATATAAAGTAAATTGTTTAATGCTTGAATTTTCAATGGTAAAAGTCAACAAAATGGAAGTCTTTAATAAGAGCACAAGTTACCCATCGTGTCATGGATCTAGTGGCATGGTAAAATGGGTAAATGATAGGAGCTGTTAGTCAATAAGCTAGTCAATAAGCCGGTACGTTTGTTAAGCCAATGGAGTGGTTGTCACGTGCAACTCACGTGTGTATTAACACACCTGCGCCTCACGTGCCATTGGCTTAACCAACTTACCAACTTATTGACTAGCTTATTGACTAACAGCTCCTATAGAGCTGGCATAACAGGTCCGACACGACACGACACGACACGAACACGATAAGACACGGATCTGTTAAGCCCTCACACGAACACGACACGATAAGCTAATCGTGTCAGATCTTAAAACACGAACACGAACACGAAAATTAACAGGTCACACGAACACGACACGATAAGACACGATAAAAGGTCTTAACAGGTCTTGACACGCTAAAACACGAAATCTTAACAGGTCTTATCGTGTCTTAACAGGTCTTTAACAGGTCTTAACAGGTCTTAACAGGTCTTTAACAGGTCTTAACAGGTCTTTAACGGGTTTTAACAGGTCTTAACAGGTCTTATCGTGTCTTAACAGGTTACACGAGGTCAAAACACGAACACGACACGTTATCTTATCGTGTCATCTTACACAAACACGAACACGACACGAAACACGATAAGCCAAACACGAAACCTGTTAACTTCGTGTCGTGTTTTCGTGTTTCGTGTCGAAATTGCCAGCTCTAAGCTCCTATCAGTATAAGTGCCTCCCAAGATACAATGAAGCAACGTATGTAGCAATTATCAACACTACATGAAAGTGGTGATAATCTGGATGAACTACCGAGTTATTGAGGGTTTCAAACACTTCAAATTATATTTCAATAGCAATATAAATTGTAGCAATCGGGTGTAAGAAAAAGAGGTTTGAAATGTGAATTGATGGTTTTTGATGTTTTTTAAAATGGCAAATTCATCCCCTTTATATAGGCGCATGTGATCCTTCAAAACAGTCACAGTACCCCCTTCAAAATGGTCTTAGCGAGACTTCTGTGCATATCAATTACAATGGTTCACAAAAAGGTGCCATTAGCGACGACTTAGCGACAGAAAACCGTCACTAATCTGAAACAGTCGTGACTGTTCAGTCACAGTCTCACAGATGCCCTTTTAACATATTTATCCGCCACCTTTTCGAATTGGCGCATCTTTACCAAAATGATGTTTAATTAGCGATGGCTTTGTGACAGGAAAACTGTCGCTAATAGCCATAGGTCGCTACCAAAACACGACAAAACTCTTTATTTTCTTTTTCCTAAGAGTCCACCAAAATTGACTTATGTTTTTTTTGAAAATAATTCCCCAACAGTAAACAGCTTATTTGATCAAATAAGCTTTTAAGGGGGTGTTGGGTAAGGTTAGTAGAAAGCAGGGGCGGAGCCACATTAAAAGTTATGGGGGGACATGCCCCTAACCAAGTTCTTGCGTATACGCAAGAAATATAGGAAAAAAAAAATCAAATTGATGGGATAAAAGTCCAGTGCCCTCACCCAAAAGTTCTGAGAGCCCTCGTCGTTTTTATCTTGTCAACAATTTAAGTGCTCTCTAGTTTCGTATAAGTATTATCCGGTGGTTTTGATCTTTAGTTTCGCCAGAGTAATGAAAAAAGAGAGAAAGGGAAGTGATAGAGTAGAAGAAGTGGATGAGTGTATGATAAAATTATTATATTTAATATTATTTGTACTAGAGTTTGTCTGTTTGTGTATACTTGACTGTGCACCTTGGTATTATAACTGGATACCACTTTAGCATAGCTATTTTAATAGGGGAGGTGATTTGCACACTCCCACAATTGATTGACACACTCAAATTATGAGTGTTTTGACATTTATACCCTTACAGAGTGAAAATAAGTAAAAATGATGTGGGAGTATAAATGTTAAGACACTTACAATTTGAGTGTGCCAATCAATTGTGGGAGTGTGCAAATCATCTCCTTTTTAATAGCATTGTAGTTTTTTATTTCTTTCATGTGTGTGTTATTAGTCACATTCTTTATATAATGTCCGTAGTATAATACTCACGGTTTTTTAGTTAAATTATTAGAGTATAAACCCACAAGCATTTTAGTATTTTTACGATACTTGATAATTGACATGTTAAATTATTTCGTCAACTATAATATTTGATCTATGAATGTTTATAACACTTTTGTTGCCTTTTTTGTTAAACCACCCGACTTTTCAAGTTATGTGAAAAAAAAGAGAACATTTTCGACATGTTAATTAACCCATATTGTTGTTCGATGCCCCCGTGATCATATTTCCTGGCTCCGCTACTGGTAGAAAGGGCTTATGTGCTTATTGCATTCTGAAAATACAGTAAGCTGTTTTTAGAGCCCCCAAACAACTTCTTTGTGTCAAATAAGCTGTTTTTGAGAAAAGGTTTTGTTTAAGCTAACCCAAACACCCCCTAAAAAGACATAAGTTCTTTCGATACTCATAATAGCTTATTCCTTTTTATCATCTTTACGAATGTGTTTTGCTGTGTGTTATTCACGGATATTTATTTTTGTTATTTGTGTGATTAGACAACTTTTGCTTACTTGCTGCTACACCAAGTAGAAGACCAGAAAAATGGATCCAATGGTAAAAAAGCCCGCGGCGTTTACTTAACAGGTATGTTTCATTCGTAGGTAGTCTGATATCGTGCAATAAGATAACTATTAGTTAGTGACCGGTTCAAATACGATGAAGTAGATAATAAAGGTTTGTGCAGTAAATTGAGAAGTTCAAGACTTGAGAAAAATTCAAAATTTGAAAAGCTCGAGTCAGTGATGGTGTATTTTTTTTTTTTTTTTTTTTTTTTTTTTTTTGAACAGCACAGTCTAGACGGTTTTAGCCTAAGATAAAAAAATGAATTCCGTGTTTCGATGATAAACAATTGCACCTCACAATAAATACGCTACTGTTTGATCTTTAAGGCGATGATGACATTTCTGCATTTACACTTTTTCAGATGGTGAAACTGAATTTGATTGTCACGCAAGTTGAAGTCGATAGTCACAGAAGTGGATTTTGAAGCTAAGAAGTTTTATTGATGTTTTAGCCATATGTATGGTAGCAACACCTATAGATGTTTTCATTGTGTGCAATGCACAGTTATGGTTCTTAAGTGGTGACTTTAAGAACATATTATTCATTCAATCATGTGATTTAAAAAGAAATGTACTCTAAACAACATAAATTATTGAATTTGTTAATAATGGATTAATCGTAGATTTTGGAATTGTATGACTTTGTGGATTACGTAGGATGAAGTCGTGAAATTGTGTTAAAAGTTTCCGCCACCTATAGATTAACATAAGTCAATTGCTACCACTATATCTGAATTAAAACCAGAAAACCAAAAAACCCGCCACAACGCGCGGGCTTCCTTACTTGTTTTATACCATATAAAAAGCTACACCTCTTTCTCATTGAGTATTATATTGTATATTAAAAATATTTGCATCCCATATCAGATGAAAAAAAGTATCAGCAAAGAAACTACTATTTACACCCATCAAATGGATCTAGTTAGGAACATGGTCCAGGTATATGAACATTTGCTTGTTATCGAGCATACAATAGTGACATGGTGCATTTGTTAATAGATGGAAGAGATTCAAGTTCAGGGCAACTCTCTTCAGTGAAAAAAGCAGGTTGCTTAGGTTCAGGCAGTGTACTCTCACTAACCAACATCAGAACCACTGACATCATGGTTGGTCTATCTTCTGCGTGATGTTGCACACATAACAGGGCGACATGTATTGATCTTAGCACTTCATAGACAACACAAGAGGAGCGTAAAGATTCACACATGATTTCAAAACTCTTGTTTTCTTTATACAGTCTCCATGCCTGAACTAAATCAAAACTCATAGTTAGTGCAAACCAAAAAAATGTGAAAAAATTAATTATCTTCTGGTCAAGATATATAGATTTAGTGTTAAGTTAACTTGCATGTCCAAGAAGGTTGTCTCTATGGTCTGCGTGAGAGAATTCTCTGTTTTTCTTCCCACTAACTATCTCCAACACCATCACACCAAAACTAAACACGTCCGACTTTACAGAGAATCGTCCGTGTACTGCATACTCAGGAGAAATATAGCCACTGCAGAAAATTTATAAAGAACTGGCCAATCAGAATTAGAGGAAAAACTATCACAATTAATCTAATGGACAAAATGTTACAGATTCTTACTAAGTTCCAACCACTTTCTTTGTCTTAGCATTTGCATCATGTCCTACAAACTTTCTAGCCAGGCCAAAGTCTGATATTTTTGGATTCATGTCACTGTCCAGCAAAATATTACCTGCCTTGAGATCTCTGTGGATAATTTGAAGGCGGGAGTCTTGATGTAGATATACAATACCTCGAGCCATCCCATGAATAATGCGGAAACGCTTAGGCCAGTCAAGCATCAAACTTTTGGCCGCATCTGATTTAAAGGAAAATACTTGTTATATGAAGTTTAAAAGACCATGACTATGTGATATCATATATATGGAGATGCGAGATGGAGGCAAACCAAAGAGATACAAGTCCAAGCTTTTCATAGACATGTATTCATAAATCAAAATTAGTTCCTTTCTATGAATGCAATATCCAAGAAGCTTCACAAGATTCCGATGCTGAAGTTTTGCAATACAAATGACTTCATTTTTAAATTCATCAAGTCCTTGTTGAGATGTTTCTGAGAGCCGCTTCACAGCTACTTCTTGTTCTCCTTCCAGAACACCCTAAACAATTGGAATTAAGCTTTTATGATAACTCATAATTCTCTACTTTTGACATTTTTGATTCATGATAATAATGAGCATTGCATTCTATTAAAAAAGCATCAACCACTTACCTTGTAAACGGCACCGAAGCCGCCTTCTCCAATCTTATTGGAGACACTGAAGTTGTCTGTGGCCCTTGCAACAGTATAGAAGCTAAAAAACTGTAAATCATCAAAATGTTCGATCTTCAAACTTGTATACTTTTCACCACCCCAGTTTCCTACAATATAATATGTTTTGATTGCTCATGGTTACATGATTTTGTTGGTAAACGTATCACAATATGATTTGTTAGAAGCAAAAATGGCCCATTCGTGCTACCTAGGCCTGTCATGTGAAGCGTTTTCTTTATGTTTCTAAAGGCATATGCTAGTCCAGACAAAAGCAACACAACTGAGGACATTGACAGGACTATGATGAATACTCGTTTCCTTCTGTTGGAGCCAAACAGGAAGACCACACGCCCTTTCGTTCAAAAATGATAATATTTGGTAAGTTGTATTACATAAGCTAAAAGCACAGTGATAATTCAATACAAGAAATGGCGTTTAAGAAAGTATGGACTATTCTAAAAGCTGGTCAAGAAACATGTGTACCTTTTAACTCAGAGGCAGACATTCTTATGTAAAGGTCTTGATTAGTATCATACTCCCTCATATCCATGAGCTCACCAAACCATATCAAACATCCACTTCCGCCATTTCTAATATCTAAACTTGTATAAGCTGTACAAGAACCATTTCTTCGGCATGCCATCTCACATTCTGCAAGGTTCATACTGTAATTATACCATGACCTTCTTGTATCTGGTAATTTCACTCTTGAGAATTTCTGGAAACCATCCCTATTCTCACTCCCAAACATTAAAGGCTTTTTGCGTTTACACCCACTCGACCAATCAGATGCTCTCCAATCTCGTGGGAGTTTTGGTTCAAAACCTTCAATACAACTACAAGGTGGATGCTTGTTTACACTACAGATTCCATTGGGACCACATAATCCAAACCGAGCACAAATATCTTCTATAACATCTGCAAACACAACCCACTTTTGAATTCGCTCAACCCAATGCATAATTTGTATCTTTCCGTCCCATGTCAAAATATACCTCTGAAAAATGGAACTTATACGTTCATATTTAAAATATATTTCCTTCTGATTAAGAACAAACTCAACCGAATAAACAGGATTTTGTTTGTCAACAGGATGGGCACTAAAGCCAAGACCATTCCATGGTCCAATTCTTGCTGTTGAAGCTTCACCTTGCGTCATTAATATCTGGGGATACCCATGTGTGTCTATCGAGACTTTATACATACCTATTGAAGGATCATTAGGGCTCTTCCAAGATGTCACGTACCTCTCTAAACCAGCGACCAAATCCTTTCCCATCTTCATTCCTGGTGGCAATGTGTCACTAGGATAATCAAAACTTTGCCAAATCATATTCTGATTTGTGCTGCTTTGATCCCACACAACAAGATTTCCGGTATCCAGAAGCTGGACCGCTACCACAGGATTATTACTCGTCAATACCATCGTTTTAGATGACCAGACCGTGGAGTTGCCACCATTCAGAATCAGTAGGTTTCCCTGTTTGCTAACTTTGAAAATGCCCGATCTATCAGTCACTGGTATCTCCCTGTTTGCAACCCATATGACAGTACATGCTGATATCTTCTTGTACCATATACCTACGTATCGTTTTTTGGAAATTCTCGGGCTAAAAAATCCCATTTCAAATACCCCCCCCCCTTCAGATACGATAGTTTCACCATCTTTGATTGTTCGATTTGTAGATATTGTATCAAGTACAGTGCAATCTGATAAGAGCAAGATCAAAGCAATGATGAAGAGAACAATTATGGAACGATTCCTCATCATCAAGCAAAGTTCTGATTCAAATATTTGTTGATCTTAACAAATTGGAATTATCATTTTAATGTTTGAACTTTTAGCGGTCAAAGTCAATAGATCATGGAAGTCCTTACCAATTAGACTATTTGTGTTGATAAGTACTCATTATTTTACACTTGACCATGATTTCGATGGCTTAGTCTGGTCCGTTTCCCTCTTGGGTCTCCTTGACTCTTGTTATGGCGTTTCCATCTTCGATCTTAAAGATGATAGTTTGGTCTAAATTTGATTGTCTTCTGGAAGTCTAACGGCCCTTTGATTGGTAGATGGGTGTAAGATTTAAATTATAATTTGGATTTAAATTTAGATTAAGATTTGAATTTTGTTTTGATTAGGTGAAAAAAAAATACATTAAACTAAAAACATTGTTTTAAATTATGAGCGAGAAATTAAAATAAAATTTTGTTATGAGTGAGATAGAGAGAGATATGTAGTAGGAAACAAAAAATATGAGAGATTATATACTACTAGTATGTAAAGACACTGGCAGTTATGATTTCAAAATCGTTCATACCTTCGAAATCCACCAATAATAGCATTCCACCTCATTTCACTTATTTCATACTTTTTTCATACCTCTCAACCCCTTTTTAGTGGCAACCATGCATTTTTCATACCTCCCAACTTTTTTTTCTTTAATAATAAATTAAATTAAACAATTTAATTAAAATATAAATATTTCATTAATAATTAAAATAACATTACATAATACTTGGGGATAGTTAAAAGATTGAGGGTATTGTTGATGCATCGGTGGTGGACCTTGCGGACGAACACGAGGACGGTAACCACATCCACGACCTTTTTGTGTTGAACCACCTCTTGATTTGCCACTATCCATGCTTCACAATGTATATGTGTAAAAAGAGTTTGTGTTTATGTTTGTGTTTGGAAATGAAATGTGTATGAAAATAAAATGTAAATGTGTAATATATATAGATTTTTTTTTTTTTGCCCACACGCTCCTCCAACGTATACATGCATTTAATGCAACGGTCATATTTTGTGTTTGAAACAAGGATGCTTCGGAGGCAATATTTGCCGTTCAGCTCTTGCCGTTGATGATGCCGGCTAGGTGGCGGCGGTGTTCACCGCCGGCATCACCTTGCCGGTGGGTGATACCGCTGCCACTGCCACCCTTCTAATAGAGCGTACATCCGCAAATTTTGCGTCAGCAAATTAACTCATCTTTTGACAACCAAAACATCTTTAGCCCAAAATAAGAAAGCTGGCCATAAAAAAATATTGAGTTTAATTTGCCACTCAGGTTATGAAATATGAGAAAGGTGCTAACGGTAAAATTAAAAAAAAAAAAAAAAAAAAAAAAAAAAAAAAAAAAAAAACGCGGTACTAAAACCCGACACACGTATAAAAACAATACCGAAACAAGTTAAAAAGCTAAAACCCGATACACGTACACACGATTCGCCCTGCCACAACGCCACAACGCGATGGTTTGCAGCCATTCTTGTTGGTAATAGTAGCCTGTCAAAGGGTTGAAGTCCCTATATTTTCTTTAAAAAAAAACCAAACACTTGTATTCATGGTCAAAGTCATATTCTTTCTTTAAATACCACTAAACAAACGGTCTCTAAAAGAATCATTATCCTATATAACATTCCCCAGGAATGTCACATCAAAGCACTGTAGCAATGCATCTACAGTTGCTTTGTGAGAGGAGCTACAGTAACTAACGGTCGTTAAGTACTTAACGGCTGTTAAGGTTAAGTACTTAACGACCGTTAACCTTTTTATTTATTATTTTTTTTTAAATTCCACCTGCCGATGGCCGGGTACGCTTCATTACATTGTTTTACAAAAATATTTTAAGGGAAAAATAAAAATAATTCCTTTTACATATTGCTCATATATTATATGTAGTAATAATAAATAGTATACATAAAATTAATTATTTTTTAGCTTGATATATATAAAGCATATATTCATTATGACGTGTTTATGCTTTATATCTATAATGTTTTTATAAAGGAAATGATATTCATAATAAAATAAGTAAATAATGGTTAGGCATAAAGGAAATACAAACTCATACATTATAACTAATATAGTTACTTGAAGAAAATGATATAGATAGATCAAAAAAAAAATGAAACTTGCATGAAAAAACATAATAATTATGTCATTATTGAGATGTAACAAATAGAAACAGTCATACTTTCAAAAAAGTAAAAAACAACAATTAGGAAACCATTAAAAATAAAATGACTTGAACAAAAACATTGAAAGAGTCAATGTGAGGAATACTTTTCAATAACCTCTTCAATCATTATATTGTAACGCCACTTGATAAGCATGCCTCATTTTGTATGCCTTGAAGATACTTTCTTTTGTTACATGGCTAGTCAGTGGAGATAATAAACCAATCTTGTAATTATGCATGTCGATTCCAAACTTGTATTTATAACTACAAAAAACAAAAATGATGTAATAAAATTATATTTTGGAAATTGAAAGCATTATATAACACTTTTTTTATTACCTGATTCTAAACATATTAACATCGTAATTATCGTCGTTGATATATATCTTGCTGGCTCCAGTATGATGTATGACAATAGTTGGCGAACCTATATAAATGATATATAAATTAGCATCAATTTACCTAAATACAATTGCATAATGTTTATAATTTGATAGTTTATAGTATAATACCTTCCAAATAAACGACTTTTGCCAACTGTATTATGACAACTACCAATCCGGACGAATCTCTTTTAGATGCAAGTTTTTAAACTTGTCAACCACTTCATTAAAAAAACGACACTCCAATTTGTTTCCCGTGCGTGGAATAAACATTTAAAATGCTTATTAAACTGTGTTGATTTTATATACATAAAATTTATATTAACAAATATGATAAGTAAACATACTCTTCATCTTGAATCTTTAAACGTATGATTTGTTTAGTGATTCCATGCGAATCAAACTGTTCGGGTTCGCTAATAGATACAATTGCGTCAATGACATCTATGTATTATAGTGTAAGAACTCATATACGTTATTCACAACACATAAGGAGAAAATTACATAAAATAATTGTAATATATGATTAATTAGAGCGAAAATAACATACCAACTGTATCAGCCTCGGTTCTGAATCGCGAAATAATGTACTTGAATGGTACAAACATGAATGATTTCATTTTTTGGTGAAATGGATATATAGGATTCAACAATGTGTTGTTTGAAAACACAATCTTGTACCAATTGTTAAACAAAGGGTATATACCTTCATTATTTGTCACATTAAAGTCGCTAACAATATAGCACATGCCCTCCTGTAATGGTAAATCGTATTTGGGCATATCACACTTCCTAATGATGCATTGCATGCGGTTTCCCTATTGCAAAACAATTAATTTTGTAGAAATGATTCGACTTAAAAAAAACTTATTACATATTTTAAAACTAATACTCACTAACCTGCTCATCTTGCATAACACATCGAAGACTCTTAACGGGGGTAGGCTTTCCATAAGGATGTGAAAACCATTTGCTTACACATAATACTTTCACTTTGATGTTATCCATATTAGGCTCGAGAGCAGACAACAGTGTGTGGTCATTCATCATAATCGTTGCTGCTTCTTTACTTATGTTCTGAATTGGATTTGTTTAGGTGGATGTGGTAAAGGTAAATGAAAGCAAGCAGTTATAATATATGTTGATTTGGTTTAGGGTTTGAAAATTTGATATTATTTTGTTATCTTTAGAAATTATATTCATAATTTTTGATATTTAAACAAACTGAGATAATTAAGGAGATAATTGGGAGTGTTTAAAGCAAATTGATTATTAAAAAAATTGATACAATTTATGATTTTTAAATAAGTTCATTTTGGAAAATAATTTCCTTAGTTGTTGTATTAGAATTCAAAATAATCATACACTAAATTGTAATGCTTTGTTATCAAAGTTAATAAATTTCAAAACATAGTGTGGTGACAATTAGTTTGTTTGATTAGTTTGTGATATTAGATTTCAATATGTTTCATAACTATTGTAAATCACAGTTAATATATTTCAGTATGATCCAGATAGAGTTGTTTCAAAGTTACTAAATTTCAAATCAAAGTGTGGCGACGTTCAGATTTTAAATTTCAGTATGCTTGTTTGGTTAGTTTGTGATATTAGTATGAGTTTCATTTGTGAAATACGTTTGATTTTTGGCATTATTTTGTTGTCGTTAATAACTTTGTTTTTATTAAAATATGTAGTAAAGTAAAAAATCGTATAATAAGCATTTTTTTATAAAACATTAAGTGATGATTTATATAATTACGCTAGGAAATATGTAATTGAAACCTGATTAAAACGAAAACAATGGAAACAAACATAAAGAAGAACAATTAAACATAAAGAAATCCAATAAAAAAAAAGTTTAACAATGAAACTTGGGTGATTTTTCTAGATCAAATGTTACATGAAAATCATCATAATCTAAATCATCCAAACGATCTTCATCGCTAAACTCTTCTTCTTGGTCAGCCTCCAAAGCTCTCAGCCTTCTCTTGATTACAGCTTTGAGCTTGTTTGGTTTTTTACCAGGCTGTGGTCTTTGTTGGCTCTTGATCCACCTCTGCAACTTTTTGTCTCTATATTTAGCTTGCAAACGTCCATAGGTCTCCTCAGGATGCATGTTCAAACTGGTTGCATCATCTTTAAAGTCTGAGTTGAGTCCATCTAAAAAACATATGTTTAAAAGAATATCATGAAAGTATTAAAATGTAAAATATATTCATCATAGTAGAAAATTTTCAAAATTGGTATTAACCTGATGAGCCAACAGACTCTTTGAGAGGAGATTCTTGCAATGCCTGGCTTAGTTGCTTCCTGTTACGTTAAATAAATGTGATTAGTATAAAATGATACATGTCAATGAAAATAAAAAAAGGAAAACAATGCATCACATTGCCATTGATACTTACTTGGATGGTTTTGCTGCATCGTTCTCATGTGCAGCAGAACGTTTAGCATTCTTCATTAGAGGGAACATGATTAAAATACTGGTAATTATACTTGATTTGTGAATTGTACCGTCAAATGGTGATAATGAGTTACTTTTATAGAGTAAAAATACATATGAATCGACTTATGGATTAAATAAGATAATTAAGGAAGTGAGTAGGTTCATTTTCTCAATTTAAATCATTAAATTTGTTTGCATTGAGAGTTTCAAATTTATTGTTAAGTTTCGAATTGTTATACTGTATTTTTAGTTGTGCATTTGTTAGAATGGTTTATATTAAATGGATTATTGAAACATACTACTTGCTAATTTGATCATGTTGAATAACATAAAAGGGTGTGGTCATTTCATGAATCTGTATTTGTGTAGGTTGATGTTGTAATGCAAAAATAAAATCAAACAAACGAATATATTTTGATTTGGATTATGGTTTCAAATTTTGAAATAGCTATTGTTTCGCTAAGGAAATGATATTTTAGTTTTGATCTTTAGAAAATTTGAGATAATTTCGGCTAATTTACTTAATTAGTTTTGAAAAATAATTATAAAGAGCTTTGTACAATTAATCTTTTCATTAAAATATGATACACATTTATGACTTCCCTATTATAATGCATATATTTCAAACACTATATATATTTTCCATGTGTTGTTTGAGTAAATAAAAAAGTCTCTAAAAAAATGTCGACTATTCCAAAGCCAGCACAATCAATTGAATCAAGTTCATCAAACTCGGTTGGGCAAAATGAAAATGGTAAGAAAAGTGATGTTGTAATCCAAACAACCATAACTAATACCTTTGATCATGATCATGGCAACAAAAACAAAATGAATAAGGAAAAATCTTCAGGAAAACCTAAAGGTATTGTAGACGTAAAGAGATATTATAAACTCTTTCATACTTCCTATTTACATTATGTAATATAACTTTATTTTGATTAACATTCTAATTGTATATATTGAAACAGATGAAGCATGGCTAAAATATAAAGGAATTTGGCACAAGATTAATAAGAATGAAAACGGAAGTTGGAATAAGATGATGGCGAAAGTAAAGAAGGCTGATGAAATGATAACAGCTATTCGTGAAGCCGGACATGACATCACCGATGTTGTTGTTGAGCACAATGTTAGCGACGATGAAGATTAAGTTTATTCCGTGTGTTTTATTATTTTAGTTTTGTTTGTTAAAATATTTTCAATTTGAATATGTTACGTGCGAGTATTGGATTTTAGTTTTGTGTTTCGTTTGTGTAACAAGATGGATTCAATGCAATGTTTGCATACCATTGTTATCTTTAATTTAATTCACAATTTTAGTAAAGGTTACATGTTTATAATAAGCATTTTGTAAATGGCATCACATAATCACATAACATTTATATACTTAAACAAAAAAATATGAAATTTAGATGTCTTTAAAAATGCAGCAACAAAATTCGGTTAAAACAAAATGTCTTACATGATGGTGAATTCATATACGGAATAATACTTCTTTGTACACGACGTTTGTGGTGGAGTTGGTGTATTCACCGTCTTTGTCACAACAAGGAACCTTCAAACCTTTTTTCGTCTTTACCCTAGAAACAGCAACATAGAGTTGCCCATGTGAGAATACCGCCTTTGGTAAAAATAGACCGACTCGGGACAACGTTTGACCTTGGCTTTTGTTAATAGTCATACCAAAAAAAACTTGAACAGGAAACTGTCTCCTATTCAATTTGAATGGCATCTTGCTATCCGTAGGTGTAATGATCATTCTCGGTATTGCACATATACTACCAATTTTTCCACCTGATATTATCTTGCCTTCAATAACATTCGTTCCCATCCGTTGAATTTGCAACCTCGTACCATTACATAGTCCGGTCTTTTGATCAATATTTCTCATACACATGACAGGTGCACCAACTTTTAAAGTTAGCCTGTGGTGTGGAAGTCATGACATTTCGATGGTATTTAGAAAATCCGTTGTGTATATCTGTTCATCGAAAATTGTATCCGCATCAAGTATATTAATTGTGTCGCAAATTTGGTAAACTTTCTCTTCACCTGGAATTAAAGATAGCATTCTATCATTAATAATGTTAACCATTTCATGGGTTGGGGAAAGAATAGCTCGTTCTTGAAAATAAGACGAATCATATAAGTTGGCTCCCAAATTAGGATATGTTTGTTGAATAATGGAACCAACATGATCTTCTGAATTAGCAATCAACATATCTTCTGGAAATGTCACAACCGCGTCACTATCATTGTTACCACCAGTATTACCATTGCCTATATCTAAAATCCAGTCAGCAAACTCTTGGATTTCTTTTCTTTCTGATTCTGAAGAACCTGAACTCAACCTCATGTTGACAGTCAAATTCAGTACGGTGCACTAATCCCACAGGTATGAAGAGTTTATCGTGGCATGTACTACTTCTTGTCCGGTTGCACCAGGTATAACTGGTAGGATCTGACAGAAATCGCCACCAAACACAACGACTTTACCACCAAACACCTTCTCAGAAGGCTTTGACATATCCTCTCTGCATATGTCTCTCAAGGTTCTATCAAAGGCCTCGAAACAGTATCTACTCATCATAGGTGCTTCATCCCATATAATAAGCTTTGCTTGTCTTATCAAATCAGCAAGTTCGCTATCTCCTAGTATATTGCACATTGAATCATCGACCACATTAATAGGGATAGCAAACCTTGAATGGGCAGTCCTTCCGCCTTCCAACAAAAGTGCAACAATTCCACTTGATGCCACGTTTAATACGATTTCACCTTGAGAATGTAATGCTGCGGACATTGTTTTGTACAGGTATGTCTTGCCAGTACCTCCGTAACTGTATACAAAGAACATGCCACCTTTGTTTTGTAAAGCAGAATCCATCACTTGTGAATAAATTCCTTTTTTCTCGGTTGTCAAGCTACCGTATAATCGCTCATGTTGTTCTCTTAGCTGGTCAACGTTGTAAGCCATCTCGTCGTATATCAATCGGTTATACGACTCCATTGTGTGCTCTTCATTAGGATATGGCATGTTTTGAATACTCTTTAGACTTTTGTTGTTACACAAAAGCATGTGTTCAATATAAGTCAGGCATATATATTATACTTCTGAACATCGGAAAGCTCAAGACCCGCATATTAAATAAGTACATGGATTATGCATTAGTTTGTGAACGCACTTAATGAAGTGTAACAAACGAAAACAATGTATAATTTTCCTTTATTGTTCAATTAATGCTATGCAAAAAATGATAAATAATTTTGCTGTACATTTGTTAGAATGGTTTATAAAGATAAACTATTCGTATATGTCAAAACGGTTTGAATAAAAAATTATGTTTTACGTTTTCGTATTTTTTGAAATTAGCAAATAAATGTGCAATTGCATATAAACTACATGTTTGAATATGAATTGTAAGTTAAAATTTAAAATAAGGTACCTGGATTATTCCGTTTTTTACGCTCAACACGTTCAACATTTGCAGCCAAAACATGCCACGTTTTCTCCCATACAATCTCTGGTTGAGACATGCTGTCAGTCATTATGAGCATAACAAAAAATGACCGCAAATAATCTCCCATTCCCCATAAACTCGCTTCCAATATACCATCGATGTACTCTTTGTCATTCTCCAACAGCCCACGGGCAATTCAAGCATCCTTATAAGTAGGATATACATCATCATCATAGGTCTTAAGTTCAGCCCACTCCTTAACACCTTTTATTTTGTTAAGCAAAATACGTAAGTAAAAAAGCTCTCCCCAAGACGATGGAACATGGTGTATATGTCCAAGGCTTTCACCTCTTTGCCTGAGTTGCCATTTCAACTCCTGAGGTTTCCAAACATAATATTTAGGAAATTCTACATAAAGAAGAGTTTGGGCAAAGGTGTCAGTCTTGTTTATTTCCATCCAGGCCAAGAACTTGTTCTCGTTGGCTGATGCCTTTTCAAGTTGGTAATCAATACTTTCAGCAGGATCAAACACCACAGATTGTTCTTTCTCCAAATGGAACGTGAGGCGCTCTACAGGTGGAAACCTGTAATGAATGTCATAGCCAAAAATACGGCAAGCTGCCTCACATGCAGATAAATATCGACAGTCATAGAAGTCTTTAATCTCGTCAGCATCTTCGTCCTCTACACCAACTGTCACTCTATCTGGTCCTTTGTTTATGTACTTGAATAAGTACTTGATAGAACCAACCTGATTTCAATATTCAACATTTATGTGAGACTGGTATCGTCTAAGCAAACCAGGATTGTAAGGCACCACATAACCGTTATGCAAATCGACTCCACTTTTCTTGATGGTTGTACCATCGTTCCTCCTTTTATACTTTGCATAACCGTTTTCGTCAATGGTTGTGGTTTCATTAAAATGAATAGGGAAACCTTTGGTGCATTTGAAATCAACTGTGCACGGATATGTTGGATGCTCGGCTCCACACGGACCATGCATCATGTGATCAGTTACAATCTGATACAACTCAGGGTCTTCATTCTTGTCAGGAATTTTTGCTGATATAAACTAATCAATTCGCCCAGGAGTGGTTAGCTTATCCTTAGCTTTATGCCAAAGTAATATATGACAATGTGGGAGTCCTCGCTTTTGAAACTCAACCGTGTAAACAATTGCAATAATTAAATAAACAAAAGTTGGATAATCAGTAACTAATATTGATGATACATACCAATTTTGTTATTAATTGAATATAGAAAATTATATGACCGTCTCGTGTTAATAACTTACGTGCTTCAACACGCCCAAATGTACGCTTCTCTCTGGATTCTTTTATGAGAGTGTCTAATTTTATTTTGAAGACCCTTGTTGTTGCATCCGGCCTGTCCTCAGATTTCATACCCTTTGCCTCCATCATTCTTGCAATTTCAGGCCAATTCGGGTTACATGTAAATGTAATGAATAAGTCAGGGTATCCATATGACTTGCAAATTGTCATTGCATCCAAATAGTTCTGCATCATATACCTAGGACTGCCGATGAATGACAATGGCAAAATAATCTTCTTGCCCCTTAACGTGACACCAGAGTCTCCATTTTCTGCCAAGACTGCCAATTTTGCGTATGTTTCAGTTCTTAACTCCTTATTTTTGTTTTTGATAAACAACATGCGTTCAGCCTCAACCATAGTGTATCCATCCACAAGAAACTGCTAGAACAACCTCTTAGAATTTAGTATCAAGGAATATTCGTTTTGCTTGTCTTGAATTCTGTATGCAAACCACTCCCTCATTATTATGCGTTTCTTCTTCTCATCTGGCGTGGCATCCGTGACGTCCACATGGTAAACATCAGTTCTGTATCCATCTTCTGCGTAAGTAAACAGTAAAGGATATTGAAGTAGGAGGTATGACACATGCAACTCACTTATTCTTTTGAGATTGCCATCTTGTTTATGCAAAATAATATCTCTATTATTTGTGGTAGAGTCAAAATCACCGACTATTAAGGCGGAAACCTCAGATGCAGTTGGTAGGTTATATTGCCTACCATCGCGCGGTCTTGCACCAATAGGCTTAAGCTTATATTTCTGGTCATCAAGTGTAGATGAAATTCGTTCACCAGCCATTCGAAACTTGGCAACCAAAGGATTATTTTTGTCAAGCATGTCACGTAAATAACAGCTTAGCTGGTAGTCAAGTTTATTTGTACTTGATGATGTTGCTGCCTCGTTGCTGCATAAGAAGTCGGAAATCATATGTGAAATAAACATAAAAGGAAAATGTTGTTTTAACAACTCTAACCAATCTAAAAAGCATAAATGAATTATCAATGAGTCATGATACATAAAATGTTAATTTAATGTACAAACCTGACAGCGTTGATCCTATTTCGAATCTCATTAGGTTTATCGTAAATATATAGCTGCGCAAATTTAGGAGGCTTTCCTTTTTCAGGCAACAAAGTACCAATTTTATGTAAGTTCTGCCCTTGTATCTGGTAGCAATATGGACCACGACCAGCATTAACAGACTTATCTTGTTTACCGCCCGTGGAGGTGAACGCAAACATAGAATTGTAACGCCTAATATTATCCATAAATGAGGAACTCTTAGGGTGTTCTTTGTTCATAAGTTGCTTCAAAGGTTTTGGTGGGTCTTTAAGTGCAACAGGCAGCTGAACCTTCCCTCTACCACAACAAAGAGAAAATGCGTCTTTAGTACAATTGCTATCCCCACGTATAGTCTCATGATACCACAGCATTGCACCGCATTATGCACACTCTACATTTGGATCTCCATGGTCAATGTAATCTGTAATTGGATAAGTTAGATGTAAGAATATTATATTACAAATTGAATATACTTTGAAAGATTTTAAACAATAATATATATCTTTAGTGATGTAAATATTGTGCATACCCTCGCATATACCAGCAAAACGACGTGACTTTGCTCCGGCATCATGTTCCATATCTAATTCTGCGAAGTTAATACGTCGTGAACTTTTATTAACGCCCATTTTACCTTTAAAAGGTCGCCTATCAGTAGCGATCGTAGAATATTGTCCATTTGATCGTTGCTTTGTATTAGATGAAGTTGATCCTGTTAATAATAAAATAAACATAAAAAATAAATTTGGTTGATAGATAACAAAAAACTTAATATGATAGTTAGCACTTACCCAAAGTAAAGTTCACAGGACTCGGAGTGACAAAACGTGTTCTTTGGTTACTCATATTACCTGCATTCGATAAACATCTCATAAATTTTTAACGTGTAAGTCAATTACAATAAATTCAAGTCATAAATATTTGAAATATATTAATTGATATTGATACCTTTTCTTATATTTGGGACAGCTGAGTTTCTTGGTGTATCAGCATCAACTACTGTAGACTTAGGTGTCCTGGATCGAAGATTCATATGGTGTTGTGATGGCGTTGTTAATGTGTTTGTAACCTGGGATGTTGGTGGAGTTTGAATATTCACCGACTTAGGTGTCCTGGAGCGAAGATTCATATGGTGTTCTGATGGCGTTGTTAATGTATTTGTAGCCTAGGATGTTGGTGGAGTTTGAATATTCATCGACATAGGTGTCCTGGAGCGAAGATTAATATGATGTTGAGATGGCGTTGTTAATGTGTTTGTACGGTGGGAGGTACGTGGACTTTGAATATTCACCGACTTGACAGCTGAAAATAATATTATAATAAATAAATTTATCCTATCCTATATTATGTAAGGTAAATTGTAGTTGATGGATACAATAGAAAGTAACCAATAAGTAATCGTAAAGATGTGGCTTACGTGTTGAAATGTTACATATTCGTTGACGTGCCTTTGGTCTAGATGAGACCGTGGAGAGTCCAATTGATGAGCCACTACCATAAGTATTTGAATGTCTTTGAGTTGACATTGGTGTTTCTGTTCTTGATCCTGAAAAAAAATAAAAATGACATGAAAATAATAATAGTAGAAAATTAAAACTAACATGTTAAAAAAGGAGATAGCAGGTTATTTACTTAAAAAATAAACGCACTCTTTTCTGAATTGTTTAGTCTTGTCGATACAACACTTATATTCGTTTGTAATACATCGTTGGCGTTTACATCAAATGACGTTTGAGGTAAAAGGATATTGGAAGATTGACTTATAAGTGTTGCGACATTTGCTGAATGTAAGGACGATGTAGTCCCTGCAAAGTTACAATATAATAAAATGAAACATAAATAAAACTGAAGCATAAGTATAAGCCAACTAATTATATATTTTTTTTTATAAGAACCTATGTTTTTAGATTTTTTTGATGGCCTTCCAGGACGTCTAATGGCCAAGTCATCCGTTAAACCTGTTTATATCAATAAACGAAATAGAAAAATTAGTATAGGGGAATATATTGGTAGGAATGGTAATATAGTATGATTCTTATAAAGTTTTTGAATATGAAAAATCTGTTGCTATATGTTTTTTTTTTTGCCTCACAATAAATTGACTTACTTAGTCAATGTCTAACACTGAAAATAGGATTCAAAAGAATACATTATGATGACTTGTATATATTGATAATTGATAATAGACACATGATAATACACATAAAGGTATGATACCTGGATTATTATCTGTTATTTTACGCCTCCCAGGATGTCGAATACAAAAGTCTACATCTAAAAATGCAAATAGGATGAAACAATTCAAAAGACGAACGTATTGTAACTTATTATGATGATCTATATAACGAAAATAATGTAAAAATAATTATATGCAAATATAGGTGATGTTACTTTGTGAAATTTCAGCAAGTGGACGTCTAACAACACTTCGAGTAGGTCTCTTGCTTATGTCAATTGAATTTGAACTTCGTAACGATCTCTCCGATAGTAAACGGCCATCATGAGAATCGCTTTGTTCTTGTTGATTGTTACAAACACGACCAATTTCGTTAATGCTTGTGGAATTGACATTTGATACATGGATCTTCTCTTTACCTTTCTGCTTATTGTTGTTCATGTTTTTTGGAAAATGGCTATTTTTTTAGTACATGAAACAATGAATGACAGACTTGAGGATTTGGAATTCCATCCGCTATGTTTAACAATAAGTGTTGACAAACATTTAAAACTTGAATTACACTAATTTAGGAGGTCACATTAATTGATATATATTTCGTAACTGATGAGTGTGTAAATACTCATCATTTTTACCTATTCTGAGCTGCCAAAACATCTAAAAACACTCAAAATTGCATCAAAATACTGAAAATATCCCAGGAATGTGTTTTATATGTTTCAGATGCAAAATAATAAAAAATAGATGAAAAATAAACAAAGTTTGCATAATTGGCAGTTTCAGTCCCTCATCTTTCAAAAGTTGTCAAAACTAGTCCCTGGCTATTCTAAAAAACTTGAAAAAGTCACCAAAGGTCCTTTTTAATCACAAAATTATATATCTAGTCCTTTGGTGCAAAGTTTCACAAAATTGCAAGTTTAATCCCTCAACTTTCAAAATTGACAAAAATGGTCCCTGGGATATTAAAACTTTGAGAAAAACAAATTTTTGTCCTTGTACTTCTCATCTATGACGGGAATGGTCCTTGGTTGGAAAGCTTGGTGAAATTACATGTTTGGTCCCTGAAGTTTGTAAAGTTGGCACATTTGGTCCTTGGGAAATTTAAAATGAAAAAAAATCAACAAATGTCCATGTACTATTGAGGATTGGCAGGAAACACCCTTGTGAGAACTTTGGGAGAATGGCAAAACAGGTCCTTAAATTTTAGCATGTTACAAAATTGGTCCTTGTTATTTAAACCAAACCAAACCGGACCCTTAAATATAACAAACACCCCGACACCTTATATCCCCTAAACCCAATCCAATACAAAACACAACCAGCCCATTCCCAAGCCCAAATAAACACCAGCCCACCACACACCCCATTTTAATACTCCATCCATTTTAAATAATATCACAGGGTCAAACAAAGTCAAACACACAACCCCTTCCCTCCCCACTTGACCCTGCAAGCCATCACATCCACCACCATCCACCACCATTGTCATTTCCACCGCCCAACCGACCATGTATACCTAAAAGGAGAACCATAATAAATGCCACCCCCCTGTTGCATTATTAAACAATTTCACTCCACCAATTTTGGCGCCAAAATTAGTTAAACGACCAAGATTGATTCTTATTGATCCAATGGTTCAGATGGGGGTGGGAAAGGCTCAAGAGGACCCAAGGAGCCCAAAAACTCAAGTATAAATAGAAGAGAAAAGCAAAGGAAGAATGATGAGCTTAATTTAGTAATTTTTATGTCGTTTAAGTAAATTTCAAGTTTTTATTGTATAATTAAGCTCTAAAATAGTGTAATTCTTGTTTTCAATGTACTCTTAAGGCTTTTCATTAATAAAAATCAAGTTTTAAGTCATATCTCAGTTTGTGCAATTTCCACTTTTATTTCAAATTTCTATTTAAGCTGTATTGTTGTTATTTCTAGATAATATGGACTCTTAGGATCACATAAGCTCCTAGATAGCTTACAAAAGCTATTAGTAACATTAAAAATTAGTTTAGTTATAAGAAAATCAAAAAAAAAAAAAAAGTCAACAAAAGTCAAAATAAATAAGCAAAACAGGTTTGATGAAGGAAAAAGCTGGAGCACAGTAAATATTGGATGGTTGTGGGTTAGTGAATCCGTGGGGATTCTATAGGTTGGTTCTGTGGTACTTGAAGATTGCTTGGAAGGCTTTTGTAAGAGATTTCCTTGAAATTTTGAGTTCCCTGTCATTATTGCTTATCTATAGTTAACCACTACTTATTTAGTTCTATTTTAGCTTATTAGATAGTTCCTGATCATTAGCTTAAGTTGTTGTATCAGTTTACTCAGTTCCTTTTGGATTCTAATTAGAATAGTAGTGTTTGGATTTAGCTATTACTCTGTGTTCCTAGTTGTTTTTGTTATTTTTTCTGTTTGATACATGTCACATTAGGTCCCAGTAATTCAGAACAACACTTGAAACATAGTTTTACTTCATCAAAAGTCAAAATCACCTACCAATAGGCCTAATTAACCCTCTGTGTTGGATTTAGTGTGGCTTATACCCTATTTCCACTCACAAGTGAGTGGTATAGCTTATTTTAGTCTTAGCATAGCTTATTTAATTATTTTTAATCAGTAAATTAGGATCTAAGTTCATAAAAGTCAACTTGAGCTCATAATTTCAAAAAGTCAAAAGTGTCCTTGTTTCAGAAATCCAAAATTTGGGTGAATTTTTGTGACTTTTGTGTTAAGCCTGAGACCCTGACCTTTTCAGAAATTAATCTTTGTTACCTAGTCTTCAAAGTTCTACAATCAGGTTATTTTTAAGATTTTTATATAAGCTTTTGCAAGTGCTTATTTTGACCTGCAGGGCAAGCACATGCCCTGTGCACAGGATAATTAGCATATTTCATAAGCTTGCACAGAGCTTATTAGTGGGCCCCACCATAAGCACCTTCGCTTTTTAGAAAGCCAATCAGCTTATCTTTTAATATCGAAACTTGTTTTGCACTTTGTAGCTTATTAGGTACGGCTGCAACTACCTTTGTCTTTGTCCAATTCCACCTTCATACTGATACATCAGCATAGAACACCCAACTTCATGCCCCCCTAGTATTCATTAGTGGGACCCAGTGCATGATTCTTGGCTTTTTGGAAAGCCGAGCAACCCATCTTGATAGATTAGGGCTTATTTCACCCTTTAGAGCTTATTTGATAGGGCTGCAAGTCCCTTTTAGGTTGACCAATTCCTGAGTAAACACTGAGTCACTCAGTGTGTGACCACAAGTTCCATAGCCTCCCTAGTGCCAAAAAATAAGCCATATGCCTAGCTTATTGGCTTATTGAGTAGCTCTCCAGTCCATCTTCAAGTTTCAAGTCTTAGTTTGGACCTCACTTGACTTCTGTGGACCCCACAGAGGTCCAAAACCCTTTATTTTGCCTGTTTTAGCCTAGGTAGTGTGATAAGTGCTTATTTGCTCATAATAGGTTATCTAGAGTGCTTATTTGTTCCTTTTATCTTATTTCAAGTTGATATACACCTGTTTGAGCTTATTTGTTCATTTAATAGCTTTTTCACAAAGTCACAAGTCCTAATAAGCTATTGATTTTCAATTGTTAAGCACAAGGGGGTGCACATAGCTTATTTTTAAGCTATTTCAAAAGTGGTTTTGTAAAAATTTCTTGTTTTTAGCTTATAATCAACCGTCAATAAGAAAAACCAACAAAAAGCCAAATTTAAAAATAGTGATAGCTTCTATTTAATAGATTTTATATTTTTAATTTTTCTTTTTAACTTATTAATAAGCATTTCATCATTTTCATATTTTTATTAATTTCCTGTCATCTTAAAGTATTTTCAGTAATTTTCTTAGATTTTTCTCTTTTAATTTAATAATTATTAGAATTAATAATAGTTTAATTAATTGATTAGATAATATTAATAATTAAATAGTTTTCTTAATTTTTAATTAACAACAGTAGGTTTTTATATTTTTCCTAGGTTCTATAAATCATTTAGGACTTTTAGAAAATAGTTTCTTAATGTCTACTATTCACTTTTTAATTTTCTTAATTAATTTACTTAAATTGGATTTAAATTAATAATCAAGTAAATAATTAGTAAAATAGCCTAAATATAATTTTTAGAAACTTTTTATAAAATTTTTAGGATTCCTGTGATGGTTCATTAGATTTGTAAATTTTTCTATAATTATCTAGTGATTTTTAGTACTATTAGTTATTTAAAATAGTTTAAATAGTTTAATTAATAAAATTAGTTATTAATTTATAAAAAACCCACAAAAAGACAAAAACATTTCTTTTTAATTTTTACATTTTCTTTAAGTTAATTTAGAAGTTTAGAAAATAATTTTGCAAATTTTTAGTTTAAATTGGTAACCTTAATTATTTTTAGTTTGTTTTAAACTAGATTTTAATTACCTTTTAAATAGTTTTATTAATTAATTAGTATTTAAATATTAAAATAATCAAGTAAATAATTTCCTTTTCATTTTAAATTTTCTTTTTATTTTAAGTTTGTAAAAGTTTCACTTGCACCCCCTGTAGTTGTAAATTGTTTAAAAGTCACATTTTTCTCTGTCTTTAAACATATCTGATTTCCAATTTGTGTTTGTGTAATCATATATGTATATCTGTTAATGTTAATTGTCCAAATACAAAGCAATCAGTAGTATAATCACTTCCCAATCATCTTTGGTTACTGTCCTCAGTGCCACTCATTCTCAAAAACGTTTTCAAACACCATTGCAATCCCGCTGGGACATAACGACCTGGGGAAACACTATATTCCACGGAGAATTGACTCTAGGCAGTCTGACCTTGTTGACCAATTCACTTGGTTAATTTAGGTTGACCGTTTAGCATCAATCAAAATTTGGCGCCGCTGCCGGGGAGGTTGTTGCGTATTTCAAAACGTTTTAGGTTTAGTGGTTTTCAAAAACCCTCCATGTAAAAATTTCACCACTTTTGTAAAAAATTTTTGTAAAAATATCAATCATATCAATAAGTTCATTAATACTTTTCCTGAAGTGTTAGCAACACCAAAAAAATTAAAAACAACAAAACAAATCGTGAAGTTAAATTACTTCGGTTTCTTTAAGATTACAACCTACACAGGTGGAATACGGAAGTTCTGACATTAAATTGCAAACTGAAGAGAGATCCATTCTTCTCTCCCGCCACCCTGCGAGTAATTTTAAAGTTTTTTGCACACACACCCAAAAGCCCAAAAACAATTTTTCTGTTAAATAAATACATAAAATCTTACCACCGCAAACCAAGGCAGAACACCTACCAACTGGGGGTGTGGACATAATAAGTTCCCAAACTAAAGATTAAAACTTGCCATTGTATCCCTGTGAGTTGTGTACCTTTTTTAAAGAAGCCATTCACTTGTGATTATTGGTTTAAGTTCCCTGTTGTTTTGCCTCGAATTTGTTTTGAAAAATTGTTTTTAGTGTATGCGCACTCGTTCACAAACAAAGCGTAAAAATCAGAAAAACGTACCCGAGCTACGTACTGTTATTGAAGAACCTAAAACAGAAATGGACGACGGGCCACCACCACCCCCTGACCCTCCCAAGGATGAGCCAGCTCCCGATCTTTGAACGATGGAGGAGTTGTGCCAGCCTACCATGCAAGGGAGGGGCGGACCTATTGCACCACATGATCCAACAAGTCGAAAATTCGTGTCAATTCCACAGATTACCAGGTGACGATGCTAACAAGCATCTTGATAAATACCTTACCATCACCCAAAGCATGAAACAGCACGGTGTCACCGATGATGCCCTCCGTCTGCATCTCTTCCCCTATTCTCTCACCCATTATGCCACTGCATGGTTTGACCGACTCCCCAAGAATTCTATTCGTACCTTTGATGAAATGGTAACCAAGTTTTTAGCAAAATATTTTCCACCTTCCATGGTTACCAAGTTACGAAATGATATCAGCAACTTCCGGTAGCGTCTCGATGAGTCTCTATTCGAGGCTTGGGAACGTTATAAGCACGCAATTGATTGGTGCCCTAACCACAATATGTTACAAGTTACATTCATAGATACCTTCTATAATGGTCTAACATTGAGGCACCGGGATATTCTCAATGCTGCTGCTAGTGGGATGATGAGGCGAAAAATGAACCACTTTTAGGGGGTCATTTAAGCCCGGAATTGAATTTATTTGATCAAATATTGCCCTAAATCGTTCCTTTTGTGATTTTAGGTACTTTGGGAGTGAATTCTGGAAAAGGAAGCAATTCGGACGTTTTTGGAGCATAAAAGTGAAGAAAATGGCAAAGACTTAATTTTCCATGCTGAGAACAGTACCTGACGGCGTCAAGAGGAAGATCATGACGGCGTCAAGAGTAAAAACCATGACGACCCAGTGAAAACCTGAAGGCGTCACAACAAGGGCGTCAAGACAATCTTTGGTGACGGCCTGCATAAGGAGTATACATGACGGCGTCAGACCCAGATCTAGGCAGTCCGAGAAACTATTTGGCGGTGAGATGACGGCGTCAGAAATTTGTTCTTGACGCCATCACCTATCTAAATCTATATATAGTTTTCTATTTTTTCATTCATAAGAGGAGGAACTTGTGTGGAGAAAACTAGGGCCGAACTTTGTAAACCCTAGGTCGTATTTTACAGTGTGTTCAAGGGTTTTCACCCCTTGAATCCCTTCATGTTCAATTGAGATAAGTCTTCTCTTAATTCAATCAATATGTCTATGTGTTGTTTGAATATATCTTATGCTTGTCTTGATTTCAACATGCTAGGCTAGATCTATCTTGTGTTTGCTTAGATGTAATGATACCTAGATGTTAATTATATGTTGATTACTTGTTTACGGTTGTAATGGATGAATGATTTCAATGTTAGGCTTAAGAAAACTGGCAGATCTCCATTGTGTAACATGCTTGAACGTCTTAGGAAACATGAACCGATGTGTACTAGGTTTTATTGGTTTTATTTAATGCATGAGCAAATTCTAGTGATCCCATGTTAGGAGCTTCTTAGCCGGCTCGACATAGGAGTGAAGTAGGCGCTCATAGGATTGGGGAAGTAAGTACGCCACCCTATGAATGGTATTAGGTAATACAATCCGTCATCCACGCAACTATAACAAGTAATTAACCTGTAAAAGATATATAGGGAGTAGTGAAATCTAAGTAAACATAATTCTCCCACATATTGCTCACAACTTTAGTATAATTTAGTTTATTTTCATTTTTAGTATTTTATTTTGATTGCATCTTTAGTATTGGGTTAGTTGACTAGCAACTAATTCCGCCAAACTCCTTCAAACCCGGTACTTGTCATTATACTATACTACATCGATCAGGTACACTGCCTGGTGGGGGTTGTAAGCTTCTCGAGATCCCTCGAGAGGTAAAGCCTGGTGCAATCCTACGCATCAAGTTTTTGGCGCCGCAGTCCGGGGAGTAGTTATTTTCTAGGTTAGAATCTCTTTTTTATTAAGTATACTTGCTAGATTCCTTTCTAGTAAGATTTTATTTTTATTTTTAGGTTCTCTTTAGTCTATCTTATTTCTTCGTGTTTTTGTTCGTAACTCTTCACCATCCGACATCATGGACGATGGTAACATCTTTGAACCCGTCATCCCACCACAACAAAACCCACCACTAGATAACCAACCTCTTAGGCCCCGAACCCTAGGAGAGTATTCCCGACCTAGCCACCAAGGCTACCGAAACATCATTGAGCTCACCCAAGGAGCCAATGTGACCCCCTTGCGATCCGACACCATCCGGTTGGTGCAAAGCGGATGTGCATTCCATGGACTTCGTTCCGAAGATCCAAACCGACATCTCAAGGACTTCCTTAAAATCATAGATTCTATAGACCTTGATGTTACAACTAGAGAGTCAACCCGATTACGCCTATTCCAATTCTCTCTACGTGGTCAAGCTAGCCAATGGCTTGAACGTTTACCCGTGGGATCCATCACCTCATGGGATGATCTCACCACTCGTTTCCTTGCTCAATTTTTCCCACTGGGGAGAACTACCAAGCTTAGAAATGATATCTTGATGTCCCAACAACGTCAAGGTGAAACTCTATATGAAGCATGGACTCGATTCAAGGACTTACTCCAAAAAGTCCCTCATCATGGCATAGATCTTTGGCTCCAAGTCCAAATCTTCTATGACCATATCGATCTCTCCACAAGGCGAGCCATTGACCAATCGGCCGGTGGTAAGCTATGTGATCTAAGTGCGGAACAATCATGGGAACTCATAGAAGATCTTGCTCTCTATGACAATGAAAGTTGGAATGATCCTCGTGATTTGAACAAAATGGTCAAGGCAATATCTTTGCCTTCGAACAACTCTAGCACTCCCGACTGTAGGATCATGGAACTTGAGGACCAAGTCAAGTTTCTCATGAAATCTTACGAAGCTCCTAAGCCTTCAAGCCAAGTGAACAAAATCACTTCTTCATGTGAATTATGTAGTGGTCCCCATGACACTCGTGATTGTGTAGAACTCCCCGGAACAGCTTTTGCGGACTACGCATCCTCGCGTACCGACGAAGCGGGAGATAAGTGGTACACTTTCAAACCCGAGCCAAACCCTTACGGTGATTCCTACAACCCCTCTTGGAAAAATCACCCAAACCTTAGGTGGAAACAAAATCAAGCCAATTCTTCCAATCCGCCTAATCGTTACCAACCAAACGGTCCACCCTCCAACCGTACTTTCAACAACAATCCTTCTAACAACTATGGTAGTACCAACCATCTTGAAGGATTGATGTCTAAGTTCATGGCATCTCAAGAGGCTCGCATAGCTAGGTTTGAAACCGAATTCAACCAACAACAAACGGAGATGACCAACAAGATAGACAACTTGTTGAAAGCCCTCAAAAACCAAGCGTTAACTACACCTAGGAAGGACACTAGGGACGCCAATAACGGAATCCAAATTAAGGACCCCTCATCATCCAAACATGTCCACTTTGTCAATGTTGTCACCATTAAGCCAAAAGATACGGATATAGAAGAAAGTGACAAAGATGAAGTTGAAATAGAAACCGAGACTAGGGATGAAATTAGGGAAGTTGAGGTTAATAAGGGAGAGGAGTTTGAAGAAGTAGAGACTATAGAAATGCACTTTGATAAGTTGCCTACCAAGGAAGAACGGGAATACCATAAGTATTTATTCGATGGCCCCGAGACACCATATATCCTTGGCACACCCCTTATCAAAATGGGAGACCCCTCTAACATCAACATACCTGTTGGATCGTGAACACCTTGAACTTGTGTTAATAAGATACTTTGAGTAATACCACTAAGTATGCGGAATCTACTTAATGATACTTAGAAGATTGATTGTGAATGAAACAGTTATATGTATGTGAGAACAATGTATGTAACAAACAAATAGCTCCAATATTATTAATGATAATAATACGAGTGATCTATGATATCACTAGGGTTACACCTTGAAGCTTTAAGAAAAACGTATATGAAAGTTATATCTAACCTTTAACCTAGGATCTCCTTTTATACAACAAGGAGTCCTCTTCTACAAGATAAGTATAATGCTAATAGAATAAGATATACACAAGATCTATTCTATATTTATCTCTACGCGTTTCTCTAACAGTTATCTACTTAGCAGTGGTAATATATGTTCTTGCAGTGGTAATGAGTTTCCACTGCAAGTACATTCTTCAGCAGTTGTAACATCTTCACTAGCCGTGGTAACTGTTAGTATAATTCCCAACAATCCTCCCCTAAACTTATGATTTATAAGTAAATCAACAAGTTTCTTCAAATAGTCAACATAATGAGGATATGGGAATTCTTCCAAACACTTATCTTCTTTTTCTTAACTCATTAGCAGCTCTTGAATATTGATCTTGAATCTTCTAAATCAAAGTAGCTCCTTAGCTTTGACATGATCAATCCTCCCCTGAATCTTATCATCATATTTCCTCCCCTGTTTGGGAGAATCTTCACCAAAATCAGCACAATCAGATAAAATACAGAAGAACTTGAAGATTCCATAAAGTTTCTTTGTAGCAGCAATATATTCTTCAAGAGTATCCACCTTGTAGAATAATTTGGTACACAGTTCCATCAATTCCTTTTGTATCATACTACCTTCAGCACTTCCAGATGTATTACCTTCTGGGAGAGGTGCATCTTTAGGCAAAGATTCAGTTTCTCACCTAGTTAAACTAGATAGTACTTCTGAACCACCCATATGGTATAATTTGGCTGGGGATTTCACTACCTGTATCCAATCCCTGAGAATCAGACACATGAAGTGTTGCCATGGTAGAGCTTTGAATGATGTTAACACTTTCATGTCCTGCATCTACACATAATAAGGATTAATTGCTTAGATCAACAGTAAAAAAAAATTTCACTGTCAGTGGTAACTGTGAACCTGCAGTGGTAAAAATCAACAAAAGTTTCAAAGAGCAGTGGAAAGTAAATCATATAAAATTAGCTGCTCTTATCATAGTTTTTAGCAAACTATCAGCTATCAAAGGATTTGATATGTCTTTACCATGAGCCGTTTGCTATGGACTAGCCAACTCTTGATCACAAGGATGTATGGTGAGTTGAGAACCTAGTTTTTGGTAAACTATCAACCATGAACGGATTTGATGTGTCTTTACCTATAGCCGTTTGCTCAGGACTAGTTGATTCTTATGTGGATAAGACATGGTGAATCAATAACCATTTGTTATGTGTCTTAAGATACACATCTTATAACTCCATTCACCTTAATCAATACTGGGTTTGGCTGTGTAAAAGTATAAGGACCAAACTTAACCAATATTAGTTAACCCAAGTAACTTTTTAACCAAGTTACTATTTACAAAAATATCTTCTCAAAAGTCAACAGAAAGTTACTCTTTTAACCAACCAAAACAGATAGAAGTAAAGATGTTTCATTAATTATCATAACGCCTAACCTTGGCTTATTTAATCACCCCCAAACACCACATCTCAGTCACCAATAATCTTTCAAACCCTAATATCCTTATTAACCCAATTCTCCACCAAAACAATGTCATCAAACCCAAAAATCTCTGATCAAAACTCTTCTTCCTCATCATCAAAAGAAGATTTACCACTATATCCATAGGGGCTTGAGAACTCTGACTTTGAGAGAGAAATGGAAAGACGATGGGATGTACAAGAAAAGCAATGGAATGCACACATAAAGGGTGAATCAAGCCATGTTCCTAATCCTTCTGAGAGAGAGCTTGTCTCTCCCTTCATCTGTACCTCTGATGAAGAATCTTCAGAGGAAGAGAATGAAGATCCAACCTTTCTTCCTCCTTCCACACCAGAGAGATCCCAACCAAGATCAAGTAAGAGAGATCCATCTCTCCCAACATCACCAAATTTGGTGTTGGATCTTCCTGCTCCAGAACCTGGTCTTCCTCATCAAGAACATATTGAACAGAGCAAGAAGGCTGAGATCATACGTAAGGGAAAGGAGAAGCAGAAGTAGATGATTGAGAAATGTTGCCATGGACCAAAGTTCTTGAGTATTTTCTTGACTTTGGTACATGAGCATCTTCACAGTCTTCCTTCTCTTCTTTTTCCATTTTCATCTTCAGCTTCGTCATTGTACTTGTCATAGCCTCAAGTATTTTGTAATAATTGATAGAAGCTAGTAGTACTGAATTAGCCAAATGTTTAGGAATGGTCTTTGTAATTCATTTGGAACTTTGAATGTAAGCTGTAACTTGTGTCTTTGAATGAATGAAAAGATCTTCTTTGATAAATCAATTGTGTAAGACCTTCAGCATATCTTGTCAGTAGAAACCATGTTCAGCATATTTGACCACATTCCCTTGGCTACATCACTTGGTGACTTTAACATTACTTACAATCTCTTAACATGTGCAGAACAGACATATACCAAACAACTTGCAAACATATTAGTGAGTCACTATAAAACTCAAAGTATACAAAAACCAAGTCTTTCAATAATCTTGTTTAGCATTAGTGATCTTTGACTGTCCCTGCACTCAAAATAAAGGAATTAGATCCTTTTGGGGACCCAAGCCACAAATGACTTGGATCTGCCTCGTGTATCAATATAATTGTATCTATCAAAGGTCATTGATACACCATTAGGAGTGTTTGAGGTTGTTGTTCCTTTTGGTTTCCAGTCCCAACGAGCTGAGGCCTTAACAGCATTTCCCATGTTTACCCTTTTCTTGTTCACATAGACCCCAGTGGAAACATTTGGTCTTGCAGTGGTAATTGCAGGCCTAGCAGTGGAAACTGCTGAATTAGTAACTTTGGGTCTCCACATGTGTTTCTTGTGAACATTCTTTTCAAAATAAGTCTTTTTCCCTGTTTGATAAGATTTAACAAAAGTAGTGACAGGGGACTTAGGATAAACTCTGTTTTTACTACTGGCAGTGGCAACTGCTGGTCTAGCAGTGGAAATTGGTTTGATGCCAGTGTGAAGTAAAACAGACCTGGGAACCATCTTGCTTAGGGGGTTTGGGTGAGTTATTTTATTAGAATTATGTCCATTCACCCTTGTATTCCTAAATACCTCCCTTCTTCCCATGTGGTAGTTACAAGTATAAGAAAGGTGATCAAAGCTACCACAAATATGACAGGCCTTATTGTTAAAAACAAAATCACTACCAAACTGCCTAGTTTTAACATGATTCCAACTTCTCATGTTCCCTCTAGGAGATTTAGACCTATCCCTGTACATCTCTGCATACCTAGTAGTAGGCCTAGTGTAATTTGACTATGTCCTAGGCTTCTCTTTGACTACTTCAGGAATACTTTTTCTAACCTCCACATTAACATTCTCAGAAGTACTAGGTTTAGACTCAACATGTAAACATTCATCTTTGAGTGATGAGTCACTAGCACTATCAAAAGTCTCAACCTCAACCTCAACCTTTTCTGTTTCAACTGGTTTAACAAATTTTGGTCCATAGGTCATAGGTAGATCCTGAAATTCTTCTAAACCAGTGTGAGCTAAGTCAATGCCAGGAGGTGCTGGAACACCTCTTAGAGGTGGTGGAACAGATTTATATCCAAGACCTGATTTAGCTTTGCTCACAACTTGGGCTTCCCAAATTTTACTAATACTCTTAGATTGGTGATCTAGTGTTTGATTAGTTATCTGAATATTCTCACTAGCCTTTTTAACTTTTTCCATCTCTTCCCTAAGAGCTTTATTCACAGCAACCTGAAAATCTAAGTCTCTTTTTAAAACAGCAATGTCATCATTGAACTTAGATTCATTTGCCCTATAATGCTCTAACTGCTTTTCTAAAACACCAAGTCCTCTTTTATGATTTGCTAAGTTAAAATTAGTATGATGTAACTCTAGCATCTGTGCATCATATTGTGCTTTTATGTTTTCATACTCTTTTAAGGCCTTACAGTTTTTAGAACAAGCATTATTAGTATGTACCTCAGTGTCAGAGAAAGCCATGAGTGCATGCTCAGTAGCAAGCATTGCAGATTCTGAATCATCTTCTCCATCCTGAGTCATAAAGCTCCAATCAAAGCTCACTCCATCAATAGCCAATAGCACCTTTGGCTCTTCAGTAGTAGGTTCTTTGTTCTTGTCCTTCTTGTACCAAGTTGACTTGTTATCAGACTTCCTTGGCTTCCTACATTCTCTTGCAAAGTGCCCCTTCTTATGACAATTGTAGCACTCCACCTTCTTCTTGTCAAAACCTACAGTCTCATTGCCACTGATGTTGATCTTTCTACCAGTCTTCTTCCAGAACTTCTTTGTTCTTAAGCTTAGTAATGCCACCTGCCATTTAATATCCATCTCCTCCATATCATCTTCATCAATTTGATCCAAATCCTCATGATTGAGAATTGAACCACCCACTTGGCTTGATATAAAGGCATAGAAAGTAGCATCACTTAGTCCTGAAATCTGTTTCTTTGAGCTCCCAGTGGAAACACATCCATTACCAGTGGTAACAATCATGTTATCACTGTCATCATCACTATCACTTTCTTCATCAGAATCATCATTAAAGGATGATGATATGAGTGCCACACTTGCAGAACTTGTACTTAATTTTCCAGCTTTCTTTAATCTTTGTTCAATAACTTTGAAGTTATTGTACAAGTCATTAAGCTTCATTGTCTCCAAATCTGGCTTATCTTCCCATACTGCAACATTGGTTTCAAACTCAGAGGGTAAGCTTCTAAGAAATTTTAGATTGAGGTCTTCCTTTTCCACCTCAAGTCCAAAAGCAGTGAGTTGTGTAACAATCTTTTGTAGCCTTATGAAGATGCTATCAAGAGATTCATTACTTGTTGAACCAAAGTTTTCATAAGTCTGCTTCAGTAAAGTCTTTTGAGTCTTCTTGGTGGAATCATTACCACCAAACACTTCACAGATCTCATCAAAAAGAGTCTTTGCAGACTTCTATTTGCTGAAAGCTAGAACTTGTTCTCTGGGTAGAGCCATCAACAGCAAACCTCTAGCCTTCAAATCATTCTTCAGTTGACTTCTTTCATCATTGGTGACAGGACCAGTGTTAACTTTTGTTACTGTTTGGTCACCAACCTGCTCTACAGTTGTACCAGGTTTGAAGGAATTTCCACACATAATGATCTCCCATAATGTGTAGTCTTGAACCATAAAGAATTGTTCTATCATAAGCCTCCACATTTCAAAGTCATTTAATTTAAGCTTTGGAAGCTTTGCAGCAATGTTTGATTGACTTGTTTCTGTCTCCATTCTTCTGAGTGAACTTTAGGGTCTTCTAAATCAAAATATCAAAGCCTTGCTCTGATACCACTTGTTAGATCGTGAACACCTTGAACTTGTGTTAATAAGATACTTTGAGTAATACCACTAAGTATGCGGAATCTACTTAATGATACTTAGAAGATTGATTGTGAATGAAACAGTTATATGTATGTGAGAACAATGTATGTAACAAACAAATAGCTCCAATATTATTAATGATAATAATACGAGTGATCTATGATATCACTAGGGTTACACCTTGAAGCTTTTCTCTTACAGTTATCTACTTAGCAGTGGTAATATATGTTCTTGCAGTGGTAATGAGTTTCCACTGCAAGTACATTCTTCAGCAGTTGTAACATCTTCACTAGCCGTGGTAACTGTTAGTATAATTCCCAACAATACCATTCAACATCGGGCATATGCATATATGGAAAGCTTATATTGATCCTAGATCTCCTATAAATATCATGACTAGGACTTATTATAATTGGGTGATGAAGAAGAAACTTGGTTATAGGATGATGCCCAATAAGAATTTGATAAGTAATTTTGTAGGAAGAGTGAGGGGATTGCATGTGATTATAGGTAATTTCACCTATGAGATCGATTTTATGATAGTAGAAGATACTCGCCCGGTGATAGATGATTGCCTAAGCCAAGTAGTATTCGGAAAACCATTTGTTGAGGCCACTAAGATGAGTTATGATCCAACTTTAGGGATAGTTAGGTTCAAGGAAGAGAATGATGAGATTGCCTACCAAATGCCCTACAAGATTGAGCAATACCGCCTCCTTTCTAATATAGAAAAAGAACACAAACAAGCAGCTTACTATAGGAATGATGAGGATAGACGTAGAGGAGTAGAGTATGTGATGAATAGGATGCTTGGTTTCTACAAAGAATGCTTGCAATTAGGTCCGGAATACAAAACTGGCATAGAAGACGACCTAGAGAGTGAAACCAATAATGAAGTCACGTAGTAACCCATGACCTTGAGTGTAGCTACAAAACTCGTAAATAAAGAAAAGCGCTTCTTGGGAGGCAACCCATGTTTTGTGTGATTTTTATTTTGTTTGTTTGTTATTTGCTTCCGTATGCATGCTTTATTTTTAATGTTGGTAGATCATGTTTCAAAAGTAAAAAATAGTGAAAATACTTTACTTTGTTGTTTGGCATAGTCTTAACTTCATCCAAAGGTATTTTTGCAAAAGATAAGTGTAAGGGGAAACCCCAAATATGTTTTTAAGAAACAAAACCGATCATGATTCTCTACAATATTAAGTGAACATGTATATTCGTATTTGTTAGAGTCAAATGCTTGTATCGAGTCATAATGATGTTTTGCAGGATTTTCCAGGAAGTAGGACGAAGTTTTTCCAGAAATTTTCCGGAAACTTAACATAAGAATTTCTGCAGGTTACTTCTGACGGCGTCAGGAATTAATTCCTGACGGCGTCACGTGTAAAA
Organism: Artemisia argyi; assembly: GCA_030686995.1. Lineage (NCBI taxonomy): Eukaryota > Viridiplantae > Streptophyta > Magnoliopsida > Asterales > Asteraceae > Artemisia > Artemisia argyi. Next base: position 66,779,275 of record CM060676.1, on the reverse strand, counting down.
TTCTGGAAATTTTACCAGTTTTGTTTTTCTAACGGTGTCTTAAAGTTTTTGTTGAATTATTAGTTTTATAATCTCCAGGAAATCTGCAAACATCATTCCACAAGCATTATATCTTATTTTGTTTTCTAGAATTATCAGTTTTATAATCTCCAAGAAGATGATTATTATTCTGGAAGGGAAGCTTTGATTGTTCATTTTCTTGGAGGAAGATCTAACATGGCCACCTTATTATCCATACCGAGCGAATCAGGGGAGTATTTGATTTCATTTGTTTTACTTATTTCACTTTTACATTCTTTACTTGAACATTGGGGACAATGTTCATCCTAAGTGTAAGGGGAGGGTAAAATGATGATACCTTACAGATACACTTTCGCTTGAGTTTGTTTGTTTGATAGTAGATGTGTAATAAAACTATGAGAAATACTTGTTAGTGCAATTTTAGCGCCAAATTTAAATTTTTTTACAACATTTAGGAGTGAAACTTTAGCCATAGCAAGCATCTCATGGATAGGAGATTGTATGACTAGCACAAAACCGTACTATTCAGAAAAATTTTCCACCCAAATATGTGAGGTTCGCCTTTAGATTTGATAGGAAAAGCATCTACTATTAGTGCTTATGAGTGTACCGGTAGCATTTAGATTCTAGAACTTGCGTTAGTGATGCATCCCGAGACCGCTAGTGAGTCTACATTCGTGTAGTAGGATTTACTACATGATAAGAGGCATTAGGATCACCCTTGTGTTAAACCCGTATTATAATTACTTGACCATTTAAGTCATATTACTTGGCTAGTTAAGTCAATTAATTTTTCCCACACCCTTCGCGTTGTACTCATTTTTAGTACACGAAACCCCTAGTACACCCCTCCGAGCCTATCTTTTCATTTCTAACTTTAAGCATTTTACTTAAAGGAAGAATTTGTTACACCCCACTTAAATGTACACCCAAATCGCCTTAGCCTTCCGTGTATGCACTCATTTTTAGTGCATTACTGTTATTTGTTAAACCCTAAGTTAATTATCTAATTGATTACATGGTTGCTAAGTCGAGTCATATCCTTGTACATATTGTTTTGGGACGATTGAGACTCATGGGTAAAGTACTTATTTTATGAAGTAATGGGGAAGAACATCATTTATTACCCCCGTATGTGCGTTAATCTTAAAAGTACTCCAAGTGTTTTGATTATCTTAATTCGAGTCATTAGATTAGTTTATTGTAAAGTATGTAAAAATTCAAGTGTAAGGGGAATTTCCATTCCCTATGATGTATTATTTTGGATGGTAGGGTAAGAGTGTATGCAAAAAAAAAAAAAAAAAAAAAAAAAAAAAAAAAAAAATCGAAAAAACAAGAAAAAGAAAAAAAAAATAGAAAAAGAAAAAAAAGAGAAAAACATACGGACTACAATCCCTTTTTCATTCTATGTTCATTTTATGTTTTTGTTATTTTTCATTTATTAGCTTAAGTCGAGTCTAGTCTTGGCTTAGCAACGCCATATTGTACATGTAATTAACCAAGATTGTTAACTCGCCACCAGTAAAGACTGCCTATATCCAACAAAACCGTGTTTATCCTACACCTAACGTTACAACCTTTTAAAAGACCTCTTTGATAGTTTATCCTAGGTGCTTACGCCTTGTGGTGGAGGTTTGATCCTTTCCCAAGCCTATGGTAATCTATTTTGCTATGACAGGTAGTGAGAGATGTCTTCCATTTCCATATTGTGATATTACTTTATTACACCCGAGAGATGTGAGTATCTAAACACTATTTGTGATGTGCTAGTATATTACCTCCGTGCTTGTCTTTGGTCTTTAGTGGAATGATTATTTGTTGTAATTACTTTAATATTAGTGTTAAATGACCCCTAACTTGTATTTTGACTAGAATAAAAGCGCATTTGCTTGAGGACAAGCAAATCTCAAGTGTAAGGGTATATGATGAGGCGAAAAATGAACCACTTTTAGGGGGTCATTTAAGCCCGGAATTGAATTTATTTGATCAAATATTGCCCTAAATCGTTCCTTTCGTGATTTTAGGTACTTTGGGAGTGAATTATGAAAAAGGAAGCAATTCGGATGTTTTTGTAGCATAAAAGTGAAGAAAACGGCAAAGACTTAATTTTCCATTCTGAGAACAGTACCTGACGGCGTCAAGAGGAAGATCATGACGGCGTCAAGAGTAAAAACCATGACGACCCAGTGAAAACCTGAAGGCGTCACAACAAGGGCGTCAAGACAATTTTTGGTGACGTCTTGCATAAGGAATATACATGATAGCGTCAGACCCATATCTAGGCAGTCTGAGAAACTATTTAGCGGCGAGATGACGGCGTTAGACTTTTGTTCTTGACGTCATCACCTATCAAAATCTATATATAGTTTTCTATTTTTCATTCATAAGAGGAGGAACTTGTGTGGAGAAAACTAGGGCCGAACTTTGTAAACCCTAGGTCGTATTTTACAGTGTTTTCAAGGGTTTTCACCCCTTGAATCCCTTCATGTTCAATTGAGATAAGTCTTCTCTTAATTCAATCAATATGTCTATGTGTTGTTTGAATATATCTTATGCTTGTCTTGATTTCAACATGCTAGGCTAGATCTATCTTGTGTTTGCTTAGATGTAATGAAACCTAGATGTTAATTATATGTTGATTACTTGTTTATGGTTGTAATGGATGAATGATTTCAATGTTAGGCTTAAGAAAACTGGCAGATCTCCATTGTGTAACATGCTTGAACGTCTTAGGAAACATGAACCGATGTGTACTAGGTTTTATTGGTTGTATTTAATGCATGAGCAAATTCTAGTGATCCCATGTTAGGAGCTTCTTAGCCGTCTCGACATAGGAGTGAAGTAGGCGCTCATAGGATTGGGGAAGTAAGTACGCCACCCCATGAATGGTATTAAGGAATACAATCCATCATCCACGCAACTATAACAAGTAATTAACCTGTAAAAGATATCTAGGGAGTAGTGAAATCTAAGTAAACACAATTCTCCCACATATTGCTCACAACTTAGTATAATTTAGTTTATTTTCATTTTTAGTATTTTATTTTGATTGCATCTTTAGTATTGGGTTAGTTGACTAGCAACTAATTCCGCCAAACTCCTTCAAACCCGAGCTTTTTACTTGCTTTCATAAAAATATAAAAATACAAAAAGAATCATCCCTCATCTCTAGACCTAGTCTTTAGGTTTTCTAATCCTAGCGACACTATTCCTAGCTGAACGATCAATCCCCCGGTACTTGTCATTATACTATACTACATCGATCAGGTACACTGCCTGGTGGGGGTTGTAAGCTTCTCGAGATCCCTCGAGAGGTAAAGCCTGGTGCAATCCCTACGCATCATGGGACCTTCATGAAAAGGTGTCCCGAAGAATGCTATGATCTAATTGAGAACATGACTGCCCACCATAACTTTTGGGATTCCTCTGCGGAGAGGGATGAGTCATGGAAATCAGTCATTCCTTCATCATCATCTCCTGAAATAGTGGCTCTCACTAAAAAGATGGATGATATCTCTACGGTTGTGTTGAGAATGAACCAAACTATGCAAAATCAACAAGTGAAAGCCGTAGCCCGAAGTTGTGAAACTTCTGGAGGCCCACATCCGTATTCCGAGTGTCCAGCTACTGCTGGTTTTCCTCAAGAGAACGTTTATGCTGCTCAAGGTTCCTACAACATGGGAGGTAATTCTTACCAACCACAAGGGGACCATAATATCTTAAGCTATCGTTCCAACAATTTTCTCGGACCTCCCGGTTTTAACCAAAATCAAAACCGTAACTCGAATCAAAATCAGAATCGAGGAGATTTTAACCAAGGTCAAAACCCAAATTTCTAAAACCCGAACCAAAATCAAGGTCATTTTAATCAAAACAATTTTCGAAATGGCAATCAAAATCAAGGTTTTCAAGCAAATTTTCAAAGAAACCAAGGTCAAGGGAATTACAATCAGGGTAATTTCAATCAGAGAAATAATTTTCAGGGTAACAACAACCATAACCAAGGAAATTTTCAAAACAACCGTGTTCAAAATCTTCCAAACCAAAATCAAAGCGTTGTTCAACCCCCGTCTTCCTCAGATGAAGTGTTAAAACAATTCATGAAAGCACAAGAGGAAACAAATCGTTTATTGATCAGCAAGATCTCTGAACTTCAGAAGTCTTTATATGATCGACCCTCGGGCTCAGGTACACTACCGAGCAACACGATCGCTAACCTGAGGGGCGATGTTAAGGCGATCACTACCCGAAGTGGAGTATCATACAATGGACCCACGACTCCCTCTACCTCTTCTTCTCCTCCTACCAAGGTAGCGGAACGTGAACCTGAGGTTACCACGGACACGGTACTTCCTACTAATAACGGAGGTACCAACAACGTCCACCCTCAAGTTGTCCCAGTCCCGACTCGCAAGTCAAAAGTTGTATTTGATCCTCCAGAAATTCCTGATGAAATTCCAAAGAACAATCCTAAGCCTTCAATTCCATATCCTTCACGTTTGAATGAACAAAAGAACCGTGAAAAAGCTAATCATCAGATGGAAAAATTTTACCAAATTTTCCAAGAGTTACATTTTGATATTAGCTTCGCGGATGCTCTTCTTCTAATGCCTAAATTTGCTTCAACAATAAAAAATCTGATAAGAAACAAGGAAAAACTCTGTTAGATGGCTAAAAATCCACTGAACAAGCATTGCTCAGCAGTGCTCTTGAAAAAGCTTCCTGAAAAGCTTGGAGATCCCGGGAAATTTCTCATTCCTTGCATTTTCCCGGGGATGGTTGAATGCTTTGCCTTGGCCGATCTTGGTGCAAGCATTAACCTTATGCCTCACTCAGTCTGGAAAAAACTCTCTCTTCCTGCTCTCACTCCTACATGCATGAGTCTCGAGCTTGCAGACCGTAATATATCTCGTCCCCTCGGCATTGCCGAAGATATCTTCGTGAAAGTAGGCAAGTTCCATTTTCCAGCAGATTTCGTGATTGTTGATTTCGATGCTGACCCAAGAGTTCCCCTCATTCTCGGGAGGGGATTGAACGGGTCGTGCTCTAATTGATGTTTTCGAAGAAGAAATCACTTTGCGGGTTGGAAATGAAGCCGTCACATTCAATCTTGATCAGACTTCAAGATACTCCTCCAACTATGACACTGAAATGGTAAACTGAATTGAAATCATCGATGTTGCGTCAGAGGAGTATTCTCAAGAGGTCCTCGGTTTCTCATCAAGTGGCAGTACCACTCTTTCTTCTGAGCCTATCATATCCGACTCTTCCCATTCTCTTACTCCGTTTGAGGGAAGTGGCTTCCTTTTGGAAGAGGTCGAGGCTTTTCTTGCTCAGGATGGCTCAATCTCTCATGAGATTGATGAAAACTATCTTGACCCGGAGGGGGATATTCTTCTTCTTGAAAAATTGTTAAATGACGATCCTTCACCCTCTCCGTCTCCAAAAGAACTTCATAAAGCGGAAATTAAGTCTATTGAAAAATCTGAAGAATTTCCCGAGGTCGAGCTCAAGGACTTGCCTCCTCATCTTGAGTATGCATTTTTGGAGGGTGATGATACATTACCCGTCATTATTGCTAAAGACTTGAAAGATGAGGAAAAGGTTGCACTCCTAAAGGTTCTTAAGTCACATAAGCAAGCAATTGCTTGGAAACTCTCCGACATTAAGGGTATTAGCTCGGACTTTTGTACACAGAAAATCTTAATGGAGGATGACTTTAAGCCAGCAGTGCAACAACAGAGGAGGGTAAATCCCAAAATCCACGAAGTTATCAAACAACAAGTTCTAAAACTTCTTGATGCGGGATTAATTTACCCTATATCTGACAGTCCTTGGGTTAGCCCAATTCATTGCGTTCCTAAAAAGGGTGGCATAACCGTTGTCACCAACGAGGAAAACGAGTTGATTCAAACTCGTTTGGTCACGGGCTGGCGAGTATGTACTGACTATCCTAAGTTGAATGAAGCCACCCGTAAAGACCATTTTCCTCTACCTTTTATGGACCAAATGCTCGAAAGACTGGCGGGGAATGAATACTACTGTTTCCTCGATGGTTTCTCGGGTTACTTCCAAATCCCCATTGATCCACAGGATCAAGAGAAAACTACCTTCACATGCCCCTATGGAACTTTTGCTTACAGACGTATGCCTTTCGGCTTATGCAATGCACCAGGCACGTTCCAAAGGTGCATGATGTCAATATTTTCCGACATGATTGGGAAAACCATGGAGGTATTTATGGATGACTTTTCAGTCATCGGGGATTCATTCCAGTCTTGTCTCTCCCACTTGGAAAAGATGCTAAAACGTTGTAAAGAAACGAACTTGAGTCTCAACAGGGAGAAGAGCCATTTTATGGTTAACGAGGGCATTGTCCTCGGCCATAAAATTTGAAAAAATGGGATTGAGGTTGACAAAGCCAAAATTGATGTCATCGCTAAATTACCTCATCCCACTACCGTCAAAGGTGTTAGGAGCTTTTTGGGTCATGCCGGCTTCTATCTTAGGTTTATCCAAGATTTCTCTAAAATCGCCCGGCCTATGACCCATCTCCTCGAGAAGGATGCTCCTTTTATCTTCTCTCATGAGTGCATCGAAGCTTTTGAAACCTTAAAGAAAAAGCTTACTGAGGCACCGATTCTTGTTGCCCCCGATTGGGACCTACCTTTTGAGCTTATGTGCGATGCTAGTGATTTTGCCATAGGTGCGGTCTTGGGGCAACGAAAAGCAAAATACTTTCAGCCTATACACTACGCAAGCAAAACTATGACCGAGGCTCAAAGTCATTACACTACTACTGAAAAAGAACTATTAGCTGTGGTGTATGCCTTTGAAAAATTCCGACCATACTTGATACTGACCAAATGCGTAGTGTATACGGATCACTTGGCTTTGAAGTACCTATTTGCAAAACAAGATGCAAAGCCAAGGCTACTCCGTTGGGTTCTCCTCCTGCAAGAATTTGATATCATTATCCGTGATATAAAAGGAGTCGAGAACCTGGCTGCTGATCATCTCTCACAATTAGAAAACCCTCACCAGGATGTATCCGAGAACCAGGAAATAAATGAAACATTTCCTCTCGAGACACTCAATGCGGTTTCTTTTCGTGGTGACTCTTCCACCCCATGGTTTGCCGACTTTGCAAATTACCATGCGGGTAACTTCATCGTGAAGGGGATGTCGTCCTAACAGAAAAATATATTCTTCAAAGACGTTAATCATTACTTCTGGGACGACCCCTATTTGTTCAAAATCTGTGCCGATCAAGTCATCAAGCGATGTGTTTAAGGACAGGAAGCCGCTGATATTCTCAAGGCTTGCCATGCTGGACCCACCGGGGGCCATCATAGTCCTAACTACACCGCCAAAAAGGTGTTTGACTCCGGTTTCTATTGGCCCACAATTTATAAGGATGCCCACGAATTAGTCAAAGCTTGTGATGCTTGTCAGCGTCACGGTAATATTTCACAAAAGAACGAAATGCCACAAAATGCCATTCAAGTTTGTGAAATCTTTGACGTCTGGGGCATTGATTTTATGGGGCCTTTCCCATCTTCTCGTGGAAATAAGTATATCCTCGTGGCTGTTGACTACTTGTCAAAATGGGTTGAGGCAAAAGCCTTACCCACCAACGATGCCCGAGTTGTTGTGAAATTCTTGAAATCCCTCATTGCTTGTTTTGGAACTCCCCGTGCCATCATTAGTGATCGCGGTACACACTTTTGCAATGATCAATTCGCAAAAGTCATGCTTAAGTACGGTGTTACTCACCGTCTTTCTACCGCGTATCACCCACAAACAAGTGGGCAAGTGGAAGTTTCCAACCGTGGTATAAAACGGATTCTTGAAAGGACTGTAGGTGAAAACCGTGCTTCCTGGTCAGACAAACTAGATGATGCACTTTGGGCCTTCCGTACAGCTTACAAAACACCCATCGGGTGTACTCCCTACAAGCTTGTATAGGGGAAGGCGTGTCATTTACCGATCGAGCTCGAGCACAAAGCCTATTGGGCCTTGAAACATGCAAACTACGATCTTCATAAAGCGGGTGATCACCGAAGAGTTCAACTCAATGAATTAAACGAACTTCGTGATCAGGCCTACGAGAACTCTTTGATCTATAAAGAAAAGACAAAGAAGATCCATGACTCCAAGATTAAAAACCGAGTTTTCAACGTCGGTGATAGAGTCCTTCTTTTCAATTCAAGGTTAAAGATCTTCTTAGGGAAATTAAAAACCCGATGGACTGGACCATTCACTGTTACAAAAGTATACCCATACGGGACTGTTGAGTTACCTCAACCCGAAGGTCCTAACTTCAAAGTGAATGGTTATCGTTTGAAACACTATTTTGGAGAGGACATACCATCTATGGTTGTCCCGGATCTCCAAACTTTCCCTATGGACCAATGAATTCGGGGATCGAGTCAAGCTAGTGACTCGGTGAACAAAAATTAGCAAAATATGGGTTTTCACCCATATCTCTGACTTCTTTCTACTTTCTACCAAACTAGTGTGGGGGAGTCCCCCATGCTGTTGTATATAAAGAAATCTTCAAAAAAAAAAAAAAAAAAAAAAAAAAAAAAAAAAAAAAGCTATTCCCACACTTGCCCAAGTTTTCATAATTTTCAAATCAAAGTTTTTCAAAATATCGGCATAATGGCCGGTACTTTGAATATTGAGGGCAATATTCAGTTCTAGTGTGGGGGGGGGGGGGGGAATTCTGGCGAATTTTATCATATTTTTACTCTATAAGTGCCATAATACCCCCGTTTTAGCCCAAATTTTTCTTGGAAGTGCTTCGCACTAAACACAACAAATGGTAATCAGTCCACCATGTCTAATTCACACAAGGACTGGCTAATCCAGGAGCAAACGACTCTTAGTAAAGATATCTCAAAACCGTTGATGGCTGACAATTTGCCAAAAATTGTATGGGAATCAACTCACCATATCCTTAATCGTGAAGAGTTGGCTAGTCCAGAAGCAAACGGTTTCTGGTAAAGACAAATCAAATCCGTTGACAGCTGGTGGTTTGCTCAAAATCACATGGTTATCAGGTGGACCATAGTCCTTACTTTGAACTGAAACATTTGGCTACTCCAGAAGTAATGGCTTTTGGTAAAGAGACTTCAAATCCATTAAGTTTTTCTCAAAAAGATTGCTAGGGACTAGCAATGTTTTAGTGTGGGGGATTGATGATTGTGTAAATACTCATCATTTTTACCTATTCTGAGCTGCCAAAACATCTAAAAACACTCAAAATTGCATCAAAATACTGAAAATATCCCAGGAATGTGTTTTATATGTTTCAGATGCCAAATAATAAAAAACAGATGAAAAATGAACAAAGTTTGCATAATTGGCAGTTTCAGTCCCTCATCTTTCAAAAGTTGTCAAAACTAGTCCCTGGCTATTCTAAAAAACTTGAAAAAGTCGCCAAAGGTCCTTTTTAATCACAAAATTACATATTTAGTCCTTTGGTGCAAAGTCTCATAAAATTGCAAGTTTAGTCCCTCAACTTTGAAAATTGACAAAAATGGTCCCTGGGATATTAAAACTTTGAGAAAAACAAATTTTTGTCCTTGTACTTCTCATCTATGACAGGAATGGTCCTTGGTTGGAAAGTTTGGTGAAATTACATGTTTGGTCCCTGAAGTTTGTAAAGTTGGCAGATTTGGTCCTTGGGAAATTTAAAATGAAAAAAAAATCAACAAAGGTCCATGTACTATTGAGGATTCCCAGGAAACACCCTTGTGAGAACTTTCGGAGAATGGCAAAACAGGTCCTTAAATTTCAACATGTTACAAAATTGGTCCTTGTTATTTAAACCAAACCAAACCGGACCCTTAAATATAACAAACACCCCAACACCTTATATCCCCTAAACCCAATCCAATACAAAACACAACCAGCCCACTCCCAAGCCCAAATAAACACCAGCCCACCACACACCCATTTTAATACTCCCTCAATTTTAAATAATATCACAGGGTCAAACAAAGTCAAACACACAACCCCTTCCCTCCCCACATGACCCTGCAAGCCATTACATCCACCACCATCCACCATCCTTGTCATTTCCACTGCCCAACCCACCATGTATACCTAATAGGACAACCATAATAAATGCCACCCCCTGTTGCATTATTAAACAATTTCACTCAACCAATTTTGGCGCCAAAATCAGTTAAACAGCCAAGATTGATTCTTATTGATCCAATGGTTCAGATGGAGGTGGGAAAGGCTCAAGAGGACCCAAGGAGCTCAAAAACTCAAGTATAAATAGAAGATAAAAGCAAAGGAAGAATGATGAGCTTAATTTAGTAATTTTTATGTCGTTTAAGTAAATTTCAAGTTTTTATTGTATAATTAAGCTCTCAAATAGTGTAACTCTTGTTTTCAGTGTACTCTTAAGGCTTTTCATTAATAAAAATCAAGTTTTAAGTCATTTCTCAGTTTGTGCAATTTCCACTTTTATTTCAAATTTATATTTAAGCTGTATTGTTGTTATTTCTAGATTATATGGATTTTTAGGATCACATAAGCTCCTAGATAGCTTACAAAAGCTATTAGTAACAAAAAAAATCAGTTTAGTTATAAGAAAATCAAAAAAACAAGAAAAGTCAACAAAAGTAAAAATAAATAAGCAAAACAGGTTTGATAAAGGAAAAAGCTGGAGCACAGTAAATATTGGATGGCTGTGGGTTAGTGAATCCCTGGGGATTCTATAGGTTGGTTTTGTGGTCCTTGAAGATTGCTTGAAAGGCTTTTGTAAGAGATTTCCTTTAAATTTTGAGTTCCCTGTCATTATTGCTTATCTATAGTTAACCACTACTTATTTAGTTCTATTTTAGCTTATTAGATAGTTCCTGATCATTAGCTTAAGTTGTTGTATCAGTTTACTCAGTTTCTTTTGGATTCTAATTAGAATAGTAGTGTTTGGATTTAGCTATTACTCTGTGTTCCTAGTTGTTTTTGTTATTGTTTCTGTTTGATACATGTCACATTAGGTCCCAGTAACTCAGAACAACACTTGAAACATAGTTTTACTTCATCAAAAGTCAAAATCACCTACCAATAGGCCTAATTAACCCTCTGTGTTGGATTTAGTGTGGTTTATGCCCTATTTCCACTCACAAGTGAGTGGTATAGCTTATTTTAGTCTTAGCATAGCTTATTTAATCATTTTTAATCAGTAAATTAAGATCAAAGTTCATAAAAGTCAACTTGAGCTCATAATTTCAAAAAGTCAAAAGTGTCCTTGTTTCAGAAATCCAAAATTTGGGAGAATTTTTGTGACTTTTGTGTTAAGCCTGAGACCCTGACCTTTTCAGAAATTAATCTTTGTCACCTAGTCTTCAAAGTTCTACAATCAGGTTATTTTTAAGATTTTGATATAAGCTTTTGCAAGTGCTTATTTTGACTTGCAGGGCAAGCACATGCCCTGTGCACAGGATAATTAGCATATTTCATAAGCTTGTACAGAGCTTATTAGTGGGCCCCACCATAAGCACCTTGGCTTTTTAGAAAGCCAATCAGCTTATCTTTTAATATCAAAACTTGTTTTGCACTTTGTAGCTTATTAGGTAGGGCTGCAACTAGCTTTGACTTTGTCCAATTCCACCTTCATACTGATACATCAACATAGAACACCCAACTTCATGCCCTCCCCTAGTATTCATTAGTGGGACCCAGTGCATGATTCTTGGCTTTTTCGAAAGCCAAGAAACCCATCTTGATAGATCAGGGCTTATTTCACCCTTTAGAGCTTATTTGATAGGGTTGCAAGTCCCTTTTAGGTTGACCAATACCTGAGTAAACACCGAGTCACTCAGTGTGTGACCAGAAGTTCCATAGCCTCCCCAGTGCTCAAAAATAAGCCATAGGCCTAGCTTATTGGCTTATTGAGTAGCTCTCCAGTCTATCTTCAAGTTTCAAGTCTTACTTTGGACCTCACTTGACTTCTGTGGACCCCACAGAGGTCCAAAACCCTTTGTTTGGCCTATTTTAGCCTAGGTAGTGTGATAAGTGCTTATTTGCTCATAATAGCTTATCCGGAGTGCTTATTTTTTCCTTTTGTCTTATTTCAAGTTGATATACACCTGTTTGAGCTTATTTGTTCATTTAATAGCTTTTTCACAAAGTCACAAGTCCTAATAAGCTATTGATTTTCAACTGTTAAGCACAAGGGGTGCACATAGCTTATTTTTAAGCTATTTCAAAAGTGTTTTTGTAAAAGTTTCTTGTTTTTAGCTTATAATCAACTGTCAATAAGAAAAACCAACAAAAAGCCAAATTTAAAAATAGTGATAGCTTCTATTTAATAGATTTTATCTTTTTAATTTTTCTTTTTAGCTTATTAATAAACATTTCATCATTTTCATATTTTTATTAATTTCCTGTCATCTTAAAGTATTTTCAGTAATTTTCTTAGATTTTTCTCTTTTAATTTAATAATTATTAGAATTAATAATAGTTTAATTAATTAATTAGATAATATTAGTAATTAAATAGTTTTCTTGATTTTTAATTAACAACAATAGGTTTTTATATTTTTCCTAGGTTCTATAAATCATTTAGGACTTTTAGAAAATAGTTTCTTAAAGTCTACTGTTCACGTTTTATTTTTCTTAATTAATTTAGTTAAATTAGATTTAAATTAATAATCAAGTAAATAATTAGTAAAATAGCCTAAATATAATTTTTAGAAATTTTTTATAATTTTTTTAGGATTCCTGTGATGGTTAATTAGATTTGTAAATTTTTCTATAATTATCTAGTGATTTTTAGTACTATTAGTAATTTAAAATAGTTTAATTAACAAAATTAGTTATTAATTTATAAAAAACCCACAAAAAGACAAAAACATTTCATTTTAATTTTTACATTTTCTTTAAGTTAATTTAGAAGTTTAGAAAATAATTTTGCAAATTTTTAGTTTAAATTGGTAACCTTAATCATTTTTAGTTTGTTTTAAACTAGATTTTAATTACCTTTTAAATAGTTTTATTTATTAATTAGTATTTAAATATTAAAATAATCAAGTAAATAATTTCCTTTTCATTTTAAATTTTCTTTTTATTTTAAGTTTGTAAAAGTTTCACTTGCACCCCCCTTGTAGTTGTAAATTGTTTAAAAGTCACCTTTTTCTTTGTCTGTAAACATATCTGATTTCCAATTTGTGTTTGTGTAATCATATCTGTATATCTGTTATTGTTAATTGTCCAAATACAAAGCAATCAGTAATATAATCACTTCCCAATCATCTTTGGTTACTGTCCTCAGTGCCACTCATTCTCAAAAACGTTTTCAAACACCATTGCAATCTCGCTGGGACATAACGACCCGGGGAAACACTATATTCCACGGAGAATTGACTCTAGGCAGTCTGACCTTGTTGACCAATTCACTTGGTTAATTTAGGTTGACCGTTTAGCATCAATCAGTAACCTAAAAATGTAAATAGGCATTACTTTCCCATATTAAGCGTATTATTGTTATGTATATTATTAAACATATTTATGGGTAAATATATAGAAGTTTTTTAAAAGAATTGCAAAAGTACAATTTTTAAAATAAACATATTTACGTCTAATTAGTTACTTTTGTATAATATGGATATGGATTCTAAAAAATCTAAACAAAATATAGGTAGCGTGTATGCATAGTTCAATAGGGTAATGATCACAGTGTGTGTTACAACTTGACTTAACACTTAATCTCTCGTTACATCTCACACCGCTCAATAAAAATTTCTAGAAAACACACACAGCTCATTGTTCTTCCTCTGGATTTCCAAAGTATCAGGTAAACCTTAAAATTTTTGGTTCATAAATTCACAATTTTTATTTCTTTATCACATGCATGTGTTTAGATGATGAGATATATAATGATCCTAAAATGATTTAATGACTGATTACATTATTAAACTGAATGAGTAATTCTGTTTTCGGTTAGACCTGTAAAAATAATTATAATTATTATTTTACAATGTTTGGATGTTATGAGTTACTTATTATCTTTCATTAGTTTAGGACTTCTAATTTGTAGTTAGTTATTGGTTTCGAATTAAATGTGGCCAAAATGTAATTGAATATTGTTTTAAAAGTTGAAAATTAGTTTACATTGGCTTGATAAATAAAAATTATGAATTGTGGAATTTCATATTGATCATTAGGGTATATAAGTTTTGGAGTTTTAAAAAAACCCAAAATACAGAGTCTATTTAAAAAGATTGAAATAGAAGATTATGTTGTTAGTATTCTTTGTATCGTGACACCTATAAAATCACTTTGGTAGGATTACGGATACTATTGAGTTTGTGGTTCCGATCAACCCGAAGACCTATAAACAATACCAGGTATTTCATTGTTTGATCTTATGATGTTGGACTGAAATAATGTTAGTACCCTTGGTAAAAGTAACATTTTTTCAATTTGTTTTAAGACACTACCATCTGTTTACCTCCGGGAAGGATACAATGGGAATCATCATCTGTATTTGACTGGACACCAAGGGTTAAAATTCAAAGTATCCTTAACTTTAAGAATGAATGGGACAATAGATGTTCATGGTGATAAATGGAAGCAGTTTGTTTTGAGACACTTTGATGATGGACTTTCACTTTTGCATTTCGTCGAGGAGGGAGAGGACTCCTTTTATGTGACGGGATATGATGCAAAAGGAATAGAATTTGGTGGTTATGAAGGAGTGACGGGAAGGATGCCGAGGTATATGATTCGTCATCACACTTACCCATGTTTAAAACAGGTATTTGATATAAAGTTTGTTAAGTTAAATGAAATCATTCACTGCGTATATAATGAAATGGGTGTCAACTTGGACAAAACTTAATATTGATTATCAATTTATTTGCAGACAATCGCTGCCTCTTTATTGCAGGAATACCACAAAAGGCAGACCTGGGTGCTTTGGCTAATGGGTACCTGTTTCAGGTGTGTGTAGAGCGTGTTAATCTGAAGACACCTGAAAACCCATGTTATGCTTATGAAATAGAAGAGAATTCATGGAAAACTTGTTTTAAACATCTTAAACTTGAAATGGGAATAACAATAGTGTTTGCAAAAAATATTTTTGATCGGTTGTGGTTAATGGCATTCGACAATGATGGCATGGCACACACGGATGTCCAATTCCTTGGTGCAAATCGTTTAAGAAGAGTCCAACTTCCAATTGAATATAATGATCGTAGTAAGTGATACGACTATCATGCTTGCAGTTATAATTATATCATATATACAAATGTTATTTGCCGTTGATTTTTCAATGTGTAAATTTAAATGACTTATGTGCACTTGCAGATGATGATCGATTGAAACATATATGCCAATGGGAATCACACAGAGAACACTACCAAGAAGAGGATGATACGTTCTATAAGCCTTACGCATCAACCGTGGATAAACAAAGATTGGTATGTGGAAATTATTTTTAGTTATTGTTCTCTATAATTATTCGCACATATTTATATATCAACCGTGGATAAACAAAGATTGGTATGTGGAAATTATTTTTAGTTATTGTTCTCTATAATTATTCGCACATATTTATATATCATGTCGCAGACTATACCGGCTTATTTCTGTGATGAACACCACCTGCATATGTATCATCATGTAGTGATGAAGCACAAAGATTATCAAAAAACCATGGTTATGAGAAGGGTACCACACACTGACAAACCGTGGAGGGATAATCACATTGCTATCTATGGGCCATGGAAAGAATATGCACGTGACTGCTCTTTCGTATATGACAAAGTAATCAGGTTCCGCTTTATGCACTTTATTCACGACGTTGATCTGGATGAACAAATTCCAGTGTTCCATCTCTGCTGATATGAATTGGGCTATATCCGTTTGTGTCTTTGAAGTATTTTGGTTTGGAAATTAGCATCTTATGGACAATGTGTCTCTATAATTTCTAAGGATTTGTGCTTTTGCTTAGGATTTACTATGTTGACAGTTAATATGTTATTAATATGTATTAGGACGAACTTATGGTAGTGGTTTAACGATCTGGAACAACTTATGGTATGATTGTCTATGGTGATCAATGCCCAGTTTTAAGATGCTAAGTTATTTTGTTTAACTGGTATGAATGTAGTTTGATATTTTTAAGATGGTAGTGTTTCAAAATGATGCGTTCCATCATTGTTATTGGTATCGTTTTAAACACAGTTGAGAGTCGCGGACTACCACCGCTAACAATAAAATGTTGTGTATGCATTTTAATCATATATGCTTCCTGTAAGGCATAGAGACTACATTAGATGTGACAATGATTAATAAAAAAACATAGACGTTATGAGGCAATAGTATAATTTTTGCTACAAATACATTAGAAAAATCAATAACATAGACATAAGAATTTAAGATTGTTTGTAACACAAATTATTAATTAAAAAACATAAGGACATGAAAATAAGATTATTGAGCTTCAAACATCATCATTGGTATCATCTTCTTCATCAGTAGGAACAGATTCTTGAGTTCCATCATCAATGAAACCGTCTAGATTATCTTCATCATCAATTGATCGCTCACTACAGTGGTCAAAATTTTCTAAATCCACTTCAGCTTCATCGTCAAGGTATTTCTTAGGATTCTCCCAACCATCATAACCCCATGGAAGATCATCGATATTCACCCATCTTCACATAGATTATTTTTAGCATCAATATCTTCATCAGTTTCCTCATCAATAAGAGAATAGTTGGGATGCTTCTTTTCCGTAGGAGTAGGATCTTCATCATCAAAAACCTACGTTTCAAAATAAATTTATATTTAACAAAATATAAAGGCATATATAGTTTTTAGTAGACAAAACACCAATATTGATGATTGTATATAATTCATACCACTTTTCCAATCTTGTGAGGTTGGTCATCCAGTGTTGTTGCATCCGAAACATTACCTACCTTGGCATCATCTGACGAACACAGATCGACCACATTGTTGTTTACAACGTTTCCATTTTTGGTTAATCTTCTACGTTTAGGCACTTTTTCTACTGGCTACAAAACATAAAAACGAAAAAAAAAAATATAAATATTTAAACTATAAGCCACATATGTTTGTATGATAAATCTGAATATGGTAAACATACCATTTCACCATCCGATGATATATCAACAACGGGTATGTCATTTTTAAAAACATCATTAGTAGTTGATGCACACCATTTGCCATTTTCATTGGATTTCTGCAATGATAATTACATGACACCCTTTAACATATAGAGGTATTTTAAATATATATCAAAACACAAATACTCTATATAATCATTTTAACAAAAATATGGACAAAAAACATGTATACCTTTGGGGATCAAGTGTTTGCCATCTCTAAACACTTTTTTAGAAAACATATAGTTTATTAAATATAAGCATTAGCAGGAGTTTACATAGAGTTTATTGGTGAATCTATTTTTGTAGTTTATTTTCAAAATTTAATCATATTAATGCCTAATTATTATTGTCAAATGATAAGGGATGTTATTTGAATTCGAATATATCTCACATAAAAATTGGGATATCATTTCCTAAAGTATATGAACTAATTGTAGATAATATGCAAAACCAAAATTTAAATTATACATTTTTTTTTTCTTTTTTTTTTCTTTTTTTTTTTGTTTGTTTTTTTATACGTTTGTTTGTACACAAGTTAATAAATGTATCATGTTTTGTTTGTGAATACCATAATTGTCATATAGGTTAGAATACATGATTTTGAATACATTTTTGCACATAAACCCATATATCATTTTATTAATTTCTGTATTTATAAGTTATAACTATGGTACAAAAGTAACTCATTTTCTCAATTGAACCCTGTGAATTGGCAGGAGACTCCCTAACTTTGCCATCGACAATGCTTGATGTTTGGTTATCTTTCAAAAGTGGAGTATCCATATCTAAAGTCTTTGTGACAGCCTCGTATGTTGATTTAGGAGGCTTTGGTGGTCTTAGAAACATTATAAGCCATGGCAAACTATCCGCATCACTATCCGCATTATTGATTATTAGAAGTGTACAACAATTTGAAATTCTTTGTGGTTCAATTTCTGGAGTCAAACCTTGGAAAGATTTGTAACATGTATTCATAGTATATAAAAAATTTAAAACATAACAACATATAAATATAGAAATTAACCATTCAAAAGATAAATAAAATTCCAAACCATTATCAAAACACATGACCAACATGTGTTGAAACAAAGTAAACATGTCCAAAAGAAAATACCACGCTATGTTTAAGGTAATAAACCTTTTTTCAAAGAACCAACAAAAGGATAAACGAAAAAATTAGAATTTTTTATGCCACAACAAAATTTATTGAATTTTGACAAAGCAAGTATAAATATTCCATAAGACCAACTTGTGCGTTGCTCAAGGATCCTTCTCGATCTTCACTTCCACCATTGGTTTCTTCAGTGGATTAGGTTCTGCATCTTCCACATCACTGGGATAATCATCAAGGTCAATGAATTCAACGCGCTCACGTTTTTTCTCATTTGAACCCTGAGAATTGGAAGGAGACTCCCTAACTTTGCCATCGACACTGCTTGATGTTTGGTTATCTTTCAAAAGTGGGGTATCCATATCCAAAGTCTTTGTAACAGCCTCGTATGTTGATTTAGGAGGCTTTGGTGGTCTCAGAAGCATGATAGGTGTCTTAAAGTGGTTCGATTGATCCTACACAGACAAAAAAGTATGATATTTGTTAGTTACATGTTTACGTACATTGGATTCTATAAAGCCATTCTGAAAGTACGAAATAACATCGGGATCTTGAGATACACCGTCACACCTATACTTGTGACTGTTTCTATTATGGTTATAGTCAGAATAGTATATCTTTAACAACACCTTTTTTCCAACAATCACATCCAAGTCGTCCGGGAAATACTCATCCGGATTCATTTCATTTTTTTCCATTATCTCCCAAGCAGTTTTCCAGCTCAATTTGAAAATAGTTGTGTTAAAAAACACAGCGGATGCAGATCCTGTTTCGTCAGCAAAACGAAGAACTAACTTGAACCTGTTTAAAAAACACAAAATATAAGCATAAGTAATTTTATTTTTTACTTCAACCATTATATACAATCGTCATAATGAATGTACAATAATCATACACTGGTGCCGCATCAACCGTCCCATGACTCTCACAATGGTATGTTGGCTTGCGGGTTCTTGATGGGCCATGAGCCTTAGCAGGTATGATTGTAACACGCTTGTCGTACGTTTTACATGCCGTGTAAGCCCAACCTTCATCTTGCATAATTTTATATATAGTAGCATAAACCACACATTGGGAATCCTTTAAAAAAATAAATGATGGTGGTTAGTGGACTACTATTAATTAGTTTGTGCTATGTACATGGCAAACATATTATTAAAATGTAATGGCATTCATAATAATGAAATAAGCACGTACAAGTTGTGTATCACGAATCGTTCCCACCATTTGCTTAACACATCCAGACATGAACTCCGCGGGGCTTTCAATCTTTTTGGACGTAGTGTATAACTGGATCTTAAAGTCAATTTCATTAAAATCCTCACGTTCCTGTAAACTGAAACACATATATATTGTGTGTTATTTGTCAGGCTATTATAAAAGAATGGAATACATAGTGTTAGTAACATCAATTTGTCGGCAAAAGTACCTTTTCCTGAAGTTCATAATTTCTGGCATAGCAGAATTCATGAATATTTTCGCGCCAAAAATTGCATTATGAACAGAAGGAGTATCTATATGGTTAAACATCAAAGGATATTACAATTTCAAAATAGTTTAGTAATAGATGATGATGATACACATAATGATATACATCGTAAGTTAAAAAATATACTTACCATCCCAGTATTTGACTTTACCAAGTTGAAGTATGATAATGAGACATCCCAATGAATCACGCTTTTGTGAATAGTCATTCCACATGTGATGAGGCAAAAAATGATCCGTTTTTAGGGGGTCATTTAAGCCCAGAATTGAATTTATTTGATCAAATATTGCCCTAAATCATTCCTTTTGTGATTTTAGGTACTTTTGGAGTGAATTCTGGAAAAGGAAGCATTTTGGACGTTTTTGGAGCATAAAAGTGAAGAAAACGGCAAAGTCTTAATTTTCCTTGCCGGGAACAGTACCTGACGGCGTCACAAGTTTTTTAATGACGGCGTCAAGAGGAAAAACAAGAGGTGAAGAGGATGGAGTCCATGACGGTCCAGAACACTTTTGCACTAGGGCGTGACAGCGTCACCAAGGCCGTCATGACCCCTTAACACGTGACGGCCTAAAGGAGAAATGCTCTTGACGGCGTCAGATCTGGATCCAGGCAATCCGATTTTATTATGGGCGGCGGGTTGACGGCGTCAGAATTTTCTTCTTGACGCCGTCACATTAGGAAATCTATATATAATCTTTGTAATTTTCATTCATAAAGGAGGACAATTTTAGGGACGACTTGAATAAACTGTTAGTGCAAATATTACGATATTTAATCTATACAGTCTCGTTTGTTTTGATTGATGACAAACGTATAACTTGATACATAACGTAAAATGTACAAGTTACTTGTAATCATACTTTGTCTCAACAAACATTCAACACCTCTCCTCTCAACGTCTCGAGTCATCGTATGCTACAACACAGGTTCGTACATGTTTGTTATGTAGCATTATGATAAAACCCCTTGACCAACCATTTAGAATGACTAAAATACTTTTACGGTTATTAGGTATCAAAGTGCACTTTAGGTGTCAAATAGAATAAGTGCCACTTTAGGTGTTAAAGTAATATTAGTAAGTTTTACAAATGACAAAAATGTGATGACATTAGGAATCAAACATTTTTAAATAACTCATTAACTTACTATAATAACATTACTTAGGTAATATATACAAGTTTACTTTCATACATATATATAATCTTAAAATAGAAATATATATATATATGTATATATATATATATATATATATATATATATATATATATATAATATATATATATATATATATATATATATATATATATATATATATATATATATATATATATATATATATGTCACATAATGCATTTATGGAAGGTTTATGTGTTTGACTAGCAATACTCTTACACATTTTGGAAGTATTCCATATTTGGTTCAATGCATATTGACTAGTAATTACTAGATGTGACATTGTGAAAGTGACTAGAACATGGTTTTTACTTTTGCTAGTTTTAGGAATATGGTTTTAGAAAAACCTCTTTACTTGTTTTCCTATAAATAGTAGTCCATGGTTTTCTCATAACTTGGTGATGAAAAGATGAAAAAAAACACACACATTCCAACATATGAAGATTCAAGGGCACTTGACATCCTCAATGGTTGAAGACTTCTTATTCAAGGAGTTCATGTAGATTAGACATGCATATCCATTAGACTTTTATGTCTTGGATCATCATTGTATCATAACAATATAGATTAGATGGTTTATGTGTTTGTGCCGTAAAACACAAGGTTTTTATGTTGGGCCACAAAACATAGCGGGAGTGGTTGTACCCTTGGTAAAGAACTCAACATCTAGCTTAGTGTCGGTAAAAGTGTAAGCGACGAACGGGAGTGGTTGTACCCATGTAAAAGAACTCAACATCTAGCTTAGTGTCGGTAAAAGTGTAAGCGACGAACGGGAGTGGTTGTACCCTTGTAAAAGAACTCGACATCTAGCTTAGTGTCGGTAAAAGTGTTAGTGACGATTGTAAGGTTTTCTCCGCCGAAAAGGGAGGTTGTTGATCTAGTGAAGTAACTCTCGAGTTGGGTACTCGAGGAGTGGAGTAGGGCGGAGAGGAGATCCGTGACCGAACCACTATAAATCCTCATGTTCGGTTTGCACTTTCTTTTTACTTATTGCCTTACTTTAATGTTTGCATTATGTGATTGTTTGTGTTGTGACTTGTTTATTGTACTTGTATGATAACATGTTTTAAGTGATGTTAGTCATAAACTACAAGTAACATCTTTTATATTAGAACAAGCTAAAAATGGATATTTGATACAACAAGTTTAAAGTTTTTAAACGGTAAACTATTCAACCCCCCTTCTAGTTTTCCACAATTGGCATCAGAGCTTCGTAGCTCTTATTTTCAAAACAAATGGTTTTTAAAATGGAGCACGATCCATGTATCAAATTACCATTGAAGCGGAATATAATATGAAAAATGTTTCGTTAAGTATACTTAGAAATTTTGTGGTTAAATATTACTTTGTATACAAGCTTGAAGGTGTCCTTGAAAAATAAAAGAAAACTTTTCTTAAAAAGTTGTAAGTGTCAAATTATGTGGTTAAAGCTAATGTACGTAAAATACGGTTTTAAATGAAGTGTTTGGGTTAACTATAAATTTAGTTGAAAAATCACCTCCGTAAATGTTTAGATAAGTCACATAAGAAGTAATGATGTTAAAATAGGTGTATTATATGTTTACTAACAAATCTAGTAAGTCCTACACATTTTCGCTATGCGAAATACACGTTTTTAGAATTTTGTGACATTTTGTTACAGCAGACCCCGCAGATCCCACGGAACCCTCAGAAGGGTTCCTTGCCCTTTGGACGAAGGTTCCGTGGGCTGTACAGTATACAGTTTTTGTCAAACTTCAAAACTTCATAACAAATTAACCGTAAGTCCATAGGAGTCGCGCCACTTATCATTTTAAAGGTAATTGAGTCTACTTTATTTTAAAAATAATGTCATGGCCTAAATCTAATCTGAAGTCAAAAGAATAAACCAAATAATATAGTGTGTCCAAAATATCAAGTTTCGTTTTGACGTAGAAACTCAAACTTTTGAGTTAGGCAATATAAGTTAGTATCCTTTGAACATTGACATTATTTACTTTGAAACTAAAGAATTTTGTGATATTCATATATACAAAGGAAACTAATCAATCTTGGCATACATCGTCATATTTAAACGCAAAGTGACGAAAAGTATATTTCTTTTTATGTTATGCTAAATGACTACTTGTTTTAGTTGTATGCATATATGATATTTGCTTATTGAAAGTTGTGATTGTATATATATATATATATATATATATATATATATATATATATATATATATATATATATATATATATATTTTGTGATTCATGAGTGTCAATCTTGTCATGATATTCATTTGCTTGTTTGTCGATTTCATGTTTATACACAATAGGATATTTGCTAGATTGTGTGTACTAAGTTGAAAATTTGTGTTTGTATTGCTTATTGTTTTAGTTACTCTTCCTTGCATATGTTATGTGATTATTTTGCATAATTCACCTAGGAATGAGAATTAAGTAATACTAATTAAATATCTTGGAATATGGTCACGCGTCTAAATGAGTCACTACATTTTTTAAACATGTAGTATTCTTGTAAAATGGTGTTTGGTATACATGCTTCTACAATGATGCTTAATGAATGTGTTTTGCTAAAAGATAGAAACTCATCTTAGGTTGATCATGCAAACTAACCGTATCATGTTTGGATGATAACACTTTGTTGTAATCAATTTTCCATGTTTGGCTTAATTTCTATTTATGGTGAGCTCATAATCCTCGGCTTAATCTATATGCTAACATGTGTTAGAATATGTGTTTTTGGTTTTAATCTATCACATCTAGTTAGGTGCATATGTTCCAAGTATTATTAGGATACTTGAACGAGTTTCGGGAGTCAATAAATGTCCATTGTTAAGGAGTGTTTGGAATTACTTGTAATTTGAACTATTTGGTAGTTAAACAATGTGTTTCACAGATATATGTACTTCTAGGATCTTTTGTTATCTCTGTACATTGTTTCGTACTAACGGATATGCAGGTAGACAACATTTGGGATGTTGTCAAATTTTCAAGTTTTGGATGTTTCACTAAGTATAGTGAAATTCGCTAGCCCCCGGTCAAAGTCTAACGGTTAGAATCTTTCTATATCCAATCTTTGCATTTCCTAATCAGATATGGTATAAATTTTATGTTTTAGGAGTTTTCGGAAAAATTGGAAATTGTCTCGACCCCCGAAAACCTGGACTGTCTACTTTTTGCCCCCTGGCGGAACTGGCGGAACCAAATATAGGGTTCCGCTAGTGTAATTTTTGGGTACTCCAGAATTTGGCCCAACGGATCATACAGAACCCTCAAAAGGGTTCCGCCCTTGATGTGTCAGGGTTCCGCCAGTCCTGCAGACTCCTTTTTAAATTTTAATTTAAATCCCTCACTCAAGATCACTCACTTTCATCACTAGGATTCTTCTCACTAATGTTCACTCATATTAGGATTAGGACATCTCACCTGCACCAATAAGATAATCATCTATAATAATACTTTCCAAACTTCACAAGAATGATCCAAGATACCTTTCTCCATAGAGAAAGGAATCCGAAAACTTGTTCCTTGTAATCCTCGAGCCATTGAGTATTTGTGATCACTAAACACACTCACAACATTCTTTCATCCTTAACTCATCCTTCAAGACGATAAGGATTTACATCGAGTCATAACTTACTCTTAAGTTATAGATGTATTATCGAGTCTTGCTATCCTTTCATGCTATCCATTCTCAACTAAGTAGTGACAACTTAAGTATTTATTTCAAAATATTCAAGTAATCTTGACTTACTATCGTAGTCATTAAAAGTCATATCCGAAAAATCAACACCCAAGTATTTTAACAATGTTTGTTAAAACACTCATCACAACTAAAACACTCATCATAGTACTCTCCCAATCAATAGGAACAAAAACAAATGTCAATAGGTTTTCATCCTTAAACATTTAGCACTTAAGTTCACTTATTCTTTCACCATCCTCTCATCACATTCACCTTGTGATATATCTCAGCCCATAAGCTTCACAAACATGAGCAAAACTTCAAGCTCCTCGCCCGCTAGTTGTACCAACCAATAGATGAGAACAAATTAGGATTAATCCTTCTTCACTTTCTACATCTATGAAACTTAAGTACTTCCTTAGCATAACAAACCTCCACATCACCACATCCTTCTTTGGACACACTATAGGAGCTACCACCTAGATAAACCAATCCACCATCCTTACCTTCATTTGAATCCATTGAGTGCATTGCTCAAAAAGCCCTTTGTCTAAACACTCGTTTAACAAACTCAACCATACTTTACCACCTATAGGATTAGAACCTTCACCATCAAATGAGCATGAAGCGCACATTTAATTACACTAGGTTTAAGTAGTTCCGCTTTCACAAGTTATCAAAGTATTAGTAATACTTTTAACTTCTGCACATGTTTCATTAAACTTCAAATCAACATTTTAACAACATATGTTAAAATGCAATCTCAAATCCAACCTCATATACCCTGAGCAACAATGACTCTTGAGGAGTATACATAAGAAACTCGAGTGAATTCCTCTAGTCATCATCTAGTGATTATAATCTTGAGACCAAGTATATTTAGGATAGGACTATCCGATTCAAACACTTTGGCTTCATATCTTCATTTAGGAAAACATGATGTCTTGAAAGACATTATGCCTAAGAAATCATGCGTCAAGTTTTCATCATGATTAAAAGGATATTGTATATCCAATGAGTCATTCTCTCATTGAACATGAACGGTTGTGTTACATGAGATTTCATTATACCCCATTGGGTTAATGATCTTAAATCAACATCTGCAAGTTCTAGGATCTAGAGCCTCCTCATCATCCCGTCATTCTTATGTTTCATAAGCATGGTGACTTTATTCCACGTGATAATCTTACTTATTGAAAGATACCATATGTGTCTATTTCCTTTTAAGCGTTCATCATAACCAAACCTTGCTCATAACCCAATTCAAACCTTATGCATATCCTACACATCTCTTGAGCATACACAATTAAGATCCTATAAAGTTAGTAACTTTATACACTTGTTCCAAAGATCTCTATTGAGAACGGTCTTAACATATTCCATCATCATACACTAACACATCTCTTGGTCTTTGATGATCAAATCACCCTCATAACCTTTCATCACTCAAACCTTAAACCACCAATGTGAAATGAAAAACCGAGTTATCCTCTGTTCTACCAATATCGAGTCATCCACCACTTCCATGCCCTCAAAGAAACCAAGAGTCAATATCATACACCTAGTTATCTTCACAAGAAGATTCCACCATGTAACCAAACAAGTGTGTCATCCCCACTACAACCTAACCCATTAAGGTTAAACCATCTCTCATGATACATAAACTTATATTCGCCCTTGTGTCGCTCTTTGAAACAAAGGGCAATTATCATATCCATACACTCATTGTCATATTTGTGTATATAGTCGAAAGTCAAGTGAATTTCATTATGAAATGCGTCTTTTCCACTTTCTACCAAGTGAAGAACACAAAGAAGATATCCAAGCTTCAAGTGTTGTCAAGTCATCATCACCTCATTTCACACATTCACCTTCAGTCGTCAACCAACAAAACACCTCAAAACTACATGATTCCCAATCATCCATTAATGATAATCCACATTCACAAAGAGTCTCCTAACGTCAATCCTCAAGATTACTCATCGTCGCCTCCATACCAATATTCTAATCCTTTCCACCTCCTTTGAGAAAACCACATGCCTCTTCATGCGACCATCTCGCATTGATAGAGAAGAGCTACATGACTTCAAGGATAAAGTTCTTTGTATGCTAATCAACATCCCTAAACACTTCAAAATCATTCAATTTCACAAAGCTCATCGCTTTCACTAAGTTCATCGCTTACATTAACCTACAACCTCCTAAACACTTCATCATAATTCCTTATACGATGCATTACACAATATGTTGGATGTCCACCTATTTAGGAGGAGAGAAATTCATTCACATATTTGTATTTTGTCAAATTGTATTCAAAGAACATCTACTCATGTTTCT
Organism: Artemisia argyi; assembly: GCA_030686995.1. NCBI lineage: Eukaryota > Viridiplantae > Streptophyta > Magnoliopsida > Asterales > Asteraceae > Artemisia > Artemisia argyi. Next base: position 66,752,316 of record CM060676.1, on the reverse strand, counting down.
TACACCCTAAAATACCAACACATAGGTACACTTCATTTAGTTAAAGTCGGTTCACAAAAACACAAGTGCTTCAAGCCTTTGACTTTTTCTCTTTTTAATATTTCAAGCCCTTTTCACCCCCAATACCTCATCAAGTGAAAAACACATCATATGTTCAACAAAGTTTTTCATCTCCACAACCAACAACCAATGGAGTCTAGGATTATTCTCAAAACTAGGACTTCACAACTTCATTGTCTAGAACACCATCATAGGATCTCATCCTTTTTCTTCCTCGACACATATCATGCACGTCATTGTAAGTGCAAACGATATTTTAATCAAACTCTCATTCTCAACACGTTGGTTTAATCAACACTCTCGCATCTTATGATGTCATTTTCATCCTCATATAGGTGTTTTTAGTACTCTTTTCATGTGAACTCTTGTTCATAGGTGCTTATTGTTATCACTTCCTTTCAATTCCATTCAAGCATGCATTATGGCAAGATACATCAGCTTTGGTAGATGATAATGTCATATTCGTTGCTTATCCCTCTAGTTATGAATTTTAGAATTGCATGAGTAGATATGTTCTATCCTTATCTTTCGATAAATAATTTACTATACACACGAGCTTCTAAGTCTTTAAATAGTTGTCTACGTATCACCACCACCTTCAATCAACTCTTTCACTAATCATCACCACCATGGATTAGCGTAAAACCTACTTCTATTCATCTTGTGATGTTGTCATATTTTCAATACTTTTTCTAAAGTATAATGAAACTCGTTAGCCCTCGTTCAAACTCTAACGTTACATGTGTTTTTACTTGCCCTGTTATCTTTTCCAAACCAGATATGAGTTATATTTGTGTTTTTAAGAGTTTTCAAAAATTTTGAAAATCGTCTCGGCACTTTAAAAAGGGGACTGTGTTGTTTTCCAGGTTTGGCGGATCAGGCGGAACCTTCACGAGGGTTCCGCCAGTGCAATTTTCTGGAAACCCAGAAATAGCCCAGCGGATCAGACGGAACCCTCACAAGGGTTCCGCCCGTGTTATCGCAGGGTTCCGCCAGACCACCTGCAAATTTTTATTTTCTATTTTTCAAATTTTCAACTACCACACTTCTTCAAAACAATCTTTTAGGTGAGAAACTCATTCCTTGTTAGTTTACAACATCATTAGAAGCATCTCATCCTCATGTCTTCTCTCTAGGCATTGTTTTGTAGGTTTCTATCATATTATATTCGCGTTTTTATTGTAATTCTTATTAGAAGAATACAACTTATTTTTCTTATGATTGTATTTCTTTCTACAAGAATGCACCTCATGAGATCTTTGATATCATGGGTCTCTATCTTGAGTCGCCTATATCATTTATATATATACATCTTAATTTTCTTTGAGATGAAATATATTGCATTAACTCTTTCATTGTAGGTTCACCATTATATACGATCAATCGTATATAGCATACTCATCTAAGGATGAAGTTTTGCATCGATTATTTTTCTTCTTTTATTTTAGGTTCATATTGACGCCCTATAACAAGGGGAGCTTCCGTCAAGCATAGGAAAATTATTGTCTTATACTAATCTTTATTTTGTAGGGTTCTTCATCCTTGAATCACATACGTTGGTACCCTAGCAACGGGGAGTATTGATGAAGGAGGAGTAAATCATACACTAACCTTTGTGTCTTTTGTAGCTTTCTTATCCTTGTATCATATACATTGGTACCCTAGCAACGGGGAGTATTGATCAAGGGGGAGTCAATCATACACTAACCTTGTGTCTTTTGTAGCTTTCTTATCCTTGTATCATATACGTTGGTACCCTAGCAACGGGGAGTATTGATCAAGGGGGAGTTAATCATGTACTAAACTTTATTTTTTGTAGCTTTCTTATTTCTTGTATCATATACGTTGGGACCCTAGCAAAGGGGAGTATTGATCAAGGGGGAGCTACAATCTAGGGGAAGCATGCACGCATTTTTCTTTATTATCATTCTTCGACGCACCTTTGTGTTTCGACAAAAAGAAGGAGATAAGTCAACATAGTCCAAAATGATTTTTATTCATCATGCATTTTTCGTATAATTTTTTTATGTTGCACAACACTAACCTTGGTGTAGGTAAAGGAACTTAATTTGATCCATGGATCTGCTAACAACCTTAGGAAATTGGAGTTGAAGAATTCACTTCACTAGGGATGATACAAGCTCGCCATTTCAGGGAGAAATTAAGTTTACTCCAAGGACACACCCCTTTTTGTTTCGACAAAGGGGGAGAAGAGTGTAAACAGAGAATGAAATGTAGAAGGTGTGTTGCGGATACAAGTAAGTAATACGGACACAAGTAACTTTTTACATTTTACGTTCTATCACGTGTACATATTTTGTCATCATCAAAAAGGGGGAGATTGTTAGTGCAAATATTACGATATTTAATCTATACAGTCTCGTTTGTTTTGATTGATGACAAACGTATAACTTGATACATAACGTAAAATGTACAAGTTACTTGTAATCATACTTTGTCTCAACAAACATTGAACACCTCTCAACGTCTCGAGTCATCGTATGCTACAACACATGTTCGTACATGTTTGTTATGTAGCATTATGATCAAACCCCTTGACCAACCATTTAGAATGACTAAAATACTTCTAGGGTCTTTAAGTATATTAGGTGTCAAAGTGCACTTTAGGTGTCAAATAGAATAAGTGCCACTTTAGGTGTTAAAGTAATATTAGTAAGTTTTACAAATGACAAAAATGTGATGACATTAGGAATCAAACATTTTTAAATAACTCATTAACTTACTATAATAACATTACTTAGGTAATATATACAAGTTTACTTTCATATATATATAATCTTAAAATAGAAATATATATATATATATATATATATATATATATATATATATATATATATATATATATGTCACATAATGCATTTATGGAAGGTTTATGTGTTTGACTAGCAATACTCTTACACATTTTGGAAGTATTCCATATTTGGTTCAATGCATGTTGACTAGTATCTACTAGATGTGACATTGTGAAAGTGACTAGAACATGGTTTTTACTTTTGCTAGTTTTAGGAATATGGTTTTAGAAAAACCTCTTTACTTGTTTTCCTATAAATAGTAGTCCATGGTTTTCTCATAACTTGGTGATGAAAAGATGAAAACAAAACACACACACATAGATAAGTAGGAAACCATGTAGATCACCCTTTCCAAAATGATCATAATGCTTCTAACATTCATCTTTGTTGTAAGCATATCATACTTCATGATCCACCAAGAAGGTTACAAGATCTTGAAGTCATCATTCATTAAAGCATTCCAACATATGAAGATTCAAGGGCACTTGACATCCTCAATGTTTGAAGACTTCTTATTCAAGGAGTTCATGTAGATTAGACATGCATATCCATTAGACTTTTATGTCTTGGATCATCATTGTATCATAACAATATAGATTAGATGGTTTATGTGTTTGTGCCATAAAACACAAGGTTTTTATGTTGGGCCACAAAACATAGCGGGAGTGGTTGTACCCTTGGTAAAGAATTCGACGTCTAGCTTAGTGTCGGTAAAAGTGTAAGCGACGAACGGGAGTGGTTGTACCCATGTAAAAGAACTCGACATCTAGCTTAGTGTCGGTAAAAGTGTAAGCGACGAACGGGAGTGATTGTACCCTTGTAAAAGAACTCGACATCTAGCTTAGTGTCGGTAAAAGTGTAAGCGACGATTGTAAGGTTTTCTCCGCCGAAAAGGGAGGTTGTTGATCTAGTGAAGTAAATCTCAGTTGGGTACTCGAGGAGTGGAGTAGGGCGGAGAGGAGATCCGTGACCGAACCACTATAAATCCTCGTGTTCGGTTTGCACTTTCTTTTTACTTATTGCCTTACTTTAATGTTTGCATTATGTGATTGTTTGTGTTGTGACTTGTTGATTGTACTTGTGTGATAACATGTTTTAAGTGATGTTAGTCATAAACTACAAGTAACATATTTTATATTAGAACAAGCTAAAAATGGTCATTTGATACAACAAGTTTAAAGTTTTTAAACGGTAAACTATTCAACCCCCCTTCTAGTTTTCCACATAGCTAGCTTGACTTTTACAGTATTTTCAAGGGTTTTCACCCCTTGAAACCTTTAATGTTCAATTAAAATAAGTATCCTTTTAATTCATTCAATATGTATATGTGTTGTTTGAATATATCTTACGCTTGTCTTGATTTTAACATGCTAGGCTAGATCTCTTGTGTGTTTGCTTAGGTGTAGTGAAACCTAGATGTTGATTATGGGTTGATTTCTTGTTTATAGTTGTTACGGATGAATGATTTCGATGTTAGGCTTAAGAAAACTGGCAGACTTCCATAGTGTAACTTGCTTGAACGTCTTAAGAAACATGAACCAATGCGTACTAGGTTTTTATGGTTGTATTTAATGCATGAGCGAATTCTAGTGATCCCATGTTAGGAGCTTCTTTCAGGCTCAACATAGGAGTGAAGTAGGAGCTTATAGAGATGGGGAAGTACGTACGCCACCCCACAATTGGTATTAAGGAATATTACCCGTCATCCACGCAACTGTAACAAACTATCAACCTGTAAAAGATATCTAGGGAGTAATGAAATCTAAGTAAACACAACTTTCCCATTTATTGTTCAACCCACATTAGTAATTAGCTTTATTTTCATTTTTGTTATTTTATTTTGATTGCATCTTTAGTTATTGGGTTAGTTGGCTAGCAACTAATTCCGCCCACTCTTCCAAAACCCGAGATTTTTACTTGCTTTTCATAAAATATAAAAATACAAAAAAGAATCATCCCTCACCTCTAGAGCTAGTTTTTAGGCTTTCTAATCCTAGCGGCACTATTCCTGAGTTGAACAATCAATCCCCCGGTACTTGTCACTATACTATACTACAACGATCAGGTACACTGCCTGGTGGGGGTTGTAAGCTTCTCGAGATCCCTCGAGAGGTAAAGCCTGGTGCAATTCCCACGTATCAAGTTTTTTGCGCCGTTGTCGGGGAATAGTTATTGTCTAGGTTAGAATTTCTTTTTATTAGGTCTACTTGCTAGATTCCTTTCTAGTAAGATTTTATTTTTATTTTTATTTTTAGGATTTCTTTAGTCTATCTATTTCTTCGTGTCTTTGTTCGTAATCTCCACCATTCGCCATCATGGCAAACGACGAATTCTCTAACCTTAGAGTCACTAGGAGTCGTAGTTCCGCTAGAGACCTTGTTTTGCCCTATGCAGAACCTGATAGAGAAATGAGTAGGTTAAGACGATCTCACTCAACATCTGAACCATCCAGCATAGCCATCGATTTTGATGCGCCCCTTTCTGAAGAAAATTTAGAAAATCACCTTACAACCCCTAGCTCCCAATCCAACAACGATATGAGTACCCCCGCAACTCCCATTCCTAAGCGCCTTAAGGACTACTCCTCCCCAAATCCTCGTGGCTTTTCAAACGCCATTGTCTTCCCAAACGAACACTCAAATGAGGTCTTGCATGCGACTGATGTGTGGCTTGTCCAAAGTGTGTGCAAGTTTTGTGGACTAGATGATGATGACCCGATTCAACACATCAAGGACTTCTTGAAAATAATAGACACCCTCCATACGGATGGGGCTACTAGAAACACGTCCCGATTACGATTCTTCCCTTTCACCCTTTACGAAAAAGCCAAAGAGTGGTATGATAAACTTCCCTCTGAATCAATTTTAACATGGGAGCAACTCATATCCAAATTTTATGAGAAGTTCTTTCCAGCAGGGAAAACCTCAACATTTAGGGATAGGTTCTCCGTTTCCAAAAAGGGGAGGACGAACCCTTCCATAAATCATGGATTAGATTCAAGGATTTAATAAGACAAGTTCCCCATCATGGCATCGAACTCTGGCTTCTGGTCCAAATCTTCTACAACAATGTCTCCTCAAATGATCGAAACGGAATCAACAATTCTAGAAAAGGGAAATTGGCCAATCTTAGTGCCGAGGAAGGATGGAATATGATTGAGGAATATGCTCAAGACCAGGATGACACTTGGGATGAACCTGAGTTAACTGCTAGCATGTCCGAAATCACATCAACACCTTCAGATCGGTTAAGAAAAATTCACAAAAGAATGGAATACCTAGCTGGGTCGCAATTAACTAAACAACTTTCAAATTCTTACTTAATCTGCGACTACTGTGGGGGCCCGCACGAGGTAGAGGAATGCGGAGGAGAACCCACGACCGAACATGCGTGTTTGTCAGGACATGACATTTACGCTGACCCCTCCCTTTTCCCTTTTTACCAAAACGATGACTATACTCTTTGGGGAAATCTGGTGAAGAGGAAAGAAGGGGAGGAAGGCCCTGAATATAAAATCAGGAGCACTTTTGAAGATGACATTGGTCACTTCACTCAAGAAAAAGGCTTACTATTAAAAGGTCTTGACGAGCTCGTCGATGAGCAACAAAATGACATCGAAGAATGGTTCAACAAGCTTAACTCCACCCTTGATGACCAAGACAGGCCATCAGTAAGCCAAAAAGACCCCATGCTCGCGATAACCACTCGAGCTGGAACAACAACCAAGGACCCCCTTATCCGAGCTCACATCCGATCACCCTCGATCCAAGCAAGCCTCGTGAAGAGGAGGGTGATGTAAGCAGCGAGGCTCCCAAACAACCTCCCTTGGTGACCCCATCCCCATCGACTCCACCTAACCAACCTGTGAGAATCCCATTCCCATCCCGAGTAAAAAACCAGAAAATTGAGAACGATAATAAAAGATTCTTGTCATATCTAAAAGACTCAGTGATCACCATACCTCTTCTTGATGCTTGCTATCACATGCTAAAGTATAGCACATACTTTAAAAAATTACTCGCCAACCGAAAGAAACTCGAGGGTCTTGTGACTTTGGGGGAAGAATGTTCGGTGGTGACACATTGAGGGCTACCCAAAAAGGTAGACGATCCAGGCAGCTTCACCTTGCCTTATTCCATAGGATCTCTATCAATAAAGAATGCTCTTGCCGATTTAGGGGCGAGTATCAACCTCATGCCTCACTCCATGTTCCTTAAACTAGGATATTCCGGATTAAAGCCTACCCGTATGAACATCCAACTAGCCAATAGATCAGTCAAATACCCCGTAGGGATATGCGAGAATGTGCTAGTCAAAGTTGGAAAATTCAAATTTTTGGTTGACTTCGTAATCTTGGAGATGGAGGAGTATGACTTGGTACCCATCATCTTAGGGAGACCATTTCTTGCTACCGCTTGTGCAGTCATTGATGTTCATGATGGCAAGTTAACCTTAAGATTCGGGACCGATAGCTTAACCTTCGACATTAAAGACACTATGAATCTCTCTCTCGAAGCAGCTAACCGACTTTATTTCATCGAAGAATTCGACGAACTCACGGATTTTATTGATGACTGTGTTGATGAACAGATCGAAGAAGGCTGGTTACGGGGTGATAATTTTCTCCCCTTGTTGGAGGAAGAAAAGATGGAGGATGTTGGAGCAGTCTCTTTCTACCCTAGACAGGAGACCATTGAACAGCTCGAACTCCAAAAACCCGAAAACAAGCTTAAACCCTTTATTATCGAACCTCCTAAGCTTGATATTAAGGAACTCCCTAACCACCTAGAGTATGCATTCCTTCAGGGAGAGGATCAACTGCTGGTAATCATAAACTCTTCCCTCGAACATGAACAAAAAGGTAAGCTCTTAGAAATCCTCAAGAAATATAAAGGAGTGCTTGCATGGAGTGTAGCCGACATTAAGGGGATTGACTCAACTTTTTGCACGCATAACATTCTTATGGAAGAAAACTATAAACCTACCGTGCAACCCCAGAGGCGGGTGAATCCCAACATTAAGGAAGTAGTGAAGAAAGAAGTCATCAAACTCCTGGATGCAGGACTAATTTACCCAATCTCGGATAGCCCGTGGGTTAGTCCTATATAGGTGGTACCAAAGAAAGGTGGAATGACTGTGGTAAAAAATGACAAGGGTGAGATGGTACCCCAGAGAACGGTTACTGGCTGGCGGGTATGCATCGATTATTGAAAGCTCAATGATGCCACAAGGAAGGATCACTTTCCATTACCCTTCATTGACCAAATGTTGGAAAGATTATCTGGGCACGAGTACTACTGTTTCTTGGATGGGTTCTCGGGATATTTACAAATCCCCATAGCGCCTGAGGACCAAGAGAAAACTACGTTTACTTGCCCTTATGGAACATTCGCCTATAAAAGAATGCCTTTTGGGCTGTGTAACACCCCCGCCACTTTTCAGTGATGCATGACCGCGATCTTTCATGAACTGATGGAAGATAGCATGGAAGTTCTCATGGATGACTTTTCAGTCTTCGGGAACTCTTTCGACCACTGTCTTGCTAATCTAGAAAAAATACTCAAACGTTGTGAGGAAACCAACTTGGTGTTAAATTGGGAAAAATGTCATTTCATGGTGAAAGAAGGGATTGTGTTAGGACATAAGGTCTCGGGGAATGGGATTGAAGTGGACCAAGCTAAAGTGGAAGCTATATCTAAATTACCTTATCCCACGACTGTTAAAGCAATACGCAGCTTCTTGGGCCACACCGGGTTCTGTCAGAGATTCATCAAAGATTTCTTTAAAATAGCTCGGCCAATGACTCAATTGCTGATGAAGGATGCCCCTTTCGATTTCTCTCGAGAATCCAAGGATGCATTCGATCTCCTGAAAAAGGAGCTCACGCAAGCTCTAATCATGGTTACAACCAACTGGGAGTTACCTTTCGAAATCATGTGCGATGCTAGCGATTATGCTGTCGGAGCTGTATTAGGCCAAAGGCGTGACAAGCTATTCCAACCTATTTACTATGCTAGCAAAACCATGAATCCTGCTCAAGAGAATTACTCTACCACCGAAAAAGAATTATTAGCCGTAGTGTTCGCATTCGACAAATTCCGTCAATATCTTGTCCTTTCAAAGACAGTCGTTTTCACCAATCACTCGGCTCTCCGATATCTTTTTGCTAAGCAAGATGCTAAACCACGACTAATTCGGTGGATCTTGTTGTTACAAGAATTTGACGTTGAAATTCGTGATAAAAGGGGGGGCAGAGAATTTGGCTGCTGATCACCTATCTCGTCTTCAAAATCCCTTTGATGAGCTCGATAGAAGCGAGATTCGGGATTCATTTCCTAATGAACAACTCATGTCAATGACAAATTCTGAGCCTTGGTACGCTGATTTTGCTAACTATCTCGCGAGCAGACTCATTCCAGAACACATGACTAAATACGAAAAGAAAAGGTTCTTTGCCCAACTAAAATACTACTTCTAGGATGAACCATTTTTATTCTGAAGGTGTCCTGATCAAATAATCATACGTTGTGTTTCGGGAGGTAAGGTAGTAAAAATCATGAGAGAGTGTCACTCTGGCCCCTCTGGGGGCCATCACGGGATAAATACCACCGCATGAAAGATTTTCGATGCGGGATTCTATTGGCCCAAAATATTCCGTGATGTTAAAGAAATGGTACAAGCATGCGATGCACGTCAACGGGCAGGGAACATATCAAATAGGGATGAAGCACCTCAGAATTTTATACAAGTATGTGAGGTTTTCGACGTCTGGGGAATCGAATTCATGGGACCCTTTCCATCTTCAGGAGGGAATGAGTACATTTTAGGTGCCATCGACTATGTTTCAAAATGGGAAGAGGCACAAGCCCTTAAGACCAACGATGCCAGGGTAGTTATTCATTTCCTGAAAAAGCTGTTCGCTAGGTTCGGAATTCCTAAAGCTCTCATCAGTGATAGGGGAACCCACTTTTGCAATGCGCAAATGGAAAAGGTCATGAGGAGATACGGAGTGTCCCATCGATTTTCCACCGCCTATCACCCACAGACCAATGGCCAGGTCGAAAACACTAACAGGGCTTTTAAAAGAATACTAGAAAAAATGGTTAGTCAGAATAGAAAAGACTGGTCATTTAAACTCGATGAGGCCTTATGGGCATTCCGAATTGCCTACAAGACACCTATTGGAACGACCCCATTCCGCATGGTCTATGGTAAGGCATGTCACCTTCCAGTAGAACTAGAACATAAGGCTTATTGGGCACCTAAGGCATGTAATTTAGACTATACAATTTCCGAAACAAATAGGTTCTTGCAACTACATGAGCTTGATGAGCTAAGGTTAGAAGCGTATGAGTCTTCCATTACATATAAGGAGAGGGCAAAAAGATGGCATGACAAGCGAATTAAGAGACCTAAGGAATTTTCAGAAGGGGAAAAAGTTCTATTGTATAACTCTCGGTTAAGGTTATTTCCAGGGAAGCTCAAGTCTAGATGGTATGGGCCATTTACGGTGAAAAGCTCTTCTAAAACTAGAGCTGTTGTGTTAATAGACGACGAAAGTAGATAATTTACTGTCAACATACAACGTGTAAAACATTATCAAGAAAGTAGCAATGAAATGATTAGTGAGGAGGATGTAACATTTGACGATGAAGTCACGTAGTAACCCATGACCTTGAGTCTAGCTACAAGACTCGTAAATAAAGAAAAGCACTTCTTGGGAAGCAACCCATGTTTTGTGTGATTTTTATTTTGTTTGATTGTTATTTGTTTCCGTATGCATGCTTTATTTTTATTGTTGGTAGATCATGTTTCAAAACTAAAATGGTGAAAATACTTTATTTTGTCGTTTGGCTTTGTCTTAACTTTATCCAAAGGTATTTCGCAAAAGATAAGTGTAAGGGGAAATCCCAAATATGTTTTTAAGAAACAAAATTGATCATGATTCTCCACAATATTAAATGAACATGTATATTCGTATTTGTTAGAGTCAAATGCTTGTATTGAGTCATAATGATGTTTTGCAGGATTTTCCAAGAAGTAGGACATAAGTTTTTCCAGAAATTTTCAGGAAACTTAACATAAAGATTTCTGCAGGTCACTTCTGACGGCGTCAGGAAGAAATTCCTGACAGCATCATGTGTAAAATTCTGGAAATTTTGCTAGTTTTGTTTTTCTAACGGAGTCTTAAAGTTTTTGTTAAATCTTTAGTCTTATAAACTCCAGGAAATCTGCAAACATTCATTCCACAAGCATTATATCTTACTTTGTTTTATAGGATTTGTTATTATTATATAGATTGCCGCTGATTTTATGCGAGGTTGCCTTGTCTGTTTTCTCAGGTTTAACAGGTTATGTATGACAAGAAGATGATTTATATTTCTGGAAGGGAAGCTTTGATTATTCATTTTCTTGGAGGAAGATCTAACCTTGTTACCACACTATCCACACCGAGCGAATCAGGGGAGTCTTTGATTTCATTCTTTTACCTATTTCACTTTTACATTCTTTAATTGAACATTGGGAACAATGTTCATCCTAAGTATAAGGGGAGGGTAAATGATGATACCTTATAGGATACACTTTCACTTGAGTTTGTTTGTTTGATGGTAGGTGTGTAATAATACTTTGAGAAATATTTGTTAATGTAATTTTAGCGCCAAATTTAAATTTTTTTACAACATTTAGTAGTGAAACTTTAGCCATAGCAAGCGTCTCATGGATAGGAGTCGTATGACTAGCACAAAATCGTACTATTCAGAAAAAATTTCCACCCAAATATGTGAGGTTCGCCTTTAGATTTGATAGGAAAAGCATTCACTATTAGTGCTTATGAGTGTACCGGTAGCATTTAGATTCTAGAACTTGCATTAGTGATGCATCCCGAGACCGCAAGTGAGAGTACATTCGTGTAGTAGGATTTACTACATGATAAGATGTCACAACTCATCATTTCAGGTCATTTCAGGTCATTTCGGGAACTTTGGAAAAACACTATTCATAAATCACTATTCATCAAAACACTATTCATCGTTTTACTGTTCATCGTTTTACTATTCATCGTTTTCGAGGTCATTTTGATATTCTGAGAAACATTTGGGAAAATTACTATTCACTAAACACTATTCATTTCCGGAAAAGTTTTCATCATTCACTTGCATTACTCATTTCATCGTAAATTTAGTTTACAGGTATTCAAATTCGCGTAACCGGATTGGTTTAGGTGCGAATTCATTTCATTAGTGCTAAGAACACTGCATACGGACTGGAGATAGTCTGCATATCATCATAACAGCATTTTCATGTTATACCACTCTTAGGATTTTCAAATTACTATATTCAGTACATTTAACGTTTTTACGTATAAGTAATTATAGTAAACGTTAACACCCGGTTTATACACGACGAATATATCTAAATATTCCCACGATGGTCCCGACATATTTTTATATACATTTTAACATCATAAAACTTATAACATTCAGTTACCCAGTATTTTGGAAATTTATTTTATTTATAACGTACGCGTATGAATATAACGACGGTTTTCGTGAAAACTAAACAATAATCACCCGATCACTCAGTAAATGTACCCAACATATTTTTAATATGTTTTTAACATTATTATAACTTTATTTCATCCCGGTTAACTTCGTGAACGTTTATTGCTATTAAACCCGGTACCCGATTATGACTAATACTTACACCAAACTACAACTAATATTACACTATATTTTCTAAGTGATCAAAACCGTTTTGGCTACTCCTTTTCACACCCAAAACCGGCCCAAGACCACACCCTTTAACCATGTGCATTGATTCCTAAGTATTTTACTAATAAACCTTGAAATCATTTCATTAACCAAATTCCTAAATCATAACATACCTTTTTAGCTAAGATCAAAACTCATCTTTCTCTTCATCCTCTCTTCAACCCACGACCAAACCACCATAATTAGCTCAAGTGATCATTTTCCATAAAGTAAAACACAAAACTTGTTCATTTTACATGCCTAATCAAGAATCAAGCAACAAAAACACAAGAACATCAAGCATAATCATCCTATAATCATCTCATTTTATCAAGTAAGTTTTCATCTTTATTTTTTCATGGATCATCCTATTTTTACATGTATTACATAAGTATCATGCTAAAAACCATGTACAAGTAGCTATACTACACTTTATTTTGTCTAAAAAGAAACATACAAACCCTAACTTTTTAGTTATGAATCCCTTTGCTCTAATAACTTGGTTAGGAGTCCATGGCACCCTAAGAAGGTGTATGGTAGGATTAGATTAGCTATGTGGTGATTTCAAGAGGATTGGTGATGGTAGAATTGGTTTTAGACCTTGAAAACTTGATTTGGAACCTATTTTAGACATGCTGTCCCGTTTTGTAAAAATCTGGAAAATCAGTAAACACCAAGGAAACTTTGGCAAAATTTTTAGAAAATACTTTCAAAAACGAATCCGTAGGCGAAAGAACGAATTCAAAAGAGCTTATAACGAAGAAGTTATGATTTTTGCAAGATTGTTGACGAAAAGTATTTTCTGGAAATTTGTTTGCTGTTGGACGTTTTTCATGGTACAAAAAGAGACTTTAGACGTAACCCGGAGGAGCCGAGCTTTCCAAAATATATTACTATATACTAAGACGTAACCGTGGACATAAAGAACAAGTAAAACGGACAAGTAACGACAAAGATATACACGTTTGAATATCGGCTAAAACCACTTTATATTTGACAGCTTTTATTAAATTTGGCACAAAAACTACGAAGTACATTTATAAGCTAGAAGTAATATTAAGTTCCAAGCTTTATAACTAATGTAGTATTAGTTATCACCAGTATATTTTCATCATTTCAAGGATTACAACTCGAGTATTTCAACGCTAACATGGAAACTTACGATATATATATATATAAGTATATATATATTACAACTAGCTTATTATATTTTCTAATAGCAATATTTTTCCACATTCTTGGATTATATATTTTTGATAACACAAGTGTTTTTCCAAAGACTAGAGTGGTATAGAAACATGTGCATGGATATTTTCAACATCATTTCATGATCTAAATTAGATCGTTCATCATTCATACTAGGTTGCGGCAGTTAACCGATCATTGTTGTTCACTTCATTTCATTTCAAGTATCATTACTTCGAGGTGAGTCATAGCCCCTACTCTTTTAATTGTTTTATCAACTCTTTGGGGGAGATACATGCTACTACTTGCTTACTTGTACAGATTCACATAACATTTATACTTGGGAAACATTATACTTGATTACATTACACTTGATGTCATACATACGTGATTGTGTTATACTTAACTGTGTTATACTAAACTGTGATGGATACATACATACATACTTCCAATGGCCCCAGATTTAGTTCTGGGCACAACCATGGAGACATATATACTTCCTATGGCCCCAGATTAAGTTTCTGGGCACAACCATGGAAGTATACATACTTAGGTGAGGTCTTCGAAGATGAAGTGTAGACTCACTACTAATTGCTAAACTGTTGTTATGAACTTATACATATCTTAATCATATTATATTGTAGCAGTGGGTTGTGAACACACAGGTTACAAGTCTTTTATGACGGGACTTGCAACTGAGTGGATTTACGATGCCTTTGCTGGGTGAACATTCCTTATAGGCTTTTCAACTGTATTAAGGCAAACTCTATGAACTCACCAACCTTTGTGTTGACACTTTTAAGCATGTTTATCTCAGGTTAGAAAGGCGATAGCAGGTGTATGGAGCTGAGAGTCTTAGGGCATGCTTTTGGAGACTTTCACTTTTATCGTTTACCATTCGATACACTTTAAAAACTTATGTATCAATCTACTTTGGGAGCTTTGTTTTGTAAACTATGACTTTTATCTATTCGAATGGTAACTTTTCAAAAACGTCTCATTTAGAGTTCGTTTTCTATATCTTGTACTTTGTGCCCTGAAGTAGCATCCCAATGGCACAGTCTTCCGCTGCGGTATTTTGGGGGTGTTACAGATTGGTACCAGAGCCTTGGTTATAGAGAACTAGGTTGTTTTAGAGTCTAGACTATAACTACATACATGTAGACTCTCCTCCCTATCGCCTTGCACTTTACATACACTTACGCTTGCTGGTAATTTATTTATTTTTAGACCCACGCTATTAGATACTTTGTAGAAACCGTTAGAAACTAGACTTCCCAGTGACTTTAACACTTAAGGGAGAACCCTTTGTTCCTTTGTACTAAGCGTGACGTTCCCTAGATGCCCATTTAAGCAACGTCTACCACTGAGATATGTGTGTGTGGTGATATGTACACTTGTGAAAGGAAACATTTATAATTGTGGTGGCCAACATAATTATAAGTGCTTCACGACACACGTGGACATATGACTATGCAGATGTAGATCGGTGTTGGCACAACTTAGGAAATAACTGGTAGCATGGTATTATATATGAGGATGTGAAGTATAGACTTTGGTTAATCAATGGTTTTCCCTCATCTCTGACGTTCACTAAATGTCCTTCCTCTTAGGAAATCATGGCACCAAAGAGAGTGACTCGTAGCTCTGTTCGAGGAGGCGCAACACCAAGGGGTGGAAGGACTGGTGGACGTGGAGGTAGAGGAGGTAGAGGAGCTGCTCATGACACTAGTAACCCAAGTAACGATGGTGGAAGAACTGGTGGACGTGGAGGTAGAGGAGGTGGTCACGGCGTTGAAAACAATGATAACAACGACGGTGGAAATACTGATTTTGAAGCCATCATCGCTCGACAACTTGAAAACTTTCTCCCCACTATTGTCACTCAAGTTGGCGATCATATGAATAATTTGGCAAACCACGAAAGCGGAATTAACAACACCAATGGTATAGGCCAGAATGGTAATGGCAACAACAACATTAGGACCGGATGCACGTATAAGGAATTTACGTCATGTAAGCCAATTGATTTCGATGGAGTAGGAGGCGCGTTGGTGTATACTCGATGGGTTGAAAAGATGGAGTCGGTGATCGACATTAGTAACTGTGCAGCACATCAAATGGTGAAGTATTCCATGTGCTTACTATCAGGAAAGGCATTGACATGGTGGAATACGCAGATTCAAGCTAGGGGTAGAGCGGCAGCTGTAGGTATGACATGGGATGATTTTAAGGCATTACTGAAGGAGGAATACTGCCCGGACAACGAGATGCAAAAGCTGGAGGATGAACTCTATCATCTCTCTATGATAGGGGCTGGTCATGCAGCCTATACAGATCGATTCCATGAATTAGCCAGACTAGTTCCACACCTAGTTACCCCTGAGTCCAAGAGGATCGAGAGGTACATATATGGTCTTGTCCCAGAAATTCGTGGGATTGTAAAAACAACTGAGCCTTCTACAATTCAGAGTGCAATATTGAGAGCAGGGACTCTGACAGATGAGATGGTTAGAAATGGAAGCTTGAGGGACAGTGATAAAAGGAAGGGAACAAGCGAGTCGAACAAGCAGACTGACAACAAAAGGGCAAGGACCTTTGCGGCGACTAATTCGGGTCAGAGAGAGTATTTAGGCCAGCATCCTAAATGTACGAAATGTAACTTTCATCACCAAAAGACTGTGCCCTGCCGTATGTGTGCTAATTGCAGACAGTCTGGTCATTATGCAAACCAGTGTAGAGAACCAGTGAACCAAAAGACATGCTATGAGTGTAACAGCCCGGATCACTTTCGGAACAACTGTCCTAAGTTGAAAAGAAATCTTAACCAAGGAGGCAATCGTCCAAACTTAGCAGCAGCAATTGAAGGGCCACGAGATGAGGCCAATGAGATTCCACCCGCACTTGGCAGAGCTTACTTCCTAGGAAATCCTATCACCCAACATGTCCGCGATAGCATAACGGGTACATTCTCTTGAACAACTATCGTATTTTAGTAGCACTTAAGTCTTAATATAGGACCTATACACAACATTGACTAATCTGAGACTTAGCAGCATTAACCTTAGTCACCCTAACATTAGTAATTTGATTAGTGTAAGCAATTCCAAAGTCGAGCCAATCTTTCAAAAGATCTTTTTCAAGGATGTTGAATCCAGACCTTGATTTTTAGCTTGGTTCTAGTGACTGTTCTTGTTTGATTGGGTTGCGAAAATCAAGCTAAAAGTTAAAGTCATCACTCAAACCGATTTAGCTTAATCTCATGACTGTTCTTGTTTGATTGGGTTGTGGGCTTAAGTGAAAATCGGTTACCTAAATGATTAACCTAAAGGAGGTCTTTTGAGGATTATGCTCGGGATTGGGAAGGTTTGCCTCATCAAGTTTGACCACGAGAACATACCTAGTTGGATAGGAAACCCACATACATAAGCTTTGACACATTTTCTTTAACACACATTTAACTGATTAACATTAACTGAACTTCGGGACGAAGTTCCTTTTAGAGGGGAAGACTGTCACAACTCATCATTTCAGGTCATTTCAGGTCATTTCGGGAACTTTGGAAAAACACTATTCATAAATCACTATTCATCAAAACACTATTCATCGTTTACTATTCATCGTTTTACTATTCATCGTTTTCGAGGTCATTTTGATATTCTGAGAAACATTTGGGAAAATTACTATTCACTAAACACTATTCATTTCCGGAAAAGTTTTCATCATTCACTTGCATTACTCATTTCATCGTAAATTTAGTTTACAGGTATTCAAATTCGCGTAACCGGATTGGTTTAGGTGCGAATTCATTTCATTAGTGCTAAGAACACTGCATACGGACTGGAGATAGTCTGCATATCATCATAACAGCATTTTCATGTTATACCACTCTTAGGATTTTCAAATTACTATATTCAGTACATTTAACGTTTTTACGTATAAGTAATTATAGTAAACGTTAACACCCGGTTTATACACGACGAATATATCTAAATATTCCCACGATGGTCCCGACATATTTTTATATACATTTTAACATCATAAAACTTATAACATTCAGTTACCCAGTATTTTGGAAATTTATTTTATTTATAACGTACGCGTATGAATATAACGACGGTTTTCGTGAAAACTAAACAATAATCACCCGATCACTCAGTAAATGTACCCAACATATTTTTAATATGTTTTTAACATTATTATAACTTTATTTCATCCCGGTTAACTTCGTGAACGTTTATTGCTATTAAACCCGGTACCCGATTATGACTAATACTTACACCAAACTACAACTAATATTACACTATATTTTCTAAGTGATCAAAACCGTTTTGGCTACTCCTTTTCACACCCAAAACCGGCCCAAGACCACACCCTTTAACCATGTGCATTGATTCCTAAGTATTTTACTAATAAACCTTGAAATCATTTCATTAACCAAATTCCTAAATCATAACATACCTTTTTAGCTAAGATCAAAACTCATCTTTCTCTTCATCCTCTCTTCAACCCACGACCAAACCACCATAATTAGCTCAAGTGATCATTTTCCATAAAGTAAAACACAAAACTTGTTCATTTTACATGCCTAATCAAGAATCAAGCAACAAAAACACAAGAACATCAAGCATAATCATCCTATAATCATCTCATTTTATCAAGTAAGTTTTCATCTTTATTTTTTCATGGATCATCCTATTTTTACATGTATTACATAAGTATCATGCTAAAAACCATGTACAAGTAGCTATACTACACTTTATTTTGTCTAAAAAGAAACATACAAACCCTAACTTTTTAGTTATGAATCCCCTTGCTCTAATAACTTGGTTAGGAGTCCATGGCACCCTAAGAAGGTGTATGGTAGGATTAGATTAGCTATGTGGTGATTTCAAGAGGATTGGTGATGGTAGAATTGGTTTTAGACCTTGAAAACTTGATTTGGAACCTATTTTAGACATGCTGTCCCGTTTTGTAAAAATCTGGAAAATCAGTAAACACCAAGGAAACTTTGGCAAAATTTTTAGAAAATACTTTCAAAAACGAATCCGTAGGCGAAAGAACGAATTCAAAAGAGCTTATAACGAAGAAGTTATGATTTTTGCAAGATTGTTGACGAAAAGTATTTTCTGGAAATTTGTTTGCTGTTGGACGTTTTTCATGGTACAAAAAGAGACTTTAGACGTAACCCGGAGGAGCCGAGCTTTCCAAAATATATTACTATATACTAAGACGTAACCGTGGACATAAAGAACAAGTAAAACGGACAAGTAACGACAAAGATATACACGTTTGAATATCGGCTAAAACCACTTTATATTTGACAGCTTTTATTAAATTTGGCACAAAAACTACGAAGTACATTTATAAGCTAGAAGTAATATTAAGTTCCAAGCTTTATAACTAATGTAGTATTAGTTATCACCAGTATATTTTCATCATTTCAAGGATTACAACTCGAGTATTTCAACGCTAACATGGAAACTTACGATATATATATATATAAGTATATATATATTACAACTAGCTTATTATATTTTCTAATAGCAATATTTTTCCACATTCTTGGATTATATATTTTTGATAACACAAGTGTTTTTCCAAAGACTAGAGTGGTATAGAAACATGTGCATGGACATTTTCAACATCATTTCATGATCTAAATTAGATCGTTCATCATTCATACTAGGTTGCGGCAGTTAACCGATCATTGTTGTTCACTTCATTTCATTTCAAGTATCATTACTTCGAGGTGAGTCATAGCCCCTACTCTTTTAATTGTTTTATCAACTCTTTGGGGGAGATACATGCTACTACTTGCTTACTTGTACAGATTCACATAACATTTATACTTGGGAAACATTATACTTGATTACATTACACTTGATGTCATACATACGTGATTGTGTTATACTTAACTGTGTTATACTAAACTGTGATGGATACATACATACATACTTCCAATGGCCCCAGATTTAGTTCTGGGCACAACCATGGAGACATATATACTTCCTATGGCCCCAGATTAAGTTTCTGGGCACAACCATGGAAGTATACATACTTAGGTGAGGTCTTCGGAGATGAAGTGTAGACTCACTACTAATTGCTAAACTGTTGTTATGAACTTATACATATCTTAATCATATTATATTGTAGCAGTGGGTTGTGAACACACAGGTTACAAGTCTTTTATGACGGGACTTGTAACTGAGTGGATTTACGATGCCTTTGCTGGGTGAACATTCCTTATAGGCTTTTCAACTGTATTAAGGCAAACTCTATGAACTCACCAACCTTTGTGTTGACACTTTTAAGCATGTTTATCTCAGGTTAGAAAGGCGATAGCAGGTGTATGGAGCTGAGAGTCTTAGGGCATGCTTTTGGAGACTTTCACTTTTATCGTTTACCATTCGATACACTTTAAAAACTTATGTATCAATCTACTTTGGGAGCTTTGTTTTGTAAACTATGACTTTTATCTATTCGAATGGTAACTTTTCAAAAACGTCTCATTTAGAGTTCATTTTCTATATCTTGTACTTTGTGCCCTGAAGTAGCATCCCAATGGCACAGTCTTCCGCTGCGGTATTTTGGGGGTGTTACATAAGAGGCATTAAGATCACCCTTGTGTTAAACCCGTATCGTAATTACTTGACCATAAAAGTCATAATACTTGGCTAGTTAAGTCAATTAATTTCTCCCACACCTTAGCGTTGTACTCATTTTTAGTACACGAAACCCCTAGTACACCCCTCCGAGCCTATCTTTTCGTTTCTAACTTTAAGCATCTTACTTAAAGGAAGAATTTATTACACCCCACTTAAATGTACACCCAAATCGCCTTAGCCTTCCGTGTATGCACTCATCTTTAGTGCATTATTGTTATATGTTTAAACCCTTAGTTAATTATCTAATTGATTACATGGTTGCTAAGTCGAGTCATATCCTTGTACATATTGTTTTGGGACGATTGGGACTCATGGGTAAAGTACTTGTGTTATGGAGTAATGGGGAAGAACATCATATTATTACCCCCATATGTGCGTTAATCTTAAAAGTACTCCGAGTGTTTTGATTATCTTAATTTGAGTCATTAGATTAGTCTATTGTAAAGTATGTAAAAATTCAAGTGTAAGGGGAATGTTCATTCCCTATGATGTATTATTTTGGATGGTAGGGTAAGAGTGTACGCAAAAATAAAAAAAAATAAAAATTAAAAAAAAATCGAAAAAATAAAAAATAAAAAGAGAAAAAAAAAAAGAAAAAAAAATATAAAAAAGGAGAAAAGAGAAAAAAACATACGAACTACCACCCCGTTTCATTCTATGTTTATTTTATGTTTTTGTTATTTTTCGTTTATTAGCTTAAGTCGAGTCTAGTCTTGGCTTAGCAACGCCATATTGTACATGTAATTAACCAAGATTATTAACTCGCCACCAGTAAAGATTGCCTATATCCAACAAAACCGTGTATTCTATATCCCTACACCTAATGTTATAACCCTTTGAAAGACCTCTTTGATAGTTTATCCTTGGTGCTTACGCGATGTGGTGGAGGTTTGATCCTTTCCCAAGCCTATGGTAATCTATTTTGCTATGACATGTAGTGAGAGATGTGTTCCATTTCCATATTGTGATATATATTTTATTACACCCGAGAGATGTGAGTATCTAAACACTATTTGTAAGGTGCTGGTGTATGACCTCCGTGCTTGTCTTTGGTCTTTAGTGGAACGATTATTTGTTGTAATTACTTTTATATTAGTGTTAAATGACCCCTAACTTGTATTTTGATTAGAATCAAAGCGCATTTGCTTGAGGACAAGCAAATCTCAAGTGTAAGGGTATATGATGAGGCGAAAAATGATCCGTTTTTATGGGGTCATTTAAGCCCGGAATTGAATTTATTTGATCAAATATTGCCCTAAATCGTTCCTTTTGTGATTTTAGGTACTTTTGGAGTGAATTATGGAAAAGGAAGCATTTTGGACATTTTTGGAGCATAAGATAAGTATCCTTTCAATTCATTCAATATGTCTATGTGTTGTTTGAATAAATCGGGTTGTTTCTTAAAAACATATTTGGGGTTTCCCCTTACACTTATCTTTTGCAAAAATACCTTTAGGTGGAGTTAAGACTAGGCCAAAACAACAAAGTAAAGTATTTCCACTTTTTTAATTGAGAAACATTATCTACCAACAATAAAAATAAAGCATGCATACAGAAGCAAATAACAAACAAAAAAAAATGAAAATCACACAAAATGAAGAAAGTCACCACAAGCACATTCAATTATTTCAAGTAAACGTAAACATGAAAATAAAATTGTTAAAGGCCAACAGAGGCCGCATCCTAAGCTATTACAATACCAAATGTTTCAAATTACACAACCATCAATAAATTGTTCAGAAATAACAGATATCAAAAGAGATCACTGGGGAGGAGGACCGAAACGGTAGTCATAGCCTGGAGGGAGGTGTCCGGTGTACCCGTAGGGAGGGTAGTCAGTCTCACGGCCGGGGAATGGGTCAATCTGCAGGTGAGGCTCAAGCTGATCTCGGGTGGAGAGGTGCTGCATCTGGCGGATGGTGTGATCATACACCCAATCAAAGCGCTGGTCAGTGGTGGCCCGCCATGCGTCCACCTGACCCATCCAGGCACCCTGGTGTGCCTGCCAGTCTCCCCGACCCATGTGTCGGTAGTAGTCAGCTATCCCCTCCTCATAACCCTGGAACTGATGCTGCTGGGGCCCTACCTCATCATCATCCTCATCCTCATCATCAGGCCCCACTGCCTCACACCAGTTATAGGTCCCATTCCTCTCTAGCATCACGATGCTCATCTGCCTGAGGGATTTAGCCCTCACTACCCTACAAGCCCCACAGTCGCTCAAGTATCCCATGATCGGAGGAGTAAGAAGATCATAGGAACGAGCCAACCGGGTCACGAACATCCCCCCATACACCTTATCGATATCCCTCTCACCCACACAGGTCCTCAAATAACTAGCTACCCAAAATCGGATGTTGCAGTAGACATCCGCTGAAAAGATGGTGTACAGGTAGAAAAGATCTGAAGCAGTGACACGGTGAGTGGTGCCATGACGTCCTGACAGTCTGTATGTGATGCATCTGTGTACCAACCTAACTATGGGGTCCCTGATGGATGCAGCCCCAGTAGTCGAGGTGTAAACCCCGTCTCCAATGGTCGGCCAAAAAGTGACACACCTCATATCACTCCTCTGAGTCTCCCCATTCAACAACCTCTGCATAAAACCTCCATCAACCGCCTCCTCCCTAGTATACAACCCAATCCTCCAACCAAACTCAGTGGCCGAGCATGACCGCACTTCCCCTCCTAGCCTAAAATAGTTAGTGGTGCCCCCCATATCTGTCCTAGCCTCAGCCTGATCAAAATGGAAGGTCACAAAGAACTCCCTCACCAACTCACTATACACCGTCTCCCTAATCCTAAACAACCTCTCCCATTGAGGACCCGCAAACCCATCAGTGTGGATCCTCTCCAAAAACGCAGCTTCCAACCCTTGGAACCTAAGAAACTCCCAATCAACCACAGCCCCAACATCAATATGGTGGTTACAAAGTTCCGCATACTTGGTGGTGGCGTCAACAGTGTCAAACTCGCTCCAACTATGGACCAATTCTCCATAGTTAACTCTTTGTGACCTAGAAGAGCTGCCACGATGTTGGCGAGATCGCTTGCTCATTTTCCTGGAAAAAGATAGAGTGAACGGAAAAAATTAGAACGAGAATTTTATTGATTCTTGCTGTCAGACACATCTGACGCCGTCAGGAAGAAGGTCCTGACGCCGTCAGACCCAGCAGAATCCGAATCATGCAATTGCGAGGGAAAAATCAATTTTCAAACTCTTAACCCATTACCCAAACGCTCCTTTAATCAGAAAACATGGGTGGGGGGTCAAAAAATCCGTGGCATGAGTGGCTTTTCCTAAACTAACGCATGATTCGAGTGAGATAACATCATCAAAGGGTAACCCCATGTTTACAAATCACCAAATGGATGGCATTACGATTTGTTAATGATGGGTCAAAAATGGGGTTTCGGGCGAAAGGGGTTTTCAAAATTGATTGATCCTACGGACAATTTATCGAAAAAGAGTGAAGAAAAACTACTTACCGAGTGAAGATTGGTTGCGGAAGACGTCGAATTGAAGGGTGGAGATTCGGAGTAGTAGCAGCACTTTAGGTGAGAATTGTGGGGTATGGGTTGAAAGTGATTGGATTTGGGTTAATATTGCTGATTTAGCGATGTGACGGCGTCAAGAGTTAATATCTGACGCCGTCAGATGTCCGTGTGAAGTGAGAAATGGAGTAATTCCACAGTTAGTCCCTGCACTTTGTGTGAATAGCAAAACATAAGTAAAACCATGAGTAGCTATTCCGTTAGTGATGTCCACCAGGGTCGAACGTTTCATTACTGTCGCGGAAAGAGGTGAGGTTGTAGAAAGGATTGGGTGATGTTTTAGCTAAGTTGTAACCTTCACACGGGTCACCGGTGTGTACAAAGAGATGTTGTTCCATAGAGGGTTTGAAATCAGTGGTGTTTTTGAGGTGCAACCTCTTCACACCGGGTTTAAAACCAAAAGAACGTCTCTTGCATAAGTTTGGGAGCGTGGTTTGCAAGCATCCCACGAAAATGTTATGGAATTGCGAATTCTTCTCTTCCTGGGGATGCTCACAAGAACGGGTGGTGGTTAACGGTGAAGCACTTGGGGAAAATTTCTCGCTATCCTCTTGGTCAAACGCCAAAGGAGTTGAAACCTCAAAGACTTTTTCGATTTTTCTAGGTGCGGAATTTTCTTTGATCTTCTCTTTGATCCTTGATATGAATTGGTCAGCTAAATTCATAAAAGCTTTATGAGTGCTTTCCATGCGTGCTTCTAGGTGCTGGATTTGTTTTTCCTGATTATCCATGAAGGTTACCATTATCCCTTCGAATTCCTCTTGTCGTGAACGTTCAGGAAAATTATGGTTGATAACCGCATTCCTGGGTAAATTAGGATTCCACACAGTTTCAGCAGCAGGTTTCTCAATACTCATTAACTCTTTAACCTGCTTCTCGATGCTTCCTAATAACTGCTCTTGGGTGGCGTGTGCGTAGACAAGTTTTCCCTTGCTTGGAAACATCGGGTCCTCCCATCCTTCTTCTTCGTATTGTGCCAACCCCTCAAGAACTTTCCAACATTCGTCAATGCTAAGTCTGTTTAGCCTGCCCTTGGCTGCGTAATCAATGTCTCTCCTTGTTTGATAGTCAACTTTATCGTAAAAGATTTGAATCTGGAGCCATGGTTCGATGCCATGATGAGGGACTTTTCGGAGCAGGTCTTTATATCGAGTCCATGCTTCGTAAAAGGTTTCATTTTGATGTTGTTGGAACATCAAGATGTCATTTCTAAGCTTAGTAGTTCTCCCTGGTGGGAAAAATTGAGCAAGGAAACGAGTGGTGAGATCATCCCATGTGGTGATGGATCCCGCGGGTAAATGCTCAAGCCATTGACTAGCTTGATCCCGTAGAGAGAATTGGAATAGGCGTAATCGGGTTGTCTCTCTAGTCGCAACATCTAGGTCTAAGGAGTCTACGATTTTAAGGAAGTCCTTAAGATGTTGATTTGGATCTTCGGAACGAAGTCCATGGAATGCACATCCGCTTTGCACCAACCGGATGGTGTCGGATCGCAAGGGGGTCACATTGGCTCCGGTGAGCTCAATGGTGTTTCGGTAGCCTTGGTGGCTAGGTCGGGAATACTCTCCTAAGGTTCGGGGCCTAAGGGGTTCTAGTGGTGGGTTTTGTTGTGGTTGGATGACGGGTTCAAAGATGTTCCCGTTGTCCATGATGTTGGGTGGTGAAGAGTTACGAACAAAGACACAAAGAATTAAGATAGACTAAAGAAACCTAAAAATAAAAATAAAATCTTACTAGAAAGGAATCTAGCAAGTAGACCTAATAAAAAGAAATTCTAACCTAGACAATAACTATTCCCCGGGCTGCGGCGCCAAAAACTTGAAACATGGGAATCGCACCAGGCTTTACCTCTCAAGGGATCTTGAGAAGCTTACAACCCCCACCAGGCAGTGTACCTGATCGTTGTAGTATAGTATAGTGACAAGTACCGGGGGATTGATCGTTCAGCTAGGAATAGTGTCGCTAGGATTAGAAAACCTAATTACTAGTGCTAAAGATGAGAGATGATTATTTTTGTGTTTTTATATTTTTATGAAAGCAAGTAAAAATCTCGGGTTTGAAGGATATGGGTGGAATTAGTTGCTAGTCAACAAACCCAATACTAAAGATGCAATCAAAATAAAATACTAGAAATGAAAATAAAACTAAATTATACTAAGGTTGTGAGCAATAAGTGGAGAAAATGTGTTTACTTAGATTTCACTACTCCCTAGACATCTTTTACACGTTAATTACTTGTTATAGTTGTGTGGATGACGGATTGTATTCCTTAATACCATTCATGGGTTGGCGTACTTACTTCCCCAATCCTATGAGTGCCTACTTCACTCCTATGTCGAGCCGGCTAAGAAGCTCCTAACATGGGATCATTAGAATTTACTCATGCATTAAATACAACCAATAAAACCTAGTGCACATCGGTTCATATTTCCTAAGACGTTCAAGCATGTTACCATTTGGAGATCTGCCAGTTTTCTTAAGCCTAAAATCGAAATCATTCATCCAATACAACCATAAACAAGTAATCAACACATAATTAAGAAAAGAACAAGATATAGACAACCAACACATAGACATATTGATTGAATTTAAATAACACTTATCTCAATTACACATGAAAGGTTTCAAGGGCTGAGAACCCTTGAAAAACCTGTAAAATGCGTACTAAGTTCGGCCTTAGGGTTTCTCCAAAACTTCCTCCCTTTATGTGTAAAAAATTAGAAAACTATATATAGGAAATAGGGTCTGACGGCGTCAAGACCAAATCGGTGACGCCGTCATCTCGCCGCCAAAATACTTCTCAGACTGCTTTGATCTACTTCTGACGCCGTCAAGTGTTATGTGTTTCCAGGCTGTCATGCATTTTACTCTTGACGCCCTTCCTTGTGACGCCGTCATTTCTGTACTGGGTCGTCATGAAAATTACTCTTGATGCCGTCAAGATTTTCTTCTTGACGCCGTCACCTACTGTTCCCAGCTTGGAAAATTGAGACTTTGCCGTTTTCTTCACTTTTATGCTTAAAAAACGTCCAAAATGCCTTCCAGATTTCACTCCCAAAGTACCTAAAATCACAAAAGGAACGATTTAGGGCAATATTTGATCAAATAAATTCAATTCCGGGCTTAAATGACCCCCTAAAAGTGGTTCATTTTTCGCCTCATCAGAAACATGAACCAATACGTACTAGGTTTTTATGGTTGTATTTAATGCATGTGTTGACATAAATAATGCCTTAAAAACATTATTAAGTTTTTATCAATATCTCTATGTTTTGATCATTACAAAATATAACCTCAAAGAACTAAAACTTATGACATAAACAAGTATTTGGTGATTAATATTTCTCTTTACATCCAAATCACTTAAGGTATGAATAAACAAAGTGTTTAGTGCAATGTATGATCAAAGGGGTACTTAATTAACTAATACAAAGTTTATTTAATTATATAATCTTATTATATATTTTTGAAAAACACTTTTGGTAATAAGGAAAAATGTTTTAATCATACTAAATATATGATTTCAAATATTTAACCAAAATCAGTTAGTTTTTCACCAAATAAACTTTCCCCACTAAAAAACAAAGTTTCTGGCCGTTACAGTTGGGCGGCCCCCTTAATTATAAGGGGCGGCCCCCTTAATTTTAAGGGGGCCGGCCATGCTTTAAGGGGACCGGCCACGCTCCTCTGTCAGAAACTTTTGCCTATAAATACCACCTTAAACCTGGATTTTTTCCCCACCTTTTGCACTTCAGAACTTTCTGTTCTAGATCTCCATTTCCTATCTATAAATCCTTTGATCATACATTCTTAAATCTTTGTTTCAAAGTGATCCATACATAATCCATTCAAGTGCAAGAGAAGAATACTTCTATCCCTCAAGACAAGAAGTATTACAACTAGTTGTGATCTCCACATCTAAGTTGTTTGAGCATCATCATTAATTATTATTTCATAGTGTGATTAGTTGTGAATATTTGTTAGAGAATAGTTGTGTAGATAGTAGAAGTTGATTAGTTGTGAAATAGGTTAGTTGTGAAGATTGGTGTGTAGAAGAAGGTGTGTAGAAGATTGGTGTGTAAAAGCTAGGTGTGAAGAAGATTGGCGTGTAGATAGGTGTGAAGAAGATTGGCGTGTATATTGGTGTGAAGATTGGTGTGAAGATTGGTGTGTAAATTGGTGTGTAAATTGGTGTGTATATTGGTGTGTAAGGTTTTCTCCGCCATAAGGGAGCTTGTTGATATAGTGAAGAAAACTCTCGAGTTAGGTGCTCGGGGAGTGGAGTAGGGCAAGGAAGGTGCCTTGTAGCCGAACCACTATAAATCGCTTGTCTCTCGGTTTGATCTTTCCATCCTTTACTTATTTCATTACTTACATAATTATTGCTTCATAGTAGATATATACTTAGTGTTGTTCATATTGTGTATAACTAGATTTTATATATCATCGAATCTATATTTTATAAATCAACGAAAACTTTTAAACAATTTGTTTTATAAAAATTAAAAAGACGTAAAACTATTCAACCCCCCCTTCTAGTTTTCCACAATTGGTATCAGAGCCACGTCTAGCAAGAATTTTAAAATATATTGTATTTTAAAACTTGTAACGATCTATGGAATCTTTAAAATATTTAGAAGGGCAATCTATGCAAAGACCACCACTATTTGAAAGTGATGGATTTTTATATTGGAAAAATAGATTCGAAACGTATGTGAAATCAAAAGATCTTGATCTTTGGCATATTATTACCTTTGGTGATTTTCCCCCTATTCAATATAATGTTGAAACCAAAATGGATGAAATTGTAGCTTTTGAAAAACAAAATGATGATTTGAAAAAGAAACTAGCAAAAAATAATGAGGCTAAAATGGTTATTTATAATGCGTTACCACGCAAAGAATATGAAAGAATTTTTATGTGTAAAACCGCAAAAGAAATTTGGGATTCTTTACTAATCACTCACCAAGGTAATAGCCAAGTCAAAGAAAATAAAATAGATCTTCTTGTACAACAATATGAACAATTTACGATTCCGGAAGAGGAATCAATTGATAATGCTTTTGCTAAGTTTAACACTATCATCACAAGTTTAAAAACACTTGATGAGACATTTTCTAGTAAAAATTGTGTTAGGAAATTTCTTAGGGCATTGCATCCAAAATGGCGAGCTAAGGTCACGGCAATTGAAGAATCAAAGAACTTGATGACGTTATCACTAGATGAACTAATTGGCAACTTGAAGGTTCATGAAGAAATCATAAGAAGAGATTCGGAAACGGTCAAAGTCAAGAAAGAACAAATCAAATCCATTGCTCTAAAAGCCAAAAAGGAACCTAGTGATAATGATGATTCAAGTGACGAAAGTGAAGACGAAGAATATGCAATGGCCGTAAGAGAATTCAAGAAATTCTTCAAGAGACGAGGAAGATTCACTAGGTCATCACATGACGATAGAAAATCGTTCCAAAGAAATAGAAGTGATAATTACGTGAAAAGAAAGTGCTTTAGATGTGGAAGTCCAAATCATCTCGTTGGAGAATGTTTAAAGCCGCCGGGTTATGAAAATCAAAGCGCATTTGTTAGTGGAACATGGAGTGATAGTGATAAAGAAGAAGTGGAAAAACCAAAAGAAGAAAAATGTTTTGTGGCAAATGCAACCGACGAAATATGCCTTGGAATTGACTTGGAACCTAACGAATGGATCAAGGATAGTGGATGTTCGAGGCACATGACGGGGAATCGCAAGCTATTCTCTACATACAAGGCATACAATGGAGGTAACATTATTTTCGGTAGTGACTTGCGTGGAAAAATTATTGGCAAAGGTACGATTTCTCAAGACTCACTTACTATTGAAAATGTTGAACATGTTAATAATTTAACATATAACTTACTTAGTGTAGGCCAAATATGCGATAATAAATGTAAAGTTATCTTTTCTGAAGAAGATAGCGAAATAGTTAAGAATGGAAAAATTATAGGTAGAGGTATTAGGAAAGGAGGTGTATATGTTATGAAACTAGGAAACAAACCTGAAGATAGGATATGCCTAACGACCCTAGACGAAAATTCCACTTTGTGGCATAGGAGATTAGGACATGCTAACATGCAACAAATACAATCTTTGGCCTCTAAGGAATTAGTTAGAAACTTGCCTAATCTAAAATATGACAAACATTTTTGTGATGCATGTAAAGTTGGAAAACAAGCTCATGCTAGCCACAAAGCTAAGAATATAGTATCCACCACTAGGTGCCTAGAATTATTACATATGGATCTTTTTGGTCCATCCGCTGTGCGGAGCTATGGAGGAAACACGTATACCTTAGTAATAGTAGATGACTACTCACGATACACGTGGACTAGGTTTTTAAGTGACAAAACCCAAGCATTTGAAAAATTCGAAATATTTAGCAAAATGATTCAAAATAAGTTAGGATGCTCAATAGTTGCCATTAGGACAGACCATGGAAGGGAATTTGATAACGAAGTACAATTCGGAAAATATTGTGAGTTAAATGGAATATCTCATAATTTCTCCGCTCCTCGTACTCCTCAATCAAATGGGGTAGTAGAAAGAAAAAATAGGTCACTACAAGAAATGAGTAGAACTATGTTAAATGAACAATCAATTCCACAAAAATTTTGGTGTCACGCCGTAGATACATCGACTTATATTCTAAATAGGGTATCAATTAGAAGAATTCTAGGAAAAACTCCTTATGAGTTATTAAGAAATAGAAAACCTAACTTAAGCTACTTTAGGGTATTTGGAAGTAAATGCTATATCTTAAACACTAAGGACTACCTCACTAAGTTTGATCCAAAATCATATGAAGAAATATTTTTAGGATACTCACAAAATAGTAAAGCATATATAATACTTAACAAACACTCAATGAAGGTAGAGGAATCACTAAATGTAACATTTGATGAAACACCACCACCTCCTAAAACGCTACCTTTAGAAGATGATAACTTAGTCGAAGAAGAAGCTATTGAGGTTAGTAAAACAAAACCCATAGGAAATGACAATGAAGAAACTCACTTAGAAAATAACGAAATCGTTAATATTAAAGAATCTAGATCACATCCTTTAGATAATATAATAGGACATCTTAACCAAAGAACCCTTAGGTCACAAGCCCAAGATAAAAACAACTTCTTTTGTTTCCTCTCAGCAATAGAACCTAAGAATATTAGTGAGGCTTTAAAAGATGAAAGTTGGATTATAGCTATGCAAGAAGAATTAAATCAATTTAAGGCAAATGATGTTTGGGAACTAGTCCCAAATCCAAAGGATATGACCATCATAGGAACCAAATGGGTATATAGAAATAAGTTAGATGAGAATGGAATAGTTACTAGGAATAAAGCTAGGTTAGTTGCCCAAGGTTATAATCAACAAGAAGGAATTGATTATGATGAAACTTATGCCCCCGTAGCTAGACTAGAATCAATTAGGATATTACTTGCCTATGCTTGCGCCCTAGATTTTAAGTTATTCCAAATGGATGTGAAAAGTGCATTCCTTAACGGTTTTATCAATGAGGAGGTATATGTGGCACAACCTCCAGGATTCATTGACTTCGCAAAACCTGATTATGTTTATAAGTTAAAGAAAGCTTTGTATGGACTCAAACAAGCTCCCAAAGCTTGGTATGATCGATTAAAAGCTTTTCTTATTAAACATGATTATTCCATGGGAATGGTAGATAACACTCTTTTCACTAAAAGGAAAGACCCTAATCTCATCATTGTTCAAATATATGTTGATGACATTATATTTGGATCGACTTGTCAAGACATGTGTGATGAATTTGCCAAAATCATGCATGATGAGTTTGAGATGAGTATGATGGGTGAACTTAACTTCTTCCTAGGATTACAAATAAAACAATTAGAAGATGGAATATTCTTTAACCAATCTAAGTACATTAAGGAAATGCTTAAGAAATTTGGCCTAGAAGACTCAAAACCCATAAAAACACCCATGTCTACGGAGGTAAAGCTCACAAAGGACGATGAAGGTGAGTCCGTAGATAACTCCAAGTATAGAGGAATGATAGGTAGTTTACTATACTTGACGGCAAGTAGACCCGATATCATGTTTAGTGTCTGCCTTTGTGCCCGTTTTCAAGAGGATCCCAAAACCTCTCACCTAGAAGCGGTTAAGCGTATCTTCCGATACATTAAAGGCACTATACACTTAGGATTATGGTATCCTAAGGAATCCGGCATAGAAACCATTGTTTATGCGGATTCGGATCATGCGGGAGACTACGTAGATAGAAAGAGCACTAGCGGTATTTGCACGTTTATGGGATGTTGTCTAACGTCTTGGTTTTCGAAGAAGCAAACCGCTCTTGCTATTTCTACCACCGAAGCCGAATATGTAAGCGCCGGAAAGGCATGTCAACAAGCACTATGGATGAAACAAGCTCTCATAGACTATGACATTAGGTTAGAAAATGTCCCCATTATGTGCGATAACAAAGGTGCGATAGATTTAAGTAAAAATCCGGTGCAACACTCTAGGACTAAACACATAGAAATACGTCACCATTTTCTTAGGGATAATGTACAAAAAGGAAATATATCTATAGAAAAGGTTGCATCGGAAGATAACATTGCGGATATATTCACAAAACCCCTTAAGCGTGAATTATTCAACCACTTGCGTTTAGGATTAGGAATGATGGAACAAGTTGACTAAATTATATTGAAATATTTCGAATTAATACTTGCATGAAATTTATTTTTCTTCCATTTCATCTTTTCTGAGTTTAGGAATCTATTTCACACAAAACTAAAGATTGGGAAAATTTATTTTTGTTGCATAAATTTTTTTTTAAACTCAATCAATTTTCTCTAAAAATTATTCTCACAATCTAGGAACCTCATGAAAACCATTTTCCTTGCATTGTTGACTAATTCTAAAAACATTATATTTCAAAATCATGCATAAACTCTCACATAAATTGTCAAGGTATATAATCTAATATATGTCTTTGACATTCATGATCGAGTAAAAATTGAATCAAGGAGATCATTTGGATTGTTTCTTAGGATCGTTATTTCTTTTTGCTTCTAGGTGTCGAAACAATCACAACTCCACATTTGTTGCATATAGACACTCACTAGGACAAGTTCACTAGTAATGGTGTCATCTTGATCCATCATTAGTCTTTCACTCACTAATTGCCCTTGCCTTTAATTCAAGATAGGTGTCTTAGGAAGCTTAAGTGTGCTTGCATTTACTTACCTCCTATTGCTTATTATGTGTTGATTATTTGCTCTAGTGCCTATGTGTTTTTGCATGATATCTAATGTTAGATTAGATGCTATATTGCCTAAAGGAATTGAACTTGTTTGAATCCAAGTCCAAAAACACAACCTTTCTGCAAATTTTCTGCCAAAAACCCAATTCTGGCAATCTGGAAATCACCAGATGGGCGGCCCCCTTAATTATGTAAGGCGGCCCCCTTAATTTTAAGGGGACCGCCCCCTAATTAAGGGGACCGGCCATCTGATGGTCGGGTTTACAGAATCTTTTCTGCTTTTTAGCCCATTTCAACCTACATTTCCCATTTTTCACCAACATATTTTGTCCTAATCCTCCAAACAAACTTTATCCATCCTTAAACACACAAATCTTACACTATAAATATCCCCAATCCTCAAAGCTCTCCATTCATCCCATCATGAACTCTCCAAACAAACCAAAATCAAAAGCCTCAAGGCTAGCAAGGATGACGGAAAAACCTGTTTGGCGACGAAAAAGTCCTAGAAACAAATCCATCATCACAAATGTAGTTGGAAATCATTCCTCCCCACCAACTTCTTATTTCCCAAACTTTGCATCAAACCAACAAAGGCATTCATTTGATCCACTTTACAAACCATACAACATTGGCCAAACATCTTCCTTCAATCCAAACTACACCCCTCAACCTCCAACAACTTATAATGATCCATGCAAGTTTGATGAACCATCAAACTACAATTCCAACTACTCTAACCCAACTCATCCATACCAAACCTATGATCCCCTCCACATTGCCACGGAAAAACAAAAGTTCCGTGATGAAATAAACCAAATCCATGATCTTAGTGATCTCCTTGCTATGCATCTTGCACAACGCAACAAAGGGCTACCTCCATCATCACCCTATGCAAATTGCCTTCCCCACTCTCTTAACTTGGATCAAGTTACAAATCACATTCACTTTTGCCCTTGTTGCATATTCCTTCAAAAACAAATCCTCTACTTGAGTGAAGATATTTCTTGGATTGAATATCTTCTCACTCGTGATCATCCAATACCACCCTTAACACGATACAACATCGTGAGATCCACCTCTTCCGCTCCATACAACACCCCATATCCACCTCAATCAAACATCTAAGCTCCATGCTTTTGTTTTCCTTCAAGCAAATAAAACAAATCAACCATGGGTTGCAAGCAAGTCCAAGTGCTCTCTTAGGCAATATAGGACTATATCTTTTATTTTGTTTTATTGTAATCAATATGCTACAAGCATATTGAATGTTGTCATGCTAGTTATTTCTATCATGCTTGAATGAATCTATTTTTATTTGCATAATTGTTGTTTTTGCATATATATGTGTGTTGTTCTCTTCAAAATATTTTTGTAGCCAAGATTCCAATTGCTCGTTCCCTTTATGCTCTCAAACAAGGGGGAGCATACATCAAGGGGGAGTTCTCTACCCGTTTAAACTTCTTTCACGAAGATTATTCGGCCTAACCTTTTTGATTTTACAAAAAGGGGGAGAAGAGAAATGGTAAACTCTATAATACTTGTCTAATAACAAGTTTTAAATCTTTTGAGTTTAAGGTTTTGTAATAATCAAAAAGGGGGAGATTGTTGACATAAATAATGCCTTAAAAACATTATTAAGTTTTTATCAATATCTCTATGTTTTGATCATTACAAAATATAACCTCAAAGAACTAAAACTTATGACATAAACAAGTATTTGGTGATTAATATTTCTCTTTACATCCAAATCACTTAAGGTATGAATAAACAAAGTGTTTAGTGCAATGTATGATCAAAGGGGTACTTAATTAACTAATACAAAGTTTATTTAATTATATAATCTTATTATATATTTTTGAAAAACACTTTTGGTAATAAGGAAAAATGTTTTAATCATACTAAATATATGATTTCAAATATTTAACCAAAATCAGTTAGTTTTTCACCAAATAAACTTTCCCCACTAAAAAACAAAGTTTCTGGCCGTTACAGTTGGGCGGCCCCCTTAATTATAAGGGGCGGCCCCCTTAATTTTAAGGGGGCCGGCCATGCTTTAAGGGGACCGGCCACGCTCCTCTGTCAGAAACTTTTGCCTATAAATACCACCTTAAACCTGGATTTTTTCCCCACCTTTTGCACTTCAGAACTTTCTGTTCTAGATCTCCATTTCCAATCTATAAATCCTTTGATCATACATTCTTAAATCTTTGTTTCAAAGTGATCCATACATAATCCATTCAAGTGCAAGAGAAGAATACTTCTATCCCTCAAGACAAGAAGTATTACAACTAGTTGTGATCTCCACATCTAAGTTGTTTGAGCATCATCATTAATTATTATTTCATAGTGTGATTAGTTGTGAATATTTGTTAGAGAATAGTTGTGTAGATAGTAGAAGTTGATTAGTTGTGAAATAGGTTAGTTGTGAAGATTGGTGTGTAGAAGAAGGTGTGTAGAAGATTGGTGTGTAAAAGCTAGGTGTGAAGAAGATTGGCGTGTAGATAGGTGTGAAGAAGATTGGCGTGTATATTGGTGTGAAGATTGGTGTGAAGATTGGTGTGTAAATTGGTGTGTAAATTGGTGTGTATATTGGTGTGTAAGGTTTTCTCCGCCATAAGGGAGCTTGTTGATATAGTGAAGAAAACTCTCGAGTTAGGTGCTCGGGGAGTGGAGTAGGGCAAGGAAGGTGCCTTGTAGCCGAACCACTATAAATCGCTTGTCTCTCGGTTTGATCTTTCCATCCTTTACTTATTTCATTACTTACATAATTATTGCTTCATAGTAGATATATACTTAGTGTTGTTCATATTGTGTATAACTAGATTTCATATATCATCGAATCTATATTTTATAAATCAACGAAAACTTTTAAACAATTTGTTTTATAAAAATTAAAAAGACGTAAAACTATTCAACCCCCCCTTCTAGTTTTCCACAGCATGAGCGAATTCTAGTCATTCCATGTTAGGAGCTTCTTGCAGGCTCGACATAGGAGTGAAGTAGGAGCTTATAGAGAAGGGGAAGTACGTACGCCACCCCACAATTGGTATTAAGGAATATAACCCGTCATCCACGCAACTGTAACAAACTATCAACCTATAAAAGATATCTAGGGAGTAATGAAATCTAAGTAAACACAACTTTCCCATTTATTGTTCACACCACATTAGTAATTAGCTTTATTTTCATTTTTGTTATTTTATTTTGATTGCATCTTTAGTTATTGGGTTAGTTGGCTAGCAACTAATTCCGCCCACTCTTCCAAAACCCGAGATTTTTACTTGCTTTTCATAAAATATAAAAATACAAAAAAGAATCATCCCTCACATCTAGACCTAGTTTTTAGGCTTTCTAATCCTAGCAACACTATTCCTGAGTTGAACGATCAATCCCCCGGTACTTGTCACTATACTATACTACAACGATCAGGTACACTGCCTGGTGTGTGTTGTAAGCTTCTCGAGATCCTTCGAGAGATAAAGCCTGGTGTAACACGCATCAGCATGCTTGCCCAACTGTCCCAAAAAGTGAGTTTAATTCTGAGAGACCTACAAAAACAAAAAATGATATTGTCCAAGTGTTGATGAATATTTATTGACAAATGAAATATAAACTGTAAAAAAAATAGTTCTTACTGAGCATCTTCATGCAAAACATCCTTGCGGGTCTTTTTTCCCCATTTGGAATTGACAGGGATGATGAGGCGAAAACTGAACCACTTTTAGGGGGTCATTTAAGCCCGGAATTGAATTTATTTGATGAAATATTGCCCTAAATCGTTCCTTTTGTGATTTTAGGTACTTTGGGAGTGAATTCTGGAAAAGGAAGCAATTCAGACGTTTTTGGAGCAAAAAGTGAAGAAAACGGCAAAGTCTTAATTTTCCATGCTGAGAACAGTACCTGACGGCGTCAAGAGGAAGATCATGACGGCGTCAAGAGTAAAATCCATGACGACCCAATGCAAACCTGAAGGCGTCACAACAAGGGCGTCAAGAGTTAATTTGGTGACGGTCTGCATAAGGAGAAAACATGACGGCGTCAGACCCAGATCTAGGCAGTCCGAGAAACTATTTGGCGGCGAGATGACGGCGTCAGACATTTGTTCTTGACGCCGTCACCTATCAAAATCTATATATAGTTTTCTATTTTTCGTTCATAAAGAGGAACTTGTGTGGAGAAAATTAGGGCCGAACTTTGTAAACCCTAGGTCATATTTTACAATGTTTTCAAGGGTTTTCACCCCTTGAATCCTTTAATGTTCAATTGAGATAAGTCTTCTCTTAATTCATTCAATATGTCTATGTGTTGTTTGAATATATCTTATGCTTGTCTTGATTTCAACATGCTAGGCTAGATCTATCTTGTGTTTGCTTAGATGTAATGAAACCTAGATGTTAATTATATGTTGATTACTTGTTTATGGTTGTAATGGATGAATGATTTCAATGTTAGGCTTAAGAAAACTGGCAGATCTCCATTGTGTAACATGCTTGAACATCTTAGGAAACATGAACCGATGTGTACTAGGTTTTATTGGTTGTATTTAATGCATGAGCAAATTCTTGTGATCCCATGTTAGGAGCTTCTTAGCCGGCTCGACATAGGAGTGAAGTAGGCGCTCATAGGATTGGGGAAGTAAGTACGCCACCCCATGAATGGTATTAAGGAATACAATCCGTCATCCACGCAACTATAACAAGTAATTAACGTGTAAAAGATATCTAGGGAGTAGTGAAATCTAAGTAAACACAATTCTCCCACATATTGCTCACAACTTTAGTATAATTTAGTTTTACTTTCATTTTAGTATTTTATTTTGATTGCATCTTAGTATTGGGTTAGTTGACTAGCAACTAATTCCGCAAAACTTCTTCAAACCCGAGATTTTTACTTGCTTTTATAAAAATATAAAAATACAAAAAGAATCATCCCTCATCTCTAGACCTAGTCTTTAGGTTTTCTAATCCTAGCGACACTATTCCTAGCAGAACGATCAATCCCCCGGTACTTGTCATTATACTATACTACATCGATCAGGTACACTGCCTGGTGGGAGTTGTAAGCTTCTCGAGATCCCTCGAGAGGTAAAGCCTGGTGCAATCCCTATGCTACCAAGTTTTTGGCGCCGCAACCCGGGGAATAGTTATTGTCTAGGATAGAATCTCTTTTTATTAGGTCTACTTGCTAGATTCCTTTCTAGTAAGATTTTATTTTTATTTTTAGGTTCTCTTTTGTCTATCTTATTTCTTTGTGTTTTTGTTCGTAACTCTTCACCATCCGACATCATGGACGATGGTAACATCTTTGAACCCGTCATCCCACCACAACAAAACCCACCACTAGACAACCAACCTCTTGTGCCCCTAACCTTAGGAGAGTATTCCCGACCTAGCCACCAAGGCTACCGAAACACCATTGAGCTCACCCAAGGAGCCAATGTGACCACCTTGCGATCCGACACCATCCGGTTGGTGCAAAGCGGATGTGCATTCCATGGACTTCGTTCCGAAGATCCAAACCAACATCTCAAGGACTTCCTTAAAATCGTAGATTCTATAGACCTTGATGTTACAACTAGAGAGTCAACCCGATTACGCTTATTCCAATTCTCTCTACGTGATCAAGCTAGCCAATGGCTTGAATGTTTACCCGCGGGATCCATCACCTCATGGGATGATCTCACCACTCGTTTCCTTGATCAATTTTTCCCACCGGGGAGAACTACCAAGCTTAGAAATTATATCTTGATGTTCCAACAACGTCAAGGTGAAACTCTATATGAAGCATGGACTCGATTCAAGGACTTTCTCCAAAAAGTCCCTCATCATGGCATAGATCTTTGGCTCCAAGTCCAAATCTTCTATGACCATATCGATCTCTCCACAAGGCGAGCCATTGACCAATCGGCCGGTGGTAAGCTACGTGATCTAAGTGCGGAACAATCTTGGGAACTCATAGAAGATCTTGCTCTCTATGACAACGAAAGTTGGAATGATACCCGTGATTTGAACAAAACGGTCAAGGCAATATCTTTGCATTCGAACAACTCTAGCCCTCCCGACCGTAGGATCATGGAACTTGAGGACCAAGTCAAGTTTCTCATGAAATCTTACGAAGCTCCTAAGCCTTCAAGCAAAGTGAACAAAATTACTTCTTCATACGAATTTGATGCGTAGGGATTGCACCAGGCTTTACCTCTCAAGGGATCTTGAGAAGCTTACAACCCCCACTAGGCAGTGTACCTGATCCTTGTAGTATAGTATAGTGACAAGTACCGGTGGATTGATCATTCTGCTAGGAATAGTGTCGCTAGGATTAGAAAACCTAATTACTAGTTCTAGGGATGAGAGATGATTCTTTTTGTATTTTTATATTTTTATGAAAGCAAGTAAATATCTCGGGTTTTGAAGGATATGGGCGGAATTAGTTGCTAGTCAACTAACCCAATACTAAAGATGCAATCAAAATAAAATACTAGAAATGAAAATAAAACTAAATTAAACTAAGGTTGTGAGCAATAAGTGGAGAAATTGTGTTTACTTAGATTTCACTACTCCCTAGATATCTTTTACACGTTAATTACTTGTTATAGTTGCGTGGATG
Source organism: Artemisia argyi (assembly GCA_030686995.1). Classification (NCBI taxonomy): domain Eukaryota; kingdom Viridiplantae; phylum Streptophyta; class Magnoliopsida; order Asterales; family Asteraceae; genus Artemisia; species Artemisia argyi. Next base: position 66,712,393 of record CM060676.1, on the reverse strand, counting down.
ACGGATTGTATTCCTTAATACCATTCATGGGGTGGCGTACTTAACTCCCCAATCCTATGAGTGCCTACTTCACTCCTATGTCGAGCCGGCTAAGAAGCTCCTAACATGGGATCATTAGAATTTACTCATGCATTAAATACAACCAATAAAACCTAGTACACATCGGTTCATGTTTCCTAAGACGTTCAAGCATGTTACCAATTGGAGATCTGCCAGTTTTCTTAAGCCTAACATTGAAGTCATTCATCCAATACAACCATAAACAAGTAATCAACACATAATCAACATCTAGGTTTCATTAGATCTAAGCAAACACAAGATAAATCTAGCCTAGCATGGTAGAATCAAGACAAGCACAAGATATAGACAACCAACACATAGACATATTGATTGAATTAAAAGAACACTTATCTCAATTACACATGTAAGCATTCAAGGGCTGAAAACCCTTGAAAAACCTGTAAAATTCGTATATGGTTCGGCCTTAGGGTTTCTCCAAACTTCTTCTTTTTAATGAATGAAAATTAGAAAACTATATATAGAAAATTGAGTCTGACGGCGTCAAGAATAACCTTGTGACGCCGTCATCTCGCCGCCAAAAGAATCCTCGGACTGCCTTGATCTACATCTGACGCCGTCACGTTATACAGTTTTCCAGGCCGTCACTTATTTAACTCTTGACGCTCTTCCTTGTGACGCCTTCATTTCTGTACTGGGCCGTCATGATTTTTACTCTTGACGCCGTCAGTATAATGCTCTTGACGCCGTCACACACTGTTTCCAGCTTGGAAAATTAAGTCTTTGGCGTTTTCTTCACTTTTATGCTCCAAAAACGTCCGAATTGCTTCCTTTTCCTGATTTCACTCCCAAAGTACCTAAAATCACAAAAGGAACGATTTAGGGCAATATTTGATCAAATAAATTCAATTCCGGGCTTAAATGACCCCCTAAAAGTGGTTCATTTTTCGCCTCATCAGAACCGTACTTTCAACAACAATCCTTCTAACAACTATGGTAGTACCAACAATCTTGAAGGATTGATGTCTAAGTTCATGGCATCTCAAGAGGCTCGCATAGCTAGGTTTGAAAGCGAATTCAACCAACAACAAACGGAGATGACCAACAAGATAGACAACTTGTTGAAAGCCCTCAACAACCAAGCGTTAACTACACCTAGGAAGGACACTAGGGACGCCAATAACGGAATCCAAATTAAGGACCCCTCATCATCCAAACATGTCCACTTTGCCAATGTTGTCACCATTAAACCAAAAGATAAGGATAAAGAAGAAAGTGACAAAGATGAAGTTGAAGTAGAAACCGAGACTAGGGATAAAATTAGGGAAGTTGAGGTTAATAAGGGAGAGGAGTTAGAGGAAGTAGAGACTATAGAAAAACACTTTGATAAGTTGCCCACCAAGGAAGAGCGGGAATACCATAAGGATTTATTCGATGGCCCCGAGACATCATATATCCTTGGCACACCCCTTATCAAAATGGGAGACCCCTCTAACATCAACATACCATGCAACATCGGGCACATGCATATATGGAAAGCTTATATCGATCCTAGATCTCCTACAAACATCATGACTAGGACTTATTATAATTGGGTGATGAAGAAACAACTTGGTTATAGGATGATGCCCAATAAGAATTTGATAAGTAATTTTGTAGGAAGAGTGAAGGGATTGCATGTGATTATAGGTAATTTCACCTATGAGATTGATTTTATGATAGTAGAAGATACTCGCCCGGTGATAGAAGATTGCCTAAGCCAAGTAGTGTTCGGAAAACCATTTGTTGAGGCCACTGAGATGAGTTATGATCCAACTTTAGGGATAGTTAGGTTCAAGGAAGAAAATGATGAGATTGCCTACTAAATGCCCTACAAGATTGAGCAATACCGCCTCCTTTCTAATATAGAAAAGGAACACAAACAGGCAGTTTACTATAGGAATGATGAGGATAGACGTACAGGAGTAGAATATGTGATGAATAGGATGCTTGGTTTCTACAAAGAATGCTTGCAATTAGGTCCGGAATACAAAACTGGTATAGAAGACGACCTAAAGAGTGAAACCAACAACGAGGTCACGTAGTAATCCATGACCTTGAGTCTAGCTACAAGACTCGTAAATAAAGAAAAGCGCTTCTTGGGAGGCAACCCATGTTTTGTGTGATTTTTATTTTGTTTGTTTGTTATTTGCTTCCTTATGCATGCTTTATTTTTATTGTTGGTAGATCATGTTTCAAAACTAAAATAGTAAAAATACTTTACTTTGTTGTTTGGCCTAGTCTTAACTTCATCCAAAGGTGTTTTTTGCAAAAGATAAGTGTAAGGGGAAACCCCAAATATGTTTTAAAGAAACAAAACCCATCATGATTATCCACAATATTAAATGAACATGTATATTCGTATTTGTTAGAGTCAAATGCTTGTATCGAGTCATAATGATGTTTTGCAGGATTTTCCAGGAAGTAGGACGAAGTTTTTCTAGAAATTTTCCGGAAACTTAACATAAGAATTTCTGAAGGTCACTTCCGACGGCGTCACGAGTTTACTCTTGACGGCGTCACGTGTAAAAATCTGGAAATTCTACCAGTTTTGTTTTACTAATGGAGTCTTAAAGTTTTTGTTGAATTATCAGTTTTATAATCTCCAGGAAATTTGCAAACATCATTCCACAAGCATTATATCTTATTTTGTTTTCTAGGATTTATTAGCATATGTAGATTGCCGGCGATTTTATGCGAGGTTGCCTTGTCTGTTTTCTCATATTTTAAAGGTTATGTATGACAAGAAGATGATTTATATTCTGAAAGGGAAGCTTTGATTGTTCATTTTCTTGGAGGAAGATCTAACTTGGCCACCTTATTATTCATACCGAGCGAATCAGGGGAGTATATGATTTCATTCGTTTTACTTATTTCACTTTTACATTCTTTACTTGAACATTGGGGACAATGTTCATCTTAAGTGTAAGGGGAGGGTAAAATGATGATACCTTACAGATACACTTTCGCTTGAGTTTGTTTATTTGATAGTAGATGTGTAATAAAACTATGAGAAATACTTGTTAGTGCGATTTTGGCGCCAAATTTAAATCTTTTTACAACATTTAAGAGTGAAACTTTAGCCATAGCAAGCGTCTCATGGATAGGAGATTGTATGACTAGCACAAAACCGTACTATTCAGAAAAATTTTCCACCTAAATATGTGAGGTTCACCTTTAGATTTGATAGGAAAAGCATTTACTATTAGTGCTTATGAGTGTACCGGTAGCATTAGATTCTAGAACTTGCGTTAGTGATGCATCCCGAGACCGCTAGTGAGACTACATTCGCGTGGTAGGATTTACAGCATGATAAGAGGCATTAGGATCACCCTTGTGTTAAACCCGTATCATAATTACTTGACCATTTAAGTCATATTACTTGGCTAGTTGAGTCAACTAATTTTTCCCACACCTTAGCGTTGTACTCATTTTTAGTACACGAAACCCCTAGTACACCCCTCCGAGCCTATCTTTTCGTTTCTAACTTTAAGCATTTTTACTTAAAGGAAGAATTTGTTACACCCCACTTAAATGTACACCCAAATCGCCTTAGCCTTCCGTGTATGCACTCATCTTTAGTGCATTATTGTTATTTGTTAAACCCTAAGTTAATTATCTAATTGATTACATGGTTGCTAAGTCGAGTCATATCCTTGTACATATTGCTTTGGGACGATTGGGAGTCATGGGTAAAGTACTTATTTTATGGAGTAATGGGGAAGAACATCATATTATTACCCCCGTACGTGCGTTAATCTTAAAAGTACTCGAAGTGTTTTGATTCTCTTAATTCGAGTCATTAGATTAGTTTATTGTAAAGTATATAAAGATTCAAGTGTAAGGGGAATATTCATTCCCTATGATGTATTATTTTGGATGGTAGGGTAAGAGTGTATGCAAAAAAAAAAAAAAAAAAAAAAAAAAAAAAAATTGAAAAAATCAAGAAAAAGAAAAAAAAAATAGAAAAAGAAAAGAGAAAAACATACGGACTACCATCCCTTTTCATTCTATGTTCATTTTATGTTTTTGTTCTTTTTGATTTATTAACTTAAGTCGAGTCTAGTCTTGGCTTAGCAACACCATATTGTATATGTAATTAACCAAGATTGTTAACTCGCCACCAGTAAAGACTGCCTATATCCAACAAAACCGTGTATTCCATATCCCTACACCTAACGTTACAAAACCTTCAAAAGACCTCTTTGATAGTTTATCCTATGTGCTTACGCCATGTGGTGGAGGTTTGATCCTTTCCCAAGCCTATGGTAATCTATTTTGCTATGACAGGTAGTGAGAGATGTTTTCCATTTCCATATTGTGATATATACTTTATTACACCCGAGAGATGTGAGTATCTAAACACTATTTGTGAGGTGCTAGTGTATGACCTCCGTGCTTGTCTTTGGTCTTTAGTGGAACGATTATTTGTTGTAATTACTTTTATATTAGTGTTAAATGACCCCTAACTTGTATTTTGACTAGAATAAAATCGCATTTGCTTGAGGACAAGCAAATCTCAAGTGTAAGGGTATATGATGAGGCGAAAAATGAACCACTTTTAGGGGGTCATTTAAGCCCGGAATTGAATTTATTTGATCAAATATTGCCCTAAATCGTTCCTTTTGTGATTTTAGGTACTTTCGGAGTGAATTCTGGAAAAGGAAGTAATTCGGACGTTTTTGGAGCATAAAAGTGAAGAAAACGGCAAAGTCTTAATTTTCCATGCTGAGAACAGTACCTGACGGCGTCAAGAGGAAGATCATGACGGTGTCAAGAGTAAAATCCATGACGACCCAGTGCAAACCTGAAGGCGTCACAACAAGGGCGTCAAGAGTTAATTTGGTGATGGCCTGCATAAGGAGAATACATGACGGCGTCAGACCCAGATCTAGGCAGTCCGAGAAACTATTTGGCGGCGAGATGACGGCGTCAGACATTTGTTCTTGACGCCGCCACCTATCAAAATCTATATATAGTTTTCTATTTTTCATTCATAAAGAGGAACTTGTGTGGAGAAAAACTAGGGCCGAACTTTGTAAACCCTAGGTCATATTTTACAGTGTTTTCAAGGGTTTTCACCCCTTGAATCCTTTCATGTTCAATTGAGATAAGTCTTCTCTTAATTCATTCAATATGTCTATGTGTTGTTTGAATATATCTTATGCTTGTCTTGATTTCAACATGCTAGGCTAGATCTATCTTGTGTTTGCTTAGATGTAATGAAACCTAGATGTTAATTATATGTTGATTACTTGTTTATGGTTGTAATGGATGAATGATTTCAATGTTAGACTTAAGAAAACTGGCAGATCTCCATTGTGTAACATGCTTGAACATCTTAGGAAACATGAACCGATGTGTACTAGGTTTTATTGGTTGTATTTAATGCATGAGCAAATTCTAGTGATCCCATGTTAGGATCTTCTTAGCCGTCTCGACATAGGAGTGAAGTAGGTGCTCATAGGATTGGGGAAGTAAGTACGCCACCCCATGAATGGTATTAAGGAATACAATCTGTCATCCACGCAACTATAACAAGTAATTAACATGTAAAAGATATCTAGGGAGTAGTGAAATCTAAGTAAACACAATTCTCCCACATATTGCTCACAACTTTAGTATAATTTAATTTTACTTTCATTTTAGTATTTTCTTTTGATTGCATCTTAGTATTGGGTTAGTTGACTAACAACTAATTCCGCCAAACTTCTTCAAACCCGAGATTTTTACTTGCTTTTATAAAAATATAAAAATACAAAAAGAATCATCCCTCATCTCTAGACCTAGTCTTTAGGTTTTTTAATCCTAGCGACATTATTCCTAGCTGAACGATCAATCCCCCGGTACTTGTCATTATACTATACTACATCGATCAGGTACACTGCCTGGTGGGGGTTGTAAGCTTCTCGAGATCCCTCGAGAGGTAAAGCCTGGTGCAATCCCTACGCATCAAGGGACAATATCACCAATGGCAACAACATTACCAACAACATCTGTTATTGAGATTTATCACATATCACATGCAAATAGTGTAATTATACATACCAACATTTAAAATGCTTATTAAACTACTTGACTGCAAATGTATCAATCTTAATGAAAAGCAAGACAAATAATAATCATACATACCAACATAATCAGAAGATTCATACTTGTTGTTCGAATCAAGAAGTGAATTGAATGGTTCAAACTGGAAACCATGTGTGTCTTCATTGAATGGGTCAATCCGTGTGTCAACAGTGTTGCGGTTAAAGACGATCTTCCATTTGTGAGGTAACAATGGCAATGTGCCATCATTTTCTGCAACAGCAAAATTAGATAAAACATAGCACTGGCCCTCAACTAACAATGGCTCGAAGGCATACTTGAATTCCTTTTTTATGTACACCTCAATCCGTGTACCCTATTATTAAAATAATAAATGATTCCCTTTAACAAAATATACACTTAAAATCAAGTTGATCATGATAAACAAATACAAAAATTCTATATAACATACCTCTTCATCTTGTAAAACACAATCAAGACTGTACGGATTTTTTTCCTCGTTTTTTCTGTGGGAATGCCATAGTGATATGCATCGCGCTTTGACAGCAATATCATCGATCATAGGATCCACATCTTCAAGTTTAGTGATTTTCATTTCAGCTACATTAACTGTAATGATGAAAACACATAATGTGAGAACTATAACTTGAATTAAAGTATGTTAAAATATAATTGTTTCATAACTAATATACCAATGGTTTTCATACAAAGTTACATTCCAGGTTTTGAACAACATGGACAAATACATTAATACCAGTGTAATATTCATATTGAACCATACCATGGGATTTTAAGGAACTGGTCATTGGAGACTTGCCCTTATTTGCAAACCTGGAATGAGAATTCTTATTCATGATTAGTAACTTTGATACAAATAATATTAATATGATATATGATATATATGTGAATATATAAAAACACGATGGAGCTAATATATAGTGATATATTTGTGGAGGATTAGGGTTTGGCATTGAAACTGACATTGAAAGTTATTTGGGATAAATTATACAAATCCTGAAAATTTGAATAACATAACAATACATTGCAAGTATCCCTCATTATTCTCATAAACATCCCTTGATTTAAGGAGATCATTGATGTGATTGTAACATAAGTATGATATGAATCCAAAATCCCTTGATTATAGGGTGGGTGAATGAATGTGATTCGGTTTCAAAAATTCAAATGATCTCTTGGATATACTGAGATCCCTAGAATTAATGAATGGTTGAAATATGGAAACTTGAAGCCGAATATAATGGTAATACATGTAGTTTTGGTTTTGAAATGTTAAACCAAGAAAACTCAAGTGATCTAGTGGTTGTCATCCTTGAGTGTTGAAGGCGAGGTCAAGGGTTCGAGTCCCATGAGTAGCCTTTTTATCTTGTCCGAATTTTATTGCATGTGGTGTGTGTGCCATGTAGGCAATCCAGTAAGGAATGACATGGCATTTACTCGCTTATGTGGCGCTGTCATGTTAGGCTATTATATAGTGGTTGATATATATATATATATATATATATATATATATATATATATATATATATATATATATATCGTTAAGATCAAATAATATTCTGGGACAGACAAATCACCCTGTTTTAACTCATTTATCTTATGAACAAAATTGAAAATAACATAACCATCCATTTTTTCATAAGTTTCTTTCAATTCATCCCAAACCTCAAATGCAATCTCAGAATAGACTTGTCCAAGGTACAACTCTTGAGACAAAGAACCAAGAATCCATCCTAATACAATAGCATTGCACTTCTCCCATTGCTGAGTGAGTACAACACTAGTAACAGGTTTAACAAAAGTACCATCAATAAAACCCATTTTATTTTTACCTCTTAAAGCAATTTTCGTTGTTGTAGACCACATTTTATAATTTTCAGCACTAGTTAATTTCACATTAACCAAAGTTACATTTGAATTATCATTAGCATGCAAGTAAAGAGGATCACAAGCATCTAAACTATTAATAAGAACATGTTTAGCCATAATAACAAAACAAGAACAGATAATCAAACAAAATATAATAAACAAAAAACAAATAACCAATCAAACATATAACCAGCCAACCTAACAACTCTAACAAACCAAATAACCACCAGACTTCCAAGACTGCCCAAAATCCTATCCTCCAATGACCTAGACTCAAAAAAAGACTTAAACTACAAACTAAAACTAACAACTCATACCAAAACCAATCTGAAACACCCAGTTTCACACCTGTCAGGGGGAAGAGCAGGTTTCCTTGCTTCTCACGGAAGTTGGTCAAGAAGTTACCCCCTGAGTTTGCAGTGTCACCACTAAAGTGTTCAGAGGTTTAAGAGAAGAAAAAGGATTTACAGAGCTATGAATCGCAGGTGAAAAAACCGAACAATCACCAGTAACCTTGATTCACTTAGTCAAGACTATTAATAACCAAGAACCCAATTAGAAACCTCCACATACCACCAAGAATCAAGATCCCCAAATTCTCAAATTAGGGTTTCAAGAAACCCTAACTGAAAAATCAAGAATCACCAATAACCGTTGTGAAAAACAACAATTCAACCTACGACCGTAAAGAAAACAACCTCAATTGAACCCAATTACAATCCAATCAAGAAACCTCAAATCTTAACCAAGCCCTAGAAATATCAAGAGTCAACGGAGATCAAACCCGAGGCTCAGATACCATGTTAAAACAATAGATCTACTCAGAAAACACCTCTTCAACACAAGATCTCACCTAGCGAACCACCCCTTGGTGAATATTTTTTATTACTTAATAGAACAAGAAGATGAGTCCACAAATGTGTGCTCACCAAACAAGTACAAAAGAAATCAAGTTGTTCCCTTCAGAAAGATCCAACTTATCACACTACAAGAATCAATGATACAATATACCTCACTACAACTCTCAGAACTATACTACAACTATTATACCAATATTATACGATCAAGAAGATCACAAAGAATAGCAGAAAATGAAAGACTTGAGAATTAGTAAGAGAAAACCCTAATCGTATTGTGACAGATGAAGTTATGAGAGAGAGAGCTGGGGATGAGCTTATATAGTCACATGTTCCACTTCATCCCTTCAAGTTTAACTAACCTGCTAAACAGAGACCAAATACCAAACTATTAGAAATAAGTACAAGTTTAACCCTTGTACTTATTAGATATGAGAATGACCAAAATGCCACATTACTCAACAAGTAACCATATACACAAAGTAACAATACCAAACCAATAATATTTGAAGAACATCCTTGGTCGCAATGACGGATAGAGAGTTCTGCATGCATAGATTTAACGATCGAGGTCGTTGAAATGTTGAACTAAAAATCAAAACATTCTTGTTGGAGTTTAAATTTAAAAAAAGCTGAAATGACCATAAGTCTATTAACAATTTTATTAAGACGACTTATATAATAAAACACAAATTTATAAACGCAATACGGAGTAGGAAATAGAAAATGATTATATAAATTGTTCTGGAAATTGTTTTGCATAAGTCAAATGTTTAACACTTTAACTAAGAGGGGAGTTATTTAAGAAACCATACTTTTCTTGGATACTGGGGGACAAATCCCAGCCATCCATAAAAAAAAAAAGAAGGGTGTAGATTAAAAAAGATTTTTGTATTAAAAAAAACAATAAAAAGCGGAAGGGTAATTTGGTAAAATTACCCCCAACTACCCACTCACAATCACACTCACACCCCATCTCTTTCTCATTCATATTCTCAGATCTATCTTTTCTTTTTCCAAAACACACACTAAAAACATACATAACACATACTTTTACACAAATCAAAAGATACATACACACATCAAAAATCATCCACAAATCGCATAAAAAATTGAAGAAAAAGATGTCGATGATATTGTTGACGAACAAATCTTAACGATTAAGCTTATAGATGAAGCTTCGAATAAAAAAAAAAGAAGAAATGCAAGCTTAACATCACTAATTCAGGTGTAAAACACTTTATTTGCATATTTTAATGTTATCTATGCATAAATGGTGAAGGTTACTATTTATATTATTTGTGTTAAACATATTGTGATTTTTGTTCAAGTTATTGTGTTTATACAGTTTATAAAGAAGATATTTTGATATTTTGATGATGTTATAGTGATAAGTAAGCTTTAGATCGAGTATGTTGATGTTTATGAAGAAAATATGTTGATGATGACCTGTTAGTGAAAAATCATATATGATAAGTTGACTGAAAATAAAATACAAAAAATTTGTGATCTCCTGGTGAGTACTACAAAGTTAGTTTTGTGTATAATATCATATATGATAATCCGCTTGACATCCAACTTTTTTAACACTATAATACATCATATATCATAATGTGCTTGAAACTAAAATATAAGCAAGTCTGTCATCTCCTGGTGAGTAATTAAAAGTTAGTTGTGTGTATGATATCATATATGATAATCTGCTTCAAAGTTAACTTCTTTACCATTATAATATATCATATATGATTATGTGCTTGAAAATTAAATCAAATCTTCTTATTTGTTTAGAGAAGGCTATTTTCAAAGCATCTTGAACATTACAAGAATCCAAAGGCCCAAGAACCTCAATGAAGAAGCTCATGAATCTTCATTTCACTTTTAAAATGTATTCTTCGTTTTTTCTTGTAATCTTTATTTGGAGTTTTGACGTGTACGGATGATTTTGTAAACCATTGGTAACTGGTAGAATGTTTTAATGGCAAAACATTTACAAATGTGATTTTCGATATTATGTCTATTTTTTTTATGTTTTCTTGCACACATTCATAATCACTTGTAAATAAATGCATTAGAATAGAAAACATCAAGTATAATGGTTTGATAAATTAGTGATGATCATTGTGGAAAACTAGAAGGGGGGGTTGAATAGTTTTGCGTCTTTTTCGTTTAATAAGAATTTGCTTTTCAAAGAATTGATGGTAGTTGTAAAAGCCTTTGAAGCTAAAGTATAGATACAAACTAATTCACATATATCATATATACACTACTTATTTAAAGTGTTGAATAGAAATTATAATTTCATATATCTCACTTAATTATAAGTTTGTACTAATATAGATATATGTGTCTTAGTAATTGTTTATACTTATATTTTACTAAAGTATAATTAATGTTTTAAATGGAACCTAGTTTGATCTTTATGTGAAATCAATATATGCACAACATACAATATTAACAATATATGAAAAGCTAGTAAGTAAGCAAGCAAGGAATGAGAGATGAAAAGATCAAACCGAGAGACAAAGGATTTATAGTGGTTCGGCTACAAGGACACCTTCCTTGCCCTACTCCACTCCCCGAGCACCGAACTCGAGAGTTTTCTTCACTAAGTCAATAACCTCCCTTATGGCGGAGAAAACCGTACACACCAAAAGCTTACACCAATTAACGACACAAAGCAAGATGTCGAGTTCTAATCGTAGCTAGAACCAATCTCACACCAAATATCACACCACTTCTTCTTCACACCTTTGCACTACTTCAATGCTTCTTCACACCACAAGTATCTTCACACCTTTAAGGCACTAATGTCTTGACACCTTCAAGTCACTAATGTCTTCACACCTTTAAGCCACTAATGTCTTGACACCTTCAAGTCACTAATGTCTTCACACCTTCAATCTACTAATGACTTCAAGTCTTCTTCACTTGGAACCCTCAATATCTTCACACCAAGTTCCTATTGCTACAATCTCCTATCACCAATACTATCTAACCCTTCTTCTTCACTTCAAGTTCCACTTTGCACTTACACCAACTCTATATTTTTCAACTAAATCTAGCTAACTAATACATACACCTTATTCACCAAAGAATGAAAGATTTACAAGAAAATATAAACAAGCAACTTAGATAGCAAGATGATACTAAGTTGTAATACTTCTAATAGAAGTATTCTTCTCTTTGCACTTTGAATGTTGTGGCTTGAATCACTTTGAAACAAAGATCAAAGTATATAAGATCAAAGGAGAAAGGAAATGGATGTTTAGATCTGAAAGTTTCTGGTGCAAAAAGGTGAGGAAAATGTGTAAAATGATCCAGTATTTAAAGGGCCAGAAAATACTGTTCGGGAGCGTGCCGGTCCCCTTAATTATAGGCCGGTCCCCTTAATGATTAAGGGGGCCGCCTAGTAACATTAAGGGGGCCGCCCTACTGAACGTTTGAAAAGATTTTCTGGATAAAATTTGCCCTTTTTGGTTGGAAATTTGAAATCATATTTTTGTGGTTTAATAAAGCTATTCCAAAAATGATTTACAAATATATATAAAATGTTAAAATCATTTTATAAAATGTTATGTCTTAAGACAAGATTTCCTTTGATCTTTCAATACATTAATCACTTTGTTTATTCATACCTTAAGTGATTAAATGGTGAAAGTGAGTATTTACTACTAAATACTTGTTTACGTCATAACCTTTGGTTTGATGAGTTTTCGTTTTGTGATTATCAAAACTTAGAGATATCAAAAGATATGAATAATGTTTTTAGTCAATTATTTATATCAACAATCTCCCCCTTTTTGATGATTACAAAACCTAAACTCATTAAATCCAAAAATTAATTTTTAGACAAGTTATTTAGTGAGTTTATATTCACTTCTCCCCCTTTTTGTAGAATCAAAAAGGTTTAAGCCTATAAGGTAAAGGCTCCCCCTTGATGTATGCTCCCCCTCGTTTGAGGGCACCAAGGGTTCGTGATATGGAATTCTTGCAAGAAAAACATTAGAGGCACAAGCAAATACATATAGCATAATAACAACTATTAGTAAGCATGGCAAAGAAGAATTTTAAACACATATAAAAGCATTCATTAATTCAAGATGATTATGTCAACCACATAATCATTGTTACAAAAGCCATAAAGATGGAATTCTAATACTAAGTAGAATATCCTATTGTGCCAACAAGAAGTGTCACCAAACTTTCTTGAATCCCAAAATGGTTGAAGAGATTTATTTGAAAATGAAAAACATAAGCATGTAAAATGCTTAATGGTTTAGTGGAGGTAATCATTTGGTTGCATGGATGTTGTTGGGTTTGGAGATGTGGAGCTTGTAGGTGGTGAAATTGAAGATGGGTTTGTTGATTGAGGGTCTTGATGTTGTTCAAGTGATAGTGTTTGTTGAGATCTAGTAAGAAGATACTCAATCCAAGTAAAGTGCTCATTCAATGCAATGGTTTGTTGTTGAAGGAAGATGCAACAAGGGCAATTGTTAACATGCTTCTCAATTTGGTTTTTGTTATGTGGTGATGATGGTGAGCTTGATTGTGGTGGATCCAAATTGCGTTGAGCAAGATGTAATGCTAAAAGAGCGCTAAGCTCATGTGCCTCTTTTAGCTCCTCAACGAACTTCAAGTGTTCGGAGGAAGGTGATGGTGGTGGAGCTTGATAGTTGTCTTGGGTGAAAGTTTAAACATGCAATATGGGAGAAGCATGTGAGGTTTTAGGATGTGGTGGAGGTACTCTTGGTGGTGGAGACATGATTGAGCTTGGATAATCATGAAAGCATGATATGGGTGGAAGAGGTTCTTCAAGAGATGATGGTATTTTTGTTGAATGAGCAACAAGTGAGGTGTTGATTGAGAGGTTGGGATTGTTGTTTTGGGATTGAGCATGTTCATCAAATGAAGAAGCATTAATGAGAGCATGAGTGGATGATAGGTTGTGAGATGAATTAATGTTGTGGGTTTGAGGTTTAGTAGTTGGTTGACTTGGAACAACATCACTTGAGTTATGACAAGAATCAAGTTTTCTCCTCCAAACGGGTTTGACGGAGATCCTTGCGGTTCTTGAAATCTTAGGTTTTTGGTTGTTGGGAGATGACATTTTTGGGTGTGATGGCATTAATGATGGGGATAAGGTATTTATAGTGTATGAGAAATGTGGTTTAGGAAGGTAAATTTTGAGGGATAGTATGGGACAAAATATGTTTGTGAATTTTGGGAAGTATAGGCTGAAATGGGTCAAAAAGTGATAAAGAAAACAGTATCCCCGACCATCAGATGGCCGGTCCCCTTAATTAGGGGCCGGTCCCCTTAAACATTAAGGGGGCCGCCTTATATAATTAAGGGGGCCGCCCATCTGGTGATTCCTAGAATGCCAGAAATGGATTTTTGGCAGAAAATTTTCAAAAAGGTTGTGTTTTTGGATTTGGATTCAAGTAAGTTTAACTTTTTGAGGCAATATAGGGCATACTATTCATGAATGTAAAGAGTGATATAGAATTAATAGAAATAAACATCAAATTTCTAATAATCATGCAATCAATTAATTTAACAATTAAGATATGCAATTAAGGAGGCAATAAAGTAAATAGGCTAAATAAGCAACTATATGAAAATGATACCACTTAGCCTAGAGCAACCATGTTGATGATTGTTAACAAGTAACACATAGGAGGATATGATTATATGGACTTCAAGACTTGTTACAAACAAGTTCCATATGGACAAGTCATGATTCTCATGAAATGATTAGATTAACTTGTGTATGTCATTTCCAATAGTGGTGTATGACACATGTGAGAAGGTTAAATATGTGTTAAGCAAAATGTTTTTAGTTTTATTCAACAATGTTTTGAAGCAACTTCAAGTGTAAAAAAAAGATTTAATCTTGTTTTTGATTAATATAATAGTTATAAAGAAGTTTTAGTTAAGTAACAAAATACCAAAAAAAAATTTAAACATAATGTTTTGATCATAATAATCAAGAAGTTGCAAATGAAGGTTTTGAAATGAAAGCATGTCATTTTTAAGAGAATCAATTAAGCCCATTGTCATATATAGTCATCCTTGATAACACCTAAAGATAATAAAGTGAAATGGTAGATACTTATGATCCAAATGCAATGGGACAGGAAGAAGCAAGGTAGACATATGTATATATGTATACAAAGAGCATCATAAAATCAAGTTGCACACAAATATTAATTATAATGCATCCATTAAAGCAACTAGTAAAATCAAATAGCTTAAGTGAAAGGGTTCTACTTATAGAACATAGAAGATTTAAGAAAAGTGATACTAGACAAAACAAACAAGAAGATTAATAATGCTAATATCATGTATGCATATATTAGTGTTAATAATCTAAAAGCATGGCAACATATCAGTTAAGTTTTATTCACACACTAATTAAAGCATTCTAAAGTATAATATATCATTGACAAGTTTTAGAAAAGAAAACTTATCTCAGGTCCAGCTTTCCTTTAAGAGTGGGCATAGGAGCAATAGAAGATGTCTAAAATTTTGCCCAAAGCATGTAGAGGAAGCAAAGGCGAATCCCAACGCAATAGATAACAAGAATGGTACAACAAGAATTCTTCGTCATGAGGTAATAACTAACACACCATAAAGTCAATGCTCTAAGAGTGAATGGTAAATCGCCAAAACCATAGATGACCACAACAAAGTCATAAACACCACGTGTGTAGAATGTGAAACAGAATAACGGGAACCAATGATCATCAAATGAAAGAGAGCGAGGAGAGCGATTCAAAAAGTAGTAAACTCTTCGTTCGTTAATTACCTAAACATGACAAAGAGCTTGGTACCCAGATTCTCATGGGTCCGAGATGATTAGTAGAGAACATCCAATGCATTTAAATGCACATGATGAGGATGTCATCGAGAAGTACAAGAATTCATCATTTGTTTGTTTTGACAAGCAAACAATAACTTTCTTGACTAGAGAGATAAACAATGGATATAAATAATAATAGTTCTAAATTTTTCCACTAGGTTTAACAAATTTTATTTGTTTTGATGTATTTGTTGAGTAATCATCTTCAGTAAATCCTAAGCCGGTTTTATCATAAAATGACTTTTGAATGTTAAGTAGATATTTTAAAGATTTAGAACTATTTTCAAATTTAGCCAATATTTTTGCTTTTTCTTTTTCCATTTTAATTTCATGTTTGTAGTCTTGACAATTTTTACATTCAAGATCAATTTCAATATTACTTTCAAGTCTAGACATTTTATCTTCTAAAATTATTTCTTTTTCAAAGTTATTTTCAACGGATGTTGAAGATTTAATTTTAAAAACAGTTTTTGATTCAATGTTGCAAAAGTGCTTGAAATTGTTTTCAAGTTTTGAAAATTCTAATATAAATTGATCATAGCAAAAATGTTTGGTTTTGGATTGTACCTTATTTGAAGTTGTACAATCTTCACATGCTCTACGGTGATCAATTCTGTTGTTCATGTCCCTCCATGTTTTGTTTAAAGTATTGCTTGGATCTTGGAGCATGCAATCCTTGTCGTCACTACTTGTATTTGCATTAGTAAGAGAATTCATGTAAGCCATATCTACGTCATCTTCATCGTCCTTGTTGCACCATGGTTTATTGACATTCTTTCTTCGGATTTGACACATATGTTCTTCGTTATTGGTACCTTCAATGACCATATTTGAACTAGTAGTATATGTGTTTATTTCAACTAGATATTTATCTATTAAGTTTTCTAGAGTAACTATTTCATGTGCAATATCAAGCTTATCATCTTTGGTTTTACATTTTTCTTGGTGAAATTTTAAAAGATATTTCCAAATATCATTTGCCGTTTTATAAGGAAATAATCTTTCATATTCAACTCTTGGTATAGTTTTGAAAATGAGTGATTTGGCTTTAGTGTTTTTATCAAATTTGGTTTGAAGATTATTATATTGATTTTCAAAATCCATTTTGGTTGGTTTAAGATCACCAATTGAAATGATATGCCAAAGATCAAGATCTATTGATTTCACATAATTTTCAAATTTGTTTTTCCATTCAAGAAAATGGTCATTTTCAAATAATGGTGGTTGTTGCATAAATTCCCCTTCTAAATACTTTTCAAATTCCATAGATCGTTACAAGTTTTAAAATACAGTCTATTTTAAAAATCTTGCTAGACGTGGCTCTTGATACCAATTGTGGAAAACTAGAAGGGGGGGTTGAATAGTTTTGCGACTTTTTCGTTTAATAAGAATTTGCTTTTCAAAGAATTGATGGTAGTTGTAAAAGCCTTTGAAGCTAAAGTATAGATACAAACTAATTCACATATATCATATATACACTACTTATTTAAAGTGTTGAATAGAAATTATAATTTCATATATCTCACTTAATTATAAGTTTGTACTAATATAGATATATGTGTCTTAGTAATTGTTTATACTTATATTTTACTAAAGTATAATTAATGTTTTAAATGGAACCTAGTTTGATCTTTATGTGAAATCAATATATGCACAACATACAATATTAACAATATATGAAAAGCTAGTAAGTAAGCAAGCAAGGAATGAGAGATGAAAAGATCAAACCGAGAGACAAAGGATTTATAGTGGTTCGGCTACAAGGACACCTTCCTTGCCCTACTCCACTCCCCGAGCACCGAACTCGAGAGTTTTCTTCACTAAGTCAATAACCTCCCTTATGGCGGAGAAAACCGTATACACCAAAAGCTTACACCAATTAACGACACAAAGCAAGCTGTCGAGTTCTAATCGTAGCTAGAACCAATCTCACACCAAATATCACACCACTTCTTCTTCACACCTTTGCACTACTTCAATGCTTCTTCACACCACAAGTATCTTCACACCTTTAAGGCACTAATGTCTTGACACCTTCAAGTCACTAATGTCTTCACACCTTTAAGCCACTAATTTCTTGACACCTTCAAGTCACTAATGTCTTCACACCTTTAAGCCACTAATGTCTTGACACCTTCAAGTCACTAATGTCTTCACACCTTCAATCTACTAATGACTTCAAGTCTTCTTCACTTGGAACCCTCAATATCTTCACACCAAGTTCCTATTGCTACAATCTCCTATCACCAATACTATCTAACCCTTCTTCTTCACTTCAAGTTCCACTTTGCACTTACACCAACTCTATATTTTTCAACTAAATCTAGCTAACTAATACATACACCTTATTCACCAAAGAATGAAAGATTTACAAGAAAATATAAACAAGCAACTTAGATAGCAAGATGATACTAAGTTGTAATACTTCTAATAGAAGTATTCTTCTCTTTGCACTTTGAATGTTGAGGCTTGAATCACTTTGAAACAAAGATCAAAGTATATAAGCTCAAAGGAGAAAGGAAATGGATGTTTAGATCTGAAAGTTTCTGGTGCAAAAAGGTGAGGAAAATGTGTAAAATGATCCAGTATTTAAAGGGCCAGAAAATACTGTTCGGGAGCGTGCCGGTCCCCTTAATTATAGGCCGGTCCCCTTAATGATTAAGGGGGCCGCCTAGTAACATTAAGGGGGCCGCCCTACTGAACGTTTGAAAAGATTTTCTGGATAAAATTTGCCCTTTTTGGTTGGAAATTTGAAATCATATTTTTGTGGTTTAATAAAGCTATTCCAAAAATGATTTACAAATATATATAAAATGTTAAAATCATTTTATAAAATGTTATGTCTTAAGACAAGATTTCCTTTGATCTTTCAATACATTAATCACTTTGTTTATTCATACCTTAAGTGATTAAATGGTGAAAGTGAGTATTTACTACTAAATACTTGTTTACGTCATAACCTTTGGTTTGATGAGTTTTCGTTTTGTGATTATCAAAACTTAGAGATATCGAAAGATATGAATAATGTTTTTAGTCAATTATTTATATCAACAATCATGTTAAATCATATATGATTTTTGAAAAAAATCACATATGATAGTTTGTTACTAACTTGTAAAATACAAAAAATCAATAAGTTTGATGAATTTCCAAGCATATCACATGTGAAAAGAATCAATTTGTTGGATGAATTTATCATTGAACCAAAGCCTTCTTATTTTTTAAACAACTCTTCTTCTTATTTAACCACTTCTTCCTCTCCTTAAACAACAACTACAAACGGCTTTGCAACTCCAGCAAGCTACTCCAGACCTTGTCGTTCTTTAAAGTCAGTGTCATTATAGATTTTTTGCACATATCTGTAAGAAAAAAGAAAAAAATATAAATAAGCTGCTTCATGACAAAAAGTAAAAAAAAAATGATATATCAAATAAAACAGAGTGTATGATATAGTATGTGATATCATATATGATACATCCAACAAAATGAAATATCACATGTGATATCACATATGATATATCAAACAAAATAACCTCGATTATAAACACATTAACCCAAGCTAAAATCATATATGATATACTTCATACCAGCTTAGATCAGCTTTATACCAGGAATTTAATTCAGTTAAATGCAAGATAATAAGTTGTTCAGATCATAAAAGTACCTAATAATACAACTTATTCATGCTAACTCTACTCTAATTCATAAGCTTATTCATATAACTATCTTCTCCTCATTCACAAGTTTATTCACATGAATCAACTAAAAATGATAAAATAACAGGATGTTATGAATATAAGCTAATAAGTTAGCTTATATTCATTACAATAAACTCAAATCACAATAATTCATAAGCTTATTCATAACTCTCCTCTAACTTATAAGCTTATTCATACAAAATTTCATCTAATTCACACGCTTATTCATACAACTCTCCTTTCCTCTAATTCATAAGCTTATTCACATGAACTAGCTAAAAAAACTAAAATAAAAAAAATACAGATTGGATGAATATAACAAGAAGAATATGAACCTGATGTTAACAAATTGAAAAACGAGATGATAAGATGACTGATTGATGAATCGAAGAAGATAAATTCGTCTTGTTTGTGAAGATCGATCGAATCTTGATCTATTTGTGTTGTTTTGTTTTTGTATTAATGGTGTAGAGAGAGAAATTAATGAGATGAAGAAAACACACAGGTATGTGTGTGTTATTGAATGGAAAGTTTATTAGAAAATAACTATATATATATATATATATATATATATATATATATATATATATATATATATATATATATATATATATATATATATATATATATATATACAAAAATACCCCTCTAGTGTAAAGAGGGAATTTAATATCATCCATTGGATGAGATGAAGATGAAGGGTAAGAATTAATCCCTTTGTATGTAAACAAAATTTGATCCTCAAATGATCTTAAATCCTTTAACTAATTACCTCATACATGTTTGTTTTGCACAAGTCTAAAATGCATAACAACTATAATTTAAAAAAAAAATGTTTCTTTTTACAAACTTATTATTATTTTACAAACTTGTTAGCACTATATACTTGTTACCTATACTTTAAAATCAACTACACTAAAATATTTTATGAGACCGTTACCAATCTTAGTAATGAATTTCTAAGAAACCACCATGACTGCACAACGTTTTTACACTAAAGATAAAGTAAGGCATTTTATCGCAACAATAATGGCCGATAAGATTATAAAATTATTAATCAGTGCATTATCATACATTAAAATGATGTTTCATGTTTGTGTCAACAAAGGCCTAATTTAGTACTTAGCAACTACCAACAATTAAATTAGAGAGAACTGCAAAATACATCCCTGTGGTTTATAAATTTTGCCATCTTACATCCCTGTCAGAAACTTTTGGCAAGATACATCATTCGTTAGTCAAAAGTGTGCCACCATACATCCCTAGTCCATAACTTCGTTATTGTTTAGTCCTAACTGACGTTAAGTTGCAAAAAAATGGGGGGTATTTATGTCTTTTTGCTTACCACCTACCCTTTCCCTCTTTTAAATACTCGTATACCCAAACTACGGTTAATGACCACCCACTTTTACACCCACACTTATCACCACAGTAAAAAAACCCCAAATCAACAAAACACTCAAACCCTAATTTAAGAAGCACTAATTATGGAAGCAAGAAATTGACATTTCTTGTTTGGAGACAATCATGCTTAGATTTCAATGTTTTCACTCTCCAAGTTGACTGATCTTTGCTTTTAGATATGTGCAGGACCCATGGACATGTGATATCTTCATATTTGTATTGTCCTTTTGTGCCTGCCACTTTAATATGCTTCACACCAACCTTATTAAAATCCCCACCAGTGGACCCTTTCTTTTGTACAGTTGCCCTACTAGTGGACCCTTTGCTTTTCTGTGGACTTTGCTTAATCCATTTACCTCCAACCTTTTTCAAACACTCTGTATCTTTTGGCCCATTATCTGTGGATTCACTTGGCCCATCTTCAAGGTGATTAAATACAGGACACTTACCTCTACACACAACCCTAATTCTCTCCTTGTCATTCTTCCATATATACAACTGTCTTCTTGTTGCCACAGCATGAGCATAAACTAAATTCCTAATACTATCTTTCTCAGGAAACAACTTACCCACAAAAAAAGGATCAATGTTGTCAACACTGCCTTGTTTCTTATGTTCTTTCAATAAGTTTCTCAAAGATTTATTCCTTTCACCCTCTAACTCTTCTGTATCACTGGCACTATCAAAATAATCAAGATCATAACCTTCTTCAACATTGTGCTCAATATGCTCATCATCTATAACTTTCTTCCCATTACTGCATCCAATTCATTCAACCTCTTCATCTATGTGATCATAATAGTCTTTCATGTCAACCTCTACTTCATTCAATTCATGTTCATCATCTGTAAAGTCACTGGCTATGTTTGGCGCGGAGCTATTTTGGAGCTTTTTGGGGTAATGAGCGGTGAGAATGAGCTTTTTTATTTTTGATGTTTGTTTGGCATGACAGCTGTGGGCTTTGCTATTTTTTAGGAAAGCTCATTTTTCCAATGCTTCTTTATGAAGCTGTGAGCTTTTTGGCTATTGCTCACAGCTCACAGCTACTGCTCACTGCTACTGCTCAATGCTACTACTCACAGCTACTTCTACCAAATATAGCCACTATCATTCTCATCACTGTCATTATCATTATCACTACTAACTTCCATATCATTATTAGTATCATTATCATGTTCCATCTCCACAAAGTTATCATTCCTAATGGGGGCTATGTTGGGGCCATTTGGTTCACCAAAAAAGGGATCAAATTCTTCATCCATTGCCTGCCTTAACATATCATTGCCTACATCACTACCCTGCCCAAGTACATTAGCATTACCTACATCACTACCCTGCCCAAGTACATTAGCATAGCCTACATCACTACCCTGCCCAAGTACATTAGCATTGCCTACATCATTATCCTCCTCATCACTCCCATCTCCCATAGTAAGTAGCAATGGTAACCTATTTATGTTCTTAGGAGCCTTTTTATTAACTAAGTTTGTCTTTGGTTCATCTGGGAGTTCCTCAATCACTAATGATCTAGGGGATTTCATATAAGTCTCCAAATCTGTAGTCTCATGCTCAATGTAAACCTCTATTAACTTGTAATTATCTGTATATTTAAGCAAGTTCAAAACATCTTGATCATTTCCTAATGCTTGCAACCCATAATCTAAATTGCTATTTGGAATTTTGAAATGATAGTACATAAGATTCCTCTTTTTACAACCTATCTTTCTAACCATTTCGTTTAACTCAATAATTGAAAACAAATCAATATCAACCTGGTCAATATAATTAAAGGAGCTATTCATGTATTTTCTGTTGGGTGTATCACTGAAAAAGCCCCCATGATGAATCTTCAAGCTGAAATAGTGGGGAAATTACTTGTTCCAATTGTTCAAAACAAAATTAGGGTTTCAAAATGAGGGTACCAAAATTAGGGGTTCCAAGACTAAATTAGTGGTACAACAAATTGAACCAAGAATGAAAAAACAAGATTTAAGGTTAACAACATTATAACTTACGATAAGCATGTGATTCATTAACTTCGTCATCATGATCACGAATGCACCACTCACAGACCACCATCAGAAAAACAAGGTTCTTTATTCAAGAGTTTTTTTAGGGATTCGATTGTTTTTGTTTTTGTTTTTTGTTTTTTTTTTTGAGAGAGAAACAATCGTTTTTGATTTTGTTAGGGAATGAATCGGTTTTTATCACTGTAAGTAATAAAAGAAGAGGGAAAGGGTAGGTGGTAAGCAAAAAGACATAAATACCCCCCATTTTTTGCAACTTAACGTCAGTTAGCACTAAACAATAACGAAGTTAGGGACTAGGGATGTATGGTGGCACACTTTTGACTAAAGAATGATGTATCTTGCCAAAAGTTTCTGACAGAGATGTAAGATGGCAAAAGTTGTAAATCACAGGGATGTATTTTGCAGTTCTCTCATTAAATTATCAATTAGGAAACGTTTTTTTTACATTTTCACTTCAACTAATCGAAGCAACAAAAAATCTGTGGTGAGCATCAAGCAATTCGAGTCAACGTCACATCACATTCATAACCGATCTGATTAGTTGACAAGCTGGTTGTTCAATCCAACATCTTCATATACCTATACAAAAATATTGAACAATAACAATTAGCGGTACACTTCTTTTTAGAAGGTAACTTGGAGAAAGCAATTAAATGCAATGGAAAAGCATAATATATATTGTTCAAGCTAGAATAAACACCATACGCCCTTTATCTTTATGCCTCTTGAAATGAAAATCCAAATTTAAAATAGTTAGACAACGATCAAGACATCTTATAGACACGATAATTATAAGAAAAGCTTTGGAGTTCTAATAGAATAATGTTGTAATAGCCCACGCATGGTTGGCTTTAGGCCTTAGTAATGTTTAATATTTGGGCTCGTGGCCCATATATAGACTATACGTCATCATGTCTCCCCAGTCTAGTGTGCGCGGCTCGTAGCCGCGGATGCTAGACTAATCACAACAGCGGTAAGCGTGGCGGGAGAACATTGAAATATTGCCGCCCAATTTTGGAGTGCAATGTACCTAGTCATAGATATTCCAAAGAAATACCTTGAAAATCGGGGGTTGTGTCCACGTGTCCCTCGTAAATCGGGAAAAAGTGCATGTACCGTTTCGGTTCTAGCCACACGTTTTGTGAGTGGGATCCACGTGGACATCATCTAGGGTTTTTGACCTCCTTATATAAGAGTCACCGCCCCCATTTTTACAAAAACACACAGTAAAACAAATACTCACCCTTGCCTACTTTCTTGAAAGCGTATTTTTGCAAAGAAAGTAATTGTTTTATTAGGTAAATTTGTGTGCGTTCCCCAGTAAATTTATGAAAATGGTTGCCCAATTAGAAGATTTTTGCTCTGCGATGACTGAGAATGATGTGCGTCAATTTACATCTGACTACTTCATTTCTCTGGATGTGCATCCAGAGGCTCCATATGTTGACGCGTGTATAGTCGATTTCCCCGAAGGGAAAATAGGATTATACACGCGTTTTTTCGAGTACGCGAATTACCGCGTACCGATATCTATTTTCCTGAGCGATTTTCTCAACCACTATCGCCTCCACATCTCATAGCTGCACTGTATAGGTGCGGCTAAGGTGTCGAATTTTGAGGTAAACTGCCGTTTACTTGCGATAGAGCCGACCATTGCCTTGTTCCGCACCTTCTACCACACAACGTGGTCAAATGGATGGGTATCCTTTGCGAAGCGCCCGAGGGCGCTTCAGTGCTACACTGAGAAGGTAGACTCCCTGAGGCATTGGAGGGAGCATTTTTTCTGGGTTGATGATGTGGTATTTCCATCACCTTTTGAGTTTTATACTCAAGATAGGTTGCCAAGGGATGGGCGCCCCACACCCGGTTCCTATAGTCTGACCGATGCGCAGACCCTTGATGCCAACCGTATTCCCATTAACCCTTATCCGGAGGAGTTTTTGGTGCACACGGGGTTGAGTCGCAATTACTTTTGTGGTGTTGACGAGGTGCCAACCTTCATAGATGAGGAAGGCCGGGGTGGGTGTTCGTCCCTTCTACTTCAAATATGTAAGTTTTTCTATATGCGCACATTTAGTAACTAATCCTTTCTTTTTTGCTGTTTGTTTATGTGCGCAGAGATGGATCTATTCGCTGTGGTTAAGCTGGAGAAGCCAAAGCAGGTGACTATGGGAGTGCGCCCTCTGAGGGAGGGCGAGCAGCCACTTCTGGAGGCAACCCGGGGTCATCTGACTGTGTTGTCGGATGCTGGTCACGAAGATACGCCGCTGCTCCAAGTAACGCCCCTTCAGAGCGTGGCGCCAGATGTGGAGATGGCGCAGGAGGAGGAGGCGCACGCTGAATCATCTGATAGCGTGGAGATGTTGAAGCCTGAGGAAGTGTTGAAACCTGAGGAGGTAGCGCGGGAGCTGAAGCGTAAGGGAGAGGCTGGTAGCAGTGGTACCTCCGAGAGGAGACGCTACATCATTGGAGATGATGAGTCGTCTGCGAAGGAGGAGACATCCGCTCCTGGTGCGGATAAGGAAGCTGCAAAGACCTCTCCGTTTATGTAAGTCGTATTCCTCATGCAAAATTATTATTATTATTATTATTTTTATGTACTAATTGCTTCCTTCATGTTTTGTGGTGATGATGCCACGAAGGGTGATGGAGCCTTCGTGGAGGTGGTGTCCCCTCCGCAGAACGAAAACAAGGAGGGGAAAGCTAAGGTTGATGAGGGTGTACCTGCGCAGCAACTGATGGAAGAGTTGGTTGCGACTGCTGCATGTCAGACTGAGCTGGTGGCTCAGTTGAAGTCGAGGTACATCGGGGAGAGCAGCGCTCTCGCCCAGAAGGATGAGGAGATAGCTGATGAGTGCTCAAACACTCATTATTTTTGGTCAAATCTGAACTGCAAAACATACAAAACACTCAGAAATGCATAAAAATACTAAAAATATTTCAAAATTATGTTTTATATGTTTTAGATGCAAAAAGAGTAAAAACAGATGAAAAACGTACAAAGTTTGCAAAATTGGCAGTTTCAGTCCCCCCAACTTTCATAAAATAACAAAACTAGTCCCTGGTCATTCAAAATATGAAAAATTATCACCAAAGGTCCTTTTGAAATCACAATTTGTCATATTTTGTCCTTTGGTGAAAAATTGGAAAAGTTTTGGAAATTTGCATTTTGGTCCCTGGAGTTTCAGAAAATGAGAGAATTGGTCCCTGGTGGGAAATTTTTGGAAGAAAAATCAATTTTGGTCTTGTGGTTACTTATTTTGGCAAGTTTAGACCTTGGATTGAAAGTTTTGGAAAATTACATGTTTGGTCCCTGGACTTTGGAAAATTGCAAAAATAATCCTTAGAAATTCATGAAAATGGAAAAATACAATTTTTATCCTTGGGTTTATCAAATATGGCAAGTATGGTCCTTATGGTTACTTTGGAAAAATTGCATTTCAGGTCCCTTAAAATTTCAGAATTTACACATTAGGTCCTTGTGATTTACAAATACAAAACCAAAAATAAAACCAAACCAAACACATGACCTGGTCCAAAACCAAACCCCAAGCCCAATCCACAAGGCCCACTCCCCTTTAAGTTGTTGGGACTTATTATAAAGTTTTTATAAGCATGGAAAGAATTCAATTCAGTTTCATTTAAATATCAAAAATTCAAGAAAAATAGGTCTAAAAATCAAAAATCAGTTTCTAAAGAAGATGAAGCAAGGTTTATTGCATAGTGTGGATTGCACTGGTTGTAGTGCTCATTGGTGAGCTTTAGGAATGATTGGTGGTCCTTGGATCATTAGTTTCTGCTGGGATCAATTGTGAGCAATTTCTAAATTTTTATAATTATCACTGTTGCCCTGCTAATTGTCTGTTTATCTGCTAATTTTTGGGCCTATTTGGTTAAGTTGAGTTGATCTCTGCTTAGTTATTTTTTATTTGTTCATTATAGCTTACATTGCTTTATCTAGTTAAATTTCACAGTCAAAATGCATAAGTAGGTGTAAACTAGCTAGGCCTTAGTATTTGCATAATTTCAGTTTGAAAACATCTCTTGTAGCTTAGTAAACTATTCTGCATCAGTATTTGAGCTCAGATCTCCTTAAATCATTAAAACCATATTAAACAGATTACTGAAAGGGGTGTTTGGTTCTGCATGTAATCATGTGCTCCTATTTATCTTTGTTGTTGTTTCTTGTTTAGACAGAGTTCACTAGGTCATTTTAGCTCATTCATATCTTAAAAACCACAGGTCTTTTATAAAAAGTCAGAATTGCACCAAATCATACCCATAGTCTAACTGTTGGTGTTTTGAAGTGTAAAAATCTTGTAACCATCTCAAATTTGGGTAAGTTTGTTTGATGTAGCTTCAATTGTGGCTTATAATCATAAATAAATCATCTAGGCTCAGTTTAAATCCAAAAAAGTCAAAATTAGTTTATAACATCAAAAAGTCAATTTTGACTTTGTGAAGAATTCCCAAACTTGCAAGAATTGTTTAGAATTTAGTGTTCGGGTTCAGCCTTTGTGCTTTTTACATATTGAAGTGTCTCAGCTAATCTTTAGAGTCCCACTCAGAGCTTATTTTTGTGATTTTTTTCTTATTGCTTATTTGGTGCTCAAAGTCACTTGCAGGGCAATGTGATGCCCTGCACACAGACCATTAGCCCAACACCCCCACTTTTATGGCTTTCCCTGGCCTACATAGTGGGCCCCACAATGAACTTATTGACTTTTTGAGAAGCCAATAAGCTCATATTCAGGTTCCAAGGTTTAGTTTGAGGTTTGTACCTCATTTGCTAGGGCTGCATTGCCCTTGAACCTTGTCCCTTTTCACAGACCTGTGTTCCTTTTGGGATTGCTCATTCAGCTTATTTGGCTTATCCAGAGGTCTAATCTTGTTCCTTCCAACTTATTTTGGTCCTTATAACTTATTTATAGCTTATTTTACCCTTGTGGGCCCCCTAGCTGCCTACATCATCTTTTTCCCTTGACAGTTGACCAAAGTCTACTGTCACACCTTTTAGCTTGTATTTTGCTTATTTTTAAGTTATAAAAATTTTGTTTTTACAAAAGTTAGTTGTTTTTAGTTATAAAATAGTTTTCAAAAAGAAAAATCCAGAAAAAACAATTTAATTTTAAGTGATAGTTTCTATTTAATGTAATTTAAATTTTATTTTTCATTTTTAGATTTTTATTAAGTACTTAGCTTTTTTATATTTTTCTTAAATTCCTCTTATATTAAAGTATTTTTAGTAATTTTATCAGATTTTTATATAACAATTTGGTATTTATTAGATTTAATATTAGTTTTATTAATAATTAATTAATAATTAAGTTTTAAATAGCATAATTAGTTTTTATTAAGCAACACCTAGTTTTAATATTTTTCCTAGCTTTTATATAATATAATATAATTTTAGTAATTTTTCTAGAATTTTCACTGTTCATTTTCTATTTTTTATAATTTAAAATAGTTTAATTAGGTAATTAATAATTACTGTAATTAGTAATTAATTAATAGAAAAATCACAAAAAGACAAAAAAGACATATTTTTAATTTTAAAATTAGTTTTAGTTATTTTATAATTTTAGAAATTTTATTTTCATTTTTCTAGTGATAAATTAATATTGTATTATATTTAAGTTATTTAAATATTAATAATAAGTATTAAATAGTATTTAATTAATAATAAATAATTAATTAGTGTTAAAATTTATTTTCTTTTTCTAAAAATTTTCTTTTGTCCTTTAGTTTGTAAAAAAGTCATTTTCACCCCCTGGGGGTTTTCAGATTTCAGTTTTCACTTTTTATCTTGTACGTTTACGTTTTATTCAAATGTAAACGTACGCGTTTTAAGTTTTAAACGTTTATGGTTTTTCTAAACTTCCAGTCTTGTTCATATAGCTTATTTAAGCTATTTCATTGTACAAATCAGTAGTGTAATCAATCTCAGCCCCTTTCCCGTCCAGATTCACCCGATCACAAACCTGTTTTATAACCATCACACCTCGTCGGGACATAACGACCCGGGGAAACCCCTATACTTCCGCGGAGATTTGGTCTGAGACGTTTGACCTTGTTGACCATCACCTGGTCATTTTAGGTTGACCGTTTGGGACCAATCAATTTTTTGCGCCGCTGCCGGGGAGGTGTGCGCGCTTTTCTAAACGGTTTTGCGTATTGGTGAACCTGGATATACATCCATTGTATATTTATCCATCCTTGTTCATATTCTCTTCTGATTTTCATATATAAACAAAACCGTTCACGAAAACATTTTAAACTCAGTTTTCAACGAACACAAAAAACACAAAAACATTTTCTTTCTCATTTGTACAAAATGTTTATCCAAAAACCCAAAAATATTCACCTTTACCCTCTCACGCCTTTGATTCTTCATCCCTACCCCTCCCAAACCTTTTGATTCTTTCTATGTCTCACCCACACCTTCTTATTTGCCAATGGTGTGGTAATCCTTATAATAGTGGCAATTGCCCTAGCTGTGGCATGGTAGAGTCAGGAAACGGGTCTGTCTATAACCAGAATCCCTATTCCTACCATGACACAACTGATTCATTCCATCAGTTACCACACCATGAGACTCAACAGTTTTACTATTGTGAGTACTGTGGTGGTTCACATTACAGTTCTAATTGTCAATCGGGAAACACGCTTGTCTATGAGCAGTTTCGTGATAACAATTATAACTCTAGCACATACAACCCACAGCCACATCAGTTTTACTGTTTTGATTGTTGTGGAGGTCCACACTCTAGCTCGGATTGTCAAACAAGGAATCCATTTCCTTGTAACAATTACGACTATTCGTTTTCAGACCCACCTCCACAGTACCATATGATTCACACAACTCCTCATGATACTGAGCAAGACCTTTTACTGAAAGCTCTTGATTTATTAAAAGAACTTAAGGAGGAGTTGGTTACTACACCGTTTCAAGACTCTCGTGAGAAATCTATGGCAGAATTACTTGCTGAAGAACGAGAGGCTAGAAACGAATTGTGTATGGAAGAATTGCTTGTTTTAGAGCAAGCAGCTACAACACGTGCCAAATTTCGTAAAGCTGCTCTTCTAGACTGTGATGATGATAGTGATAATGATGACACCCTTGATATCCTTCAATTTTATAAGGGTTCGTCAGATTCATCATTTGTGATTCCTCCCATTGAAAATCAGGGAGAAAATAATGAGACGGAGAAATTACTAGCAGAAGATCAAATGGAACTTGTACAATCCACGAATGCTAGCTCCTCTCATCTCCCTCAGTCTGTTGTTATCACACCCGAAGTTCACACTCACTCTCTAAACATGGGGGATGAGCATCTTAGCACTGTTCCTAATAAGGAATCGGACGAATTAATAAAGTCTAGTGTTGAGATCCTTGTCCCAATCCCGAGAGAGTCACAGGGGACTTTTGATCAAGTGTGTGATATTCCTTCCACCCCTAATAATCCAAATGATCAAATTGAGACTGTCTCCGATTCCAGTGATGATTGTTTATCTTATGGAGACATTGAGTATGTTGATGCATCCCTTCCCCACTCTAATGTTGACTTTCTTCTCGAGGAGTTCGCCGATGAACTCACTCACACCAATCCACTTCCATCAGGATGTGATGATTATCTCTTTGATTTCAAAGATGATATGGAAGAAGTCGAAGCATTTCTTGCTCTAGATAGTTCAACTTTGTATGAAGTTGATGATAACTATCTTGATTCTGAGGGGGATATTCTGTTCCTTGAAAGTTTATTGAATGATGATCCATCACTCAATTCCTATCTCAATACCGGGCTTAGTGATTCAACCACTGATGAAAATTCTTTATCTTATGGAGACATCAGTGATGTTGATGAAATACCTTCTGAGCCCATCATTGATCACCTTATCATGACTCCTCCGGAGTATGATAGCCCGGGGGGAGATACACTCAATCATGAGGATTTGCAAATTCCCACCCACCCTCCCGGGATGTTTTTGAGCTTAACCCTTAAAATCCAAACTCAGGCTAATGAGCCTGCTCTCGAGGTGACTTCCTCTCTTCTTCACTCCTTCGGGAATGAAGATACCATCTTTGATCCCGGCATTTTCATTTACCATTATCTTGAGCCGGGTTTATATCTCATCAGTGTGGAACTTTCACGTGCTTCATATATTTGTCCAAGCATTTTGAATGAAAGTCCGATGGAGATTACTTCTTCCACATCATGCTTCCCCAAGGACAAATGAATTCGGGGTCGAGTAAAGCTAGCGACTCGGTAAACAAAAACAGTAGCATTTACTTAGGGTTTTCACCCTAAGTGTGGGGGAGTTACCCCACTGTGATTACTTATGAAGTGAAAATACAAAATGGTGTTTTCCACGCTTAGCTTGTAATGTTGCCCTTTTACGTTCAAAGAGTCGGCATAATAGCCGGGACTTTGAATATTGAGGACAATATTCATTCTAAGTGTGGGGGGGTATTCTAGCGAATTTTTTCACATTTTACTATCTAGTACCCCCGTTTTGGCCAAAATTTCAAAAAAATTTCACCGGTGCTTCAAATTTTTTGTGGTTATCAGTCCGCCTTGTCCAAACAACAAAAGGGATTGATTAATCCAGGAGCAAACGACTCTTGGTGAAGATATATCAAATCCGTTTATGGCTTGCAATTTGCCCAAAATTGTATGGTACCTCAACTCGCCATATCCCATAAAGCGAATGAGTTGGCTAGCCCGCAAGATTATGGCTTGTGGTAAAGGCAGTAGAAAATCCATAATTGGTAATCAGCTCACCAAGATGTTGACTTTGTCCATCAAGAGTTGGCTAGTCCAGAAGCAAACGACATTTGGTAAAGACTAATCAAATCCGTTGACAGCTGGTGGTTTGCTCAAAATCACATGGTTATCAGGTGGACCATAGTTCTTACTTGAATCGATACATCTGGCTACTCCAGAAGTGATGGCTTTTGGTAAAGAGTTTAAAATCCATCAAGTTTTCAAAACAATTATTGCTAGGGACTAGCAATAGTTTAGTGTGGGGGATTGATGATTGCTCAAACACTCATCATTTTTGGTCAAATCTGAAATGCAAAACATACAAAAACACTAAGAAATGCATCAAAATACTAAAAATATTTCAAAGTTCTGTTTTATATGTTTTAGATGCAAAAAGAGTAAAAACAGATGAAAAACGTACAAAGTTTGCAAAATTAACAGTTTTAGTCCCCCAACTTTCATAAAATAACAAAACTAGTCCCTGGTCATTCAAAATATGAAAAATTATCACCAAAGGTCCTTTTGAAATCACAAGTTTTCATATTTTGTCCTTTGGTGAAAAATTGGAAAAGTTTTGGAAATTTGCATTTTGGTCCCTAGAGTTTCAGAAAATGACAGAATTGGTCCCTGGTGGGAAATTTTTGGAAGAAAAATCAATTTTGGTCTAGTGGTTACTTATTTTGGCAAGTTTAGTCCTTGGATTGAAAGTTTTGGAAAATTACCTGTTTGGTCCCTGGACTTTGGAAAATTGCAAAAATAATCCTTGGAAATTCATGAAAATGGAAAAATACAATTTTTATCCTTGGGTTTATCAAATATGGCAAGTATGGTCCTTATGGTTACTTTGGAAAAATTGCATTTCAGGTCCCTTAAAATTTTAGAATTTACACATTAGGTCCTTGTGATTTACAAATACAAAACCAAAAATAAAACCAAACCAAACACATGACCTGTTCCAAAACCAAACCCCAAGCCTAATCCACAAGGCCCACTCCCCTTTAATATTAAAAACCCACCAGTCAAACCGTTTGACCCCGACCACTGTTCACTCACCTCCAACCTCCACGTTTTCCAGAACCTGTCTCCCCCCTCCTCTCCAAACTCCACCAACCTCACCAAACCTCATTAATATTACCTCACCTACACCCATACATCCCCCCTCCTCATTAAATTCTCACCAAACCCACTAAAACTGCCAACTCCAATTTTTCCCGCCAAAAGGTGTTTGAACGATGGGGATCTAAAGAAGCAATCCTACGGTCCAAATCATAGTGGGAAAGAGAGAGAGTGTCTCCAGGATGTATAAAAGAAAAGAAAGAAACAAGATGGAAGCAGTTGTTAGTGTAGAGTAGCTAGAAAAAATTTAGTTAATGTCGTATTAGTTAAAACAGCATTCTAAGTTGTAATTTTTAGTTTACAAGTATTACATTCAAGATTCTTAGTGTAATATTAGCTTATTTTAACCTTTATTCCAAGTTTGCAGTTATATTCAAGTTTGTTCAATTTTTATGAAAATTTCATTTTAACTTTACATTTGTTGAATATGATTGTTTAGTGATCCATTTGAGTTGTTGGGACTTATTATAAAGTTTTTATAAGCATGGAAAGAATTCAATTCAATTTCATTTAAATATCAAAAATTCAAGAAAAATAGGTCTAAAAATCAAAAATCAGTTTGTAAAGAAGATGAAGCAAGGTTTATTGCATAGTGTAGATTGCATTGGTTGTAGTGCTCATTGGTGAGCTTTAGGAATGATTGGTGGTCCTTGGATCATTAGTTTCTGCTGGGATCAATTGTGAGCAATTTCTAAATTTTTATCATTATCACTGTTGCCCTGCTAATTGTCTGTTTATCTGCTAATTTTTGGGCCTATTTGGTTAAGTTGAGTTGATCTCTGCTTAGTTATCTTTTATTTGTTCATTATAGCTTACATTGCTTTATCTAGTTAAATTTCACAGTCAAAATGCATAAGTAGGTGTAAACTAGCTAGGCCTTAGTATTTGCATAATTTCAGTTTGAAAACATCTCTTGTAGCTTAGTAAACTATTCTGCATCAGTATTTGAGCTCAGATCTCCTTAAATCATTAAAACCATATTAAACAGATTACTTAAAGGGGTGTTTGGTTCTGCATGTAATCATGTGCTCCTATTTATCTTTGTTGTTGTTTCTTGCTTAGACAGAGTTCACTAGGTCATTTTAGCTCATTCATATCTTAAAAACCACAGGTCTTTTATAAAAAGTCAGAATTGCACCAAATCATACCCATAGTCTAACTGTTGGTGTTTTGAAGTGTAAATATCTTGTAACCATCTCAAATTTGGGTAAGTTTGTTTGAAGTAGCTTCAATTGTGGTTTATAATCATAAATAAATCATCTAGGCTCAGTTTAAATCCAAAAAAGTCAAAATTAGTTCATAACATCAAAAAGTCAATTTTCACTTTGTGCAGAATTCCCAAACTTGCAAGAATTGTTTAGAATTTAGTGTTAGGGTTCAGCCTTTGTGCTTTTTACATATTGAAGTGTCTCAGCTAATCTTTAGAGTCCCACCCAGAGCTTATTTTTGTGATTTTTTTTCTTATTGCTTATTTGGTGCTCAAAGTCACTTGCAGGGCAATGTGATGCCCTGCACACAGACCATCAGCCCAACACCCCCACTTTCATGGCTTCCCCTGGCCTACATAGTGGGCCCCACAATGAGATTATTGGCTTTTTGAGAAGCCAATAAGCTCATCTTCAGGTTCCAAGGTTTAGTTTGAGGTTTGTACCTCATTTGCTAGGGCTGCATTGCCCTTGAACCTTGTCCCTTTTCACAGACCTGTGTTCCTTTTGGGATTGCTCATTCAGCTTATTTGGCTTATCCAGAGGTCTAATATTGTTCCTTCCAACTTATTTTGGTCCTTATAACTTATTTATAGCTTATTTTACCCTTGTGGGCCCCCCTAGCTGCCTACATCATCTTTTTCCCTTGACAGTTGACCAAAGTCAACTGTCACACCTTTTAGCTTGTATTTTGCTTATTTTTAAGTTATAAAAATTTTGTTTTTACAAAAGTTAGTTGTTTTTAGTTATAAAATAGTTTTCAA
Organism: Artemisia argyi; assembly: GCA_030686995.1. NCBI lineage: Eukaryota > Viridiplantae > Streptophyta > Magnoliopsida > Asterales > Asteraceae > Artemisia > Artemisia argyi. The sequence goes on along the minus strand of CM060676.1, from coordinate 66,677,697 downwards.
TAAGAAAAATCCAGAAAAAAACAATTTAATTTTAAGTGATAGTTTCTATTTAATGTAATTTAAATTTTATTTTTCATTTTTAGATTTTTATTAAGTACTTAGCTTTTTTATATTTTTCTTAAATTCGTCTTATATTAAAGTATTTTTAGTAATTTTATCAGATTTTTATATAACCATTTGGTATTTATTAGATTTAATATTATTTTATTAATAATTAATTAATAATTAAGTTTTAAATAGCATAATTAGTTTTTATTAACCAACACCTAGTTTTTATATTTTTCCTAGCTTTTATATAATATAATATAATTTTAGGAATTTTTCTAGAATTTTTACTATTCATTTTCTATTTTTTATAATTTAAAATAGTTTAATTAGGTAATTCATAATTAATTAGTAATTAATTAATAGAAAAATTACAAAAAGACAAAAAAAGACATATTTTTTATTTTAAAATTAGTTTTTAGATATTTTATAATTTTAGAAATTTTATTTTCATTTTTCTAGTGATAAATTAATATTATATTATATTTAAGTTATTTAAATATTAATAATAAGTATTAAATAGTATTTAATTAATAATAAATAATTAATTAGTGTTAAAATTTATTTTCTTTTTCTAAAAATTTTCTTTTGTCCTTTAGTTTGTAAAAAAGTCATTTTCACCCCTTGGGGGTTTTCAGATTTCACTTTTGACTTTCTATCTTGTACGTTTACGTTTTATTCAAATGTAAACGTACGCGTTTTAAGTTTTAAACGTTTCTGGTTTTTCTAAACTTCCAGTCTTGTTCATATAGCTTATTTAAGCTATTTCATTGTACAAATCAGTAGTGTAATCAATCTCAACCCCTTTCCCGTCCAGATTCACCCGATCACAAACCCGTTTTATAACCATCACACCTTGTCGGGACATAACGACCCGGGGAAAACCCTATACTTCCGCGGAGATTTGGTCTGAGACATTTGACCTTGTTAACCATCACCTGGTCAATTTAGGTTGACCATTTGGGACCAATCAATAGCTATGCTCCGCGCGCAGCTGGCTGAAGTGCAAGCGGAAGTGGGGTCCTCCAGGGTGCACACTGAGAAGGTCACCCATGAGAAGTTGACCGCAATGGCTGAGCTGGAGCAGGCGCGTGGACAACTTCATCAGTATAAGGCCAACATGACTTGGGCGGTAAGGTATTTGGAGGAGAAGAAGGAGGAGCACTTCGCGAGTATTGCCAAGTTCAAGGAGCGCATGGAGGAGATTGTCCAGATACAGGAGAATAAGCTGCGCAGCTTGAGCATAGAGTACGATGAGGAGTTATACCCTCATCTGATGTCGACCATTGCTGAGCGCGGGTACTTATTTTTAGCTTTTTTATACTTCATTATATTTTGTTGCTATGCTTTTCCTTAACACAAATTGTCTTTCTTTGATGTAGGTGGTTGATTAGCCATGGGCTGCGTCTGGCCGCCATGGGCACGTTGGAGTCCCAAGAGGTGTTGGGTGCCTTTGGGAAGGTGGTGCAGTGTGCGGTGGAGCGTGGGAGGTCGCAGGCTGTGGAGGATCTCCATGAGCTTAAGCTATTGGATAAGGCCTTGGCTGAGGTACCTGGCTACAACGCAGCTGCGTATGACAAGTTAATGCAGGCTATGGAGGGGTTGAAAGTTCTTGAGTTGCCTCATATTGCGCGGTTGGAGCATGACCAAGACAACCCCATAAAGGTAATTATGGCGGGGTTGACCTTGGAGCGCCACATTTTGGAGGATGCAGAGGCGCAACCTGATTACTTCCTTAAGCCTGATGAGTCGCAGCTGTAGGTTCCAGTTTTTGTGCAGCCTCGCCACATGCTGAACCCTTTTTCCCTTGAGAGGGAAATTCCTCTGAAGGAGGTACTGGAGCACCACGCGTAGAGAGCTGCCCAGAAGAAAGGCATTCAGGGCAAGGCAGTATTATGCGGTGTGGGCGTTGCACACATCCCCAGGTCTGATGGGGTTCCTGTGAGTGTGCCAACCGTGACTCCCAAGGATGCATTGTTTTTTAGGAAACTTCAAGAGGCGGGGAGTTCTGCTGTACCAGAAGATAGCCCTGAGCACCGCCATAGCATATAGGCTTTCTTGTTGTAGCTTGTATATTTATCGTGTAAATAACAAGGTGTATATTTTTTGTGATGTCGTGGTTGTCTTTTTCTTTTATCTAAACTACATATAATATAGATTTAGTCAAAGGAGAAAAGTGGAAAACTGAATTTTCAGTCAATCCCCATTTTGCCCTTCTATACTACAAGGTTGAGAGAAAATGAATTGTGTAATTAATGCTCTTATTAAAACACCCCATAACTTAAAATTACAATAATTTATTCATATGGTACAACCAATTAAAAGCATCTATATCAAATTAAAAATAATAAATTAAAACACCCCTTACTAAAAAAGTACAATAAAATTTTCACAATATACAATTTAAACAAGCTACAACATAATATAAAATATAAAATAATTAAACACACTAATTAATGTTATTTTTAAAACACCCTAAAATGAAAAGTATATGTTATTATACACATTATACAAATTAATAAAACACACGAAACTTTATACAAGCTAACAAGTTGATGTTGCATATAGTTTTGAAAACTGGACCGGACCAACGGGTTCAACTGGGAAAAACATACAGTTTTGAAAACTGGACACGACGGGTTCAGTTATTAAAAGTATGACTCGGTTTAAATCGACCCATTTTTCGACCGGAACGGCTCAACCGGGTTTTGAAAACATTATGTTGACATGAGCTTAAGTATCAAAGTCAATAAGTCAACACATTTAGTAACTGATTTTCATATCAATTTGGGCGGGAAAATCAGTTACTAAATGTGTTGACTTATTGACTTTGTTGACTTATTAACTTTGATACTTAAGCTCATGTCATATGTTTAATCCCTAAATCTTCAAACTTTTATTAGAGGTGGCAAAACGGGCGGGTATGGGCACGTGCTAAAATGACACGGGTTAAAACGGGCACGGGCTAAACGGACAAATTATAAATCGGGCCAAACGGGCACGGGCTAAAACGAGCAAAGTATAATTCAACTATTAAAAATATTCGGAACAGTCCTAAAAACCCCTTTAATTCATCTTGTAAAAAAAAGATCAAGCATCTAAGTCTTAACTATATTTAATTATTTTTTCTTAAAAAATAAATAAATAAATAAATAAATATGACTGCAAATTTGAGAAAATCTGCTGGAACAAATGAATAAAAATGCAACTACTTAAATATATCTATCAATTAATTAGAGTATTAAATAATTATGCATAAAATAGTTAATAAATGAGATAAATTAAAATTAAAATAGTTGGAATGTTTTATAGTTACCAGTGACAAGTGAATTAGTCGGAAAAAAATGAGAGTAATTGCTCGAAAGTTGAATTGTGTGATTCGAAAGCCCATCTAATAATATATGTTTTTATCTTTTGCCTGTAAGAGCCTATCAAATAAATGCAAGGGGAAAAACACGCCCCAAACTTTTAAAAAAGTGTCAAAAATCGCCCAAAAATTACAAATTGGGCAAGATTTGCCACCTCCAACTTTTATTATTTTTCATTTATAACCCATAAACTTTATTTTATCACTAAACGATCTGTCGTTATAAAATTTCGTTGCTATGCACGGGTATTCGTCTAGTGTAAAAAGATGGAATAAGATAACTTGCTGTGTATAAATTAAGTGTATGACTTAGATATATACTTGCATTAATGTTTTGCTAAATTTTTATTATTTGACCAAGTGTCTTGGCTCGTTATTTTCTAAGCTTTGTACGGTGTACTTAATGTTTGCGCACCCTTCGTGGGATGCGTATGTAAAACTTACCTCAACGTCTCAAAAGTAAGGTGCTTAGCAAGGATGCGTGATCCAATGTTGATGGGTTTGCAACCCTCTTACTCAACGAGTGAATTAGTAGGTTTACTCATCCTTTATGCCTTCGTGGGTCTTAATTAGTGCATGCACGCCATGTAGGCAAAAATATAAGATAACAATATTGACATATATAAGTATGTATGTAATAAAGTGAAATACGTTATGGAGTTAGCTAGAAACCATACCATTTTATTAATACTTGCAAAATTTTTGAAAAAGTAAAAATACAATTCCTAAGAAAGAAAAGAAAAAACAAACACTTATTGGGCACATCCTAGAGTGCCAAGGTGTTTGTGTAATGGCCGTAGCCTTGCCTAAAAATAACATCTTTTAAGATTGCAGATGTTCCAGGTGCGTGCTAGGTCGTGACCTTCCATATCGCGCAGCCTGTATGCGCCATTGCCAAGCGCATCAGTGACCTCGTAGGGTCCTTCCCATTTAGGTCCGAGCTTGCCTGTGTCTTCTGCGTGGCTCGCATCATTGGCGCGGTATACAAAGTCTCCTGGCCTGAAGGAAGTGTGTTTGACCTTTGCATCATAATACTTCTTCATTTTTGCCTTAGCCTTTGCTTCGCGTATTGCTACACGTTCACGTCGTTCTTCTAGTAAGTCCAAGTCTATGCGCCGCTCCTCGTCATTTGTTGTGACGTTGACCTCTGTTGTGCATATAGTTGGCATTCCTATCTCAGCTGGTATGACGGCCTCTGTTCCGTAGACAAGGGAGAATGGCGTGTCGCCAGTACTGGTTTTGATTGTGGTGCGATGCGCCCATAAGACATGTGAGAGCTCGTCCACCCACCTTCCTTTGTGTCTGTTAAGGCGCGCTTTTATTCCTTCACCTAGACTGCGATTTTCGCGCTCAACTAAGCCATTGGTTTGTGGGTGTTTAACTGAAGCGAAGTGTTGTGTGATGTTCAATTGCGCACACCAGTCTTTGAATGGGTTGTCGCAGAACTATTTTCCATTGTCTGATATAATCTCTCCGGGTAGTCTGAAGCGACAGACAATGTTGTCCAAGACAAAGCGTTTGACTTGGTTTCCCGTGATGCTCACCACCGCTTTTGCTTCAATCCACTTCGTGAAGTAATCTATGGCTACGATGAGGAACTTTAGTCCTCCTACTGCAACTGGAAAGGGTCCTGCGATGTCAATGCCCCATTTGTAAAATGAACATGGTGAGGTGATGGGTGTCAGCTCTTGTTGTGGTCGACGCGGAATTGGCCTATGTACTTGACAATTGCTGCATTTCTTTATCAGATCGCGTGCGTCGTGGTGCATGGTTGGCCAATAATACCCCGACCGTAGAGCGCTTGCTACCACAGATCGCGGTCCTGAGTGCATGCTACATGATCCAGCGTGGATTTCTCGGAGTACATAGTCTGCTTGGAGAGGTCCAACACATCTGAGCCAAGGTTGCAAGAAAGAGCGTCGATAGAGTATGTTGTCTCGTAGTTCAAATCGCTGCGCTGTGAATTCAATGATAGGTGTCATCCATGTAGGATCTTGTTCTTCTATCACTGTGGATACTTCTATCTCCAAGATTGACTTGTTTTATAGGGTTTCTACCAATACCTGTTTTGATAGGTGCGCAAAGCTTGTGGATGCAATCTTGCTGAGCGCATCAGCCTTCCTGTTGTCCCCTCTGGGCACCTGTTTTATTGTGAACCTATCAAAGTTTTTAATTAAGGACTTGGTCTTTTCCAGGTATTAGATCATGTGTTCATCCTTGGCTTCATATTCACCTAGCACATGGTTAGCGACGAGCCGAGAATCTACGTTTGCTTCCAAGTTGCGTACACCAATTTGGATTGCGATGCGCAGTCCAGCTAGTAGGGCTTTGTATTCTGCCTCATTGTTTGTGGCTGTGAATTCGAAGTGCAACGCATAGGTGAATTTCATACCTTCTGGATTTGTGAGGATAAGGCCTGCGCCTGATCCATCTACACATGAAGACCCATCTGTGAACAGAATCCAGGGTTCATGCAGATCTGTTTTGGTTGTAGACATTGGACTATCACTATCTGGCTTCTCAACAATAAAATCAGCTAATATTTGTCCTTTGATTGCAGTGCGTGGTCTATATGAGATGTTGTATTCACTTAACAGTACACTCCACTTTTGTAGCCGTCCTGATGCATCAGGTTTAGAGATGACTTGTTTTATTGGCTGATCTGTGATCACCGCTATTGGGTGCGCTTGAAAGTATCTGCGCAGTCTTTTGGCTGCGAATACTAGAGCTAAGACCAGCTTTTCCATAGCGCTGTAGTTAGTCTCTGTCTTCTTCAATGCTTTGCTTACAAAGTATATGAGTGTTTGGACGGAATTCCTATCTGTCAATAGCACTGCACTGACTGCTCCATGAGTTGCCGATAAGTACATGATTAGCTCTTCCCCTGGTCGCGGTGCGACAAGTTTGGGAAGAGATGCCAGATGGTGTTTTAGCTGTTGGAAAGCTTCTTCTGCTTCTTCGGTCCAGCGAAAGTCTCCCTTTTTAGTACACTTCGTGAGTGTTTTAAAGAGAGGAAGTGATTTCTCTGCTGACTTAGATAAGAAGCGGTTTAGCCCTGCTAGCTTTTCATTTAATGACTGGACTTCTTTTATTGTGCGCGGTGAGGGAAGATCAATAACAACCTTTGTTTTTTCTGGACAACGCTTGATTCCATCAGGTTCTATTAAGTATCCAAGGAACATGCCTTCGGTTGCGCCAAAGGTGTACTTCTTGGGGTTTAACTTCATGTTTATTTGTCCCAATGTTCTGAACGTTTCCTCGATGTCTCGCACCAATTCATCCTCTGTGTGGCTTTTGATGACAAGGTCGTCAACGTAGACCTCCAAGTTGCGACCCACTTGTTTCTCGAAAGCTGTGTCCACCAATCATTGGTATGTTGCGCCTGCGTTTTTTAAGCCAAAAGGCATTTTTGTGTAGCAGTAAACTCCTTGACTGGTGTGGAAAGCTGTTTTTTCTTCATCTTCGACTGCCATCTGAATTTGATGATACCCTTTGTATGCGTCTAGGAAGCATTTGAAAGGGTATCCGCACAGGGATTCTACCTTCCAGTCTATTTCTGGCAGTGGATAGCAGTCTTGTGGACATGCTTTGTTAAGGTCTGTGAAGTCCACGCACATTCTCCAACTACCACCGCTCTTTTTTACCATCACTGGGTTAGAGAGCCAGTCATGATAGTACACTTCGCGCATGATGCCTGCGTCTACGAGTTTGTGTACTTCTTCCAGAATAGCTTTTGCACGATCTGGGGCTTGGCCGCGCTTCTTCTGTCGTATTGGGGGATATCCTTGTCGGATTTGTAGCTTATGTTCTGTAATAGAGCGCGGCACTCCTGTCATGTGTTTTGGTTCCCATGCGAAGATGTCCAGGTTCTTTTGCAAGAGTGCGCACACGGCTGCTTTACCTTTGTCAGATAAAGATCCACCAATCGAAACTTGTTGGTCCGGGTAATCGGGATGAATAACGACCTTTAGGTTTGGTGTTTTTTCTGTGCGCTGTTCTGGAATATTCTCTACTTCAGTGGTTACCGCGTTGCATTCCTTTGGTGGTACTGTTGTGTTATAGAGGGTGACAACTCCTCCTTCCACTGGAAATTTAAGCATTCCATGCGCTGTGGATGGTACAGCGCGTATGGATGATACTCCAGGTCTCCCAATGATGCCGTTGTATGGTGAGGGAGACTTTATTACCATGAAATTTATCCATGTTGCAGTTGAGTGTTGTTCATCTCCTACAACCACCAGCAAGCGTAACTGCCCCATAGGCCAAATCTTTTCTCCTGTGAATCCAGTCAATGACATTGTTGCTGGTATCAAGTGACTTTGGATTTCAGGTCGCAATCTTTTGAAACAATGATCATACAGGATGTCTGCGGATGCTCCTCCGTCAATGTACATGCGGTGGATATCATGTCCCCCCGTATGTATTTCAATAGTTAGAGGTTCTGCCACTGCGTTGTCCGCAGCTAGAGTAGGGAAAGATATCTCTTTTTTTGGAGAGAATTTTTGGCTGACTTTTTGCTTTATCTTACGCTGCCATGACTGTATCATGTATATGGTATCAGCTTTTTCTTTGGGAGGTTCTTTCTTACCCCCGTTCCTTTGTTTGTCTTTTCCCTCTTTGATGTTTTTTACAAGGTGGTCCATTCTGCCTTCCCTTACTAACTTTTCAATTAGTTGTCTTAGTTGGACGCACTCGTTAGTTGTATGGCCTTTTTGACCATGATACTCGCAGTATCCATTCCCTACGCGCTTTTCCTCTGCAGTGCGCATTGGTGGAGGTTTTGGGAAGTTTGCACCTTCTGTTACAAATATTTCCCTCGGAGTTTTTTTGAGAGGGGTATATTTGTCATTGTCTCTTCCGCTGCGGTAATTCCTGCTGCGGTTGTTATTCTGGTCGTTGGATTGTCTCCTAGGCTGTTCTTATTGCCTATAATTCGAGTAACCCTTTTTGCTGTCCGCGGCAGCTGCTTTCCTTGTATGAAGGATCTGGTGCGCTTTGTTAGCTCATTGAAAGTTTGGGGAACTTTGTCATTTAGCTTCCGGATAAGTTCTGGGTTGTTAATTCCATTCATGAACCCTGAAATTTTAAGAATTTCGGGACATGCTTTGACCTGTATGCACTCATCCTTGAAGCGTTCCATAAAAGCGCTGGTTGATTCCCCTTGGCGCTGTTTTACTCTGGCTAGTTCAACAGGGTTTTTAGCGCACTTCTTTCTCTGGGTGAAGTTGAGACGGAATGCTTTCCGTAATTCTTCAAACCCGCCGATGCTCCGTCGTGGGAGTTTGCTAAACCATGTGCGCGCATTCCCTACCAACGTAGAATTAAACATATGGCACCACACAGGCTGTGGCCAGTTTTCGATAGTGGCAGCTGATTCGAAAACTTTTAGATGATCATCGGGATCACCTGTTCCATCATATGTTTTCACATTAGTAGGCATGCGCCTCCTTTTGTGGTCGGAGTAATCGCTGATACGTCGTGTAAACGCATCAACTTTCTGGCGACGCCATGGAAGAGACATGTCTTCATTTTCTTCTTCGCGACGTCTTCCTCTTGACTTCCAGTGTCCTGTTTCTTTGTCCTCGTTGTCCGAGGAGTCATTGGAGGGAGAGTAGTTTCTTTTTCGGCGCTTGCGCAGGCTTCTTTCAGAAGAAGAGCTTGAGGGGCTTTCACTTTGGGACATTCTTTTCCCCAATCTGTCGTGAATTCTCTTGCTCCCAGATTTAGAGGACCCTTGGCTTGGTGAATGCTGAGGTCCCAGTCGGTCTTGTATCCCTCGACTGCCAAGTCTGGAATGAACATTAGTGCGCCTCTCGCTGCCTTCATATTCCTATGAATATTGTGAATCAGATGTCGTACCCAGCTTATCATGGATAGTAGTACTTTTTTCGTTATCTGCGCGTCTTCCTCGTGGATGGCGCGGTGGTGATGGTTCGCGTTCAGGACCAAAATTGAGCCGAGCTTGTAGGCTCATACTTGACCTTCTCCTTGCCTCTTCTTGCATGAGGGCAGTTAGGGTTTCATAATTTTGGGATACAAAATTTCCCAACGTTAGGTTGGGTGTGTCCTCAGTTGCTGCAAGAATGTCTGCCTCAGTATTAGGCACCCTATCTCGGTTAGGCGCGCCTGGTGGCACAGTGTTGTTCACTCTGGGTACAGTTTGATGAGGAGTAGTGAAGAGGGTGCGCTGGAGTTCCTCAACGCTTGGGACCACTGTGGTGGTTTGGGTAGCCCTTACAGGCAGTTCTACCGCTGGAAGATGTTGGGTTGTCCCTGCCTCTTGGTGACCAGGTGCGCTGGTTGTCCCAGCAACTTGCCTAGGGGTCGAATCTTGTTGATTCTTCCTCTGGGGGTCACATTTTTCTGGCTGCGGAGTCCGCTGGCTTGAGTTCTTATTTTTCGTCATTCTAGTTCCTTAGTTCTTAGTAGGGTCCCACGGATGGCGCCACTTGTTGATACAAAAGTTGGGTGTTCCTGGTTATGGGCTCTTGCTCTCGTACCAATTCGCTTCTTAATGCTTGAAACCTGCGCACTAAGAAAGTAAACAACACCGTTAGGCTTATCGTGGGATTGTCTCCCACGATTAGACTCCGGCGTGAGAGTAAGTAATCGGTTTAGGGTTCTCGTAAAGAGTTTTAGGGTTTTTGAATCGTACCTTGAATGAGAATTATGTCATTCCTTATATAGGCGCAGAATCCTTGTAGGGTTCGTACTCCTTACGTTTCGCACACATGATGCTTATCCGGGTTAAGGATATTCATTCCATAGATAGAAGATCTCTATCTATTCCGTATATAGGTTGGTTAGGCTTTCGTGAGCCCATTCCTATTATTGATGCGGCCCATGTTATAATAGCCCACGCATGGTTGGCTTTAGGCCTTAGTAATGTTTAATATTTGGGCTCGTGGCCCATATATAGACTATACGTCATCAAATAATGTATTGCAAGATCATTTGAAAGCCAAATACTTGTACTAATATACTGATAGTATATACTACGTTTGAAATTGTGGCTAAGCATGAAATACAATTCTTGCTCGAATAGAGATACACATGCATTGAGTGGAGATTATTTTGGTCAAAGTTTCAATTAAAAGACACTAAATGTGATTTAATTTGCTAACAAAAATTCCTATTTTAAAACTTTTGCTCAAACGTAGTGTAACCGAGAATTCATTGTGAGCTGTTTGCGTTAATGATACAGAATTGTGTAAGTAATGCAAAAATACTATGTTTTAATGGATTGATCAATGTTTCAAAGTCTGACTTTTCTAAATGCCAGCAGCTGGTTAATAATTATATTTATAAAAAATTAAATAGATGGCTGGAATAAAAACCGTGTTTTATTTGTATAGATAGATATATAGATATTACGCATAAAGGTTATTCAATATCAAATCATGATCATTCAATACAAATACAATATAAACGAAACTATATATCTATACTACTTATAATGGAGGAATGACTCTCTCTCCAAAAAAATTCAGATGTACAAAAATTGATGCATGGTTTACAACACTTTATAGCAAACAATTTTCATAATTACAACAATATTCAAAACATTGTGTACAACAAAAACTAGCATGAATCGAAATTCATACTACTTTCCTTATAATTCTACATTAATAGCATTAAAAACACCCCTACACTCAATATTACAATTATTTAAACACAATGTACAACCCTCATTCTACATTAATAGCATTAAAAACACTCATACACCAAATATTACAATCATTTAAACACAATGTACAACCCTCATTCTACATTAATAGCATTAAAAACACCCCTACACCCAATATTACAATTATTTAAACACAATATACTACCCTCATTCTACATTAATATCATTAAAAAGACCCTACACGGTCTACACCCAATATTACAAACATTTAAACATAATGTACAACCCTCCATCTTAACCTAGACACGATCCTGTGACTAAGACTCGACTCAATAAAACTCGACTCGATACACAAGGCTGTGAGTTCAAGCTCACGGCATCCCTTGTTTTCGCGACTCAATAACAACGACAAAAACAAAAAGAAAGAAAATGATACCAAAAAATTATTTAGCTTCATATTTATTAGTTATCTTTATTTAATCAAAAACTCTTGAAAATTGATGTACTTATCCCCCATCGTCGCTAGAACGACAAAAACAAGAGAGAGATGGTTTTGGTGGTGTTAATCATGGTGTTGGGAGGTTGATAGTGCGTTTTTGCGTGCGTATCAAAAATATACAAAGTAGACGTAAGTGGAATTCGTAAATTAACCTTTAGAAAAAGATTAACTTGCGAAAACTCGTGAATACAATATATATATGAGATACCGGGTAAGTGATTACCCGGGTCGTGTCCCAACGAGGTGTGAATGGGCAATATCGTGTGAGATTCGAGATTAAAATGCTTGTAAGGAATGGTTTTGATTATTTGGAATTGTTGAATAACGAGAAATTAAAATAACGTACGAAGAATAAAATAAACAAAACTATAACATGAATACAAACAAGAAATGAAAAATAAAACTTAAGATCTACTTAAAATCCTATGGGAACGATAGCAGGAAGCTAGGGAACCTTAAACGTAATCTAATTTTAAAAACGCGAAAATTACTTTAATAAAAACGCGAGTGCGCGAATTAAAACGTGAAATTAAAGCTACACTAGTCCTACGGGTATTAAATTAATTTTCCTATGTTACTAATGATAAAAGTAAATTTTTGGAAAAAGAAAAATATTTTTTTGCTTTTTTAATTTTTTATTATGAAGAAAGAACAATTTAAAATAAATAAATGCTTAATAAATAGTAGAACAACTCAAATAAATCTAGGAAAATTATGGAAAATCCACTATACTATAAATAAACTAGGAAAACTAAAAATTTGTGAAAAGCAGTTGTAATAAGCAGACAATTAAGCAAAATATAAGCTGAAGAGTGAATAAGCAAATAAAATTAACTACATTAAATAAATAATTAAGAGAAAGTATTAACAAAAAGTAGCATCTAGCACAGATGGTATGGGATGGTGATGTGTTTGTTCTGCTCAGCCAACCAAGGGGTCACAGGTTCGATTCTTGCTTCCACCTTTTTTGTGCTTTTTATTTTTCTTTTTGATATTTTCTTCTTGCAAAACATTTAAACACCAAAACTTACCAACTTTTGTAAAACAATTTTACTGAAAATGCTTAACTCAAGCTTATGCAAGCGTCAAGATCCAACAGTGATGCATTTTTTTTTATGCCCAAGTGAGCTTTTGAAACAAGAATAGTTGGCCAGAGATGGATACAAGCTAAAATCAAAACAACCACTAACAATTACTAACTCCAGCAACATAACCGAGCTAAGATCAACATTCACAAATGCAAAAGATCAAACAGAGGCAAAAATCACATAAACTCAATTGCTACCGAGTTGCATCAGCAGAAAAGGGGGCTGAGTGGGGGTAATTTTAAAACCCAAACTAAGCTACTAAAGCTTAAGTAAATTCAACTCAAGCTGCAAAAACCAAAAATCTGTACAATAGGCTACCTAGAAACTGAAGGTCAGATATAAAGTAGCTGAAGTGGGCCTATAAATCAGCTTATGAATCAGATGATTGGGGCTGGTAGTTCACTGATGACCAGGGGATTAATCAGATAACTGGGCAAGTTGCACCCCACTAACAAGCTACTAATTAGTCATAAAAAGCCAAAGTAATCTCTAAACTACAAAGTCTAAACTACAAAACAATTGTGCACCTCATTGCATACACTCATTCTAACTACGGCTAACCTAAATTTAAGATCAGGGGCTGCTTTGCAACTGAGCAGCAGTGGCCAAGAGGGGCAAGTTCGCTGAGTGGCTGCTTAGCAGTCCTGAGGGAAAGTATTGCAGCACTGAATAAGCCAAAAAAAAACAAGTCCCAGATTCCAAAACAAGCTCAAAGACATAAAATTTATACTACTAACAACTTATGCAACAAACTTCATACCCTAAATCCTACGGCAACTATGCTAAAATAAGATAAAAAGAGGCATGTAAGGCTGCTGCTGCACCCTGCTAAATGGGTAAAAATGGGACAAATATAAGCTGAAACAAGTCAAAACTAAACAAACTTGCATACGAGTCTAAGTTACATGGGTCAAAACAGTATGCTAGGTTAAAAACTCAGGTTATTCCCAAACACCCCTTAATGGTGAAATCTGATGAAAACTTTAAAGATGATGCAAATTTTTGAACCAAAACCTTGAAAGAAACTTTACATTAAGCTATACATAGACTAAATAAGCATAGATGAACAGTGAATAAGGCATGAAATAAGCTGAGAGCAATAAGCAATAATAACTGAAACCAGAATTTTTGAAGCTTGAACTAAATTTTTTTTCATAAAATAAAAATCAGTACATTGATTAAGACTAAAAAGCTTAAATAAAACTAAACTCTACTACTAATTCCTACTATCTAATTACCTACTTAACTACTTGCCATACACCAATGGCTACAAATAATACTTATACTACTAATAAAAAAATCTTCTCCTTTTTCCTTCTTCTTGTTGTTTTTCTTTGATAAAATCCCAATCGTTGGATTAAACAAAACATGATCATAGCCCTTCGATCAGTTGTGGTGCCCAAACAATAAAGCGGATTGCCAGCGTGTCTTGGTGGTAGGTACGAGCTTGTGAGACATTGGAGGAAGTGATAGTGGGGAGGAGCTTTTGAGGAGAGGGAGGAAGCGTGTTGCAGGCTTAAGGCGTGGAGGATGGTGTTTGATTTTGTGGGTAATAGCAGGTAAAGGGAGGAAGAAGGTGGGAGGTGTGTTGACTAGGTCTGATGGTGGTTATACGTTTTTATTAAAATGATTTGGGTTTGGAGGTGGGCTTTGGGCCGAGGGTTTGTAATAGTGGGCTAGGTAATGGTTGTGTTTTGTTTATGGATTTGGATTTTTGGTGAACCAATAAAACACGGATCCATTTGGTATATAAGTATCACAATTCACAAGGATCATTTATGCAACATTTCTGATTTCTAGGGACCATTCCTGCCACATTTCCAAAATTATTTCAACGACTATTTCTAACAAGTGTAGAATTCCCAAGGTCCATCTTGAACATTTTTCTTCAAAGTATAATTCCCGGGGTTACTTTTGCCAAATTCCGAACTGCAGGGACCAAAGACGTTCATTTTTGAAAGTTTTTTTTTACCCAAAGATCATTTTTTTTACTTCTTTTGACTTTTAAGAAACTTGGGTTGACTTTTTATTTGAAATAAACGCTTAGGGACTAGTTTTGAAAGTTGGGGGACTGAAACTGCCAATTTTGCAAACTTTGTTTGTTTTTCGTTTGTTTTCAATCATTTTGCATTTAAAACATATAAAACGCGATCTTTGGGTTATTTTCATTATTTTGATTCATTCTTGAGTGTTTTCACGCGTTTTGGCAGTTAAAATACGGTAAAAATGATGAGTATTTACACACTCATCAATCCCCCACACTTGAGTATTGCTAGTCCCTAGCAATCTTTTGTGAAAAACTTGATGGATTTGAAAATATCTTTACCAAAAGCCATCACTTCTGGAGTAGCCAGGTGTAAGAACTGTGGCACACCTGATAACCGTGTGATTTTGAGCAAACCACCAGCTGTCAACGGATTTGATTAGTCTTTACCAAAAGCCGTTTGCTTCTGGACTAGCCAGCTTTTGATGGAATAGTCAACATCTTGGTGAGTTGATTACCAATTATGGTTTTTCCACTG
This sequence comes from Artemisia argyi, assembly GCA_030686995.1. Lineage (NCBI taxonomy): Eukaryota > Viridiplantae > Streptophyta > Magnoliopsida > Asterales > Asteraceae > Artemisia > Artemisia argyi. The sequence continues at coordinate 66,662,549 of CM060676.1, read as the reverse complement.
CCTTTACCACAAGCCATAATCTCGTGGGCTAGCCAACTCATTTGCTTTTGAGGATATGGGGAGTTGAGGAACCATACAATTTTGGGCAAATTGCAAGCCATAAATGGATTTGATATATCTTTACCAAGAGCCGTTTGCTCCTGGATTAGCCAATCCTTTTGTCGGTTAGACAAGGCGGACTGATAACCACAAAAAATTTTGAACTTTAGTGAAATTTTTTTTAAAATTTTTGCCAAAAACGGGGATATAAGATAGTAAAATGCGATAAAATTCGCTAGAATAGCGAAATACCCCCCCCCCCCCACACACTTAGAATGAATATTGTCCTCAATATTCAAAGTCCCGGCTATTATGCCGACTCTTAGAACGTAAAAGGGCAACATTACAAGCTAAATGTGGAAATACCGTTTTGTTTTTCACTTTATGTGGAACCACAGTAGGGGTAACTCCCCCACACTTAGGGTGAAAACCTTATAAGCATGCTACTGTTTTTGTTTACCGAGTCACTAGCTTGACTCGACCCCGAATTCATTTGTCCTTGGGGAAGCATGATGTGGAAGAAGGAATCTCCATCGGACTTTCATTCAAGATGTTTGGACAAACATTTGAAGCACGTGAAAGTTCCACACCGATGAGATAAGTACCCGGCTCAAGATAATGGTAAATGAAAATGCCGGGATCAAAGATGGTGTCCTCATTCCCGAAGGAGTGAAGAAGAAAAGAAGTCACCCTGTAGGTGAAGAAAAGGAAGAAAACCATGATGAAAGTCATGATAAGATTTTCTTCCTCGAGAGCAGGCTCAGTAGCCTGAATTTGGATTTCAAAGGTTAAGCTCAATGGGTTTACAAACATCCCGGGAGGGAGGGTGGGAATTTGTAAATTCTCATGATTAAGTACATTTCCCCCCGGGCTATCATACTCCGGAGGAATCATGATATGAGTGAGTTCACCGGAGAACTCCTCATGAAGAGAATCTTTCACAAGATGTGAATCTGTGAATTCATGTTCCGGAGTAGACTCATCACAATCCTCAATCTGAGTACCAAAGATTGGATTATCATAAATCAAAGTGAATTCAGAGTCGAATTCAAACAAAGGATTGGTGAGAGTCGTATTAAATATTTCGGGAACACGATGATCAATATTCTCTATTGGACTGTTGGGATAAGAAGTGAGTGACGGATCATGATATAGGAGACTTTCAATTTCTCCAAGATCGGCTTCGAAATCAAAGAGACCATCATCACTTCCCAGTGGAAGTGGATTGATGTGAGTGAGTTCATCGGCGAACTCCTCAAGAAGAGGATCAACATCAGGATGCGGAAGTGATGCCTCAACATATTCAATGTCTCCATAAGATGTATAATCATCGCTAAGATCAGAGAAAGTCTCAAATTGATCGTTCGAACACTCAAGAGGGGAAAGTAAATCACACATATGGTCCAAAGTTCCCTGTGACTCTCTTGGGATTGGGACAAGGATCTCAACACTAGACTTTATGAATTCGTCCGATTCCTTATCAGGAATAGTGCTAAGGTGCTCATCCCCCATGTTTGGAGAGTGAGTGTGAACTTCGGGTGTGACAACAACAGACTGATCTTTCATGGAAGGAACCTCAACTGATGAATTTGATGAGCCTTGACGAACATCAAGGGTATCTTCATCATAACTATCATCATCGTCATCATCGTCGTAGATGATAGTTTTGCGCATTTGAAATCTTACTCTAGCTGCTTCTTCTGCTTCTTTAGCTAGTATTTCTTTGTAAGACTTCGGATGAGGTTCTTCCGGAGCAGGTTTGTTAACCAAATCCTTAAGGTCATTTAAAGTATTTAAAACATTTTGCAAAAGTTCTTGAGGAAATGGTTGAGGTTGTGTTTCAAAAGTTTGGTATTGTGGAGGTTGGTCGTGATAATTGTTGTCACAAGGAAAAAGATCCCTAGTTTGACAATCGGTGCTAAAATGCGGACCTCCACAATACTCACAACCGTATTGATGTGAAGTTGGTGCATTTTGAAACGATTCGGCATTGCAATTTTGATAACACGGATTATGCTCATATGAAATGAAATTGTTTTGTGGCTCATTGCAAAAGCTCGGATTAGAATCGTAAGCGAATGAATTACTCGAACCACAAAACAAACAACTTCCGTTTTGAATATCATTACCACATCGTTCACATGTACACCAACGACATGGCAACCCGAAAAGCGGCTCACCACAACCGACACAAGGAATAAAAGTCAGAGGTGGGACAAGTGGTGTGCTTTGAGAGCTGGTAATTTCCACCACTTCCGTTATGGTCTCTGGTTTTTGTTTTTGATAAACGTGAAGATTGGGCAAGTCGTTCTTTTCAATCACTGCTCTATGCTCTGTACGTTTGCTTGACAAACCTTTAACCGTAAATCCTGAAAGGTTAGGGTCAATTCTTGATGATTTGTCATTAATAGCACGTATTTCAGGCAGTGATGGGTGGTTGGGAGAATTTGGTGAATCATCGAGAGAAGTTGGATTTATGAACAAATTGCACGTAGTGCAAAAGCTGTTACTACAATTATTTCCACACTTCTCACAAATACACCAGAAACAACGATAGCCATTCTCAATCGGGCTTTTACAGTGAAAACACGTGTAGCCGAGAGACGCCATAAGAATTATACATGAGAGAGGTATAAGAAGGTAGAATCAAACGGATAGAGGGTAGAGAAGAATATTTTTGGGTTTTTTGAAAAACACATCAATTAAAACGAGACCAACTCAAAAAGACAATTGTGAACTTAAACCAATAATCACAATGTAAATGGCTTCTTTGAAAAAGGTACACCAATTCACAAGGATACAATGGCAAGTTTTAATCTTTTGTTTGGGAACTTATTAATGTTCACACCCCCAGTTGGTAGGTGTTCGGCCTTGGTTCTCGGCGGTGTTTTTTTTATGTTTATTTTAATTTAACAAGAAAAACGGAAAATGTTTTTGTATTTTTATATGATAAATATATATACAAAAGAAAAGGAAAATATTTTTGTGTTTTACATTTTTTTGAAAACGATAACTTCTTGACGAAGGTTCTACAAGTCACTAATCGTTGAAATCAAAACGATATTGTCGCGACACAACCTCCCCGGCAACGGCGCCATTTTGATAGTGCATTTTTGCATGCGTATCAAAAATATACAAAGTAGACGTAAGTGGAATTCGTAAATTAACCTTTAGGAAAAGATTAACTTGCGAAAACTCGTGAATACAATATATATATGAGATATCGGGTAAGTGATTACCCGGGTCGTGTCCCAACGAGGTGTGAATAGGCAATATCGTGTGAGATTCGAGATTAAAATGCTTGTAAGGAATGGTTTTGATTATTTGGAATTGTTGAATAACGAGAAATTAAAATAACGTACGAAGAATAAAATAAACAAAACTATAACATGAATACAAACAAGAAATGAAAAATAAAACTTAAGATCTACTTAAAATCCTATGGGAACGATAGCAGGAAGCTAGGGAACCTTAAACGTAATCTAATTTTAAAAACGCGAAAATTACTTTAATAAAAACGCGAGTGCGCGAATTAAAACGTGAAATTAAAGCTACACTAGTCCTACGGGCATTAAATTAATTTTCCTATGTTACTAATGATAAAAGTAATTTTTTGGAAAAAGAAAAATATTTTTTTGCTTTTTTAATTTTTTATTATGAAGAAAGAACAATTTAAAATAAATAAATGCTTAATAATAGTAGAACAACTCAAATAAATCTAGGAAAATTATGGAAAATCCACTATACTATAAATAAACTAGGAAAACTAAAAATTTGTGAAAAGCAGTTGTAATAAGCAGACAATTAAGCAAAATATAAGCTGAAGAGTGAATAAGCAAATAAAATTAACTACATTAAATAAATAATTAAGAGAAAGTATTAACAAAAAGTAGCATCTAGCACAAATGGTATGGGATGGTGATGTGTTTGTTCTGCTCAGCCAACCAAGGGGTCACAGGTTCGATTCTTGCTTCCACCTTTTTTGTGCTTTTTATTTTTCTTTTTGATATTTTCTTCTTGCAAAACATTTAAACACCAAAACTTACCAACTTTTGTAAAACAATTTTACTGAAAATGCTTAACTCAAGCTTATGCAAGCGTCAAGATCCAACAGTGATGCATTTTTTTTATGCCCAAGTGAGCTTTTGAAACAAGAATAGTTGGCCAGAGATGGATACAAGCTAAAATCAAAACAACCACTAACAATTACTAACTCCAGCAACTTAACCGAGCTAAGATCAACATTCACAAATGCAAAAGATCAAACAGAGGCAAAAATCACATAAACTCAATTACTACTGAGTTGCATCAGCAGAAAAGGGGGCTGATTGGGGGTAATTTTAAAACCCAAACTAAGCTACTAAAGCTTAAGTAAATTCAACTCAAGCTGCAAAAACCAAAAATCTGTACAACAGGCTACCTAGAAACTGAAGGTCAGACATAAAGTAGCTTAAGTTGGCCTATAAATCAGCTTATGAATCAGATGCTTGGGGCTGGTAGTTTACTGATGACCAGGGGATTAATCAGATAACTGGGCAAGTTGCACCCCACTAACAAGCTACTAATTAGTCATAAAAAGCCAAAGTAATCTCTAAACTACAACGTCTAAACTACAAAACAATTGTGCACCTCATTGCATACACTCATTCTAACTACGACTAACCTAAATTTAAGATCAAAGGGGCCGTTGGGGGCTGCTTTGCAACTGAGCAGCAGTGGCCAAGAGGGGCAAGTTCGCTGAGTGGCTGATTAGCAGTCCTGAGGGAAAGTATTGCAGCCTGATTAAGCCAAAAAAAAAAAACAAGTCCCAGATTCCAAAACAAGCTCAAAGACATAAAATTTATACTACTAACAACTTATGCAACAAACTTCATACCGTAAATCCTACGGCAACTATCCTAAAATAAGATAAAAAGAGGCATGTAAGGCTGCTGCTGCACCCTGCTAAATGGGTAAAAATGGGACAAATATAAGCTGAAACAAGTCAAAACTAAACAAACTTGCATACGGGTCTAAGTTACATGGGTCAAAACAGTATGCTAGGTTAAAAACTCAGGTTATTCCCAAACACCCCTTAATGGTGAAATATGATGAAAACTTTAAAGATGATGCAAATTTTTGAACCAAAACCTTGAAAGAAACTTTACATTAAGCTATACATAGACTAAATAAGCATAGATGAACAGTGAATAAGGCATGAAATAAGCTGAGAGCAATAAGCAATAATAACTGAAACCAGAATTTTTTGAGGCTTGAACTAAATTTTTTTTTTTCATAAAATAAAAATCAGTACATTGATTAAGACTAAAAAGCTTAAATAAAACTAAACTCTACTACTAATTCCTACTATCTAATTACCTACTTAACTACTTGCCATACACCAATGGCTACAAATAATACTTATACTACTAATAAAAAAATCTTCTCCTTTTTCCTTCTTCTTGTTGTTTTTCTTTGATAAAATCCCAATCGTTGGATTAAACAAAACATGATCATAGCCCTCCGATCAGTTGTGGTGCCCAAACAATAAAGCGGATTGCCAGCGTGTCTTGGTGGTAGGTACGAGCTTGTGAGACATTAGAGGAAGTGATAGTGGGGAGGAGCTTTTGAGGAGAGGGAGGAAGCGTGTTGCAGGCTTAAGGCGTAGAGGATGGTGTTTGATTTTGTGGGTAATAGCAGGTAAAGGGAGGAAGAAGGTGGGAGGTGTGTTGACTAGGTCTGATGGTGGTTATACGTTTTTATTAAAACGATTTGGGTTTAGAGGTGGGCTTTGGGCCGAGGGTTTGTAATAGTGGGCTAGGTAATGGTTGTGTTTTGTTTATGGATTTGGATTTTTGGTGAACCAATAAAACACGGATCCATTTGGTATATAAGTATCACAATTCACAAGGATCATTTATGCAACATTTCTGATTTCTAGGGACCATTCCTGCCACATTTCCAAAATTATTTCAAGGACTATTTCTGACAAGTGTAGAATTCCCAAGGTCCATCTTGAACATTTTTCTTCAAAGTATAATTCCCGGGGTTACTTTTGCCAAATTCCGAACTGCAGGGACCAAAGATGTTCATTTTTGAAAGTTTTTTTTTTACCCAAAGATCATTTTTTTACTTCTTTTGACTTTTAAGAAACTTGGGTTGACTTGTTATTTGAAATAAACGCTTAGGGACTAGTTTTGAAAGTTGGGGGACTGAAACTGCCAATTTTGCAAACTTTGTTTGTTTTTCGTTTGTTTTCAATCATTTTGCATTTAAAACATATAAAACGCGATCTTTGAGATATTTTCATTATTTTGATGCATTCTTGAGTGTTTTCTCGCGTTTTGGAAGTTAAAATACGGTAAAAATGATGAGTATTTAGACACTCATCAGAGGTGTTTCTAGGCACATGATGTACGTCAAAATGATGGGGAGGTTGTAAGGAGTGCGGTGGTGGCGGTGAGTTTAAGTGGCCGGTGGTGGTGTTTGTTTGGCCGGAAAAACGACTGGTGAAGAAGAAAAAATAGGGTGCGGTTGGTTTGAGAGAAAAAGGGTGTCAAACCCTAAGTGAGGGTATAATGAAGTTTATATAGGAAAGTGTTTTGGACGTTGTGTGAACCCTATTGCACCCTTAGGGACTAAGATTGTAAATATATGCTAGGGTGGGAAGTGTAGTTTACCAAATCTTTTAGTATTTTGTTCTCGAGGCAAATTTAGGTGTCGGAATGACTTCCCGTGACATTTTTATTAATATCATCGAAAAATTTTATTTCAGGGTACCCGCCGCTGCAACGCGCGGGTATCCTGCTAGTAGCTAAAATAAGCGTGAATGTAAATAGTGATAGAAACTTGTTCTATTCGATCTAACTAGTTAATTAAAAGCTTTACATACATGTCTTATGTTTCCACTAGAACCAATCTTTACCCCGATTCTACCCATTCGCACCATGGAATTCATGGAATTCATGAAATCACCCTCAAAAGATGGTCCTGTCAATGGACTCAACAAGCCGAAATATGAATCGACTATTCCCTTGGTTGTTGGGTCATCCATTAGCTTTGCATCAGATTGTAGCACTGCAAATCCACTTCTAATGTTTTGGAAGATTTGTTTGTCAAAAATGTCTCCGCTCCCATGATCCATTGGCAACCTGTCATTGGGGCTCCCTCCTTTAGGGCATGCTGACGTCAGTTCTGGTAGGAAACTGGGGTTTATACTTGGGCCGGGAACTCCACTAGAAGCTAAGTCATATAGTCGTGTAGTCATGAAGAAACATGCAGATGTACCAATAGTATGCGCAGCTGAATTCATTGAAAGTTTAGGTTAGTGGATATTCATTAATTAGTAGATGCATTTACACATGTTTTTTATCTATGCTTTATTCCAATTTAAAAAACTATGACTTTTGATGTATGCAAATTTTTGTATCAAGACTTTGGTCATGCCATGTTCGAGACAATTATCTATATTCAAACTAATCAAAACATATGTTCATATATTAACTTACCAGTTGTAGGTCACAATCATTAATGCACATGGGTGGGACAAATATATCAACATTACATTAATTTTGACCCTCTAAATATATTCAAAGATTCAAGGTGGTTAAAAATCAACCCTTATGAGTAATTTTAGTCATAAAGTTTTTACTTACAATGATGTATCAGAGTACAAGAAATGAATCTATAAAGATCAAAGTAATTCAAGCAAGAAAAAAAAAAGGGGCGGAGGGGGGGGGGGGGGGGGGGGGCGCAATTGGTTGCATTTTTGGTGAAATTATCAGTTAACTAGTTCGAGCCTAGCTATATGATGATAACCAAGCTCTATATATGAACTTACACAATCAAAAATACGATACTACTATTCCCTAGAATAAAAAAGACAAATATTTCGGTAATATTGTTATCATTACAAAGCAACGTGAGAAAGATGTGACTTCAATTGAATGCATTGTCAAAAAATTTCCGGAAAGAAAGAATAACAGTTGGTTGTTTACAATGACAGATATAGTAAATTCTATGATCTGTAATTCAGTATGCTCTCTTTTATCATAGGAATTACAATTAAAATTCATGTGTATATATGTTGCATGTAGTTATTTATTTATTTTATTTTTTTTTCTCTTTTTCAACATGTAAAGTAGTAATTTTTGTAACCTTTGATCCTACCGCTCTATACTTTTCAAGTAAATTAATGTATTTAGGAGTATGATTAAAACTAGTATTCCTCATTACCCCAATATTGTGGTGAGTTGGTTAAGTTGAAAAAAAAAATGCTTTCTTATTATAATAATGAACCTGTAATTTAAGAATAATTTCTAATGTAAAATGCAAAATTGTCCATTTTAGTTGAAACCTTCTATGTCGCAAACTACTTGTATAAATAATCTTTGAGATATATGGTTTCCGCGCATAAATCATGGGTGAGAGAGGATTTTCACTTTAAGCTAAAATGAGAAACCACAATTTGCTTTTACAGTTTACAATATTTCTTATAAAGATTATATGTAGGACTATATGTTTTAAAGATACATGTGTTAATTGGACCACATAATTTAATCAGATTCTCAATATTTTGTGTAACTGTTTGAGAACTATCTTTAAATCTGGTTGCTATACAAACATATGAAACTATAATTAACAATCCATGAATGAATTGTTAAAAAATGGTCTGTAGTGTGTTAAATACTCTGTATTTGTCAACATTTAAAAGCAAAAAATCAATTTTAAACTATTTTTTACACAAGATTAATCAATTCTATACTTTAATGTGCATGATACTGGGATATACCTATCCATGGTGAGCATGTGTTTAGAGAGAAATAAAGATTACCACTGAGAATCACAAGGTCTCTGTCATTAAGACCTTTTTCAATAAATTTTCGTTTGAGAATCTGAATTGAATCTTGGACATCAGGCATTCTCGCAGCCAGGACAATACTTGACACCAAACCATCTTTTCTTCCAGTTTCAACCTGATAAACTGGCCCATGACTCTGTCAAAAAAACAATAACTAAGGTTAAAAAAAAAAAAAAAAAAAAAAAAAAAAAAAAAAAAAAAAAAAAATCTATCAAAACCTCACACATACTAAAAGTTGTAACTATGTGAGAGAAAGAGCAATCTGGATAATGATGATTATTATTATTTTTATCTATTTTATTTTATTTTTTTACTTACCAAAGCAACTGCATCTCTTGCCGCCATGGCCACAATATCAGCACAAGAAACAACACCAGGACACATAGTTTCCAGCTGTGCTTTTGCATTCTCTATTACGTCATATCCTAGTACCCCTTGATGACCATTTGCCTTTCGTTCCGAGTTGTCTCCGTTATCTATAAGAATCGACCCATCACAACCCTACGAATTTCTCATTAAAAACACTATTGTTCATTTGATGATGATTAGCTAACGCCAAAAATGACATGGTAGCATTATATTTGTTAATAATTTTACATATAAAAAAAAGTGAAATTGCCAACATATATCTTTTAAATGCTGGTAATAATGTTAAGTTGGTATTTTTATACATATGATCAGGCAAAAACTTTCTCTATCCATTACATTAAATTTAATATGAATTTCTCGTTACACATAAAACGCATCAATATTCTTATCAATATAATTATTTTCAACATTCTCGCAAAATATAGTATTTCGCACGCAAAGCTATATATATACAGACAGAGAGAGAGAAAGAACCTCAACAAAGCAATCATGGAAGTGAAGCCTGAGCATGGCAGCAGGAGTCTGAGAATTAGATTTGGTTGCATCCTTCACAACATTAGCAACGATTGTTTCAGCTGCTGGACACACCTTATTGTAAAACCCTACTTTTAGTTGTGCTTCTGTAAATACTACTAAGAATTTAAATAAAATGAACGTAACCAACATCATCATTCTCATTTTTATCATTTTCAACAAAATTTGTTTTTTTGGGGTGTGTGGGGTTCTGTGGTTTCAATCAGGCTGAGCTTCAGTATTTAAGCTTTTTGCATTGGAGTTAAAAATTGCAGGTGAATTGCTTTTGTTTCTATTACATGCACAATTTAATATCTTGACTTTGTTTCTATGTGTCTAGCTTATCGGTACATAGTAAATAGTATATTCGGTTTTTATCACCAGCTAATACACGTAATGTCTATTTATTATCAATTGATGGTAACAGAATAAAATGGTCACAAGAGTTAATGAATTATTATTCTCTATGAAGTTTGAATCATTTTTGGTAGTGAAAATGAAATTTCACTTAGTTTAGAATTGTGCTTTTATTAACGTCGCTAGATTTTATTTATGAGAATTCTTTGACGCGTATTGCTATATAATTTTAGTAACGTTTTAAGTGGTATCCAGCAAATGAATTATTAGGGAATCAGAAAGATCGGCATTGCAGCGTCACACCATTCAAAAATAGCAAATTTCTACTAAAGTACGTCATTAGTTCATTCATTTCCGAAAGGTGGAACATTGAGAAGAGAGAGATTTCCATTAAACCAGCCAAACCGACCGTTCTTTTGGAAATAGATTTCTATTTCAAGATGACTACCATGTCAATCGTATTAAACTTTTGAGTGTTGTTTGTGAATATGAAATAAATGGAGTCGATGCTCGATGGTTGTGCATGAGTATATGTACGCTACATATCGTTGACCAGTTAAAAGACCCATGAAATTCACGGGTTTTTAAAGTGACAGGTTAAACTAAGGGAAAATTTCTGAAGTAGATCAGTTGCCTATGACCTATCACTTTCTAAATCATTTTTTTGGGTGAGCCGAAACTAGACCACGACAACTGTATAATTGGGCAACTCAAACCAGTAAGTGACAAGTGTCCCATTTGTGATTATGAGGTGACGAGTCATAGGTCAACTGGTCTACTTTGATATAATAATAGGGAAACTAGTCTACTTTGATATAAAAATACGAGACACATGACGACACATGGTTGGGTAGTGCAAGTTGTCAAGGCAACCAGTCTATTTTAAGCTAGTAGAAAAAATGATCAAACAAGTGATCGGTCATAGTGCAACTTAAATTAAACACGCTGCTATATACTGCATAGATATTTGTTGGTAGGAAAAACATCATATTGTGTTTTGCACATACATGTAAATAGAAAAAATTGTCAAAGTACCAAATGAAAATATCAAAGTTGCAAAAATCAAATTGAAAATGATTCTCATGCCTAAGTGATATGCCTAAAAATATACCTAAACAACTCATTGTGTGATGCATGGATTGCACTAAATCTTCTTTTTCATATCTACCATTGACCTAGCTAAGTGTCTCAATCTTTTTGTTAGGCATAAAATTAGTCTTATGAGTTAGTCATGCAAATCATCACTGAAATCAAATATCATAACTTTTTGTTTTATATAATAGAGCTAAACTTAATTGAGAGAATTCAAAATGCATGAATTATTGTTAGGATCATATTTTATTTATAGAAAGTGTCGGTCATTAATATTATGTAATAGGTTGCATTAGAATATCATTATGATGAAGTTTATGTTTAGTTTTCATGATTTTATAAAGTCTAAGGGCTAGTTATGTAATAAGGGCAAAGATATGTGAAGCCCTAGACTACTAGTATAAATACTCTTGTAATACCTCATTTTGAGGTTGGTGCTCTTAGTAATATCAAGGTTATTATTTTCACACACTAGGAGTTCCCTCTCACTCTCTCTCTCTACTTACTTTCTCTCTCTAGGATTAGGCATGATTCACAAGTGATTAAGGTTGTTCTACGGTCCTACAAGTGGTATCAATTGCCTAGGGATAATGTAGGTTGTTTTAATACAAATGTCCTCTAACAACACTTTTAATACAAGTGAGGCTAGAGACATTCTTGATGACGTTAAAAAGAGAATTCAAGAACATCAAAATATTGTTAAATCTAAAACTACTATCAGTATTAACAACTTGCATTCTAGTTTTCATATCGAACAGAAAAAGGTGTTTGAAAACGAAATTACTATCCCACTGAATAACATCAGTGCGAGGGTAATCCATTTTGAAAACGCTTTCTTAAAAGAAACGGCTGATTTTGTCAAGGACCACAAATCCCTGGTAAAACACGCTAATGAAACTCGTGAAAACATGAATGTTTTGGAAAGGTTAAATGATTCTCTCTTCGAAGCAGTTCTATCTACTGATATAATGTCTATCATCATACAAACATATTCGGTTCAAGACGATGAAAGACTGAGAGCTGAGACCTCCGAAATTGTTTCCAAATATGAAAATGCTCTTATAAAGCTTGAAAAAAAAAATGTGTCATGTTTTAAACAACTTGATCGAAAAAAGGAAGAATGCAAGTATGAAAAACTGTCGTATGAGCGTGCTTTCAAGAACATGAAAGAGCAAAATGATCTTTTGAGGGCTCGGCTTGAAAGTCAAAAAAGGAAGGGTGAGGAAACTAAGTTTGCAAAACCATCGACTTCGAAGAAACCAAATGTTTTAAACACGGTTCAAAAACCAAAAATGTCAATTTCACGGTTTGCTCCAAAAGTCGATGAGAAAAAGGATTTGACAAAACCAGTCACTCCAACACCCTTGCCCAAGCAAAGTGATAATGAAAAGATTGTTGATAAAGGAAAAGTGGTTGTCGAAACACCAAAAGTTCTAGCACCTGGCCTTTTTAGGATTAGTCCCACTAATGCGTCTGCCTCGACATCTAAGACTTATGAGGGCAAAAAGGATAATTCTAAAGAGTCTAGTGATGGTAAAAAGAACAACAATATAAATCCTAATGCGTGTGCCTCAACTTCTACAGGATTAGATAGCACTTCTAGGAGCAGCAGACTAACGCCTAGTAGCAATACAAGGAACAATAGAGTCTCGCCTGCCTCTAAGAGTAGTTGCAAGAATAAATTTGAAAAAGTAGAAGAACACCCTAGGAATTTATCGCTTTGTAATAAGAGACATGTTTCATCTGAATGTAATGTCGAGAGTACTGGTTCTAATGCATGTAATGACACTGTTTGTTTAATATGCAAGAAATGCTTAACTAATGATGTTCATGATGAATGTGTTTCTAAGAATGTGAATGTTACGCCTGAACAGAAGAGCGTTTTGAAAGGTCCTAGTGCAAAATCTAGATTTGTTGGAAACCTAATTAAAAGAATTAGGAACACCACTAATAGTCGCATGCCTAGGAACTATCTTAATCATTGTGTTTGGATTCCAACGGGTAGAGAATTTATACTCAAGGATGGCAAATTAGAAATAGTTCAAGCTAAACAAGTAGTAATTGTCTATGAGTGTGATTTTGATTGTACCCCTAACCCCATGGAACCAAATTCAAAACGGTTTCCAAATACAAACTCTTCTGTTATTGGCAGGTTATCGAAATATGTCTTTGGATCGTCGACTCGAGTTGCTCCAAGCACATGACCGGGAATTTAAAGCTGCTGATCAATTTCGTCTAGAAATTCATGGGAACTGTACGCTTTGGAAATGATCGCGTAGTAGCTATTCAGGGTTATGGAGATCTTCAGTTTGGGAATTTTTTAATCACTCGAGTTTACTACGTCGAAGGGTTAGGACACAATTTGTTTTTAGTCGGGCAGTTTTGTGATGCAGATTTAGAAGTTGCATTCAGGAGAAACACGGTTTTTATTAGAAATTTGGTTGGTGATGATATCTTAACTGGTAATCGTAGTACAAACTTGTATGGTATCGACATCAACCAAATGGCTTCTACATCACCAATTTGTCTTATGACAAGGGCAACCGAAATTAAGTCCTGGCTGTGGCATAAACGTTTATCCCATCTCAATTTCGACACCATCAACAAGTTAGCCAAAGACAACATCGTCAACGGTCTTCCTAAGTTCAAATACACCAAGGATCATCTATGTCCATCATGCGAACAAGGAAAAAGCAAAAGAGCATCATATAAACCTAAAACCGTACCTAGTTCGGATGCAAGGTTACATTTGTTGCACATGGACTTATGTGGCCCAATGAGAGTTGAAAGCATTAATGGGAAAAAGTATATTCTTGTTATCGTTGATGATTATTCAAGATATATATGGGTAAAGATTTTGAGATCAAAAGATGAAGCACCAGGCATCATCATCACCTTTCTGAAGCGTATTCAAGTTCTACTTCAAGCTCCAGTAAGGATTGTAAGAACAGATAATGGCACATAATTCACTAATCAGGAGTTAAGAACCTATTTTGAAGATGTTGGAATCACTCGCCAAACATCAGTTGTTAGAACTCCAAAGCAGAATGGGGTAGTTGAAAGAAGAAACCGAACTCTTGTGGAAGTTGCTCGCACAATGCTGATATATTCTAGTGCACCACTATTCTTATGGGCTGATGCTGTAGCCACTGCTTGTTTTACTCAAAACCGATCCCTAATACATCCAAGATTCAATAAAACCCCATATGAGCTTATGAACAACCGGAAACCTGACATCTCTTACCTTCACTTATTTGGCGCTTTGTGCTATCCGACGAAAGACAGAGAAGATCTAGGGAAGCTGAAAGCTAAGGGTGATATTGGAATCTTCATTGGATATTCAGAAAACTCGAGGGCATTTAGGGTGTATAATAGAAGAACAAAAAGGATAATGGAGACGATGAATGCGAAGTTTGACGAGATTTCACAAATGGCTTCTGAGAGATACGCTCTAGAACCCGCGCTTAATCCGATGGCTTCTAATCAAAACGGATTAGGACCCGCACTAAACAGTTAGACTTCTGGACACATCAGTTCAGGACTCATGCCTCAAGGAGCTCATTCAACAAACACGGAAAAACCTTCAGAACAAGAACTGGAAAATTTCTTCGAGTTAATGTTTGATGAATATTATGGTGGAACTTCGACAAATGCATCTCAACAACATTCCGCTGCACCCGCTCAAAACCATCAACCACCACCACCATCACAAGATGCAACTACAACAATCGAAGCTAAAGCACCAACTCCCTCAGCATCATCAACATCTACTCCAACAACTCCAGTTATTGAATATGATTCACCAAGAGTTGATGAGCAAAATCAAAACACTAATTTTCAAGAAGAACCAACAAATAATTCAAACGATGTTGCCTTAGAAGATGAAGAAGTATTTGAAAACCCATTTGCAACAGACTCTGCTGAATCTTCTTCAAGGTTACAAGAACCATCTAACACACATTCGTTCAACCCAAGGTACCCTTCTACGTTTCAATGGACAAAAGACCATCCAACAGAACAAGTTATTGGTGAACCTTCAAATCCAGTTCAGACGAGGAGACAACTTGCCACCGATCTCGAATTGTGCATTTACATTTGCTCAATCAGTCTCAAAGAACCAAAAAACATTCGGGAAGCAGTGGCAGAATACCCATGGATAGAAGCGATGCAGGAGGAAATTCTTCAATACCAGTTACATGATAGTTGGGAACTTGTTGAACGACCACTTGATAAACGCGTTCTTGATATCAAGTGGTTGTGGAAGAACAAACTGGATGAGGAAATGACTATAATTCGCAACAAAGCTCGTCTCGTGGCTAAAGGATATCCATAAGAAGAAGGGATAGATTTCGAAGAATCATTCGTGCCTGTAGCTAGACTTGAAGCAGTCCGGATTTTCTTAGCCTATGCAGCTCACAAAAACATCACAGTCTTTCAGATGGACATTAAGACAGCTTTCTTGAATGGAACTCTGAAAGAAGAAGTGTATGTGAGTCAGCCAGAGGGATTCATCGACAAAGATCATCCAGACTACGTCTACAAGCTTAAGAAAGCCATTTATGGTTTAAAACAAGCTCCAAGAGCGTGGTATGACGAACTATCATCTTTCTTGCTCAAAAACAATTTCACCAAAGGAACGGTTGATGACACCTTGTTTATCAAAAAATTCAAAGATGACATTTTGATCGTTCAAATTTACGTGGACGACATTATTTTTGGATCTACCAATCCTAACCATTCAAAACATTTTGAAAATCTCATGAAACGCAAATTTGAAATGTCCATGATGGGGGAACTAAAATTCTTTCTTGGTTTACAAATACATCAATCCCCTCGTGGTATTTTTATCAATCAAGCTAAATATACAATAGAGATTTTGAAAAAACATGGAATGGAAAACTGTGATTCTGTTGGTACACCAATGGTCACTTCACCAAAAATTGGTGCTGATTTGTTTGGGAAACCCATCGATCCGAAGAAATATCGGAGCATGATCGGTTCTCTCATGTACCTAACTGCTAGTCAACCCGATATTCAATTTGTTGTTTGTTTATTAGCACGGTTTCAGGTAAAGCCTACCGAACTTCACCTCAAAGAGGTTAAACGAATCTTTCGGTACCTACGAAGCACCATTAACATGGGACTTTGGTATCCGAAGGATTCATGATTTAATCTAACAGCTTTTTCAGATGCCGACCATGCCGGTGATCAAGTTACAGAAAAGAGTACATCAGGTGGAGCACAATTTTTGGGTGAAAAGCTAGTAAGTTGGTCGTCAAAGAAACAGGATTGTACTGCACTATCAACCGCTGAAGCCGAGTATGTGTCTTTATCTGCGTGTTGTGCCCAAGTTCTTTGGATGCGGACACAGCTTACAGATTATGGCTTTACTTTTGACAGAATACCTATGTATTGTGACTCAAAAAGTGCCATAGCCATCTCGTGCAATCCCGTACATCACTCTAAGACGAAGCATATCAAAGTCCGCTACCATTTCATCAATGAACACGTGGAAGAGGGTACTGTTGAATTATTTTTCGTTAAGACTGATTACCAACTCGCCGATCTATTTACTAAAGCCCTTCCAAAAGAACGGTTTGACTATTTAGTTCGACCAATTGGCATGCGAAGCCTAACTCCTGAGGAACTAGAACGTCTTCTCGAATCTTCTTGAAAAATGTTTTCAAAATCGCTTCGCTGTAAATATTTTTGAAAAACAAAATACAAAATTTGAAAAACCAACAAAAACAAAATACAAAAATATAAAATTTTCAAAAAATACAAAAACAATATAAAATCAAAAAATCCAAAAATATTCTTCTCACGACATGTCTCTCGTATAAATCAATATTCTGTACGTTTCTAGAAATGTCATTCAACAATGATACGGACATGTACAGATGCTTGAACGGAAGTTCTTTAAAATGTTTTTCTAAAACATGTTCTCAAAAGTTTCTTCACAATGGCTTTCGTATACATCAGTACGAAACCCGGACCCGAATGATGACTTCTGATTATTTGAAATCAAGGACTCGTATTTTCAAGGACGAAATCTTTTTCAAAAAGTTCGAGTCTAAACAAACGAAAAGGATTTCAAACATAAACTCGTTTTCAAATAGATTTCTTGAAGCACTTTTTCAAGATTGTTCAAAAGATTTCTCATAATCTCTCAAAATTAGTGATCAAGAAAACTCCCTCTAAACCCTTAATTGATTGTCAAATGTGCTATCATTAAGGGGGAGTACAAAAACAAAATAGTTCCGAATTCATGCAAAAACAAATATGTCTTTCTCTCCAAAAGCTTTTTCTTAATCAGTTGATATCAAAAATATCACGATATGCTATTTTTGAGAGGGAGAAGACATGATTAAAAAGTGATCAAAGATGTTTAAAGTTTGTGACTGAATCTCAGAAGAGCTCGGCTCAGTAAGTACTAATGAATTGACGAAGCTTAAAATGTCAGTAATCGAAAAGACTTGTCCTGGACGGGTAATAATTTCAAGCTAGTCTAACTAGTGATGTAAGCGTGTCTCGAATAGGACTTGTCTGAGTAGAATGTATCATATCGAGAGACTTTCTTTGGACTTGACCAGGACGGGTAATAATTTCAAGCTAGTCTAACTAGTGATGTAAGCGTGTCTTGAATCGGTCATGTTCACTGAAAGTGGATCAATTCAAAAAGTGCAAACTCCTCATGCATGTGCGAATTTCTTAAAAATCCATGAGCACATGTGAAGGGGGAGTCCTTCAAAAGAAACAAAAACTCTCAAAGTGTCAACAAAAATGTGTTTTATTATCATAAACACTTTGAGAGATTTTCAGTAAAATGGTTTCATGGCCATTATAGGATAGTCATGGAGTTATAAGGTGACTAAGATTAGAAAAAACCGTCCTATGATCCGCCAAAGCCGGAGGGATCTACCCAAGGACAATTCCAATAGATTAGAATTAGAAGTCCTTAGGTATGATTGAAAAAAGGAGAAAATGAGAAAGAAGGGGTTGAAGAATTAAAAAGAAAAGTTATGAAAAAGGGTGAAAAGAAATAGCCCTCCAAATGTTCAACCTTAGGGCAGACGCCGAGTTCAATTCGTATACTACTGGTTGTTACTAAGGTGACACCGGTATTGAAGATAAAGACGTCATGGACCCAGTGACGCACTGCACTTAACCTTCTTAACCACTCAAGTTCTCTTAAAAGAGCTTGTTTCATTCTCACGAGGAACCGGTGTAATCTATCGACCTGTCTCTTAGAGATGGTTGATATAGAAGTAGGAGACCTCTCCCTAATCTCCGCATAGGAAACCAAATGTGCACTTATCGAGTCTAGAGCCCCGAGATTCATCAAAAGATCTCATAGGAACACTTGATATTTCTACACTGGTTGTTCATCATTAAGGACGCCAGATGTAAACTCAAGAGTCCTACGCAGATCTTAGCAATCTGCCGAGAACGTTTATGAGAGGATTTTCTCGATGATTGAACGGAAATTCCTGCCAGGGTCAACATCAAACAGCCCTGACAGCAGGTCACTTCGGTAATTCTTTATGGGCTACGCTTAGTGTTCACGATGGTTTCAAACGGTCTACAGTCGTGGAGTGATCCCCAGGGACTCACCCATTCGTTGAGCTACTTAGTAGGTCTCGTAAGCTCCCTCAGGAGTATCCGAAATGGGAACGACCATGGTAAGGGTTAGAAGGAGTCTTCACACTATGCTGTTGACGATCTCCAATTCCTTATCTGTAAGTACCGGTTGATTTATTACTAACTGTTTACCTGCAGCTATACATCATCTCCATGGCGATAGATTCCACATGCTCATACATGCATCACAAAGTCAAAGGAAAGTTCTCACAAAGATCAAAGGATAGCAACAGTCAAAGAAAGATTCTACGCCAAAAAGAAGAATCTACAGAGTAAAGTGACAAAGATCAAAGTGAAAGAAAGGGAATAACAAATGTATGTATGACAAAGACTTAAGACGTATGAGCATGTTGGAATGGCAGACAACCACCACAAACACAGAAGTGACGAAAGGCAGATGACATCATTGGATCACTTCAAAAACAATAAAGCATGATGAACTGGAACTATGATTCATCTAATGATTCTTAAAGACGTCAAGAGCTATGAATGTTAAAGTTTAAAGAGAAAGATGATGATGTCGCGCAACGTTGAATGACCAACACTTAGGGGGAGATTGTTAGGATCATATTTTATTTATAGAAAGTGTCGGTCATTAATATTATGTAATAGGTTGCATTAGAATATCATTATGATGAAGTTTATGTTTAGTTTTCATGATTTTATAAAGTCTAAGGGCTAGTTATGTAATAAGGTCACAGATATGTGAAGCCCTAGACTACTAGTATAAATACTCTTGTAATACCTCAAATTGAGGTAGGTGCTCTTAGTAATATCAAGGTTATTATTTTTACACACTAGGAGTTCCCTCCCACTCTCTCTCTCTCTACTTACTTTCTCCCTCTAGGATTAGGCATGATTCACAAGTGATTAAGGTTGTTCTACGGTCCTACAATTATGTCACTTGTCTTGGTCTACCAATAATTGATAAATGAATTTCCCAAAACGATAACACGCAGTAACTAATTTAAAACTATATAAATAAATAAGTTCAAGTAAAAGCTAAAAAGTGTTCATATGAAATTTTGGTGACTTTGTTAAACATGATCACAAAATTTGTAAACCTTCTTTTTAGAGAACGCTCATAGTCCTATTCGTGAGCTTGCTATCTTGATCACAAATGACAAACTTCAACCCTCTTTTTCTCTTGAGGCCAAAAACAACTTCATAAACTTGGCCGTGTTTAAAAACAGGACGTGACAAATAAAAACCTACATGCAAATTATCCCTGACTTATGTTGATTGTCACAACAAATGATATGAAAACTCGAACTGCTTTCTTATTATCTTTAATAGTAAGTGTTTATCCAGTGGCTTCCTTTTGATCCTAGGGATCAACACTCCATTCCAAAATGACTACCGTTAATTATATTTTCATCGATGCAAGTTCTCATTATTAGGGCAACATAAAGTTTGGTTCCATTGCATAACCATTCAATCGATCAAAATTCTACAAAAGCTTATCGAAACACTGACTTTCAATGTAATTTTGTGATTTGATAGATCAGAAAATTTCAAACTATTGATAAACATTGATAAACTCAGTATACATTGACATGATTGAATCGGTACTATGTTGGATTTTATTTTCGTTGTCTAAATGATACAATTGTGTAATCATCGGAGGCTATTGTACGTCATGTAGTAGACTACCAATGCAATGATTGTTCTTCTCAGCTCGGCTTGAGCCAGCTTGCTATTTTCAAGTTGAAGGGTCATATAGTGAACTTTGTCATTTTTAGTGCTCATAATTTAGACCTACAGTCAATTAGCTCCTTCTGGATAGAGGTCAACTTTCTTAGTAAGTTCTTCCTCTGATCTCCATAGATTAACCAAGGTATAGTCAAGCACATGTTTTCTATCAGCATTATCATCTATTTCTAAAAGTTTTTGTACTTTTTTCATGGTGATGTCAACCCATTGCGTTGATCTAGCATCATTCTTTCCAACTGAAGGCTTATCCTCTACTAGATCCATGAATGCCTTCATATAGACAAGTTCACCATCATCACAAAACAGTTCCTCTTCATCCCAATCATACCAACCCTCCCTGATCTTTTGTAGAACCTCTTCTAATTTCTAGCAAAGCCCTATCATTGAATTCAATGGTAAAATCAAAGAGATTGTCCAGGCTACTCCTGGTATCTTCCTCTACAATAGAGTCACTATCTTGAACTTGGACATTTTAATTAGAAAACAACGTAGTTGATATGGAGGCATGAACATGAATCTTTTTATCTTTAGATTCATAGATTTGGTCAATCGGGTCCTTCTCATAGTTATATATGCCAAAGAGCATGGCCAAACCGTCATTCTTGATAGCATTGTTGGCCCTCTGAGTCTTATTCAAGCTTACCCATTTTTTGGCTAGCTATTACAAACGTGACATTTACTTGAGCTTGAGGAATTTAAATGCATTTATTTTCAAGATCATTCAATAAGATTTTTAGCCTGATGTAAAGTTGTGTAACTTTTTCACCATCAAGTGCCTTAAAAGCATTGGATTTTAGTCTAAGCGACACAATCTTTGTGTCTAATGACATATTTCAAGATCACTCCACATTTCTTTAGTAGTTTTGCCTAATGACATATTTCATAATGTCATTGGGAAGACATGAGATAATAATATTTTTTAGTCTCTTATCTTGGTTGGCAAGTCTCCTATCATGAGGTGTCCATTGGTTTTGTAGTTTAGCCAAAAAGTTTTCAAGAGTGGGTGCATGTGATTTTGGAATATATGGACCATTTTCCAAAATTTCAAGAAGAAAAGGTTCCAGTCCATTAAGATAGACAAGAAATGTTGGTCACAAAATTCAAGTAAAACAACAATATTTTTCAAAAGATAAAAACAAGTTTTACACAAGACCCATTTGACAACTAATCACATCATTCGTGCTTTTCAACTTTTATAATTCTTATTAGAAATGAATCAAATAATTTCAAAAGGGATAGTTGCGAAACACTATCCTGATTGAATGACAAATAAAACTCTCCTTTTACATGAATCAAAGCTTGCTAGCTTAGCTTTTGATTCGAGGAGAGGAGGACCATATCACTATAATACATTTTTATTATATTTTTGTTAAGAATCTCTAACTATCTCTCTATCAAACATTCTTATATAGGTAGGGATACGAGAGTAAATGAAAGGGTTGTTGAGACGTCTCATGCATCTAGTGGAGAAGTACCTCTTCCATTAAGTGATTCCATTCTTGGAAAGGCAACAACTATACTTTAGGGAAAAATGTTGACAACTGTTCCCACCTTTATGCTAGCTCCTTGTACTTTTAGCTTATCTTCCCAACAAAGTTCCCATCCATATTTCATGTTTGTTTTAGAGTTAGAGTGTTTAGAGTCAGTGGGACATTTGTCATCTCATTGAGAATGATGTTGTTTGTAGTTCCCGCCGATATTTCATGTTTGTTTCAGAGTTAAGAATGTTTAGGGTCAGTGAGACATTTGTCAGATCTCAGTAACACTGATGTTATTTGTAGTTCATGAACTTTACTCACTCATACCGCATCAGTGAGGTAAAGTATTTCTTCAATTTGTCCTTGACGTCTGTTGTTGATTAAGATTTGTATAACACTCATTGACTTCTTTACCAGGGAATGAACTAATCATTGATTCATCAGTGCGAGCATACTCACTATTTCTTTAGTAAGTAATTCACGTTGTTTTATGTTTAAATACTTGTTAGGGACAATTGGGTTAATCTTTAGCCTAATAAGAAATCTATCTTTCCAGGTTTAGAAAATCATCCCCTTCTAGCAAAGGGACAGAATTAACATAAGCTCCTCCACTTGAATCTATGAATTGTGTAAGGTCATTGTTTGGTATGTTCGCATTGTTATTGAAATTAAGATTTGGACCAACATTATTTCGAAAACATCATCAACATTTTCATTGTTTCTGGTTATTGTTGGATATTGGTTTTAAAATATCTTAACAAGTTTGTAGAAACTAGCAGGAGGGGTTGAATAGTTTTACTGTTTATAATTACGTTTTAAAACTTTTACCTCTTTTAAGTTGTTTTTACAAAATTATTAGATTTGATTATTACGTGATACCTATGAATGTTATGATTGCACGTAAATAAAGAAGTAGGTAAAGAAGTAAGGAAAGAACACAACCAAACCAAGGCGCCGAAATTTATGGTGGTTCAGCATGAAGCTCACTCTTGGTCCTACTTCACTGCCCGAGTACCGCACTCGAGAGTTCACAATCACTATGTCAACACACTCCTTTCAGGCGGAGCAAATCGTACACAAGCTTACACTAAGCGGAATGTCGAGTCCTAATCCTAGCTAGAACTAATCTACACCAAAGCCCACGTGGCCACAAGAACAAGCAGTCTTGTCCACTTAGATCGACACACTATCCATGCCTTCACATGGATGATCACCCTATACAATTCTTTACACGAACTAGCACTCCCTTTCACTTGAATCTTCACCTGATTCAATCCTTCACACACGAACATCATTAAGTCCTAATCTTCACACTAGAACTCCACTAAGTTCTAGTCTTCACATAATTGACCCATGAACTTACAAGAAGTCTTAATATAGTTACAACACTTCTTGGACTTACACCTTTGTCCGAATATACCCTAACACATCTAATCACGACTCACACACAAGTCGGATGTACAACTTTACAACTTTAAAATTAATACAAAAGATAGAGTTGGAGGAAGAAGAGAATCGAAACACTTGTTACTTTTGTGTGTGGACTCAAGAACACTTCGATTCTTGACGACTTTGAGTGTTTTTCTCTTGCACTTTGATTTATAGGATCAGAGAATCATTTATAAACACATATCGACATGTTATAGTGATCAAAGAAGTAAACAAGAAAGAACATAAAGTTTTTGTATCAAGAGGGTTGTTTTTCTAAAAGAAATAGTGTAGTATTTATAGGCGCCAGGAGGAGCGGGGGCAGTCCCTTATATGTGGACGATCCTTTATCACTAAGGGACCGTCATTTTATTTAGGGGATCGTCCCGAAAAATGCTCCCATTTTTGTCCTAACGTGGTGAAAGTTTATTTGGTGAAAAATCCTGTCGGGTTTAGGCGGGAAAAATGACGGTCATGATTTTTGAATTTCAAATTTATTTTTGTGGAAAACTAGAAGGGGGTTGAATAGTTTTACGTCTTTTTAATTCGTTGTAAAAGATAGTTTTAGTGTTTTCTTAGATTTTAAAAGCTTAGATTCGATAATATGTGATCTCAAGTCTTGCACAATATAAACAACTATCAATAAGTAATATATAACAATGATAAGTAATGAAAAATAAGTAAGAGATGGAAAGATCGAACCGCGAGACAAGAGATTTATAGTGGTTCGGCTACAAGGACACCTTCCTTGCCCTACTCCACTCCCCGAGCACCTAACTCGAGAGTTTTCTTCACTATATCAACAAGCTCCCTTATGGCGGAGAAAACCTTACACACCAATTTTCACACCACAACTTCTTCACACCTAAGTCACAACTTCTTCAAATCAATCTACTTCACAACTAACTACTCCACACCTATCTTCTTCACACCAATATAATTCCTAACCTTTCTTCTTCACACCAAGCTACTAACTAATCACACAACCTATATATCTAGCACAACTATCTACAATCAAATATTCACAACAATCTTCACAAAGAATAATGTAAAAGATCTTGATGATGCACCAACAACTTGGATGTGGAGATCACAACAAGTTGTAATACTTCTTGTCTTGGGGGATAGAAGTATTCTTCTCTTGCACTTGAGAGGATGAAGTTTGAATCACTTTGAAACAAAGAATTATACACTTATGATCAAAGGATAAGAGAATAGAAATGTGGATCTAGATCAGAAAGTTTAGAAGTGCAAAAGGTGAGAATGTTCTGAGGGATGAACCAGTATTTATAGGGGAGAAAAATACTGTTCTGGAGCGTGGCCGGTCCCCTTAATTAATGGCCGGTCCCCTTAATGATTAAGGGGGCCGCCTAAGGAATTAAGGGGGCCGCCCCTTCAGAACGTTGGTTTTTCTTGTCTTTTAGTGGAGAATATTTTTCTGGATAGAATTTGCCATTTTTGGTTAGAAATTTGAAATCATATATTTATAATGAATTAAACATATTATTTTAATTCCAAAAGTAATTTTGTAAAAGATATAAGATGTTTAATACATTTTATAAAAATTCTAGTGATTAGAAAAATTTCCTTTGATCATGAAATGCAATTAACCCTTTGTTTATTAATACCTTAAGTGATATGGAAGCAAAGACAAATATTAAGTACTAAAAACTTGTTTACGTTATAACTTTTAGATTAATGAGTTTATGCTTTGTAATTATCAAAACATAGAGACATTGTTAATATAGCTAATCAATGTTTTAAGACATTATTTATGTCAACAATTTTTCTTTAATAAAACATTTCTTTGTATTGCAAAAATACTTTTGTAAAAATGTTTTGTCACATAAAAAATGTGAAGTTTTGAGAAAATAAATTCTTTGATCACTTTACTAATGTCGGTATGGTGTTTGTTCATACTTGAAGTGATGTTGTAGTAGATACGTTGTCGAAACGAGTTTTCTCAATTAAAAACTTATTAAACATAACTTTATGTATCGTGTATTTATATTTTGTGATTATCAATACGTATAGAGACCAAATAATGTAAATAACGTATTTGACATTATTTGTATTAACAATCTCCCCTTTTTGATGATTACAAAATATAAACTCATTTGAGGTAAAATTATGTGTTAATATATTTTTTGTGAGTTTTTCCTTTACTTCTCACCCTTTTTTTAGAATCAAAAAGGCTTCGTCAATATGTAGAGAAAAGAAATCGATGGTATTAAAGCTCCCCTAGCTTAGTGCTCGCCCTAGATGAGGGCTCTGGGGAATCGAGCTATAGTGTTGTGCTACAAAAACAAGTTAGACTACGAAGCACATATATATATCTATAACATATATAAAACAGGATGTGTATCATGTCCTTAAATTCCTGAAACGCCACCTAAACGCCATCGGATGCCACCTAAGCAACATGCCATGTCATCATGCCACGTAAGTAGTATGCTACCATTATTATGAATTTCAGATTTTTTTTTTCAAACATTATGTTTCAGGATTCGAACATGAGGTTTCCAGGATATTTAGCATACATGTATACCACTAGACCATCACACGATTTTGTGATTATTCGTGGGAATTATACTTTATAAACTTATGTGTGTCTATCATATGTATGTATATCATGTTTCATTATATTATAATAGATTTAGAATGAATGTGCAACTTCCAAAAGGATAATTTTGGAAATGATTTTGTGATATATTTTATATCCTCTTAAATAGTTATAGATGTCCACGATTCTCACTGTTTGTTAATCTAAATTATCCCTTTATATACAATAACATAAACCTAATACAATAATCGATTATTGACGTGTTTTTTTAGGTCTATAAATTTTACCATGTTTTAAATTTATATTTTGCCGAACTAACCTATAGAATCTAAACACTAACGAGCAGTGTACCCGATCAATGTAGATAGTTTCTAGGTAAGCAAGGGTCGTTCACTAGGAGCGAAGCTAAAGTGATCTAATGGTATTCTAATTACTAAACTAGAAAGCAAGTAAATATTTTTGGGGTTTTAGCCTGAGAGGCTATCACGATTTTAGTGGTTTTAATTAAATTAATGAAAAGAAAATAAATACTAAACTAAAGATAGGCTAAGTAAAGATAGATGAAGATAGATAAGAAGAACGGGTTAGCCAAGCCTAATCCATCTATTAATTATATATGCTTATGCCTACTTGTTTTAATTCATTCAATTGTTTAGTCGCCAATCCGATTATTAACCCTGTCACGATTAAATTACCTACCATCGTGGTAGGAAAGAGGCCATGATCATAGTGACTCTTCTAGTATCAATACTAACTTATTGTTTAAACCATTTAACTTAGTTTGGTATTACACGCTACTAGTCCTATTAGGTTGTAGATACGTTCCGTTTATGCCAAACAATGATTCCTAATAGAGATACGGGTTAACACGCATATAACTCAACCAAAGCAACCACAATTATAGGAAGTTAAGTCACATCAATTAAAGTTATGAGGATAATAACTTAGTTACATAGACTTCTACTAGTTATAAGCAATAAACGAGTTTTTAACGACAAGCACCCAATTCAATAACAAAGTAAATCAAATCAACACTATCATATAAACTAATAAAACTTCATATACTTGGCTAACACCTAAGGGTGTTAGCCCATAATCTCAGCAAAAGATAGTGTATACATTACAATTAAACATAAAGAATTCATGGATAAAATACTTAAGCAAACCGAATGATACACATCGTTAAATCTTGAAATGTTCTTCATCGATCTTTGAGGATGGAAGGAGGAGGTGTTAGGGACGTTTTTGGGGTGTCCCCAACTGATAATAATGATGCCAAAGTCGTTCTAGGAATTTGGTATTAATAGGAGTAAGCAAGAGTAGCCTCCAAGGTTTACCAAAAATAGTATGTTGTTGTTTCGACCTAGATACGGTGCATCTAAGAATCCTGTGCACCGCATCTCATTCAGAATCAGATAGATTTTCCTTTTCTCTTTCCGTCGCCGCTTGAACGGGGTAAAATGGAGTCCGGATGAAGATTTTACTGCCAAAATACGAAAGCATCTTCAAGTGTCGACATGTAATATTTGACTTCTTCTTTAAGCTTCCAATCTTCACTTGATTTCTTGTTAAGGACTGTATATGGCCGATACGGCGCATTGGATTGCTCCAATGCGGCGTATCAATGTAACTTCACGTGGGGTCAAAGATTATAATATTCTCGAATATTCGTACACCGCCTTTAGATGCGGCATATCTTCAATCTCTTATGAGGCGCATGTTCTTCAGTGTCTTGGATCATCTTTGGTAAAGTCTTGAGATTGATACGCCATATGTATGAAATGTAATGCGGCGTATCTGGAGTAGAACAAGTTGGTTTCTTCTTCGTTGACCAAAGTTTCATATGCGGCACATAGTATAATTACAAGCGGCACATTCTTCAAAGTCATGAAATGGTCTTTAAATCATCATTGAGAAGACTCTTCTGATCTTGATCATTTAGCTCCATATTTCGTCCATAATAGCCAACTTTCACCAAATGTGTCAGAACCCACTAACCTCCCCTTAGGTTAGGAATGCCTTATTAACTTAACTTAGGCCCTCAACAGCACACTAGGAATAGAAATGCCTTATTAACTTAACTTACGCCCTCACTAGCACACTAGGATTAGAAATGCCTTATTAGATTAACTTAGGCCCTTATTAAAAGCACACTAGGATTAGAAATGCCTATAGGATTTTCCCGAGCTAAATTTTTGCTTTAATATATTATTATAACCTAACTAACCTTCAGACAAGCTCACGTATCGATATATGCCAACCACTACTATGTTTACTTAAGGTAAACATCTCGGTATGTCAAGTCAAGGTAATAAACATATTTTGACTAAGAAAACTAGTACTATAATACCCCATACTTGCTAGAAAACCATAAGTGCACATATGTGTTTCCGGTTAGTTTTAAAACCCTAACTGCTTATCTGAACTTACATGAAAAGTGCCTAGGACTTAGATATAAGTTATAATAGTTACCTTAGGATATATTAGAACCCTTAGGATATAGTACAACCCCTAGAAACTTAGGTACAAGTCATATAAACACAAAACCTTAATTAGGTCATAACTTCCCGAAACAAGGTCTAAACTAGGTTAAATCGTTACCATAAGCTACCATCACTTAGTATAAGCTACTAATAGTTACTAAACATCATTAATACCTTAAATAAGACACTAAAACATAGATAAAATCTTAAACACTTATTAAACAAAGCTAGATTAAAAATAGACTTAAACACCTAAGCCATGTTACTTAAGCACCTTTAAATGAACAAGCAACCATTCTAGCACCTCTATATGATTAAGCTAGCACCCTAGCACCTCCAAGCACTCAAGCTAGGAGGTGCATCACCTCCTTGTCACCCCTTTCACTCTAACCACCTCTCTCGGTTTCTAACCATCACAACCATCCTACCCCGCCCCCTAGCTACTGCTATAGCCTCTCCTCATCACCATCAAGACCTGCCACACAACCTCTAGCCTTGCTTAACTCCTCCCTCCCCTCCACGACACATGGCAGACCTTGCCTTGGTCGCTACTCTATACGCGAGTATAAATACCCCCTCCTCTCCTCATTTCTTCTTAACACCTCTCCCTCTCCTCTCTACCTCACATTTCTGTTGTCTAAGATCATTAGAAGCCACAGGAAACGGGTAACAAAGCTCTGGCCAAGTTGTGTTGTGGTTTGAAGTTGAGCGAGGCCTAGAAACTCTAGAAACCCTTGTTCAGCCCTCCCCCAACCTATGTAACTCTTAATTTACATGTAAATAGTTTTATAATAGACCTAGATACTTAGTATAAGACTTAGAGACCCTATGATAGCCATTAGATTACCTTGCATGCATGTTTTCCTTTGTAGCCCTAGTTATAAATCGAATTGCATGCTTATGTGTTACATAGCTTACCTACATGATCTAATATGAATTATGTGGCTTATTTGAACTTATATGAGTTAGTTATAAGCTTAGAAACAAGATTTCCATGCTAGAATTAGAACTATACACATTTATGACTAGTTTTGAAAAATATTACATGCATAGGGGTATATATTGTAAATTCCTGAAACTATAAATTCTAGGGACTATTTTTGACATTTCCTAGAAGATAATAGTGTAAGGACTAGATTTGCAATGTATTAAACCTTAAAATAAACTATTAAAACAAATATAAAACTAAAAGGACTAAAACTACAAATATTATAAATATAAGGGTAAATAGAGTAAATACTAAAAATTAGTAAAATTTAGGAACTATATATGCCATTTCTTTAAAATATATTAGTATACGGACTAAATATGCAATAGTTAGAAAGTTATATGCCTATTTGTTATAAGTTTATAAGTTTAGGGTAGAAAACGTATATATATATATATATATATATATATATATATATATATATATATATATATATATATATATATATATATATATATATATATATATATATATATATATATATAAAATGGGTAAAAATGGACTATTTTCATAAAAATATAAAAACCTATTTAAGTTAGAAGCATAACACAATACTAGGGAGCTTCATGCGAGGATTACTATGTGGATATTTCGTTTTGACGAGTTTGTTGGGTTTACGAATTAAAGTGCCTGGCTCCTCGAACGATTATTGCATATACTTCTGAGATATGATGGCCTGAACGGTGTTATGTTATAACTAAACTCTAATAACAACATAACTCAATAATAGGGAGCTTTGTGTGAGGAGTATTAACTTCTGAATTATGATGGCCCGAACGGTATTATGATGATCACATAATACAATAGTAGGGAGCTTCATGTGAGGAGTCATATACTTTTGAATTACAATGGCCCGAACGGTGTTATATTATACATAAAAACCTAATAGTAATTAGTTAAGAAAACCTAGACTAAGGCTTGACATACGCATACCCGCACTACCCCAGGATACGTGAGTGAGTTGTCTAAACTCCCGTTGGTATTAACACCCCACTAGGTGGTACCAATAAGTATATATTTGAACCCACTGAAGGTTTAACTTTGGCAGGTTATCCTTCCCATCCCCTCATGGTTTGGTCTGCAGACCCCATGACCCGGATTGTTAACGTGTGGTTCATGAGGTTAGTGCAATATACCTTCTAACACTAACACTTTTCCACACATAGGGTTTAAGCTGACCCTGTGGAACGTGTATTTATACTTTAACTTTTTAAACCTATGACTCTCACGCAACATACGTGTTGACTTTTAAGCATGTTATCTTAGGTAATTAAGCACTATAGGAACCCTGGCACGGAGAACCACTGGAAATGAGGACGTCCAAAATAGTTATCATTCATCAGTTTTGTGTCATAAAACGTATCTTAGGGACCTCTCTTTTGGAAAAAGTACATCTTTTACTATAAAAACGCTGATGAATAAATGAATGATAACATTTTTTTCAAAAATATCTCTTTTCTAGTCGTTTTCTATTATCTTGTCTTTGTTTCCATGAGTAATACCCCAAACACTTTATCCGTTGCGATCAGTGAAAAATGGGGGTGTTACAGATTGGCATCAGAGCCTTGGTTATAGAGAAGAAAAGGATTTTCCTAAAACTATAACCATTTTTTTCAAAAAGGTCCTCCGTGCCATTAGAATCCCCAACTGCCTTTAGATTAGAATCCCCAACTGCCCTTAGATTAGAATCCCCAACTGCCTTTAGGTTAGAATCCCTAACTTGCCTTTAGAATTAACTTGCCTCTAGACTAACTTGCCTTTAGATTAGAACCCCTGAATTGCCTTTATGATTAGATATCTCACTATTGCCCTTAGGATAGAATCCCCACTATTAGAATTGCCTTTAAAATGCCTATTTAGGTTAGAATTATGCTAAGATATTCCTTCGGGAATTACAGTTAGATATGTCATCCTTTAACAATCCTATCATCGTGTTGGATACCGATGAGACAAATTCTTCATCCGATGGTTTTGAGTATGCTCCGGCTACTCCTACTCACTCATCTACTTGTTCTAATTCTCCGGAAGAATTAGCCCAGAATATCTTAACTAACCTAGGATTAGAACTTTCCCCGAATGATCCCTATATGCAAGCATATAATGGATTATGTAGGCATATGGTGGAAACATTCCTACTATACCTACGATAATCCCTACCCCACCTAAACCCCACTATCCTAGTCAAGATCGTTATGTTACCGAAACAGATTCACCTCCCATTAGGAGAATACGTTTTATACCACCATCACCTCCCCCTAGGTTTAACATAGGTAGTAGTTCATATAAATCACCTTTAGAAAGGCATGATGAACAAATAGATGAAATGCTTAGTCATCTAGATAAACTATCTTTAGAAAGAATGGAAGAAGTAGAAATTAAGATTAGGAAATAGGAATAGGTAAAAATAGGTTAGAAAATGAATTAGAGAAAACTCGCAATCAAGTCTTTAGGTTACAAACAAAATATGAAGGACACTCTGACGAAGTAAGTACCGCACATGTTAGACTTTCCACTACCGAAATGATTATCGAAGATCTTAGGGATAATCATAGGTCTGACGTAGATGAACTCTTGGAGGCCACTCAGGATCTTAAGAGTAACATAGAACAAAAATAAGGTTATAGGCTTAGATAATATAGGTTATAAGTAGGTAACTTAGTTAAACGAGTACTTGCTAGGTTTTCTCTTAAAAAAAATAAAAATAAAAAAATTAAAAGCTTTTCATAAAACTCATATCCCATATTAGGATTCCCCATTACCTTAGGACACACTATAGATTGCCTTAGGACTTAAAAACTAAAACAAATAGGAAAAATTAAAACAAGTAGACATACCTAGGAATAGTAAAAACTTAGGATCCCTTAGAATCACTATGCCTTTAGATGGAGGGGGAAACTATTTTCGGTGAACCGTAACGATTCTTGCTAGGAACTTGCCCTTTTTAATACCAATCCGGTATCAGAAAAGTGCTTTCAGCACTTAAAACATAAACTATAACAAGATTCTTACCACATCTTACCTTTAGCATGGCACGTACAAGAACTACCACACCTGTCACTCCCACTACTCCCGCCATGACTTAGGAAGATATCCAGCGACTAGTGACTGATAGTGTAACTGCAGCACTAGGAGCTAGGGATGCAAACATGGCTAGAAACCCTAAAATCCTTGTAGTGAAGAAGAGTAACTACAAGGAATTTATAAGTTGTCAGCCCTTCAATTTCAAGGGGACAGAAGGGGCCATAGGATTAATTCATTGGTTTGAGAGATGTGAATCGGTATTTTCCCGTAGTAATTGTACAGAGGATTGTAGGGTTAAGTTTGCAACGGGAACGCTTACTGAGGAAGCGTTATCTTGGTGGAATTCGTATGCCCAACCAATAGGGATAGAAGAGGCATATAAGTTATCTTGGGTTGATTTTAAGAAACTTATGATTAAGAAATACTACCCTCGGACAGAAGTCAAGAAAATGGAGGATAAATTTTATAACTTGACTGTGAAGGGTAACGATGTTAAAACTTATATTAGGAGATTTCAAGAGTTGGCTACTTTGTGTCCTACAATGGTACCAACTGTTGAAAAGACGATGGAAGTTTTCATCAGAGATTTGCCCCGGAGTATCGAAGGGAATGTTACAGCCTCTAAACCTCAAACGTTAGAGGAGGCCATTAACATAACCTTAAGGTTAATGGACCAAGTAATAAAGCATAACTGTGTGCCAGTGCCCTACGATAATAAACGAAAGTTCCACGATGGGAGAGCTTTCAGTAACAACCATAATAACACCAGTAGTAATCATACAAATCCCTATCCTCAACCAAGGCAAGATAATGCAAGAGCTTATGCCACCACTTTAAATGAGAAAAAGTGGGTATGCTGGAAGTACCCCTCTATGTAGGAGATGCAGCTGGCATCACACAGGGCCTTGTGTCATTAAATGTAACATATGTAACAAGGTGGGCCATTACCCAAAGGATTGCAAGAACAAAAGACCAGTTACTGGAGGAAATCCACCACCAGCAACGGTCATTTGTCATACTTGTGGGGAAAAGGGTCATTATATGAATAAATGCCAAAAGAAAAATACTGATGGTGCCCAGGGTAGAGCATATATGTTGAGGGATAGGAATGATCCACAAGATCCAAGCGTAGTCATGGGTAAGTTTCCTTTAAATAATCATTTAGTTAAAATATTATTTGATTCTGGAGCAGATAGAAGTTTCGTATCCATACCCTTAGCTTCTAGACTTAGGATTAAACCCATAGCTTTAGATATTTATTATGAGATAGAAATGGCCGACGGAAAGTTAGTACTAACACGGTCATTAAGGGTTGTACCCTGACCTTACTTAACCACCACTTTGGGATTGATCTCATACCTATTAGACTCAGTAGTTTTGACGGTGTTGTGGGAATGGATTGGTTGTCCAAGAATCAAGCAAAGATTCTTTGTGACGAGAAAATCATCCATGTACCTATCAACGGTGAGACTTTAACTATTCGAGGAGATCAAAGTAGAACTAGACTTAACTTCATTTCATGTATCAAAGCAAAACGATACATGTTACGAGGTTGTCAAGTTTTTGTGGTTCAAGTAACGGAGACTAAGCCAGATGAAAAATGACTGGAGGAGATCCCTGTAGTCAGGGAATACCCAGAAGTTTTTCCTAAGGATTTACCTCGCCTACCTCCGATTCGTCAAATTGAATTTCAAATTGACTTAATTCCCGGAGCAACACCTATAGCCCAAGCACCCTATAGGTTAGCCCCTTCAAAGATGAAGGAACTCTCTGAACAACTCCAGGAATTAACCGATCGAGGTTTTATACGTACAAGTACATTACCCTGGGGAGCTCCTGTCCTATTCGTAAAGAAGAAAGACCGATCTATGAGGATGTATATCGATTATCGTGGATTAAATAAACTTACTATCAAAAATCAATACCCATTACCCCGGATTAATGACTTGTTTGATCAACTACAAGGTTCGAGCATATACTCAAAAATCGACTTATTATCAGGCTATCATCAACTGAGAGTGAGGGAAGAAGATATCCCTAAGACCGCTTTCAGAACAAGATATGGGCACTATTAATTTCAAGTTATGCCGTTTGGTTTGACAAACGCACCAGCGGTTTTCATGGACCTCATGAATCGGGTGTGTAAACCATACTTGGATAAATTTGTTATAGTTTTCATAGATGATATCCTTATCTATTCACGTAATGAGGAAGAGCACACTAAACACTTGAGAATAATCCTAGAACTGCTTAAGACAGAGAAACTTTATGCAAAGTTCTCTAAGTGTGAATTCTGGATTAGTGTTGTGCAATTTCTTGGACACATGATAGATAAACAAGGATTTCATGTCGATCCAACAAAAATCAAAGCCGTTAAGGATTGGTCGCAACCTAAGAATCCTACTGAGATACGAAAATTCTTAGGACTTGCGGCTACTACCGAAGGTTTATTGAGGGATTTTCAAAAATAGCTAAACCGTCGACAGAGCTAACCCAGAAAAACAGGAAGTTTGACTAGGGAAAAGATCAAGAGATAGCTTTCAAACTTTTGAAGAGAAAGTTGTGTGAAGCTCCGATCTTAGCACTACCAGAGGGAAACGATAATTTTGTCGTTTACTGTGATGCTTCTCGAAGAGGTCTTGGAGTTGTCTTAATGCAAAAGGATAAAGTAATCGCTTATGCATCACAACAACTCACGACACATGAGGAAAACTACACTACACATGATTTAGAATTAGGAGCAGTAGTGTTCGCTCTAAGTGTACGGTTTTCACTGATCAAAAAAGCCTACAGCGTATTCTTGATCAAAAAGAGTTAAACATGAGACAACATCGATGGGTACAACTGCTTGATGATTACGATTGTGAGATTCGTTATCATCCTGGCATAGCTAACGTAGTAGCAGATGCTTTGAGCCGAAAGGAACGAATCAAACCACTTAGAGTTAGGTCGTTTGTAATGACTTTTCATTCGAATCTACCTTCTCAAATACTCAAAGCCCATAATGAAGCCCTCGAAATGAAGGATCGTAAACTTGAGAATTTACGAGGGATGGATAAGGCTTTTGAGATAAGTTTAGACGGAACTCATTGTATTAAGGGTCAAAAATGGTTATCTTATCATGGTAACTTAAGGAACGTAATAATGCATGAGTCCCATAAATCTAAGTACTCAATTCACCCAGGTTCTGATAAGATGTATCAGGATCTGAAGAAACACTATTGGTGGCCTGACATGAAGGCATCTATTGCTAGATATGTGGGCAGGTGTTTCACATGTTCTAGAGTAAAGGCTGAATGTCAAAAGCCTTCTGATTTATTGGAACAGCCTGATATTCCCATTCGAAAGTGGTAAAGAATTATGATGGATTTTATCACCAAATTACCTAGAACATTAAACGGGCATGATGCTATTTGGGTAATAGTTGATCGCCTTAGGAAATCAGCACACTTCATTCCTATACGAGAAACAGATGATATGGAAACCCTTGCTAGGTTGTACCTCAAGGAAATAGTTTCCCGACATGGAGTGCCAATATCTATTATATCGGATCGTGATTCTCGTTTCACGTCAAGATTTTGGAAATCTATGCAAAAGGCCTTAGGTACTCAGATAGACATGAGTATGGCATATCATCCGCAAACCGATGGTCAAAGTGAAAGAACTATCCAAACACTCAAGGATATGCTTCGAGCATGTGTGATAGATTTTGGAAAAGGATGGGAGAAATACTTACCATTGGTAGAATTCTCATATAAGAATAGTTATCACGCTAGCATCAAAGCAGCACCGTATGAGGCACTTTATGGGAGAAAGTGTAGATCTCCGGTCTGCTGGGCTGAAGTTGGAGAAGTACAACTCACGGGTCCAGAGATAATCCATGAGACAAATGAGAAAATAGTTCAAATCCGAAAACGCTTACAAGCTGCAAGAGATCGGCAAAAGAGTTATGCCAATATAAGACGTAAGCCTTTAGAATTTCAAGTCAGAGATAGGGTTATGTTGAAAGTTTCACCTAGGAAAGGTGTCTTTCATTTCGCAAAGCAAGGAAAGCTTAGTCTGAGATACATTAGACCTTTTAAGGTTTTAGAACGAATTGGTCCAGTGGCATACCGACTTGAATTACCGGATAAACTAAGTAATATACATGACATGTTTCACGTATCAAATCTTAAGAAGTGTTTATCGGATGAATCACTTGTTGTTCCTATTAACGAGCTTAAATTGGATGATAAGCTCAATTTCACTGAAGAACCAGTGGAAATTATGGACCAAGAGGTCAAAAATCTAAAACATCAGCGGATACCAATCGTTAAGGTACGCTGGGACTACCAAAGAGGACCAGAGTATACTTGGGAACGAGAGGATCAAATCCATGCTAAATATCCCCATCTGTTCTCATCATCATATACTAACCATAGTTAAATCTCAGGAAGAGATATTCTTTTAGGATGGGAGACTGTCACAACCCACTAACTTCCGCTTAGGTTAGGAATGCCTTATTAACTTAACTTAGGCCCTCACTAGCACACTAGGATTAGAAATGCCTTATTAACTTAACTTAGGCCCTCATTAGCACACTAGGATTAGAAATGCCTTATTAACTTAACTTAGGCCTTTATTAGAAGCACACTAGGATTAGAAATGCCTATAGGATTTTCCCGAGCTAAATTTTTGCTTTAATATATTATTATAACCGAACTAACCTTCAGACAAGCTCACGTATCCATCTACGCCAACCACTACTATGTTTACTTAAGGTAAACATCACGGTATATCAAGTCAAGGTAATAAACATATTTTCACTAAGAAAACTAGTACTATAATATCCCATACTTGCTAGAAAACCCTAAGTGCACCTATGTATTTTCGGTTAGTTTTAAAACCCCAACTGCTTATCTGAACTTACATAAAAAGTGCCTAGGACTTAGATATAAGTTATAATAGTTACCTTAGGATATATTAGAACCCTTAGGATATAGTAAAACCCCTAGAAACTTAGGTACAAGTCATATAAACACAAAACCTTATTTAGGTCATAACTTCCCAAAACTAAGTCTAAACTAGGTTAAATCTATACCAAAAGCTACCATCGCTTAGTATAAGCTACTAATTAGCACCTTAAAATGAACAAGAAACCATCCTAGCACCTCTATATGATTAAGCTAGCACCCTAGCACCTCCAAGCACCCAAGATAGGAGGTGCATCACCCCCTTGTCAACCCTTTCACCCTAACCGCCTCTCTCGGCTTCTAACCACCATAACCGTCCTACCCCGCCCCCTAGATACTTCCATAGCCTCTCCTCATCACCATCTAGACCTTCCACACCACCTTTAGCCTTGATTACTCCTCCATCCCCCTCCACGATACATAGCAGACCTTGCCTTGGTCGCTACTCCATACGCGAGTATAAATACCCCCTCCTCTCCTCATTTCTTCTTCACACCTCTCCCTCTCCTCTCGACCTCACATTTCTATAATCTAAGATCATTAGAAGCCATAGGAAACGGGTAACAAAGCTCTGGCCAAGTTGTGTTATGTTTTGAAGTCGAGCGAGCCCTAGAAAACCTAGAAACCCTCGTTCAGCCCTCCCCCGACCTAGGTAACCCTTAATTTACGTATAAATAGTTTTAGAGTAGACCTAGATACTTAGTATAAGACTTAGAGACCCTAGGATAGCCATTAGATTTCCTTGCATGCATGTTTTCCTTCGTAGCCCTAGTTATAAATCGAATTGCATGCTTATGTGTTACATAGCTTACCTACTTGATCTAATATGAATTATATGGCTTATTTGAACTTATATGAGTTAGTTATAAGCTTAGAAACTAGATTTCCATGCTAGAATTAGAACTATGCACATATAGGACTAGTTTTGCAAAATATTACATGCATAGGGGTATATATTGTAAATTCCTGAAACTATAAAGTCTAGGGACTGTTTTTGACATTTTCTAGAAGATAATAGTGTAAGGACTAGATTTGCAATGTATTAAACCTTAAAATAAACTATTAAAACAAATATAAAACTAAAAGGACTAAAACTGCAAATATTATAAATATAAGGGTAAATAGAGTAAATACTAAAAATTAATAAAATATAGGAACTATATATGTCATTTCTTTAAAATATATTAGTATAAGGACTAAATTTGCAATAGTTAGAAAGTTATATGCCTATTTGTTATAAGTTTATAAGTTTAGGGTAGAAAATGTAAATATATATATAAGGGATAAAATTGGACTATTTTCATAAAAATATAAAAACATATGTTAGTTATAAGCATAACACAATACTAGGGAGCTTCTTGCGAGGAGTACTATTGATGAGTGCTCAAACACTCATCATTTTTGGTCAAATCTAAACTGCAAAACACACAAAAACACTCAGAAATGCATCAAAATACTAAAAATATTTCAAAATTGTGTTTTATATGTTTTAGATGCAAAATGAGCAAAAACAGATGAAAAACGTACAAAGTTTGCAGAATTGGCAGTTTCAGTCCCCCAACTTTCATAAAATTACAAAACTAGTCCCTGGATATTCAAAATATGGAAAATTATCACCAAAGGTCCTTTTACAATCATAAGTTGTCATATTTTGTCCTTTGGTGAAAAATTGGAAAAGTTTTGGAAATTTACAGTTTTAGTCCCTGGAGTTTCAGATTTTGGCAGATTTGGTCCCTGGTGGGATATTTTTGGATGAAAAATCATTTTGGGTCTTTGGGAATTCACATGTGTCACTTTTAATCCCTGGATGAAAATTTTGAGAAAATTACAAGTTTAGTCCCTGGAGTTTGGAAATTTGCAAAATTAGTCCCCGGGTATTTTATTTTGGAAAATATTAATTTTCATCCTTGTAATATTCAAATGTTGTCAAAATGAGTCCTTGTGAATACTTAGTGAAAATTACAATTACAGCCCACAAGTTTCATAAAAATACATTTGAGGTCCTTGTGTATTACTATAAAAAACAAACGGACCCTTTTGTAATATTACACTCCAACAACAAAAGCCCACCCAACCTTATTAAAACCAAACCCAATCCATACCATCACCTTGGCCCAAATTCCTTCTCAGCCCACCACTTCACCCAATCCACTCCACAAATAAAAACTTACCCCGTTTTTTTTATTACCCTCCCTCGTTGACCCCCACAAGTCAAACAAACAACACCCTCCTTCCCCACTTGAACCTGCTAACCCACTTCTACACTCCAACCCCCCTCCTCCAGCTCACCACTCCCATAACTTGTTCCCCAGCCTCCACTAAACCCCAAGTAACATTTAATGCTCCAAAAGTCTTACACTCAAACCACAATCTGCCAAACTTTTCTTTTTCCCGCCAAATAGCAGTTGAAGGGTCAAGATCAAACCAAGGCCATCCAATGGCCCCAAATTGATGGGAAAGAAAGAGAATGCCCTCGTGAAGCATATAAGTCAAAGAAAAAGCAGTGAAGAAAAAAAGTAGTGTAGTAGTAGTATAATTTTAGTTTAGTTTTAGTCGGTTAGTAATTTTTAGTAATTCTCTTGTATTTTTAAAGCTTTCTAGTCCTTGTGTAAGTAAAATCAGTGTATTGTACAACTTTTCAAGCCATTAATTTAAGTATTTTCTCTCATATCCAGTTTGTGGAAATTTTACTCAAAAATCTCATTTTAATTTAAAGTTGTTTGCTTGTGTTGATATGGACTGAGATACCTAAGATAAGCTCCCAGGAAGCTTGTTTAAGTTTTTAGTAACCATAGAATTTAGTGTAGTGTCAAAAATACCAAAAATACTAAAAATAGTGTAAAAAAATAAAAAAATCAACAAAGAAGTATGGAAGAGGTAATGGAATTTGTGAAGTTTGGATGCTTATGGGTGTAATGTCTCATGGGAGACCCTAGGTGGTGATTTGTTACCTTGTTTCTCAGATTTCAGCTGTGAACCACATGTAAGCCACAAACCCAAAACTTTGCATATCCTTGATCTGCTTGTTATCTGTGTTAAATGAATGGTCATTTCTTTTTTATTTAGTATAATTAACTTATTTACAGCATTAAATCAGTAGGTTAGCCTTAAAAATCCTAGGTTGTATAGTAATTAGGCTCATAAGGGAGTGTTTGGTACACCCTGCTATACTGAGCTAGGATGATTATTAGGGGTCACTTTTAGTTTAGTCACATTCCTAGGGTAATATTAGAGTAGTAAGTAATGTAATATTGGTGTCTCACTATTGAAAAAGTCAAAGATCACAACCAAACCCCCTTGACAGTTAACTGTCAATACAGTTGGTTCCCTAATCACCCATTTCAATCTAGAATTTGTTATCTTAGCTTAATTTAGTTCCAACTTAGCTTAAAAACATGTTTTCAATCAGTAGAGAGTAATCAAACTTCAATAAAGTCAAAAGCTTAAGTTTTTATAAAAAGTCAAATTGTGCATTCTCAGGTTTTTCCAAAAGTTCAAGCAATTAAGTTGATTTTTGTGTTTGAGATTACGCAGTGAAACTTGTTCCTAATTGAAGTCTACCAGCTCAATTTCATGTTCCCATATCCCTTTTATTTTTGTGATTTTTTATCTGGGGCCCACATTGATCCAAAGTAGCTTGCAGGGGGAGTGTCTCCCCTGCACCAGCAGTTACCACCCCACACCACCACCTTTGGTGGTGGTTTCTGGCCATCTCATTGGTCCACAAGGCCCCATTTTGGTTCCATACAACCCCCCTCCTACCAGGGAAGTGTTATTGACCACTTGTTTGACCCATAGGCCTGTGGACCCCACCTGAATCAAGGCCTCAAGTCTGTCCCCATTTTCATTTTCAAAACAAGTTTCAATGTGCTTATTTTGATCTTAGTGCTTATTCTGTGGACTCCATGTGATTTATCTGGCTTATTCATGTTCATTTAACTTATTTGAATCAGAATTCACCATAGTGGGCCCTACATTTTCTCATTTGAGCTTTATTTCCATCTTGGTCAACAGAAGTCAACTGTTGATCCAATAAGCACTTCAAGTGCTTATTTTTTATTTCCAGAAAACTTGTTTTTACAAAAAGTTTCTATTTTTAGGTGTAAAACAAGTTTCTAAAAAGAAAATCAAGAAAAGTCAAAGTAATTTCAAGTGATAGTTTCTATTTAATTTTATTTAATTTTAATTTTCATTTTTATATTTTTATTAAGTATTTGACATTTTTATATTTTTATTAATTACTTCTTATATTAAAGTATTTATAGTAATTTTCTCAGATTTTTATTTAATTATTTAGTATTTATTAGAATTAATCTTAGTTTTATTAATTATTAAATAATAATTAGTATTAAGTAGCATAATTAGTTTTTCTTAAGTGAAACCTAGTTTTTATATTTTTTATAGCTTTTATATGTTATAAAATAATTTTAGAAATTTTCTTATAATTTTTACTGTTCATTTTCTATTTTTCTTAATTTAAAATAGTTTAATTAGATAATTAATGTTTAATTAGTAATTAATTAATAGAAAATCCACAAAAAGACAAAAATACTTATTTTTAATATTATATTGTATTTTAGTTATTTAAATATTAATAATAAGTATTAATTAGTAATTAATTAATTAGTGTTAAAATTAATTTTGTTTTTCTAAAAATTTTCTTTTACCTTTTAGTTTGTAAAAAAGTCATTTTCACCCCCTGGGTGTTCTTAGATTTCAGTTTTCACGTTTTATTTTGTACGTTCGCGTTATTTAAAACGTGAACGTACGCGTTTTTAGGGTTTAAACGTTTCTAGTTTTTCCAACTTTCCAGTCTTGTTTATATAGCTTATTTAAGCTATTTCCTTGTAGATTCCTTAGTTTAATCAATCTCAAACCCCTTTCCATCCAGATTCACCCGATCACGAAACCGTTTTATAACCATCCACACCTCGTCGGGACATAACGACCCGGGGAAACACTATATTCCGCGGAGCATTGACTCTAGGCAGATTGACCCTGTTGACCACATCCTAGGTTGACTTTAGTTGACTGCTTTTGCCTCTATCAAATTTTTGGCGCCGCTGCCGGGGAGGTGTACGCGCTATTCTAAACGGTTTTTCTGATTAGTGAATCGGGATATACATCCATTGTACATTTATCCATCCTTTGTTCATATTTTCTTATTATCAAAACAAAACCGTTCCCGAAAACTTTTTAAATCAAGTTTTCAACGAACACAAAAACATTTCCTTTATCATGTGTACAAAAATGTCTCTCCAAAAACCCAAAAATATTCATCTTTACCCTCCTACCCTTTTGATTCTTCATCCCTACCCCTCTATACACATTTGATTCTTTCTATGTCTCATCCACACTTTCTGGTTTGCCATTGGTGTGGTAATCCTTATAATGGTGACAATTACCCCAGCTGTGGCATGGTAGAGTCGGGAAACGGGTCTGTCTATAACCAGAATCCCTATTCCTACCATGACACGACTGATTCATTCCATCAGTTACCACACCATCAGTCTCAGCAGTTTTACTGTTGTGAGTACTGTGGCGGTTCACACTACAGTTATGATTGTCAATCGGGAAACACGCTTGTCTATGAGCAGTCTCCTGATAGCAATTGTAATTCTAGCACATACAACCCACAGCGACATCAATATTACTGTTGTGATTAGTGTGGAGGTCCACACTCTAGCTCGGATTGTCAAACAAGGAATCCATTTCCTTGTAACAATTACGACTATTCGTTTTCAGACCCACCTCCACAGCACCAAATGATTCACACAACTCCTCATGATACTGAGCAAGACCTTTTACTAAAGGCTCTTGATATATTGAAAGAACTTAAGGAGGAGTTGGTTACTACACCGTTTCGAGACTCTCGTGAGAAATCTATGGCAGAATTACTTGCTGAAGAACGAGAGGCTAGAAACGAATTGAGCGTGGAAGAATTACTTGTCTTAGAACAAGCAGCTATAACACGTGCCAAATTTCGTCAAGCTGCTCTTCTAGACTGTGATAATGATAGTGATAATGAGGACACCCTTGATATCCTTCAATTTTATAAGGGTTCCTCAAATTCATCAATTGTGATTCCTCCCACTGAAAATCAGGGAGAAAATAATGAGACGGGGAAATTACTAGCAGAAGATCAAATGGACCTTGTACAATCCATGACTGCTAGCTCCTCTCATCTCCCTCAGTCTGTTGTTATCAAGCCCGAAGTTCACACTCACTCTCTAAACATGGGGGATGAG
The DNA here is from genome assembly GCA_030686995.1 of Artemisia argyi. Lineage (NCBI taxonomy): Eukaryota > Viridiplantae > Streptophyta > Magnoliopsida > Asterales > Asteraceae > Artemisia > Artemisia argyi. The sequence goes on along the minus strand of CM060676.1, from coordinate 66,618,825 downwards.
CATTTTAGCACTGTTCCTAATAAGGAATCGGACGAATTAATAAATTCTAGTGTTGAGATCCTTGTCCCAATCCCGAGAGAGTCACAGGGGACTTTTGATCAAGTGTGTGATATTCCTTCTCACCCTAATAATCCAAATGATCAAATTGAGATTGTCTCTGATTCCAGTAATGATTATTTATCTTATGGAGACATTGAGTATGTTGATGCATCCCTTCCCTACTCTAATGTTGACTTTCTTCTTGAGGAGTTCGCCGATGAACTCACTCATACCAATCCACTTCCATCGGGAAGTGATGATGATCTCTTTGATTTCAAAGATGATATGGAAGAAGTCGAAGCATTCCTTGCTCTAGATAGTTCAACTTCGTATGAAGTTGATGATAACTATCTTGATTCTGAGGGGGATATTTTGTTCCTTGAAAGTTTATAGAATGATGATGATCCATCACTCAATTCCTATCTCAATATCGGGCTTAATGATTCACCCACTGATGAAAAGTCTTTATCTTATGGAGACATCAGTGACGTTGATGAAATACCTTCTGAGCCCACCATTGATCACCTTATCATTACTCCTCCGGAGTATGATAGCCCGGGGGAGATACACTCAATCTTGAGGATTTGCAAATTCCCACCCACCCTCCCGGGATGTTTTTCAGCTTAGCCCTTGAAATCCAAACTCAGGCTAATGAGCCTGTTCTCGAGGTTCCTTCCTCTCTTCTTCACTCCTTCGGGAATGAAGACACTATATTTGATCCCGGCATTTTCATGTATCATTATCTTGAGCCGGATAATTATCTCATCGGTGTGGAACTTTCACGTGCTTCATATGTTTGTCCAAACATTTTGAATGAAAGTCCGATTGAGATTGTTTCTTCCACATCATGTTTCCCCAAGGACAAATGAATTCGGGGTCGAGTCAAGCTAGCGACTCGGTAAACAAAAACAGTAGCATGCTTATAGGGTTTTCACCATAAGTGTGGGGGAGTCCCCCACTATGATTACAAATGAAGTGAAAATACAAAATGGTGTTTTCCACGCTTAGCTTGTAATGTTGCCCTTTTACGTTCAAAATGTCGGCATAATAGCCGGGACTTTGAATATTGAGGACAATATTCATCCTAACTGTGGGGGAGGTATTTGGCTATTCTAGCGAATTTTATCACATTTTACTATCTTATACCCCCGTTTTTAGCCAAAATTTCAAAAAAATTTCACTTGAGTTCAAAATTTTTGTGGTTATCAGTCCGCCTTGTCTAACCGACAAAAGGAATTGACTAGTCCAGGAGCAAACGGCTCTTGGAAAAGACATCTCAAATCTGTTTACGGCTTGCAATTTGCCCAAAATTGTATGGTGCCTCAACTCGTCATATCCTAAAACGCGAATGAGTTGGCTAGCCCGCAAGATTATGGCTTGTGGTAAAGGCAGTGGAAAATCCATAATTGGTAATCAGCTCACCAAGATGTTGACTATTCCATCAAGAGCTGGCTAGTCCAGAAGCAAACGGCTTCTGGTAAAGACTAATCAAATCCATTGACAGCTGGTGGTTTGCTCAAAATCACACGGTTATCAGGTGTGCCACAGTTCTTACACCTGGCTACTCCAGAAGTGATGGCTTTTGGTAAAGAGTTTAAAATCCATCAAGTTTTCAAAACAGTTATTGCTAGGGACTAGCAATAGTTTTGTGTGGGGGATTGATGAGTGCTCAAATACTCATCATTTTTGGTCAAATCTGAACTGCAAAACATACAAAAACACTCAGAAATGCATCAAAATACTAAAAATATTTCAAATTTGTGTTTTATATGTTTTAGATGCAAAATGAGCAAAACCAGATGAAAAACGTACAAAGTTTGCAGAATTGGCAGTTTCAGTCCCCCAACTTTCATAAAATTACAAAACTAGTCCCTGGATATTCAAAATATGGAAAATTATCACCAAAGGTCCTTTTAAAATCATAAGTTGTCATATTTTATCCTTTAGTGAAAAATTGGAAAAGTTTTGGAAATTTACAGTTTTGGTCCCTGGAGTTTCAGATTTTGGCAGATTTGGTCCCTGGTGGGATATTTTTGGATGAAAAATCATTTTGGGTCTTTGGGAATTCACATGTGTCACTTTTAATCCCTGGATGAAAATTTTTTAGAAAATTACAAGTTTAGTCCCCGAAGTTTGGAAATTTGCAAAATTAGTCCCCGGGTATTTTGTTTAGGAAAATATTAATTTTCATCCTTGTAATATTCAAATGTTGTTAAAATGAGTCCTTGTGAATACTTTGTGAAAATTACAATTACAGCCCACAAGTTTCATAAAAATACATTTGAGGTCCTTGTGTATTACTATCAAAAACAAACGGACCCTTTTGTAATATTACACTCCAACAACAAAAGCCCACCCAACCTTATTAAAACCAAACCCAATCCATACCATCACCTTGGCCCAAATTCCTTCTCAGCCCACCACTTCACCCAATCCACTCCACAAATAAAAACTTACCCCGTTTTTTTTTATTACCCTCCCTCGTTGATCCCCACAAGTCAAACAAACAACACCCTCCTTCCCCACTTGAACCTGCTAACCCACTTCTACACTCCAACCCCCCACCTCCAGCTCACCACTCCCATAACTTGTTCCCCAGCCTCTACTAAACCACAAGTCACATTTAATGCTCCAAAAGTCTTACACTCAAACCACAATCTGCCAAACTTTTCCTTTTCCCGCCAAATAGCATTTGAAGGGTCAAGATCAAACCAAGGCCATCCAATGGCCCCAAATTGATGGGAAAGAAAGAGAATGCCCTCCTGAAGCATATAAGTCAAAGAAAAAGCAGTGAAGAAAAAAAGTAGTGTAGTAGTAGTATAATTTTAGTTTAGTTTTAGTCGGTTAGTAATTTTTAGTAATTCTCTTGTATTTTTAAAGCTTTCCAGTCCTTGTGTAAGTAAAATCAGTGTATTGTACAACTTTTCAAGCCATTAATTTAAGTCTTTTCTCTCATATCCAGTTTGTGGAAATTTTACTCAAAAATCTCATTTTAATTTAAAGTTGTTTACTTGTGTTGATATGGACTGAGATACCTAATATAAGCTCCCAGGAAGCTTGTTTAAGTTTTTAGTAACCATAGAATTTAGTGTAGTGTCAAAAATCAAAAAATACCAAAAATACTAAATATAGTGTAAAAAAATCAAAAAATCAACAAAGAAGCATGGAAGAGGTAATGAATTTGTGAAGTTTGGATGCTTATGGGTGTAATGTCTCATGGGAGACCCTAGGTGGTGATTTGTTACATTGTTTCTCAGATTTCAGCTGTGAACCACATGTAAGCCACAAACCCAAAACTTTGCATATCCTTGATCTGCTTGTTATCTGTGTTAAATGAATGGTCATTTCTTTTTTATTTAGTATAATTAACTTATTTACAGCATTAAATCAGTAGGTTAGCCTTAAAAATCCTAGGTTGTATAGTAATTAGGCTCATAAGGGAGTGTTTGGTACAGCCTGCTATACTGAGCTAGGATGATTATCAGGGGTCACTTTTAGTTTAGTCACATTCCTAGGGTAATATTAGAGTAGTAAGTAGTGTAATATTGGTGTCTCACTATTGAAAAAGTCAAAGATCACAACCAAACCCCCTTGACAGTTAACTGTCAATACAGTTGGTTCCCTAATCACCCATTTCAATCTAGAATTTGTTATCTTAGCTTAATTTAGTTCCAACTTAGCTTAAAAACATGTTTTCAATCAGTAGAGAGTAATCAAACTTCAATAAAGTCAAAAGCTTAAGTTTTTATAAAAAGTCAAATTGTGCATTCTCAGGTTTTTCCAAAAGTTCAAGCAATTAAGTTGATTTTTGTGTTTGAGTTTAGGCAGTGAAACTTGTTCCTAATTGAAGTCTACCGGCTCAATTTCATGTTCCCATATCCCTTTTATTTTTGTGATTTTTTATCTTGGGCCCACATTGATCCAAAGTAGCTTGCAGGGGGAGTGTCTCCCCTGCACCAGCAGTTACCACCCCACACCACCACCTTTGGTGGTGGTTTCTGGCCATCTCATTGGTCCACAAGGCCCCATTTTGGTTACATACAACCCCCCTCCTACCAGGGAAGTGTTATTGACCACTTGTTTGACCCCTAGGCCTGTGGACCCCACCTGAATCAAGGCCTCAAGTCTGTCCCCATTTTTAGTTTCAAAACAAGTTTCAATGTGCTTATTTTGATCTTAGTGCTTATTCTGTGGACTCCATGTGATTTATCTGGCTTATTCATGTTCATTTAACTTATTTGAATCAGAATTCACCATAGTGGTCCCCACATTTTCTCATTTGAGCTTTATTTCCATCTTGGTCAACAGAAGTCAACTGTTGATCCAATAAGCACTTCAAGTGCTTATTTTTGATTTCCAGAAAACTTGTTTTTATAAAAAGTTTCTATTTTTAGGTGTAAAACAAGTTTCTAAAAAGAAAATCCAGAAAAGTTAAAGTAATTTCAAGTGATAGTTTCTATTTAATTTTATTTAATTTTAATTTTCATTTTTATATTTTTATTAAGTATTTGACATTTTTATATTTTTATTAATTACCTCTTATATTAAAGTATTTATAGTAATTTTCTCAGATTTTTATTTAATTATTTAGTATTTATTATAATTAATCTTAGTTTTATTAATTATTAAATAATAATTAGTATTAAGTAGCATAATTAGTTTTTCTTAAGTGAAACCTAGTTTTTATATTTTTTATAGCTTTTATATGTTATAAAATAATTTTAGAAATTTTCTTATAATTTTTACTGTTCATTTTCTATTTTTCTTAATTTAAAATAGTTTAATTAGATAATTAATGTTTAATTAGTAATTAATTAATAGAAAATCCACAAAAAGACAAAAATACTTATTTTAATTTTAAAACTTGTTTTTAGTTATTTTATAATTTTAGAAATTTTATTTTCATTTTTCTAGTGTTTAAATAATATTATATTGTATTTTAGTTATTTAAATATTAAGAATAAGTATTAATTAGTAATTAATTAATAATAAATAATTAATTAGTGTTAAAATTAATTTTCTTTTTCTAAAAATTTTCTTTTACCTTTTAGTTTGTAAAAAAGTCATTTTCACCCCCTGGGTGTTTTCAGATTTTAGTTTTCACGTTTTATTTTGTACGTTCGCGTTATTTAAACGTGAACGTACGCGTTTTTAGGTTTTAAACGTTTCTAGTTTTTCCAACTTTCCAGTCTTGTTTATATAGCTTATTTAAGCTATTTCCTTGTAGATTCCTTAGTTTAATCAATCTCAAACCCCTTTCCATCCAGATTCACCCGATCACGAAACCGTTTTATAACCATCCACACCTCGTCGGGACATAACGACCCGGGGAAACACTATATTCCGCGGAGCATTGACTCTAGGCAGTTTGACCCTGTTGACCACATCCTTTGTTGACTTTAGTTGACTGCTTTTGCTGCAATCAAATTTTTGGCGCTGCTGCCGGAGAGGTGTACGCGCTATTCTAAACGGTTTTTCTGATTAGTGAATCGGGATATACATCCATTGTACATTTATCCATCCTTTGTTCATATTTTCTTATTATCAAAACAAAACCGTTCCCGAAAACTTTTTAAATCAAGTTTTCAACGAACACAAAAACATTTCCTTTATCATGTGTACAAAAATGTCTCTCCAAAAACCCAAAAATATTCATCTTTACCCTCCTACCCTTTTGATTCTTCATCCCTACCCCTCTATACACATTTGATTCTTTCTATGTCTCATCCACACTTTCTGGTTTGCCATTGGTGTGGTAATCCTTATAATGGTGGCAATTGCCCCAGCTTTGGCATGGTAGAGTCGGGAAACGGGTCTGTCTATAACCAGAATCCCTATTCCTACCATGACACGACTAATTCATTCCATCAGTTACCACACCATCAGTCTCAGCAGTTTTACTGTTGTGAGTACTGTGGCGGTTCACACTACAGTTATGATTGTCAATCGGGAAACACGCTTGTCTATGAGCGGTCTCCTGATAGCAATTGTAATTCTAGCACATACAACCCACAGCCACATCAGTATTACTGTTGTGATTACTGTGGAGGTCCACACTCTAGCTCGGATTGTCAAACAAGGAATCCATTTCCTTGTAACAATTACGACTATTCGTTTTCAGACCCACCTCCACAGCACCAAATGATTCACACAACTCCTCATGATACTGAGCAAGACCTTTTACTAAAGGCTCTTGATATATTGAAAGAACTTAAGGAGGAGTTGGTTACTACACCGTTTCGAGACTCTCGTGAGAAATCTATGGCAGAATTACTTGCTGAAGAACGAGAGGCTAGAAACGAATTGAGCATGGAAGAATTACTTGTCTTAGAACAAGCAGCTATAACACGTGCCAAATTTCGTCAAGCTGCTCTTCTAGACTGTGATAATGATAGTGATAATGAGGACACCCTTGATATCCTTCAATTTTATAAGGGTTCCTCAAATTCATCAATTGTGATTCCTCCCATTGAAAATCAGGGAGAAAATAATGAGACGGGGAAATTACTAGCAGAAGATCAAATGGAACTTGTACAATCCATGAATGCTAGCTCCTCTCATCTCCCTCAGTCTGTTGTTATCACGCCCGAAGTTCACACTCACTCTATAAACTTGGGGGATGAGCATTTTAGCACTGTTCCTAATAAGGAATCGGACGAATTAATAAAGTCTAGTGTTGAGATCCTTGTCCCAATCCCGAGAGAGTCACAGGGGACTTTTGATCAAGTGTGTGATATTCTTTCTCACCCTAATAATCCAAATGATCAAATTGAGATTGTCTCTGATTCCAGTGATGATTATTTATCTTATGGAGACATTGAGTATGTTGATGCATCCCTTCCCCACTTTAATGTTGACTTTCTTCTTGAGGAGTTCGCCGATGAACTCACTCATACCAATCCACTTCCATCGGGAAGTGATGATGATCTCTTTGATTTCAAAGATGATATGGAAGAAGTCGAAGCATTCCTTGCCCTAGATAGTTCAACTTCGTATGAAGTTGATGATAACTATCTTGATTCTGAGGGGGATATTCTCTTCCTTGAAAGTTTATTGAATGATGATGATCCATCACTCAATTCCTATCTCAATATCGGGCTTAATGATTCACCCACTGATGAAAAGTCTTTATCTTATGGAGACATCAGTGACGTTGATGAAATACCTTCTGAGCCCACCATTGATCATCTTATCAATACTCCTCCGGAGTATGATAGCCTGGGGGGAGATACACTCAATCTTGAGGATTTGCAAATTCCCACCCACCCTCCCGGGATGTTTTTCAGCTTAGCCCTTGAAATCCAAACTCAGGCTAATGAGCCTGTTCTCGAGGTTCCTTCCTCTCTTCTTCACTCCTTCGGGAATGAAGACACTATATTTGATCACGGCATTTTCATGTATCATTATCTTGAGCCGGATACTTATCTCATCGGTGTGGAACTTTCACGTGCTTCATATGTTTGTCCAAACATTTTGAATGAAAGTCCAATTGAGATTGTTTCTTCCACATCATGTTTCCCCAAGGACAAATGAATTCGGGGTCGAGTCAAGCTAGCGACTCGGTAAACAAAAACAGTAGCATGCTTATAGGGTTTTCACCCTAAGTGTGGGGGAGTCCCCCACTATGATTACAAATGAAGTGAAAATACAAAATGGTGTTTTCCACGATTAGCTTGTAATGTTGCCCTTTTACGTTCAAAATGTCGGCATAATAGCCGGGACTTTGAATATTGAGGACAATATTCATCCTAAGTGTGGGGGAGGTATTTCGCTATTCTAACGAATTTTATCACATTTTACTATCTTATACCCCCGTTTTTAGCCAAAATTTCAAAAAATTTTCACTTGAGTTCAAAATTTTTGTGGTTATCAGTCCGCCTTGTCTAACCGACAAAAGGGATTGACTAGTCCAGGAGCAAACGGCTCTTGGTAAAGACATCTCAAATCCGTTTACGGGCTTGCAATTTGCCCAAAATTGTATGGTGCCTCAACTCGTCATATCCTAAAACGCGAATGAGTTGGCTAGCCCGCAAGATTATGGCTTGTGGTAAAGGCAGTGGAAAATTCATAATTGGTAATCAGCTCACCAAGATGTTGACTATTCCATCCAGAGCTGGCTAGTCCAGAAGCAAACGGCTTCTGGTAAAGACTAATCAAATCCGTTGACAGCTGGTGGTTTGCTCAAAATCACACGGTTATCAGGTGTGCCACAGTTCTTACACCTGGCTACTCCAGAAGTGATGGCTTTTGGTAAAGAGTTTAAAATCCATCAAGTTTTCAAAACAGTTATTGCTAGGGACTAGCAATAGTTTAGTGTGGGGGATTGATGAATGCTCAAACACTCATCATTTTTGGTCAAATCTGAACTGCAAAACATACAAAAACACTTAGAAATGCATCAAAATACTAAAAATATTTCAAATTTGTGTTTTATATGTTTTAGATGCAAAATGAGCAAAACCAGAAGAAAAACGTACAAAGTTTGCAGAATTGGCAGTTTCAGTCCCCCAACTTTCATAAAATTACTAAACTAGTCCCTGGATATTCAAAATATGGAAAATTATCACCAAAGGTCCTTTTACAATCATAAGTTGTCATATTTTGTCCTTTGGTGAAAAATTGGAAAAGTTTTGGAAATTTACAGTTTTAGTCCCTGGAGTTTCAGATTTTGGCAGATTTGGTCCCTGGTGGGATATTTTTGGATGAAAAATCATTTTGGGTCTTTGGGAATTCACATGTGTCACTTTTAATCCCTGGATGAAAATTTTGAGAAAATTACAAGTTTAGTCCCTGGAGTTTGGAAATTTGCAAAATTAGTCCCCGGGTATTTTATTTTGGAAAATATTAATTTTCATCCTTGTAATATTCAAATGTTGTCAAAATGAGTCCTTGTGAATACTTAGTGAAAATTACAATTACAGCCCACAAGTTTCATAAAAATACATTTGAGGTCCTTGTGTATTACTATAAAAAACAAACGGACCCTTTTGTAATATTACACTCCAACAACAAAAGCCCACCCAACCTTATTAAAACCAAACCCAATCCATACCATCACCTTGGCCCAAATTCCTTCTCAGCCCACCACTTCACCCAATCCACTCCACAAATAAAAACTTACCCCGTTTTTTTTATTACCCTCCCTCGTTGACCCCACAAGTCAAACAAACAACACCCTCCTTCCCCACTTGAACCTGCTAACCCACTTCTACACTCTAACCCCCCTCCTCCAGCTCACCACTCCCATAAATTGTTCCCCAGCCTCTACTAAACCCCAAGTCACATTTAATGCTCCAAAAGTCTTACACTCAAACCACAATCTGCCAAACTTTTCTTTTTCCCGCCAAATAGCATTTGAAGGGTCAAGATCAAACCAAGGCCATCCAATGGCCCCAAATTGATGGGAAAGAAAGAGAATGCCCTCCTGAAGCATATAAGTCAAAGAAAAAGTAGTGAAGAAAAAAAGTAGTGTAGTAGTAGTATAATTTTAGTTTAGTTTTAGTCGGTTAGTAATTTTTAGTAATTCTCTTGTATTTTTAAAGCTTTCCAGTCCTTGTGTAAGTAAAATCAGTGTATTGTACAACTTTTCAAGCCATTAATTTAAGTATTTTTCTCATATCCAGTTTGTGGAAATTTTACTCAAAAATCTCATTTTAATTTAAAGTTGTTTGCTTGTGTTGATATGGACTGAGATACCTAATATAAGCTCCCAGGAAGCTTGTTTAAGTATTTAGTAACCATAGAATTTAGTGTAGTGTCAAAAATCCTAAAATACTAAAAATAGTGTAAAAAAATCAAAAAATCAACAAAGAAGTATGGAAGAGGTAATGGAATTTGTGAAGTTTGGATGCTTATGGGTGTAATGTCTCATGGGAGACCCTAGGTGGTGATTTGTTACCTTGTTTCTCGAATTTCAGCTGTGAACCACATGTAAGCCACAAACCCAAAACTTTGCATATCCTTGATCTGCTTGTTATCTGTGTTAAATGAATGGTCATTTCTTTTTTATTTAGTATAATTAACTTATTTACAGCATTAAATCAGTAGGTTAGCCTTAAAAATCCTAGGTTGTATAGTAATTAGGCTCATAAGGGAGTGTTTGGTACAGCCTGCTATACTGAGCTAGGATGATTATCAGGGGTCACTTTTAGTTTAGTCACATTCCTAGGGTAATATTAGAGTAGTAAGTAGTGTAATATTGGTGTCTCACTATTGAAAAAGTCAAAGATTACAACCAAACCCCCTTGACAGTTAACTGTCAATACAGTTGGTTCCCTAATCACCCATTTCAATCTAGAATTCATTATCTTAGCTTAATTTAGTTCCAACTTAGCTTAAAAACATGTTTTCAATCAGTAGAGAGTAATCAAACCTCATTAAAGTCAAAAGCTTAAGTTTTTATAAAAAGTCAAATTGTGCATTCTCAGGTTTTTCCAAAAGTTCAAGCAATTAAGTTGATTTTTGTGTTTGAGATTAGGCAGTGAAACTTGTTCCTAATTGAAGTCTACCAGCTTAATTTCATGTTCCTATATCCCTTTTATTTTTGTTATTTTTTATATGGGGCCCACATTGATCCAAAGTAGCTTGCAGGGGGAGTGTCTCCCCTGCACCAGCAGTTACCACCCCACACCACCACCTTTGGTGGTGGTTTCTGGCCATCTCATTGGTCCACAAGGCCCCATTTTGGTTCCATACAACCCCCTCCTACCAGGGAAGTGTTATTGACCACTTGTTTGACCCCTAGGCCTGTGGACCCCACCTGAATCAAGGCCTCAAGTCTGTCCCCATTTTCAGTTTCAAAACAAGTTTCAATGTGCTTATTTTGATCTTAGTGCTTATTATGTGGACTCCATGTGATTTCTCTGGCTTATTCATGTTCATTTAACTTATTTGAATCAGAATTCACCATAGTGGGCCCCACATTTTCTCATTTGAGCTTTATTTCCATCTTGGTCAACAGAAGTCAACTGTTGATCCAATAAGCACTTCAAGTGCTTATTTTTGATTTCCAGAAAACTTGTTTTTACAAAAAGTTTCTATTTTTAGGTGTAAAACAAGTTTCTAAAAAGAAAATCCAGAAAAGTCAAAGTAATTTCAAGTGATAGTTTCTATTTAATTTTATTTAATTTTAATTTTCATTTTTATATTTTTATTAAGTATTTGGCATTTTTATATTTTTATTAATTACCTATTATATTAAAGTATTTATAGTAATTTTCTCAGATTTTTATTTTATTATTTAGTATTTATTAGAATTAATCTTAGTTTTATTAATTATTTAATAATAATTAGTATTAAATAGCATAATTAGTTTTTCTTAAGTGAAACCTAGTTTTTATATTTTTTATAGCTTTTATATGTTATAAAATAATTTTAGAAATTTTCTTATAATTTTTACTGTTCATTTTCTATTTTTCTTAATTTAAAATAGTTTAATTAGATAATTAATGTTTAATTATTAATTAATTAATAGAAAATCCACAAAAAGACAAAAATACTTATTTTTAATTTTAAAACTTGTTTTTAGATATTTTATAATTTTAGAAATTTTATTTTGATTTTTCTAGTGTTTAAATAATATTATATTGTATTTTAGTTATTTAAATATTAATAATAATTATTAATTAGTAATTAATTAATAATAAATAATTAATTAGTGTTAAAATTAATTTTCTTTTTCTAAAAATTTTATTTTACCTTTTAGTTTGTAAAAAAGTCATTTTCACCCCCTGGGTGTTTTCAGATTTCAGTTTTCACGTTTTATTTTGTACGTTCGCGTTATTTAAAACGTGAACGTACGCGTTTTTAGGTTTTAAACGTTTCTAGTTTTTCCAACTTTCCAGTCTTGTTTATATAGCTTATTAAGCTATTTCCGTGTAGATTCCTTAGTTTAATCAATCTCAAACCCCTTTCCATCCAGATTCACCCGATCACGAAACCGTTTTATAACCATCCACACCTCGTCGGGACATAACGACCCGGGGAAACACTATATTCCGCGGAGCATTGACTCTAGGCAGTTTGACCCTGTTGACCACATCCTTGGTTGACTTTAGTTGACTGCTTTTGCCTCAATCAACTATGTGGATATTTCTTTTTGACAAGTTTGTTGGGTTTACGAATTAAAGTGCCCCGACTCCTCGAACGATTATTGCATATACTTCTGAGATATGATGGCCTGAACAGTGTTATGTTATAACTAAACTCTAATAACAACATAACTCAATAATAGGGAGCTTTGTGTGAGGAGTATTAACTTCTGAATTATGATGGCCTGAACGGTATTATGCTGATCACATAATACAATAGTAGGGAGCTTCATGTGAGGAGTCATATACTTCTGAATTACAATGGCCCGAACGGTGTTATGTTATACATAAAAACCTAATAGTAATTAGTTAAGAAAACCTAGACTAAGACTTGACATACGCACACCCGCACTACCCCGGGATACGTGAGTGAGTTGTCTAAACCCTTACTTTAATTAGCTAGAGACTCAGGTGAGTTTTCATAGCCTCACACCCTTTTAAATGTTTTACAAACCCTGTGAGGGGGATACATTCTTTAAAACCAAATACAAGTCTTTTCTCTGGTTATTGCACGAGTAAACTAACTGCCATCATTACATAACCAAAATTCATGAATCTAATCGTTTGGGATATTTTACCCACGCGAACGCGAATATAGTTGATAGATCTATTGGCGTTTGACAACTCCCATTGGTATTAACACCCCACTAGGTGGTACCAATAAGTACTATATTTGAACTCACTGAAGGTTTAACTTTGGCAAGTTATCCTTCCCATCCCCTCATGGTTTAGTCTGCAGACCCCATGACCCGGATTGTTAACGTGTGGTTCATGAGCTTAGTGCAATATACCTTCTAACAGTAACACTTTTCCACACATAGGGTTTAAGCTAACCCTGTGGAACTTGTATTTATACTTTAACTTTTTAAACCTATGACTCTCACGCAACATACGTGTTGAGTTTTAAGCATGTTATCTTAGGTAATTAGGCACTATAGGAACCCTGGCACGGAGAACCACTGGACATGAGGACGTCCAAAATAATTATCATTCATCAGTTTTGTGTCATAAAACGTATCCTAGGGACCTCTCTTTTGGTAACACCTTTTTCAAAAACGTCTCTTTTCGAGTCGTTTTCTATTATCTTGTCTTTGTTTCCATGAGTAATACCCCAAACACTTTATCCGCTGCGATCAGTGAAAAATGGGGGTGTTACAAAATGCTTGTTTATAACTAAGAATTACAAAAGTAAGCGATTAAGTATCAATTCCCATAAAAAATAATACAAAACAATGCAAGCAATATACATAGGAGAAATGATGCTAATAAAATGTACTTATTTGATTTCATCAAATATCCCCCCACTTGAACTTTACTTGTCCCCAAGTAAACTTAGATTTAAACTTATGAAAATGTATCCTAAACAATTTTTTAGGGTTTTTATAGTTAAGCATTTATTCGTTCAATCTCAATTACACAACCAAACACCTCACGAAATAGGAAAATGAAATCACTCAACCAATCTATGTGGTAACATTTTGGTAGTTCGATCAATTACTCGGTCATGACGAGTATTCTATCATAAGCTTGGCAAGGATACACCTCTCCACCACTAAAGCTAAGGAGAAATTAGTCTAAAGCGGTAAATTGGGTAATGACAAGGCTTAGGGTTAAACCTAGCTTTGTTCAAACATCTCATGCACAAACTTAGTAGATCGTTGCGCGAGTCCTCAATTCCTCAAACAACGGATGGTCGCTAATGTGTTTCTTGGATTGCTGGCGCGTTATTTGTATAACGGATGGTCACCAAGTCACACACCAGATCGCTGGCGCGTCATTCGATTAGTCTAATACTCGGATGGTCATTACCTTATTCATACATTCAACATTCTTACTCGGCCATCATCATATCTGGATGCTTGAAAGGTAACAACGAATATAACGATACGGATGGGTAGGGATAACATTTAGGATATAAATTGGTGTAAAATAAAAAATAAACAAACAAATAGATTAAATCCTAAGTGTGGTTAATTACTTTCTCAACTATCCCATGAATAAGACACAAATCATAGACTAACTCACGCTATAGTAGGAACACATGAATCAGACTCAATAATATCTTAATTAAATAACAAACCTTAGTTGGCGTTCCCATAACAGCCAACACCCTTGCAATCCATATATATAGTACAACAAGTAATGGCCATATGAACCACTTACATAACTTAACATCGTTGGTTTAACAAACTTCCAACTTCCAACTTTCTTCTTTCTTTTTCTTTTCTTGTTTTTCGATTTTTTTTTTCTTTCTCTTTTCTTTTTTTTCATCTTTTTTTTTCTTTTTTCTTTTTTTTTTCTTTTTCATATCAAATAAAAACACTAATGATGGTGTAAAATTTCACCACTTCACCATCACAAAAAATCTTCATAACTTCAGATATAAAAATAATAGTGAAAGTAGTAAACACACAAAAATCAATAATACAATATATACTTTCACTCCATACATTGTGCAGTTCCCCGACATAACCAAAGATAATTAATTATGCACGCGAACACAGTTAATGTAAGGAAACACACTTTGCCTAAAGTAACTAACCACGGACTTTAATCTACAGGGTAGGCTAAGGTGTAAGGGTGTAACGAAACATTTTAACAAAGGTGTAAGAAACGAAAGGAATAGCTCTGAGGGTTTTTCTAGGGGTATCTTACTCTAAAAGTGAGAGTAAACAAAAGGGTTTATACGGGGGTTAACCAATTAGTGTAGTTAGTTAATAAACATAACATCTATTAGGCTTTTTGTGTGTAATCCTAGAAATTTACCAAGTTAGACAAGTCACTCCAATTATATCAATAATACTCATTATGGTGGTCTCGAATAGTATACAAGCCAAGTTCTAAAGTTTACTACAAGTCACCAGCACACTCATATTTTTGTGGAATTTGGGTAAAATATTGGGAAATGGAATAGGCTTAATTCTCACAATTTGAAAATAAGGGTTATGTGTACGGTCATGCAACTTAGATTTAACAAAAACATGCTAGAAAAATTTTAAATTTAGGCATATTAAAATAAGGACAACTAAACAGTCTAATTCTCCATCCCCCCACTTAAGATAAACAACGCCCTCGTTGTTTAATTTGAAATTAAAAATAGGAAATTAAAAGAATTAGAACGGAAAACTCCCTTGAGATTTGCTCGGTATAATCCTCCATGGTAAGAATGCGAGCATATCAAATGTTGGAGTTCATTAAAACTTTCAATTGTCCAGACCTGTAAAAATATAGAGACCATAGAAAAGAAACTCGAGAACATCTCATTAATCATCGGTTAGAAAATAAACACAAGAAAATTACAGGTTAGAGTGTCAATGCGCTGTATCCATGGAATATTAGATACGCGGCATCAACTTCCTGTAATAATTTCTTTTATAAAATAAAAATACTAGATCACACAAACTAAAAAAATAAAATAAAAAAAACTTTGCCCACAAAGCGTCAATGCGCCGCATTCACAGACAAGAATGCGCCGTATTGAAAACTGAGAGATGCGCCATATTCACATAAAAGAATGTGCCATATCCCCCTTCTGAGACAGAAATACATAAATAGAAAAACACATAGAAACTAACAAAAATAAATTAAAACTAAAATACCAATAAATCAAATTAAACAATCACTCCCCAGCAACGGCGCCAAAAAACTTGATGTGTTTTTTTAGGTCTATAAATTTTTACCAAGTTTTAAATTTATATTTTGCCGAACTAACCTATAGACTCTAAACACTAACGAGCAGTGTACCCGATCAATGTAGATAGATTCTAGGTAAGCAAGGGTCGTTCACTAGGAGCGAGGCTAAAGTGATCTAATGATATTCTAATTACTAAACTAGAAAGCAAGTAAGATTCGTTAGACAACCTCACGATGAAAGGAGAGCACCTCAAAAGAATAATGATGACAAGTATAGCAAGAATGAGAGAAAGTGTTTCAAGTGTGGTGATCCGAATCACCTCATTGGAAAATGTCCAATGATGACAATAGATCAAAATCAAAGAGCATTTGTTGGAGGAGCTTGGAGTGATAGCGATGAAGATGAGAAAGAAACAACAAAGGAAGAAAAGTGTCTCATGGCAAAGACATCAAGTAAGGTACGTTCCGAAACCGAATACTTTAGTGATGAAAATTTATCACTAGATGAAAAAGATTTAGATAGTGAATACAATAGATTATGCAAACTAGGACAACAAGTAATGGATAAAAACAAATCACTAAAATGCATAAACAACCAATTAGAAAATGAAGTACTAGAACTAAAAATTAAAATACATCAACTTGAAAAGGTAAGAAAATTTTTGAAGAATGTAAATCATGTTAAGAGCTTAAAAGTGAAAACGACAAACTCAGGGAAGAAATTTGCAAACTTGATAAATTTGAAAATAGTATTAACTCACTTAGTAAAATTATAAGTATTCAAAGAGTATCCGGAGATAAAACAGGTTTAGGATTTAACTCAACCGAAGCTTCAACAAGTGAAATTAAAAATGTTAAATTTGAAAGTGAACTCAAGGAACTAAAACCTCCAAAATCTAATCCTAAGTATATACTCATAAATGATAAGAAAATACCTCGTTCTAGTGATGAAGAAATAAAACCATTTTATAAACCATCTTTAAAGACCAATGTAGGATCGTCTAAACCTAAAACAAGATCTAAAACTCCACCACCTAGAAAACTAAATAACTCTTACCCTAGATCTAAAACACCTCAACCAAGAGCAAACCAAAATAGACGAAACTTTAACAATAATCAACAAATGTGGAACTTCAATCCGTGGGGAATGTTTCCACCATATATGCACCCAAGTCAAATACAAAACATGTTCGGATCAAATAACTTTGGTCAAATGAGATAATGGGGATCAACGTAGAAAATTCGCCATTCACACATGGAAATTTTAGTTGTCACCTCCTGTTCGTATATATATATATATATATATATATATATATATATATATATATATATATATATATATATATATATATATAGGATCTTATAACCTAGAAAACTCATTTGTTGACTTTCTAGAACTAGAAATTATTCGTTTACGAACCTTTTCTTTCCCCCCATTTGCCTTCTTGAACTTCAATGTTCAACGACACTCATGTTGATGTAGAGAAATGAGTCGAAAAATCTATGGATGAAACAAACTCCCATCTTCCGTTGCATACGTCTCCCTCCTATATTCTCGTCTTATAAGCCCATACTATATACGTATATATATATATATATATATATATATATATATATATATATATATATATATATATATATATATATATATATATATATATATATATATATATATACTTATAAACCTTCCACAACTCTCTCGTCCACTTGACAACTTGATAAATTTCATCCGAAATGTTCAAGAAATTTTAATTGACGAAATGTCAAGTAAAAGTGTCAAGCAATTCCTTTCGTGCGAATACTCTCTAACGTATTTCTGATTAAATATAAATCAAATATATATATATATATATATATATATATATATATATATTCTCTTTTCTTTCCAGAAACCAAAACCACGAAAAATCAAATTTTGGAGGGCGGCCCCCTTAATGTTTAAGGGGGCCGGCCATCTGATTGTTCCAATTCGTTTTCCCTCTTATTTATTTTGCCAAACACTCCTCTTTCTTATTACCCCCATGTTGTATTGCTGCTGTGACGAAATTCCAAACCCCAAAACATCAAAAACCACTTCCAAATCACATAATTCGGGTTATTTTGCAAAGGGCAAATTCATCTAACACAATCACCATTACATATTGTAAGTTTTTCATAACACATTTTATCTAATTCCATCTAATTTGGTCAAACTCAAGATCATGCATGTTTTAATAATTTTTTCAAATTCATAATTTCTTTCAAATTGGGTCTAAAATTTCCATAACTAAATGCTTCCCTTAGGATTAGGATGCTTAATTAACACTAGAAACTAATAATTACAAACCCTCTTGTCGAAAATTTTTGAAAATTTTCATACACTCCTTTTCAAAAATTTTGGTAAACACATTGTTGAATAATGCTATAAAAACTTGTTAAAACTAATCATACCATGTTTTTATAACTTGTAAATCATGAAACTATATTTTTCGACCAAGTAAAAATTTTTGTGCAAACGATAAGAGGTTGTTTGGATTATGTCCAAATAATGTCGAAATTAAGTCATTGTAATTTTTATAAAACGTTGTCAAGATTATAAACCTAAAACTAGTAATTCGGACTTGTCAAGATATATAATTCATATATATATTGACATACTAGTAGTGTAAGTGTCTAGTTAAGGAAGCATTTGGTTTAGTACGAAAAATGGCATTTTTGAGTCAAAACATAAACCATCCTTTTCGAAAACAAATCACATGCATAAGAAACTCGTAAGAAATGGCTAGTTATACAACCTAAAGTAAATCTAGTAAATTTCATGATATATTAAGATGTTTAAAAGGGCGTTTGGATTTGTCCATAAGTACTTGCTAAACATCGTAAAATATATCTAGAACGAGTTAAAAATAAAAATAAGGAACATGGTAAACTACTTTTTAGGATTATCGTCTTAGAATCGAAGTATGTTTACGTTCCGACATAAGTCTTAACAATATATACATTTTTATTCTTCTTTATATTTATTTTGGTCTTTTGTATTGTTGTTGTGTTTAGGTGAAAATGCCAAAAGCGACTACCGAAGATCTTTCCCACACTAAAAACTACATTCCTAAAGTTTCCCAACTCCCTACTACATCTCCTTCCATTGGACGTATATATCGACAAATTGAAGATAGAAACGTTCATGAAGGACGTGTAGTAGATCTAGATTTTGCTCAATCCGACTACATTGATCGCTTGTTTACAAGCTTCAACTTCAATTGCCTATTTGAAATCAATGAACCCATCGTTCCTCGTTTCATAGTTGATTTCTATAGCCAAGTCGCGGTTCAAACCAATGATCTTGGTGCCATCACCATCTCCTTCATGATCCAAAATGAATTTATCACCTTAACTCTCGACCAATTCGGTCAAATCCTCCAAATTCCTTTTAGAGGTCAAGCCGTTTTCACAAACGAGTGGGACCTTGAATCTCTACATCGTTGTCGACCAATCTTTGGTCCATATCTCTCCGACATCCTTCATCCCGATGAAATTCGCCAAGTCCTTGGTGTAGAGCGTGACACTACAATCCGAAAAATAAAATCCAAAAATGTCCAAATCTCTTCATACTAAATTCTCCTCAAGGAATTAGGCCCCTACATGAAGCGTTGGGAAGAACTCATTCGTGAGAATGCGTTCGGTACCGGAGGTCACTGTCACACCCCCAAAATACCTGAATGGCAGCGGAATGGAATACCTGAGGGTGTAACGATCATAGCACACAAGCAAGGATATATTGAACGACCTAAAGTGTCGTTTTAAAAATACGTCGTTTGATTCATTCAAATATTCAGAGTTATAAAGACATAGGTCCCAAAAGTTGGAAAAGTTTACGGAAACAAGTTTGGTACAATCAAACGACATTTAAACATAAGTGCAAGAAAGTCCGAATGAGCCATATCATCCTTGTTACACAAAATGACTCCATGCATGCCATGAGAATATGCCTTAGTTACCTGAGAAATACATTGCGAAAAACGGTCAACATAAAGTTGGTGAATAATCATAGGTTTGTAAGTAAATCGTATGTACATAAACCACAAGTAATAAGTAAACCGACAAAAATGTCAAAAATGCTACATTGTCTCTTAAGCTCATGACCCCGAAGCTAGACTTTGTAATGGCCCCACCAGAGTGTTTACCAGACACTCAATTTGTTAAGACATGAAATGCATTCGTCCCGTTGGAGCAACCCAACGCGAATGGAGGCGTCACCCTCGATAGATCTATCCACTCACTCTCGCTTAGCTATAATTAACGGTCCATGATATATATAAGGGGACTTAACTTGGTAGTAAGGCAACTTAAGCAATGTATGGAATTTGTAATACTTGGGCATGTACAAAAATAATTGTGCAATGTATTCTCCCCCGTGGGATTTGAAATCAAATAAATAATTAAAACGGGGCTATGAGAACTCACCTCGAAGTGATGGTACAAAGAGGTAAAAGTAGTCGGGACAATGAGGCGCGAGTACTAGCCGCAACCTAAATGAATAATCGTGATCTAACTTAGATCAAGCCGTAATGAAATGAATGCACATGCACATGATACCCATACCACTCGTAATTTGAAAATACTAGTTATCGTCATGGTAAAATAGTCTCCATACTTAGGAAAAATAAGTCCATTTAGAGAAGTATATAACTTGTCATATTAACTCGTACGAAAAAGTTAGCGTTATATTCCTAGTATCAAAACCTTAGAATGACGTCGTTAAGTCGTATAAATATTCTCTTGGGTCGTACGTATTCATTTGTTAAGAATATAGTCCTTAGTAACATTTCTAGAAAATATACCATTTAGTGCGTAAGTTATTATTTTTATTTGTGACTATATATGTATATATAGTTTTGACGATGTTAAAACGGGTATAACTTGGTCGTTATAGGTTCATTTCCTTCGTTCTTTATATCCACGGATTCGTTTTTGTATATACTAGTATATTTTTGATAACTCGGCTCCTCTAGGTTACGTTTAATGCCTCTATTTGTACGTCGAAATCTGCCAAACAGCAAGCAGTTTTTAATAAAATAGTTTTCGTCGTTAAATTTGCAAAAATCATAACTCCTTCGTTATAAGCTCGTTTTAATCCGTTCTTTCGCCTAAAGTTTCGTTTTTAAAAGTATTTTCTAAATCTTTGGTCAAAAATTAGCCATCAACCACTGATTTTCCCACGAAATCAAAATAGGGACAGTAGGCTTTTCAAATGTTCCAAAAATCGTTTCTAGGGTTCTAATCTAGTTCCATCTTCATTCAAACCACTTTCAATCACCACAAAACTAATCTAATCCTACCATACACCTTCTTAGGGTGTCATGGGTTCCTAAACATCACAACCAAGTAGATCTAACAAGGATCTAACCAAAAATCACTTCTAGGGCTTGTAAGTTCCAAAAGTTTGTAAAAATATAGTGGTATAACTATTTTGTGCATGGATCAAAGCATGAAAGCTATAAGATATAAGTAAATACTTGATGAAAACATAAAAATTAACTTGATAACTTACTTTGAAAGGTGGTGTGATTAGATGATAAAACCTTAGTATTCTTAAGTTTATATTTCAAAACCTTGTAAGAAATACTTAACTAAACTATAATAACACTAGATTTTGAGAAAATAATTTGTCTTGCTCCTTCTTCTTGTTGTGGCCGTGGGTTTCAAGAGAGAAAAAGAGAAATGAGTTTTCTTGAGTTAGATGAGAAATGAGATAAAAAGATCTAGTTTGGTTATATGTATTATTTGGTATTATTATTATTTTATAGAAGTTAGTATAGCTCATTAATGAATCTTGAGTGTACAAGTAAACCATGTAAGAAAATGTTATGGGGGGGGGGCGGCAAGTCAAGGGGGGGGATGTATGGAAGACTTTTTGGTGTATAATGTATTATTGTGTTATTTTGTAGTTTTAAATGTACCGGGTACCGGGTTAACTAAAAATAAATTTTAACGGAGTTAACCGGGATAAAATAAAGTTATAAAAATTATAAAAATAGGTTGGGTAAAATTATTGGGTGTTTAGATAATTATAGTTTAATTTCTACGAAAACCGTCGAAATTTTAGTAAACTTAAGTTAATAATAAAAATAAATATCCAAAATACCGGGTAAATTAATATTACAATTTTTATATTATAAAAATGAATATAAAAATATATTGGGATCATAGTTGGGAGTGTTGGACGTGTTAGTCACATTTATAGTTCGCGTATTAGTGTTTATTTAAAATAAACATACGTAATTCGTTAATTATATTAAAAATATAATTTGAATACCCTACGAGTGGAATAGTATGCAAGTGCCATAAAGATGATATGCAGACTATTTCTAGTCTGTATGAAATGTCCCAATGATAATGCATGAATTCGCTCCTGAACCAATACGGTTACGCGAATTTGAATACTCGTAAACTAAATTTACGATGACATGAGTAATGCACGTGAATAGTGGTTTTCTCTCGGAAATGAATAGTGTCAAGTGAATAGTGAAATTTCTGAATGTGTCTCGGAATGTCAAATTGACCTCAAAAACGATGAATAGTAAAACGATGAATAGTAACTTGTGAATAGTAATTTGTCGAGGTTTAGAAAATGACCGGAAATTACGAGTTGTGACAGTCACCGGGACCATCTCCCGGCGTGCCTTGCTTGCATGTTGTACTGTATTGTTGTTGAAAAGCCATACAATTTGGCCTACTTCTTTATCAAACGGATTGAGTGTGCTAGAAAAACTCCCAAATCCACTCTTCCATATGGAATGTTTCTAACTCGTCTCTATCGTCATGTTATCGAGTTCTACCCCGATCTTGACAATAGCATCTATGAGTCCATCTATCCCACCTTACGTCCTCTCGCTCTAAAACAAGCTCGACGAACTCGGAGAATGAGGAGGAAAACATCCATGGTGCTAGTACCCCTTCGTTCTCCGAGTTCGTTGATAATCTAGAGGATCTCGACTATCCCGAGTATACAACCCCATCTCCTAGCGATCAAACCGACGAAGTACTTCATGAACGAACAACCGAGGTGCTTAGACGACAAAAGAGTTTGCAGGAAGAAGTTAGAGGTGGCTTCAAATCCATCGGGAAGATGTTGAAGGGTATCTTTAGAAAGAAAAGGAGATGATGGAGATTAGCTTATGTTTGTTGAACAATATTTATTTTTATGTCTCTTGATCGTGGATAATTATGTGCTATTTGTCCGAATTATGTTCAGAAGTACTTGTATTTCTCTTGGATGATTGTTTGGATACTTGACTAGGTTGATAACTTGCTTAATTATGTTTAATATATGCTTATGATTGCATGTTTTATCACTTAATCTATATATTTGCTTGCATGCTTAGCTTATGTATATATATATATATATATATATAACATGTATGCTTTCTAATAGACCAAAACAAATGTGAAATGTCCAAATAGAGCTTACTGCAAAAACAAAACGGAATATAACGTTTTTCCAGAAAAATTTTGAAAAATTTTGAGTTCTGGGTCGTCAGATGGGCGGCCCCCTTAATTCATAAGGGGCGGCCCCCTTAAATTTAAGGGGACCGGCCATCTGGAATAGTCTCTACACTGTTTTCTTTTGCAACTTGTGACTTCTTTTGCTAGTCCCAGCTACCATTTCCCTTAAAAACTAAACTGATTTTGGAATCTAACAATGCAATTTCAAATTAATTCTATTTCTAAACATGTTTTCATACTATATAATCCCCATGCATTTTTAATTCACATTCCATCATCCTCAACCTTCATCAAACCTCATCCTTTCATCCTGTCATCACCAAGAACCACATACTCAAACAATGCCAAGAAACAAAAACTTGTCATTATTCCACCAAAACAACTATTCATTGATCTCACCAATGAAGACAACACCACTCCATCACCACCACCTCAATGCTCATCTCCTAGTGCACCAAATGCACCTTCGAAAACACCATCAACAAATGGAACCTCCACTTCTTCCATACCATCCACTTCATCCATAAATGACTACATAAACACCCACTTGTCTCCTCCACCAATAGTTCAACCACCACAACCTACCAATGAAAACACAACTCTTGCATTAACCCTCTCATTATCACCATTAACACCTCTTGATGCACAATTCTCATCATCCCCTATCAATCCACCAACCTATAACCCCGTCCCATAGAGCTTACTTGAAGCTCATGGTGACACTTGCCTTTGTTGCATCCACAACCGATCAATTGTGTTCGGTCTAAGAGATGAGATACAATACATGTTTTCACACATTGAAAACTTGTTACATCAACTACCAACCACCACTACTACAACTCCACCACCACCTACAACAAACACTCCTCCACCATCACCATCTCCATGTTCACCATCAATTCCACCCAATTAAACATGCTTGGTATTTCTCAAATAAAATTGACTTAAACCTTTTTGGATGGCAAGCTCTAGAGAGGACCTTCATGTTAGAGCTTTGGTTTATTTTAATTATGATTGTAAGCCTTCAAGGCTTTTGTTATTTGCACTACTTATTGATGTAATGCTTGTTGTAACCTTTTAATTCTATCAATGATTATGGTTATGTTTAGCTTCTATTCTTGCATGCTATATATATATGTTGCTTGTCCACTAAATATTTTTTGCAAGAATTCCATATCTCGATTCCTTTATGACTTCAAAACGAGGGGGAGTTTACATCAAGGGGGAGCTCCATTTTAATCGGGATAACCTTTTTGATGCTAACAAAAAGGGGGAGAATTGATATAAACTCACAATAATACTTGTATATATACTAATTTTCGCTTAATGAGTTTAGATTTTGTAATCATAAAAAAGGGGGAGATTGTTGACATAAATAATGCATAAAAACGTTATTTATATTTTTTGATATCTCTATGTTTTGACGATCAAAATATAAAATCATCAAACGTAAGATTACTACGTAAACAAGTATTGAGCTAGTTTATATCATTATATCCAACTTAATCACTTAAGGTATGAATAAACAAGTGTTTAATACATCTCATGATCAAAGGGGTATTTAATTAATTAATACAAAGTTTATTTAATTATATAAACATATTATATATTTTTGAAAAACACTTTTGGTAATAAAGAAAAATGTTTTAATCATACTAAATATATGAATTCAAATTTTTAACCAAAATCAGTTAGTTTTTCACCAAATAAACTTTCCCCACTAAATGACATAATTTCTGACCGTTACAGCTGGGCGGCCCCCTTAATTATAAGGGGCGGTCCCCCTAAAATTAAGGGGACTGGCCATGAATTAAGGGGACCGGCCAGGCTCCTGTGTCAGAATCTGTCAGAATTTTTCTCCTATAAATACCACCTGAAATCTGGAATTTTTCCCCACCTTTTGCACAAAAATTTCAGATCTAAAGTTCTCTAAACATCTTCCAAAACCCTTTGATCATTAGAATACTAATCCTTGTTTCAAGTGATTCAATCCCTTCTCATCAATCCTCATCCAAAGTGCAAAAGAAGAATACTCCTTCTACAACTAAGTTCAAGAAGTATTGAAGAGTAGTTGTGTATATTGTGTATATTATTTGTGAAGTTGTGTTGTGCTTGTAATAAGTAGTTTAGAAGAAATAGAGGTTGTGTAGGGAGAAGAAGTAGTTTAGTAGTGAAGTAGTGTAGTTGTGAAGAAGATAGGTGTGAAGTAGATTGGTGTGAAGAAGATTGGTGTGAAGAAGATATGTGTGAAGTAGATTGGTGTGAAGAAGTTGTGATTAAGTTGTGACGAATTTGTGGTGTGTACATTGGTGTGTAAGGTTTTCTCCGCCATAAGGGATATTGTTGACATGGTGAAGAAAACTCTCGAGTAGGTGACTCGGGGAGTGGAGTAGGAACAAGGAAGGTGACCTTGTAGCCGAACCACTATAAATCCTTGTGTTGTGGTTTGATTTTTCCAACTCTTTTCATTACTTACTTATTTACTTATACAATATTAGCTTAGTTAGTTAGTTACTATATAATTGTTCATATAGTGCAAGTATTGAGATCACATAAACTAGAATCGAAGTTTTTAAAACAAACTTGTTTTTATAAATTTTAAAACGGACGTAAAACTATTCAACCCCCCTCCCCTTCTAGTTTTCCACGGAGTACTAATCTTAGCTAGTACCAATCTACCACGATCCACACGATCCTAAACTTTCACACGATCCTCACACAATCTACACACTCTTCAATCTACCTTGATCCACTTGATCAACACACAAACACACTAGCTACAAGAGATCCCCAAGATCTCAACATGATCACAATGATCCATACAAGATTGTAACTACAAGATTACAACACTTGATGTGTATTAAGATATAATCAAGCAAACAATTGGTAATGCAAGTGCACTACACAAAGACTCTAATACTTTGTATCTTCTTGACACCTTGTGTGAGTACAAGAAGTAATGAAAAGAAAACAACAAATTTACATCTTTGAACATTTTCAAGTAATCACTTTGTTTTGTCACCTCACAAATGTAGAGTTTAAAACACAAATTCACTTCTTAGAACATTTTTCAAGTAATCACTTTGTTTGTTCATACCTAGAGTGATTTGCATAGAATTCGGATATTTCGATTAAAAACTTGTTTACGTTAATTTTGACGTAAAATGTTTCCACATTTTGTTATCATCAAAACGTATAGATATCGAAATATAGAAATAACGTTTTTAGACATTATTTGCATCAACAATCTCCCCCTTTTTGATGATGACAAAACATAAACTCATTTTAGGTGAAAGATTAATTTTGAAAGATTTTAATATGAGTTTATATCCTACTTCTCCCCCTTTTTGTCGAAGCAAAAAAACTACTCCCCTTGATGTATACTCCCCCTCATTTGGAGCATATCAAGGAATCGAGCGATGGTTGATGCTACAAAACAAGGTTAAATGACACAAATACAATACCTAACATGTAGCATTCAAGACAAATATCTAACCAAAAGTAACAAGAAAAATAAGCTAACCAAAAGAAATAAGCCCATGCATTAAGATGATCACACATAATGTGTGAGTACAAGAAGTAATGAAAAGAAAACAACAAGAAGCACATAATAATCTTTAGTGACTTGAGAGGCCCTAAGATTTGCTTCTAGTCCAAGAGGATGTCCTATGTTATTATTTTGGAAAACTAAACATGAGGATGTTTAGTTGAATGGGCTAAGGGATGGTGATGGTGTCATGATTTGTGGTTGTGGGGGTGTCAACAATTGTTCCACATAAGAGAACATGTAGTAGATTTCATCCCTCAAAGTGGAGATGAGGTTACGTGTCACAACTCGTAAATTTTGGTCCTTTCCCGAACTTTCACATTTACTATTCATCCGTTACTATTCACCGATCACTATTCATCATTTTACTATTCATCGTTTTTGGTGTCAGTTTGAGATTCTGAGAAACGTTCAAAAAATTTTACTATTCATAAAACACTATTCACCTCCGGAGAAAATTCGTCATTCATGCGTGAGTCGCGTCAATTCTGTATACGTATGTTTATTTTTAAATAAACGTTTTCTTACGAGCTATTATTTTGAATAACTCATCCGACAACCTCAACTGTGGTCCCTAACACATTTTTATACTCATAATAATAATATAAAAATTATATTATTAAATTACCCGGTATTTTGGAAATTTATTTAATAATATTACGACGTATTTCGTAAAAACTAAACAATAATCACCCGAACACCCAATATTTATACCCATCATATTTTCGTAATTTTTACAACTTTATTTTATCCCGGTTAACTCCGTCAAAATTTATTTTTAGTTAACCCGGTACCCGGTACACCTTAAAACCACAACTACACACAAATACTACACCAAATACCCAACACTTTCTTACACTCACCACTTCCTTTCCTTACACAACCCATGCCTCCATCCTTAAATCATGGATCTTGTCCTTGTGATGATATATATATATATATATACCAATAACTCATTTTTCATCTCAATCTACCAAAACAAAAAAAAACAAGAAAACTCTTTCTTTTTCTCTCTTTGGAGTGGTGATCGGCCAACACATGAAGAACAAGCAAAACCCATCATTTTTTTCCAAGATCAAGTGATTAATCTTGTCCCTTTAGTTGTCCTTGTTAGAGTTTTGTAATAAAAACTCAAGGTTTCTTAAGTTTTGCTCATCTAAGCACTATCATCTCTCTATGTAAGTTGTCAAACTCTTGTTCATAATTTCTTTATGTTATTTTGATGATCATATGATTTTCATTCAAGATCTACATGCATATGTTAGTTATACCACTCATTTATATATATATATATATATATATATATATATATATATATATATATATATATATATATATATATATATATATATTTTACTTTTGAACTCTAGAAATAGATTAGAGTTAGATCCTTGCTAGATCCACTTGATTGATGATGTTTAGGAACCCATGACACCCTAAGAAGGTGTATGGTAGGATTAGACTAGCTTTGTGGTGTTTGAAAGGGGTTTGGTGATATTAGAAACTAGATTTAAACCTTGAAAATGGTTTTTGAACAAGTAAAAATACATGCTGTTCCATTTTGGCTTACCCAGAAAAATACGAACTTACACAGTAACTTTTGTCAATATTTTTAGAAAATACTTTCAGAAACGAAGCCGTAGGCGAAAGAATCGACTAAAACGGACTTATAACGAAGGAGATATGATTTTAACAAGTTTAACGACGAAAACTATTTTTCTGAAAAACCTTGCTGATGAACAGTGGTCACGACAGTTTCGAGGCGTAAACTAAATCTAGCCATCCCGACTTATCAAAAATATGTTAGTATTTTGTCCCACGATTCCGTGGATATAAAGAACGAGTAAAACGGATTTATAACGACAAAGATATTCACATTTCAATAACGGCAAAACATATATTATTTTGACAGCACTTACACTTGGAATATTTTCAAGTAAAATCGGAATATTCACAAACGCCCATGTTTGGAGCCAATTTCCCGTCAATAGACTCATTTCTGGAGTCGGCACACCAAGGAACAAAAGTTAGTACTCCTGTAATACTTTCCAAATCAGTTGGCCGTTTAACATTTGGACTTTTAGTAAATAAACTACAGCCACCCAAAGTTGCCCAGAAATAGACAGTTTTGGCCTAAATGCCATACTTTTCGACCATTTATCTTAACATCTAGACGCAATGGGTAAAATTTCACTAAGGAACATATTTAGATACTGTAACAAGCTTTCTAAAAATGCTGAGTTTGTCCCCTAACTCTCATTACACACTGTTTTGCAACTAGTTTTCCGAGGCCACTTTTGGCCGTTTTCAGAAATTAACAAGTATTATATTTTACGACGAAAAGTTATATTTTCACAAGTTTTCACCAACGACTATCCTAAAACATCGTTACACTATATATACATGTTTTAAAATAATACGAGTGGGATAGGTATCATGTGCATGCATATCCTTTACATCCTTTCATGATCTAAGTAGATCACTATCATTCATATTAGGTTGCGGTTAGAGATCGTACCTCATTTCTGTGTATCCACTTTTGTCATCGTAGCTATCGCACCAGGTGAGTCATAGCCCCACTTTTACTCTTTATACTTGTTTTAACTCTTTGGGGGAGATACATGCTCAACTACTTGCTTATACTTGTGCAAATATTTAAAACATTTATACTTGATTACTTTTATACTTGATAACACTTATACTTGATTTTATACATACGTGTTTGTGTTATACTTAACTGTGTTATACTTACTTGATACTTGAAACGTTTAAACTTTTATGCTTTGGGAAACGACACCCAGTAAACTTTTATGCTTTGGGAAACGACACCCAGTAATCTGTCAAAGGAGAGGTATTGATAGTACTATTATGGGGAAACACCCCCCACCCAAGTCCAAAACAGATGCGACGTTGGGTGACAGGTACTATTTGGGATGGTGGTTCCCCGCCTTTGTGTCTATTCTTGACCTTGGGTGAATATAATCCTGAGAAACTATATATTGTAGCAGTGGGTTGTAAACACACAGGTTACAAGGCTCTTATGGCGGGACTTGTAACTGAGTGGATTTACGATGCCTTTGCTGGGAAACCTTCATACATATGCATAAACTTTATTTGTTAAACAAACTCTATGAACTCACCAACCTCGTGTTGACACTTTAGCATGTGTTTTCAGGTTTTAACCTATGGCACGCTACAGGAGGTTTTGGCAGGGCATGGCATGGTCATAGAAGACTCTGATTATTTATATGGGGACCGTTTTAAACTACTTTTAAGGGCCTACTTCCACACTACTTTTAACAATGTAAATTTAACATTTTTGGTTAAACGATTTTATTTTAAATAAGTAAAGTGAAAACCATTTTTGAACTTGTGTTGTAATACCAATTGAGTTACACCCCAGCTACACGTATGCTTCCGCTGGACCCGATTTTGGGGGTGTGACATTACGGTTGTGGCGACAACATAGACAATTTGCACTATGCACATCAACCAGGTTGAGTTGAATTGGAGGGCCCGTGATAGGTAAAGGAGGTGGTGAATATGTTGGTGATTGAGTTGGCATGGCAAAGTCCAATGGGGTGATGGGTGAAGGTGTGTAATCCATGGATGATGGTGTGGTGTTGAAAGAGGAAGATGATGTAGATGTTGTCCTAGTAGATGATGATTTAGAAGAAGCATTTGGAAGAGGTGGTAAGTTAGGAGTTCTTTGGGAAGGTGGTGTTGTGGCTTCATCATCTTTGGTGAGATCAACAAAGAGAGGTTTGGATAGTGGCCTAACGGTAATTCTAGATTTCTTGGAGATGTGAGTTTGTGGATCCTTGAGTGGAAGCCATGGTGAGTTGAAAGGGATGATGATGAAGGTGGATTACAAGGTGTCTTTGCAAGGATGAAGCCTTTTATAGGCAAGAGTGGTGTAATTTGAATTAAAGTTTGTGAGGATGTCCTATGATGATCTAGAGGAATCTTAGGATGCATGAAAGTTAGCAAGATGTTTCAGGTTTGGAGACTAGGGATGTTGGAATCTAAAGGAAATGTTGAAAGTTTGGCTAGCCTAAGACGGTACCGCTAAATACTCTACAATACTATTAAATTTAACGGTGTTGTGGTATGTTTAGTGGTGCCATACCCTGGAAACTTCAAATTTTTCTGTGATACCTATATTTTTTCATTTAGAATGAGTTTCCTAGGGAACTATTTGCATGATAACTTGGGGTGCGTTTGGTATGTTGCCATGAATGACAATGGGTATGAGTTTGATAGTAGTGGTAGGCCCTCACCTATGAAAGATCCATACCTAGCTCTCTTGATGTATATAGAGTATGAATTATATCTATCATTCATTACCATAGTGGTGGGCCCTCTCATCTTAAACAAACACCTTTAATCACTTTCATAGTCAT
The DNA here is from genome assembly GCA_030686995.1 of Artemisia argyi. Lineage (NCBI taxonomy): Eukaryota > Viridiplantae > Streptophyta > Magnoliopsida > Asterales > Asteraceae > Artemisia > Artemisia argyi. The sequence continues at coordinate 66,587,629 of CM060676.1, read as the reverse complement.
ACTCTCATTCCCATAGTGGGATACCAAACGCACCCTTGGTGCCTCAAACCACTAAAGATTAATTTACCAAAAATGACCAATAACAAACTACTCCTAGCTATTGAAGAAAGTCTAACGTTTCTTTAAAGGATATTAAGCATGCAATCAATAAGATAAGATAAGATCAATCATGCAATGTAGAAAATAAAGTCATCCAAATAAAATTCAAACAATAAAGTCAAGGGGGAATGGGAAAGACATGGATAAATCCTAATATGGGATATGATAGCTAAGATAATTCTAACTACTCAATGCCATGATTCCTAAGGACAAGTTCAAATACCTTAGGTTCCATCACACTCTCGAGTTGAGCTCGTACCACTCCCACATCTATAGGGTTGTCATAGATATCGTAGTCGACAGAGGAGGCAGAAATGAAAATGGAAGAAATATGAAACTCATTAATGGGTTCCATGACGGGTTTAAAGAGTGAGTACTGTGGACCTCGAAGGTATGGGTGAAAGTTCATGATGTAGTGATAGAGACGAATTAGGAACATCCCATAAGGTATCAATTTAGTTTTGGTACCCTTGAGATGTACAATTCGCTTTGCGAAAAAGTAAGCGAGATTGTATAGTTGTTGAGTGAGGACACAATACATCATGTGAGCACAACACGCGTGAAGTTGCTCACGTACACCATGTAGACTGAGAATGTTTCCTTAAGGATGATTGCTCGAGAAAGCAATTCATGACGAACCTCTGCCAAATGAATTTTCGTTGGATCGAGGAAAGGAATGTACTTGTGAGTATGAAGGAGTTTAGTGAGTTCGCTTAGAGTGGGTATATAGGAACAATAAGGACTATCTTCTTCTCTATAGTTGAAGAGTGAATCAAGACACCAATATTCAGTATAGGCACATTGCCCATGATTGGGAATACGAAGAATTTGAGTAAATTGCTCGAGAGTTAAGACAAACTTGAAGTTGCAAATCCAAAACCAAAGTGATAAAGATTGATCCTCATTACGTACGAGTTGAACTTGTCAAAAGAATTCCAACAGAAAATGAGGACAAATGTGCTCGTTAATGTGTAGCAAACAATCGAGACCTATAGCTCTAAAGGACATGTTGATATCTCTATTGTAAATTAGAGAGGGATCAATGACACGACCTTCATGAAATCTACGAGTTTCAAGGTTTATATAAGCACGAATGTGATTTCCAGGTGTTGCTGGTTCATGAGAGATGACGGGAATATAGTTATCGGGTGAGAGATGATCAAAATCATATTCATGAGACATGTTTATGACCTATACAAAATTTTAATAAGAGTTAAGATTTGATAAAACTAGTTTCAAGCTGATGTATCTAGTGTGTGCCTATATGCAACATATGTGGAGGTGAGACAATCTTGACTCTAAATGCAAACCTATTAAGATTATCTAAACACTCCTAATCCTTACTTTATCTCAAGTGAATGTGATGATAAATACATATTAATTATGTACTTCCTTCAACATTCATGAGATCATATATGCATGAAAACATTTTTAGTTTGTATCAAAAATGGATAAAGAGTTTTTCATGACCCTAGAAGTGTGAGTTTTTCAAAACAATGAAATTGGGAGGCTTCTTTGTAATTCCATTAGTATGACTCATAGGATCAAGATCTAGATTAAGATATGCAATTGTAAATGGATTTATGTAAATCCTAAGCTTTGAGAAGTCATCCTTGTTCTAGATTGTCTAATTAAAAGAAAATGAAAAACTCCCAATTAAATTTTTGTGCATAAATCAATCCTAGACTCAAAATAAAAAACAAATTGAATGAAATAACTTGCAATTGATGTTGAGGAAATAGTAGTGATTGATAATCTTTAAAGTCCTAATGCCTTGAAATGATCTTGAAAAAGATGTGGATAAGTTTTGAATTGCGAGGTTTGGTCTAGAGAGAAGTTGTAGAAATTGGGAAAGTTTGAAAGTGAATTGTGTGGGATGAGAAGACAGAAATACGGATTGTCACAGACAAACGGTCCCACGGTACCACTAAAATTAGTGGTGCCGTGGCCACTTTAGTGGAGCCGTGATCTTTAGAGGCAAAATTTTGTCTCTTTTTGATTTATGACAAATAAATCTGGCTTAACTAGTGAGACTTTTTGACAAGAGAAAAGAATTTATACCTAATAAATTCTTATTATGGAATGAGTAGGACACGACGATACGGGATGACCTTTATATTTCCGAGGAAACATTTAAATAGTCATGGGATGAGACTCACGGGATGACTTTAAACAGTCATATGACGGGATTTATGGAATATGTTCCATCATTCCTAGACCAAAATGAAGATAGTTGAAGGATTCACGCTTGAGGGGTTTTGTTAGGATATCTGCGATGTTGTCTTGTGAGGGTACTTTCTCAATAGAAATGTTACCCTTTTGAACATTATCGTGAAGGAAGTGGTGACGAATTTTGATGTGTTTAGTACGAGAGTGTTGAACAGGGTTTTTGCTTAAGTTAATAGCACCTTTGTTATCACACATAATGGGGATGTCATCTAGATGGATATCGTAATCTATAAGAGCTTGTTCCATCCATAGATCTTGTTGACATGCCTTTCCAGTGCTTACGTATTCGGCTTCGGTCGTGGAGATAGCAAGAGCCGTTTGTTTCTTGGAGAACCAAGAAGTTAAGCAACAGCCCACGAAGGTATAAGCATCACTCGTACTTTTTTGATTCACATAATCTCCCGTGTGATCAGAGTCGGCATAGACAATAGTTTCTACACCGGTCCCCTTAGGATAGAATAATCCCAAGTGTATAGTGCCTTTAATGTATTAGAAGATACGCTTAACCACTTCAAGATGAGAGGTTTTGGGATCCTCTTAGATGTGATCACAAAGGCAGACACTAAACACGATATCGGGCCTACTTTCCATTAAGTATAGTAAACTACTTATCATGCCCCTATACTTAGTGTTATCTACGGACTCACCTTCCTCATCTTTCATGAGTTTTGCTTTCGTGGACATTGGAGTTTTCATAGGCTTAGACTCTTCTAAACTAAATTTCTTATGCATTTCCTTAATATACTTAGATTGATTAAAGAAGATACCATCTTCCATTTGTTTTATTTGTAGACCTAGGAAGAAATTTAATTCACCCATCATGCTCATCTCAAATTCATCATGCATGATTTTAGAAAAGTCATTGCACAAATCATGACAAGTTGAGGCAAATATAACGTCGTCGACATATATTTGAACAATGATGAGACGTGAATCTCGTTTCTTCGTGAAAGGTGTGTTATCAACCACTCCCATGGTTTATTCATGTTTAAGTAAGAATGCCTTTAGTGTATCATACCAAGCTTTAGGGGCTTGTTTAAGACCATAGAGTGCTTTCTTGAGCCTATAAACATGATTCGGTTTTTCGAAATCAACGAATCCTAGAGGTTGTGCGACGTATACCTCCTCGTTGATAATACCATTTAGGAATGCACCTTCACGTCCATTTGATGTAATTTAAAGTCTAAGGCGCAAGCATAGGCAAAGAGTATTCTAATAGACTCTAATTTAGCTACGGGTGCATATGTTTCATCATAATCTATTCCCTCTTGTTGATTATAGCCTTGTGCCACCAATCTAGACTTATTCCTAGTTATGATACCATTTCCGCCGAGCTTATTTCTAAACACCCACTTAGTTCCTATGATGGTTTGGTTCTTGGGAGGAGGTACTAAATCCTAAACTTGGTTTGCGGTGAATTGGTTTAGTTCTTCTTGCATGGCAACTACCCAGCTTTCATCTTTAATTGCTTCACCGATGTTCTCAGGTTCTACGGTAGATATAAAACAAAAGAAATTATTTTTGTTTTGTGCTTGAGACCTAAGGGTTCTTTGGTTTAGCTTTCCAATGACATTATCTATTGGATGATCCTTGGATTCCCTAATGTTGATCACTTCGTCAACTTCAACTACTTCATCTTCTTTGTCATTATTCAGGGTTTTCTTGCCATTGACAATAATGGCTTCTTCCTCATCTAAGTGATCATCTACCAAAAGTGATGTCTTAGTTGGTGGAGTACTTTCATGGAATGTCACGTTAAGTTATTCTTCGACTTTCATAGTTTCCTTATTTAGGACAACATAGGCTTTACTATTCTGGGTGTAACATAGGAAGACACCTTCGTAAGACTTTGGCTCAAACTTTGTGAGATAATCCTTTGTGTTTAATATGAATCATTTGCTTCCAAACACTCTAAAGTAATCGAGAGTGGGTTTCCTACCTTTTAAGATTTCGTATGGTGTTTTTCCTAACATTGGCCTAATTAATATCCTATTGAGTATGTAAGTTGAGGTATCCACCGCATTACACCAAAACTTTTGCAGAATTGATTGTTCGTTCAACATCGTTATAATTATCTCTTAAAGAGTGTGATTTTTCCACTCAACTACTCCATTTGATTGTGGAGTGCGTGGAGCCGAGAAATTGTGTGTAATACCATTAGCATCACAAAATACTCCAAATTGCACTTTGTTATCAAATTCCCGACCATGATCCATCCTAATTGAGACTATTTTACATCCTAGTTGGTTTTGAACTTTCTTACTAAAGATTTCGAATTCATCAAAAGCTTGTGTCTTATTCTTAAGAAATCTAGTCCAAGTATATCAAGAATAGTCATCAACTATCACTAAGGTGTAGTAGTTTCCTCCGTAACTCCGCACGGCGGATGGACCAAATAAGTCCATGTGAAGTAGTTCTAGGCATCTAGAGGTTGACACCATGTTCTTAGCTTTATGACTAGCATGAGCTTGTTTTCCAACCTTGCAAGTATCACAGAAGTGTTTATCAAACTTAAACTTAGGTAGGTTTCTCACTAATTCCTTAGATGCCAATGATTGTAACAATCGCATGTTTGCGTGACCTAATCTTCTATGCCATAGAGTGGATTGGTCATCTACGGTTGCTAGACAAATCTTACCCTGAGGCTTATTTCCTATCTTCATAACAAATAATCCATTCTTTCTAACTCCTTTGCCTATGCTCTTGCCATACTTAGTAATCTCACTACCCTCTTCAAAAAATATAACTCTACACTTATTGTCAACCATTTGACTAATACTAAGCAAATTTAAGCCTAAGTTATCTACATGCTCAACATTTTTAATAGTGAGAGAGTCTTGAGTAATCATACCTTTTCCGATGATATTGCCCTTAAGTTTGCTACTGAAAGTGACATTGCCTCCATTGTAAGCCTTGTAGGATGAGAATAGACTTCGGTTCCCCGTCATGTGATTTGTACATCCACTATCCTTGACCCATTCATGGGATTCCAAGTCGATTCCCAAGCATATATATTGAATAGTACAAAGATTCAAACATTTGATTCCCAATATCTCATGGGTCTAAAGTTGTTAGTGTTAAACATCCTACGCATTAGTTGCATTTGGTTAGGATGTTGAAAAGGAGGACATATCTCCCAAGGCAAATAACTTCTTTGTTGAGAGTTATTTCGAGCTATAGGATAATTATTTGGATAACCTTGTCTAACAAAGTTACTTCTAGGTTGGGGAATCCTTGGTCGAGGTTTAGGAGCATTTGTTTTTCTAGGCATAGGAGTCTTAGATCTAGTATTCGGTTTTACAAACCCATGTCCAGGAGTTGATAGCGGTTTATAAATACTTTTGACTTCCTTTCTATTACTAGATGATGTCTTGAGTTTATTAACTACTGTGCGACTTGGTTTTGAAAGTAAGTTATTTTTTAAACTTGACTCAGTTCAGTCTATACCACTAGACGGTACTACGGTACCACTAGTTTTATTGGTGTCATCTGTACCTTTAGAGGTACCGTCCTCTATTTCGACAGAGCTTATGAGTTCATCAAATCTTACTTGTTTTGTTTTACTCGTTGAAGCTCCATTTGTGTCAGATTCTAGACCTATGTTGATATGTTCACTTCGTTTAGTGTTTTCTAGCATGTTATCTATATATTTGGTTCCTTTTTCAAATTATTCTAAGTGTGTTTTTCCTAAGGTTTACGTTTTCTACCCTGAGTTGGTGACAAGATACACAATCAAAGATTACATTCCTATTTTAACTCAAGTCTTTTAACTTGATCCTTCAATCTCATGATTTCCGTTTCAAGCATGTGTATTTTTTTTTTCTTTTATTGTTTTGTTTCTAGTGATGATTTTAGAACTTACCTCACATAATTTATTATATTCATCATAAAGTAAGTTGTCATTTGTTGAGGAATTATCATCACTATAATAAGAAGAGTCGGAATGTACCTCATTTGATTCTTGAGCCATAAGACACGTTTCGCCATTGGGCTTCTCTTCCTTTACTTCTTCACCACTATCACTCCAAGAACCTCCTACGAAGGCTCTTTGGTTGTTGGTTCTTGGTGGGTTAGGACATTCACTAATAAGATGATTTGGATCACCACATCTAAAGCATTTCCTATCACTCTTTCCTTTCTTGTCATCATGATACCTTAAAGACGACTTCTTCTCATCGAGAGGTTGTCTCACAAATCTACCTCTTCTTCTAAAGAACTTCTTAAAATCTCTACCCGCTAATGCATATTCTTCATCTTCACTATCAGAACACGAGCTTTCCTCATCACTAGACTCTTTCTTGGCTTTCAATGCAAGAGATCTACTTTTCTCACTTTTGCCTTTGACTATATCGGAGTTTTTCTTGATTATCATTTCATAAACTTTCAAGTTTCTTACAAGTTCATCAAGTGACAATGTCGCCAAGTTCTTTGATTCTTCAATGGCGGTGACCTTTGCTCTCCATTTGGGATGTAGAGCCCTAAGAAACTTCCTAACGTAGTTCTTGCTAGAGTAACCTTCATCAAGAGCTTTAAGACTAGTAATAATAGTATTAAATCTAGCCAAAGCACTATCTATGGTTTCATCTTCCGGAATGGAAAATTGTTCATATTGTTGAACAAGAAGATCAATCTTGTTTTCTTTGACTTGATTATTACCTTGATGGGTGACTAACAAAGTTTTCCAAATATCTTTTGCCGTATTACACATAAAAATTCTTTCAAATTCCTTTTTCGGCAAATCATTGTAAATTACCATTTTAGCCTTATCATTTTTGGCAAGTTTTGTTTAACGATTATCACTTTGTTGCTCATAAGGAACAACGTGATCCTTTTTAGTTATTGGATCTTTTTCAATAGGTTTAAAGTCACCATCAGTAATAACATGCCAAAGATCAATGTCTTTTGATTTCACATACGTTTCAAATCTTGTTTTCCAATACATAAAACAATCGGTTTCAAAAAGTGGTGGCCTTTGCATAGATTGCCCTTCTTGATATTTGTCGAAATCCATTGATCGATTCAAGTTTTAAAATACAATTTACTTTAAAAACTTTCCTGACGTAGCTCTGATGCCAATTGTAGGAAACTAGAAGGAGGGTTGAATAGTTTGCCGCCTTTTTGTCTAGTTATAAAAGTTTATTTGTGAAAAACTTTCATTCGTATATAGATGAAATCAATCAACACCAATATGAACACAACCTTAAGCTAACACTAACAAGTAATAGAAATAAATAAAGAGATAGAGATGGAAAGATCAAACTGAGACAAGTGATAACTGACTTCATATTTTGCTATAAATAATAGTCACATGAATATTTCACAATGTGACTATTTTGAATGTATTTGTCACATATATTACCCTTATAATGTGGCCATTAAGATAATTTAAATACACATTTCTGATATGGTGTGACTATTGTAAAGCCTATAGTTACAATGTGACTATTTTATTTATTTATTTATTTATTTTCTAAAGCCTATAGTCACATGATCGTGCTTCAATTAAGTGTGACTATACACATTAGGATTTGGCAAGCAAACACACACTAAACTTTAGACACACATATTAACTTACGTGACCATATGTATCGAATTTTTGTTACACTTAATCATGTTTCTGTGGTTTAGTGTAACCATATATGACATTTGGTCACACTCTTCAAGTGTGTGACATATATATTTGTCACTTTTAAATACATATCGTGACTAACGCTTCAAACTTACTTTTCAGTTGTCACACATTTTAAATTCATATGTGGCTAAATATTCAGAAAAGAATAGCAATCACGTTTAAATAATGTGTGACAAACTTGACTATATAATTTAGCCACATACACAATTACTTCATGTGACCATATATCTATTTTGGTCACACTGTTCAATTGTGTGACATATATTTGTCACATACGTATATATATAGTGTGACTAATGTCTCAAACTCATTTGTATTTGTCACACATCCCAAATTATAAGTGACTAAATAATCCAATTTTTTTCCCAGTTACCTATAGTTACATAAAGTATTCAAATGTGTGACAATAGAATTCCGAAATGGTCACACAAGTCGGATCAAGTGTGGCTGTTTATTTTATTCTGGTACATTTAGTTACGTTAAATATGTTACCATGCGACAGTTCGAAAAACGCTATGTGTGACGAATACCAGTTTTTGTGCTAGTGTTTGTTCAGCCATCCACCATTCATACCACAATTTAAAATCCCGTTGTTGCTCTTCTTTACCTGCACATAATATACAATTATTAAACATTAAATACTGAGAATATGTATAGCACATTAAGAATTGAATGAATAAAATAGTTGCAGCAGTATCTCAAAGAAATGTAAAAATGTTTTATAGTACCTTTACCTGATTCTTGACGGCTTGAAGATTCTCCTTGCCTACGTTTTTCCTGAAATTAAAAAAAAAAAACGTTAGATTAATCATAGATACAACTTGGTGAAACAAATGATATTGAATGTTTACATCACGAGTGTGTAAACATACTTTGAGTGTTTTTTCCTGTCGTTGTTGATATGTGAAGCACACCTGGATCTCTTGTTGTTTGACGACATGGTTTATGATAATTTTTTACAGGTTTTTGTTTAAAGGTTTGAGAAGAAACGATTCATGATGTGTGTGATACATGGCAATTAGTATAAAAAAGGGATTTTGGAACTCAAATCGTCCAATTTTAATGATGGAAAGGATTGCAGCTTCCAAAATGTGGGCGTGCATTCGAAATCATAGGAGGGAATTTTGGAAGACTCATTAGCATTTAATGTTTTTTTTTTATGTTTACACAAATATTTATTGTCGTATACACAATAATAAATTGTTAATATTTATGTTGATTATTTTGTATATTTAGGTTAAATAGTTATTTTTTAACTAACAAACAGTTAGAATCGTGGACATCTATAACTATTTAAAAGGATATAAAATATATCACAAAATCGTTTCCAAAATTATCCTTTTAGAAGTTGCAAATTCATTATAAATCTATTATCATATAATGAAACATGATATTCGTTTTTAGATTTAAGAGGGGTTTGTCTCTTCTAATTTTTTTTTGGATGATTTTGATGTAAGAGGTTAAGTTGTACTTGATGTTGATTAATTTTGGGTTATGTTTTGGTAGTGCCTGTTATAAAGTTGTTAGATTCTAGATCTGTATGTAAAAGGATACTTATATAATAAATAAGTGATAGAATAAATAATAACGTTATCGATAAATATTAACTATTAAATTAGATTAATACTTATCGGAAACCTTATTACTTATTTATAAATGAGATAGTTTTTGCAATTAAAATGGAAATGTTTTGAAATAAAACATAAGGTTTTTCAAAAACAAATGTTTATCTGATGTGAGTTATTAAATATTCGAGTGCACGTGAAACTAGGAAATACTATTCATATAGCATTTATTACACCGTATTTAACGTTGAGTTTCGGATCGGTTTAACATTAATATAATCAAACCACAACGGTTATCGTGCCTATTGGACTGACAAGCCCAATAGGGGCCTGACAAGTGTTTTGGGCGACCATATTAATGAGAAATGTATCATACGACTAATATAGACGATATAACATTGGAATCAATAAGTAAACGGAAGATTGGTTAAACTTATCAAGTTCACGAACTTGATAAGTAATCAACCCTTCGTACGAGAACTTATCGACTCTTAAGGTCATATCATTTTACCTTAGCTTTGACATAAGACTTAACTTGTATGACGTTTCATGCAATTGTGTACTACTTGACTTGATTGATACTTCATGTCTTTATGTGCTACTTTACTTGTACGTATGTGGATATACTTGATGTGCTTACTTGGCGTGAGTTCACTTGAGTCGAGACTTTGTCTCTAACGCACACACACGACGATACCAAACGATAACTAACAATTTTCAAACGGATATTTTGGAAAGTAAAACGGAAGATATACGGGAACTTCTGGGATACGTTAAACTTTTGAGAAACGATATTAAGTCAAAATTTACATGATTAGGTTGTAATGAGTCTGTTGTTGCGGTCACTTGTTAACTGCTTTTCTGCTCTCTGCTCCTGTTGATTATCTGTGCCAAGATAACTTAATTGAGGAGACTTTCTAGCTGCTTATTGCTTATTTCTGATTGGACTATTGTCTACTTCTGATATATTTGTGATTATACTTTGCTGGAATCAAGGTGAGTTTCATAGCCCCACTTTTACTCATAACTTTGTTGCTTTTAAACTTGGGGGAGAAAATTTGTTTTGCTATTATGTGTTGACTAGCTAGGTTAGATAAGCGATAGGTGTTGATTTAGTCTAGGGTAGCAAACCATTGCTATAGCCTAATGCCTAGCTAAGAATAGATATCTATCTCCGTCCAAGACCAGGCTTGCAACGTATCACACGTGCTATAGCGATATAAGGTACCTGGCTAGTGACCGCCTAGGGCCCTACTGTGATCACTTGATATGGAAACGATATGGAATTGATTGGTTTTTGAATGATATTGGAATGCGTGAACTATATCTTCCTCTAGTCCCACATAGCAAATAACTCTCACAAGTCCACAACTGATTTGTAAACTTAAACCTATGAACTCACCAGCGTTAGCTGACTTTGTAGCATGTTTTCTCAGGCGAATAAGATGATGCTTATGAAGGATCGTTATTAGAGGCTTGGCGAATTGGCATGGGTGATTGATCGACAAAAACTCTGATATTATATTGGGGACCTATCTTTTAAATCCTTTGGGCCTTATCTTTTATACTTTTGACTTTTTCTAAACTTTTAAACTAAATTTTGGATGTTTTATGTAATGAAAATTGTTCTCTGATTTAACTATACTTGTGTTGTGCATACCAATCCCAGTAGCACCCCAAAAGCTTGTAAGTCTTCTGTTGTACCAAATTTTGGGGGTGTTACAAATGCCATTGTAGAATTGTTGCACATGTCTCTGATTTCCAAGATCGATTCAAAATCAAACAAGCATCATGTAGACATCATTCAACAACATCATGTGTTAGACCCGTTTCCCGGGTACTTGGACCCCACCCTAGATGTAACGAACTAAGAGCCTTACGTGGTTGGTTAGTCAACAAATGTCGGGATGTTGTCAAACCCGATAGTCATAGTATTTCGTCACATGGTTTTAGAAGTATTATGTGTCATAAGTAAGAGGGATAAGAACTTGAGGGACCTAAGTTGACAGAATCCCAAACTGGTACTAGAACCAACTTGTTCTAGTACTAGAACCAACTTGTTCTAGTCTGCAGGGACTATTCTTGCCAAAACCTCAAACTGGTACTAGAACCAACTTGTTCTAGTACCTTGACTAAATTGTTATAGCACTTAAGGGACCAAAAGTGACATTTGGGGAATAGCTTTGTTGTGAAGGAAGTTTTAACTAGAAATATCCAGGTTCTACACATTTCAGTATTATCCAAAAGTGTATGTTTGTGTGGGTCGCTTGTGGAGAGAAAAAAAGGAGGGAAAACAAGGTTATCACTAATGACCAAATTGATGAAAGATTGATGTTCTAATCCAAGTAATTTGCCCATGACATGATATTTTGCAAGTAAGTAACCCAATTCTTATATTAATTGTAAGTTGGTGAGTTAGGGTTTATGTACCCAAATTGGGGGTTTTGGGTAATTATGGTTTTAGGTTAAAATAAAGGTGTTATAGTATTATGGAGTGAAGATCCTTTAGTGAATTGAAAACTAATCGGTAATTTTGGTATATGATCATGATATGATCATGTAAATGATTAAAAAGGGTTTTAGTTATGGTTTTGGGTGAATTAGACACCCTTAATTATTATGTAAATGAGAAGTATTTATATTTGTTGATGATTATTTGACTAGGAAAGCAAGCAAAGAAGGTGATGTTGGTTTATTGATATCTTAGCTTGGATGTGAGGTAAGTAAAATGGTTATGACATGAGATTATATTGATTTATTCATATATGTGTTATGCGAAAGATGATAGAGAAGGTTTATGAAGCATTTGGCTTAGTATGCTTGGATTAAGAATAGATTAAGGCTAGTTTGGCAAGATTAGCCAACGTTGTGGTTAAGTCCATTGTGACTTATGTAAGGTATGTAAGAATTATGTTTAATTGACGTTATGTGCATTTAGTGTGATGTGCAAGTATTGATGAAAGTAGTCTTATGGACTAATGTGATGTGAATGATGCTTATGTGATTAATGATGTATAATATCATGTGATTATCCTTTTTACTTACTAAGCGTAATGCTTACGGTTTAGTTGCATAACCGTTTTGTAGGTACTTTTGTGAAGAAGGCAAAGTTGTGATAAAGACACAGGTTTTGAGTACGGGTTGAAAGTGGTAAGATATGAGTAATTGTGATAGATACCGAGCTCGAAGTAATGTTGAACCCCTAAGCTTCGTAAATGGTTTGTGATGCCGTTTTGTAGTGTTAAATTCCAGCTTTTAAGTATGTAAATGAGCTATGCTCACGTTGTATTGAAAATGGGTCAAAAAGGGGTGTTTGGCAAAACACCCGTAGCTTTGTAATGTGAAACTGTGGACAGATTTTGTCAGTTTTCGAAAAATCATATCTTTTAATCCGTAAGGCGCCACGGGTCGTGCCACCCGGCGTTTCGAAGGTAATTGAGTCTATTTTCATCTAAAAATAGCCCCAAGGTCTGATTGTGTACTGATTTTTGTCAGTTTATGAAAGAGTAACAGCAGGTTAGTTTTAGTTCAAGCATTTCCGCGTAAAAAGTCAAAGTTTTCAAAGTAAGCGGGAACGGGGTGTTACAACTTGGTATCAGAGCTTCGGTTTAAGTGAATTAGGTTTTCACTATAGGTTTCCTAGTCTTAAACCATTATTAGATGTGTTTGATGTAAGTGTTAGTGATGCGGAAGGTAAATGTTAAGTGTGAGACGAATGTTGTTTTATGCTAGTTGAGCTTTATGATGATAAGTGATCGATGCGTGTATAGTGTTGATGTTTAGAGATTTAAGTCCATGGAGGACTTGAAGTGTTTGAATGATTTGTTGGTCGTGTAACTTGATTGGTGCCGGCGACTATCATGTGATTATGTGAATGTATGATAGAGTTATAGTAATGGAATGTGAGTAGGAATGCTATGTGGTATTAAAGATGGGCTTGTAATGGAATTAAAGTTTTATGATGCCTTAGTTATAAGGTAAGCTAACGCTTGCAGCTAGTTAGAATGTTGATGCTTAGACATAGATTGATTGTGCAATGTGATGTACGAGCCATAGGCTATATGATTTGATTATGATTATGAATTTTTTTTTAACACTTTGTGGATAAGTGTTGAATGTTATTGTTTATGTGGTGTTAAGTCTATGGTAGTAGTTTATTATATGTCTAAGTTTTATGTGATGTGCTTGAGAGCACGATTCATAGAAGTTTATGAGTTGAGATAGATGCATTGGAATGCATATTTCGTGAGACATGAACGATTAGATGTAATAATGAATAGATGCTTGAAGCATAAGTCTTACACGCTTAATTAAAATAAGAAAAGTTAAAGTATATGGCTAAGATGTGACGAGATCATGTTATATATAAAACATGATAAGTAAAATGTGTTAGTAAGTACATGGTTAAGCGTGATGAGTAGAAGTGATGAATGAAACATAGATTGCGCTTGAATTCATAAGTGATATGAAGTGCGCTAGAAGAATTGTAAAACATGAGTATAGTCATGTTTATATATTGGATAGTATGTGATGAGATTAATGAAAATGTTATGGAATAAGCCTATGTAAGGCTTATATGTGTAAAGTTGAGTAGACTAAATGAAGTATGAGTTGTGAACATGGTCAACAAGGGTTGACAGATAATAGTAAAAGTGTGTGGTAAGGACACATAGAGAATGTGTAAACTGTAAATGAACAAGCATCATATAGAACTTGTCTAAAATAAAGATGCCACGTAGAGAATGTATGAGTCAACTTGGGGTTGACGGATAAATGATAGATTGCATTGTGGGATGCCAGTATAATAAAATTAACAAGTGTGATATAGAAACTTGTCTAGATGAAAGTAAACGTGGTAGCGAATGTTGAAATTGCTTAAGGCAATGAGAAGTGTTTGAAATGATAGTGTGTACTTGATGATAGAAGTACATGAAAGATAAGTGAGTAAAGATGTTATGGTAAGTATAGCTTGGATCCAATGCTCTAGTTTTGGCATCCTTTGGGATGGCCTAGCTTGCCTTTTATGGCATGGTTGTTAGCTTGCCTTCACCGGCATGGTTTGCCTATATCCTTGGCATGTATGGAAGTATCCTTAGGGATAGCTTAGCTTGCTTTTCATGGCATGGTTGTAAAGCTTTCCTTATGGCATGGATGATAGTATGGCATCCTTCGAGATGGCCTAGCTTGCCATCTTGGCATGGTTGTTAGCTTGCCTTCATGGCATGGTTGTAAAGCTTGCCTTATGGCATGGATGATAGTATGGCATCCTTCAAGATGGCCTAGCTTGCCTTCTTGGCATGGTTGTTAGCTTGCCTTCATGGCATGGTTGTTAGCTTGTCTTCATGGCATGGTTGTAAAGCTTGCCTTATGGCATGGATGATAGTATGGCACCCTTCGAGATGGCCCAGCTTGCCTTTTTGGCATGTGTTTTGGCATCTTTCGGGATGGCCTAGCTTGCCTTCTTGGCATGGTTGTTAGCTTGCCTTCATGGCATGGTTGTTAGCTTGTCTTCATGGCATGGTTGTTAGCTTGCCTTTATGGCATGGATGAAAGGTTAGTGAGATTGGATCCAGGGCTAGAAAAGACGGAAAGTAAAGTAAGTATGATTGTTGTGTCGGAAGTACGTGAGTAGGGTGATTTGCAATCTCCTTATTTAAATGGATTGGGACGCCTCTTCATTTAAATGAAGAAATTGTAAATCGCCGAACCATAAGTTTATAATTCCTTACTTACATAGATTGGGATGCCTTTTTATTTAAGTAAATAATTATAAACGAGTGGGCCTATGTGTAACCGACATGGCATGAATACGAGTAGAGAAGTGAGAAAGGGAAAACTAATACAAGTTAGATGTCATAAGAAGAGATAACCACGAATAAAAGTTTATAGCGGCGTTAAGGTCATGTGTGAACCCTAAGATAGACGCCTAGAATGAGTTTTGCTTTTAGTTGATAAGATGATGGGTGGAATCCCCACGATCTAACGAGAAGATTGCTTTAGTAATGCGTAGAGTTGGTTATTAGAAGTGCCGTTTATATGGTACCATGTATACATTGCGAGATAAGTTACCGGTTTTTGGAAGTAGATACGTGTTGGTATTATGTATAGTGTGATATTGGCCGGTGTATGACTATATGTCATGTTAGTGCATGGGCTTATGACGTGGAATAGTGTTGAAGTTTGACTTGTTTCTGGATGACAAATCGTCATTGTTGAAAATTTTAGATAAGCTTGTGATGAGTAGTATTGCTTATAGTCTATTATGAGTTATGATTGTGATATAGAAGCTTGGAATTGCAAGATCACTTAGATCGTTGCAATGCAATGATTAAGGATTTTGAAATTATGAGACATGTGTATGTTGTGATTCAGTTTTGGATTGCAAAAGATGAGAGATTTCGGGGACGAAATCTAAATAAGGGGGATAGAATTGTTAGACCAGTTTCTCGGGTACTTAGACCCCACCCTAGATGTAACGGACTAAGAGCCTTACGTGGTTGGTTAGTCAACAAATGTCGGGATGTGGTCAAACCCGATAGTCATAGTATTTCGTAACGTGGTTTTAGAAGTATTATGTGTCATAAGTAAGAGTGATAAGAACTTGAGGGACCTAAGTTGACAGAATCCCAAACTGGTACTAGAACCAACTTGTTCTAGTACTAGAACCAACTTGTTCTAGTCTGCAGGGACTATTCTTGCCAAAACCTCAAACTGGTACTAGAACCAACTTGTTCTAGTACCTTGACTAAATTGTATAGCACTTAAGGGACCAAAAGTGCCATTTGGGGAATAGCTTTGTTGTGAAGGAAGTTTTAACTAGGAATATCCAGGTTCTACACATTTCAGTATTATCCAAAAGTGTATGTTTGTGTGGGTCGCTTGTGGAGAGAAAAAAAGGAGGGAAAACAAGGTTATCACTAATGACCAAATTGATGAAAGATTGATGTTCTAATCCAAGTAATGTGTCCATGACATGATATTTTGCAAGTAAGTAACCCAATTCTTATATTAATTGTAAGTTGGTGAGTTAGGGTTTATGTACCCAAATTGAGGGTTTTGGGTAATTATGGTTTTAGGTTAAAATAAAGGTGTTATAGTATTATGGGGTGAAGATCCTTTAGTGAATTGAAAACTAATCAGTGATTTTGGCATATGATCATGATATGATCATGTAAATGATTAAAAAGGGTTTTAGTTATGGTTATGGGTGAGTTAGACACCCTTAATTATTATGTAAATTAGAAGTATTTATATTTGTTGATGATTATTTGACTAGGAAAGCAAGCAAAGAAGGTGATGGTGGTTTATTGATATCTTAGCTTGGATGTGAGGTAAGTAAAATGGTTATGACATGAGATTATATTGATTTATTCATATATGTGTTATGTGAAAGATGATAGAGAAGGTTTATGAAGCATTTGGCTTAGTATGCTTGGATTAAGAATAGATTAAGGCTAGTTTGGCAAGATTAGCCAACGTTGTGGTTAAGTCCATTGTGACTTATGTAAGGTATGTAAGAATTATGTTTGATTGACGTTATGTGCATTTAGTGTGATGTGCAAGTATTGATGAAAGTAGTCTTATGGACTAATGTGATGTGAATGATGCTTATGTGATTAATGATGTATAATATCATGTGATTATCCTTTTTACTTACTAAGCGTAATGCTTACGGTTTAGTTGCATAACCGTTTTGTAGGTACTTTTGTGAAGAAGGCAAAGTTGTGATAAAGACGTAGGTTTTGAGTACGGGTTGAAAGTGGTAAGATATGAGTAATTGTGATAGATATCGAGCTCGAAGTAATGTTGAACCCCTAAGCTTTGTAAATGGTTTGTGATGCCGTTTTGTAGTGTTAAATTCCAGCTTTTAAGTATGTAAATGAGCTATGCTCACGTTGTATTGAAAATGGGTCAAAAAGGGGTGTTTGGCAAAACACCCGTAGCTTTGTAAAGTGAAACTGTGGACAGATTTTGTCAGTTTTTGAAAAATCATATCTTTTAATCCGTAAGGTGCCATGGGTCGTGCCACCCGGAGTTTCGAAGGTAATTGAATCTATTTTCATCTAAAAATAGCCCCAATGTCTGATTGTGTACTGATTTTTGTCAGTTTATGAAAGAGTAACAGCAGGTCAGTTTTAGTTCAAGCGTTTCCGCGTAAAAAGTCAAAGTTTTCAAAGTAAGCGGGCACGGGGTGTTACATCATGAATGAAACAAAGAAGATGAGTTTGAACCCTTTATAACTGATATATATAAACTGAATTGGGTTGAATTGATTATAGACTTTTGACCCCTATATATACAAGATGAAACAGTATGAACAAAACAGTTAGATACATAAAGATTCATTATAAGTAACCGTCGTAACCCAAACGACACAACCTATTCTATTTAATGGTTATAACCATAAACGGTTTATACCTAGTTTTATTCTAATGACCCAGCCCATATACAATGGGTTTACAGACTTCAAATCTAAAATACATAATACATGCATATACTTTCTAACTTGACAAATAACATACAAAGATTAATTGGCTTACTTTCCAACATGTTTTAGATTAGATTGGGCTTTACGAATTGGAACACAAGAATTACATTGATTAGTAGTCATGAAGGGCGTAAAATTTTATATGCTAGAGAATAAGATTTATATAGTGGATGGAGCAAGGATGTTTATATAGTGGATAGACAAAGAATATTTGTATAGTGAATGGACCAAGGAAAGTTGAATAATAATTCGTTTATGAGTATCATGTTTTAGGTTGATGCACATGCGATAAGATAGTATTCAAGGGACAAGCATGTTTTGGCGGGACTTGCATATAAAATACTAAGCGTATGGGAAAGTTAAGTTAGGAGGGGATATGATGTGCTCAAAAGAACTAAAACGAACTTGCAACTATATGTCATATATAATGCGGGCATTGTCATGTTTGAAACACTTAATTGTTTACCCTTAAATGACAATTATTTTCACTTAGAATTGCAATCAGATGAGTGGTGGTTGTATGCAATATATTAATTCATGGATGAAACTTTTTATAAATAGGGATTATATATAGTGTAGCTTAGGTTTTTGCTGTCTTTGATTACATAAATTGAGTCAAGAATCATCAAAATTTCTCGAAATTTACTCAGCTTATTTCGTACAATAAATCGTGGACGGGTATAGTTTGATCATATCATGTCTTTAGTTGTTTTTCTTAAATTCTGTTTTGTTTTTCACGTGCTTTGTGTGAAGATTGTAAACTCTGATGACATTTGTGTTAGATGATGAAGCTGTTTTGGTTCATACAAGAAAACTTCCTTCATTTTTTTGTAAATTAACAGATAATTGGGGGGGATGTAGGGTGAAAACAAATTACACAGTTTACCACATTCAAGTTCTATAAAACAGTAAGAATTTAATCTCCATCTTCACGAATATGCTCTCTTTTTCATTCCTGACTCTTGTACCAGTAGATGCCGTTGTTCTTTTCATCACTTTCATCTGGCTCAATGAAAAGACAGTTCTTGGATTCTCTCCATAACGCCACAAAAAATGGAGTACTGTCACTTTGATAAAACTCACCCATTATGGGCCTGATCGCCTTGGTGGCTTCCATGGCATGATAATGAGGAATGTACGAGAACAAATGATGTAGCACATGTGTGTCGGTAATGTTATGGAACACCTTGTTAAGAACTCCATAGTCCCTGTCAATAGTCGAGAAAGCACCTTTCATCCAGTTCCATTCGGAGTCATCATAGTGTGGCAAAGAAGGGTGAGTATGATGAAGGTATGTTATGGTCACAACAAATGCATTCATTACCATCAATGCTCCACCGTAGGCACAGAATACCCAAGTGAATCCTTGAACCGTAGCCACTTTGTACAACAAGTAAGAAAAGCTGACAAGTCCGATATCAGACATGAGAATCAAGACTCGCTCGTTGTCTGAGAAAATTGGGCTTCTAGGATCATAATGGCTAGCGAATTTATCATAAGGTCTACCAGCAGCATTAATTGACAAGTAAATGTACCATCCGAGAGTGAGTTTTACAAGAAGGGTTAGAGTTCGACCAACAGGATTGTCAAGGTAAAACGCTGACGATGCAAGTTTGGATCTTGTCTTCGGGACATATACTTCGTCATGTTCAAGGGAACCCGTGTTAGCATGGTGACGGCGATGACTTATTTTCCAGGAAAAATATGGGGTTAATAGGAATGAGTGCAGTATAAACCCTATAGTATCCTCGAGCCATACATAGTCACTGAAAGCATGGTGACCACATTCATGAGCAATAAGCCAAATACCCATGAACACGCAACCTTGAAGAAACCAGTAAATAGGCCAAGCAAGATAAGGAAGAGGGTGAGGGAGCTGTGGTATATAAGTTGTGGTAACATAGTAAAATATGGAAGCCGCAGTAAGGTCAGCTACCAGATAAGAAAATGATCGAATCATGGATCTTTCGAAACAATGAGGTGGTATAGCTTTCTTGAGATCTGCTAATGTAAATGGTGGTTTTGAGGTCGGGGCTCTTTTGACAACGTTTGTATCGGTTTTCTGAATATCTAGATCACGAGGATTCGAACAGCCACCAGCCCCCATGTTGTCTAGCTAGAAAAGTGTCGATTCACTTGATTAGTGTGGTAATAAAAGAAAGGAATGAGTTGAGTTTGGCTTTGGATGTTTTATTCCAGTTACATATATATACACTTTAAGGTATCTGGTATTATAAATGTGGCCGCCTTTGTTTACTCTCCTGAGTTCAAACATGATTTTAATTTAACTGGTAGTCAAGAATAACAGACTAAATTCCAAATTTTCGGTGGTTGTACATGTCCAAGATCAACGAACAAAGATCGCATGTGCGTAGGCCTTAAATTGCCCGTGCTAAAATAGACTTATCTAAGGTCCTTTGCAATTTGATGTAACCTTCTGAAATATTGTATTATTCAAATCTCAAAGTCCGTGCTTTACAATATGTTACGGAAATATTTACCAGGTGTTCATAAAGAGTATATATGTTGCATGTGTTTAAATACATACACTTTGGGTAATAAAATAATATATTAAGTCTATAAAAGTTAAAAACATTATAAGATAATCTTGTATTCTTTCTAGTGAGTAACAATAAATAATTTAATTTAGATCACTTTTCGGAACTAATAAAAGAATGTGGAATCGCACGTTTTAAAACAAGGGAATAGTGGCTACGGAAATATTATTATACGGAGTAATTAGTCAAATAGTGTGTGCTACTGTGGAGCCTCGTTTAATGATATGCTCGAGGATGTTTCCTTCTTATTACATTACCGACCAACAAAATTTTGCCGGTATCTAAACTACACACCCGCAACGCGAACACCAGTATCTTATATTATATAGCAACGTCCAAATTCTTGAATATTATAACAATACTGAAACCAATCTAGCCCGCCAAAACCTTTAATTAGGGACGAACTGAGGATTTCAGTATTGTTATTGATGGATGCTAATTCAGGGGGAAGAGGCTTGGGAACTCGTGTGTTGTTTTATAATTAATTCATTTTTTTAGTTCTATAGTGCCTATATATGTTGGTATTTGGTTGTTATGTTTTGAGTGTACGTGTTCAAAACTTATAGTTGTTGTTTTTAAAGATCGACTCATTATCACTTTTTCATATACTTAAATAATTATATTCACTGGGTATAATTATTTAAATAAAAAAAAAAAAAAAAAAAAAAAAAAATCTTTAACGATAACACGTGTCACCTAACACGTGTCACCGTTAAAGTGTATGTGTATTAAATAATTGTTCTTTTTAGATTAAATAATTTATTTTTATTGAAAAATTTATTGAATAACAATATTTTACTGTGTATATAGCTTTAGCGATGATGCTTGTCATCACTAAAACCCAACTTGTTTTAAATTTAAATATAATTCTTAAAACTAATTTAAATACATTTACAAAATTAGTTTATTGACAATTAATAATTTAATAATTTTAAAAAATTTTATTGGTAGTAAAAATGTGTTTAAGTAGTAAAGGTAGTTAATTACGAAGACGGAGTACATCATGTGTCGTTGATACTTTCGTAATTGGACTTGTGTAATTCAAAAAACGTTTTCCGCATATACGCTATCAATATCTAATGAAATGCAATAATTCCACTCGATTGAATATGAAGACACTTGGTTGGTTCACATATCTCAATCATCACTTATTCTCAGATCTGCTAACACTTGCTTATGAATATCGATACTCACCATATTTGACTTGCATCATTCAAAAGATGTTGTTTTGTATAAGCGCTATCGATATAATATAATGAAAGGGCGATAGTTCCACTCGATGGAATATGAAGACACTTGGTTGGTTCACATATCTCGATCATTGCTTAAACATTCTCGGATGTGGCAACACTTGCTTATGAACATCGATACTCGTCATATTTGACTTGCGTCATTCAAAAGATGTTGTTTCATATATTCGCTATCAATACAATAGAATGAAATGCAATAATGCAACTCGACAGAATATGAATACACTAGGTCGGTTCACATATATCGATCATCACTTGAATAATGTCGGATGTGGTAACACTTGCTTATGAATATCGATAATCGTCATATTTGACTTGCGTCATTCAAAGATGTTGTTTCGTATAACCACTGTCAATATAATGGAGTGAAATGTAATGATTCCACTTGATTGGAATGAAGATGATTGGTTGATTCGCATATCTCGATCATCACTTGAATATTCTCAGATATGGTAACACTTGCTTAATAATATTGAAATTTTGGAGCCCCCACACGCCGTCGCCAAAATTTAAAAAGTGTTGTTGCCAAAACTTTGAGCAACGAGCCTTTGGAGACAACCTTTTTTGTGACAACTTGTTGTTGCCAAATGTTTTAGAGACGACATAACATCCCTTTTGGAAACGACATGCTCTATCTCGAAAATTCCCAGTTGGTGTAGCGTTGGTCATGAATATATTTGGACACCATGCTTCCAATTCAGCTTTCCAAATGAAAATGTTCGTTGATGGTCCTTGAGGTTTACCTGCAATTACACAATTTGTCTATAAAGACAATCTGGGCATGTTTGATAGAGAAAAATTTAGAGAAATGAAATGAATCGGAGAATAGAATCTCAAATAAATGAAATCAATAGAGAATTTTAATGAATTCTTATGTTTGATAACAACAGACACTTGATCCGAGAAATGAGAAAAAATATATATATATTTTGGTGAGAAGAAGAAAAAAAAAAAAAAAAAAAAAAAAAAAAAAAAAACTTGAAATTAAAACTATAATAAAAACACTTGCAAATCAGATACAAAAAATATGTAACTTGAATAATTTCCTAAATAAATATTTATATGAATTACATGATTTTTTATTAAATAAAACATTCACGTAAATCGGCTTGCAACTAAAATACACATCATGAAAAAAAAAAAAAATATATATATATATATATATATATATATATATATATATATATATATATATATATATATAGGGGGACTTTCTTACGAGAACCATTTTATCTACGAAAACTGAGAGAACCACCAAAAAACATGCATGCACGCCTTTTAAAATAAAATAAAAATACATGCAAATCATCAATAATCGTAAGCATCACCTATGTTCTCCAATATCATTATGAACTCATCATCTTCTTTTCACAAAAACCTTATCCACGGCCGCAATATTGTCGTTACACGTCTTATAAGAACATACATGCACACCTTCAAAGAAAATTTTTGTATTTTCAATTTCTTATCAAATTCTTTAGAACAACTGTGTTTTTCTTAAAACATATGTGTTGTTTTTAAAACATATGTGCAAAAATACAATTATTGAAGGCGTGCATGTATGTTTTTGGTGGTTCTCTCAGTTCTCGCAGTTAAAATGGTTCTCATTTGAAAGTTACACTATATATATATATATATATATATATATATATATATATATATATATATATATATATATATATATATATATATATATATATATATATATATATATAGGGCAAGGATCCAATGAGAAGAAACCTTAAAATAAGAAGAATGAGAAATAACTATAACTGCATATTTGAGATGCATCGACTTGAATTAGATGCATCTCTATTCATTTAGATGCATCACAATTAGTTTCAAAAGTGATTTTGAAGTGAAAATGATGCAAACTAGTACTAACAATAAATTTGATCCGCAGAGGACGAAAAATACATATGATTCGTCTAACTTGACGAAATGCATCTAATATATGTATATGCATCTAATTTTTAGCTAGAAATATATTATGATGCATCTAAAAGATTAGGGATGCATCTAATTCAAATTGATGCATCTCTAATGTGTAGTTATAATTATTTTTCATCCTTCTTATTTTAAAGATTCTTCTCATTTGATGCTTAGTCTATATATATATATATATATATATAATAATAAAATCTTACAAAATAGTCATTTCTCCAATTTCCCAACTAAAAGTAATGGAAATGAAACTTAAAAAATTGCACTACCAATTCTCCACAATTCTCAGCCTTTTTATTTCTCCAACATACCAAATAAAAGAATTTGATTCATTTCCATTTCTCCATTTTCATTTTCCTTTACCAAACATGCCCTCTGTGTAACAGATATGTTGACGATTCAAAGATGATACAAACAAACAAATTCAAACAAACTAAGCGGAAGCTTTATTCAAAGAACTAAACCAAATACAAAACCAAATCCAAAGATACCAAACGCAAAGTTCTAATTCAAAAGGTACCAAACACATCATGGGGCTTGTGGTCTAGTGGTAAAGGCTTAAGTAGTTAAGCGAGCCCAAGTGAGAGTACTACCGGTTTGGGTGATCGACCGGGAAGTCCTCACTTGGGAACCACAAGTTCTAATGATATCAGGAGAATCGGGAATAGGAGTGGGTTTATCCCCTAAGGAGAGGCTCGCGGTTGGTATCTCTGCCCGAGGATGCGACACTAACTCGAGCCAACAACTAACATCTAACAACTAACCCACCGTTAAAAAAAATGTACCAAACACAAATCCAAAGGTACCAAACCCTAATTCAAACGGTACCAAACCCAAATTCAAAAGGTACCAAACTCTAATTCAAACGGTACCAAACACAAATTCAAAAGGTACAAAGAAAACTGATGATATCAATCTCTATTTATAGGCAAAACTAACCGTCATAGATTAGTTTCCAAATTCTAACCAAACTTGTACGACAAGTCACAAATTTACCAAACAACCCTTAAAGTTTAAGTCACCTTCTAACAATCTCAACCATGACTTAAACTCCTCCACCTCCTTCAAATCAAATTCAAAGTTTCAAACGCGAGATACAAGCCAAATTCAAATCAAACGATCCATTACCAAAAGCCATCCAATACAAATTCAATCCAAAACAAGTTCGATCCAAAACAAACACCGATAACTTCAAAAGAAACAATCAAACGTGTAGAACCGTAGAGCGGGGGTGAATACGGTTTCTTAGATTTTTGAATGTTTAAAAACTTTAAGCCATAAGAGTCACCAAGTGGTTGTACAATAATCCAACAACCACAAACACAACCAAAGTATATAAAGCAACTAAATAGACACCAAAATATATACTGGTTCGGGATGGGGGGTTTATACCATCCGTACGTCCAGTTGCGAATCCACGACACGATATTATTCCACTAGTATAATCCTTTTGGTGGACTACAAACCGTTACAATTCACTCCACCGATATTCACCAATATCGATGTGATGCTCACAAAGAAGAAGTTACTCCCACGGTATTCTGCCATCAGAAACCACCCAAAAGAATCTCACGATTCGACTTCACCTAAGGGTCACCAAGACCACTACCAAAACTTCCCACCAGAAGTATCAAACCCCAACTAGATCCCCAATGATCTAGGCTTGGTCATCAAGACACAAGACTTCCCTTACAAACAATTGAATGAATGAATAAGTGTTTGTTCAACCATGCCCTAACCTAACCTAGAGACTCAATTGTAATAGAAAGGGTAAAGATAAGAAGACCCTTGACACAATCACAGGAGTGGATTAAGTTCTTGAGATTCTTCCCTTGCAAAGAGATGTGTTCTTTCAAAGATTTTAACGTGTTTAACTAAGAACACAAGAGATAGAATTAGTGGATTGGAGAGAAAGAATGTAGAGAGAAAGAATAATGGCAAGGGCTGAGGAATACAAGAGCCAAGAGGGGTATTTATAGGCCAAGACCCAAACTTGGGAATTATATATCGAGACCGGCGCGATGCCCACGCGTCAACGCGCGGGTGTCGCACCAGGCCCAGTGAATATTTCCCAAATGTTGGGTGTTGGTCTTGTAAATACCTACCCTTGCTAAATCCCCAATTGTACTTCACACACTAAACCTTATCATTAATCAATCTAAGGTTTACCAACTCAAATAGCTAATTTGGAAAATGTTTTGTGAAGTGTTTA
The DNA here is from genome assembly GCA_030686995.1 of Artemisia argyi. Taxonomy (NCBI): domain Eukaryota; kingdom Viridiplantae; phylum Streptophyta; class Magnoliopsida; order Asterales; family Asteraceae; genus Artemisia; species Artemisia argyi. The sequence goes on along the minus strand of CM060676.1, from coordinate 66,561,652 downwards.
TTAGAAAACCATTTATCAAAGATAGAAAGAAAGAAGAGATAATTGGGTAGGGGTAGAATGTGTATTCCTCACATGGCATAGAAAAGAGAGAAAGAATATGCCATGGGATATTCCTCTAAAGGGAATAGTGTGAGAGGTTAGGTTAAGAAGTAACCATGGTTAGGTTTAGAAAGAAGTGTATAGAGATTAAACAATGGTTAGGTTAGAAGGTGAACCATGATTAGGTTAAAGAGTGTATTGATGAGGCGAAAAGTGTTACGCTTTTAAGGGGTCATTTAAGCCTTAAGTCGTAATAATATGATCAAATATTGCCTTAAATCGTTCCTTTTGTCATTTTAGGTACTTTTGAGAGGAATTCTGGAAAAGGAAGCATTTTGGACGTTTTTGGAGCAAAATATTGAAGAAAACGATAAAGTCAAGAAATCATGCTGGAATAGTACCTGATGACGTCACGCTTTACAAGCTAACGACATCACCCTTAAAGACAAGAGGTGAGAAATTAATTACACTTGACGCGCCAAAAGGTTTTTGAAGATTTATAATGTGATGGCGTCACGTGTTATCACAAGGCGTGACGGCCTAGACTACATACAAAGTGATAGAGTCAGGAATGAACCTGACGACGTCAGATTCCATAGAGTGATGACGAAGAAATCTTAGTGAAACCGTCACATGTTGATCAAGGCAATCACAAGTTGCGCGCGAAGTAGCTGTTATTGTTTTGGCCATATCTTTTGCATACGAACTCGGATTTAGGTGATTCAAAAGGCCACACGAAGAAGACGAAAAGATCTTCGATTTGGTGAAAATGGCGGGCTGACTCCGTCACTCCTTAGGGCTGACGCCGTCAACCTTGGCCGACAGAAAGTTTGCCTATAAATACAACATTATAACTTCACTTTTTGTAGGCCCAAAACCCTAAGTCCGATTCTAGGGTTAGGGTTTTTTCAGCAACATAGAGGGTCTTAATCATTCCATAAACCTCTTCTAATGGTTTGTTTATTGATTCAATCTTATGTTATGTCTTCAATTATCATTATTCTTGATTGCTCTTCATTGATTATGCTTTGCTAATTCACCTTGTGTCTACTTATGATTGTGTGAAACTTGTATATAATTAATTAGATCTTATTGATTCCTTGTTGATGTTTATGTCTATCTTCATCAATTAAGGTGTGACAACTTCAATAGGTCTAGTTGATTTAGTTTATAATTCTTGGTTCCTATTGTTTCTTGTTTTGATTGAATGATTTCAATGTTAGACTTATGAAAACTGGCTAATCTTCAATTGCTAACATGCTTGAACGTCTTAAGAAACATGAATCGGATGTTTACTATGATTTTAGTAGTTGTATTTAATGCATAAGTAACTACTAAGGAGGCCATGTAAGGAGCTATTTGTCGGCTCGACATAGGAAGAGGTAGAAGCTTATAGAGTTGGGGAAGATCGTGCACGGCCCCACGAATGGTATTAAGGAATAAAATCCATCAATTAAAACAAGGTTAATATTCAATAGGTAGAATTGGATAGCTAGCAAGGAGTAATACATCATAGGTAGACACGCTTCACTTCCCTTGTAGAACCTTAATTTACATTATTTGCACATTAGTTTAATTTGTAGTTATTTGGGTTAATTGACTAGAAACTAATTCCGCCCACTCTTCCAATACCCGAGATTTTTACCTGGTTTCCATAACATATAAAAATACAAAAAGAATCATCCCTCACCTCTAGACCTAGTTTATTTAAGTTTTAGTCCTAACGAACACTATTCCCCAACTAGAACGATAAATCCCCCGGTACTTGCCACTACACTATACTACATCGGTCAGGTACACTGCCTGGTGGGGACTGCACGCTTCTTGAGATCCCTCGAGAGGTAAAACCTTTTGCAAGGTTGCAAAACCACGCATCATGTATACAAGGGAATTTTCCATCCTTGGTGTGGTTAAGATTTAACCATGGTTGGGTGAGAATGGGTGAGTTGGGAACTAACCATAGTTTGGTTAGATGTGAACCATGGTTAGGTTAAGAGAAGCATATCCAAGGGAATATTCCTTCCTTGGAGAAGAGGGTGAGTGAAAGGTTGGGATGTAAAAGGGAAGAGGCAAAAATTGTACCGCTTTTAGGGGTCATTTAAGCCCAAAGTCGAGATTATTTGATCAAATATTGCCCTAAATCGTTCCTTTTGTCATTTTAGGTACTTTGAAAAAGAAATCTGGAAAAGGAAGCATTTTGGGCTTTTTTGGAGCAAAAAGTGAAGAAACAGCAAATTCTCCAAATCAAGCTGGAAATAGTACCTGACGGCCTCACGCTTTGGAGGTGTGGCGTCATGCTTTGGCAAAAAGGTGGATATGAAGTTTACACGAGACGCTCCAGAATGATTTTTGGGATTAAAGAGTGACGGTGTCACCCTTTAGGACGCCGAGGCCGTCATGTGTAATTTACAAGGTGATGGCCCAGAAATATTATAACGTGACGGCGTCAAGTTTAAACCAGATGGACATCTAGTGTACGTCTGACGCCGTCACGTGTTAATGGAGGCAGGCCATCACGTGTTAACTGTCACAACTTGCGCACGCAGTAGCTGTTACTGTTTTGGCCATAAGTTTTGCATACAAACTCGGATTTAGGTGATTCAAAAGCCCACGCGAAGAGGACGGAGAGATCTACAATTTGGTGAAGAAAGTTTGGTCTTTAAGAAATCAAGGTACGGGATGACGCCGTCAAGTTGGGCCGGGCAGAAAAGTGCCTATAAATACAACCTTATAACTTCATTATTTATAAGCCCCCAACCCTGGGTCCGATTTTAGGGTTAGGGTAGGTGTTTTTCCAGTAACTTAGAGGGTTTCAATCACTCCAAAAATATCTTGTATTGGTTTGTTGATTCTATCTTAATTATGTCTTTCATGATTATTGTTGATTGCTCTTCATTGATTATGCTTGGCTAATTCACCTTGTGTCTACTTATGATTGTGTGAAACTTGTATATAATCGATTAGATCCTATTGATTTCCTTGTTGATGTTTGTGTCTATCTTAATCAATTAAGGTGTGACACTTCGATAGGTATAATTGGTTTAGTTTATAATTCTTGTTTCCTATTGTTTCTTGTTTTGATTAAATGTTTATCGATGTTAGGCTTAAGAAAACTGGCTAATCTCCAATTGGTAACTTGCTTGAACGTCTTAAGAAACATGAATCGGATGTGTACTACGATTAATTGGTTGTATTTAATGCATAAGTGACTACTAAGGAGGCCATGTTAGGAGCTAGTTGTCGGCTCGACATAGGAAGAGGTAGAAGCTTATTGAGTTGGGGAAGATCGTACACGGCCCCACGAATGGTATTAAGGAATACAACCCGTCAATTAAAACAAGGTGTGACAATTCAATAGATAGAATTGGATAGCTAGCAAGGAGTAATATATCATAGGTAGACACGATTCACTTCCCTCGTAGAACCCTAGTTTATTTTCCTACACATTAGTTTAAGTAGTAGCTTTTGGGTTAGTTGATTAGCAACTAATTCTGCCCCTTCTTCCAATACCCGAGATTTTTACTTGCTTACCATAAAATATAAAAATACAAAAAGAATCATCCCTCACCTCTAGACCTAGTTAGATTAATTTCAATCCTAACGAACACTATTCTTTGAGTTGAACTATCAATCCCCCGGTACTTGCCACTTTACTATACTACAACGGTCAGGTACACTGCCTGGTGGGGATTGCAAGCCTCTTGAGATCCCTTGAGAGGTAAAACCTTTTGCGAGGGCGCAATCTCACGCATCAAGATTTTGGCGCTGCAGCCAGGGGAATAGTTATTGCTTAGGTTGAATTTTATTTTTATTAGGTCTACTCACAAGATTCCTATCATGTGAGATTTTTTTCTTTTTATTTTGTAGCTTTCTCGTAGTCTATCTTTTCTTTGTGATTTTGTTTGTAATTTGCTTCAAATGGGCTTTTCACTTAGACTTCTAAGATTGCAAGATAAGGTTGAGTGGCTAAAACACCAACGATTTCAAAATACCTCGTTTAGAGACACTTATGAATCATATGAGCCTTCACCTAGGATAGATTCTTATGAACAACCTCCATGTTTATTTGAGGAGGATTTTTCCGAGCATGATCACATTGATAAAAAAGACCTAGGTTTTATGACCAATGACTTTGAATCTCAAGGAACACACGATGAATCCTTTAGGAAAATTGAACATAAGATTATTGAGGAAGATCCTTATGATTCGGACATAGAAGTTGAGATGCCTAGAGAAGCACATGAGATACTTAGGAGAATGCTTAGGATAGATTCTACCAAAACACATGATGAGGATATAGATGATCTTGACACATGGAATGATGAGGTCAATAACATAAGCCCACAAAATACTCAACCATCATTTGAGGCACACACACCGCCCGTGACTTACCCGGAAGAAGTATAAGAAACTTTAGGAATTTCGATGGAGGTAGAACCCTTGGACCAAGCATTACTTGAGGATATAGGTTTGAATACTTGTAGTGATAACCTTACTCTTAGTTCTAGGGAATTTCCTTTTGATAGACCGGAACCTCAACCTTTACACAACTTTCCATCCTTAGATATATTTCTAGGAGACAAAAGAGGAACCGACCTACCCATCAACCAATATTACTCGGGTAGTTTTAGGATGAAGGAAGCCATTCACTCACCCCCTTCACCTCACGTGGCATATTTCCACCCTAAGGGTGTGTATCGCTACTTCCACCAGCACTTAATCCTAAGTGTAGGGAAAACCTCCCCTATTTCCGTTAAATAAGCGTAGAGTCAGGCTCGTGACTCGAACAAAAACAAGCGTTTCTTGGGAGGCAACCCATACTTTATTTGTTTGATTGTTTGTTTATTTGATTTTATTTGTTTCCATATGCATGTTTTATTTTTATTGTTTGTGGCTCATGTTTCAAAATAAATTGTGAAAATGTTTTATTTTGTTTTTAACTTCATCTAGATTACATATAAAGGTATTTTGCAAAACATAAGTGTAAGGGAAATCTAAATTTGTTTCTAAGAAAGATCTTGAACGTGAACCACAACAATATTAAACGAATGTGCATATTATTATTTGTTTGAGTCAAATACTTGTATCGAGTCATAATGATGTTTTGCAGGATTTTCAGGAATTAAGGCATAAGTTTTTCCAGAAATTTTCCGGAAACTTAACATAAAATTTCTGCAGGTCACTTTTGACGACGTCAGGATTACAACCTGACGACGTCAAGTGTAAAATTATGAAAATTTTGCGAGTTTTGTTTTTCTACCGGAGTCTTAGAATTTTTGTTAAATCTTTAGTTTTATAAACTCCAGGAAATCTGCAAACATTCATTCCACAAGCATTATATCTTAATTTGCTTTCTAGGATTTTAGTAAATACAGAGTTTGCCGCCAATTTTACGCGAGGTTTTCCATGATTGTTTTCTCTGGTTTAACAGGTTATATTGGACAAGAAGATGATTTATATTTCTGGAGGGAAGCTTTCAACATTCATTTTCTTGGAAGAGGATCTAACCTTGTTACCACATTATACACACCGAATGAATCAGGGGAGTATTTGTTTCATTCTTTTACCTTCATTACTTTTACATCCTTTTTATTGAACTTTGGGGACAATGTTCAGCCTAAGTTTAAAGGGAGGGTAAATGATGATACCTTATAGAATGCAATTGCACTTGAGTTTGTTTGTTCAATAGTAGGTGTGTAATAAAACTAAGAGAAACACTTGTTAGGGTAATTTTAGCACCAAATTTAAATTTTTTTACAACATTTAGGAGTGAAGCTTTAGCCTTAATGAGCGTCTCATGGATAGGAGTTATATGACTAGCACGAAAAACCGTACCACTCAAAATTTTCCACCCCAAATATGTGAGGTTTGCCCCTAGATTTGTTAGGAAAAGATGCTTATGAGTGTACCGGTAGTACTTAGATTCTAGAACTTGCGTTAGTGATGCATCCCAAGACCGCATGTGAGACTACATTCGTGTAGTAGTATTTACTCATGATAAGAGGCATTAGGATCACCCTTGTGTTAAACCTGTATCATAATTACTTGACCAATGAAGTCATAATTACTTGACTAGTAAAGTCAATTAATTTTCCCACACCTTTGCGATGCACTCATTTTTAGTACATGATACCCCTAGTATACCCCTCCGAGCCTATCTTTTTCGTTTCTAACATTAAGCATTTTACTTAAAGGAAGAAGTTGTTTACAATCCACCCCAAATGTACACCAAAATCTCCTTAGCCTTCCTTGTGTGCACTCATCTTTAGTGCATTATTGTTACATGTTTAAACCCTTAGTTAATTATCTAATCGATTACATGGTTGCTAAATCGAGTCATATCTTGTACATATTGTTTTGGGACTCATGGGTAAAGTACTATTGTTATGGAGTATTGGGGAAGACGTCAATTATTACCCCCATATGTGCGCTAATATTTAGAAAGTGCTCCAAGTGTTTTGATTATCTTAATTCGAGTCATTAGAATAGTTAATTGTAAAGTATGTAAAAGTTCAAGTGTAAGGGGAATGCAAATCCCTACGATGTATTATTTTGGATGGTAGAGCAAGAGTGTATGAAAAAAAAATCAAAAAGTCAAGAAAAAGAAAAAAAATAGAAAAAGAAAAAGAGAAAAAACATACGGACTACCATCCCGTTTCCTTTTATGTTTATTTTATGTTTTGTTAGTTTATGATTAGCTTAAGTCGAGTCGAGTCTTGACTTAGCAACGCCACATTGTACATGTAATTGACCAAGATGATTAACTTGCCACCGGTAAAGATCGCCTTTATCCAACAAACCCGTGTTTATCATATCCCTACACCTCACGTTACAACCTTTTTAAAAGACCTCTTTGATAGTTTATCCTAGGTGCTTACGTCAAGTGGTGGAGGTTTGATCCTTTCTCAAGCCTATGGTAATCTATGTGCTATGACAGGTAGTGAGAGATATTTTCCATTTTCATATTGTAATATATATACTTTTATTACACCCGAGAGATTTGAGTATCTAAACACTATTAGTGAGGTGCTAGTGTATATATTTTCGTGCTTGTTTTGGTTGAATTGGAACGATTATTTGTTGTAATTACTTTTATATTAGTGTTAAATGACCCCTAGCTTGTATTTTGATTAGAATAAAAGCGCATTTGTTTGAGGACAAGCAAATCTCAAGTGTAAGGGTATTTGATGAGGCGAAAAGTGTACCGCTTTTAGGGGGTCATTTAAGCCCAAAGTCGAGATTATTTGATCAAATATTGCCTTAAATCGTTCCTTTTGTCATTTTAGGTACTTTGGAGTAGAAATCAGGAAAAGGAAGCATTTTGGGCTTTTTGGGGCGAAAAGTGAAGAGAATGGTAAAGTCTCCAAATCAAGATGTAAATAGTACCTGACGGCGTCATGCTTTGGAGGTGATGGCATCACGCTTTGGAAAAAATGTGGATATAAAGTTTACACGAGACGCGCCAGAATGATTTTTGGGATTAAAGAGTGACGGTGTCACCCTTTGCGATGCCTAGGCCGCCACGTGTAATTTATAAGTTGATGGCCTACAAATATTATAACGTGACGGCGTCAAGTATAAACCAGATGGCCATCTAGTGTACGTCTGACGTCGTCACGTGTTAATGGAGGCAAGCCATCATGTGTTAACTGTCACAACTTGGGCGCGCGGTAGTTGTTACTGTTTTGGCCATAACTTTTGCATACGAACTCGGATTTAGGTGACTTAAAAGCCCAAGCAAAGAGAAAGAAGAGAGCTACAATTTGGTGAAGGAAGTTTGGTCTTGATGCCGTCAAGGTAAGGGCTGACGCCGTCAAGTTGGGCCGGGCAGAAAAGTGCCTATAAATACAACCTTATAACTTCATCATTTGTAAGCCCCCAACCCTAGGTACGATTTTAGGGTTAGGGTAGGTGTTTTTCCAGCAACTTAGAGGGTTTCAATCACTCCAAAAACATCTTGTATTGGTTTGTTGATTCTATCTTAATTATGTCTTTCATTATTATTTTTGATTCCTCTTCGCTAATTATGTTTGGCAAACTCACCTTGTTTCTACTTATGATTGTGTGAAACTTGTATATAATCGATTAGATCCTATTGATTTCCTTGTTGATGTTTGTGTCTATCTTCATCAATTAAGGTGTTTCACTTCGATAGGTCTAATTGGTTTACTTTATAATTCTTGTTTCCTATTGTTTCTTGTTTTGATTGAATGTTTATCGATGTTAGGCTTAAGAAAACTGGCTAATCTCCAATTGGTAACTGGCTTGAACATCTTAAAAAACATGAATCGAATGTTTACTACGATTAATTGGTTGTATTTAATGCATAAGTGACTACTAAGGAGGCCATGTTAGGAGCTAGTTGTCGGCTCGACATAGGAAGAGGTAGAAGCTTATAGATTTGGGGAAGATCGTACACGGCCCCACGAATGGTATTAAGGAATATAACCCAACAATTAAAACAAGGTGTAACAATTCAATAGGTAGAATTGGATAGATATCAAGGAGTAATATATCATAGGTAGGCACGCTTCACTTCCCTTGTAGAACCCTAGTTTATTTTCCTACACATTAGTTTAAGTAGTAGCTTTTGAGTTAGTTGATTAGCAACTAATTCCGCCCCTTCTTCCAAAACCTGATATTTTTACTTGCTTTCCATAAAATAAAAAAATACAAAAAGAATCATCCTTCACCTCTAGACCTAGGTAGATTAGTTTCAATCCAAACAAACACTATTCTTTGAGTTGAACGATTACTCCCCCGGTACTTGCCACTTTACTATACTACAACGATCTAGGACACTACCTGGTGGGGATTGCATGCCTCTTGAGAACAATTGAGAGGTAAAACCTTTTGCGAAGGAGCAATCCCATGCATCAGAAAGGGTGTAAGAAATATAAGGGTTGGTTTGTGTGTGTGTAAGGGAATATGTAAGTATGGATGTGATGGGGAGCCTAGTGTGTGTAGAGAGTGAGATGGTTGTGAGTAGTGTGTGTGAATTTGAAAATAAGGTTGTTGGAGATGTAAGAGTGTGTAAGAGAATATGTAAGAGTTGGATGTGATGGGGAGCCTAGTGTGTGTTGAGAATACGATTGTTGTAAGTAGTGTGTGTATTTTGAAAATAAAGGTGTGTGTAGAAAAGAGTGTATGTGTGTATAGGGAAGTGTATGTATTGGTGTATGAGAAATGTGTATGGGTAATGTATAAAGTGAGGGGAATCGGATTGTGTGTGAGTCAAAAAGTAAGAGTGTGTAAGAGTTGTAAGGGAATATGTAAGAGGTTGTTGGGAAAGGATTGTGGGAGATTTGGTAGCTTTGTCTTTTGTAAAAATAAGATTAAAAAAAGATTAAGAGATAATCTAATTGTCATTAAGAAGAAAAGGTTTAGACAATTAAGATTATGAGTTGAGAAAATCATAGGTTACTTATAGTTCCAAGTACACAACGTCGAGAATCCATAGTATCATAACTCGGGACTTTTCGCGACTCGACGTGTTCAACTAACACCTTGGTAAAAACAAGCCAAGTGCTTTGCCATGATGTAAAGCATATCCCAAGCGGGAAATGATGCGTTTACGCAAAGTGGCCTTTGACTTAGTTCGACCGATAAGGGAGTAAACTCGTTACGTGATTAGAGAAGACGTAAGCACGGGATAAGAGCATATGGATGCTTTCACGTGATGTTACGTGAAATATATAAGCTCCCTAAGTTTAGAAAATCCTTGGCAAGAGGCAAGAGTTAGAAAACATGAGTTGGAGTTTTCCCGTAAATGGGTGTTTTAAAAGTTGGATCTCTCTAATTCCAAAACTCGTTTCGAGTGTTCTCAATTAAGCACATAGCATATTCATACCTGTATTGGAAGAACCAAATTTGTCTGGTAAGGGGAAAGCCGACTTTCAAAATTAGCCCCGACCCATACAGAAGCCTGGCGCATCGCTCACACGTCAACACGCGGGCAGCGCGCCAGCACCAGGTATGGGAGTCGTGGAATTTTGGCTACCGTTTGTTATTTCATGTGTTTCGAAGGTTTATTTGTCATCATTAAAACATTAGGAGATCTTGATAATGTTGCCTCAACAATCTCCCCCTTTTTGATGATGACAAATAAAAACCGAAAGCAAATAAAATTACAAAATGTAGCGAAAACAAAGCGCGCCTTTGGTGTAGCTTGCGTCCTGACCTTGCCTTGTAATTTCGTGAAGCCTTTGTTTCTTTAACTTAAATAGGTCTTCACACTCTTGCTTTCTTTCTCCCCCTTTTGTCAAATAAAAAAGGCGTGACTTCCATTTGAAATGGGAAAGTAGCTTGTTTCATTGTACCCGAGCATGCTCACCCTAGATCGTTGCTCCCCTTGTTCCAAGGCGGGGATCCATGGGTCAAGAGCCTCACCTTTGCGGTGGCCTAGCTACATAAGACATACAACAACATACAACAACCAAGAAAGCCTCACATGTGAAAGTTCAAAATGGGTTAGGTTACCATTTGGATACTTGCAACATGGATTAGTTCACAACAATATGTATATAATTGTCCAATATGACTCCAATGACCATTAGTTGAGCATGGTACAAAAATTTATGAATTTTGAATTAGTGAATCATGCATTTTGTTCTATAAATACCAACATAAGAATTCATAGAATAATATCACAATAAACTTCATTAGCATTTTTATTGAAACAAACACCATGCAGGACATACTAGTATATGATCCTAACACACATTATTCAAACAAGCTTATGGAAATTCCTAAGTGGATGCTACTAAAGACTACAAGATTCATCACTTCATTCTTCATCCTTTTTTTGAAGAATCACCCTAGAGATGTCTTTGAGGATGGCGGCCATCACCAACATATCATTGTTGATGGATTTATGGAGTTCTCTTATCTCCTCACAAATGGAGAGAACATTCCGATCAGTCACATCTTGGGTGGAGCAACATCCACACATACGGGTATGGTTGTCCTCAAGAGGTTTTCCAAGATCTTCTTCAATCTTATGCCAAATTTCATCTTCCACCAAACAAAGTTTGACGAAATCTTTGGCAATTGGAATCTCCGCACCATTGATGTTATTCCAATCGACATTCTCTTCTTCCTCCCATGTCATCATTCTTCTAACATCGTTGAAATGGTAGGATGATCCAACATATTCATCATCAAGATCCATTTTCTTTGGTTTGTTTAAGTGTGAGCTTGTATTTTGTAAGATTCGGTGTTTAGAAAGCATGCAAGATTACTCCTCTTATAGATGGATTAAGGTGGTAGTTAGGATTCTTATTTCTTAAAATTTGGTCTAGCAATCAAGATCAAGGTATTTTGATGCTTTATAGGATGTTCAACCCATCTAGATCATGTACTAATATGCTTTAGTCACATGCTGTTGGGAAGATTTATTCAAGGAGTTATGAGTGTTTTAGTTTGAGTTTTATTGAGATTGGATGATCTAGCTTCTTATGCTAGTTCCCATAATTTGTTATGCATGCACCATAATTAGTTAAGCCATGAATGAAGCTCTTAAATATGGTTGAATGAGAAGTATGACTAGATCACCATTTTAGGATGAAATGATTCAATCCAACACAATATAGAGCCTACTACTCACCTAACATGAACCAAGTGCAAGTATTTCATGTAGGATATTCAATGAGTGTAGTTGTATGTGTATGATTATTAAGTGTATTTTCAATTAAGTACGCAAACTAGATCCTATGAACCATCACACATTATATAGAGAGTCAATACACAATATATGATATCTCCAGTTCATAATTCGTTGTGTAGTGTGTTGACTAAAATAATCCTTATGCGTTACTTGCATTAACAACATAAGTTCCTAGGATCTCGGATGAGGAACCTAGCTTATTTAGTCTATTCATTGGGTATTTTAGTTTGTTATGCAATACCATGCCGAATTCGACCCACATGAATTCTCTTCAACTACGTAAGTAGTTTATATGTTTGAACAAAATCTTTTCATTTCTCTTCTTCCCAAAACACAAAGCATGCCAATTTCACGTAAATTGAACAAGTGGATTTAGATATCAATCCTTCAATACGATTGTGATTCGTAATCCGAAGTTTCATCCAATCTTGGTAATTTGACACAAATGACTTTCAATCTTATTAAGTTTTAATAAGATATTTTTGTGTTAAATTTTCTTTTTTATTGCACGTAGTATAGACATTTAGAATCTTGAATATTATCAATCATCGTTTGTATAATGAATTGATATATATCTTTCCTCTCAGAAACCATTTAATTGTATTTCCTTCCATGCCTCCACATAAGTCCTAGATACATAAACACATAATCTCTAAGAGCACTTAAGTAGGACAAAGCAAACATCACCTAGACATCTAGACTTTATCTTAAAAGATTGTTCTCCTAATATGCATGTCAACCACGATCATCTAGACCTATCCCAAAACAATTTGGACTTTTTAAAATTGTCATGCCAAAAATTAAACTTGTTTATTTTGTGACCTAAGAGTCCTTTTATTCAAGTCACCAATGACTTGTTTTATGGGATGACCCCTCGCTTCTCTCAATTTCTTAGAATTGCCTTCATCCGAAACATTAACTTGTAATGATGGAGACCTTTCTTGATCATGAACTATTTTTTCATTGATCACATCATCTTCTACCGAAGGAGATGATTTATGCTCAGGCATGCTCTCATCGAAGGTAACATTGAGATATTCCACAATCCTCATTGTCTCCTTATTAAGCACTATGTATGCTTTACTAGTTTGAGAGTATCCTAGGAACACACCTTCATACGAATTTGGGTCGAATTTGGTGAGATACTCTTTGGTGTTAAGTATAAATACTTTGCAACCAAAAATTCTAAAGTACTCTAACTAAGGTTTCCTATTCCTTAGAATTTTATATGGAGTTTTATTTATGACCTTTCTTATGTGGACTCTATTAAAAATATAGCATGCAGTATCTAGGGCATGACACCAAAACTTTTGAGGAATGGATTGCTCATCAAGCATTGCACGACTCATCTTTCTTAACTTACGATGTGTTCTTTCAACAATCTCAAGCGATTGAGAAGTGAACAGGCCCGATAAGTTAAAAGATATTCCATGTTGTTCACAAAAGCTTCCAAATTGCAATTTATCAATTTCACTACTATGACTTGTTTTAATTGAAACAATTGAGCAATCAAGTAGGTTTTCAAGTTTTTTTTCTTAAAATTTCAAATTTATTTAGGACTCCATCCTTATTTTCCAAAAATAGCACCCAAGTGTAATTTGAATAATCAATCTATAATCATCAAAGTGTAGAAGTTTCCTCCGTAACTTTGGACTGGAGATGGACCATACAAATCTAAGTGCAACAACTCTAAAACCCTATTAGTTGCCAGTTCATTTTTACTCCTATTATTTGCTTGTCCTTGACTCCCTAAACACGTATAACAATAATGTCTCTCAAAGCTCAACTTAGGTAAATTCCTTACTAGCTCGTTGGAAGCTAGGTTTTAGACTAACCTCATATTGGCATGACCTAACCTCCTATGTCAGAGCATTGAGTTATAAACCATGGATGTAAGACATATGTGTTGCTTGGAGTTATCTCCTAACTTGCATGTATACAAGTTATTTCTCCTATGACCTTTAGATGACACAACACCATTTTTACTAATAGTACAATCTACTTTAGTAAACTTAACCTCACAATCATCATTACTTAATTGACTTACACTAATAAAATTAAAACGTAACATGCTCAACATTGGTAATTTCTATGGAGTCATGAAGGACAATACCTTTGCCGACAATTTTGCCATTAAGTTTGCTTCCAAAAATGACTTGATTGTCGTCATGCGCCACGTATGAAGTGAACAATCTTCTATTCCCGGTCATGTGTTTAGTGTACCGCTATCAACTATCCACTCATCCGGTTGTAGATCACTTTTGAGACAAACCTACAACAAAGATACAACTCATGCTTTTGGTACCCATTGTTTCTTGGGTCCATTTTGGTTAGCATTTAAGATGCCCAAGTTGAACATTCTTGGGTCTTGAAGTAAGATACATAGTTTCTCAATACAGAATCTAGAGAAAGCGGAGCAAGGATTGTTTTGAAAATTATTTTGATTTTGAAAGCTTGGTCTATAACTATGATATGTTTGTGGTCTAACGAAACTTTGGTTTGAATAGGAGTTGTCTCTCCTTTGATATTTGTTATGTTGGTATTGAGACGACCTTTGATTATAATTATAAAAATTTCTTCTTTGATTATTTTGAAATGAAGGTCTTTGATTATATGAAGTAATAGGTCTCATATTAGGTGTAGATAAAAGTGGTCTATTATTAACTCGAGATTGTGTATACCCAAGGCCATTGCAAGAACTCGAGTTGTAAAGTTGTTTTGGGTTTTCTTTTCTTGCAATAGGAGCTTGGTTACCTTGAGTACTTACAAAATGAGCTTGAGGAGTGATTGGTTTAATAACATTTCTTGACGTAGATCCAATTTCCCTCAGAGGCCTGGCGAGTTGATGGCGCGTTAACGCGTCAGTTTCAGAAATTTTTGGATCTTGGTCTTGACTCAATTTAACTAACACCATTGGTTTTCTTAGGCTTACGGGAGTGGTTTTTCCTTGTTTAAAATATCCAAGACCTCCCTTATCCTGTGACACCTTTTGGCGACTTATTATTTCTTCCAAATCATTTGTGCTTTTCTTATATTTAGAGAAACTTAAAGACTCCTTTTGAAGTCTGGATACTTTGTCATTCAAAGAGTTAACCTTAAGTGTGAGTATCTCACATCTTTTACACGGTTCAACTACCTCTTTGCAATGCTTTAGTGTCTTTACTTCTTTTTCAAGTTCATGAATTCTTTCATTAGATTTAACATGCTCTTGTTCAAGGAGGTGTTTTTCTTTAATGACTTTTTCAAAAGTTTTTCTAAAATCATCATTAAACTTAACTAGCTCCTCATTCTCCCTTTGTAGCTTGATAATATCTAGATTTTTAGAGGAAGAAGAATTTAGAGGTACCTCGAGTTTTTCTTGAGCCATTAGACAAGTGACTTCATTTGTTGGTTGATCCTCATCTTCACTATCGCTCCAAGCGCCACCCACGAATGCCTTGTTCTTTTTTGGTTTTGGACACTCATTGATGAAGTGACCTTTTTCACCACAATTGTAACAACCTTGAGTGCACCTAGAGCTCTCACCAACCTTGTTGTCAACACCTCGACTTCCACTGAAGTTCTTTCTTCCACCATTTCCTCGGTTGCCAAACCTATTAGCTCTCCTAAAGTTTCCGCCTCTTCTAAAGAACCTTCTAAAGTTTTTGGCCATCAAGTTGTATTCTTCGTCATCTTCATCACTTTCATCGTCTTCACTTCCTCCTTGATTATCACTATCGTCACTAGCTTGACACTTTGTGACTTTAGTTTTGAGAGCCAAAGACTTTACTTTCTCCTTCTTGTCTTTGGTGACAACCTTGTCATTTTCAAGGATCATATCATAGACCTTGAGGTTGCCAATAAGCTCATCAAGAGGAAGTTCGGCTAAATTCTTGGCTTCTTCAATTGCCGTCACCTTTGGCAGCCACTTCACCGGAAGAGCTCGAAGAACCTTTCTCACATGGTTCTTATTGTAGAAGCTAGAATCTAGAGCCGTGAGGCTTGTGATAATAGCATTGAACCTTGTGTAGCCATTGTCAATGGTTTCTTCATCGGAGATTGAAAACTTCACATATTGTTGAATGAGTAAGTCAATCTTGCAATCCTTGACTTGTGAATTGCCTTGATGAGTAATGATAAGAGAATGCCAAATCTCCTTGGCGGTCTTGCAAACATGGACTCTCTCGAACTCCCTTCGAGGTAGAGCATTGTAGATCAACATCTTGGCTTCATCATTCTTTCCAAGCTTTCTCCTCTCATCATCTTTTAGATCCGAGTATGGCTTTTCTACCAATATCTTTGTTTTGGGATCTTCCACCATGAACACAAAGTTTCCATTTTGGATGATTTCCTACAAATCAAGATCTTTGGACCTAACATAGGTCTCAAATCGGGTTTTCCAAAAAGCAAAACCCATCGGTCTCTAGCAAAGGTGCTCTTTGCAAAGAGCACCCATCTACATAGTTCTCTTCAGCCATGGATCTATACTCTACTTTTCCCAAAAATCTTTGTTAGGATTTTAGATTTTAGGAAAAGAAGATTTTGACTTAAAACGACTTCTTGGGAAGGTTTTAACGCTCAAAAACTTGAGTATTCCGCTCTGATACCAATTTTAGAACCGTAGAGGGGGTGAATACGGTTTCTTAGGCTTTTTAAATGTTTAAAAACTTTAGGCCGTAAGAGTCACCAAGTGGTTGTAAAATAATCCAACAACCACAAACACAACAAAAGTATATAAAGCAAGTAAAGAGACATCACGATATATACTGGTTCGGGATGGGGGGTTTATACCATCCGTACATCCAGTTGCGAATCCACGACATGATACTATTCCACTAGTATAATCCTTTTGGTGGACTACAAACGTTACAATTCACTCTACCTCTATTCACCAATATCGATGCTCACAAAGAAGGAGTTACTCCCACGGTATTCCGCCCTCGGAAATCACCCAAAAGAATCTTGTGATTCGACTTCACCTAAGGGTCACAAAGACTACTACCAAGACTTCCCACCGGAAGTATCAAACCCCAACTAGATCCCCAATGATCTAGGATTGGTCACCAAGACACAAGACTTCCTGTTAGAAATGAAGCTAAACGATATTTACGTGAATTGGAGTAGACAACTAGTATGCATAAAGTGCAGGGACCACTAATGTAATATTGTAATAGTTGTCTTATGTAAGGCCTATAAATACCCCTCAAGGCTTCTCTTGAGGGGTGTGGGTGTGTAAGCTTATCTTTATCAATAATAATATCTTTGTTTCACCTCACCTTCTCTCTACTTTCTCTTTCTAGAATAATGATGTATTTTGATCAACCTCGACCTCCAGAAGGTGTTTCTTGGTTATAACAAGTGGCATCAGAGCTAACCAGGGGCGAATCGTGGTGTTTTTGGGTGAAAAATCGTGTTTTTTGGTTGAAAATCTCGGATCAGTTACTGGTCATCGGCGTCTTTGCGAGTTAGGGAAAGTTTTTTATCGAGTTAGGGAAGTTTGCAAGTTAAGGAAGTTTGGGAGTTAGGGAAGTTTGGGAGTTAGGGAAGTTTGCGAGTTAGGGAAAGTTTGCGAGTTAGGGAAGTTTGCGAGTTAGGGAAAGTTTGCAAGTTAGGGAAGTTTGCGAGTTAGGAAAGTTTTTTATTGAGTTAGATAATCAAATCTACCGAGTTAGTATTGTTGGTTATCGTGTTATTGGTTTGGCAAGTTAGCCATTTTAGCGAGTTGGCTAAAACACCTTATCATTTATCGAGTAAGGATTTCACTTGGGTTTTACTAAACGAAATTCAAATTTTGGTATAACGTTGAAAATTTTGGCCCGAAATTCAAATTTTTAGGCCAAAATTCAAATTTTTTCGGTAAAATTTGGCGTAAAAATTTTTTAATACTCAAATTTTTCTGGTAACCTTAGCATTGCATTTCTTAGTGATTTCCAAATTTTGAGCGAGAAAATTTTCCAATTCTATTTTTGGAGGGAAAATACGAAATCACTACGAAACAACCAGATTGAATTTCAAGCTTCACCAAAAACACACCATGTGTAGCTTAAAAGATCCTGATCAAGATTTACCAAAGATCAATGGCTAAATTTTGAATGTTATCAAAAGGTGACTACGGGGATAATTTATTTATTACTTATTTGAGCTTGAAGTGACGTTTCACGGGTGCGTATACTTAGTATCTCAAGGTCTAGGGGATGGTTGGATGCAAGACTTTTGGAGATCCTTGTTTGAGCATTTATGGAATAGTGATTAAGACTTGGACATCTAGCTATGTGTGAGATCTATAAACGCAAAAGTTGGTTCTTAATGCTCACAATAGCTATCACTTTAAGGAGTTACGTTGTAGTGCTCATTGTCACAAAAGGTTGTGGATTGTTCAAGAGACGGATATACAATAAAGGATGGATGGTTGGGTATAGGCCACTACCTATATTGTAAGGAGTAACGTTGTTGTGCTCAGTATAGGTTCTTAATCAGGATAGTACAAGCGTAAGTCACAAGTTTGGAGAATTTTACTTCACACTCAAGTTTGTCATATAGGGTTGTCTCCACACGTGGTCACTTACTATTAGCTAGTGGAAGTGAAAATAGGTTGATCTGAGATGAATTGTAGAGAGAATAGTTATTGCCATTTCACTCATGGGGTATTGATTTGTATGTTGCTTCAAGTTGATATGTTTATGTACACATATTTATGATTATTCCGAGAGATCGTCATCATCCAGGAGGGAGAAATTTGTACATCGGGGCTTTTATTGAAGAACTGGAAGGATTCTAAGTGAGTTGAAGATGACGATATGATGCTCCCCAAACAAACCAGTGAAGAAGTTACATATTATTAGTCTAAGATTCATTTTCCTTTGTGCATGACATGATATGAGACTGAAGACAATTTG
The DNA here is from genome assembly GCA_030686995.1 of Artemisia argyi. Classification (NCBI taxonomy): domain Eukaryota; kingdom Viridiplantae; phylum Streptophyta; class Magnoliopsida; order Asterales; family Asteraceae; genus Artemisia; species Artemisia argyi. Next base: position 66,543,073 of record CM060676.1, on the reverse strand, counting down.
GGCAGAATTCAAATATACTTCTTCAACAAGCATCAAGGTTATATCAAACGGGTTGTCTATTTGGGAGGGAGCATGTATAAGAAAAGGGCTTACTAATTGGGAGGGAGTAATAACCCAATTAGATTAGCAAGTGATTCGTCTACAAGTAAAGAAAGATTGCTGGGGATATTTATGAAGAAAAGAGCTATGAAGTCTTCCTCAGCATTGTTGCGCTTACTTTGATTGTTTTATTTTACTTGTTAGGAATCATTGTAACCAATTCATGTATATCTCCAGCTGGAGGGAGATTGTTAGAAATGAAGCTGAGCGATATTTACGTGAATTGGAGTAGACAACTAGTATGCATAAAGTGCAGGGACTACTAATGTAATATTGTAATAGTTGTCTTATGTAAGGCCTATAAATACCCCTCAAGGCTTCACTTGAGGGGTGTGGGTGTGTAAGCTTATCTTTATCAATAATAATATCTTTGTTTCACCTCACCTTCTCTCTACTTTCTTTCTCTAGAATAATGATGTATTTTGATCAACCTCGAACTCCGGAAGGTGTTTCTTGGTTATAACACTTCCCTTACAAACAATTGAATGAATGAATAAGTGTTTGTTCAACCAAGACCTAACCTAACCTAGAGACTCGATTGTAATAGAAAGGGTAAAGATAACAAGACCCTTGACACAATCACAAGAGTAGATTAAGTTCTTGAGATTCTTCCCTTGCAAAGAGATGTGTTCTTTCAAAGATGTTAATGTGTTTAACTAAGAACACAAGAGATAGAATTAGAGGATTAGAGAGAAAGAATGTAGAGAGAAAAAATAATGGCAAGGGGTGAGGAATACAAGAGCCAAGGGGGTATTTATAGGCCAAGACCCAAACTTGGGAATTATTTGCCGAGGCCGGCGCGATGCCCACGCGTCAACGCGTAGGTGTCGCGCCAGGCCCAGTGAATATTTCCCAAATGTTGGGTGTTGGACTTGTAAATACCTACCCTTGCTAAAACCCCAATTGTACTTCGCACACTAAACCTTATCATTAATCAATCTAAGGTTTGTTTTGTGAAGTGTTTATTAGTAAACCATTTATCAAAGATAGAAAGAAAGAAGAGATAATTGGGTAGGGGTAGAATGGGTATTCCTCACATGGCATAGAAAAGAGAGAAAGAATATGCCATGGGATATTCCTCTAAAGGGAAAAGTGTGATAGGTTAGGTTAAGAAGTAACCATGGTTAGTTTTAGAAAGAAGTGTATAGAGATTAAACCATGATTAGGTTAGAAGGTGAACCATGGTTAGGTTAAAGAGTGTATCCAAGGGAATGTTCCATCCTTGGTTTTGTTAAGATTTAACCATGGTTGGGTGAGAATGGGTGAGTTAGGAACTAACCATAGTTTGGTTAGATGTGAACCATGGTTGGGTTAAAAGAAGCATATCCAAGGGAATATTCCTTCCTTGAAGAAGAGGTTGACTGAAAGGTTGGGATGTGAAAGGGTGTAAGGAATATAAGGGTTGGTTTGTGTATATGTAAGGGAATATGTAAGAATGGATGTGATGGGGAGCCTAGTGTGTGTAGAGAGTGAGATGTTTGTGAGTAATATGTGTGAATTTGAAAATAAGGTTGTTAGAGGTGTAAGAGTGTGTAAGAGAATATGTAAGATTTGGATGTGATGGGGATCCTAGTGTGTGTAGAGAATGGGATTGTTGTGAGTTTCGAAAATAAAGGTGTGTGTAGAAAAGAGTGTTTGTGTGTATAGGGAAGTGTATGTATTGGTGTATGAGAAAGGTGTATGGGTAATGTATAAAGTGAGGGGAATCTTGTGTGGGAGAGTGTGTAAGTCAAAAAGTATGAGTGTGTAAGAGTTGTAAGGGAATATGTAAGAGGTTATTGGGAAAGGATTTTTGGGAAGGATTGTGGGAGATTTGGTGGCTTTGTCTTTTGTAAAAATAAGATTAAGAGATAATCTAATTGTCATTGTAACAACCGTGATTTTAGCAGGTTAGTTAGACTTTTAGCCTCGAGTTAATCTAACTTTGTTTGGTATGGTTTGAGTAGTTATATGGGTGTTATTGTGTGTTATAGTGTGGTTAGTATTTGAGTTAGCACTAAATCCCTTCGCGTTGTGGTTGTTATTGTGATTTTTGATGATGTTGAGTTTGGGAAAGTTCATTTTGATCACCTATGTGGTGTGGAACTGACTTGTGTATATTTGGCGTTTTGAGGTTTTGTGTAATGAGTCTTCGTTCAAGTTATTGAGCGTTAGTAAGTTACGGGGATGTTGTTTTTATGAGGAAATGCTTATGGAGTGTGTAAAAATCTATTTTTAGAAACTTTATTTTGAAAATGAATATTTTTCGGTTTGTCGTAAAATTAAGTTTTATCGCGAAAGACGTTAGGTTTTGTTATGGGAATACATAAAATATGAAAAGTATGAGGTTTTGAGTGTAATAAATAAATTAATAAAAAAATAATAAAAATATATATTATTAGGGGGGGGGCGATTAAGGGTATTAGGGGAAAAAAGGAAACCAAATTTGATACCAAATACAACTCGAAGCTTTAAGGGTTGTCCAAATTAATTATAAATACAAAATCAAAACTCCCCTATCCCTTTTTCCTGCTATTATAGTCGACACAAGGGGGGTCCAAGAAGAAAAAATTAGGGTTTCATAATTGTCTAGCAATAATCAAGAATCAAGGTAAAATCTTTAACCCTTATGTGTAATTAATTAATTATTGTTATCATTCATATAATAATTAATATGATGGAATCTAGGGTTTATATACTTCTGTAAATTATTGAAGTAAAACATGTTAGGATGATTAGATGTTAATAATATGGTTAATGGTTAAGGGAATTGAGCGTAAAACATGCTAGTTATTGAGTTAGGGTTTGGACAGATTTGTAAGGCTGTAAATATGTGACTTTAAATAACAGATGGTGATGAGTTAAGTCACGAATTTTAGGTCTAAATTTTATTATAATGAAAGAGCTTTCCAAAAAGTCCAGCCACGATCAATTTTGAGTTTGGGAAGTCGGTCTTTTGATTTTTCTTTGTTAAGGTGTCAAAGCTGTCAAACCGGGACAGATTTTGGGTAAAAGTTTGATGATGTCATGTGGTTGTAAAAGTGGTATTTTGACTTGGCCTTCTGGAATAGTTAAGTTTTAGGTTATATTAGACTACCACGAAGAGGATTCGCGATAAAAACTTGTGGAAGTAATTATTAAAAATCAAAACTTTTTGGTGTGTGTTCAGATCCGAATTTGAGTAGTTGACAAGTTTAAATTTTTTATGAGTACTTGTGTGTGTTATTGGTCCATGGCCTTCTGGGATTATCTTCTATGCTTATGAGAGACCATGGTAAATTTTTGGTGTGAGTTGATGAGCTTTATTTGTCGTGATTTCATGTGAGTGAATGTACTCAAAAATTCGGCGTTTTCTGAGTTTTAGAGTGCAAGGGATTTAGTGAGCATTAAGTTATGGTAGTGGTTAGTGTGGTGTCTAGGAGATCCATGGTGGGTCATATGAGTCTTAGACATCCATCATATGCGTATTACATTGGTTGTAGCTTTTAGCTTGACCTTGTGTAATGTGAATTATTTTTGTGTGCTATAGATTGTGAATTGTTTTTGTGGAAGCTGCGGAGTTTAAGGTGAGTTCATTGTCCCATATTTTTACTTTGTTTTAAACTTGGGATGGGAATGATGCTTGTCTTAAATGATTTGATTTACTGTGATTATGTGTGTGGTGTTAAAGAGATTGGACCTATAATGTTATCGTATGCATGCTATGTGTGATTATTTGCTTGTGTGGATATATATGGGATCCAATTAGGAGGATGCTTATCCTGTTGCTCGCGCATGCGACCTAATTGATGTTTATTGGGGTCGGGGGACACGAGCCGTCCTAATGTAATCATTACGGGGTCGGAGGACACAAGCCGTCCTGTTGTAATTATTTTGGGGTCGGAGGACACGAGCCGTCCTATTGGTTGCCTTATGAGTGTTGTTGCCTTTGTGTGTGAATATTAACTTGCAAATACATGTAGCTATATGATAACTATAATAACTTGTCCAGCTATATTTTGTAATCACAGTGAATTCGGTTTCCTTGTGTGTTGAGTCTCAAACCTATGAATCTCACCAACATTATGTTGACATTTTAAGCATCATTTTCAGGTGAGCATTCTAAAGCCAAAGTTGAGGGCAGCAATAAGGCGAGACTTAGTTGCATGGAGACTTACTTATGTTTTGGGATTTGATTTTATTTGGTTTTGGATTTGATACATTTATGTTTTATGTTTGGTACTTTCAAATTTATTGAAGATACCTTTTGGATTTTGTTTTGTTTATCTTCGGGTATTGTTACAACACTGTGTGTTGGTACATTGCTCTATTTATGTGCATGTAGTTGTTCTCTATGTTGACACCAGGTGTTGTGATGATATCCATGAAGTTACACCCGCGCGTTTCCGCCATGGCGGGGTGTGACAGATTGGTATCAGAGCCTTGGTTATAGAGAATTAGTTGGTTTAACCTAGACTATAGCTTCGGAGTCCCTCATATAGTTGCATTTAGGACCTATGTGTAAGTATAATATCTTACATGTCTATTTTCCTAAATTATGAGTTATATTATTGAGTTTTTGAACGTCTATCGAACCCTATACTTAGCATCGTGTGTGTGTCATTTATAGAATGGCACCTCCTGCAAGAAAGACACTTCGTTGGGCTACTGTAGTTGCTAAGGGACGCAAGAGAGTTGGGAAGATAAAGAGAACCAACAGGAGGATATTGGTCCCCGCTAGCATGGTACCATGTGTGATTGAAGAGAAGCTGACACTCGAGAATGTGAATGGGGAAAGGGTGGAGAGATATGAGACAAAGGTAGCTGATAAGGAAGGCTTCACCACCAAGTACCCGTGCAAGTGTCCTCAGTTTTTGGAAGATGATGGGGTAGTTTGGGCTAGACCCCGAGGATTGTATGATTTTGTGGATAGGATAGATGAAGAGTTAAGAGATCGTAAAGATGATTTTGCAAGACATCCTCTACCACATAATCATGGAAATAGGAATGGGTGGGTGAGCGAGGAGGAGGAAGTAGATTCAGACTTGTAGTCCACTGCACGTACACCGTTTTAGGTCTTAGATAGGACTCGAACTGCGTACGACTTGCTTTCAATGTTATGTTTTTAATGTTTTACGGTTTTGTTGAGTTTTTTTGACACTGATTGTATGTTGGAATGTGAATTCCTTCGGATTTTTGGGATTTATCCCGTGTTTTAATGAGAAGCCTTGGGCGAGTTTGGGTATTTTTGGTGTGTATATTATGTGTATTATGGGAGTATATTTTGGTTAGTATTGATTGCGTGCTATATGTTATAAGATGTTACTATTGTTAGATGTGGCATCTTAGTATTGGGTTAGTTGACTAGCAACTAATTCCGCCCAAATCCTTCAAACCCGAGATTTTTACTTGCTTTCTAAAAAATACAAAAACAATCATCCCTCATCTCTAGACCTAGTCTTTAGGTTTTCTAATCCTAGCGACACTATTCCTAGCTGAACGATCAATCCCTCAGTACTTGTCATTATACGATACTACATCGATCAGGACACTGCCTGGTGGGGGTTGTAAGCTTCTCGAGATCCCTCGAGAGGTAAAGCCTGGTGCAATCCCCACGCATCAAGTTTTTGGCGCCGCAGCCCGGGGAATAGTTATTGTCTAGGTTAGAATCTCTTTTAATTAGGTCTACTTGCTAGATTCCTTTCTAGTAAGATTTTATTTTTATTTTTAGGTTCTTTTTAGTCTATCTTAATTCTTCGTGTTTTTGTTCGTAACTCTTCACCACCCGACATCATGGACGATGGGAACACCTTTGAACCCGTCATCCCACCACAAAAAAACCCACCACTAGAACCTCTTAGGCCCCGAACCTTAGGAGAGTATTCCCGACCTAGCCACCGAGGCTATCGAAACACTATTGAGCTCACCGGAGCCAATGTGACCCCGTTGCGATCCGACACCATCCGGTTGGTGCAAAGCGGATGTGCATTCCATGGACTTCGTTCCGAAGATCCAAATCAACATCTCAAGGACTTCCTTAAAATCGTAGATTACATAGACCTAGATGTTGCAACTAGAGAGACAACCCGATTATGCCTATTCCAATTCTCTCTACGTGATCAAGCTAGTCAATGGCTTGAACGTTTACCCGCGGGATCCATCACCACATGGGATGATCTCACCACTCCTCTCCTTGCTCAATTTTTCCCACCGAGGAGAACTACCAAGCTTAGAAATGACATCTTGATGTTCCAACAACGTCAAGGTGAAACTCTTTATGAAGCATGGACTCGTTTCAAGGACTTACTCCAAAAAGTCCCTCATCATGGCATAGATCTTTGGCTCCAAGTCCAAATCTTCTATGACCATATCGATCTCTCCACAAGGCGAGCCATTGACCAGTCGGCCGGTGGTAAGCTACGTGATCTAAGTGCGGAACAATCATGGGAACTCATAGAAGATCTTGCTCTCTATGACAATGAAAGTTGGAATGATCCCCGTGATTTGAACAAAACGGTCAAGGCAATATCTTTGCCTTCGAATAACTCTAGCACTCCCGACCGTAGGATCATGGAACTTGAGGACCAAGTCAAGTTTCTCATGAAATCTTACGAAACTCCTAAGCCTTCAAGCCAAGTGAACAAAATCACTTCTTAATGTGAATTATGTAGTGGTCCCCATGACACTCGTGATTGTGTGGAACTCCCCGGAACATCTTTTGCGGACTATGCATCCTCACGTACCGACGAAGCGGGAAATAAGTGGTACACTTTCAAACCCGAGCCAAACCCTTACGGTGATTCATACAACCCCTCTTGGAAAAATCACCCAAACCTTAGGTGGAAACAAAATCAAGCCAATTCTTCCAATCCGTCTAATCGTTACCAACCAAACGGTCCACCCTCCAACCGCACTTTCAACAACAATCCTTCTAAAAACTATGGTAGTACCAACAATCTTGAAGGATTGATGTCTAAGTTTATGGCATCTCAAGAAGCTCGTATATCTAAGTTTGAAGCCGATTTCAAACAAAAGCAAAGCGAGATGACCACTAAAATTGATACATTGTTGAAAGTTCTCAATGACTGAGAAATGGGAGCTCTCCCAAGCGACACGGTCAAGAATCCGAAACTAAACGTTAATTCCATATCATCAGTTTCGTCACCCACTTCTTGTTCGCAATACTACTCGGTTAAGTCAACGAGCACGTGTTTCAAACAAAACCAAATTCTTCAAAAGGACCAATCAAGTAAAACACCCGATATAAAACCGGTCAAGAGCATAGTTGAAACACCTCCTACGCAAGACCTTGACGATGAATTCAAGGAACTTCACCTTGAATGCCCCGTTATTGATGTCTTAGCCCGTGCTCCCTACTATAGTGCCCTCCTAGAAAAATACGAGAAGTTTAAGCTAGGTAAAAATGGGACCGCCTTCGTTCAAAACAAGTTGCCTAAAAAGCTTGATGATCCGGGTATATTTGTTTTGCCTTGTAAGATAGGAAGATCCGAAGCTTTCGACACACTAGCCGATTTAGGGTCAAGCCTTAACTTGATTCCCTTATCCCTTTTCACCACTCTTAAGCTTGGAAAGTTATAGGAGACAGAGTTATTGATAGGTCTAGCGGATGGAAGTATTGCCCACACGGTTGAAATGATTAAGGATGTAGTTGTTCACGTAGGGAAGTTAACTATCTTAGCGGATTTTCACGTCCTAGACATGGTTAGTGACACTGCATGCCCATTGTTGGTAGGAAGAGGATTTTTAGCAACCGCTAGCGCCATGATAGATTGTAAGGAGTCTAAGATCGCGGTAGGTGAGGGCGACACTTGGTCGGTGTACGATGTTAAGAAACATAGCTATGATTGTGATGATGAACCGACACCACATTGGGTAGAGATTAATAGGAGACCATCTAGATATGGACCTTGGATAGAAAGGAAATTTATAGGACCTCAACGCCCATTCTATCTAGAAAAAGATTTCATTGAAAAGACACATTCGGTGGAACAAGTCATAGCTAGAGATGAAGAGCTAGATCCTTTTGAGGACCCCTTAGTCTTTAGGAAGATGATTGAGTTCTTAAGCGTAATGCCTATTAATATAGAGATGAATAAGTGGAAAAGAGAGGGAGACAAGTGTAAATGGAGGTGGGACAAGCCACCTAAAGAAGGTGACGGATCATGGCATATGAAGATGACTTTGTATGATCCGGATGGAGAAAAGTTTGAAAGGTCATACCGTACTAAGAAAACCGACAGGAAGCTAAAACCTAAGTTTGATCCCAAGGATGTCCTCAATGAGGAACTCACCCGTATCACGTAGTAACCCATGACCTTGAGTCTAGCTACAAGACTCATAAATAAAGAAAAGCGCTTCTTGGGAGGCAACCCATGATTTTGTGTGATTTTTATTTTGTTTGATTGTTATTTGCTTCCGTATGCATGCTTTATTTTTATTGTTGGTAGATCATGTTTCTAAACTAAATAGTGGAAATACTTTATTTTGTTGTTTTGTCTAGTCTTAACTTCACCCAAAGGTATTTTTGCAAAAGATAAGTGTAAGGGGAAACCCCAAATATGTTTTTAAGAAACAAACCGATCATGATTATCCACAATATTAAGTGAACATGTATATTCGTATTTGTTAGAGTCAAATGCTTGTATCGAGTCATAATGAAGTTTTGCAGGATTTTACAGGAAGTAGAACCAAGTTTTTCCAGAAATTTTCTGGAAACTTAACATAAGAATTTCTGCAGGTCACTTCTGACGGCGTCATGAGTTTACTCTTGATGGCGTCACGTGTAAAAATCTGGAAATTTTACCAGTTTTGTTTTTGTAACAGAGTCTTAAAGTTTTTGTTGAATTATTAGTTTTATAATCTCCAGGAACTCTGCAAACATCATTCCACAAGCATTATATCTTATTTTGTTTTCTAGGATTTATTAACATATGAAGATTGCCGCCGATTTTATGAGAGCTTGCCTTGTCTGTTTTCTCAGGATTTACAGGTTATGTATGACAAGAAGATGATTATTATTCTGGAAGGGAAGCTTTGATTTTTCATTTTCTTGGAGGAAGATTTAACCTGGCCACCTTATTATTCATACCGATCGAATCAGGGGAGTATTTGATTACATTCTTTTTACTTATTTCACTTTTACATTCTTTACTTGAACATTGGGGATAATGTTCATCTTAAGTGTAATGGGAGGGTAAAATGATGATACCTTACAAATACACTTTCGCTTGAGTTTGTTTGTTTGATAGTAGATGTGTAATAAAACTATGAGAAATACTTATTAGTGTAATTTTAGCGCCAAATTTAAAAAAATTTACAACATTTAGGAGTGAAACTTTAGCCATAGCAAGCGTCTCATGGATAGGAGATTGTATGACTAGCACATAACCGTACCATTCAAAAAATTTTCCACCCAAATATGTGAGGTTCGCCTTTAGATTTGATAGGAAAAGCATTTACTATTAGTGCTTATGAGTGTACCGGTAGCATTTAGATTCTAGAACTTGCGTTAGTGATGCATCCCGAGACCGCTAGTGAGACTACATTCGTGTAGTAGGATTTAGTTCATGATAAGAGGCATTAGGATCACCCTTGTATTAAACCCGTATCATAATTACTTGACCATTTAAGTCATATTACTTGGCTAGTTAAGTCAATTAATTTTTCCCACGCCATTAGCGTTGTACTCATTTTTAGTACACGAAACCCCTAGTACACCCCTCCGAGCCTATCTTTTCGTTTTTAACTTTAAGCATCTTACTTAAAGGAAGAATTTGTTACACCCCACTTAAATGTACACCCAAATCACCTTAGCCTTCCGTGTATGCACTCATCTTTAGTGCATTATTGTTATTTGTTAAACCCTAAGTTAATTATCTAATTGATTACATGGTTGCTAAGTCGAGTCATATCCTTGTACATATTGTTTTGGGACGATTGAGACTCATGGGTAAAGTACTTATTTTATGGAGTAATGGGGACGAACATCATATATTACCCCCGTATGTGCGTTAATCTTAAAAGTACTCCAAGTGTTTTGATTTTGTTAATTCGAGTCATCAGATTAGTTTATTGTAAAGTATGTAAAAATCCAAGTGTAAGGGGAATATTCATTCCCTATGATGTCTTATATTGGATGGTAGGGTAAGAGTGTATGCAAAAAAAAAAAAAAAAACCGAAAAAACAAGAAAAAGAAAAAAAAAATAGAAAAAAGAAAAAGAGAAAAACATACGGACTACCATCCCGTTTCATTCTATGTTTATTTTATGTTTTTGTTATTTTTCATTTATTAGCTTAAGTCGAGTCTAGTCTTAGCTTAGCAACGCCATTTTGTACATGTAATTAACCAAGATTGTTAACTCGCCACCAGTAAAGACTGCCTATATCCAACAAAACCGTGTATTTCATATCCCTACACCTAACGTTACAACCCTTTAAAAATACCTCTTTGATAGTTTATCCTAGGTGCTTACGCCATGTGGTGGAGGTTTGAACCTTTCCCAAGCCTATGGTAATCTATTTTGCTATGACAGGTAGTGAGAGATGTTTTCCATTTACATAATGTGATATTACTTTATTACACCCGAGAGATGTGAGTATCTAAACACTATTTGTGAGGTGCTAGTGTATGACCTCCGTGCTTGTCTTTGGTCTTTAGTGGAATGATTATTTGTTGTAATTACTTTTATATTAGTGTTAAATTACCCCTAACTTGTATTTTGATTAGAATAAAAGCGCATTTGCTTGAGGACAAGCAAATCTCAAGTGTAAGGGTATATGATGAGGTGAAAAATGAACCACTTTTAGGGGGTCATTTAAGCCCGGAATTGAATTTATTTGATCAAATATTGCCCTAAATCGTTCCTTTTGTGATTTTAGGTACTTTGGGAGTGAAATTTGGAAGAGGAAGCAATTCGGACATTTTTGGAGCATAAAAGTGAAGAAAACGGCAAAGACTTAATTTTCCATGCTGAGAACAGTACCTGACGGCGTCAAGAGGAAAATCATGACGGCGTCAAGAGTAAAAGTGGTGACGATCCAGTACAAACCTGACGGCGTCACAAGAAGGGCGTCAAGAGTTAATTTTGTGACGGCCTGCATAAGGAGACCACATGACAGCGTCAGACCCAGATCTAGGCAGTCCGAGGAACTATTTGGCGGCGAGATGACGGCGTCAGACATTTGTTTGGAGACATGAACCGATGTGTACTAGGTTTTATTGGTTGTATTTAATGCATGAGTAAATTCTAATGATCCCATGTTTGGAGCTTCTTAGCCGGCTCGACATAGGAGTGAAGTAGGCACTCATAGGATTGGGGAAGTAAGTACGCCACCCCATGAATCGTATTAAGGAATACAATCCATCATCCACGCAACTATAACAAGTAATTAACGTGTAAAAGATATCTAGGGAGTAGTGAAATCTAAGTAAAAACATTTCTCCCATATATTGCTCACAACCTTAGTTTAATATAGTTTATTTTCATTTCTAGTATTTTATTTTGATTGCATCTTAGTATTGGGTTAGTTGACTAGCAACTAATTCCGCCCAAATCCTTCAAACCCGAGATTTTTACTTGCTTTTTAAAAAAATATAAAAAAAAATACAAAAACAATCATCCCTCATCTCTAGACCTAGTCTTTAGGTTTTCTAATCCTAGCGACACTATTCCTAGCTGAACGATCAATCCCCCGGTACTTGTCATTATACTATACTACATCGATCAGGTACACTGCCTGGTGGGGATTGTAAGCTTCTCGAGATCCCTCGAGAGGTAAAGCCTGGTGCAATCCCCACGCATCAACAGTTGAAAGAACTTCAGGATAAGGGGTTTATTCGACCTAGTCATTCTCCGTGGGGAGCACATGTTTTGTTCGTTAAGAAGAAAGATGGTTCATTTAGAATGTGTACTGATTACCGAGAGTTGAATAAGTTGACGGTGAAGAATCGGTATCCTTTACCTAGAATTGATGATCTTTTCGACCAGTTGCAGGGTGCTAGATTTTTCTCAAAGATAGATCTACGATCTGGTTATCATCAGTTAAGAGTGTATGAGGAGGACATTCCCAAGACAGCTTTTAGAACTCGTTATGGACACTTTGAATTTACGGTGATGCCATTTGGGTTGACTAATGCACCAGTGGTATTCATGGATTTGATGAATCGCGTGTGTAGGCCCTATTTGGATAAATTCATAATTGTGTTTATCGACGATATTCTGATTTACTCTAAGTCGAAGGAAGAGCATGAGGAACACCTGAGGTTAATACTTGGCTTGTTAAAGAATGAGAGATTGTACGCTAAGTTCTCTAAATGTGAATTTTGGTTGCAAGTGGTGCAATTTCTTGGTTATATAGTGAATAGTGAAGGTATACATGTAGATCCTAGCAAGATAGAAGCGGTCAAGAATTGGAAGGCTCCTACGACACCTTCTGAGATACGCTCATTCTTAGGACTGGCAGGGTACTACAGGAGATTTATAGCAAATTTTTCAAAGATTGCTAAGCCTCTCACTATGTTGACACAGAAGAATAAAAAGTATGAGTGGGGAGATGAGCAAGAAGTGGCTTTTCAGACATTAAAGGATAGTTTGTGTAATGCACTTATTCTGACATTACCTGATGGGCCAGATGATTTTGTGGTATATTGCGACGCGTCGAATCAAGGATTGGGATGTGTGTTAATGCAAAGGGGAAAGGTGATAGCTTATGCATCACGACAACTCAAGGTTCATGAGAAGAATTATACCACTCACGACCTAGAGCTTGGTGCAGTGGTATTTACTCTCAAGAATTGGAGACATTATTTGTATGGTACGAAGAGTACGGTCTATACCGATCATAAGAGTCTTCAGCATATTTTTAATCAGAAGGAGTTGAATATGCGTCAAAGAAGATGGATGGAGCTGTTAAGTGATTACGACTGCGACATTCGTTATCATCCTGGAAAAGCAAATGTGGTGGCCGATGTGTTGAGTAGAAAGGAAAGAATTAAGCCAAGGCGTGTGCGAGCTATGAGCATAATATTTCAATCGGGAATTAAGAGTAAGATATTGGCAGCACAAGAGGAGGCTCTCAAGGGTGAGAACCTTGTGGCTGAAATGTTGCGTGGTTTTGATCCGCAGATGGAAAGGAAGGAAGATGGTGTACTATATTTCTTAGATCGAATATGGGCTCCACTAGTGGGAGATGTGAAAAAGGTAATCATGGATGAGGCTCATAAGACGAGATACTCGATTCATCCAGGGTCTGATAAGATGTACTATGATCTTAGAGATGCTTATTGGTGGTCGGGCATGAAGAGGGAGATAGCTGAGTATGTTAGTCGATGTTTAACTTGTTTGAAGGTGAAGGCTGAACATCAGAGACCCTCTGGATTGTTGCAGCAGCCCTCAATTCCTGAATGGAAGTGGGATAACATAACTATGGATTTCATTACTAAATTGCCTCGCACAAGTAATGGACATGACACGATATGGGTTATTCTGGACAGATTGACGAAGTCTGCACATTTTCTGGCCATTCGTGAAGATTACAAGATGGAGAAGTTGGCAAGGATCTATATAAATGAGATTGTGGCAAGGCATGGTGTGCCTGTGTCTATTATTTCAGATCGGGATAGTAGGTTCACTTCGCGGTTCTGGCAGTCATTGCAAAAGGCTTTGAATACACGGTTGGATATGAGTACTGATTATCATCCACAGACAGATGGACAAAGTGAGCGAACGATTCAGACGTTAGAGGATTTTCTTCGTGCATGTGCTATTGATTTTGGAGGAAGCTGGGATACTCATTTGCCTTTGGCTGAGTTTTCTTATAATAACAGCTATCATTCAAGCATTAGATGTGCACCGTTTAAGATGTTGTACGGAAGGAAGTGTAGATCACCGGTGTTATGGGCAGAGGTTGGGATGAGTCAGTTAATTGGACCTGAATTGGTACGAGAGACTACGGATATGGTCTTTCGGATTAAAGAAAGACTTAAGGCTACGAGAGATCGTCAAAAGAGTTATGCGGATAATCGCCGCAAACCTTTGGAGTTTAGTGTTGGAGATTTTGTAATGTTGAAGGTGTCACCATGGAAGGGTGTTGTGCGTTTCGGTAAGAAAGTCAAGTTAGCACCTAGATATGTTGGGCCATTTGAGATTACGGAGAGGATTGGACTTGTGGCATATCGTTTGAGATTGCCTGAGGAGTTAAGTGGTGTGCATGATACGTTTCACGTGTCTAATTTGAAAAAGTCTTTGGTGGATGCTAGTTTGCATGTGCCACTAGATGAGATTAAGGTTGATAGAACACTTCACTTTGTGGAGGAACCTGTTGAGATTATGGACCGAGAAGTTAAGAGTATGAAGCGTAGTAAGATTGCAATGGTAAAGGTACGATGGAATTCCAAACGTGGTCCTGAGTTTACTTGGGAGCGTGAGGATCAAGTGAGAGCTAAGTATCCTAAGTTGTTTGCTGAGAAGTCTGATGATACGAGCTGTAAAATCTCGGGACGAGCTTTCCCTAAGTGGGGGATGATGTAACAACCGTGATTTTAGCAGGTTAGTTAGACTTTTAGCCTCGAGTTAATCTAACTTTGTTTGGTATGGTTTGAGTAGTTATATGGGTGTTATTGTGTGTTATAGTGTGGTTAGTATTTGAGTTAGCACTAAATCCCTTCGCGTTGTGGTTGTTATTGTGATTTTTGATGATGTTGATTTTGGGAAAGTTCATTTTTATCACCTATGTGGTGTGGAAATGACTTGTGTATATTTGGCGTTTTGAGGTTTTGTGTAACGAGTCTTCGTTCAAGTTATTGAGCGTTAGTAAGTTACGGGGATGTTGTTTTTGTGAGGAAATGCTTATGGAGTGTGTAAAAATCTATTTTTGGAAACTTTATTTTGAAAATGAATATTTTCCGGTTTGTCGTAAAATTAAGGTTTATCGCGAAAGACGTTAGGTTTTGTTATGGGAATACAAAAAATATGAAAAGTACGAGGTTTTGAGTGTAATAAATAAATTAAAAAATAAATAAAAAAATATATTATTAGGGGGGCGGCCGATTAAGGGTATTAGGGGGAAAAAGGAAACCAAGTTTGATACCAAATACAACTCTAAGCTTTAAGGGTTATCCAAATTAATTATAAATACAAAATTAAAACTCCCCTATCCCTTTTTCCTGCTATTAGAGTTGACACAAGGGGGATCCAAGAAGAAAAAATTAGGGTTTCATAATTGTCTAGCAATAATCAAGAATCAAGGTAAAATCTTTAACCCTTATGTGTAATTAATTAATTATTGTTATGATTCATGTAATAATTAATATGATGGAATCTAGGGTTTATATACTTCTGTAAATTATTGAAGTAAAACATGTTAGGATGATTAGATGTTAATAATATGGTTAATGGTTAAGGGAATTGAGCGTAAAACATTCTAGTTATTGAGTTAGGGTTTGGACAGATTTGTAAGGCTGTAAAGACGTGAGTGTAAATAACAGATGGTGATGAGTTAAGTCACGAATTTTAGGTCTAAATTGTAGTATAATGAAAGAGCTTTCCAAAAAGTCCAGCCACGATCGATTTTGAGGTCGGGAAGTTGCTCTTTTGATTTTTCTTTGTTAAGGTGTCAAAGCTATCAAACCGGGACAGATTTTGAGTAAAAGTTTGAGGATGTCATGTGGTTGTAAAAGTGGTATTTTGAATTGGCCTTCTGGAATAGTTAAGTTTTAGGTTATATTAGACTACCACTAAGAGGATTCGCAATAAAAACTTGTGGAAGTAATTATTAAATATCAAAACTTTTTGGTGTGCGTTCAGATCCGAATTTGAGTAGTTGACAAGTTTGAATTTTTTATGAGTACTTGTGTGTGTTATTGGTCCATGGCCTTCTGATATTAGATTCTATGCTTATGAGAGACCATGGTAAATTTTTGGTGTGAGTTGATGAGCTTTATTTGTCGCGATTTCATGTGAGTGAATGTACTCAAAAATTCTGCGTTTTCTGAGTTTTAGAATGCAAGGGATTTAGTGAGTATTAAGTTATGGTAGTGGTTAGTGTGGTGTCTAGGAGATCCATGGTGGGTCATATGAGTCTTAGACATCCATCATATGTGTATTACATGGGTTGTAGCTTTTAGCTTGACCTTGTGTAATGTGAATTATTTTTGTGTGCTATAGATTGTGAATTGTTTTTGTGGAAGCTGCGGAGTTTAAGGTGAGTTCATAGTCCCATATTTTTACTTTGTTTTAAACTTAGTATGGGAATGATGTTTGTCTTAAATGATTTGATTTACTGTGATTATGTGTGTGGTGTTAAAGAGCTTGGACCTATAATGTTATCGTATGCATGCTATGTGTGATTATTTGCTTGTGTGGATATATATGGGATCCAATTAGGAGGATGCTTATCCTGTTGCTCGCGCATGCGACCTAATTGATGTTTATTGGGGTCGGGGGACATGAGCCGTCCTAATGAAATCATTGTGGGGTCGGAGGACACGAGCCGTCCTGTTGTAATTATTTTGGGGTCGGAGGACACGAGCCGTCCTATTGGTTGCCTTATGAGTGTTGTTGCCTTTGTGTGTGAATATTAACTTGCAAATACATGTAGCTATATGATAACTATAATTATTTGTCCAGCTATATTTTGTAATCACAGTGAATTCAGTTGCGTTGTGTGTTGAGTCTCAAACCTATGAATCTCACCAACGTTATGTTGACATTTTAAGCATCATTTTCAGGTGAGCATTCTAAGGCCAAAGTTGAGGGCAGCAATTAGGCGAGACTTACTTGCATGGAGACTTACTTATGTTTTGGGATTTGATTTTATTTGGTGTTGGATTTGATACATTTATGTTTTATGTTTGGTACTTTCAAATTTATTGAAGATACCTTTTGGATTTTGTTTTGTTTATCTTCGGGTATTGTTACAACACTGTGTGTTGGTACATTGCTCTATTTATGTGCATGTAGTTGTTCTCTATGTTGACACCAGGTGTTGTGATGATATCCATGAAGTTACACCCGCGCGTTTCCGGCTGTGGCAGGGTGTGACATCATTAAGAAGAAAAGTTTTAGATAATTAAGATTATGAGTTGAAAAAATCATAGGTTACTTATAGTTCCAAGTAACACAACGTCGAGAATCCATAGTATCATAACTTGTGACTTTCCACGACTCGACATACTCAACTAACACCTTTGTACAAACAAGCCAAGTGTTTTGCCATGATGTAAAGCATATCCCACGCGGGAAAGGATGCATTTACGCAAAGTGACCTTTAACTTAGTTTGACCAATAAGGGAGTAAACCCGTTACGTGATTAGAGAAGACGTAAGCATGGGATATGAGCATATGGATGCTTTCACGTGATGTTACGTGAAATATATAAGCTCCCTAAGTTTAGAAAGCCTTGGCTAGAGGCAAGAGTTAGAAAACATGAGTTGGAGTTTTCCCATAAACGGGTGTTTTAAAAGTTGGACCTCTCTAATTCCAAAACTCGTTTCGAGTTTTATTAATTAAGCACATAGCATATTCATACCTGTATTGAAAGAACCACATTTGTCAAGTAAGAGGAAAGCCGACTTTCAAAATTCGTCCCGACCCATACAGAAGCCTGGCGCATTACCCAGACGTCAACGCGCGTTACCCAGGTATGGGAGTCGGGGAAATTTTGGATACCGTTTGTTATTTTATGTGTTTCGAAGGTTTATTTGTCATCATTAAAATATTAGGAGATCTTGATAATGTTGCCTCAACAAAACGTTAACTGACAAATTCAAAGCGGTCAACCAAACAGACAAATCGGCTCAAACGATCTTCAACAAAGATAATCAAATTCAGGCAACCAACTTCAAAAGCCCGACGAACGAAGATCCGAATTCAAGCGAACAAATTTCAAACGATCGAACAAATTCCAAACGACCCGATTATAACCAAGTCTTCAAACACCAAAACGATCTTCAAATTTCAAATAACAAATTCGAATTCCAATGGTCCACTTATATATTAGGAATTACGACCCTAATATCAATTTTACATTCTAATGACCCACTTATTTGATAAGTATTATGATTCAACTTCAAATTTATTATCCGGGAATCAAACAAATTCAAGTTAATAAATAACTTGGCGAACGGGCTCTAATAATTCAAACGCCCCAAATATGATAAGGATAATAATTTTAATGACCCACTTATGTAATAAGGATTACGGTCGAAATTCCAACAACTAAACGATCCAAATTCGAATACCAAACAAATACGAATATCGCAAAGCCAACCTAAAGTTCTCGTATCCTCAAAACAAACAAATCCAAAATTCGAAGTATAGAGCAATAAGAATACTAGTATAACAAAGCCCAAATTCAACTAGAAGTCCAATAACGTCAACAAACCTAGCTTATCCTTAAAATCTTGAACACCAGATCGAATGATACAAACAAATCAGACCCCACTTATGAATTCCGAAGTTATTTCAAACAATCCATATTCTTAAGATCGACCAAACCAAAAACAACTACATAAATACTAAACGATTTCAAAAACTCGGTCAAACAATTCTTCAAACCTAAAAGATTCAAACCTTTTTTTCTTCTTCTTTTTCTTCGTCATGACTAAACAAATATGTGATACCACTTGTTGACGATTCAAAGATGAAACAAACAAACTAGTCGGAAGCTTTATTCAAATAAGACAAAAATACACCGTTGGTCCCTAAACTTTCCAAAAACCGTCGCCATGGCCCTTAACTTTTCAAAATCGTCGCCTGGCGTCCAAAACATGGGAATTAGAGGCCGAATGCATCCCTTGACCACTTTTGTCTTGGTCAACGCTTATGTTTTGGTATATTCGCAAGGGCATAATAGGCAAACTACATTTTTCACCACACTATGGTTAAATCAACCAAGAGTGATAGTTTAGGGAGCAACTAAGAACTATGGTTTGTGGAACTTGAGCCTATCTTTTCTAATACGCTAGTTATAGGGGTTTTCCAAAGTTACTCAACTTAGAATTATGTAATGTCAATTTTCTTAATCTTGTATTTTCTGAGTTTTTGCTTTCAATTGCATGTTTGTATCTTGCATTTTTTGAGTTTAGCGGGTGTTTAGATTTAACCAGAGAGACAATCTCTCATTAACACAAACTTAAGTTCATCAAAAATTAAAAGAGTACATTGATTAAAAACACTACATTAAACATTACATAAAACATCAAGAAAGTACATGGATATAAGATTTAGCGTTTATGTAAACCATGTATTTATAAGAAGATAGCAAAGAAAGAACGAATCTGACCCAAAGTTGTTTATTGCTTGAATAAATAAATAAAGATAAAAATACGCAGTTAGTACCTCATTTTAACTGCCGGGTTTAGCTTGTGTTAGATCATAGTTAAATAGTGATTGGACTAGTATGCCCCTGAAACAAGAACATAAAACGTGCGTTGACCTTGCCCAAATGGGTCAAGGGATGCAATCGGCTTCATTTTCACATGTTTTGGATGCCACATGATGTTTTTAGAAAGTTAGGGTGCTCTGTGATGTTTCGTGGAAATTTTAGGGACCAACGGTGTATTTTTGTCTTCAAATAACCAAACCAAATAGAAAACCAAATTCAAAGGTACCAAACACAAAGTTCTAATTCAAAACGTAACAAACACAAATTCAAAAGGTACCAAACCCTAATTCAAACGGTACCCAACACAAATTCAAAAGGTACCAAACCCTAATTCAAATGGTACCAAACACAAATTCCAAAGGTACAAAGAAAACTAATGATATCAATCTCTATTTATAGGCAAACTAACCGTCATAGATTAGTTTCCAAATTCTAACAAAACTTGTACGACAAGTCCCAAATTTACCAAACAACCCTTAAAGTTTAAGTCACCTTCTAACAAGATGTTTACAAAAGTTGTCCTGTCATTTAACTAAAATAACGAAATGATCTCTAACTTGGCATTTGGCAATGATCACCAGGGGGCTACAAGGAAAATTATTAATGACATTGTCAGTCTTCAATTCTTACTTCTCGGAAATTAAGTCACTGTAATCGCCATTCTAACACCATTTCTCTTGATAATGATAAAGTATACATATGTAAAAGTTGAATCTCAATTAGGTTAAAATTTGTTTAATATTTCTTAACGTGCATCGGCTTGGTTGATTTAGTTATGATTTTTGGGTTTCATTTATACTTTTTCGCTAACATTTCTAGCAATAAATAAAAATGGTTGCCAACTCTTTTGCTCCGTCAAATGAAGTTTTCACCCGACGCGAGCAATCCAAGACTTATTGAAATTGCCTATGTAGTTGCTTAAATTCCACTGGCTAACAGAGCTGCTTGTGTGATGTGTGCCATTGTTTAATTTATAGTGCTAGCCATGGATTCGATTTCTTTTTCATTACATATCTTCATGTTGACGGAACTTGAACACTTTTAGGGGGCAGGACTACAAAGAGTTTAAAGCTAGACAAGTCTATTAAAGAAAGACATGAAATAAACATTAAAACTAACTAGTTACAACTCGGCTCAACTGCCTTTAAGGTTCTTAAACACTTAAAACTTATAGGGATTGATGATAACCATAAGATCGAGTTGGTCCTGAATGCTACGAGTGTATGACAATTATAGCAACAACTAGCTATTACCCTACGTGTAAACACAAATTACTAAATTTTATCGTACTTGATTATAGAAGAATAATTCATAAAAGAGTCATTTGGATATTTCAATCATTTGTACGTAAAAACATAATAGAAACCTTAATTAACCAAATCAAGCAAATATAAACCATAAACTAAGCATAATCTGCATGCAATTAAAACCAAAAAAATATCGCGTGGTGAAGAAGCTATGTTTGAGGTTAATCAACAACTAGGGATGAGCATTAGAACCAAAGACTCGAATCGAAGCATAACCGAGAAGAGCGAATCGGTCCAGACCAATGATACAGGTTCCGGTTCTAGATTTTGGTAAAATTCCATATCTCGGATCTATCGATTTGGATCCGTCAGTTGCCGTTTCCAGAACCAAATACTCATATATTTTCGGATCTAATACTTGTCTATTCTGGTTCTAGACCCGTGCTCACCCATTTTCTACAAATATGTTTTGTATCCAAACCCTAATAGAGATTTTTCATGAATTTAGGAATATCATAATCAGAATCTAAATGATGCTTCTAAAAGCCCTTTATATCCTCTATTGATCTTCCTAGAGGAAAGCAAGAGCACCAGTTAAAATGATCAAGAAAACAATTATGTTTCAAACATGTAAACAGAGTTGGAGGAAGCGATAATGAGCCAAACGATTACATTGTATTGATGTGATTAATGAAAGACTAAAAGTACAGGACTATAAATAAGCCTTGCTTAGCTTGAATACTAAGCTAGGTTAACTAATTGGTTGGGCCCTTATTTACTAATTCTAACATCCCCCTCAAGCTGGAGCATACTATGCTCAACTTGTTACATATAAAACCTAAAAACAATAAGCAAAAGTCTTCCTTAAAGCAATGATCCAACTTAAACAATCATGAAGCTAAATGATCTCACTAGGGATCGAACTAAAATATGAAGCAACCTAAAGAAAACATGTCTCAATATATCTCACTTGGAACTAATCAAAATAAAATGTGAAGCAGCCTGTAGAAAGCAAGCAGGTCTCAGTAGATCTCACATAGGATCTAATTAAAAGAACTAACCAAAATTTCCAAATAACAAAGCAACCTATCAAGGTAGGTCTCAACAAACCAAAGAATCAAAATGAAGAAGCAACCTGTTGGAACAGGTCTCAGTGTCTCACCAACCAAAAAAATACCAAAAACGAAGCAACCCAAATTGAGGTCTCAACTAAACGAAATACAAAGCAACCGAATCACATGTTTAGGTCTCAACTCACCAAAATAGTAAGCAACCGAAACAGACATGTTCAGTTCTCGACTAATTAAAACTCAATTCGAGTAAAAGATAAAAAAAAACGTAATCAAAATATAATGGTCTCATCGGGGACCAACTAAATCTTCAAAGCTAAAACTCAACCAAAAATCGATGTCACCAGATCGTACTAAATCATCAATATGCAAAATCCAGAATCTTATATGAGAAGTAAACAAAAAATTTAGATCCCCAAATCATCTCAATCGCCATATCCAATTATCAAACCCTCATAATTATTAACAAATCATCAGTCACGAAATTCAAAATTAACAGCAAATACCGTCCTTCAAATCAGAACCAAAACCAAAGAACCCTAACAAAACTGAAACAAAAAACTTGACAGATCCGCCAAGTTCTTATCGGGGTTTTGTTCGGAATCACCAGGAGAATGGATCTGGAGAAGGATCGCCGAAGAAAACACTGACAAGTGGCCTCACATGCCTACACGGGAAGATATCAGCGGAGATCGGGTGGCATGCTGATATGCGTGGTTGGTCAGTTGGTGGGTAACTTCATCTATGATGGTGGTGAGATCATAATAGCATTCTATCTGGGTGCTCCTAAAGTGCAGACGTGAAGAACTTACGAGTACATAAAGAAACTAAACCCAAATTTTCTAATAAATGAAACTGAAATCTTAATTGGAACAAAACACCCGCTCTGATACTATGTAAACAGAGTTAGGGGAAGCGATAATGAGCCAAACGATTACATTGTATTGATGTGATTAATGAAAGACTAAAAGTACAGAACTATAAATAAGCCTTACTTAGCTTGAATGCTAAGTTAGGTTAACTAATGGGTTGGGCCCTTATTTACTAATTCTAATAAAACACAACTCCTAATACAAAATTAAGAACCATATTTTTCATATTTTTTAGTAACCTAGACGAATAAATTTAATGAACTCATATAGGGGTTCTCTAAACCAACTTCATCCTCGTTTGATTTAACTGTATTAGTTACACCAATTTCATTATTATACGATGCCCAAGATTGTACTCCACAAGTGTTTTTTAGGACTGCATAAAACATATGTGGTTGGAAAGCATCTTTGTCATGGCTCAGCAAAGTGTATTCCTTACGAAGACTTAGATCCTCAAATTTTGTAATATCATCAATTATTCCTGACACACGGAACTTACTTATGTCTCAGTTGAAGCCTACTACAACAAACCATTCTCTAAGTTCATGTAGAATAAGAATCCTTTACACCTCCAAAGTTCTCACCTGTTTCAAGGTCCTCTAACTATTAAAGCCAAGAAATATAGGCCCGCCTATTTTATTTGGTTCTCCTTGGACAATATTTATTTTTTATGGACATCATTCTGATTATTTAAATTCAAATTAAAAGAAATTGGACTTAACAATTTTGCTCCTTTATAACCTTTGTGAACAAACCATGCAAGTTTTAGAGAGGTCTGCATAGTCACATGCCACGTGTCTCTGTATTTTGAGTAAATATTTGCCATAACTTACAGATTAATATGGAAGAAGTGTTGTCACATTTTTTGGCATCCTTTACCTCTAACAGTAGTGATCTTATGAAAAGGAATGGGTAAAGCTCAAGTATCCCATCTTTCCCCCACTTTCACAGTTTAATCTTTTTCATCTACCCTTTGTTGGGAAGGGATTCATTGAGAAGAAAAATTAAAATGAGAATAATGAGAATGATTTCTAGCCACACATGTAAAATAAAATGCATAATTTTAAGGGGGGATGCATCTACTTTTGTACGTGCATCTGAAATTTGTGGTTGTGGTTTCTTCTAACCCTTCTCATTTTTATTTTTCTTCTTATTTGATCCTAACTTTCTTCCCTTTCACCACTTATTAGGTCGATCTACTTACTGCAGCCCAGGAAGAAAAACGTCGTCTAGGCGTTACCTGTTGCTCCGAATCTTTACCCTCAATTCAGTTCTAAATCATTAAAAAAACACAAATTTAGGTTTCTGTTACGTTCAATTTCATCATATATTCGTTCTATCGCTACAATATATAGCCTTTTTTATGAATTCGAAGTTTATTGATTTAAAAAAAAAAAAAAAAAAAAAAAAACTTTCGATTAATGTGAGTCAAAACAAAAGTACTATGGCTATTCTTAATTAATAAACCCTAAATTAACATCAACTCTTTATCTTTTGTTTTTCAAAGTTTTTTCTTCTAACTTTTCAAACAAATCAGTTGTTCATGGATACACCCATAAGGTGTTCAATGAAATGTCTCAATAATGTAATTTTGTAATTTTAAAATTAGAAGGTGTCAATTAGAATATAAATTTAATGATTTATAAAAGCTGAGGCATTTGATGAAAAAATCAAAATTGTGGCGAAGAATACGAATTCGGAATTGTTCATCATAGAACGTTCATCAAATATGTGTTCATCGAAGAAAGTTCAACTAATAAGTTGTTAATCAAATAATGTGAAGTAAACAAAATTGTTTATCAAAGAATGTTCCACCCCCATTTTAGGAATGCAGCGGAATACAACATGGGGTGCTATTTGGTCACATTGTACAAATATAGTAAACAACTTTAAAACAAAGTTGTTTTTAAAACTTCACATTCGATAATTTATCAGAGTTAACAAGATCCCAAAAGTTTTTAACATAGATAAAAGATACATAAGTTTAATCACTAAAAACCCTAAAGGACTAGACATGCAAACTATGAATCTGATTCAGGGGTAAAAACGGAATAAACTGATTTAATCAGTAATCATTGGACCTAAACTAAAAATATGTAGTTATAGCCCTATGTCTAGTGGTCATTTTGACGGGTATTTCATCGAATAACTCATTACGATGATTAAACTAGAATTATTTTCGTGAAACATGTCACATTCTGAGTAACAGATTTGAAACGTGTATAAGTCATTTTTTTTGTGAATAACCCACTGTTACTCAAAATATAAAAGTTTTAGATAACATCTTAACTTAAACGTGGCCGAAAGCGAGGAATTAATCGGGTTAGTAAAAATGTCCATCAATACTCTGTTAGAATTTTCACCAATGAAAATTGCCCATCCATAAAAAAATGTTTATCGATACTCTATTAGAATTTTCACCAATAAAAATTGTTCATCGGTAAAAAATGTTCATCAATACCAAATATTAAAAATAAATGTTTATCAAGCAAAAATATTCATCAAAAAATACAATAAGTGTTTTTTATGTTCATCAATAGAAAATGTTTATAAGTAACGATATGTTCATCAATACGAAATGTTTAACAATACCCAAATGTTCATCAATAATCCAGCTGTTCATCAATACTCCGCCCAAAACTAACAAGAGGGACACATGTCAACACCTGTCGCCTTTTAGACATTTTAGGGTGAACCAACTTTTTATTTGATACTCTTTTTGTATCTCAATGGTATCTCATATGTGAGAATACCCCTCAACCATATGGTTGTTGGTTAAGTTTTATTTAAAATATGTGAGACTGATTTTGTTGTATATTTGTACTGTTAAATAGTTAGCCCTTAAAAAAAAGGAAATTAACAAACTAAGCCAAAAATAAAATAAAATAAAAATAAAAATAAATAAATAAATAAATAAACTTGATCCAAAAATTGGTTTCTTTTTGCACCTTTTTCTCTAAAAAAAATTTCATGTAGTACGTCCGTCCACACTATCCATCTTGCTACAACATTAGTTCCCATTATAGTGGCTAAACTCCTGCATGAAATTAACCACTCTGGATGACTGCAAACTAGGATATGCGTATTACATTAGCCAGCAACAATCAGAGGTTTTAAAACAAACCACAAATTAGCTGCCTAGCAAGCCAAGTTCCATTCATGGTCTCTGCACTTTTGATTCTGTATTGTTATGCCAATGATATTCATTTATGCAAACTAGTTATCTTAAAAAATATGAGGGTATTGTACTCACACAGTGAGAACACTGCTAGTTTTGAAAGCTTGGGAGACACTGATCCTATAACAAGTTAACGCACAATGCATTATACTATTATTACATAAAACTAGATACCAATTACAACTTGCCCCAAGGTACATTTTTTACATATAAGAAATATGTTTTATTCAGTAGCTGGTAAACTTCAACAAAGGACCATATATGATCCCAGTCCAAGCTAAAGTGCACTAGAGCCGATCAACTTCGTTAGTCCAAAAGTGATGGCCATAGCCATTAACCCTCCAAACACAATCCGAATACAAGACTTCACCACAGGAGTGCCTCCAAGAAAAGCCCCAATCCATCCAAAAATCACGAGTGCCAAGCTCACAGCTGCTACCACCACGCCAAGCCTAGTCTTATGGTCCCCTAAGAATGAAGCAGCAAGCAAAGGAACAATTGCTCCTAGGGTAAATGCTAGAGCAGATGCTACAGCTGCTTGAATGGGATTCGGCAGCTGTTCTTTCTCTTCTTCTTCTTGATTTCCTACCATTCTATTTTCTCTCTTCCTTTGAGCCACTTCTACGTCTAGTTGGGAATATACCGAAACAAATTCCCCTATCGCCATGCTGCATGCACCAGCAACTAGACCAGCAAAGCCTGTAAGAATCATTGCTTTAGCGTCTTGTTTCACAGCTCCAATGCCCATCATTAGAGAGGCAACTGAAACCAAGCCATCATTGGCGCCCAACACAGCTGCACGAAGCCATTGTCCCCTTTGCGAGTAATCAAAGTCCTCCTCTTTAGGCAACTGGTTTTGTTTTCGATCAGATTGGTCTTCTGGAATTGGAAGAGAAAAATCATTTTGATTAGCAGCCATGAAGAATAAACAGAAAGAGAATGTTATATGCTTAATAAGAGATGAAGCTTTCTTGTGGAGAAACCAGTTTCCCCTAGAGGATATTTATAGATATTAACAAGGGAAGAAAGTTGCCTAGTAACCATTACAAAAAAATTAGTTTTAGGAGATTCATTAAAATAAGATTTCAAGATAAAAGCTTTTGATGGTGGAACTTGCACTTCAAAAATGAAAAACCTAACCATGATTATCAGTTTTAATTTTTATTTATTTCTTTCACACTTTGTAAAATAACACAATGTTCTTGGTACTCATTTCTTATAATTGTACGGCATGTGGGATTTATCCAAAAAAAACCTTGTTAATCATGTTTACTAGCAGTTTAGCAGATGTAATTTCCATCATACCATTTCTGCTATATGTTAGTTAGACACCGTTAGTTATGCCGCACTCTTAATCTTTGTCCCAACTAAATACCAAGAAGCTACAAATAGATAAGTAGGGTATTAAAAAAAACTGCTACTACCACATACAGAGAGAAAAGGAACAGTACGTAAAACTCCTAATAAGGTGGAGGACTGCATAGGATAACCACTCAGAGCAAATCCTGTAAGATTTCTTGATGTTTTATACGTATATATATAATTCAAAGGAGTGTGCACTCCACACTAAAGTTGCAAAGATAAATATTATATACTCTAAGCACCGTGGAATCCACACGAAAGCCATCACCACGTTCCACGTCCATAAAGAATGGCAATTAAGTCCCTTAAGTTAGTGGGATCTAATGGTCATTATCAATGTTTATGTATTGCTTCAGGCTGCCGTCTAACATTTATTTATTATCTACTTGAAGGATCGGGAATCAACACTTGGGAATAAAACGAAGGCAAACAAATATGATATTATATAAAGTAACAATGTTATAAGTTAGATGACTTAATTATGGCCTGAGCCTAATTGTGGGTTAAGGGTTCAGTTTTAGGGTTATGATTATATTGCTTGTTTAGAAAGTCATATGTCTATTATAAATATATATCACAATCTTATGTGAAGACATTCAATAATATTACTATTTGCTATTTTACAATAAGCTCAATTTTATATGATCGAGCTTGAGTTTTTAGTGTATTGCTTTGATTTTAATTCTATGTCTACATACGCGCAGGTCAAAAACTGCCCGGCAATTTTAATTCCAAGTTTCAAGCTTTTTAACCAATCCATTGTTAGATTATGGACATTATTTTAGTAGTCGTATGTTAGGATCGAACTCGAGATCAGGGGATTGCACACTTTGCGTATGAGAGTTAAAGTTTAATAATTAAATGTAAAAGTTTATATTTAATTATTTATTACACAAATATATAATGATTATTTAGTATTTAAGATAAATGACTAATGATCATTAGACGAATAAAAGAAAAGTAATGTGTATGATTTATTGGAAGGTCAAGAAAGTTCTAGAAGGAGTTCCACTTCCTTTGTAACTTGAGCTCCAAGTAAACTATACTATATAAACAAGGTTAGGGATTCATTGTTTGTATCTCTTGTGCACACACACAAATCCTAAACTTGTTTTTCTCTCCTTCTTTTCTAGTAATCGATCAAACAAACACCCATAAAGGGTTGATCGATTTTCTTTATTAAACAAAAGGTTTTGGTTTAATTTTCTGTTCTAAAACTAGCATTACTTTAACTTGTTTTAGTACGTGTGTACAAGAACGTGATTCAAACACATTATTGTTTGATTCTTGGATTGAATTACAAAAGAGGTAAGGGGTAATTCTTATAATCCACATAAACCCTAATTAGGGTTCTTGATTTGAAGATTGAAATTGATTCTTGTTCGGGCTATAATCACAAAGGTATGTTTACTATTTAATATTGATTAATTAATTACATATTATACGATCTTGTTATAATTGCTTCCGCTTTGCGCACTTGATGTACTTGATTTATTTTATATGAATGTCATGATATTATAATTCCAACAGTGGCATCTAGAGCCGTTATAATGTGTAATTAATTATCGAAACGCATAAAAATTGGATCTTGATTCGTTTAGTTATATGTTTTTAGGGTTTATTTGTTAGATTCCTAACCCTAAAATTTTTATGGGTCGATTGACCTTTTTAGGGTTTTAGGGTTTATGGTTTTTAATTTTTTAATATGATTAGAAACCCTAGGATGTCATGTAATTGTTATGCGTTTTAGTAAACGATCTTGGTGCAATATGTTAATTGTTGAGCTAAATCCATGAAAAGTGCATATTTGCATGGATTTTTATATTGTGTAATAATTTAAATGGTTTAAATTGTTTATATGAATTAATGGTTAAGTTATATCGAAACATGTAAATTTATTAATAGATGTCGAATTGGGGAAGACTCTAATATTAAGTAATCAATTATGTGCTATGTGGTATTTATTTAATTTTGGCTTACGCAATCGATTTATCGATGTATGTGGTTCTTTTTCCTAGAAGAAGAAAGCCTTAATTGAATTAATACGTTGTACACCTAGATTTGATTATTAATAGGACTATTGAATAAGATTTGCATGTGGCTACATGTTTTATACATATTTAATTGTTATGATTATGTATATTTGTTTATTTAGTTGTTTTATTTTTTATTGTACATTACTTGTTTTGTTTATTAATTGTGTTAGACATGTTTATAAACGAAAAGGGTAATTTTGAATAGAAAAATAATACGGACTAAATAATGGCGAAATTGTTTTGATTTTTAAGAGTTTAAATTTCAAAGAATTGGTTGATTGATGTTTTTGTACGTAATGGTTAACTAGGCCCGACCGAAGTTTACACACTATAAGATGGGTATAAGGATGGCTTCGCATTAAATTGTGGCCTTAGAGAGACAACATTCTGTCTTAACGCTCGTTTGTGTGTAAATTAGACTTACCGAACAACCATTACATGTACACTGTCATCTTAAGGGTGAATTAACCACAATTCCACAATGATTATCCGAAACACTAAGCTTTCGGGCTTATGCAAAAGTACGATATCGTGGACGATAATTGATGGTAATTCTTTAATTGGTGAACCCGATAACTCAATCAAAACTTTGTTATTTTACTCTTAGCAAATTGGTAATAAAAATGTTTTGTAAAACCAATGTTATGAAGTTGTATGCATGCTTCTTCATACATTATTTTGATTACACGTCAAAATTTAATACCCTTATAAAATTAAGTCGAATGTCATCTAATTAAGAACACTTGAAGTTGTAATTTACGTCATGTGAGAACTTGGCGAGATTGCAATGGAGAGGTAAATTTCATAAATTCATTGCTAGCAGATCAACTGATGTGATGGATTTGTAAGTTTGCAGTTTTTAAGTTAGACGACTTAAATTGAGTAGGAAGTGAGATCTTGGACTCAAGGCATTAAGATGGGGATCAAACATGCTTACATTACAAAAGTTTTGTGATTGTAAATCCCATAAATCTAGGAATTGCAATATGATATTGGCAATTATTGTTCGACAATTACCTTGTTGAATACTACCATTACTAGCAGATCAACTGATGTAATGGTACTATGTCAATTTGGATCCTAGCTTTAAGAAAATACTACGGTTTATATAAATATTTACCAATGGGTATATTATTTTCTTAAAGACCTAATTATTGAAAATACTGAAATTGAATTTTGTAATTCGTTTTAATGTATTAATGCAACGTTCAAACCGTAAACGCACTTTGGGCTTTGGTAAATTGATCTAGTTCTGTTTTCAAACAAATGTTTGAATAAGAAATATTTACTTAAAAGACAAAAGAAGTCTCCTTTCTATGAATGAAGAGTGAGACACAATCCTATTCCTTTTCATGAATGAGAAAGGATAATAGGAATATTATATATGTCTAAATTCTAATATAACTCATAGCAAATTTTTAATAGTTAAGAAAATTGCGTACATTTTTCATAGGGATTTCATCATCCTCATTCAGTGATTAAATTCTTAGTAACAAATATGATATTTGGTTAACAGAAAATTATGTATGACATTTTATGAGTTATTATAATTAGAATCTAGACTAATTACCGCAAAATGTTTAAAGACAAACTAGTTGTTTTAACTATTTTAAAGGTGCTACATACATTGTAGGATGGTAGACCTATTAAGGAAGAAATTGCATGCCCAATTTTCAAGTTAATAGCATTTGGTGGATAGTCCATCATTTACGTAGTAGAATACACTTTTAGTACATAAGTAATTGTTACATATGGACATTTAAAGGTGTAGGAAAGTTAAAGACACAATATTTGTTTTCACTGGATATGAAACATTTACAATGTTGTCAAATTCAGTGGGAGTATTGTGTACTTATCACTGAATAAGGAATTATTGTAATGATCTTTAATTCAGTGGGAGTTACAAGCTTTGACATCTTGGTAGCTAAAGATAATTACTTTCCAAGTGTAGACAATCATACTTTTAAGGATAGTCTTGTACGTTTCCTTACTAGACATTGTTGTTTTACATATACTTGTTATGCTAAAATCTATGACACATTCATATTGAACACATAAATAAATGCATGGCATGTTGTTTATCAACTATATGAGGTTGTTCCATGCACAAGTGGGAGAAATGTTATTTTTAATGTGTGCAAGAAACAACTCATAAAGATATGATTTAATGGATTCTCTTGACTACAAGGTAAGAGAATAATGTTCTAATATTAATTCTAGAAACACTTGGTGTTACAATTTATGTTATGTGAGAGCTTAGCTAGATTGCAACAACAAGGTGAATTTCATATTTCATTACTAGCATATCAACTGATGTAATTGAACTATGAGAATTTGCAGTTTCTAAATTAGAATAATGTTCTCATATGAATTATACTAGGCTAATTCAAGAAACACTTGGTGTTACAATTTATGTTATGTGAGAGCTTAACTAGATTGCAACAACAAGGTAAATTTCATATTTTCATTATTAGTAGATCAACTGATGTAATTGAACTATGAGAATTTGCAGTTTCTAAATTAGATACCTATTAGAACATGTGTCAATATGATATCAAGACTACTTTAATTTATAGATTTATGAATTCATGGAATGACATAAATTAATTAAGTAATCTAATGATACTTCAATCTGAATATTTATGTATTCTTGGAATGACATAAATAAATGAAGAAATAATGTTATTCACATTATTGTGAAGTAATAAATTAACTTGAAATTACTATTGAAACCAAAAGATGGTGTTCATAATTACTTTAGTTAAACATGTTTATGTTTCATTGTAAAGATATAAACATAAAGTCTTTTAATTGTTACAAGACTTATAATAAAGTAAGACGTTATCTTGTTGTGTTTTTAATTAAGACATATACATGAAGTTATTAAATTGTTAAATGACTTATAACGTATAGTGGGATTATAACAGTTTATGTTTTCTTGTAAAGACATGAACATGAAGCGACTTTGTAAAAAGTACTTGTGTTATAAAGCATGTAATTGGCTTGAATATTATTATACCATTAAAATGAATTAGTTGATAAATAGACAAGTCAAAAGGAATATGGTTATCTTTAATATTGTTAGATTGTCTTACAATATTAATACTAATGAAATATCAAATGTTTATGGTATGTTCAGTTAGGAAAATCAAACTCTTGTTATATTGTTTGATTAAAGATAACTATGACTTCTTTTCTTCCAAAAGTTATCAAGGTTAGAATGTTGAGTATGACTTGGACATATTTAATAAAACTCCAACATAGAAGATTAATAAGACATTATCATATGATGGAATGTGATGAATGTGATGAATCACATTAAGTCTTAAATTGAAGTTCTAAATTTGTTTAACTGCTTATGAAGAGGTTATTAACAAAGTTAAGTCAGGAACTATCAATAAGTATTTGTAATATCCCAAAAGAGAACATTGTATTGTTTCTTTATTTGCTAAGTATTTAAAGATAGTCTTTAAATTACTAAAAGCAAGTGGGAGTTTTGATCTTTAAAAGATAAAATTATAATATACATAATCTTCTAAAATATACTAGTAAATATCATGATTAAGTTTGACATTTGAATGTTAAATCTCAACATGATAATAAAGGTTGACATTTAAATGTTAAATCTTAAGATGATGAAATTATCATTCATAGAATAGCAATATATCTCAGATATTTGATTAATATGCTGAGGACTATGATTTACAGGATTATTGTAAACCTGATAATCATTATGATACATTACCAAATATGAAATTGGGTAAAGTATACATGATATGAATGATTAAGATGCTATCCATAAAGATAATTAATTTTAGAAACTTGGTTTATCTTAATAGTTAGACTAGAAAATGAAGTTGAGTTTCTTCAAAGATTAGGTAACTCTTGTGGTTTAAATCTTTGTATAGAAATCATATGGACAATATTGTGCACATATTTAATGCATGTCTTATGACAAGATTATTAATCACGCTTAAGTAATTAACTGTGATTGAATATTCTTTTCTAAACACATTAAATAAATAAAGATTATAATTGTCATATTTATGAAATTGACAATGGAATATCAAAAACTCTTTCTTGAGTGATTACTTGAGCGAGGACGATAAGTAATCAAAAGGAGTTTATGAATTCAAATAAATCTTTGGAAGTGTACAAAGTGCAATAATCCATGGATGGATAAATGCATGCATCTAGAAGATTACTCTTATGTTTAATTATTAAATTCATGTTTTGATTTATAATTGAAATAAGATAATTTCTAAGTATTCCTAAAAGCTGGTGGGAGTATTATGTTTAATTTCTTAAATCATATATGTTGTAGAACATATGAAAAGTAACATTCCATATAAGTAAATGTTAAGTCTTAGAATGGAATGAAACTTTACTTGTAAGATTTAGGAAATAAGACATATAACCTTGGAATGAATGTTTATTGTTGAAACATGTGCGGTAAATGAATCTAATATAACATGATATATTATTTAGAAAGTCTAAATGGATATGAATGACATGAATAAAATCTAAGTATGACTCAAAGATCTTTCATGGACATCATGTTTTGTTTTATAATGCTTGATTACAAGATGATTTGGCAATATTAATATCTAATTAAAAAGTTATTAGATAACTTGTGTAATATTCTAAATGAATATGTTTGATTATAGAATCACATCCTAAATCTGGAACAGCTTCCAAATTCTATAGATGAACAATTTTCAATTGTTGTGAAAATTGTCATAGCCAACAAACTTGAAAGTTTGAAGGGCATCAAACATTACATAATAGATATTAAGGTTTACGGGAAGTTTTAATAACATATTGTTGTTGCATACAATGATGTTATTGAAATTGAGATGACACTCAATACTAGTTATGGTAAGGATTTCGTTTTTTGCTATATGTACTAGTTGTGCTTACTAAAAGCATAAGTTGCATTATACATTAAGAGAATAAGAATACTTTAAACTTTAAAATGTTTGGAAGTTTAATTATCATAAATTGGTGGTTAAGGATGTCTCACATTTTTATGAAATATGACATTATCAAAATAGTTGACTATGCACATATAAGAATTTCAATAGTTGAATTCTTGAAATAAGTATTCTCAAAATTCCGATAGAACAAAGTTGGATGATTTATGTCTTGTCAACAAGTATGAATGTCATTGCTTGAGACATAATTCATCAACAAGAGTTATCATGCATTGATCTATTTAGTATTTGGATAAGGGATGTTAAACAATTATTATGATAAATTGAAATACATGGTATGTTTAATTTATAATATATTGTATCCTATATTTGTATGTTTAATCCATGAATAAATGTTATTCTAAATTGTCCGTTGTCAGTTAATAATATGGAATATTATTAAATCAAGACAAATCTGAAGGTTGGTATAATATACTTAAAGTATATTGATGCGTAGACATGCCATTTCAAATGATATTCAATGATACTGAATATAGGACTTATCCCAACTACATGATGTTAATTTATGGATTTTGTTATTAAGTAAATCATGAGAAGTTATCCTCAGACTTTAGATGCAAGATAAGTGTCATGAATGTAGTACATTTTTGTGGAACAACTTAACGCTATACGTAACTGGTAGTCATAAGGGTTGTTTTCGAAAGTGTTACAAAGTTTGTGGGTTTTGCTTGTAGTCAAGATA
The DNA here is from genome assembly GCA_030686995.1 of Artemisia argyi. Taxonomy (NCBI): domain Eukaryota; kingdom Viridiplantae; phylum Streptophyta; class Magnoliopsida; order Asterales; family Asteraceae; genus Artemisia; species Artemisia argyi. The sequence goes on along the minus strand of CM060676.1, from coordinate 66,508,171 downwards.
GAATTTGTTCCTTCAAATTTATTTTTGGAGTTTAATACTGCTGGGTCCCTTGTAGGGTTGTCAAGATGTTTGCATGGCCGTGCCCAAGCTCTTCCCTGAATATGTTCAGATGATTTGGTAATCTTGATCAATCACTAACAACGAGAAACAGAATGGTTAATTAAGGAATGACTTTAATCCATATCCTTATTAACATGGTATTAGAAACAAAAGGATAATAATAATGAGAAATCATTAAAAGGTTTTTCCAGGAGCCTTACTCGATATTGTACTAGAGGCATCGAAGTGTTGCTAGACGCTAACCGATGTGATTACACTATTAAAATATGTCCAAGTGGGAGCTGTTAGATTATGGACATTATTTTAGTAGTCGTATGTTAGGATCGAACTCGAGATCACGGGATTGCACACTTTACGTATGAGAGTTAAAGTTTAATAATTAAATGTAAAAGTTTATATTTAATTATTTATTACACAAATATATAATGATTATTTAGTATTTAAGATAAATGACTAATGATCATTAGACGAATAAAAGGAAAGTAATGTGTATGATTTATTGGAAGGTCAAGAAAGTTCTAGAAGGAGTTCCACCTACTTTGTAACTTGAGCTCCAAGTAAACTATACTATATAAACAAGGTTAGGGATTCATTGTTTGTATCTCTTGTGCACACACACAAACCCTAAACTTGTTTTTCTCTCCTTCTTTTCTAGTAATCGATCAAACAAACACCCTTAAAGGGTTGATCGATTTTCTTTATTAAACAAAAGGTTTTGGTTTAATTTTGTGTTCTAAAACTAGCATTACTTTAACTTGTTTTAGTACGTGTGTACAAGAACGTGATTCAAACACATTATTGTTTGATTCTTGGATTGAATTACAAAAGAGGTAAGGGGTAATTCTTATAATCCACATAAACCCTAATTAGGGTTCTTGATTTGAAGATTGCAATTGATTCTTGTTCGGGCTAGAATCACAAAGGTATGTTTACTATTTAATATTGATTAATTAATTACATGTTATACGATCTTGTTATAATTGCTTCCGCTTTGCGCACTTGATGTACTTGGTTTATTTTATATGAATGTCATGATATTATAATTCCAACATCCATGTCCGTGCAAGATCATTTTGTTTGGTTGGTCTACTTCATTTTGTTCGGTACTCCCCCGTCTACCTCAACCAAACCCAGCGTGCCCTCTCCCTTAAAATCAAATGTTTTGGTCTACTTGCAGACCAAATGAAATGATTTGGTTTGTGTGTGTGTTTTTTGTTTTTATTTAATTTTGCGGGATATGTTTTTGGTTGTGAGTGTGGTCCCCTTACTACTAGTGTTTGGTCTTGGTTTGCATTAGGAGAAATAAAGTTGAGGTACTGTTGATGCGGTTTAGTCTTGATGTGGTTTTATTACATTCAGCCTTAGGACTAATTGTACCAGATTTGTAAGTTGATTTTACTCCTTCCACAAAAGGTGTGAATTAGCGGGAATACCCTAACCCCGGGTGTCTTATAGTATCAGTCATTGTACACCTTATAACGAATAGCTCCGGCAACTCCCCAACCCCAATATGGGGTACCAACTCGAGTGAGCACAACTCATGACCTTTTATCCACAAAATCTCTCTGATTGGCCTATGGGTTTTTCAAAGATGGGTACTAACTGAGCTAAAGCACTTTGGTGTTGATTGTACTAGCTCCATAATCGAATAAACTTTTTCAACCATGTCATGTCTTGAACAAAAATTTTGATAAAACAGGGTTTATTAGTTAGATCAAGGTTTTCAAGATCGGGATCCTGCCGAGGATCGTTTTCGTCTTTGCAAGATCGTGATTGTAAGATCGTATCAGGATCTTAAGATCCTACTACAATGTCATTTTCTTAATAGTTTTTGTAATATTATACAAAATTACAAATTATTATATATATCATAAACACAAAATTATATGAATGTTCCATCAAAATGTTGTTCTAAATTATGATATGAAATGTTTAATAAGATTAACTTGTTTTTTTTTTTTTTTTTTTAATTCTAAAAAAATAATCCAGAAATTTGCAGTTTTTTTAGTTTGTTATCCAAGAAAAGTAGGATCAGATCGGATTAGATCTTAAGATCCTATGGTCAAAATAGGGATCCTATAAGATCTTAAGCTTTCAAAGATCCTATGTAAGATCCGGATCGTTTTTGTTTTGCGGTATCATAAAATCGTAAGATCCTAAAATCAGGATCGGGATCCTGACAAACATGAGTTCGATCGTTCTTTTCAAGACTTTAAATGAAATATATATGTCATGTTTTTAACCAAAATTTCAAACATGCGAATTACAAAAAATAAAATTATGATCGAATAAATGTGTATTTATATGGGTGTATAAAAAAATGGAGTATAGTGTTGTTGTAAACCCTCACGTACAACTTGTCATGTATCTTTTCAGTATCCTTAAGTTTCTATTTGCTGAGCTTGAATCAATATTATACCCAGGATGCTTGTCCGAATGCGAGAGTGGTGTATGCTCTTGGACTAAGTTGATTAATCAATTGCTACATATTTTGAGCATATATAGGATTTTCCAACAAGTAGTAAAATTGTACTTCTTTACGTAGTATATGGATTATGCCTTTGGTAAGATTTCGACGACTTAATTATACTGGTTAAAGTTGCTAGCGAATAAGGTTTCCAATGATGTTGAAAAAAAAATATATATATATATATATATATATATATATAAATAAATAAATAAAATAAAATAAAATATGGCATCATGACAACTAAGATATCACCTTCACTAGGTAAATAGGTCATATCTACATTTTGATAATGATATGAAAGTAAAAATAACTACAATAAATATAAGACATGACCGCGTGATCGCCTCATCCATATTGTGAATCTCTTGGCTTTGGGTATTGATGAGTGTGTAAATACTTATCATTTTTATCGTATCTGAACTGCCAAAACATCCAAAAGCACTCAGAAATGCATCAAAATACAGAAATTATCCCAAAAGTGTGTTTTATATGTTTTAGATGCAAAATGTTTAAAAACAAATGAAAAACGAACAAAGTTTGCATAATTGGCAGTTTAAAAACAAACCCGGGGAAACCCTATACTTCCACGGAGATTGACTTCTAGGCAGTTTGACCTTGTTGACCATTCACCTGGTCAATTAGGTTGACCGTTTGGAGTCAATCAAATTTTGGTGCCGCTGCCGGGGAGGTCGTGCGCGTATTCTAAATGGTTTTACAGATTAGTGAATCTGGATATACACTCATTGTATATTTACCATCCTTTGTTCATATTTTCTTATTATAAAAACAAAACTGTTCCTGAAAACATTTTAAATCAGTTTTCAACGAACACAAAAACACAAAAAAATTTTCTTTCTTATTTGTATAAAATGTTTATCAAAAATATTCACCTTTACCCTCTCACATCTTTGATTCTTCATTTCTTACCCTCTATAAACCTTTGATTCTTTCCTATGTCGTATCCACACCATTTGGGTTGCCAATGGTGTGGTGGCCCTCATAACAGTGGAAATTGCCCCGGCTGTGGCGTGGTAGAGTCAGGAAATAGGTCTGTCTATAACCAGGATTCCTATTCTTACCATGACACAACTGATTTATTCCACCAGCCACCAAACCATAAGATACTGAGATATTCGTGTGAATATTGTGGAGGTCCTCATCAAGGATTTGAGTGTCAAACCGGAAACACGTTTGTCTACGAACAGTTTTCTGGTAACACTCAGAATTTTGAAAATGACCAATATCCATACGATTTACCAAACCAGATTCAACAGTTTAACTGTTGTGAGTACTGTGGCTGTTCACACTACAGTTCTGATTGTCAATCAGGAAACACGCTTGTCTATGAGCAGGTTCCTGATAACAATTATTACTACAGCACATATGACTCACAGCCACATCAGTTTTACTGTTGTGATTACTGTGGAGGTCCACACTTCAGCTCAGATTGTCAAACAGGGAATCCAATTCCCTGTAACAATCTTGACACATCATATTATGACCAACCTCCACAGTCCCAATTAATTCAGGCACTTCTTCCAGAAATGCAAAATATGATGAATTTTTTTTATGAACTTAAGGATTTAGTTAAAGATCTTGCCCAAAAAGACACTCATCAAAAATCCATGGAAGAATTGCTAGCTGAAGAGCAGGCTGCTAGACTAAATTCCCAAGATGCCTATGAAAAATCTATTAGGGAATCCATTACAAAAGAAAAAGCAGCCAAATCTAGCTCTCAGTTCCGTTTTATTCCTGATGACAGTGATGATGAAGATACACTTGATATCATTCAATTCTATAAAGATTCATCAAGTTCATCAGTTGATATCCCAGCAGTTGAGATTCCATCTCAAACAACTGCTATCACACCCGAGGTTCCCACTCACTCTCTGAGCATGGGGGACGAGCATCTTGACACTGTTCCTAAAAAGGAATCGGACGAATTCATAAAGTCTAGTGTTGAGAACCTTGTCCCAATCCCAGGAGAGTCATAGGGAATTCTTGAGCATATGTGTGATCTTCCTTCCCCTCTTGAGTGTTCAAACGATCATTTTGAGACTTTCTCAGATTTTAATGATGATTGTACATCTCATGGAGACATTGAGTATATTGAGGCATCACTCCCACAGTCTGATGTTGATCCTCTTCTTGAGGAGTTCGCTGATGAACTTACTCACATCAATCCACTTTCATCAGAAAGTGATGATGGTCTCCTCGATTTCGAAGCCGATCTGGGAGAAATTGAAAGTCTCCTATATCATGATCCACCACTCAGTTCTTATCCCAGCAGTCCAATAGAGAATGATAATCACTTTGTTCCCGAATCATTCAATACTACTCTCACCAATCCTCTATTTGATTTCGAATCTGAATTCACTTTGATTTATGATAATCCACTCTTTGATATTCAGAATAAGGATTGTGATGAGTCCACAGTGGAACATGAGTTCACAGATTCACATCTTGTGAATAATTCTCTTCATGAAGAGTTCTCCGGTGAACTCACTCATCATATCATGACTCCTCCGGAGTTTGATAGCACGGGGGGAGATGCACTCAATCATGAGAATTTGCAAATTCCCACCCACCCTCCCGGGATGTTTTTGAGCTTAACCCTTGAAATCCAAATTCAGGCTAATGAGCCTGCTCTCGAGGAAGAAAATCTTATCATGATTTTCATCATGGTTTTCTTCCTTTTCTTCACCTACAGGGTGACTTCTCTTGTTCTTCACTCCTTCGGGAATGAGGATACCATCTTTGATCCCGGCATTTTCATTTACCATTATCTTGAGCCGGGTACTTATCTTATCGGTGTGGAACTTTCACGTGCTTCAAATGTTTGTCCAAACATCTTGAATGAAAGTCCGATGCAGATTGTTTCTTCCACATCATGCTTCCCCAAGGACAAATGAATTCGGGGTCGAGTCAAGCTAGCGACTCGGTAAACAAAAACAGTAGCATGTACTTAGGGTTTTCACCCTAAGTGTGGGGGAGTTACCCTACTGTGGTTACAAATAAAGTGAAAAAATTGTGTTTTCCACATTTAGCTTGTAATGTTGCCCTTTTACGTTCAAATAGTCGGCATAATAGCCGGGACTTTGAATATTGAGGAGAATATTCATTCTAAGTGTGGGGGGGGGGGGGGGGGGGGGGTATTTCGCTATTCTAGCGAATTTTATCACATTTTACTATCTTATACCCCCGTTTTTGGCAAAATTTTTAAAAAAAAAATCACTAAAGTTCAAAAAATTTTGTGGTTATCAGTCCGCCTTGTCTAACCGACAAAAGGATTGGCTAATCCAGGAGTAAACGGCTCTTGGTAAAGATATATCAAATCCGTTGATGGCTTGCAATTTGCCCAAAATTGTATGGTATATCAGCTCGCCATATCCCAAAAAAGTGAATGAGTTGGCTAGCCCGCAAGATTATGCCTTGTGGTAAAGGCAGTGGAAAAACCATAATTGGTAATCAGCTCACCAAGATGTTGACTATTCCATCAAGAGTTGGCTAGTCCAGAAGCAAACGGCTTTTGGTAAATACTAATCAAATCCGTTGACAGCTGGTGGTTTGCTCAAAATCACATGGTTATCAGGTGGACTATAGTTCTTACTTGAATCGATACATCTGGCTACTCCAGAAGTGATGGATTTTGGTAAAGAGATTCAAATCCATTAAGTTTTTCTCAAAAGATTGCTAGGGACTAGCAATAGTTTAGTGTGGGGGATTGATGAGTGTGTAAATACTCATCATTTTTATCGTATCTGAACTGCCAAAACATCTAAAAATACTCAGAAATGTATCAAAATACAGAAATTATCCCAAAAGTGTTTTTTATATGTTTTAGATGCAAAATGTTTAAAAACAAATGAAAAACGAACAAAGTTTGCATAATTGGCAGTTTCAGTCCCTCAAGTTTCATAAATTGACAAAACTAGTCCCTGAAGGTTTAAAATGAAAGAAAAGTCAACCCAAGTCCTTTGGAATTCAAAAGTTGCCAAAATAAGACTTTGGGTGAAAAGTTTGAGAAAATTACACATTTGGCCCCTCAACTTTGGCAAACTAACAAATTTAGTCCTTCAAGTTTCAAAAGTGTCAGTTTTGGTCCCTAGGAAAAATTTTTTGGATAAAAAGTCAATTTTGGACCTTGGGAAGTCACAAACAGTCCTTGGGTAAAAAGTTTTGGAAATTACAATTTTGGTCCCTTAACTTTTCAAATTGGCAGAAAATACCCTTGGAATTTTTAAATTGGAAAATAACATTTTTGGTCCTTTGGTTATTGAGATATAGCAAGTTTGGTCCTTCTATTATCTTTGAAAAAAGTTACAAACCAGACCCCTAAACTTTCAGATTTTTACATAATTGGTCCTTGTGGTTAGTAAGCTTAAAACAAACAAATGGACCCTTTGTTAACTTATAACCCAACAATATAACCAAGCCCATTACACTCCCCATTTTAATCCTGGCCCAAATTAAAACCCACTCCCCTGTTTTTAATATTATCCCAACCCTCAGTCAACCCCAGGTCAAACGCACCCCTTCCACCTCCCTCCAAAACACCCTACAACCCTACTCCTACCATCTCCAAACACCATCATCACCTCTATCCACTCCTGCAACACTTAACATCCCTACCCCTGCCTAATTTACCTTTCCACCACTCCCATCCAAAACTTGTTCCCATGCCATAAGTAAACTGCCAAAATGATAAGAAAAGTCTTTTCCCGCCAATACATCACCAAAGGCTGAGATGAAGACTTAAGCATCCAAGGGCTGTTATGCAAGCAGAAGAAACACAAGTGGCCGGGGAAACCCCTATGCTTCCACGGAGATTGATTCTAGGCTGTTTGACTTGGTTGACCATTCACCTGGACAATTAGGTTGACCGTTTGGAGCCAATTAGGTATGTTTGGCAAAATGGGCTGGAGCTGGGGTTGGGGCTGGGGCTAGAGTTGGGGCTTTCGCTAGGGCTTATAATATAAGCCAAAATTAAAATTTGTATTTTTATAAAATTGTTTGACAAATGGGCTGGGGCTGGGGCTTATTATTGTAAAATTACTAAAAATGACATAATAAATGAGTTTTTGTATATGTTAGATATTTTTGTGGGTAAATAAGTAATTTATTCTTCAAAAGCCTCGAGCTTAAGTTTTTAGCCTCTTTTATAGGGCTAAAGTTTTTAGCCGGCTTATTTTATAAGCCCTTCCATAAGCTCCATGACAAACGAGACTTATTTAATTAGCCGGCTTATTTTAAAAGCCCAAGCCCCATAAGCCCCATAAAATCCCCTTCCCAAACATAGCCCTTGTATTCGTATGCACCTTTAAATTTTTAAGTGTCTCAAATTATTCATTCATTTTTTTTTAATCATAGATCTTACCTTTTTTAGACAAAATTTAATTAACTTTAAATATTACCTTTTTCTAAAATTGAGCTTAGAGTCCTCTAGGCAAACAAGCAAGCATATATATTGAACATCAAAAACTTGGTTTATGCGATAATAGACGATTACCTGTGCATAGCGATGACAATGTATAGTTCTTAGTTTATGGACATTATTTTAGTAGTCGTATGTTAGGATCGAACTCGAGATCACGGGATTGCACACTTTACGTATGAGACTCGATGTTTAATAATTAATATAAAATATTATATTTAATTATTTAATTCACAATAAACGACTGAAGAGCGTTAGGTAATTAATGGAATTGACTAACGGTCGGTAAATGTCAACGGGATACGAAGAAAGTAAAACAAGACAAGAGAAGGTTCTAGAAATCCTCTCTTGAGCTTGTTTTGGTCGAAACTATGGAATCCCACATCGGAAACCATAGCAAACTTGATATCTATCATAAGGGTATAAATGTATCCCCATGTATTCATCCTTTGATATACTTGATTTCAATAGAACGCCAAACTTCTTCTTTTCCTCTCTTGTTCATAGGACAACGAGCGAAACCCCAAGAAAAGGGATTTGCGAGTAACCTTGAATATTACAAAGTGTTTGGTAAATCTATTGTGATCAAGAACTAACATTCAAATCGAATCGCTAATAGTACGTGTGTACAAGAACGTGATATAACCACACTATTGGTTATATCTTGGATTGAATAACAAAAATGTAAGGGGTTTTTTTTACAATCCAGATAAACCCTAATTAGGGTTCATAAGTTGAAGATTGCTTTAATTGATTCTTATTCGGGCTAAAATCATAAAGGAGCGTTTACTATTTATTATTGATTAATTAATTACATGTTATATGATCTTGTTATAATTGCTTCCGCTATGCTTACTTGATGTTATTGGTTTATTTATATGCATGTCATGATATTATAATTCCAACAGTGGCACCATGAGCCGTTATAATGTGTAATTAACTATCGAAATGCATAAAAATTAAATTTTGATTCTATTAATTACATTTTTCTAGGGTTTTCATTATCCTAACTCTAATTTTTTTTAATGGGTCGATTTACCCAATTTATTTTTTAGGGTTTTGGTTTTGGTTTTGATTTTTAATATGATTAGAAACCCTAGGATGTCATGTAATTGGTTATGCATTTTGGTAAACGATCTTTGTGCAATATGTTAATTGTTAAGCATAATCCATGAAAAATGCATGTTTGCATGGATTTAATTATGTGATGATTTAAATGGTTTAAATTGTATATATTAATTAAATGTTAAATTATATCGAAACATGTAAATTTATTAATAGATGTCGAATTGGGAAAGATTCCAATATTAAGTAATCAATTACGTGCTATGTGGTGTTTGTTTAGTTTTGGCTTACGCAATCGATTTATCGGTGTATGTGGTTCTTTTTCCTTTGAAGAAGAAAGCCCTAATTGAATAAATGCGTTATACACCTAGATTGGTTATTAATAGGACTATTGAATAAAATTTGCATGTGGCTACATGTTTATACATATTTAATTGTTATATTATGTATATGTTTATTTGGTTATTTTATTTTTTATTGTGTATTACCTGTTTTTTTGTTTATTATTATGTGAGACATGTTTATAAACGAAAAAGGGTAATTTTGAATAGAAAAATAATATGGACTAAATAAATGGCGAAAGTGTTTTGCTTTTAAAAGTTTAAATTTCAACGAATTGGTTGATTGATGTTTTGTACGTAGTGTCTGAAAGGCGGACCGAAAGTCGCCATACAATGTGCTTGTAGAGAGGGGTTTTTAAAGGCCATGCACCTACCGATTCTCTACAACCACTTGTGTGCCGATCTAGACTTACCTATATCACTATTTTACGTACACTGTCATCTTAAGGGTGAATTGACATCTAATTAAGTTGAATGTCATGTGATTAAGAACACTTGAAATTGTAAGTTACGTCATGTGAGAGCTTGGCTAGATTGCAATGGAGAGGTAAATTTCATAATTTCATTGCTAGTAGATCAACTGATGTAATGGAATTATGGGTTTGCAGTTTTTAAGTTAGACAACTTAAATTGAGTAGGAAGTGAGAGCTTGGACTCAAGGCATTAGATTAGGATGAAACATGTGTTGACATAAATAATGTCTTAAAACATTGTTAGCATATTAATAATGTCTCTATGTTTTGATAATTACAAAGCATAAACTCATTAATCTAAAACTTATGACGTAAACAAGTTTTTAGTGCTTAATATTTGTCTTTGCTTCCATATCACTTAAGGTATGAATAAACAAAGGGTTTATTACATTTCATGATCAAAGGAAATTTTTCTAATCACTAGAATTTTTATAAAATGTATTAAACATCTTATATCTTTTACAAAATTACTTTTGGAATTAAAAGAATATGTTTAATTCATTATAAATATATGATTTCAAATTTCCAACCAAAAATGACAAATTCTATCCAGAAAAATATTCCCCACTAAAAGACAAGAAAAACCAACGTTCTGAAGGGGCGGCCCCCTTAATTCCTTAGGCGGCCCCCTTAATCATTAAGGGGACCGGCCACTAATTAAGGGGACCGGCCACGCTCCAGAACAATATTTTTCTCCCCTATAAATACTGGTTCACTCCTCAGAATTTTTTCACCTTTTGTACTTCTAAACTTTCTGATCTAGATCCAAATCTCTATTCTCTTATCCTTTGATCATAAGTGTATAATTCTTTGTTTCAAAGTGATCCAACCTTCATCCTCTCAAGTGCAAGAAAAGAATACTTCTATCCCTCAAGACAAGAAGTATTACAACTTGTTGTGATCTCCACATCCAAGTTGTTGGTGCATCATCAAAGATCATTTACATTATTCTTTGTGAAGATTGTTGTGACTATTTGATTGTAGATAGTTGTGCTAGATATAGATTGTGTGATTAGTTAGTAGCTTGGTGTGAAGAAGAAAAGTTAGGAACTAGATTGGTGTGAAGAAGATAGGTGTGAAGTAGTTAGTTGTGAAGTTGATAGATTTAAAGAATTTGTGTAGAAGTTGTGACTTAGGTGTGACGAAGTTGTGGTGTGAAAAGTGGTGTGTAAATTGGTGTGTACGGTATTCTCCGCCATAAGGGAGCTTGTTGATATAGTGAAGAAAACTCTCGAGTTAAGTGCTCGGGGAGTGGAGTAGGGCAAGGAAGGTGTCCTTGTAGCCGAACCACTATAAATCTCTTGTCTCGCGGTTTGATCTTTCCATCTCTTACTTATTTCATTACTTATCATTTTTATATATTGTGTATTGTTAATTGTTTATATTGTACAAGACTTGAGATCACATATTATCGAATCTACGTTTTCAAAAGCTAAGTAAACTCTAAAACTATCTTTTATAACGAATTAAAAAGACGTAAAACTATTCAACCCCCCTTCTAGTTTTCCACAATTGGTATCAAGAGCCACGGCTAGCAAGATTTTTAAAATATATTGTATTTTAAAACTTGTAACGATCTATGGAATCTGAAAAATATTTAGAAGGGCAATCTATGCAAAGACCACCACTATTTGAAAGTGATGGATTTTTATATTGGAAAAATAGATTCGAAACGTATGTGAAATCAAAAGATCTTGATCTTTGGCATATTATTACCTTTGGTGATTTTCCTCCTATTCAATATAATGTTGAAACTAAAATGAATGAAATTGTATCTTTTGAAGAACAAAATGATGATTTGAAAAAAAAAATTAGCAAAAAATAATGAGGATAAAATGGTAATTTATAATGCGTTACCACGCAAAGAATATGAAAGAATTTTTATGTGTAAAACTGCCAAAGAAATTTGGGACTTTTTACTAATTACTCACCATGGTAATAGCCAAGTCAAAGATAATAAAATAGATCTTCTTGTACAACAATATGAACAATTTACGATTCCGGAAGAGGAATCAATTGATAATGCTTTTGCTAAGTTTAACACTATCATCACAAGTTTAAAAGCACTTGATGAGACATTTTCTAGTAAAAATTGTGTTAGGAAATTTCTTAGGGCATTGCATCCAAAATGGCGAGCTAAGGTCACGGCAATTGAAGAATCAAAGAACTTGATGACGTTATCACTAGATGAACTAATTGGCAACTTGAAGGTTCATGAAGAAATCATAAGAAGAGATTCGGAAACGGTCAAAGTCAAGAAAGAACAAACCAAATCCATTGCTCTAAAAGCCAAAAAGGAACCTAGTGATGATGATGATTCAAGTGACGAAAGTGAAGACGAAGAATATGCAATGGCCGTAAGAGAATTCAAGAAGTGCTTCAAGAGACGAGGAAGATTCACTAGATCATCACGAGACGAAAGAAAAGCATTCCAAAGGAATAGAAGTGACAACTATGGGAAAAGAAAGTGCTTTAGATGTGGAAGTCCAAATCATCTCATTGGCGAATGTCTAAAGCCACCGGGTTATGAAAATCAAGGTGCTTTTGTTAGTGGAACATGGAGTAATAGTGACAAAGAAGAAGTTGAAAAGCCAAGAGACGAAAAGTGTTTTATGGCAAAAGAAACCGACGAAATATGTTTAGGAATTGACTTGGAACCTGACGAATGGATCAAAGATAGCGGATGTTCGAGGCACATGACGGGGAACCGCAAGCTATTTTCTACATACAAGGCATACAATGGAGGTAACATTATTTTCGGTAGTGACTTACGTGGAAAAATCATTGGCAAAGGTACGATTTCTCAAGACTCACTTACTATTGAAAATGTAGAGCATGTAGATAAATTAACATCTAACTTGCTTAGTGTAGGACAAATATGTGATAATAAATGTAGAGTCACATTTACCGAAGAGGATAGCGAAATAGTTAAGAATGGAAAAATTATGGGTAGAGGAATTAGGAAAGGTGGCGTATATGTTATGAAACTAGGAAACAAACCTGAGGATAGGATATGCCTAACGACCCTAGATGAAAACTCTACATTGTGGCATAGGAGATTAGGACATGCTAACATGCAACAAATACAATCTTTGGCCTCTAAGGAATTAGTTAGAAATTGGCCTAATCTAAAATATGACAAGCATTTTTGTGATGCATGTAAAATTGGAAAACAAGCTCATGCTAGTCACAAAGCTAAGAATATAGTATCCACTACTAGGTGCCTAGAATTATTACATATGGATCTTTTTGGTCCATCTGCTGTGCGGAGCTATGAAGGAAACAAATATACCTTAGTAATAGTAGATGACTACTCACGATACATGTGGACTAGGTTTTTAAGTGAAAAAACCCAAGCCTTTGAAAAATTCGAAATATTTAGTAAAATGATTCAAAATAAATTAGGATGCTCAATAGTTGCCATTAGGACGGACCATGGTAGGGAATTTGATAACGAAGTACAATTCGGAAAATATTGTGAGTTAAATGGAATATCTCACAATTTCTCCGCTCCTTGTACTCCTCAATCAAATGGCGTAGTAGAAAGAAAAAATAGGTCACTACAAGAAATGAGTAGAACTATGTTAAATGAACAATCCATCCCACAAAAATTTTGGTGTCACGCCGTAGATACATCAACTTATATTTTAAATAGGGTATCAATTAGAAGAATTCTAGGAAAAAATCCTTATAAGTTATTAAGAGGTAGAAAACCAAACTTAAGGTACTTTAGGGTATTTGGAAGTAAATGCTATATTTTAAACACTAAGGACTACCTCACTAAGTTTGATCCAAAATCATATGAAGGAATATTTTTAGGATACTCACAAAATAGCAAAGCATATATAATACTTAACAAACACTCCATGAAAGTAGAAGAATCACTAAATGTAACATTTGATGAAACACCACCACCTCCTAAAACATTACCTTTAGAAGATGATGATTTAGTCGAAGATGAAGCTATTGAGGTTAGTAAAACAAAACCCATAGGAAATGATAATGAAGACATTCACTTAGAAAATAACGAAACTGTTAATATTAAAGAATCTAGATCACATCCATTAGATAATATAATAGGACATCTTAACCAAAGAACCCTTAGGTCACAAGCCCAAGATAAAAACAATTTCTTTTGTTTCCTCTCAGCAATAGAACCTAAGAATATTAGCGAGGCTTTAAAAGATGAAAGTTGGGTTATAGCTATGCAAGAAGAATTAAATCAATTTAAGGCAAATGATGTTTGGGAATTAGTCCCAAATCCAAAGGATATGACCATCATAGGAACCAAATGGGTATATAGGAATAAGTTAGACGAGAATGGAATAGTTACTAGGAATAAAGCTAGGTTAGTTGCTCAAGGTTATAATCAACAAGAAGGAATTGATTATGACGAAACTTATGCCCCCGTAGCTAGACTAGAATAGATTAGGATATTACTTGCCTATGCTTGCGCCCTAGATTTTAAGTTATTCCAAATGGATGTGAAAAGTGCATTCCTTAACGGTTTTATCAATGAGGAGGTATATGTGGCACAACCTCCAGGATTCATTGACTTCGCAAAACCTGATTATGTTTATAAGTTAAAGAAAGCTTTGTATGGACTCAAACAAGCTCCCAAAGCTTGGTATGATCGATTAAAAGCTTTTCTTATTAAACATGATTATTCCATGGGAATGGTAGATAACACTCTTTTCACTAAAAGGAAAGACCCAAATCTCATCATTGTCCAAATATATGTTGATGACATTATATTTGGATCGACTTGTCAAGACATGTGTGATGAATTTGCCAAAATCATGCATGATGAGTTTGAGATGAGTATGATGGGTGAACTTAACTTCTTCCTAGGATTACAAATAAAACAATTAGAAGATGGAATATTTTTTAATCAATCTAAGTACATTAAGGAAATGCTTAAGAAATTTGGCCTAGAAGACTCAAAACCCATAAAAACTCCCATGTCTATGGAGGTAAAGCTCACAAAGGACGATGAAGGTGAGTCCGTAGATAACACCAAGTATAGAGGAATGATAGATAGTTTACTATACTTGACGGCAAGTAGACCCGACATCATGTTTAGTGTCTGCCTTTGTGCCCGTTTTCAAGAGGATCCCAAAACCTCTCACCTAGAAGCGGTTAAGCGTATCTTCCGATACGTTAAAGGCACTATACACTTAGGATTATGGTATCCTAAGGAATCCGGCATAGAAACCATCATCTATGCGGATTCGGATCATGCGGGAGACTACGTAGATAGAAAGAGCACTAGCGGTATTTGCACGTTTATGGGATGTTGTCTAACGTCTTGGTTTTCGAAGAAGCAAACCGCTCTTGCTATTTCTACCACCGAGCCAAATATGTAAGCGCCGGAAAGGCATGTCAACAAACACTATGGATGAAACAAGCTCTCGTAGACTATGGCATTAGGTTAGAAAATGTCCCCATTATGTGCGATAACAAAGGTGCGATTGATTTAAGTAAAAATCCGGTGCGACACTCTAGGACTAAACACATAGAAATACGTCACCATTTTCTTAGGGATAATGTACAAAAAGGAAATATATCTATAGAAAAGGTTGCATCGGAAGACAACATTGCGGATATATTCACAAAACCCCTTAAGCGTGAATTATTCAACCACTTGCGTTTAGGATTAGGAATGATGGAACAAATTGACTAAATTATATTGAATTAATTCAAATTTATACTTGCATGAAATTTATTTTACTTCCATTTCACCTTTTCTGAGTCTAGGAATCTATTTCGCACAAAACTAAAGATTGAGAAGATTTATTTTCTTTGCATAAACCTTTTTGTAAAACTCAATCAATTTTCTCTAAAAATTATTCTCACAATCTAGGAATCACATGAAGATCATTTTCCTTGCATTGTTGACTAATTCTAAAAACATTGTCTTTCAAAATCATGCATAAACTCTCACATAAATTGTCAAGGTATATAATCTAATATATGTCTTTGACATTCATGATCGAGCAAAAATTGAATCAAGGAGATCATTTGGATTGTTTCTTAGGATCGTTATTTCTGTTTGCATCTAGGAGTCGAAACAATCACAACTCCACATTTGTTGCATATATACACTCACTAGTACTAATTCACTAATAATGGTGTCATCTTGATCCATCACTAGTTTTTCACTCACTAATTGCCTTTGCCTTTAATCTAAGATAGGTGCCTTAAGAAGCTTAAGTGTGCTTGCCTTTACTTACCTCCTATTGCTTATTATGTGTTGATTATTTGCTCTTTTGCCTATGTGTTTTTGCATGCATTCTATATCTTGATTAGATTAGATTCTATATTGCCTAAGAGAATTGAACTTGCTTGAATTCTAATCCAAACACATAACCTTTCTGCAAATTTTCTGCCAAAAACCCAATTCTGGCAACCTGGAAATCACCAGATGGGCGGCCCTCTTAATTCTGTAAGGCGGCCCCCTTAATCATTAAGGGGACCGCCCCCTAATTAAGGGGACTGGCCATCTGATGGTCGGGTTTACAGAATCTTTTCTGGTTTTTAGCCCATTTCAACCTATATTTCCCAATTTTCACCAACACATTTTGTCCTAATCTCCCAAACAAACTTTATCCATCCATAAACACACAAATCTTACACTATAAATACCCCCAATCCTCAAAACTCTTTACTCATCCCTTCATGGCTTCTCCAAACAAACCCAAACCAAAAGCCTCAAAGCTTGTAAGAATGACGGAAAAACCCGTTTGGCGAAGTAAAAGCCCTCGAAACAAATCCATCATAACAAATGAAGTTGGAAGTCATTCAACATCACCAACCACTTACTTCCCAAACTTTCCACCAAATTCACAAGGACATTCATTTGATCCTACTTACAAACCATACAACATTGGCCAAACATCTTCCTTCATGCCAAATCACTCACCTCTTCCTCCAATCACTTGTAATGATCCATACAAGTTTGATCAACCATCCCACTACAACTCCAACTACACAAACCCAATTCATCCATATCAACACAATGACTTCCTCCACATTACCACGGAAAAGCAAAAGTTCCGTGATGAAATATCACAAATCAATGATCTTCGTGATCTCAATGCCATGCATCTTGCACAACGCAACAAAGGGCAACCTCCATCATCACCCTACAACAATTGCCTTCCTCACTCTCTCAACTTGGATCAAGTTACAAATCACACTCACTATTGCCCTTGTTGCATCTTTCTCCAAAAACAAATCCTTTACTTGAGTGAAGATATTTCTTGGATTGAATATCTCCTCACTCGACCTCATCCCATTCCACCCCTAACACGATACAATATCGTAAGGGCCACCTCTTCCGCTCCATACCTCACTCCATATCCCTCTCCATCTAACAACTAAGCTTTATGCTTATGTTATCCTTCAAGCAAATAAAACAATCAACCATGAGTTGCAAGCAAGTCCAAGTGCTCTTTCTAGGCAATATAGGACTATGTCTTTTCATTTGTTTTATTGTGATTAATATGCCTTAAGCATATTAAATGTTGTAATGCTTTCGATGATGCTTAAATGAATCTATTTTTATAACTATTGTTTTGCATGTATATTTGCCTTGCTCTCTTCTAATATTTTGTGTAGCCAAGATTTCCATAGCTCATTCTCTTGGTGCTCTCAAATGAGGGGGAGTATACATCAAGAGGGAGCTTTAACCTTTTTGATTTTACAAAAAGGGGGAGAAGAGAATGTTAAACTCTAAATTCTTGTCTAAAAATTATTTTTTAGACCTAATGAGTTTAAGGTTTTGTAATCATCAAAAAGGGGGAGATTGTTGACATAAATAATGTCTTAAAACATTGTTAGCATATTAACAATGTCTCTATGTTTTGATAATTACAAAGCATAAACTCATTAATCAAAAACTTATGACGTAAACAAGTTTTTAGTGCTTAATATTTGTCTTTGCTTTCATATCACTTAAGGTATGAATAAACAAAGGGTTTATTACATTTCATGATCAAAGGAAATTTTTCTAATCATTAGAATTTTTATAAAATGTATTAAACATCTTATATCTTTTACAAAATTACTTTTGGAATTAAAAGAATATGTTTAATTCATTATAAATATATGATTTCAAATTTCCAACCAAAAATGACAAATTCTATCCAGAAAAATATTCCCCACTAAAAGACAAGAAAAACCAACGTTCTGAAGGGGCGACCCCCTTAATCATTAAGGGGACCGGCCACTAATTAAGGGGACCGGCCACGCTCCAGAATAGTATTTTTCTCCCCTATAAATACTGGTTCACTCCTCAGAATTTTTTCACCTTTTGCACTTCTAAACTTTCTGATCTAGATCCAAATCTCTATTCTCTTATCCTTTGATCATAAGTGTATAATTCTTTGTTTCAAAGTGATCCAACCTTTATCCTCTCAAGTGCAAGAGAAGAATACTTCTATCCTCAAGACAAGAAGTATTACAACTTGTTGTGATCTCCACATCCAAGTTGTTGGTGCATCATCAAAGATAATTTACATTATTCTTTGTGAAGATTGTTGTGACTATTTGATTGTAGATAGTTGTGCTAGATATAGATTGTGTGATTAGTTAGTAGCTTGGTGTGAAGAAGAAAAGTTAGGAACTAGATTGGTGTGAAGAAGATAGGTGTGAAGTAGTTAGTTGTGAAGATGATAGATTTAAAGAAGTTGTGTAGAAGTTGTGACTTAGGTGTGACGAAGTTGTGGTGTGAAAAGTGGTGTGTAAATTGGTGTGTACGGTTTTCTCCGCCATAAGGGAGCTTGTTGATATAGTGAAGAAAACTCTCGAGTTAGGTGCTCGGGGAGTGGAGTAGGGCAAGGAAGGTGTCCTTGTAGCCGAACCACTATAAATCTCTTGTCTCGCGGTTTGATCTTTCCATCTCTTACTTATTTCATTACTTATCATTTTTATATATTGTGTATTGTTAATTGTTTATATTGTACAAGACTTGAGATCACATATTATCGAATCTACGTTTTCAAAAGCTAAGTAAACTCTAAAACTATCTTTTATAACGAATTAAAAAGACGTAAAACTATTCAACCCCCTTCTAGTTTTCCACAACATGCTTACATTGCAAAAGGTTTTGTGAATGTAAATCCCATAATGATCTTGGAATTGCAATATGATATTGGCAATTATTGTTCGACAATTACCTTGTTGAATACTATCATTACTAGCAGATCAACTGATGTAATGGTACTATGTCAATTAGGATACTAGCTTTAAGAAAATACTACGGTTTATATGAATATTTACCAATGGGTATTTTATTTTCTTAAAGACCAATTATCGAAAATACTGAAATTGAATTTTGTAATTTGTTTTAATGTATTAATGCAACGTTCAAACTGTAAACGCACTTTGGGCTTTGGTAAACTGATATCGTTCTGTTTTCAAACAAATGTTTGATTAAGAATAATTTACTTAAAAGACAAAAGAAGTCTCCTTTCTATGAAAGAAGTGTGAGATACAATCCTATTTCTTTTCATAAATGAAAAAGGATAAAAGGAATATTAGATATGTCTCAATTCTAATATAACTCATAGCAAATTTTTAATAGTTAAGATAATTGCATATTTTTCATAGGGATTTTGTCATCCTTATTTGGTGATTAAATTCTTAGTAACAAATATATTGTTTGGTTAACAGAAAATTATGTATGACATTTTATGAGTTATTAGAAGCTAGACTAATTACTGCAAAATGTTAAAAGACAAACCAGTTGATTTTACTATTTAAGAGGTACTACATACATTGTAGGATGATAGACCTGTTAAGGAAGAAATTGTATGCCCAATTTTTCAAGTTAATAGCATTTGGTGGATAGTCCATCATTTACATAGTAGGATACACTCTTTAGTGCATAAGTAATTTTTACGTATGGACATTCAAAGGTGTAGGAAAGTTAAAAGCACACACTATTTTCTTTCATTCGATATGAAACATTTACAATGTTGTCAAATTCAGTAGGAGTATTGTGTACTTATTACTGAATAAGGAATTATTGTAATGATCTTTAATTCAGTGGGAGTTACAAGCTTTGACATCTTGGTAGCTAAAAATAATTACTTTCCAAGTGTAGACACTCATACTTTTAAGGATAGTCTTGTACGTTTCCTTACTAGACATTGTTGTTCTATAACTACTTGTAATGCTAAAATCTATGACACAATCATATTGATCACATCAAGGTTATAAATAGCGTGAGGCGTGGCGTGGCGGCGAAGCCAAGCCTCAAGCTATACGAGCTATAGCGTTTTTTGAGGCGTGACCAAGGCGGCATAATTTTTTATATATCTAATTATATATATATATATATATATATATATATATATATATATATATATATATATATATATATATATATATATATATATATATATATATATATATATATATATAATACATCAAGTTTACAAAACGCGTTATACATAAGAAATAAACTCAAAAAGCTAAACTATCATTGCATTTTTCGTCATTTCTTTAAATAAAACCTTCTCCGTGAGAGTAAACTGCAAAAAAATAAAATGTAAAAACCTAAAAACTACGATATAAAACATCACATTCACATATTCACATTCACTTGTTATATTATCTTTTAGCATTTGAATTATAAAGTTAGCCCAAACCCAAGTTCCTTCTAGCCCAATAATAGTAAATCACTAAATCCTACAAAAGCTTCAAAATAAAGCGCCACGCTTCACGCTATAGCACGCCTTACCACGCTTTCTCGCGCTTCAAAACACGCTACGCCTTAAGAAGACGCCTTGGCCTGTTTCGTAACGTGGAGGCCACGCCTCACGCTATGGCGCCGCTATAGCGCCGCTATGGCGCGCTATTTAGAACCCTGGATCACATAAACAAATGCATGGCGTGTTGTTTATCAACTATATGAGGTTGTTCCATGCACAAGTGGGAGAAATGTTATCTTTAATATGTGCAAGAAACAACTAATAAAGATATGATTTAATGGATTCTCTTAACTACAAGGTAAGAGAATTACTTTATAATATGAATTATATACATCTAAATCAAGAAACACTTGGTGTTGCTATTTATGTTATGTGAGAGCTTAGCTAGATTGCAACAACAAGGTAAAATTCATATTTTCATTACTAGCAGATCAACTGATGTAATTGAACTATAAGAATTTGCAGTTTATAAATTAGATACCTATTAGAACATGTGTCAATATGATATTAAGACTACTTTAATTTATATATTTATGAATTCATGGAATGACATAAATTAATAAAGTAATCTAATGCTGCTTCAATATGAATATTTATGTGTTCTTGGAATGACATAAATAAATAAAGAAATAACGTTGTTTACATTATTGTGAAGTAATAAATTAACTTGAAATTATTATTGAAACCAAAAGATGGTGTTCATAATTACTTTAGTTAAACATGTTTATATTTAATTGTAAAGATATAAAAATAAAGTCTTTTAATTGTTACAAGACTTATAATAAAGTAAGACGTTATCTTGTTATGTATTTTAATATACATGAAGTCATTAAATTATTAAATGACTTATAACGTATAGTGGGATTATAACAGTTTATGTTTTCTTGTAGAGACATGAACATGAAGTGACTTTGTAAAAAGTACTTGTGTTATAAAGCATGCAATTGGCTTGAAAATACTATTATATCATTAAAATGGCTTAGTTGGTAAATAGACAAGCCAAAAGGAAATATGGTTATCTTAAATATTGTTAGATTGTCTTACAATATTAATACTAATGAAATACCAAATGTTTATGGTATGTTCAGTTAGGAAAATCAAACTCTAGTTATATTGTTTGATTAAAGATAACTATGACTTCTTTTCTTCCAAAAGTTATCAAGGTTAGAATATTGAGTATGACTTGGACATACTTAATAAACTTCCAACATAGAAGATTAATAAGACATTATCATATGATGGAATGTGATGAATCACATTAAGTCTTAAATTGACGTTATGAATTTGTTAAACTACTTATGAGTAGGTTATTAACAAATAAAAGTCATGAACTGTCATTGTGTATTTGTAATATCCCAAAAGAGAAAATTGTATTCTTGCTTTGTTTGCTAAAGTATTTAAAGATAGTCTTTAAATTACTAAAAGCAAGTGGGAGTTTTGATCTTTAAAAGATAAAATTACAAAATACATAATCTTCTAAAATACACTAGTAAATATCATAATGAGGCTTGACATTAAAATGTTAAATCTCAAGATGATGGAATTCTCATTCATAGAATAGCAAAATATCTCAGATATTTAATTAATATGCTGAGGGTTATGATTTACAGGATTATTGTAAACCTGATAATCATTATGATACATTACCAAATATGAAATTGGGTAAAGTATACATGATATGAATGATTAAGATGTTGTCCATAAAGATAATCAATTTTAGAAACTTGGTTTATCTTAGTAGTTAGACTAGAAAATGAAGATGAGTTTCTTCAAAGATAAGGTAACCATGGTTGTTTAAATCTTTATATAGAAATCATATGGACAATATTGTACACGTATTTAATGCATGTCTTATGACAAGATATTAATCAAACTTAAGCAATTAATTGTGATTGAATATTTTTTCTTAAACACATTAAATATATATAAAGATTATGATTTTCATATTTAGTTTCATTAATATGATGATAATGGAATATCAAAACTCTTTCTTGAGTGATTGCTTGAGCGAGGATAATAAGTAATCATTGAAGTTTATGAATTCAAATAAATCTTTGGAAGTGTACAAAGTGCAATAATCCATGGATGGATAAATGCATGCATCTAGAAGATTATTTTTTATGTTTAATTATTAAATCCATGTTTTGATTTATAATTAAAATAAGATAATTTCTAAGTATTACTGAAAGCTAGTGGGAGTATTATGTTTAATTTCCTAAATCATATATGTTGCAAAACATATAAAAAGTAATATTCCATATAATTAAATGTTAAGTCTTAGAATGTAATGAAACTTTACTTGAAAGATTTAGAAAATAAAACATACAACATTGGAATAAAAGTTTATAAACATGCGCGGTAAATGAATCTAATATAACATGATATATCATTTAGAAAGTCTAAATGGATATGTATAACATGAATAAAATCTAAGTATGACTCAAAGATTTTTCATGAATATCATGTTTTGTTGTATCATGTTTGATTATAAGATGATTTGGCAATATTAATATCTAATTAAAAGGTTATTAGATAACTTGTATAATATTCTATAAGAATATGTTTGATTATAGAATCACATCCTAAGTCTGAAACATCTTCCAAATTCTATAGATGAACAATTGGTCAATTTTTATGCAAATTGTAATAGCCAACAAACTTGAAAGTTTGAAAGGCATCAAACATTACATAATAGATATTAATGTTTACGGGAAGTTTTAATAGCATATTGTTGTTGCATACAATGATGCTAATGAAATTGAGATGACACTCAATACTGGTTATGGTAAGGATTTCATCCTTGGCTATTACTAGTTATGCTTACTAAAAGCATAGTTGCATTATACATTAACAGAATAAGAATACTTTAAACTTTAAAATGTTTAGAACTTTGATTATCATAAATTGGTGGTTAAGGATGTCACACATTTTATGAAATATTATATGGCATAATCATAATTGCTGAGTATGCACATATAAGAACTTCAATAGTTGAATTCTTGAAATAAGTATTCTTAAAATTCCGATAGATCAAAGTTGGATGATTTATGCCTTGTCAACAAGTATGAATGTCATTACTTGAGACATAATTCATCAACAAGAGTTATCATGCGTTGATCTATTTAGTGTTTGGATAAGCGATGTTAAACAATTATTATAATAAATTTAAATACATGGTATGTTTAATTTATAATAAATTATATCCTATATTTGTATGTTTAATCCATGAATAAAATCTTATTCTAAATTGTCCGTTGTCTGTTAATAATATGGGAATATTATTAAATCAAGAAAAATCTGAATGTTGGTATAATATACTTAAAGTATATTGATGCGTAGTCATGCCATTTCAGATGATATTCAATGATACCGAATATAGGACTTATCCCAACTATATAATATTACTTATGGATCATGTAATTAAGTAAATCATAAGAAGTTATCCTCAGACTTGAGATGCAAGATAAGTGTCATAAATGTAGTACATTTTTGTGGAACAACTTAACGCTATACGTAACTAGTAGTCATAAGGGTTGTTTTTGGAAGTGTTACAAAGTTTGTGGGTTTTGTTTGTAGTCAAGATATTATTTGTTTCTTCAAATTTATTTTTGGAGTTTAATATTGTTGGGCCCCTCGTAGGGTTGTCAAGATGTTTGCATGGCCGTGCCCAATATCTTCCCTGAATATGTTTAGAAGATTTGGTAATCTTGATAAATCACAAACAACGAGAAACAGAATGGTTAATTAAGGAATGACTTTGATCCATATCATTATTAACGTGGTATTAGAAATAAAAGGATAATAATAATGAGAAATCGTTAAAAGGTTTTTCCAGGAGCCTTACTCGAGTAGTACTAGAGGCATCGAAGTGTTGCTAGACGCTAACCGATGTGATTACACTATTAAAATATGTCTAAGTGGGAGCTGTTAGTTTATGGACATTATTTTAGTAGTCGTATGTTAGGATCGAACTCGAGATCACGGGATTGCACACTTTATGTATGAGACTCGATGTTTAAATAATTAATATAAAATGTTATATTTAATTATTTAATTCACAATAAACGACTGAAGAGCATTAGGTAATTAATGGAATTGACTAACGGTCGGTAAATGTCAACGGGATACGAAGAAAGTAAAACAAGACAAGAGAAGGTTCCAGAAATCCTCTCTTGACCTTGTTTTGGTCGAAACTATGGAATCCCACATCGGAAACCATAACAAACTTGATATCTATCATAAGGGTATAAATGCATCCCCATGTATTCATCCTTTGATATACTTGATTTCAATAGAAGACCAAACTTCTTCTTTTCGTCTCTTGTTCATAGGACAACGAGCGAAACCCCAAGAAAATGGATTTGCGAGTAACCTTGAACATTAAAAAGTGTTTGGTAAATCTATTGTGATCAAGAACTATCATTCACATCGAATCACTAAGTACATGTCTACAAGAACGTAATATAACCACACTATTGGTTATATCTTGGATTGAATAACAAAAAGGTAATGGGTTATTCTTACAATCCACATAAACCCTAATTAGGGTTCATAAGTTGAATATTGCTTTAATTGATTCTTGTTCGGGCTAGAATCACAAAGGTGCGTTTGCTATTTATTATTGATTAATTAATTACATGTTATATGATCTTGTTATAATTGCTTCCGCTATGCTTACTTGATGTTATTGGTTTACTTATATGCATATCATGATGTTATAATTCCAACAATAGTAACGTCAATTTGCTTGTGTGTTTTTTATGTTTCTGTATATATGAGTGTAAGTGATTGTACTTTGTAGAGAAAGTTTATGGATTAAATTGTAATTAACCGATTATGTATTTAAATATTTAATAGATTGTGTTGTCTTCTAAATAAAATAATAATAAAAAAAATACTTATTTTAGTTAATAAACATTACGAATTATATAAGTTTCTAAGCAAGAACAAATTTTTTACCATTTTTACTTTATATGCAGTAAACATAAAGATATTTGTTATTGACAAGTTTCTCATTCGGTAATTGTACTTCTTCTTTTTCGATCGAAATGTTAATTGTACTTCTTATGTCCTTGTTAGCTTACTAGGGGTCCGTTTGGTTAAGGGGTGTGGGATTCGGATTTGGGTATGGGTATGGGAGATGATAAAAGGTGTTTGGTTGATAAAGTAATACTTTGAAACCTAAGGGACCCACTACTTTTTCATTCCACTCAAGTATGGTGGGTTTTATGTAAAACCCGTGAGACCCATTGTACTTCTCTCACAACACTTTTTTTTATTAAATATTTTATTTAAATATAATTTAATTATTATATAAATTAAAATATATTTTCACTCTCTTAATATTCATTCCTCACAAATTCAACTCCAAATCTAAATCCGAATCTGAATCCAAACCCATTTATAAACCAAACAGGCCCTAATCTTAACTAAAAATAATTACTTACTCCGTATATTCCATTAAATATGCCTTGAGTTTGTGAATCACAAAGAAAATTAAAGGTCAAATGACAAAACGTCATAGAACTTAACATTTTTTGTGATTATATGTAACTATTTTTTTTATTATATTTACTGAATTTTTGAATTTTGATCATTGTGTGTATTTTGTGACTATTTTGTCATGTAAAATAACCATTTTACCCTTAAAAATTTGAAAAAAATAATGATAAAATGGTTGCAAAATACACACAATAATCGAATTTTGAAAGTTCAGTACACACAATAAAACAAAAAATATTTGGCTACACACAATCACAAAAGTGGTCATGTTCGATGTATTTTTTTATCATTTGCTCAAAATTAAACAATGAGTATTACTGAGGCTTTATCACAAGCACAATAAGACAAAAAATATTTGGCTACACACAATCACAAAAGTGATCATGTTCGATGCATTTTTTTATCATTTACTCAAAATTAAACAATGAGTATTTCTGAGGTTTTATCACAAGCTTCCACCAGAAAGCAATTTTTGTAAGCGTGGATGAATGATTCGCTTAGAACTTGTTCACCGCAATGTAACTTTTGTGTCGAAAACTTTGATTTTAATAAGAAAAATGAGTTATAAAGGAAAGAGAATCAATTTTGGTTGCAAGGCTGTGCGCAACTCGCATTTCAGTAGATAAAAACTTAAGAG
Organism: Artemisia argyi; assembly: GCA_030686995.1. Classification (NCBI taxonomy): domain Eukaryota; kingdom Viridiplantae; phylum Streptophyta; class Magnoliopsida; order Asterales; family Asteraceae; genus Artemisia; species Artemisia argyi. The sequence goes on along the minus strand of CM060676.1, from coordinate 66,481,471 downwards.
AATTTCAGTAGCACCAAATTTCTGTGATGAATACTATTGTTAACATCATTATTGATAGAAATTTACAAATGACAAATTTTACAGCTTTTAATGCACACTTTAATGTGATTGATTTTTTTCTAAGTAATAGGTCTGTAAATTGAACACGTACATTTTTTCGCTATATTTGGTAACAAATACATATTTATAATGGTTATAAGCTTATAACATTCATGTATATATATATATATATATATATATATATATATATATATATATATATATATATATATATATATATTTTGATTTTCTTTATCATTTAGAGATTGCTAAACATCATTGTTCTACCTTTGATAGCATGCACCTAATCTATACTACTTATAAAGAGAAAATGGTCAAAGTGAAAAGTGAAAACTTAACTTTTGGTCAATCCCCATAATGCCCTTATTAATTAAGGTAACTTGAACAATCTAATTAATACTCTAATTAAAACACCTCATTACTTAAAAGTACAATAATTTATTCACATTGTACAACCAATTAAAAAAACATATCTATCAAATTAAATACAACCAATTAAAACACAAACTGGGTTGACCCGGTAATTTGACCCTTTTTCGACCCAACCTAGCAAGTTAACCCGGTTTAAATCGACCAATTTTTCGATCGGAGCAGTTCAACCGGTTGAACTACCCGGGTCGAACCGGGTTTCAAAACATTATCCATTACTTAAAAGTACAATGATTTATTCACATTGTACAACCAATTAAAAAACATATCTACCAAATTAAATACAACCAATTAAAACACAAACCGGGTTGACCCGGGATGCTTCAAACCTGGCGGATTGACCCGGTTTAATTTGACCCGTTTTCGACCCAACCTAGCAAGTTGACACGGTTTAAATCGACCCATTTTCGACCGGAACGGTTCAATCGGTTGAACCACCCGGGTCGAACCGGGTTTCAAAACATTATCCTTTACTTAAAAGTACAATGATTTATTCACATTGTACAACCAATTAAAAAACATATCTACCAAATTAAATACAACCAATTAAAACACAAACCGGGTTGACCCGGGACGCTTCAAACCAGGCGGATTGACCCGGTTTAATTTGACCCGTTTTCGACCTAACCTAGCAAGTTGACCCGGTTTAAATCGACCTATTTTTCGACCGGAACGGTTCAACCGGTTGAACCACCCGGGTCGAACCGGGTTTCAAAATATTATTTTTCGTTTACAACCTATAAACTTTTTTTATCAATAAACTATTTGTCGTTATAAAATCCCATTGCTATGCACGGGTACTCGTCTAGTCTGATAAAATTATAAAACTACCACAACATAGATCAAGAACAAGTTAAAAAAAAAAAAAAAAAAAAAAAAAAAAAAAAAAAAAAACACCCTGCAATACTAATTAAGACCAGCTGAACCAACAGCTTTTGTTAATCCAAAAGTGACAACCATTGCTAACCATCCTCCAACCAAGACCCTAATAGTTGATTTCACCATTGGTGCCCTACCCAAAATAGCACTTAGCCCTCCAAACCCTATAAGCGCCAAGCTCACCGCGACGAATAAAGCCATCAACCTCACACGATAATTCCTAATAAACACCGCAGCTAGTAAAGGCACAGCCGCCCCAACCGTGAATGCAACAGCAGACGCTACAGCAGCAATTATTGGGCTAGGCAAATCCTTTTTCTTAGCCTCAAACTCATCACTATTTCCATTTTTCTTTATATTTCTATTGATTTGTGACATTTCTACGTCGTATTGGGAATAAACAGACACGAACTCCCCAATCGCCATACTACATGCTCCAGCAACAAGTCCTGCAACCCCAGTTAGAGCCATACTTTTGACATCTTTGCGGACAGCTCCCACACCCATCATCAAGGATGCGGTGGATAGGAGCCCGTCGTTGGCTCTTAACACCGCGGCTCTAAGCCATTGAGCTCTTTGGGCATAATCAAAAGGGATGTCTTCTTTGACTTGATGGGCTTGATTGCTTTCGAGGTCTAATTCTTTTGGAATAGTTGTGGTGGTTGCCATTGAAGATGAGAAAATAGTTTAAGAAAATGAAAGTATAAAGGGAGTGTGTTGGGCACACGCCAAACTAAAAAACAAAAACTTAAAATGGATAATTAGAAGAAGTGTGGAGGACACACGCCTAGGTAGACCTATTTATAGATTCTTTAACACATCAAACAACATGCGGAAGACAAACGCCAAATATCAAACCTTTTTAAGATTCTTTTTCACTACTTTCCTCTCGAAAATACATACACCGTTACGCTTTTTGTTTCATTCTTTTCATTTCGAATTTTCTCAAATTGTTTATCCATTGCAAACGATATGATACTAGTTTGATAGAATTATCATATAACTCAATCTGTAAATAAATAAAAAAAAATATATATTATTATTAATTATTTAAGAGCAAAAGTAAGAAAAATAAAACATTAGTGAAGTTTTTTAGTCGCATGCTATTGTCGAGTGACAATTACTTTAAGACAGTGGAAGTGACAAATAAAAGAAAAATTAAAAGATAGAGTAACAACTTTTAAATGAAAGTATAATTTCTATTTTTAAAAAATTGTTTGTTATGTCTTTTGGCACATTTACTAAGGTTGGGAAGAGTGGGAGGTGACCCTTCACCACAGAACCCAACTTCGAAGTCAACCTCATTCCCCTCGCCTAATTATGTCACGCGCCAAATAAGGGAAAAAAAGAGGTGAAAAGTGAACCACTCACATTTCATAAAGTGTGTGTTTTGTTATCTATTTATTTGTGAGTGTGTGTGATGTAGTTTGTTAGATATATTTTATAAAGCGTGTATTTAAATGAATGTGAACAGAGTGGTACTGAAAGGTGTGGAGGTGTAAAACGAGAGAGAGCTAAGATAACGCTAATATAAAAGGTAAGCGAAGATGACCATTACTTTAAGCCTAAACAACATGGAATGTGACTTTTCTTAAGAAAATCATTTACATGGCTAAGTAAATTAATACGAACAATTGGTACATGTCCATATATTTGCAATATGTTTTCTTTTTTTCTTTTGATTTTATCAAGGGTGCCATAAAAAATTAAAATCCTCACTAGTAAAACAATTTGGCTTATATATTATGACATTAATACATTATTATACTTCGATATAGTTTAGTTATTTTCAAGTTTTAAATAACATTCTCCTACAAAATCTCATATTGAAGTAACTAGAATCTTAAAACAAGGGGTAAATTACACGGTTCGTACTCAAAATATACTCCTTAACCACATTTAGTCCCCCATTTGAGTTTTGTTGCATGGTTAGTCGCATTTTGGCCAAGCGGTTACCCGTTTGTTCCTCGAATCCCCATTATACATAACACCGGTTAAGTTTTCAAGTTAGTTGACTTTTCAACAAGGGTATTTATGTCTTTTCAAGTCAAATAAATTCTGTGTTTGGTCTCTTTTGGTCTTCACCAAATAATAACTGACAAACATAAACACACACAATTCCCCTCTTCATTCTACACACATATTACCATAACAACCATACTCCAACACATCAAATCCATAAAACCACTTAAAACAACTACCTTGCATCACCATAACATCACACCAACATGACCTCACATCACGTCTCATTACATTTGCATCATTAAAACCAAACACCATGGATTATGCATACACCATTTTCCTTAATATTAAAAACCCAACTACTTTTAACTATAACATCATCATTAGAGCCGTTGCTAAAACCAAAAACCCAAATATGTCTATAAAACTTTTTAATAAAATGTTGACTCTAGGCTTGATACCTGATTATTTGACTTACCTGTTTTTACTTAAGGCTCTGCGAGGTTAAGTGAGGTTCGTGTTGGGTTTTCGGTACATGGGAGAGTTGTGAAACATGGTTGGAGTGTAATAGGTTTGTTAGAAATGGCTTGATTCATTTTGGGGGGTGTTTTAGGGATGTGGGTATGCGCGTAAGGTGTTTGATAAGAATTTAATGTCGTGAACTTCAATGTATGTATGGAAGTGGAGTTAGCGAGGGAGGTTTTTTGGGGTGGTGCCGGAGAAGGACGTGATGTTTGGAGTTGTATAGTTGGTGGGTGTGTGAAATGTGGGGAGTATGGTGAGCAATGTTCTGAAAGGCTCAAGGCGCACTAAGGCGCAAAGGGGGTCAATGAGCCTTGAGTCGAGGCGCAAATCAAGGCGCGGGATTCATAAATATGAGGCGCACTATACATTTAGGGTTTTTTTTTTATAACATATGTGACAACTTATGCAGTTTAAATAACACAAAAATATCAATATTTAATGCATAATGCCACTTAATGGTTATTACATCTAACAAGGCTTGCATTTAAACCCAAAATATCAAGCAAGTAACATATCAGAATCCATGAACTACCCTAAATCCCTGAATATATATTACAATATATGAGTTTTTGACTTATAAAATTTAACAAATTACCATGTATCTCTATCAACTATCAACAGCAAAAAATCTATAGTTGTTTGGTAACACTTAACACTAAAGAAACAACATTTGTATCTGTTAATAAGCTACTATTCTTAGACATTAGATAACAAAAAATATATATTTCTTTGTTGATTGTGTGTTTTAGTTGTTTTCTAAAATATTAGGGTTATTAGATACTTTATAACTTAAAGGGCCCAATGTATATAATATATAAGCCCAAAATGTATCTTACTATTAAGAAAAAAAAGGCCAAAACCCCATTACATCTTCTAGGCGCAAAAATCCCCAAGGCGCTACGATTTTTACGGGATTCATGCATGTCGTGAGCCTCGATCTGAAAAAATCCCAAAGGCTGGAGCCTCGTGGGATTTAGGGAGTAGGGCGCGCTTTTTAAAACATTGATGGTGAGGCGCTGGAAGCTTCTAGGGAGATATGTGGGAAGGGTGTAGAGGCGAATGAGGTGACAATGGTGAGAGTTTTGGATGCTTGTGCGCATTTAGGTGCGCTTGAACAAGGGGTGTTGATGCATAGGTATATTGTTAAGAATAGGAATAGGTTTACTTTGGTGTTAAGGACGTCGCTTGTGGATATGTATGCTAAACGAGGAGCGATAGATGATGCGTTAGTCGTGTTTCTATCTGATCTCGTATCTGATCCGACTTTATGTCAGAGTCTTACAGGTTCTCTTCAGTATCTTACCTTTACTGGCCCAGATATTTCTTATATCGTTCAGCAGGTTTGTCTTTATATGCATGATCCTCAATAACCTCATTTTTCGGCTCTTAAACGGATTTTGCGATATGTTTATGGTACATTAGACTATGGGTTACAGTTGTTTGCATCTTCTACTACATCTTTGGTTGCTTATTCGGATGCGGATTAGACTGGTTGTCCTCCTACTAGGAGATTGACTTCAGGGTATTGTGTCTTTCTTGGCAACAATCTTCTCTATTGGTCCTCTAAGCGCCAACCGACGCTTTCTCGTTTCAATGCAGAAGCTGAGTATCGTGGTGTTGCCAATGTTGTTGCTGAAACTTGTTGGTTACGGAATTCACTTCGTGAGTTGCATACACCCTTGTCTTCCACTACGCTTGTCTACTGTGATAATGTTAGTGCTGTCTATTTATCTTGCAAACCGGTCCAGCATCAGCGTACGAAGCATATAGGGATTGATATACATTTTATTCGAGACTTGGTTGCTGCTGGTCAGGTTCGGGTACTTCATGTTCCTTCCCGCTATCAGTATGAAAACATTTTCACTAAAGGCTTGCCTCAGCTCTATTTGAAGAATTTCGTACCAGTCTGAGTGTCTGGTGTCCTCCTACTCCGGCTGTGGGGGAGTATTAGCCCATATTAGTCATGATGTCATTTGTATATGTATTGGGCTCAAGCCCGTTTCTAAAATAATCTTTGTATTCGTATATATTGTACTCTCTCCGTCCCAAAATATAAGTTCACTTTGCTAGTTTTGGTTGTCCCAAAATTAATGTCCACTTTTGATTTCAACCAATCAAAATGTTTGTAAGTGGATGAGAATGGATTTTTATTGGTTAGTATTATAAGGGCCCCATTTTTCTTAAACTTTGTAAAATATAAAAATGGACTTAGAATTTTGGAGGAGAGAGTATAAGATTATTATGGAATGGATCAATAAAAATCATTATACCGTATTACAGAAGTTAGAAGCATTTATGACTAAGGAGTTTTTAACATTACATGTGTTGATGTCCCAAAATGATCAGTTAAAACTCTTTAATAAATCACTATTTCTGGGTACTCTTTTCAGTAAGTCGCTAACCGAAAAAATGACGCCATGTTTTTCACATTGTGCGAATTTCATTAGCAGCAGTTTTTTTATTTTAGCGACACGTTTTGTGTGACTTTTAGTGACTCTATCTACAATGTGTCACAAAGGGAAGTTAAAAAATTAAATTGAAGTGTCGCTAAGAGTCAAAACGTGTCGCTAAAAACCTCACACAAGTGAAAAAAGAAAAGAAAGTGCACAACTGATAAAAGTCTTGCACAAAAAAAAAGTAAAGTAAAGTAACTCCCAATATCGTCTTCCACGGGTTATGGGTCCCAATACCGTCTTTCACGGTGTATGGGGGAGGTTGAGACGTAGACAACCATACCCCTACCTAAGGTAGAGAGGCTGCTTCCGGTTCTGCCTAAGGTAGAAAAGGACCTCCGGCCTTTTATAGGGAGTGAGGATCGAACCCTTGACCTCTAGGTTAAGAGGCAAAGGGTTTTCCAACTGATCCAACCCTACTTGTTTGATAAAAGTCTTGCACAAAATGATTTAAAAAAATAATAATAATAAATAAAAAATCTCATGTAATTATAAGAAAAACTCACACAATGCTATTAAAAAAAATGGTTTTCGAACAAAATTTGTAGTTGCCCATTCTTCTTGAAAAATGGATCACTAAAAAAATGATTAATTTCATATATCATCTTACTTTTATAATTAATTTCATATATACTCAAAATGTAATTATTAAAAGCATAATGTACAATATTTTTAATGCATGTTTATATATATATATATATATATATATATATATATATATATATATATATATATATATATATATATATATATATAAGATTTTCATTAAAGAAAAATGGATGAACATTTGAAAATGTATCGAAATTGATTAATTTTTTTATTACTTTTTTCTCATTTTTTTGTCGATTAATTCATAAGTTTGAATTTATAGCTACACAAACTCAAACCTGATAGAGTCCCTCCTTTTCAAAAGGTTAATATAGCCAAAATCAGAATTGTTTGCCCGTAACATAACTGAACATCATAAATTACACATTTAGTGTGATAGTCACAATCTTTTTGTCGCCGGGTCACTCCGGAGTGGCATCAAACTTATTTCTTTTCCTATCAAATGTAGTTAACTACCATATTGATGTAAAAAAAAAAAAAAAAAAAAAAAAAACTACCATATTGCATGTAGTCTTTATACACTACCAATGTTATAAATGGCGTGAGGCGTGGCGTGGCGGCAAGGCCACGCCTCAAGCCTTACGCGCCATGGCGAAGCCATGGCGTTTTTTGCGGCGTGACTAAGGCGGCGAAAAAATATTTATATATTTATCATTTATGTTATAATATCATATTTCATATAAATTTGGACTACTATATTAGACATTTAACAACTACTTATTATATAATTATCAGACCCAAATAACAAATAGCCCAAATTTCAAATGATCGTTCAAATAGTTATTAAAATAATAATAATAATTAAAAAAAAACAAAAAAAACCAATACTGTTTCAAAAAGGCGCGCCACGCCTTACCAAAAGGCGCGCCTTTTCACGCCTTGTCACGCCTTTTCCCACGCCACGCCTAGAGTAGCCGCCATGGTCTATTTCGTGGCGGCGAGGCCACGCCTCGCGCCTTGGCGACGCCTTGGCGGCGCCTTGGCGCGCCTTTTAGAACACTGTACACTACTGATAAATGTATTAACTCTTTTTTTTTTTTTTTCCCTATGCAATAGCTTATAGCCTTTTATTTAACACAATCCGTATTAACAATTTACAAAACCGATGTCAATCACATCGTTAAAACGCTGTAAATTTCTTGACGAAGAGTAGAATAATGTAGCTTTTAAATCATAATGGCTACTTTTTGGTTTTGTTTTATGTAATGTGAACGTGTGTAGATGCTTTATACTACTTTTCTAATACCGAACGCGTAAACGAATTCTTTTGAGATACTTTGTCCTAAATTTAGAATCTTTCACCGTACAAGCTATAAGGAACGAAATGATAGGCACGTTGGTTCCAAATTGAATTAAATCCTATGTTCTCAATAAACTATCAATTATACGAAGTGATTTTATATTATTAGTATGGCATAAACTATTCGAATTCAAAACTTTTATAATCAATGATCAATTATTCATTCTTTCCTCAAACTCGTTGTTAATGTTGAGTGTTAAAATCACATACCGCTAAAACATCGAAATCACATTAAAAAAAAAAAAAAAAAAAAAAAAAAAAAAAAAAAAACGTGTTGAAAAGGTTATACACTACAAGAAAATTGGTCTTTAGTGACGAAAACAGTTTCATCACCAACAATGTAAAAGGTGGTCACAAAATTGTTTAGTGACCAAACTCAGGTCGTCACCAGTCGTTACTATAGCTCCGTCACAAAATCTATTAGAGACGAAAATATGCTTCGTCACTAATTTGTGACGAGAATAGTCGTCACTTTTTAATTTGGTTAGTGACGAAACTTTTCGTCACAATTTCGATAGTGACAAAAAAATGGTCACTGGTATTTACCATTAGTGACGAGAAAGTCGTCACAGATTACCGATCGTTAGAGACCAAATAAGTTGTCACTAAGTACGAGCATATAACAAAAAAAAATGGACCTAGTTCTCGTTTTACTGCTTAAATGTTTACGCAAACAAACTAAAATCTAAAAATCTGTAGCAATGCAAATCTTACATAATAAATTTCATTCACAAAAATTGATTTTACAAAAGTATGATCGAAACTCGACCCATCAAAGAACAGTTCCAGTAGATGTTTAAAAGCATTGCGTTATTCAAAGCCTTCAAGTTCCTGTCTGCATCTACATCATCTACAGATTTCCCAAGAAAGAAGGTTTTCATGAGGCCTTGAACCAAAGTAAACTGAAAATAAAGCCCGTGATACAATTGAAAATAATGCAGGTTCTGGTACATGTATGGGTACACAATTATGTGGTAATTACCTGAACTGCAGCCTGTATATCTGAAATCTTTAACTTGGCGTCAAGATTGCAGCCACTGAACTAACAAATTTATTGACCAGGAGGATACATAATAATCAACCCTTTTCACAAGTAAACGGGTCAAGACAATGTTTCTCTGTGAAAAGCTTTCTATGTTGCATTCTTGGAAATGTTTCTCTCCTTCGGATGGATGATGAAGACCTGTTATTTGAGTAGCAACTGCTGCTATTGATGTTCCAAAGCTGGACCTGGAATGCGGATTCATATCAGAAAAAAAAATTCAGCTAAGGAATTGTGATATTTCAAAATGTATATGAACAGGTCATCCACTAGATCAGCTTAGGTTGCCTTGCAACACTTTTGGTCAGTTTTTATACTTGATTTATGTGCTAAGCAACAAAAGTACAAAACCAAGATTATTGCAAAAAACTAAAAATCTTTGAATATAACAATTTAAAAGGTTGTATACATAAAAGTAGACTTTTATAGAGTTTCAACCCGAAATCCAACCATTGTTAAGAATATTGATCTTTGCAAGTTATACTCTATTAACTCAACACTATTGGAGCTTTTTAGAATTTAACTAATACTGAGAAGACCCATTAAAGTCATAAGCTTGGTCAAGCAATGTGTAAAGCAGGAAAATATTAGAAAGTTTACTTCATTGGTTGTTAAAGTGAGACTTACCACAGAATCATCTGCAGAAGTTGTTGTTTTACCAATCTCATGTGAGCACCTGCAGATGGATAGATAAACGTAAGTAAACATATTTTGACATCCCCAATACCAATAATGGTGCACCAATATAATACAAGTGACATAGTTTAACAAAATGTGTACCAATCTACTGCCGTTACTTCCCCCTCATGGCCTTCAAGCTTAATAGGATCTGCTTGAGGTTTGTCTACCTGTATTCAAGTAATATCTCATAGTAATATACCAATCTAAGGTGTGATAAAGAATCATCGTCAAAAAAGAAGCTCACCTGCCAAACATAGGCTGATCCATCACTAGAACCGCTAAGTATGTGGCCAGCATCAGGACTCAATTTTGACTGCAATATAAGACATGAAAACCATTGAGTTATTACAAAAAGCAGAGAGCATTTCAGTGATGTATGGTGATTGAAAACGATGCTAACCTTTACAAAAAATGTACCAATATCACATCCACTGAAACTTTTGATAGGTCCTTTATCAAGTTGAAGGACGTTAAAGAGATATCCTGTAGAAGTTCATGAAATGCTTACTCAGAGATGCTAAAACAGATCAAAATTCAATGAAGTGATACATGATTTTCCTCAAGAATATTATCATGTTGGAAACGCAGCTTAGTAAAACTTGACAAACTAAATCAGTACCTGTTGTCCATGCATGAAGCTGAAATATATACACCATTTAAATCTTGGGACAAGCTAGATATGCCATATGATCTTGCCTGAAAGATAATAATCTGTTATTCAAAAACTTGTACATTTTGTTACTACAGGTACTAAGGACCCAATACTGATATATGGTTTAGCAAAATTTCCAACATGAAGACATACCCACTTCCGCTTATCATCAGGATTATTTCGAGAACAGGCTTGAGTAATAGCAGCTTTAAGGTTTCTCGTATCCCAGAACTTTACAACATTGTTTATGAATACTGAAAAATGGAATGAAAAAATGTGTGGGTCAGCCCTAGACTGACCTGTTTTGACCTGTAATAGAAATTTTGTAATAGATTTAGCACATTCATTGTTTATGATATTTAAAATAGGTACGAAATTGAGTGGGTCAGCCCGACCTGAGCCATTTTGAATCATAGGCTCCATAAATAGGATGCTCTCATAGTTCATAAATACTAAAAACAAAATAAGTCAAAAGAGCCAAACACAACAATAACCTTCAGCTTTTTCTTCCGAGGCTTTTTAGTACTGTTGGGCAAGCACGTACAGAGGTACAAGATTCAGAAAGTTTCTGCATACACACACTATTCAATATATTACTACAAATTTTGCAAGGTAAATATCTTTGCACATCTTGCGACTCAAATTCAAACCCTTTTCACAAAAACTACACGAGATCTGCAGCCTTCAGACCAAGGCCGTCAAGCCACATAGAAACAGGAAACTAGATCTAAAAGTTGTCACTTAGTGATATATATATATATATATATATATATATATATATATATATATATATATATATATATATATATATATATATATATATATACTTATATATTATCCATGTTGTACTAACTATGGATCAAATGCCTTTGCATAACCATCTTAGAATGCACTACCAGTAATCTGTTATGTATGATATTCATTATTATAGAAGAGAAAGATACATAATCTGTGGTTTATTCTGTGGTCACATGATTAGTGTTTGGAATGCTATAGGAAAATACAATTTGGCAGGTGAGCGTAAGTGTTGAGTAAAAATACATAACATGTGTCACTACCTAATGGATTACTTCCTGATATAAATATATGAACAGAAGACTTTAGCTGAAGAAAGACAAAAGAAGCACTGAAAAACTCCAGAGACTACAAAATAAGAAAGAAATTAAGACACCTCATGACATGATTTAACTAATTGGCAATCGGGACCACTTCAGAGTTCCAAATTTTGTACACTTCAAAGGAATGGGTAAAGACGTTACATGAAATTGGACATCAACATCTAGTACAGTAAAGCATTTTATTAATTATGGCTCTTGATATGTGGGGCCATTCTAAATGTATGACACAATAGCTTAAAATGAGATAAAAACCAGAGGTTCTATTTGTAAATGACGTAGAAGCCATTATATACAAAGCTGGATGTTTATATGTCGAGATAGGTTCTAAATGGTTAGGACACAATCAATATGCATGATTCAGTAAGAGGGAACTGAAGTGTAAAGATTTAGTGGAAGAACAGACAATATTTATAATATGTGGAGTTATGAGCTAAGAGAAAAGAAGACTTTATATCACTCTACAACCAAAGCATACATTGCCATTCAAATATATTCTTGCTGGCCATATAAGTAATTATGGTAAAGGTGTAAAACAGTAATTACTGAGAACAGAATTACCCAAATACTGAATTATACTTGCAAGTGACTCGATATATGTTTATATTAGGGAGATGGTATGGAAAATACCTGCAAATCTAAGATGTTGAAAGTGTTTCCGGCTTCATCCTGTGTCCAAGGTACATCAGGGGAATACCTCCATTGACCATCAAGTACTGATAAGAATAATAAGATTCAAATCATGAAATAAATGATTGGAATACCAATACATTATTCAAGTCCTACAATAATATAAGAAGATTCACGGTAGACTTAATGGGCCCTTTCACATCACTCCAAAGTAATGGGTTAATGACAGTTAACACTAATACTAAGACTTTGTGTAACTTTTAACTTGTTCTACCCATTTGTCTAGCTCTGTTTTGGTCTAATTCATTGTTTTCACACAGCCCAAATTGAGTAATTGACACACAGAGTGACATCTTAATAAAAAATTTCTATCATTGCATTCCTTTAAAAATTCATTCCCAGCAACACTTCACACGGAGTCACAACTATAGGAAAGGCAGACTTTAGAGCTTGTGGAAGAGAAAAATATGTGACAGTGTGCTTAAAAGGGAAAAAGGATGCTTGGGCATTTTGACGACCAAAATTATGCGTAACTCTTAAAGAGTTAATATTAAATTTCGGATGAATATTAGCCTTACGGGTTAGTACTATGAACTTCTATACAGTAGCGATGTCATAGTGAGAATGAGACGGAATTAGAAGTAACTAATTAGAAATATTAGGTGATAATTTCAATTTGATTGAAAAATGACACAATATCAGTCAAGCATCTTTAGTAAGCAACTTACTCTCAAAAGTAACTCAGTTAGTCTTCTCATTCGTTTTCATTACCATTTTAATTTTTTTCGTTAAACGGTGAACTTATATTAATTCCAAAAACATATAAACAATACCTTCTGCGACACAATTGGTGCTAATGACATGCCATAGCTAACAAATTGTCTGCAATCAATCTAAATACATCAATGCTAAACAAAAACAAGGAACATTAACATTGCTAGTACAAAATCATGACCACTACTTTATCACCAATTCAGGACTAAATTTCCCTCTCAAACTATGCAATCCCCAACCATTGTGCAGACTACATCCTCACACTAACGGAAAGGGACTACAAACCTAATATATTAATCACAACCATAAGCATAATCATAAGCAATATCAAAGACCCCCTTACTCTAACATAAGCATAATCATACCATCCAAACACTAATAACGTTTTATCTACTATACAAAACCACAATAAGCATATAATCACAATTAGGCTAAGTTCGGCGACGAGCTTTTTGGAGCGTTTAGAAGCATATAACATTCCCCATTGATTATCAAGTGTTTTGATAGAAAGTTAAAATGATAATTAGATTTAAAAACCCTAATATTAGCACTCAATCAAACTCAATTGATTTCACAATCCCAATAACAGGTTACAAACTCAATCAAACAACAGGTTACAAATAACAGAGATAATTGATGATAGTAAAATCAGAAATTAACCTACAGATGACTCTGAATCGGAGACGACGACGGTGATTGTGAAGGTGATGGTGTGACGAAGGCGATGGTGAAGTGACGACGGTGATCTCGACGTCGCGACGCTGGTGATGGTGACAGTGCGACGACGGTGATGATGGCGGTGATAATTGCAGGTAACAGAACGAAGATGATGATGGAGATTGCCGGCGATCGTCTGTTAGGGTTTAATTTTTGGATTTGAGATATTTATGAAAAGTGGAAGTTTGCTGAATGACGGGTTATAAAAAGGAAAGTTTGATAGTTGTTCAGTTCTTTTACCAAGCTTTTTTATTTTTATTATTATTATTATTATTATTTTTTTCTCTTACATGTTAGTAATAAAATATAATATGGAAGTAAGTTTATGTTTTAAATAATATGTTTAAGGGAGAATTGCACCAAAAAAGTTAAAGTTAAATAATATGTTTAAGGGAGAATTGCACCAGAAAAGTTAAATATTTGCAATTTTGCGTTACAAGTTTTTCATCCGTAACGTGTGACAATATTTTTGATTTTTTTGATGAATATGAATATGGAAGCTTTAGTAAGTATGTATGTAATTGGCCTTATCTTTAATCATTTTATAGAGTGTGAAATAGTGACCAAAATTTCGTCACTATGTTTAATGACGAAATTTCTCGTCACTATCTATGTAATTTAGTGACCAAATAGTGACCACTTATAAGGTTCGTCACTGATTTTCTACTGATGACCAAAAATAATGACCAAAAATTATATCGTCACTATTTTCATCTAAATAGTGACCAAAAAAAATTATCGTCACTAAATTCTCGTCACTAAAGCTACTTTTTCTTGTAGTGATAGATGAGTATAAATATGAAAGTATGATATTGACATTTTTGAAGTTCGTAGTTAACAATAACAAAATGAAATAAGAAAATGAGGTATCCACGCGAAGAAGAAAAAAAGAACTACAAGATCGTGCAGTGGATAAGTTCCTTGCACAATCAAAATTTTAGCTCATTTAGCTAAAAGCCTAATATAGCTAGTTGGATGAATTTCCCTTATTACATTTGTATTTAAGTTGTGTCCAAAGATCCTTAATATTTTACAGTAAGAGCATGGACGGATCTTAGTGAATAGTGAAGATCGTGGAGGTCCATGACCCTCTGAAAACTGAGTTTTGACTTATATTTGCTATAAAGAAATACAAGTTTGTCCCTTTCAAATTAATAGATATTGCATTTGATCCTCTCAATAAATTTACTCAAGTTCCGTGAGATAAAAGGAACTTCTTTGGGCCCATAGTTCTAAAGGTAATGAGTTTTAAGCCTTCTACGCAATAGATTTTTAAATTCTAAATATGATAACAAATTTTTTGGATATAAATTTACTATATATTCGACATTTACTCGAAATTTGTTTTACGTTAACGTGAGTTGAGTTAAGTATTCAAAATCCTTTATCGATTTTGTGCATCTTAGCCTGAAAACGAAAGTATCAAAACAGTCGTAATTACTATTCTTTAATACTCCAATGATTGACTCAAATCAAACTTGAATGTAAGCCCAATAGGAATTAATCTTTATCGATATCTTACGACCAACAATTCAGCTACTTTATTATGGATTATTTACTAAGTTATACAAGAATTAAAAAGAAAAAGATGAAGGTTAATCAAATAATCCACACATGTCTCAGCCTATACAATTAGTAAGAGCTCAACTCTCTTAGGAGTAGGGGTGTTCATCGGTTCGGTTCTCGGTTAATCGATTTATTCGGTTTGGGTTGTTCGGTTAAAAAAAAAAAATTGGGTCATAACCAAAAATCGAACCGAACCGAACCGAACCGAAAATATCTATGACCGAACTGAACCGAAGTTTGGTTTGGTTATGGGTCAAAACCGAAAACCGAATTTTATACTTGCATTAACTATTTATATTTTTTTTAAATTCAATTATATATATTTTTGGTAAAAAAAATATTTCAAGCATAAAAAGTGTTTTTTATATTAGTATAAAATTAATAGACATTTTTATGTATAAAATAATATAAATATATAAAAAAAAATATATATTTATATAAATTCTGTTTTCGGTTCAGATAGTCAAACCCATATCCAAACTGAAAATCAAAATTTTAATTTGGTTCGGTTTTGACAAATTCGGTTCGATTTTTTTTTTCCAGTTCGGTTCGGTTTTTGGTTTATTACCCGAACCATCAACTACCCCCTACTTAGGAGTTAGGAGCACGTATCTATGCGGATTTGGGCCCGGGGACTTTCCTGGGCTTTTTGACCCACCTAAGTGAGTAAAAAGCTCATTCATGCCGTCCATTAACCTCACCGAAACTTAAGAATTATCATATATAGTAGATTTTGTATTTTTTGACCGATGTGGGAAGATTGCTTTGGGTAGCGGTTTTAAACTTTTAATAACATAAAAGAAGTGTTCATGTAGATTCAAAGCAATTTCATAGTTCAGGATTTTCTTTATAAAAGTTAAAAGCACACAAAAATGGTACTACTTGTAACTTGTGATTCTCCTTTGATTGTTGGATCTTCCTAGTTCCTAGGGTCAATGCGCGAGCCTCTTGTCTAAGAATCTAGTTTAGGGCTCTTTAGGCCAAGCTAAAGGTTTGAGGTAGTTGTAATTTCTGACATTTCGATAATTATAACTTATCTATTTACAATTTTAAGATAACTAAAATTGGTGAAGCACTAAAAGAGTAGCTTTTCATATTTTCAGTTGAACACTCGCAAGGCATGTCTAAGGAATTCATGTCTCAGGATAACTTCACTAATACACAAATTTAGTTGCAAAAATTCCACAAGTTATCAAGTACTTCAATTTTGTATCTTGCACACGTAACGTATTGATAATATACGAACTAAAATTTACAAATATGTTTTGGTCACAAATCATTCACTCAGTGTAAAAGCACAAAAAAACAGTACTATGAAGCTTGAACCATAGATCGATCCTTCAGTAAAGCCTCAGCAGCCTTCCTACCCGAAACCAAGGCCCCATCAAACGTCGCACTCGTCCTATAGTCCCCACACACGTACAACCCAACTTCAACCCGTGGATCCTTTCTTAGATCCGTGGGAGGGCATTGGTTTGGTTGAGCAAATTTTACCCGATAAGTCCTTAAATACTTCCATGATCCTGCCACATCCTTCCCGAACCAACTACTAAGCTCATCAACCACTCTAATCCTCAACTCCTCATCCGACTCACCCTCATACAATCCAATAAGCGAAACCGACACAAGAACTTTGCCAGGTGGCCCATAACTTGGGGCGACATTAGTAGCAAAAAACATATTATTCACAATTCCACGACCTGACCCGTTTATAAACAGAACCGGGTCACGTACAGGAACTTTACTCCTGTCTGCCGAGAAGTACAAACAAACCGTGCTCCGAACGGGTTGTCTTATCTCGTCAGGAAATTCAAACTCAAATGACTTTCCCGCCAAAAGTTTAACCGCTTCGGGTTCTTCAACCGCAACTATCACTCCATATTCAGCTCTCAACACCTCACCATTACTCAATCTCACATTGTACAACTCAACTTCAGACTCCGGTTTCTCTATAGACACTACTCGTGTATTTAAAACAATCGAACTCGAAGGCAAATTCACAGCCAATTGTTCAGGAATTGCTGCAATCCCATTAGCAGGAAGAGTATTATCTCCTAAAGCTAAACACTTAAACACAAAATCAAACAACCTCGAAGTCGTTTCAAGCTCATTATCAAAAAAAATCCCGCCAAAAAAAGGTCTAAAAAACCTATCCACCATAGCGTCCGAAAATCCGATCCCTTTAAGCAGCTCAATAGTACTCATCTCATCACCAGACAATATCTGATCATCAGATTGAGTCAAGACTCTAACCCTAGTCAATGCAATAAGCAACTTATCAAAAATGGTTCCTATGGGATTTGCTAGCGACTGGATCGCATCAAAAAAATGCCGTAAAGGGTCTGCAACATTGTAAAACTGGCCATTGTAGTAAACTTTGGCGCCAGAGTAGAATTTTTGGAGTTTAAGGGTGTCATAATTCAGTATTTTTCGGGCTTCGGGGTACCCGGTTATGAAAATTTGGAAGCCGCGGTCTAGAAGGAAGCCGTCGAGGGTGTCGGTGCGAACACGGCCCCCGACGGCGTCCGAGGAGTCTATAAGGAGAAATGGGATGTTGTTGGAGTGGAGATGGGTGGCAGCTGCTAGGCCAGATAACCCAGCGCCAATTATAATGGCGCCAGTTTTGGTGTGGGGTTTTCTGGGAAGTTGGGAGGTGATTTTGGGTGGTGGTTTGTGGTTGTGGTTACGGTGGTTGATGTGGTTGTGAAAGATGTGGTGGGGAGTGAAAGATGAGATGAAAGAGTGAGTGGTGGTGATTGTCATGGTGTGTTTGTGTCATTGTGATTGGGTGGTACATAAAATGTTGGTTTTGTTATTGTATCTTATCCTGGTTTTAAGTTATGCTTTTTCATTATCCATTCTTTCTTTTTACTCATTTATTTGGTTTTTTATGTTACAAACGTTACAAGGGTGCGTTTGGTATCTCATTGTGAGAATAAAACTATCAATATGAAAGTGATACATGATGTTTATTTAAGATGAGAGGCTAACTATTATGGGAAGAAATTAATCCAATGGGGAGAAAATTAATCCCCTTGTGGCCACGGAGGTTCACCTACACCGACTCTGGGCTATCCATAAGGGTAGTCGTCGTGGGATTAGTCGGCTCGCAATATCGAGTCGGAAACCCATGTTACAATAATAATAATAATAATAATAATAATAATAATAATAATAATAATAATAATAATAATAATAATAATAATAATAATAATAATAATAATAAACTATTATGAGAATAAATGATAGATTTATTCTATACTTCATATACCACAAAAGAGTAAGGAATTGATCTATCATAAGTGAAGCGTCCATCACTACTGTCAAACTCATACTCATTGTGATTCATGGCAGCATACCAAACACACCCTAAGTCTTGGGCTGGTCCGTTACAAGTCTTGGCTTTTGACTTGTATTTAATTTTCAGGAAGAACTAAAACGTCACACAAGTAATAGCTGAGTTTTTAGGCCGTATGTGTATGTATTGATTTAAGAAAAATGATTTGTATTCCTAAATTTAGACCTAAATATGTGATTGGTGCATTTAAAAAATTAATTGGTGAGAAATGATGAAAGAGAAAAAATGCATTACACTTGTCAAAAATGAATGGTGTAGGTCTACTAGTAGGTCTTATTGGTAGGTCTATATATCACAACTCTTGATTTAATATTTAGACAATTATTTTTATTATAAATAAGTAGGGGTGTAATCGAGCCGAGCTAAGTCCGAGCTCAACAAGGCTCGAGTTTGGCTCGATTGCTAGTCAAGGTTTAACCATCCAAACTTGTGCTCGGCTCGAGCCTCCTTCGAGCAAAGCTCGAGCTTAGTTTGAAAAGCTCAAAATTATATATATGAAAAGCTCGAATCTATGCCAACTGAACTGAGCTCGAACAAAATAGATACACCATTCCATGTCAAAACGACAAATTGCAGCTGCCATAAAAAAATATAGTCTTCACATAGAACTTGTACATGATTTCAAATCACAAACTATAATAGAAATACTTAGCCGTTTTAGATATTTTAAAGAGTAATAAAACCAACAATAAAATTCTCATAACCAACGCTAAAAAATATTTTATCCTTTATGAAGTTAGTCATTATAATTAGGTTAATATTCAAATCCACCCTTATTTACATATATAAATATAACATGAAAATATATCTATACTAAGCCTCAAAAAGCTCGATAACCACTCGAGCCGAGCTATCAAAAGCTCGAGCTCAACTCATTACATGTTTCGAACCAGTTTATTAGGCTTGAGCTCGGGCTTAGGCTCGATTAAAGCTCGGCTGATCGAGTCGAGCTTGAAATCGAGCTTGAGTTACTTGATAAAAGCTTGGCTCGTTTACACCTGTATAAGTAAGTGTTGAATATGAATTTTTAAACCTTCCATTATTAGAAAGTCTCAAATATATTATAATATAAGAGCATGAGGTATGTTAACCTCAAGTTAAGGTTTCACCCACTATCATGTCAACGCCACATCAGCTTTAACTTTTTCACTTTAAAAAAAAAAAAAAAAAAACAACTATCATAACTAAACTTTAACTTTAAACTATTTTCAAATTCAACCCCATTTGAGGGGGTAAAGTGATTTTTTTTTTTTTTTTTTTTTTTTTTTTTTTTTTTTTTTTTTAATTATTGCAATCAACCTTAACGCCTCGTTAAGGGTTTAACCAAAATCTTTAACCTGGCTTTCACTTTGGTTGGGGGGGGGGGGAGGGATTGGATTTGGTTATGGTACCACATGCTTTAATCGTCTAATGGTTTTAGTCTTATGTTATGATAAAGACTAATATAACCTTTCTACATTATAAGTATATTAAAAAGCCCGTGAACTATTCACCATAGCCTCCTAGGCATCCACTTTTTTTCGGTTTGCCTAAACCCGATGAAATAGCCCAAATCTTTCCGGATCTCACTCACAATTTCCTCTCCCTCCTCTCTCATTGTATTGCTCCGACACCGGGAAACAATCCGATGGACATAAATGCCCCGATTTGACAAATTTATAACTACAGTACACGGTGTGAGTATTGCTACAGAATCATGGATATAATTTTTAAATGGATCTGTGAGGGGCGTTTGTTTTGTGGTTGTATTCTTGCCAGGTGTTCTTATCCATTTTCACAACCACATATTAGGGTTTCATTATCATTTACCCCATTTTCTGGATTCTTCGTTCTTGCTACATCCTTAGATTTAACATCTTTGATAAGGTTGATTTTCTTTACTTTTTCCCTTCGATTGCATGTTTATTCATTCCATTATTGCATTTACCAGTTGTTTAGGCCTTTTTGGTTGTTATTTTATGAATATAGGTCGTTTAATTACAAGATCTTTGCTGCAGTTTTTATGCTCCTTGCTTTTCCTGTTTGTTGATTTTTTCTATTTAATGTGCTCATTTGTGTATTTGTTGAGGAAAGATCTTATAGTATTTGATTTAAGTGTGTGCTGATTTGTTGCATTTAATATGGTTGTTGATGTGTTTATTGAGGTTATCACATTTAGTGCGCTTATGTCGTTTAGAGTATGCTTATTCATTGTGTTTCATACATAAGTGATAATAAAACAAGGTTTGTCAACTGTTGTTAAACCTTCTATGAATATGAAGCCTTAGATTAGAATCTTTGCTTTGTTGTTATGGTTGTTAATTTGTGTATTTATTGAATTATTACATTTAATGTAGTTATTCAATTTAATGTATACTTATTTATTGTTTCTTTCTTTCCTTTTTTTTCCTAATGTTGATTGTTTATTGTTGTGGGTATTTTTTTTTAATTTTAGTTAAACTTTTTATTTTTACTGTGTTTGTGTTTTTATGATTTGAGTATTTTTATGTTTGTGTTTTATCAATAGATGTATGAGCTGAAAAATAAAACGCCTTTGTGTTTTATCATGTAGGGCTATGATGATTAGAGGCTATTTTCTAAGACAAATGAAGTGGGTCTTCGAAGATTGGATCCATAGCTTGGCGTGGCAAAGACCGGATGGCATGATTATGCAACTGTGTTTCTTTGCAGCCATGGCGGACTTTAGATCTTTTTGACCCTATTTGGTTTAAAAATCTGAGCCTGTTAGGTCACCATTTCTTAACATAACCACTTAGAAATCTAGAGAGAGAAAGTAAGTTTAGAGAGAGAGAGAGAGTGGAAGGAACTCTTGGAATGAAATGAAAGAAAATGATATTACTAGAGAACCAACACCCTCTAATGAGGGGTTACAAGACTATTTATAGGTGAGGACTAGGGCTTCACCAAACTTTGCTAATATTACAATATAAGCCCTTAGACCTTTACCAAACCTATATACTTAGCATAAAACTTAATAAAACATATTAAATCACTAACGTATTAACTTAATAATGCAACCTATTACAAAATTCAATGACCGACACTTGAAATAATAAAGTCAATTCTCAACAATCTCCCCCTAAGTGTTGGTCATCAAAGGTTGCCTGACGTCATCTTCTAAACTTTGACTTTGTTGTAGACGTCTTCAAAAATTGTTATCAAAATCTTTCATCGTTCTGTGTACTTAGTTCTTTGTTGATGTGATGGTGATCATGTTATGAAGCTGTCTGCCGATCGTCACTTCTGTGTCTGTGGTGGTTGTCCGCCATTCCAACATGCTCATACATCTTTTGACTTTGACTTTCAAAAGCACGAAGTTCCTTTACATACACTTTGATCTTTGGTATTTATACTTTGTAGATTCTTCTTTTTGGCATAGAATCTTTCTTTGAACTTTGTGGTGCTTAGATCTTTGGGGGAGCTTTCATTGGCTTCAAGATGTATGAATGAGCATGCTGGAATCTACCATCATGGAGGTGATTTGTACCTGCAGGTAAACAGTTAGCAATAATCAACCGGTACTTACAGATAAGGAATTAGAGCTCGTCAACAGCATAGTGTGAAGACTCCTTCTAATCCTTATCAAGGCCGTTCCCAAGTCAGATACCCCCGAAGGAGCTTACGAGACCTACTAAGTAGCTCAATGACTGGGTGAGTCGCTGGGGATCACTCCACGACTGTAGACCGTTAAAGAACCACCGCGAACAGTAAGCGTAACCCGTGTAGGGTTACCGAAGTGACATGCTGTCAGGGCTGTTTGATGTTGACCCTGGAAGGAATTTCCGTTCAATCATTGAGAATTACATTTTGTAATTCAATCATAAACGTTCTCGGCAGATTGCTATGATCTGCGAAGGACTCGATAATTTATAGCTGGTGTCCATTGATGTAGAACACCAGTTGTAGAAATACTAAGTGTTCCTAAGAGATCTTTGATGTATCTCATGGCTCTAGACTCGATAAGTGCACACTTAGGTTTCCTATGTGGAGACTAGGGAGGGGTCTCATGCTTCAATATCAACCATCTCTAAGAGATTAGTCGATAGATTACACTGGTTCCCCGTAAGAATGAAACAAGTTCTTTTAAGAGAACTTGAGTGGTTAAGAAGGTTTAGTGCATTGCGTCACTAGGTCCATGACGACTTTATCTTCAATACCGGTGTTGCCTTAGCAACAACCAGTAGCATACGAATTGAACCCGGTTTCTGCCCTAAGGTTGAACATATGGAGGGCTATTTCTTTTCACCTTTTTTTTTACTTTTCTTTTTAATTCTTCAACTTCTTCTTTCCCTTTCATTATTTTCTCCTTTTTTCGTATCATACCTAAGGACTTCTAATTCTAACTATGGGTGATGTCCTTGGGTAGATCCCTCTGGCTCTGGCGGATCATAGGACGGTTTTTCCTATCTTAATCACCTTATAACTCATTGATTATCCGACAATTGCCATGAAACCTTTGATTGAAAATCTCTCAAAGTGTTTGTGATTATCAAACATTTTGTTTAACACTTTGAGAGTTTTGTGTTTACTTTTGAAGGGCTCCCCTTTCACATGTGCTCATAAGCTTTTAATAAATTTGCACATGCGGGAGGAACAAGCACTTTTTGAATTGATCCACTTTCAGTGAACAAGACCGATTCGAGACACGCTTATATCACTAGTTATACTAACTTGAAGTTGTTACCCGGCCTGGTCAAGTCCACAGAAAGTTTCTCGAAATGGTACATTTCTACTAAGACAAATCCTTTTCGAGACACGCTTACGTAGCTAGTTAAAGAGTTCCATTGTCAGCTTTTAGGTGACAACTAGCTCTAGTAACTAACTTGATGTTATTACCCGTAGAGGATAAGTCTTTTTGAGATTACTAACTTTTATGTTTCGTCAATTCTGAGTCTAGCTCGCACAAGATACAACTTTAGCAACTTTGAACTTTCATATTTTAATCACATTCACTTTTCTCCCCCTCAAAAATAGCATATGCGATGTTGTTTTTGAAGACATTTTGATTAAAATATGCTTTTTGAGTATTATGGGGAGATATCAACAAGAACTTTTGTATTTTAAAACGATGAGTTTTCAAGTGCTCCCCCTTAACAAGTGAATACTCATTGAGGTGAAATACTTGTCTTTTGAGCAGAATTATGAAAATCAGAAAATGTTTGATTAATTCTACTCAAAAGTAAGAAGCCTTCGCTCCTTATATAAGGATTGAGGCACTGAAGCGTACCTCAGGGTCCTTTCTTTACAAGTGCGGGTTGTACACTGTTATATGTGCACAAACCAGAGTCATTGATGAAGAAAATTATGATGAAACAAAGATAATGTTATACCAAAATGATCAGACATGAGGAGTATCTGGATGACGGTAAGTGAGAATATTCGGAATCGGTTCCCTTGCTCCAATCTGCGTATCTGCTCCCTGAACTTTAACTTCTGATCAATCCTATCCATGAACTTACGTGCTTCCTTGACATCTCTACTTTTCCATCCCACGTTAATCCCACTGTCATGTTCTTTGAGTTTTTCATTCAGCTTAATTCTGACATACTTAAGAGTCTGATCCCCAAACTTGTGAACCTCTTCATATCTCATGAATCTGTATCCATCCCTATACGGGTAAACAACTCCAAAGGGTTTGTTGTTGAAGATGAAAGGTCTTAAATGCTAGATGCCATGAGTATGTTTTTGTGGAGCAGTAAAGTTGAGTGATGTTTGATAACTTTCGACTCCTAATTGTTCATCTTCTACTCTTGCTTTGATGATAGTTTGGCGCATGAAGAGCATAATAGAGTTGATGATGTCATATTGAAGGCTGCCGGGAAGATGCTGAAGTTTGCCTTGAACCTTGAGTAAGTACATATCCGCAATGTCATTGAGGTTCAACTGATGATAGTCTGCTTCACCGAATTTATACAATTTATCATCGATTCGACGGACCCAATCTCGTCAAGAAAATTATCCCCGAATCTTTTCTCAGTAACTGGAACTTCTGTGATGGCAATAATTCGTTGTTTTGAGAAGTCTTTGTGTTTGGATCGGAATGACAACTTGTATTTATAGAACCATTTGCGCATCTCTGGCCAGTGAAGGGTGCATAAAGCTGCTTCAATATTGTACTTGCTGACATACGTGGAGTACAATCCTCTCATTTGATCGTCAAGTTCTTCCAGAGGATATGAAGCTGCTTTGAATTTTGTGAGAGATGTAGCATAACGGTGTTCTGGATCAGTGTTCCCATGGATAAGATATTGAAGATCGTTGTTGAAGAAGTATTCCTTAGGGATTTTAGGATCACTTGGAGGACCAACGAGGGGTAATGGTTGAGAAAAGTCTTGAAATTTGAAGTCATCAGGATTCGTGCCAGGATATATTCTGTCCCAAGATGGTCTCTTTTCCCAAGTAATATTTTCTAATAGAGCTCTAGCAACTTCATCAACGTTATATTCAAACTCGAGTTCGGTTGTGGTGCATGTTTTGAATTCTATGAACCCTGCTGCACGAATCTTAACCAAGTCAGAAAGCTGAAGTCTTTGTGTTTGCATCACTTTCTTGATTCGTTTCGTGAAGTTCACAATTGATCCTTCAGTCATTTCTTCAGCTTCAGGGTCATCAGGGTGAGCATCGACCATATCATTAAACCAATTAAACGAAGGAGCATCGGGATTAATCCACTCAGGAGCTGGAATTAATTGAGCTTCCTTAGGTGGTTCATCAATGTTTTCGGTGATTTTTGGAGGGATGTCATCCATATCTACACCTACTTCCTCGGTTGATTGTGTAGGGTTTGGATCAGCAAAAATGTTGACAGTTGCGGTTTTAGTTGGAGGCCATGAGGTGGAACCGGATACTTTCTTCCTTTTTCCCTGTTGTGGCTGATCATCTGGATCTGAGTCATCATGACGATGCTTTGTAGCCTTTGTCTTCTTGAAAGCTTCGTCTTTCTTTTCAGCTCTTTTGATTGACTTAATTAGTGCCTTGTGCAGATCATTCACAATTGCTTCCAACAGTTTGCCTTTGAGATCACTTACAGAAGGGTTTGGAGGTAGAGTTTGAATGGTGATCGGTGTGGTTTAAAACCTTTGAGAAACAATTTCTTCAAGATTATTTTTGACGTATTGTTTCACTGTAGAGGGAAGTTTCTCACGAATATACTTTCGAACCTCTCCTGGTAGTCTCTCTTTCACCTGGTGCTTAACTGCTGCCTCAACATTACACACTTTGAATGCTTCAACATCACTCTTTTGTTCGTTAACTTATTTCTGGAGCGCACTGAGTTGATCATGTAATGATCTCAGCAAGCTTGGGTGAACTGTTGTTGGTAGATCAGGGGTTTGCTCAGGATGATCTTGTGTTGGTGATGAAGGTTGTTGTTGTGGTTGAACTGTTGACGGTTCTTCATCAACACCAACAATGTCAATAGTGGTGTCTATACTAGTATCAAGCTGCTCATCCTTACCATCACCATCAAAATCATCATCACTTTCATCATTCTTATCTTCTTCATCAACATCTGTTTTCTCAGCTTCTTCACTTTCAGAATTCTTTTCCTTATCACTGCTTTCTTCATTCTCGGATGCATCTTCATCTTTGCCTTTTGATGCTTCTTCTTCTTCTTCTTCTTCTTCTTCTTCCTCCGGTTTATCGAGAGAGTCTTTTGGTTCAGAACTGGATGACTCAGCTTCATCTTCGGAGTTATCATCATCTTGTTCAGAGGATGACAAAGTTTGTGAACGTGTTTCTTCTGATGATTGATCATCTCTTTCTGAACCTAGAGTTGGCATTTCCACATCCTGAGTACCAGAACCTTCACCTTTCTTCGTTAGTCTTGCAATTCTTTCCTCCTCTGTTTGTTTGCTTTCTCTTAAGGTAAGTTGCAGTTGTTCCTCTTCTTCAGATTCGGACATTGGTGAGGTGACTGATTCTTCTTGAGTTTCTTTTGCTTTTCCCTTATCTGCCTTTTTCTTCTTAGTCAGTGTAAGCTTTTTAGTCTCTGTCTCCTGCTGAGCATCTCCTTCATCACCAGTTGGTTCATCACGAAGAGTTGTCACTTTGTTTTTAGGTTGTATAGTGACTTTCTTTGTTCTGGATTTGGGAATTGTTTTGATTTTAGATGCAGCTTTAGAAGTTTTCCCTTTCTTCTGTTGAGTCAAACCAACTTGGTCATTCTTCTGAGCTTCATCATAAATTTTATATGCTTCAATACTAAGGATTTCTTCAGGTATCAGACTTGCAGGGATTCTCATTCCTTGTTTCTAAGTATTTGTCTTCTAAATTCTGGTTCTAGAATACATATGATCCATAGCAGTGGTATGTTTCTTATCTTCTAATCTACGATCAATGTCTGGGTGTATTTTCATGAAATGAACAATGAGACACTTAGTGAATCTGTAGAATGGAATTCTTGTGGTTGAGGCTTTCTGAAACTGTCTTGCTTGATAAACCATATCCTCCCAAATCAGTTGAGCATAGTCAATATTAGTTTGTTTGAAAACCCCCCAGAAAATCTGCATGATTTCTAGAGAAGGGTGTTCATGCCCAGTTTCCTTGCCCGTTAAACTATTGGTAAGGATTGAGTAGAGTGTGAGCCATGGTTGTGGAATGAATTTTCTGTCGACAGTAGATATTTTGTTGAGTGTGACTTGTGATTCATCATACTACAGTTCTCGAAGGAGTTTGACAATGTCTGATAATGAAGGCAAAGGAGTGAATTTCTTGACATTTGCAGGCAGACCAAGAACAGTCCGGAGAGTTTGCACATCAAACACAATTTGTTTGTGATCAAGACGAACACCCAATGACTTCTCATTTCTGCTAATTTCAACAGATTCCCAAAACTGAGTTAAGTAGACTTCTAGTACTGTGCATGTGTTGGTGAGAAGATTATAAATGAAGTGTTGTTTAAGTATCTCTAAGATGATAGCACATGGTTGATGGCACGTGATTGTCTCAAGATTTATTTTATGGTTAGTCTTTGCGATTGTTCTTTCTTCTCCTTGAATCAATTCGTGTCTAGGTGTGGATGCCTTTGACATGTTTGGACCTGAAATGTATCATAAAAACAACAAATGCAAAGTGGTGATAAACATGTTAGTTCCATAACAAGAGACCAAGTTGTCATCCATTGAAGTAAAAGGCAAACACCTAAGACAAAACCACAATCACATATACATCACATGATAAAATCAAACTGAGTACCATATCAAAAAATCACATAACTCGACAAACATTTGTGACATAACTCGAAAAAATTTTCTTCAAAGTCTAACTCGACAAATACTCATAACTCGATAATTTTTGAAAAAATTTGGGCAGCATTTCTTTTCACGAAATAGGAAAAACTAGAAC
Source organism: Artemisia argyi (assembly GCA_030686995.1). Taxonomy (NCBI): domain Eukaryota; kingdom Viridiplantae; phylum Streptophyta; class Magnoliopsida; order Asterales; family Asteraceae; genus Artemisia; species Artemisia argyi. The sequence goes on along the minus strand of CM060676.1, from coordinate 66,453,374 downwards.
CCATACTTGATGGTTCCATTTGAAACTCCTAACTCGGAGTGGAAAAAAAAAAACTTTATACATAAACAGTTTACGAAAGATATTCCATAACTAGACAAATTTGCCACAAGGAATCAAACTCGATAAAATGTTACATAACTCGATAATAAAATGTTCCTTAAGTCGATAAAATACAGAAAACAGTTTAACTCGATATCACAGCCAAATTAGAAGATAACTTGATAAGATTTAGTCTACAAACTCGATAAGGAAAAAACAGAAGATAACTCGATAAAACAGGAGTTACACTAACTCGATAATCGTCCAAATCCTAACTCGATAAACACAGAATATTACTAACTCGATAAAACTAGATAAACTTGGGCAAACTTGATAACATACAAATCTTAACTCGGTAAGCAATACTAACTAGATAAAACTAACTTACAGACAACATAAACACATAACTCGCAAAAAAAATCACCAGATAACTCGATAAGTTCATGAAGTAACTCGATAAACCAAAATAAAATTGAAAGAATTGGGTCGCGGGTCTGCAATGGTTAGGTGACATAAGGCATCTCAATTCATAATCGAATTTTAAACTAAAAATATGCCCAAAAACTTGTTCACAAAAGATCAAATAGATGATGATATAGACAGAAATACAAGCAGATCATGTTTTGATGAAACAAGACTTAAAGAGCCTATTAAGAAAACACAAATAAGCCACTTACAATACTTATAACAAACAAATACAAACCCAGAAGGTGCCATGAAGATAATCGAGCACCATGAACCCTAACCACCTAAATTTCACTAGATGGAAGCAATAGGAATCAAGACGAGGGTGGAAAATAACACATAGAGACATGCCGCAACTACCCATCTACCTTAATTACCCTAAATCATCCAATCTAATAAACCCCCAAATTCAATGAGCATAACCCTAAAATTCGATTTAATTAATCAAAGCCATAGAGCATGTAACAAAAATTAGAGTGAGTGATTGGAGTAAGAAAATGCTTAAAATGAATACTCACAATCATAGAAACATAAACTTCTTGAAAAATCTTGAATTTGGAAAAATTAGGATAGTGTGGGGCGTTTGTTTGTGTGAAATGAGGAAACAGATTTTGAACCAAGGTATTATATTTGTGACTATGGTGTATTGACACATTTAGTCCTCTTACTTGTTTACCATTCAAAGTATAAACCGATTAATCACATTTAGCCCCTCATGGTTTTAGAATTTATAAAGTGTGAGTTAGAGCAATAAACTTTACGAGTACTTTGGACGTTACACCCTCTTGAACCAACCACGAGATGTAAATTTGAAAACCTTAATAATCAATGGTTCAAGAGGTATCGAGAAAAAGATTTTCGTGATGAGAAAAACTTTGAGATGAAGAAGTAGAAAAAGTTTTATGTCTCCCCCTCAAGATATGTATTTTATAAACTTGCGAAAAATTGTTGTGAACGACATATCTTGAAGAAGGAAACTTTTTTTTTAAGAAATGAAAATGAAAATATGAAAAATCTTTTTCAGTTTTTGTAGGTTTTATATTTTTGTATTTGGTTTTTGAAAAATATTTACAAAAAAAAAAAATAGTTTGGATGTTTGACAATCACTTGTGTTTTAAAAATTTTTCCAGATCTTCTGGAGTCAAACATCGCATACCAATTTGCTGGACTAAATCAGCAAACCTTGTTGGAGGTAATGCTTTAGTAAGTAAGTCTGCCAATTGGTATTCAGTTCCAACAAAATTTAATCTAATTGTACCCTTTTCGACATGCTCCTTGATGAAATGATAGCGGAGATCAATGTGTTTGGACTTGCAATGATGAACAGTGTTGCACAAAATAGCAATGGCACTTTTTGAGTCACAGTAAATCGGAATCTTGTTGAATATGTAGCCATAGTCCTTAAGTTGTGATCGCATCCAAATGACTTGAGCACAACAAGCAGACTTAGCTACGTACTCAGATTCGGTAGATGACAGTGATCTGCACAACACCAGTTTATCTCCCAAGAACTATAATCCACCTGATGTACTTTTTCACGTGTCTAAGCATCCTGCATGGTCAGCGTCTGAAAAAGAAATTAGTTCAAAACCAGAATCCCTCGGATACCAGATTCCCAAGTTAATGGTTCCCTTTATGTATCGAAGGATTCTTTTAGCTTCATTGAGGTGCTTTTCAGTTGGTTTGGACTGATAACGAGAACACATATAGACAGCAAATACTATATCAGGTCTACTAGCTGTGAGATACATGAGTGACCCAATAATACTGCGGTATTTGGTGGGGTCAACAGAAGTCCCATGTATATAAGCATCTAGTTTTGTGGTATAGGCCATTGGTGTATTATAGGTATCACAACTCATCATTCCATGTTTCTTTAAAATTTCTAAAGCATATTTTGACTGATTTAGAAAAATTTCACAGGGTGATTGATGAACTTGTAGTCCTAAAAAGTACGAAAGTTCACCCATCATGGACATTTCAAAATTATCTTTCATTAAATTTGCAAAATCATTTGAGTAACTTCTGTTGTTGAAGGCAAAATAATGTCATCGACATATATTTGAACGATTAGTAAGTCCACCCCGTATGTTATTGTAAATAACGTTGGATCCACCGATCCTTTAGAAAATTTATTGGCTAATAAGAAAGCAGATAGTTTGTCATACCACGCCCTTGGGGCTTTGTTAGGAATACAAATATTCCTGTAAAAGTCTCGGTCACCTAATTATTGTAATAGCATTAAGTTAGCTCGTAGTTAGTTTATATATTAGTCAGTTAGTACTAGTTTAAGTAACACCGTGGAAGAAGGACGGGTCTTTACCCACTGTATGCCTGATCCACAGCCCGGGTGTGGGCATTTTGTAGGTAACTATAAATACCCCTCTCCACATGTGGAGAGGGTTGGTGCTTTTCATTCAATCTAACATTTTCTATTTTCTCTCAACTCTCTCTCTCTCTAGAAAACACCCAATTCTCTCCAACCTCTCTCTAAACTCTCATCTTCTTTCTTTCTTTCTTTCTTCCTTTAATTCTATCTAAACACAAGAACCATATAAGATATAATTATTTGATATATTACAATTGGTATCAAGAGCCAAGGTTTCATCTTAGGGCTTTAGATATTCGGATTATTAGTTTGGTTCTTCATGTTTTTATTTGGGTTCGAATGGTACTATTGGTATATCAAGTGTTGGTATTTGTGTATGGTTTAATTTGTTTAAGGGTTGTACTACAGTGTTTTGTAAGGGTATTTCAGCTAGTTTTGATGATATGAATGCGTATATCATGAGTTTAGAGCTAAGTTTGTGATTATTTGTGGGTATTTTTGGTGACAGTTTCTTACTTGCGGTTAGTTCCACACTTATCCAATTAAGTTTTCTCAATCTAATATATTACTTGCGGTTAATAATATATGCATATAAATTACTTGTGTTTTGTATTCTTGGAGCTATTTGTCTTGTTTTGGGAGTGTGTTGGCAGTTTGTCCAATTAAGGGAAACAGACAAAAATGGACAATTGCTACTACTTTGTATACTTCTGATCCTGCGGTTAGCTGACTTGCGGTTTCTTTTCTTGTTGTGGTTAACTCTGAGCTGAGTTTAACTTTTGGTATTGTGTTTATCTCATTATTGCGGTTAGTCCAATTTTGTGGTTAGTCGAGTCTTGCATTTACCCAAACCTTGCGATTAGTTCTATCCTTCTTCAAACTTGCGGTTATTTTCTTTTTGTGAATAGTCCATTTCCTAAATTTGCGGTTATCTCTATATTAGAGTTTGCTCATAATTGCGTTTAGCTCTAGTTTGATATCAGTAAGGAAGGTCAAGAAGAAGGGGTACAAGAACAGAATACAATTGCCAAATCCTAACCAACATCGAGCCACAATCAACTAACAGCTTTAACTATCAAAGATCTCAGTCGATCTCATTGTGGAAACAAAGTTATTCATAGAACAAAACCACGAGATTATACATCACTAATCTTGCACAACCCCTCATCATCTCGTTCAAACAAACAAGCTAATCGAAGATCTCAGATTTCTCGTTTGCTTTCAAGGACTCGTACAAAAACTTATCAACAAGAACTGATTCATCACAGATCCTTAAAGAAGATTAACTTCTTTTGTTCTAATATCCGAAATTCAATTAAAGAAAACAATTAAAAGTAAGGTAACACCAAGATCTCAGTTGGACTCAAACAGTTACAAATCCATAAAGATTCACCATTTCTTTTCAAACCAATATCACATCATCGATCCTTTTGATGAAAAACTTCTTTAAATTTTTTCGAACCATAATTAAGTAAGAACAAAACCTTAAGTTTCATTCTTCTCTTAGTTCATTTTGAATAAAAACAAAATAAATACAACAATAATATCACCTACCCGTGACCAAGACTTCTGGGCTCATTCGTGGTCTTCAATAGTGTACGTAATCAGAAAGGTGATGAGTATTTTTTTAGGTTTGGATTGATTTAATTTCTTCACAAATTAGTTTTTGTGTTGTTTGGATTGATTTGAGAATCAACGAGACGTGGTATTTTTCTTAGTCAAATTTGTTGGGTGAGAGATGCAGGATAGTGATTGCACATTATTCTGATTAAAGTGATTAGGGTTTTGTACTTTATAGCTTAAGATTAGGTTGAGATTAATTTTGTGCTTGGGCTGGTTACATCAACTAGGAAGAATTGTGTTAGTCTTGGGCTGGACGAATTTGGTGTTGGGCCTGAATTTGTTTCGTTGGAAACTGATTTACATAAAGGGACGAGTTCTTTTCTATTTTGTGGTATAAATAACCGTATAACTCTTGTCTAAATATTATCAGGTGTATTGGATATAACTACGGGGTTTTATCGGATCACGTCACACGAAGGTTGTCTGTTATACACTGTGACTTGTCTAACTCACCACTCAAACTTACTTCAACCAAACCTAACCAATTCTTCTGCGTTTCACGGTTTCTTCTTGATTTTGTAAAATCCCACGAAAGAATCTATTTCTCGGTTTAAATCATAGAATTGTAAAATCCCGTGAACGATCACAAAATGTCAAAATCTTCCAACCTTGTACAACAAATAAAGGTGTTTGATTATAATAATGCTAATATGGAATCTTTGTGCTCTAATTCGCAAGGGAGAGAGTTGCTTCAGCCACAACAAGTGCTTCACAATGCAAATGAAAGCTACATAGAATGTTTTCGGCAACTTCATTCACATCTCTCGGTACTTTTAGAGGGAACTGGATTCAAGATGGGATTCGAACGTGCATTTGTAACACTCTTTGGTCAAGATGTTCAGACTTTCACATGCACAATGATTCTTAACTTAGATCAACTACAACAACAACTTGACCAAGGAGAATTTTCCAAAATGCGATCCATGGCTGCCCTTTGTGTGATCAACAAACAACTCCAAGTGTTCTTTGATTCAGAATTCACTCTGGAGTATGACCATTATAGTAAGATGACGAAAAAGTGCTTTGCTGATCACACGGGAATTGAGGTTGACACGTTCAGAGACACACTTGTCCAGCTTATGGATAAAGTGAAAAGATTCATTAACGAAAAGGCACAGGATATACCTGCATATGATGACAAGGTGAAGGTATGTAGGGTACAATCATGTGATGGTATTGGTGACTCGGGTATAACATCGGATGTTGGGTCAGGTGTCACGATATGCAAAGAATCAGAGACTGATAAGCTTGACACACCCTGTGACTCACTGACTAGAGATACTCCAGAAATGGGCACTGAATTAAAACCAGTAAAAGAGCAAGTGTCATGTGCTGAGGTACCCCTAACTGAACATCATAATGTGCTTTCTGATGAACGACTGCATACTGATCAAGTTATGCCCAGTTATGACACATATTTGTTGAAAAAGACTGATAGCAATACCATTTATGATTTAACAAATATGAATCATAAATGGGGAGAAAGTGATCAGGATGCTGGACGTGATGATGTGTCAAGTTCTTTGTTTATGGCTGAGTCGTTTAAATCACATGATGTGGTTGATAAAGAATTTTTAATGAACTTTCAAACAAATTTGCACAACTTGAAAAACATTGTGTTAATCCTTTGTTTGTTGCTCAAGATGTGGTTGATAAAGAAGTTTTTAATGAACTTTCAAACAAATTTGTACACCTTGAAAAACATTGTATTTCACTTGAAATTGCAATGCAACAAAAGGAAGAAAGTTTTCAAAATAATTAACCGTGTAAAAATCCGGAACTTCCTGATTTCCACGAATTCTTTATGATAAATGATTTGAAAGCTCAGCTGGAAGCCAAAAACTTGACAATCAACAACCTGAAAAAACGTATTTCTGAGATGTGTGATGTATGTAATGAAGTTGAGGATAATCATGTCAGTAAGACTTTTGCAACAAGAAATTTTGAATTGGAATAAGATATGGCTGAGTTACTTAAGGAAAATGAGACTTTGAAAATTCATTGTAAATACTTGTGTGATTCAATCAAAGAAACGAAAACTAAGACTATAGAACAGATAACCACTTTGATTGCCAAAAATGATGAATTCAAAGCTCAAATTCTGGAAAAGGGGTTCACAATTACAGCATTAAAGAACAAGCTAAGAAAAGCAACAGGGAATGGTGTGAACATTAAGTTTGCAAAACCATCAATCTTGGGGAAACCAGTTGTACAATCCAATAGAAACCAATCAGTGGTTAGACAACCGAGTGCTTTTAGATCTGAACGACCAAAATTTTCAAAAACTCAGTTTGCCTCCCAAGTTGATGCGGAAAAAGTTTTGACAAAACCAGTCACTACACATTATTGGCCTTAGATTATTGCCTCTAGTTCTGCTAAGCCTCAACAAGTAGTTGCTCCTACACCCAGCTCCTCTAGGATTAGTTTTAAAACAGTGTTGAAACCTAGCATTAAGGTTCAAAGAACTTATGATATAAATGACTTGCACAAGAACTATGATCTAGAAAAGGCTAGGAAAAGGGCACTACTTCATAAGGATGGAATCTTAGGTTCACAACCTTGTATGATCCCTCCTAGGATATTGAGAACAATGCTAAGGTTCAACCTGTTAAATCTAGGATTTACAGTAAGTCATCCACAATGCATAAGAAGCAAAACATACCTATAACTTCTCCTATGTGGATTCAAACTGCTAAATCTTTGGAGAATAGGAATATCGATAAGCCTTCCACTGTGCATAAGAAGCTTAACAATCCTAGACCGTGCCATAAGTGGATTCCAACTGGTAGAATTTTTAAGGATACTAGACTTAAGTGGATACCTACCAGAAAGATACTTACCAATGGCAATACCTTGGTTGACCGTGAAACCCCCAAGGGTTTGGATACTCTTGTCACTAACCCATATATATGCAATCAAGTTTGTAATGTTAGTGCAGGTAGTCCTTACTCAGTTGCAGGTACATCAATCATTCACCACACGAGACTCAAAGTCTGGATGCCAAAAGCAAGCATATCTCCTACTTCAGGAGGTATAGAAGGTCAATGTTGATGTATGTTCACTATGACGTCTGTTCACATCAGTTCAGGCCTCGTTCGTCAATGACTATGATGTTTGAACAATTCTGTTCAAGCCTCGTTCCTCAATGTCATCATTATGGCGTCTGCTGACAACACTTCAGGCCCCGTTCATCTAAAAAAAGAAAGGTGTACGATTCAGTGCGCCTTATCTTCAGAAGAAGAGAAATCTTCTTAGTTTTGACCATTCTCTACAATACGGTTCATGTTTCCTCCATGTTCGGTCAGTCAACAAGTGGATCTACTCATCTTTGCTTGAATTCGTATTCACTTGCTCAATCGAAAATGGCAAACTTCGTATGCAATTTTTGAGGGGGAGAAGGGTGAATAAACTACATGATTGAGTGTATTCTTATTCACATGCTCAATCAAAAATGGCAACCTCATATGCAATTTTTGAGGGGGAGAAGTGTGAATAAAATACATGATTAATTGTATTCTTATTCACTTGCTCAACCAAAAATGGCAAACCTCGCTTGAAATTTTTGAGGGGGAGAAGTGTGAATATACCACATGGTGATTGATGATTAAAGAATGGTCATACGACTCTCCTCCAACACCTAATGTTCTATGTACTAAGGATGACTGGGATTATGTTTAATGAATACTTCCAAGCCTCAACGAATGTTGATCATGTAGGTTCTGAAGCTGTTGCTCCGGTTCCTGCTGTCTCAACTGGTTCACCTTCCTCAATCTCCATTGATCAAGATGCACCATTTAGAAGTATTACTCAGACTACTCAAGTAACCCAATCTCCAGTTATTCCTCAAGGTGTTAATGATGACTATCATGAGTGTAAAGTTGCACACATGAATAATGATCCGTCTTTTTGTTCTAATTCATCACGGATTGTTGTTCCTCCAAATGTGCACTTTGGAAATCAACCCGAAGGACATTACGGAAAATGTCGACTAAAATGTCAAAACGGCTAACAATTTGGACTAAAATGTCAAGTGATCACGGAGTTTATTTGGCATCCCTTAATTGAGGTTGAAGAGTATTTTACGAAGGCGTCTACGTATTTCATCATCGAAACTTCATGTATCGATTGATGACTTGCATTAACTCTTAAAGTTTATGATTGGGACTTAGATTATCTAGTTATACCCGATGGAAGGAGTTACATTGTAGTACTCACGGGCTATAGCTATCACTTCAAGGAGTTACATTGTAGTGCTCAGTGTCACACGCAAATGTGGATGTGGATAGTCTTAAGAGGTGTTGTACTTATTCTTCTACATCGTTCTTTAATCAACAACAGTGCAAGCTTAAGTTACGGATTTGGGGAATTCTTCTTCAGTTTCAAGTTTGGTATATCGGGTTTACTTCATCTATGGTAACTTCAAATATCCTACACAAGGGTTGGTAATGATAGTCATAGAGAGTTTCTACAGCAGTTGATTGTCACAGGATATATCTGAGCAAATGATGTTCTTCTAATATATGTTGCTGATTCTGAGGTATCAAAACCAGCAAGGGGGATGTAGACATACATCTGAATGAATTAAGAGTACATGTGATGAACTTAATACTTCTTCTTTATTGAAGTTATCTCGGGAAGACAAATGTCATAACCGCAGAGAATATCAGTGTATTAACTTGTGGCGTTTGGTGTATCATTCCAACTATGTGGGGGAAGTGTTCTCTTGACACTTGTGGTATGTATTACTTCAGCTTTTAGTGGGAAGAAATATGAGAAGAACAATTGGAGAGTGAGATGATATTGCTTATCGACATCTTCATATGAGTTGATATGATTTATGGTAAAGTGCTTCTGGTTAATGCTTCATGTACACAATGTTATGCTGATTCCGATGAGATCGCAACCATCAGGGGAGAGATTTGTGTACATCAAGGATGCGCAACAGGTTCACGTGATCGGGCTTAATCATATATTCCGGAGGTGATATCCGCGGAGATGATCAGTGCTTCAACCTGTTACTTTGGTGTCATCGTTTCTTCTTGTGTTAGATACATGAGTACAATATGGATTGAGTTGGTACGTGTAAGATAACTGGAAAGCATTTACTGAAATGAAGATGTTGATATCTTATTCCCCCTAATAGACAACTGCTCCAAATCTCAAAGTAATGTGTACATTGGGGATGCACAACAGGGTCATGTGATCGGGCTTCATCATACATTCTGGGATTGATAACCGCAGAGATGATCCGTGGTTCACCCTGTTACTTCGGTGTTATCGTTGTCTTCGGGTTTCTGAGCTTCATCCAATGAGACTTTTTGATTCACTTCAACGTTTTGGGGGAAGTGGTCTCATGTAGGTGATTGTCGGTTTGGGGGGAAGCTACCAAAGCTTCACTTTGATGAGGCAATAAAATTTTTTTTTATCGATTTGGTGGGTGTCTAGCGATTAACTCAGTTGTGAGATTCAAGTGATTTGTTAACTACTTGTGTTTGGTGAATTGTTGTGACTTAAGTCGTTTCGATTAGTCTGATTGTAATTTGACGTTGTGAGTTAATCTTTACGACTTGACTTATTACGGTCGGATCTATTGTAACTTGACTTGTCGCGACTTGACACTTAATGCTAATTGTCACTTATCCAAGATCTCTCTCTAAGTTTAACTCGCATATTACATCTTTCAGTTTCTTTTGTTGACTTTAGTAAAATCCCAGGAGAGAATCGATCTCTCGGTTTAAGTCACAAGAGTTGTAAAATCCCGTTTAAGATTATATCATGGCAACTACGGAATCAGACGATTATTCAGGAGCCTCAAAAGCTTTGGTGGTGAAAGTTTAAGAGATGTTGACGACTTACTTCTACAATGAGCTTAACAATAATCTCATTTTGATGCTCATGTCAACATCTCCTTAAACTGTATGGTATCCTTTGTACATATCTTATACCAATACGTAAATAGAAAAATATAAAACCTAGAAAAACCATAAAAATCTGAAAAATCATAAAAAAATACAAAAACATTATTCTCACGACATGTCTCTTGTGTAATCAATATTATGTACGTTTCTAGAAATGTCATTCAATAATGACACGGAATCATACATATGCTTGAGCAAGAGTTTTTTCGGTTTCAAATAAAGTTTTTTTTTTTTTTTCAAAAACATGTCGTATCTCAAATCATTCTTAAAATTATGGCTTGCAGTCATTTCAGGCTGCAACCCGAACATCAAAATTATGGCTTGTAGTCATTTCAGGCTACAACCCGAACTTAATATTATGGCTTGCTATTACTTCAGATAGCAACCCGGTTTTCAAAATGAGGAAAACACGTCGCCAAAAAGACTGTTGTTCCTAGTAAAGGGTGCCGTTCATCCGAGCGTGAATTACTTTACATTCATGCACCCTTGATCTAATGTACATTTCAGTGCATTATTTCTTGATAAAGAAGAGAAGTCTTCTTTTTATCGCCAAATACTTTCCCTTCTATGATTTTTCCGGGAAGTATGTGTGCAAAACTTGGTGGTACCATGAGATTTTGACTAAAAAATCAAATTGAACTTAAACTTTTGATAACATTTTCACTCAAGCAATGACATAACTTATTTAAGTTTTAACATCCGTTATTGATTGAGGGGGAGAGTGATTTCTCAAAATTTTATGTATCATCAAAACTCCCCACACTTTGTACTATACAAATGCAACAATACAATTTGTCATGGTTATGTGTTAGACTGAGAAATTTTCAAAGAGTTTTCGTTAAAACTTCAAATCTTTTGTAAACTCATCAAATCTGAAACATAACAACCTCCCTCACAGAATGAGGGGGAGCAAGAAAAAATTCCTTTTACCAGAAAACATTAAAAAATTTACCGCATTTCTCTCCCAAAACATTCTTGTAACTTATTTAAATCAATTGGGATCCAAAATCTTAAAAGATTTGAAATTTTTGATCGGGGGAGAGAATATGATTTAAATATGGAATCTGATAATAAAATTTGATCTTTTGCACTCAATAAATGTGCTCCCAAATATGAGTTAAACTCTTTCGAATATCGAAGCACATATTGAGGGGGAGCAAAAGGCGTTTGTGGAAGTTATACCAAAGACCGACCATTTATCTTTATGCATGGAGTTATAAGGTTGGTTAAGGTTAGGTATGAATTCCCATGATCCACCAGAACCGGAAGGATCTTCCCAGGGACAATCCTTTAGATAGATTAGAAGTCCTTAGGAATGATTGAAAAAAGGAGTAAAGTGAGAAAGGGAATAGTGCGGACTGAGATAGAAGGTTCTAGTGGTGAAGTCTCGGTAAGCACTGAAGGGGTTGAAGAATGAAAAAGAAATGAAATGAGAAAGGGTGATAAGAAATAGCCCTCCAAAGATTCAACCTTAGGGCAAAAACCGGGTTCAATTCATAATCTACTAGCGGTTACTAAGGTAACACCGGTATTGAAGACAAGACGTCATGGACCCAGTGACGCACTGCAATAAACTTCCCAACCACTCAAGTTCTCTTAAAAGAGTTTGTTTCATTCTCACGGGGAACCCTGTGCAATGTATCGACCGCTCATTGCGAGCTATGTTGATACCTAAAATAGGAGACGCCTCCCCAGTCTCCAGGAGCGGATCAAAATGCACTATTGAGTCTAGAGCCATGAGATCATCCATAAATCTAGATAGGACACATTCCAAATATGCTTGTTGTTTCACACAATGTGGAAAATAAGATAAAATATCTAGAGTCCTATGCATTATCCTTGTGGTATTGCCAGAACATCCGAGTGATATGTAAATATTCACAATGAGGATGGGAATCTTTCTAGAGTGAACATCACTCAAGCTCTTGGTAGGTGACATGTGATCAGAAAAGTGACCAAGACTTTTGGGCTCTTTCGTGGTCTTCAATAGTGTACGTAATCAGAAAGGTGATGAGTATTTTTTTGGTTTTGGATTGATTTAATTTCTTCACAAATTAGTTTTTGTGTTGTTTGGATTGATTTGAGAATCAACGAGACGTGGTATTTTTCTTAATCAAATTTGCTGGGTTAGAGATGCAGGATAGTGACTACACATTATTCTGATTAAAGTGATTAGGGTTTTGTACTTTATAGCTTAAGATTAGGTTGAGATTAATTTTGTGCTTGGGCTGGTTACATCAACTAGGATGAATTGTGTTAGTCTTGGGCTGGACGAATTTGGTGTTGGGCCTGAATTTGTTTCGTTGGAAACTGATTTACATAAAGGGACGAGTTCTTTTCTATTTTGTGGTATAAATAACCGTATAACTCTTGTCTAAATATTTGATTAACTTTGGTGTACTTAAAACTCGGGATATAATTTTGGACCACGGTTTTAATTGAGTTTAAATATTCCGAGATTGAGTGAGATTTTGGGCTGAGATATTTTCATGTATAATTTTGATCACGGTTTTGTTTGAGTTTCAAGATTCTGAGTTTGAGAATTATTTTGGGTTAAAATATTATCGGGTGTATTGGATATAACTACGGGCTTTTATCGGATCACGTCACACGAAGGTTGTCTGTTATACACTGTGACTTGTCTAACTGACCACTCAAACTCACTTCAACCAAACCTAACCAATTCTTCTGCATGTCATGGTTTCTTCTTGATTTTGTAAAATCCCGCGAAAGAATCTATTTCTCGGTTTAAATCACAGAATTGTAAAATCCCGTGAACGATCACAAAATGTCAAAATCTTCCAACCTTGTACAACAAATAAACGTGTTTGATTATCATATTGCTAATATGGAATCTTTGTGCTCTAATTCGCAAGGGAGAGAGTTGCTTCAGCCACAACAAGTGCTTCACAATGCAAATGAAAGCTACATAGAATGTTTTTGGCAACTTCATTTACATCTCTCAGTACTTTTAGAGGGAACTGGATTCAAGATGGGATTCGAACGTGCATTTGTAACACTCTTTGGTCAAGATGTTCAGACTTTCACATGCACAATGATTCTTAACTTAGATCAACTACAACAACAACTTGACCAAGGAGAATTTTCCAAAATGGGATCCATGGCTGCCCTTTGTGTGATCAACAAACAACTCCAAGTGTTCTTTGATTCATAATTCACTCTGGAGTATGACCATTATAGTGAGATGACGAAAAAGTGCTTTGCTGATCACACGGGAATTGAGGTTGACACGTTCAGAGACACACTTGTCCAGCTTATGGATAAAGTGAAAAGATTCATTAACGAAAAGGCACAGCATATACCTGCATATGATGACAAGGTGAAGGTATGTAGGGTACAATCATGTGATGGTGTTGGTGACTCGGGTATAGCATCGGATGTTGGGTCAGGTGTCACGATATGCAAAGAATCAGAGACTGATAAGCTTGACACACCCTGCGACTCAGTGACTAGAGATACTCCAGACATGGGCACTGAATTAAAACCAGTAAAAAAGCAAGTGTCATGTGCTGAGGTACCCCTAACTGAACATCATAATGCGCTTTCTGATGAACGACTGCATACTGATCAAGTTATGCCCAGTTATGACACATATTTGTTGAAAAAGACTGATAGCAATACCATTTATGATTTAACAAATATGAATCATAAAGGGGGAGAAAGTGATCAGGATGCTAAACGTGATGATGTGTCAAGTTCTTTGTTTATGGCTGAGTCGTTTAAATCACATGATGTGGTTGATAAAGAAGTTTTTAATGAACTTTCAAACAAATTTGCACAACTTGAAAAACATTATGTTAATCCTTTGTTTGTTGCTCAAGATGTGGTTGATAAAGATGTTTTTAATGAACTTTCAAACAAATTTGCACACCTTGAAAAACATTGTATTTCACTTGAAATTGAAATGCAACAAAAGGAAGAAAGTTTTCAAAATAATTAACCGTGTAAAAATCCGGAACTTCCTGATTTCCGCGAATTGTTTATGATAAATGATTTGAAAGCTCAGCTGGAAGCCAAAAACTTGACAATCAACAACCTGACAAAACGTATTTCTGATATGTGTGATGTATGTAATGAATTTGAGGATAATCATGTCAGTAAGACTTTTGCAACAAGAAATTCTGAATTGGAATAAGATATTGAGTTACTTAAGGAAAATGAGACTTTGAAAATTCATTGTAAAGACTTGTGTGATTCAATCAAAGAAACAAAAACTAAGACTATAGAACAGATAACCACTTTTATTGCCAAAAATGATGAATTCAAAGCTCAAATTCTGGAAAAGGGGTTCACAATTACAGCATTAAAGAACAAGCTAAGAAAAGCAACAGGGAATAGTGTGAACATTAAGTTTGCAAAACATCAATCTTGGGGAAACCAGTTGTACAATCCAATAGAAACTAATCAGTGGTTAGACAACCGAGTGCTTTTGTCACACCCCCAATTTACTTGACTTGCAGCGGAATGGAATACCTGGGGGTGTCTGTCATAGCACCACAGTTACAGTTACATTGAACGACCTAAAGTGTCGTTTGGAAAATACTGCATTTGATCATTGAAATAATTCAGAGTTTACAACATGAGGTCCCCAAAATGTGTTGCAAATTTATGAAAAACAAGTCATACTAGATCAAATGTTTACATAAGTGCATGAAATAGTGATGAGACGCGTCGACTCCGCGACTCCATGTAGGTCCAAATGCATGTCACATGAGCTACCTTAATAACCTGAAATACATTGCTAAAACGTCAACACGAATGTTGGTGAATTCCATAGGTTTGTAAAATGTACTGATGTACGGCCACCACAAGTAAAAATGCAAGATAAAAATCTCGTGAAAATTGTACAATAGCCTTAAGCTCATGACACCGAAGCTATGACTGATGAAATTCTATGCCCCTCCCGAATGTTCTGCCGAAACATTCAAATGTAAAAGACATGACATGCATCCGCTTACTGTTGGTAATCACTACCACGGATGGAGGCGTCACCCTCGATAGATCTATCCACTCACTCTCGCTTAGTACTTGAAATTAACGGTTCATGATGTTACAGGGGACTTAGCACTTGGCAAGGTAACTTAAGCTATGTACATGTTTGAATACTTGGGCTCGTACTGAAATGATTGATGCAATGTATTCCCCCCGTGGGATTTGAAAACAATCAAAAATGTTGAATTGAAAACGGGGCTATGAAAACTCACCTCAACTGATGAAACTGTGATGAAATGAAATGAACACCAATGAACAATTTGCTGCTGCAACCCAATATGATGGTACCATGAACATGTAATGAGCTGAAAAACAAGGCGCGCACACTAGCCGCAACCTAATGTGAATGATGAACGATCTACTTTAGATCATGAAATGATGTTATGAATATCCATGCACATGTCTCCTATACCACTCTACTCTTTGAAAAACACTTGTTGTTATCAAAAGTATATATTTCAAGAATTTGGAAAATATTGCTATTAGAAAATATAAATAGCTAGTTATAATATATATATACTTATATATATATATATGACGTAAGTTTCCATGTTAGCGTTGAAATACTCGGGTTGTAATCTTTGAAATGATGAAAACATACTCATAATAACTAATACTACGTTAGTTATAAAGCTCGGTACTTGATATTACTTCTAGCTCAAAAATGTACTTCGTAGTTTTTGCGCCAAATTTAATAAAAGCTGTCAATTATAAAATGGTTTTAGCCGATATTCAAACGAGTATATCTTTGTCGTTACTTGTCCGTTTTACTTGTTCTTTATGTCCACGGTTACGTCTTAGTATGTAGTAATATATTTTGGAAAGCTCGGCTCCTCCGGGTTACGTCTAAAGCCTCTTTTTGACCGACGAAAAACGTCCAACAGCAACTATTTTCTGAAAAATACTTTTCGTCTACAATCTTGCAAAAATCATAACTCCTTCGTTATAGACTCTTTTTAATCCGTTCTTTCGCCTACGGATTCGTTTTTGAAAGTATTTTCTAAAAATTTTGCCAAAGTTTCCTTGGTGTTTACTGATTTTCCAGATTTTCACAAAATGGGACAGCATGTCCTAAACATGTTCCAAATCAAGTTTCCAAGGTTAAAAACCAATTTCTACCATCACCAAACCTCTTGTAATCACCACATGGCTAATCTAATCTTACCATACACCTTCTTAGGGTGCCATGGACTCCTAACCAAGTTATTAGAGCTAGGGGATTCATAACAAGAATGTTAGGGTTTGTATGTTTCTTTTTAGCCAAAATAAAGTGTAGTATAGCTACTTATACATGGTTTTTAGCATGATTCTTATGTAATACATGTAAAAATAGGATGATTCATGAAAAAAATAAAGATGAAAACTTACTTGACAAAATGAGGTGATTATTGGATGATTATGCTTGTTGTTCTTGTGTTTTTGTTGCTTGTATCTTGATTAGACTTGTAAAATGAACAACTTTTGTGTTTTACTTCAAGAAAAATGATCACTTGATCAATGAGTTTGATCTTGGGTCGTGGGTATGAGATGAGAGCAAGAAGAGATGATGAACTATGATCTTGGTGAAAAGTGAGATAATGATTTGTGAAAATTTAGTAAAGTTATGTTTTAGTGTTTATTAGTATTATACTTAGGAAAATTAATGCCAAGGGTTAAAAGAAAGGGCACATGGCCTGTTTTACAAAGGGGTGAAGGGGGGGGGGGGTTAGTGTCACACCCCCAATTTACCTGACTTGCAGCGGAATGGAATGCCTGGGGGTGTAACTGTCATAGCACCATAACAAGGAAATATTGAACGACCTAAAGTGTCGTTTGGAAAATACATATCGTTTGATTTATTGAAAAGCATCAAGTGCTACAAAACATAGGTCCCCAACTGTTGAAACGTTTACAGAAAACAAGTTCTGAAAATGTCAAACGATAATTTACACAAGTGCATGAAAATCCAAAATGTAGTGCATCATCCCTGGCACACCCTATTGACTCCATGCATGTAATATGATGATACCTTAGTTACCTGAAAATACATTGCGAAAACGGTCAACACGAATGTTGGTGAATAATCATAGGTTTATGAAATAACATGTTTGTACGGCCACCACAAGTATAAGTGCATGACAAAAGTCACGTAAAAATAGTACAATAGCCTTAAGCTCATGACACCGAAGCTATGACTGATGAAATTCTATGCCCCTCCCGAATGTTCTGCCAAAACACTCAAATGTAAAAGACATGACATGCATCCGCTTACTGTTGGTATCCACTACCACGGATGGAGGCGTCACCCTCGATAGATCTATCCACTCACTCTCGCTTAGCGGTAAATTAACGGTTCATGATGTTACAGGGGACTTATCACATGGCAGAGAAGCTACTTAAGCTATGTACATAGGTTTTGATACTTGGGCTCGTACTAAAATGGTGCAATGTATTCTCCCCCGTGGGATTTGAAAACAATAAAAATGTATACGGGGCTATGAATACTCACCTCAACTGATGATACTGCGATGATATGTAATGAATAACAATGATCGGTTAACTGCCGCAACCTATAATGAATGATGCATGATCTCGTTAAGATCACCAAATGATGTTTATGAATGTCCATGCTCATTTTTCTATACCACTCTACTCTTTAGGAAAACACTTGTATTGTCAAAAATATATAATCCAAAACTTTGGAAAATATTGCTATTAGAAAATATAAATGGCTAGTTATAATATATATACTTATATATATATAACGTAAGTTCTCATGTAAGCGTTGAAATACTCGGGTTGTAAACCTTGAAATGATGAAAACATACTCATAATAACTAATACTACGTTAGTTTAAAAGCTCGGTACTTGATATTATGTTTAGCTTGAAAATGCACTTCGTAGTTTTTGCGCCAAAATATATAAAAGCTGTCAATTAGAAAAGGGTTTTAGCCGATATTCAAACGAGTATATCTTTGTCGTTACTTGGCCGTTTTACTTGTTCTTTATATCCACGGTTTCGTCTTAGTATGTAGTAATATATTTTGGAAAGCTCGGCTCCTCCGGGTTACGTTTAAAGTCTCTTTTTGTACCATGAAAAACGTCCAACAGCAACTAAATTTCCAGAAAATACTTTTCGTCAACAATCTTGCAAAAATCATAACTCCTTCGTTATAGACTCTTTTTAATCCGTTCTTTCGCCTACGGATTCGTTTTTGAAAGTATTTTCTAAAAATTTTGCCAAAGTTTCCTTGGTGTTTACTGATTTTCCAGATTTTTACAAAATGGGACAGCATGTCTAAAATAGGTTCCAAATCATGTTTCCAAGGTTAAAAACCATTTTCTACCATCACCAATCCTCTTGTAATCACCACATGACTAATCTAAACTTACCATACACCTTCTTAGGGTGCCATGGACTCCTAACCAAGTTATTAGAGCTAGGGGATTCATAACAAGAAAGTTAGGGTTTGTATGTTTCATTTTAGCAAAAATAAAGTATAGTATAGCTACTTATACATGGTTTTTAGCATGATTCTTATGTAATACATGTAAAAATAGGATGATTCATGAAAAAATAAAGATGAAAACTTACTTGACCAAAAGAGATGATTATTGGATGATTATGCTTGAAGTTCTTGTGTTTTTGTTACTTGTATCTTGATTAGACTTGTAAAATGAACAACTTTTGTGTTTTACTTCAAGAAAAATGATCACTTGATCATGGAGTTTGGTTTGAGGTCGTGGGTATGAAGGAGAGCAAGAGAGAAATGATGAACTTGATCTTGGTGAAAAAGTGAGAATTATGATTATAGGAAAATTAGTAAAGTTAGTTTTTAGTGTTTATTAGTATTATACTTAGGTAAATAAATGCCAAGGGTTAAAATATGGGGCACATGGCTGGTTTTACAAAGGGGTGAAGGGGGGGGGTTAGGGTACTTAGGAATTATTTAGAAACCTTGAATAAAATTTACACTAGAAAGCGTTTTTAGTTACGATCGGGTATCGGTTTTATTAGAAATAAATGTTCACGAAGTATACCGGGATGAAATTAGTTATAATAATGTTAAAAACATATTAAAAATATGTTGGGTACATTTACTGAGTGATCGGGTGATAAATGTTTAGTTTTAACGAAAACCGACGCTAAATTCAAACGCGTACGTTAAAAATAAAATAAATTTCCAAAATACTGGGTAACTGAATGTTATAACTTTTATGATATTAAAATGGATATAAAAATATGTCGGGACCATTGTGTGAATATTTAGATATATTCGTCGTGTATAAACCGGGTGTTAACGTTTATTATAATTACGTATACGTAAAAACGTTAAATGTACTGAATATGGAAATTTGAAAATCCTGAGAGTGGTATAACATGAAAATGTTGTTATGATGATATGCAGACTATCCCCAGTCCGTATGCAGTGTACTTAACACTAATGAAATGAATTCGCACCTAAACCAATCCGGTTACGCGAATTTGAATACCCGTAAACTAAATTTACGATGAAATGAATAATGCAAGTGAATAGTGAAAACTTTTCCGGAAATGAATAGTGTTCGGTGAATAGTAATTTTCCAAAAAGTTTCTCAGAATATCAAACTGACCTCGAAAACGATGAATAGTAAAACAATGAATAGTGTTTTGATGAATAGTGATTTATGAATAGTAAAAAGTCGAAGTTTCGGAAAATGACCTGAAATGGTAAATGACGTGAAATGGTGAGTTGTGACATTCGCCCACCCAAATAGGAATTCAGTCCCTGAATTCAGCTAGTGTTGGTCTCGGTAATAGGTTTAGTGAAAAGGTGTGGATACTTGCGTTGCATTTGGTCCTCTCGTTCCCATGTAAACTCAGGACCTCTTCGAGAATTCCAGCGAACCTTAACGATCGGAATTCTACTCTGCTTTAACTGCTTGACCTCTCGGTCCATGATTTCAACTGGTTCTTCCACAAAGTTAAGCTTGTCATCTAGCTGAATCTCTTCTAATGGTATAACTGAAGACTCATCTGAAAGGCATTTCTTGAGGTTTGAGACATGAAATGTACTATGTACGTTGCTAAGTTCTGCTGGTAGTTCAAGCTTGTAAGCTACTGGACCAATCCTTTCCAGTATCTTAAATGGACCAATGTATCTCGGGTTCAACTTCCCACGCTTTCCAAACCGTATCACGCCCTTCCAAGGCGAGACCTTTAACATGACCTTGTCTCCAACCTGGAATTCCAATGGTTTGCGTCTAACATCTGCGTAACTCTTCTGTCGACTTCTAGCTGTTTCAAGCCTATCTCGAATCTGTATTATCTTTTCTGTTGTTTCCCTAACCATCTCTGGACCTGTGCATTGTACCTCTCCAACTTCTGCCCAACAAACTGGTGAACGACACTTACGACCATACAATGCCTCAAATGGTGCTGCTTTAATACTTGAATGATAACTGTTGTTATAAGAGAACTCGATTAATGGCAAATGGTTAGCCCAACCATTCCCAAAGTCAATCACACACGCTCGCAGCATGTCCTCCAGTGTCTGAATAGTTCTCTCACTCTGACCATCAGTCTGTGGATGGTAAGCAGTGCTCATGTCTAACTTGGATCCAAAGGAATCTTGCAATGACTTCCAAAAGTTTGAAGTAAAACGACTATCCCTGTCTGAAATGATAGAAACTGGTGCTCCATGCCTCGAGACTATTTCCTTGACATAAAGTCTGGCAAGCTGTTCCATGGAATAAGTCTCTCTAATAGGGATAAAATGTGCTGATTTAGTAAGACGATCAACAATTACCCATATAGCATCGAAACCTCCTGACGTCTTGGGTAGTTTAGTAACAAAGTCCATTGTAATACGTTCCCACTTCCATTGTGGAATTTCTGGTTGTTGGAGTAAACCTGACGGTTTCTGGTACTCGGCTTTCACTTTAGCACAAGTAAGGCATTTGCTGACGTACGTAGCTATTTCTGCTTTCATGTTCGGCCACCAATACAGCTTTTTGAGATCCTGATACATCTTGTCAGAACCTGGGTGAATAGAGTACTTTGACTTATGTGATTCATGCATAATCAAATCTCGTACTCCACCATAGAGTGGTATCCAACTTCGCTCCTTGAAGCATAACACTCCATCTGCTCTCTTAACAAAGCCATTCTTGCTTTCTGGCATACCATAAAGTTTCTCCTGTGGCCGATTTTCCTCCTTGAGAGCCTCAATCTGAGCTTCCAAGATTTTCGATGGTAATGGTGAAATAATAGTCATTCCTAATGACCTGACCCTCAAAGGTTTGAGTCGTTCCTTTCTGCTAAGTGCATCTGCTACGACATTTGCTTTTCCTGGGTGATATCGGATTTCACAATCGTAATCACTCAATAATTCTAGCCAACGACGTTGTCTCATGTTAAGTTCCTTCTGATCAAGTATATGCTGTAAGCTCTTGTGGTCAGTAAAAATTACACATTTAGTACCATAAAGGTAGTGTCTCCAAATCTTGAGTGCAAAAACAACAGCACCCAACTCCAAGTCGTGTGTAGTGTAATTCTTCTCGTGTGTCTTAAGCTGTCTAGATGCATAAGCTATCACCTTCTCGTTTTGCATTAGCACAGCTCCAAGTCCTTTATGCGAAGCATCGCAATATACCACAAAGTTCTCAATACCTTCTGGTAGTGACAAAATCGGTGCACTACAAAGCTTCTGCTTCAATAACTGAAATGCAGATTCTTGTTTCTCTCCCCACTCGTACTTCTGATTCTTTTGTGTCAGCTTAGTCAGCGACTTCGCTATCTTAGAAAACCCTTCGATAAACCTTCTGTAATATCCTGCAAGTCCTAAGAATTGACGAATTTCTGTAGGAGACTTGGGCGTAGCCCAATCCTTTACTGCTTCAATCTTTGCTGGGTCGACTTGTAATCCTTGGCTATCAATGACATGACCAAGAAATTGAACTCTTTGTATCCAAAAGTCACACTTTGAAAATTTGGCATACAATTGCTCCTTCTTGAGTAGTTCCAATATTGTTCTGAGGTGTGCTTCATGCTCTTTCTTACTCTTGGAATAAATCAGGATATCGTCAATGAACACAATCACATACTTGTCAAGATATGGTTTGCATACTCTGTTCATGAGATCCATGAATACCGCAGGTGCATTCGTTAATCCAAAAGGCATCACTTGAAACTCATAATGACCATAACGTGTTCTGAATGCTGTCTTCGGGATATCTTCTTCCCGAACTCTGAGTTGATGGTAACCTGATCTTAAATCAATCTTGGAATAAAAACAGGAACCTTGTAGCTGATCAAACAAGTCATCAATCCTAGGTAGTGGATAACGATTCTTCACCGTTAACTTGTTCAGCTCACGATAGTCTATGCACATTCTAAAAGATCCATCCTTCTTCTTCACAAACAAAACCGGTGCTCCCCAAGGCGAAGAACTCGGTCTAATGAATCCTTTGTCTAAAAGCTCTTGCAACTGGTTAGACAATTCTTGCATTTCAGAAGGTGCAAGTCTATATGGTGCTCGTGCAATTGGTGCAGCTCCTGGCACCAACTCAATCTGAAACTCAACCTGACGTGTAGGTGGCAGTCCTGGTAATTCTTCCGGAAATACTTCTGGAAATTCCTTAACAATTGGCACATCTTCAAGTCGTTTCTCATCCGACTTCTTTTCCGTTATGTGTGCCAAGAATGCATAACAACCCTTCTTTATGTACTTCTCGGTTTTAATGCATGATATGATACTGAGTCTAGTTCCACTTCGCTCCCCGCGAACAACCAAAGTTTCACCTCCATAAGAAAGATGAACAACTTTCTCATCACAAATGATCCTTGCACGATGTCGAGACAACCAATCCATACCGATAACGACGTCAAAACTTCCAAGTTCTACGGGCATAAGGTCTATATTGAATGGGTGATTTAGGAAATTGATGGTGCAACCACGGATAACGGTGTTTGTGTTAACTAAAGACCCATCGGCTAATTCAACAATGTAGGGAATGTCTAAGGTAGTTGGTTCTATGTTAAGTAAAGGTGCAAATGTAGTAGAAACAAAACTTCTATCCGCTCCTGAATCAAATAAAATGGATGCATAACGATTATTAACGAGGAACGTACCCGTAACAACATTCGGGTCCTCACGGGCATCTTCTCCTCCCATGACATAAGCCCTTCCTCGAGCTACTCCTCCCTGATTCCCAGCTCTTTGATCATTCCTCCTTGGGCAATTGTACTGGAAATGACCCAACTCTCCACAACCATAACATGCTCCTGGTTGGTTCTGATTATTCGTTCCTCGTGGTGCTTTGCAGTCCTTAGTCCAATGACCGACCTTTCCACAGTTCTGACAAGCTCTTGGACAATTCCCAGGGTTATGGTGAGTTCGACATTTGTTACACTTGGGTAGTTTTCCATTATACCCTTTTCCCTCTGTTGGTCCTGCAGCATAAACCTTTGCCGCATCCTGCCTCTTTGGTGCTGGTTGGTTAGCATTCCCACCTTGGTTATTATCAAACTTCCTCTTGTTGTTATTGTTGTTTTGGTTATTGGGGTAGTTGCGGTTTCTGTTATTGTTATAGTTGTTGTTGTTGTTGTTGTTGTTTCGATTGTTGTTGTAGTTGGTGTTGTTGGAACGGTTATTGTTATTACTTGCAGCAGACTTTCCTTTCAACACTTGGACCATAAGTTTCTGAGTTATGCGAATGGCCTCCTCCATTGTTTGTGGGTCGAAAGACATCACATCCCCTCGGATGCTTTCGGGTAATCCCCCAGTAAAGTTCTCCATCTTTTTCTCAGCGTCCGGAACCATAGTTGGACACAGTGTAGCCAACTCCTGAAACTTCCTGATATAAGTTTCAATGTCATCTCCTTTAGTCACTAGCTGGTAGAACTCTGTTTCTAGCTTTTGCACCTCAGTACGAGGGCAAAACTTCTTTGTCATCAGCTTTTTGAATTCAGCCCAAGTAAGTTTGTAAGCATTCTCCATGCCAATGGGTTGAGCATACGAATTCCACCAAGACATGGCTTCATCCAGCAGCATACCTGTAGCAAACTTCACCTTGTTAACCTCCTGACAACCACACATGAGAAAGACGTTCTCAGTCTTCTCGAACCAGCGGATTAAAGCAACCGCTCCCTCTGTTCCCTTATACTTGATAGGATCACTAGTCTTGAAATCCTTCCAAGTACATTCACGCCTAGCAGTGGGTTGAACCACTTCAGCAGTAGGTGGAACCTCAGCATTCCTAGCAGCAACTTCAGCTCTCTCAGTCTCTAGAGCTTCTGCTACACTATCCCTGACCAACTTGCGGATAGCTGCTTGTGTCATAGCAGGTTTTGGCGCCATATTTCTGACAAATAATAATCGACAACAACCATGAGAAAACTATAATAGAAATAGTCCTCGTACAAAAATATACGCCCACAACATGTATAAATATACAACCACAACAAGTATAAATATAATCACGACATGTACGAGTACAACCACAACCTGTAATAATACAACCACGACACGTATAAATACGTTAACCATAAAGAGCAACCATGAAACATCATAATTATAATCACAACACCTGAATATAATACATGAAAATTTCGGCCTACATGGACCGATATATATATATAGCACAACATTTCCAACATAGTAGAGTCGCACTTGATATATATTTGTTTGTACAACAACAAAAGACTACAAGTTCTTGAACTACGTCCCACACCTCGGGACTAGGAAATAGTAAAAGCTAATATAATACTAGTCTATGTCTATGCCCCTCAAGGTGCTCTAGATGGTCCAGGAGCTCCAGATGCTCCAGGCTCTCCCCTCAAGCGGCGAATCTCACGATCCATCGCAACCACGATCTCCTCCAGATGCTGGACTCGTAACTGAGTAGAAACATCCCTGTTCTCCATCACTGTCAACCTCTCACGAAGCACTGCCAACTCCTCAATCTGCTCCTCGACAGCCTCAAGTCGAGTAATAATGATCTCATCAACTCTATACTCCAACCTATCTACTTGCTCCTGCTGAGCACCCAACTGATCCTCTAATGTGACAGCTGTAGGGCTACTAGCCGCAGCCGCTCTAGAACTCTCACCCAACAGTAAACCCTCGATCTGCTTCTCAGCCGCCTCTAGTCGAGGAATGATATCCACATCAACCCTATAGTCTAAACTATCAATCTGATCCTGATGAGCCCCCAGCTGGCCCTCTAATGTAACATCTGCAGGCTCCCTAACAACAGTAGGCTCACTAGCCACAGTAGGCTCACTAGCAACAGTAGGCTCCCTAGCTGCTGCTGCTCTCGAACACTCCCCTACCTGGTACACTGGTGGTGGTTCTGTTGATTCTGACTCTGTAGTGGTAGGTGAATCTGGAGTGGTAAACCTTGCGCGCTTCCTGAGCGGCAAGAGTGAGGTGGATATAAGGGTAGCAGTAGGTATGGCTGGTGGTGGTGTAGGCACAGTAGGACTAGGTAGGTTCCTATAAGTAGATGTAGGATAACGAACTCTCTTACTAGCAACCTGGATAGTTTTCTCCCTACGAAACATAAGTCTAGGTTCTGGTGGACTAGTGGTAGCAGGAGATGATGTATCGGTGGGTGTACAGGTAATCTCGGGTGGTGCAATAGGGGCAACATAAGGAGTAGGAGCCGTCTCCTCATCCTCAAAAGGTTCTGTGTCATCATCTGATGCCAAAAGTGGCAACTCAGGTACAATAGGGCTAGGTGGTGGTGAACGGACAGTAGAAGACATATTGTCTTCAAAAGGTGGTGGTGAACGGGCAGTAGAAGACATAGAGCCTTCAATATCGGAGTCTGAGATGGTGTACAGTATAACAACATTTGGGTTTGCAGACATGGTTCTGTGATAATCAAGGTGAAATAAAATTAATAACTCGTAATGAAATCACCATAAGCAATGAACATGCACATATGATGAAATGATGAGATGCTATGATAATGTGGTTATAGTCTAGGGTCAATGATACATCCTAGTTCTCTATAACCTTAGCTCTGGTACCAATTTGTCACACCCCCAATTTACCTGACTTGCAGCGGAATGGAATGCCTGGGGGTGTAACTGTCATAGCACCATAACAAGGAAATATTGAACGACCTAAAGTGTCGTTTGGAAAATACATATCGTTTGATTTATTGAAAAGCATCAAGTGCTACAAAACATAGGTCCCCAACTGTTGAAACGTTTACAGAAAACAAGTTCTGAAAATGTCAAACGATAATTTACACAAGTGCATGAAAATCCAAAATGTAGTGCATCATCCCTGGCACACCCTATTGACTCCATGCATGTAATATGATGATACCTTAGTTACCTGAAAATACATTGCGAAAACGGTCAACACGAATGTTGGTGAATAATCATAGGTTTATGAAATAACATGTTTGTACGGCCACCACAAGTATAAGTGCATGACAAAAGTCACGTAAAAATAGTACAATAGCCTTAAGCTCATGACACCGAAGCTATGACTGATGAAATTCTATGCCCCTCCCGAATGTTCTGCCAAAACACTCAAATGTAAAAGACATGACATGCATCCGCTTACTGTTGGTATCCACTACCACGGATGGAGGCGTCACCCTCGATAGATCTATCCACTCACTCTCGCTTAGCGGTAAATTAACGGTTCATGATGTTACAGGGGACTTATCACATGGCAGAGAAGCTACTTAAGCTATGTACATAGGTTTTGATACTTGGGCTCGTACTAAAATGGTGCAATGTATTCTCCCCCGTGGGATTTGAAAACAATAAAAATGTATACGGGGCTATGAATACTCACCTCAACTGATGATACTGCGATGATATGTAATGAATAACAATGATCGGTTAACTGCCGCAACCTATAATGAATGATGCATGATCTCGTTAAGATCACCAAATGATGTTTATGAATGTCCATGCTCATTTTTCTATACCACTCTACTCTTTAGGAAAACACTTGTATTGTCAAAAATATATAATCCAAAACTTTGGAAAATATTGCTATTAGAAAATATAAATGGCTAGTTATAATATATATACTTATATATATATAACGTAAGTTCTCATGTAAGCGTTGAAATACTCGGGTTGTAAACCTTGAAATGATGAAAACATACTCATAATAACTAATACTACGTTAGTTTAAAAGCTCGGTACTTGATATTATGTTTAGCTTGAAAATGCACTTCGTAGTTTTTGCGCCAAAATATATAAAAGCTGTCAATTAGAAAAGGGTTTTAGCCGATATTCAAACGAGTATATCTTTGTCGTTACTTGGCCGTTTTACTTGTTCTTTATATCCACGGTTTCGTCTTAGTATGTAGTAATATATTTTGGAAAGCTCGGCTCCTCCGGGTTACGTTTAAAGTCTCTTTTTGTACCATGAAAAACGTCCAACAGCAACTAAATTTCCAGAAAATACTTTTCGTCAACAATCTTGCAAAAATCATAACTCCTTCGTTATAGACTCTTTTTAATCCGTTCTTTCGCCTACGGATTCGTTTTTGAAAGTATTTTCTAAAAATTTTGCCAAAGTTTCCTTGGTGTTTACTGATTTTCCAGATTTTTACAAAATGGGACAGCATGTCTAAAATAGGTTCCAAATCATGTTTCCAAGGTTAAAAACCATTTTCTACCATCACCAATCCTCTTGTAATCACCACATGACTAATCTAAACTTACCATACACCTTCTTAGGGTGCCATGGACTCCTAACCAAGTTATTAGAGCTAGGGGATTCATAACAAGAAAGTTAGGGTTTGTATGTTTCATTTTAGCAAAAATAAAGTATAGTATAGCTACTTATACATGGTTTTTAGCATGATTCTTATGTAATACATGTAAAAATAGGATGATTCATGAAAAAATAAAGATGAAAACTTACTTGACCAAAAGAGATGATTATTGGATGATTATGCTTGAAGTTCTTGTGTTTTTGTTACTTGTATCTTGATTAGACTTGTAAAATGAACAACTTTTGTGTTTTACTTCAAGAAAAATGATCACTTGATCATGGAGTTTGGTTTGAGGTCGTGGGTATGAAGGAGAGCAAGAGAGAAATGATGAACTTGATCTTGGTGAAAAAGTGAGAATTATGATTATAGGAAAATTAGTAAAGTTAGTTTTTAGTGTTTATTAGTATTATACTTAGGTAAATAAATGCCAAGGGTTAAAATATGGGGCACATGGCTGGTTTTACAAAGGGGTGAAGGGGGGGGTTAGGGTACTTAGGAATTATTTAGAAACCTTGAATAAAATTTACACTAGAAAGCGTTTTTAGTTACGATCGGGTATCGGTTTTATTAGAAATAAATGTTCACGAAGTATACCGGGATGAAATTAGTTATAATAATGTTAAAAACATATTAAAAATATGTTGGGTACATTTACTGAGTGATCGGGTGATAAATGTTTAGTTTTAACGAAAACCGACGCTAAATTCAAACGCGTACGTTAAAAATAAAATAAATTTCCAAAATACTGGGTAACTGAATGTTATAACTTTTATGATATTAAAATGGATATAAAAATATGTCGGGACCATTGTGTGAATATTTAGATATATTCGTCGTGTATAAACCGGGTGTTAACGTTTATTATAATTACGTATACGTAAAAACGTTAAATGTACTGAATATGGAAATTTGAAAATCCTGAGAGTGGTATAACATGAAAATGTTGTTATGATGATATGCAGACTATCCCCAGTCCGTATGCAGTGTACTTAACACTAATGAAATGAATTCGCACCTAAACCAATCCGGTTACGCGAATTTGAATACCCGTAAACTAAATTTACGATGAAATGAATAATGCAAGTGAATAGTGAAAACTTTTCCGGAAATGAATAGTGTTCGGTGAATAGTAATTTTCCAAAAAGTTTCTCAGAATATCAAACTGACCTCGAAAACGATGAATAGTAAAACAATGAATAGTGTTTTGATGAATAGTGATTTATGAATAGTAAAAAGTCGAAGTTTCGGAAAATGACCTGAAATGGTAAATGACGTGAAATGGTGAGTTGTGACAGTTAGGGTACTTGGTAGTTAATTAGAAACCTTGTAAGAAATTTGCACTAGTTAGCGTTTTTAGTTACGATCGGGTATCGGTTTTATTAGAAATAAATGTTCACGAAGTTTACCGGGATGAAATAAAGTTAAAATAATGTTAAAAACATATTAAAAATATGTTGGGTACATTTACTGAGTGATCGGGTGATTAATGTTTAGTTTTAACGAAAACCGACGTTATATTCATACGCGTACGTTAAAATAAAATAAATTTCCAAAATACTGGGTAACTGAATGTTATAACTTTTATGATGTTAAAATAGATATAAAAATATGTCGGGACCATTGTGGGAATATTTAGATATATTCGTCTTGTATAAACCGAGTGTTAACGTTTACTATAATTACTTATACGTAAAAACGTTAAATGTACTGAATATAGTAATTTGAAAATCCTGAGAGTGGTATAACATGTAAATGACCTACTGATGATATGCAGACTATCTCCAGTCCGTATGAAATGTCATTACTGATAATGCATGAATTCGCACCCGAACCAATATGGTTACGCGAATTTGAATACCCGTAAACTAAATTTACGATGAAATGTGTAATGCACGTGAATGATGAAATCTTTTCCCGCAATGAATAGTGTTCCATGAATAGTAAAATTTCTGAATGCTTCTCGGAATGTCAAACTGACACCAAAAATGATGAATAGTAAACTGATGAATAGTGTTTTGATGAATAGTGTTTGATGAATAGTGTTTTTCCAAAGTTCGGGAAATGACCTGAAATGATAAATGACGTGAAATGGTGAGTTGTGACATCCGCCCACCCAAATAGGAATTCAGTCCCTGAATTCAGCTAGTGTTGGTTTCGGTAATAGGTTTGGTGAAAAGGTGATGATATTCGAGAATTCCAGCGAACTCTAATGATAGGTATTCGACTCTGTTTCAACTGTTTGACCACACGGTCCATGATTTCTGTTGATTCTCTTACAAGGTCTGAGATTGTCATTTGTGTTGGATCCCTTCCAATAGAATCATGAGTGACTCATCTGAAAGTCATTTCTGGGGATCTGAAAATGTGAAATATGTTCGTGTAATCCTGTTGTTCTCTGACAATGTTCAAGTCCGACGGCCACTAGGCCTACCCTGTCTGAAATATAAATGGTCCAGTGTATATTGGTGTAACTTTCCAAGTTTTCTGAATGATAACATGCCTTTCCTAGGCAGAACTTTCTGCATAACTCTGCAGAACTTGAAGTTTTAATGGTTTACGACTTATTGAACTTGCTCTGATACCAATCTGTCACACCCCCAATTTACTTGACTTGCAGCGGAATGGAATACCTGGGGGTGTCTGTCATAGCA
Source organism: Artemisia argyi (assembly GCA_030686995.1). NCBI lineage: Eukaryota > Viridiplantae > Streptophyta > Magnoliopsida > Asterales > Asteraceae > Artemisia > Artemisia argyi. The sequence continues at coordinate 66,422,619 of CM060676.1, read as the reverse complement.
CCACAGTTACAGTTACATTGAACGACCTAAAGTGTCGTTTGGAAAATACTGCATTTGATCATTGAAATAATTCAGAGTTTACAACATGAGGTCCCCAAAATGTGTTGCAAATTTATGAAAAACAAGTCATACTAGATCAAATGTTTACATAAGTGCATGAAATAGTGATGAGACGCGTCGACTCCGCGACTCCATGTAGGTCCAAATGCATGTCACATGAGCTACCTTAATAACCTGAAATACATTGCTAAAACGTCAACACGAATGTTGGTGAATTCCATAGGTTTGTAAAATGTACTGATGTACGGCCACCACAAGTAAAAATGCAAGATAAAAATCTCGTGAAAATTGTACAATAGCCTTAAGCTCATGACACCGAAGCTATGACTGATGAAATTCTATGCCCCTCCCGAATGTTCTGCCGAAACATTCAAATGTAAAAGACATGACATGCATCCGCTTACTGTTGGTAATCACTACCACGGATGGAGGCGTCACCCTCGATAGATCTATCCACTCACTCTCGCTTAGTACTTGAAATTAACGGTTCATGATGTTACAGGGGACTTAGCACTTGGCAAGGTAACTTAAGCTATGTACATGTTTGAATACTTGGGCTCGTACTGAAATGATTGATGCAATGTATTCCCCCCGTGGGATTTGAAAACAATCAAAAATGTTGAATTGAAAACGGGGCTATGAAAACTCACCTCAACTGATGAAACTGTGATGAAATGAAATGAACACCAATGAACAATTTGCTACTGCAACCCAATATGATGGTACCATGAACATGTAATGAGCTGAAAAACAAGGCGCGCACACTAGCCGCAACCTAATGTGAATGATGAACGATCTACTTTAGATCATGAAATGATGTTATGAATATCCATGCACATGTCTCCTATACCACTCTACTCTTTGAAAAACACTTGTTGTTATCAAAAGTATATATTTCAAGAATTTGGAAAATATTGCTATTAGAAAATATAAATAGCTAGTTATAATATATATATACTTATATATATATATATGACGTAAGTTTCCATGTTAGCGTTGAAATACTCGGGTTGTAATCTTTGAAATGATGAAAACATACTCATAATAACTAATACTACGTTAGTTATAAAGCTCGGTACTTGATATTACTTCTAGCTCAAAAATGTACTTCGTAGTTTTTGCGCCAAATTTAATAAAAGCTGTCAATTATAAAATGGTTTTAGCCGATATTCAAACGAGTATATCTTTGTCGTTACTTGTCCGTTTTACTTGTTCTTTATGTCCACGGTTACGTCTTAGTATGTAGTAATATATTTTGGAAAGCTCGGCTCCTCCGGGTTACGTCTAAAGCCTCTTTTTGACCGACGAAAAACGTCCAACAGCAACTATTTTCTGAAAAATACTTTTCGTCTACAATCTTGCAAAAATCATAACTCCTTCGTTATAGACTCTTTTTAATCCGTTCTTTCGCCTACGGATTCGTTTTTGAAAGTATTTTCTAAAAATTTTGCCAAAGTTTCCTTGGTGTTTACTGATTTTCCAGATTTTCACAAAATGGGACAGCATGTCCTAAACATGTTCCAAATCAAGTTTCCAAGGTTAAAAACCAATTTCTACCATCACCAAACCTCTTGTAATCACCACATGGCTAATCTAATCTTACCATACACCTTCTTAGGGTGCCATGGACTCCTAACCAAGTTATTAGAGCTAGGGGATTCATAACAAGAATGTTAGGGTTTGTATGTTTCTTTTTAGCCAAAATAAAGTGTAGTATAGCTACTTATACATGGTTTTTAGCATGATTCTTATGTAATACATGTAAAAATAGGATGATTCATGAAAAAAATAAAGATGAAAACTTACTTGACAAAATGAGGTGATTATTGGATGATTATGCTTGTTGTTCTTGTGTTTTTGTTGCTTGTATCTTGATTAGACTTGTAAAATGAACAACTTTTGTGTTTTACTTCAAGAAAAATGATCACTTGATCAATGAGTTTGATCTTGGGTCGTGGGTATGAGATGAGAGCAAGAAGAGATGATGAACTATGATCTTGGTGAAAAGTGAGATAATGATTTGTGAAAATTTAGTAAAGTTATGTTTTAGTGTTTATTAGTATTATACTTAGGAAAATTAATGCCAAGGGTTAAAAGAAAGGGCACATGGCCGGTTTTACAAAGGGGTGAAGGGGGGGGGGGGGGTTAGGGTACTTGGTAGTTAATTAGAAACCTTGTAAGAAATTTGCACTAGTTAGCGTTTTTAGTTACGATCGGGTATCGGTTTTATTAGAAATAAATGTTCACGAAGTTTACCGGGATGAAATAAAGTTAAAATAATGTTAAAAACATATTAAAAATATGTTGGGTACATTTACTGAGTGATCGGGTGATTAATGTTTAGTTTTAACGAAAACCGACGTTATATTCATACGCGTACGTTAAAATAAAATAAATTTCCAAAATACTGGGTAACTGAATGTTATAACTTTTATGATGTTAAAATAGATATAAAAATATGTCGGGACCATTGTGGGAATATTTAGATATATTCGTCTTGTATAAACCGAGTGTTAACGTTTACTATAATTACTTATACGTAAAAACGTTAAATGTACTGAATATAGTAATTTGAAAATCCTGAGAGTGGTATAACATGTAAATGACCTACTGATGATATGCAGACTATCTCCAGTCCGTATGAAATGTCATTACTGATAATGCATGAATTCGCACCCGAACCAATATGGTTACGCGAATTTGAATACCCGTAAACTAAATTTACGATGAAATGTGTAATGCACGTGAATGATGAAATCTTTTCCCGCAATGAATAGTGTTCCATGAATAGTAAAATTTCTGAATGCTTCTCGGAATGTCAAACTGACACCAAAAATGATGAATAGTAAACTGATGAATAGTGTTTTGATGAATAGTGTTTGATGAATAGTGTTTTTCCAAAGTTCGGGAAATGACCTGAAATGATAAATGACGTGAAATGGTGAGTTGTGACAGCTTTTAGATCTGAACGACCAAAATTTTCAAAAACTCGGTTTGCCTCCCAAGTTGATGCGGAAAAAGTTTTGACAAAACCAGTCACTACACATTATTGGCCTTGGATTATTGCCTCTAGTTCTGCTAAGCCTCAACAAGTAGTTGCTCCTACACCCAACTCCTCTAGGATTAGTTCTAAAACAGTGTCGAAACCTAGTGTTAAGGTTCAAAGAACTTATGATATAAATGACTTGCACAAGAACTATGATCTAGAAAAGGCTAGGAAAAGGGCACTACTTCATAAGGATGGAATCTTAGGTTCACAACCTTGTATGATCCCTCCTAGGATATTGAGGAACAATGCTAAGGTTCAACCTGTTAAGTCTAGGATTTACAGTAAGTCATCCACAATGCATAAGAAGCAAAACATACCTATAACTTCTCCTAGGTGGATTCAAACTGCTAAATCTTTGGAGACTAGGAATATCGATAAGCCTTCCACTGTGCATAAGAAGCTTAACAATCCTAGACCTTGCCATAAGTGGATTCCAACTGGTAGAATTTTTAAGGACGCTGGACTTAAGTGGATACCTACCGGAAAGATACTTACCAATGAGAATACCTTGGTTGACCGTGAAACCCCCAAGGGTTTGGATACTTTTGTCACTAACCCATATATACGCAATCAAGTTTGTAATGTTAGTGCAGGTAGTCCTTACTCAGTTGTAGGTACATCAATCATTCACCACACGAGACTCAAAGTCTGGAGGCCAAAAGCAAGCATATCTCCTACTTCAGGAGGTATAGAAGGTCAATGTTGATGTATGTTCACTATGACGTCTGTTCACATCAGTTCAGGCCTCGTTCGTCAATGACTATGACGTTTGAACAATTCTGTTCAAGCCTCGTTCCTCAATGTCATCATTATGGTGTCTGCTGACAACACTTCAGGCCCCGTTCATCTAAGAAAAGAAAGGTGTACGATTCAGTGCGCCTTATCTTTAGAAGAAGAGAAATCTTCTTAGTTTTGACCATTCTCTACAATACGGTTCATGTTTCCTCCATGTTCGGTCAGTCAACAAGTGGATCTACTCATCTTTGCTTGAATTCGTATTCACTTGCTCAATCAAAAATGGCAACCTCATATGCAATTTTTGAGGGGGAGAAGTGTGAATAAAATACATGATTAATTGTATTCTTATTCACTTGCTCAACCAAAAATGGCAAACCTTGCTTGCAACAATCCAATTTGCACACCTTGAAAAACATTGTATTTCACTTGAAATTGCAATGCAACAAAAGGAAGAAAGTTTTCAAAATAATTAACCGTGTAAAAATCCGGAACTTCCTGATTTCCGCGAATTCTTTATGATAAATGATTTGAAAGCTCAGCTGGAAGCCAAAAACTTGACAATCAACAACCTGAAAAAATGTATTTCTGAGATGTGTGATGTATGTAATGAAGTTGAGGATAATCATGTCAGTAAGAGTTTTGCAACAAGAAATTTTGAATTGGAATAAGATATGGCTGAGTTACTTAAGGAAAATGAGACTTTGAAAATTCATTGTAAAGACTTGTGTGATTCAATCAAAGAAACAAAAACTAAGACTATAGAACTGATAACCACTTTGATTTCCAAAAATGATTAATTCAAAGCTCAAATTCTGGAAAAGGGGTTCACAATTACAGCATTAAAGAACAAGCTAAGAAAAGCAACAGGGAATAGTGTGAACACTAAGTTTGCAAAACCATCAATCTTGGGGAAACCAGTTGTACAATCCAATAGAAACCAATCAGTGGTTAGACAACCGAGTGCTTTTAGATCTAAATGACCAAAATTTTCAAAAACTCGGTTTGCCTCCCAAGTTGATGCGGAAAAAGTTTTGATAAAACCAGTCACTACACATTATTGGCCTTAGATTATTGCCTCTAGTTCTGCTAAGCCTCAACAAGTAGTTTCTCCTACACCCAGCTCCTCTAGGATTAGTTCTAAAACAGTGTCGAAACCTAGCATTAAGGTTCAAAGAACTTATGATATAAATGACTTGCACAAGAACTATGATCTAGAAAAGGCTAGGAAAAGGGCACTACTTCATAAGGATGGAATCTTAGGTTCACAACCTTGTATGATCCCTCATAGGATATTGAGGAACAATGCTAAGGTTCAACCTGTTAATTCTAGGATTTACAGTAAGTCATCCACAATGCATAAGAAGCAAAACATACCTATAATTTCTCCTAGGTGGATTCAAACTGCTAAATCTTTGGAGACTAGGAATATCGATAAGCCTTCCACTGTGCATAAGAAGCTTAACAATCCTAGACCTTGCCATAAGTGGATTCCAACTGGTAGAATTTTTAAGGACGCTGGACTTAAGTGGATACCTACCGGAAAGATACTTACCAACGGCAATACCTTGGTTGACCGTGAAACCCCCAAGGGTTTGGATACTTTTGTCACTAACCCATATATACGCAATCAAGTTTGTAATGTTAGTGCAGGTAGTCCTTACTCAGTTGCAGGTACATCAATCATTCACCACACGAGACTCAAAGTCTGGAGGCCAAAAGCAAGCATATCTCCTACTTCAGGAGGTATTGAAGGTAAATGTTGATGTATGTTCACTATGACGTCTGTTCACATCAGTTCAGGCCTCGTTCGTCAATGACTATGACGTTTGAAGAATTCTGTTCAAGCCTCGTTCCTCAATGTCATCATTATGGCATCTGCTGACAACACTTTAGGCCCCGTTCATCTAAGAAAAGAAAGGTGTACGATTCAGTGAGCCTTATCTTCAGAAGAAGAGAAATCTTCTTAGTTTTGACCATTCTCTACAATACGGTTCATGTTTCCTCCATGTTCGGTCAGTCAACAAGTGGAAATACTCAACTTTGCTTGAATTTGTATTCACTTGCTCAATCAAAAATGGCAAACTTCGTATGCAATTTTTGAGGGGGAGAAGGGTTAATAAACTACATGATTGAGTGTATTCTTATTCACATGCTCAATCAAAAATGGCAACCTCATATGCAATTTTTGAGGGGGAGAAGTGTGAATAAAATACATGATTAATTGTATTCTTATTCACTTGCTCAACCAAAAATGGCAAACCTTGCTTGCAATTTTTGAGGGGGAGAAGTGTGAATATACCACATGGTGATTGATGATTAAAGAATGGTCATACGACTCTCCTCCAACACCTAATGTTCTATGTACTAAGGATGACTGGGATTATGTTTGATGAATACTTCCAAGCTTCAATGAATGTTGATCATGTAGGTTCTGAAGCTGTTGCTCCGGTTCCTGCTGTCTCAACTGGTTCAGCTTCCTCAATCTCCATTGATCAAGATGCACACATGAATAATGATCCGTCTTTTTATTCTATTTCATCACGGATTGTTGTTCCTCCAAATGTGCACTTTGGAAATCAACCCGAAGGGCATTACGGAAAATGTCGACTAAAATGTCAAAACGGCTAATAATTTAGACTAAGATGTCAAGTGATCACGGAGTTTATTTAGCATCCCTTAATTGAGGTTGAAGAGTATTTTACGAAGGCGTCTACTTATTTCATCATCGAAACATCATGTATCGATTGATGACTTGCATGTACTCTTAAAGTTTATGATTGGGACTTAGATTATCTAGTTATACCCGATGGAAGGAGTTACATTGTAGTACTCACGGGCTATAGCTATCACTTCAAGGAGTTACATTGTAGTGCTCAATGTCACACGCAAATGCGGATGTCGATAGTCTTAAGAGGTGTTGTACTTATTCTTCTACATCGTTCTTTAATCAACAATAGTGCAAGCTTAAGTTACGGATTTGGGGAATTCTTCTTCAGTTTCAAGTTTGGTATATCGGGTTTACTTCATCTGTGGTAACTTCAAATATCCTACACAAGGGTTGGTAATGATAGTCATAGAGAGTTTCTACAGCAGTTGATTGTCACACGATATATCTGAGCAAATGATGTTCTTCTAATATATGTTGCTGATTCTGAGGTATCAAAACCAGCAAGGGGGAAGGAGACATACATCTGAATGAATTAAGAGTACACGTGATGAACTTAAAACTTCTTCTTTATTGAAGTTATCCCGGGAAGACAAATGTCATAACTGCAGAGAATATCAGTGTATTAACTTTTGGCGTTTGGTGTATCATTCCAACTATGTGGGGGAAGTGTTCTCTTGACACTTGTGGTATGTATTACTTCAGCTTTCAGTGGGAAGAAATATGAGAAGAACAATTAGAGAGTGAGATGATATTGCTTATCGACATATTCATATGAGTTGATATGATTTATGGCAAAGTGCTTCTGGTTAATGCTTCATTTACACAATGTTATGCTGATTCTGATGAGATCGCAACCATCAGGGGAGAGATTTGTGTACATCAAGGATGCGCAACAGGTTCACATGATCGGGCTTAATCGTATATTCCGGAGGTGAGATCCGCGGAGATGATCAGTGCTTCAACCTGTTACTTTGGTGTCATCGTTTCTTCTTGTGTTGGATACATGCGTATAATATGGATTGAGTTGGTACGTGTAAGATAACTGGAAAGCATTTACTGAAATGAAGATGTTGATATCTTATTCCCCCTAATAGACAACTGCTCCAAACCTCAAAGTAATGTGTACATTGGGGACGCACAACAGGGTCATGTGATTGGGCTTCATCATACATTCTGGGATTGATAACCGCAGAGATGATCCGTGGTTCACCCTGTTACTTCGGTGTTATCGTTGTCTTCGGGTTTCTGAGCTTCATCCAATGAGACTTTTTGATTCACTTCAACGTTTTGGGGGAAGTGGTCTCATGTAGGTGATTGTTAGTTTGGGGGGAAGCTACCAAAGCTTCGCTTTGATGAGGCAATAAAAAAAATCATCGATTTGGTGGGTGTCTAGCGATTAACTCAGTTGTGAGATTCAAGTGATTTGTTAACTACTTGTGTTTGGTGAATTGTTGTGACTTAAGTCGTTTCGATTAGTCTGATTGTAATTTGACGTTGTGAGTTAATCTTTACGACTTGACTTATTACGTTCGGATCTATTGTAACTTGACTTGTCACGACTTGACACTTAATGCTAATTGTCACTTATCCAAGATCTCTCTCTAAGTTTAACTCGCATATTACATCTTTCGGTTTCTTTTGTTGACTTTAGTAAAATCCCGGGAGAGAATCGATCTCTCGGTTTAAGTCACAAGAGTTGTAAAATCCCGTTTAAGATTATATCATGGCAACTACGGAATCAGACGATTATTGAGGAGCCTCAAAAGCTTTGGTGGTGAAAGTTTAAAAGATGTTGACTACTTACTTCTACAATGAGCTTAACGATAATCTCATTTTGATGCTCATGTCAACATCTCCTTAAACTGTATGGTATCCTTTGTACATATCTTATACCAATACGTAAATAGAAAAATATAAAACCTAGAAAAACCATAAAAATCTGAAAAATCATAAAAAATACAAAAACATTCTTCTCACGACATGTCTCTTGTGTAATCAATAATATGTACGCCTCTAGAAATGTCATTCAATAATGACACGGAATCATACATATGCTTGAGCAAGAGTTTTTTTGGTTTCAAATAAAGTCTTTTTTTCAAAAACATGTCGTATCTCAAAACATTCTTAAAATTATGGATTGCAGTCATTTCAGGCTGCAACCCGAACTTCAAAATTATGGCTTGTAGTCATTTCAGGCTACAACCCGAACTTAATATTATGGCTTGCTATTACCTCAGATAGCAACCCGGTTTTCAAAATGAGGAAAACACGTCGCCAAAAAGACTGTTGTTCCTAGTAAAGGGTGCCGTTCATCCGAGCGTGAATTACTTTACATTCATGCACCCTTGATCTAATGTACGTTTCAGTGCATTATTTCTTGATAAAGAAGAGAAGTCTTCTTTTTATCGCCAAATACTTCCCCTTCTATGATTTTTCCGGGAAGTATGTGTGCAAAACTTGGTGGTACCATGAGATTTTGACTAAAAAATCAAATTGAACTTAAACTTTTGATAACATTTTCACTCAATCAATGACATCACTTATTTAAGTTTTAACATCCGTTATTGATTGAGGGGGAGAGTGATTTCTCAAAATTTTATGTATCATCAAAACTCCCCACACTTTGCACTATACAAATGCAACAATACAATTTGTGATGGTTGTCAGAATGAGAAATTTTCAAAGAGTTTTCGTTAAAACTTCAAATCTTTTGTAAACTCATCAATTCTGACACATAACAACCTCCCTCACAGATTGAGGGGGAGCAAGAAAAAATTCCTTTTATCAGAAAACGTTAAAAAATTTACCGCATTTCTCTCCCAAAACGTTCTTGTAACTTATTTAAATCAATTGGGATCCAAAATCTTAAAAGATTTGAAATTTTTGATCGGGGGAGAGAATATGATTTATATATGTAATCTGATAATAAATTGTGATCTTTTGCACTCAATAAATGTGCTCCCAAATATGTGCTAAACTCTTTCGAATATCAAAGCACATATTGAGGGGGAGCAAAAGGCGTTTGTGGAAGTTATACAAAAGACCGACCATTTATCTTTATGCATGGAGTTATAAGGTTGGTTAAGGTTAGGTATGAATTCCCATGATCCACCAGAACCGGAAGGATCTTCCCAGGGACAATCCTCTAGATAGATTAGAAGTCCTTAGGAATGATTGAAAAAAGGAGTAAAGTGAGAAAGGGGACAGTGCGGACTGAGATAGAGCTAGGACTGGAACAAACCCAACAAGGTTCTAGTGGTGAAGTCTCGGTAAGCACTGAAGGGGTTGAAGAATGAAAAAGAAATGAAATGAGAAAGGGTGATAAGAAATAGCCCTCCAAAGATTCAACCTTAGGGCAAAAACCGAGTTCAATTCATAATCTACTGGCGGTTACTAAGGTAACATCGGTATTGAAGACAAGACGTCATGGACCCAGTGACGCACTGCAATAAACTTCCCAATCACTCAAGTTCTCTTAAAAGAGCTTGTTTCATTCTCACGGGGAACCCTGTGCAATGTATCGACCGCTCATTGAGAGCTATGTTGATACCTAAAACAGGAGACACCTCCCCAGTCTCCAGGAGCGGATCAAAACGCACTATTGAGTCTAGAGCCATGAGATCATCCATAAATCTCGATAGGACACGTTCCAAATATGCTTATTGTTTCACACAATGTGGAAAATAAGATAAAATATCTAGAGTCCTATGCATTATCCTTGTGGTATTGCCAGAACATCCGAGTGATATGTAAATATTCACAATGAGGATGGAAATCCTTCTAGAGCGAACATCACTCAAGCTCTTAGTAGGTGACATGTGAGATCCACCTTGGATCAATGATCAAGTGACAACTGGAAAGTAACAATGGTGCGATTCATAATTGAATCAAACTTGTACCAGGAAACGGATTAACGGATACTTTTACTAAAACCTTTCAATGTGCTCACTAACTATCGAGCACATTGATTGTGTAATATCTTTCAAACAAAAGTATTTTTGATGGAAATGTGATTCAAAGTATAAAACTCTCGTCGTGTCCCAAAAATGTTTATCATAGGACACGCGAGTGATTTCTATAAATCTATTTCTCATCAATCCGTGAATATTTATTTACCGATTCACTCTATCGTGCTGTCTGATTTGAGACGTTCCGGTATGAGAACATGCTAAGTATGAAGATTCCAAAGTGGATTCTTTGGAAAATTCATTACTACAATCTGGAAATTCCTGTCAAGGAGAGTCTTCTTTAAAAGAGACTCTACCTAATCACAGGTCGGTTTTCACAAAACCGGAGGGTAGTCTGTCCTCGCAGAACGAATGACAAAGCCATGTTCATTCTCTATCTTTATTGCTAACTGTTTTATTTCAGGGACACATATAAAGATGGCATTGATGGCTCCAGTTTCCAGCTGAATCGGGTCAATCCATACCTCATGCTCACACATCCTCCACACTATCAATGACGATGAGAGACTTGCTACAACAAATGTTGAGAGACTACCAACAACGTTTCCGCAAATCTGATGAAAAAGTCTCCTGATCCACAACTCTAATGTAAAGTCTCCTGATCCAGAAGGGTGTGAGCATGATGGTCCTAAAGTCACTACGTCACATGAAGGCGATACTACTATGGATGAGCTTGGAGATTTACTATGGCTGATGATCTCAAAGAAGCTTAAAGATCACATATCACAAAGGAATTCTAATCACAAGTTCAATTGCTAGAAGTACAAAGGGTATAGAAAAGTGAAGAATCAGATCCTACAAGCTACAGAGACGAAAGAATGCTTTAAGACCTAAGAGCTTAATTTCAAAGATGACCTCGCTTAGGGGGAGATTGTTAGGAATACAATTATTCCTATAAAAGACTCGGTCACCTAACTATTGTAATAGTATCTAAGTTAGCTCGTAGTTAGTTAGTTTATTATTAGTTAGAATTAGTTTAAGTAACACCATGGAAGAAGGACGGGTCTTTACCCACTGTATGCCTGATCCACAGCCCGGGAGTGGGCGTTTAAGTTGTAAGTATAAATACCCCTCTCCACATGTGGAGAGGGTTGGACCTTCACTTAATCTCAATCTAGTATAAATACCCCTGTTACTTTGGCTTGTAGTCATTTCAGGCTACAACCCGAACTTCAAATTATGGCTTGTAGTCATTTCAGGCTACAACCCGAACTTCAAATTATGGCTTACAGTCATTTCAGGCTGTAACCCGGACTTCAAATTTTGGCTTGTAGTCACTTCAGGCTACAACCCGAGCTTAAAATTATGGCTTGTAGTCATTTTAGGCTACAACCCGGCCTTCAAAAATATGGCTTGCTATTACTTCAGATAGCAACCCGTTTTTTCAATATGAGGAAAACACGTCGCCAAAAAGACGGCTGTTCCTAGCAAAGGGTGCAGTTCATCCGAGCGTGAATTACTTTATATTCATGCACCCTCGATCTAATGTACGCTTCAGTGCATTATTTCTTGATAAAGAAGAGAAATCTTCTTTTTTATCGCCAAATACTTTCCCTTCTAAGATTTTTCTGGAAAGTATTTGTGCAAAACTTGGTGGTACCATGAGATTTTGTTTGGAAATCAATTTGAACTCAATCTTTGATAAAAATTTTCACTCAATCAATGACATAATTTACTTAAGCTTTAACATCCGTAATTGATTGAGGGGGAGAGTGATTTCTCAAAATTTTATGTATCATCAAAAACTCTCCGATTTGTACAAAAAACCTTGCAATAAAACAATTTGTGATGGCTATGTGTCAGAATGAGTAAATTTTCAAAGATTTTTTCGTTAAAACTTCGAATCTTTTGCAAACTCTTCATTTCTGACACATAACAACCTCCCTCACAGTTTGAGGGGGAGCAAGAAAAAGTTCCTTTTTATCAGAAAACATTAAAAATTAACCGCATTTCTCTCCCAAAATGTTTTCTAACTTATTTAAATCAATTGGGATCCAAAATCTCAAAAAATTTGAAATTTTTGATCGGGGGAGAGGATGTGATTTAAATATGGAATCTGATAATCAAATGTGATCTTTTGGACTCAATAAATGTGCTCCCAAATATGTGCTAAACTCTTTCGAATATCGAAGCACATATTGAGGGGGAGCAAAAGGCGTTTGTGGAAGTTATACCAAAGACCGACCATTTATCTTTATGCGTGGAGTTATAAGGTTGGTTAAGGTTAGGTATGAATTCCCATGATCCACCAGAACCGGAAGGATCTTCCCAGGGACAATCCTCTCGTTTGACTAGAAGTCCTTAGGAATGATTGAAAAAAGGAGTAAAGTGAGAAAGGGAAGAGTGCGGACTGAGATAGAGGAAGGACTGGAACAAACCCAACAAGGTTCAAGTGGTGAAGTCTCGGTAAGCACTAAAGGGGTTGAAGAATGAAAAAGAAATGAAATGAGAAAGGGTGAAAAGAAATAGCCCTCCAATGATTCAACCTTAGGTTCAATTCATAATCTACTAGTGGTTACTAAGGTAACACTAGTATTGAAGACAAGACATCATCGACCCAGTGACGCACTGCACTAAACTTCCTAACCACTCAAGTTCTCTTAGAAGAGCTTGTTTCATTCTCACGGGGAACCCTGTGCAATGTATCGACCGCTCATTACGAGCTATGTTGATACCTAAAACAGGAGACGCCTCCCCAGTCTCCAGGAGCGGATCAAAACGCACTATTGAGTCTAGAGCCATGAGATCATCCATAAATCTCGTTAGGACACACTTCCAAATATGCTTATTGTTTCACACAATGTGGAAAATAAGATAAAATATTTAGAGTCCTACGCAGTATCCTTGTGGTATTGCCAGAACATCCGAGTGATATGTAAATATTCACAATGAGGATGGAAATCCTTTTAGAGCGAACATCACTCAAGCTCTTGGTAGGTGACATGTGAGATCCACCTTGGATCAATGATCAAGTGACAACTGGAAAGCAACAATGGTGCGATTCATAATTGAATCAAACTTGTTCAAGGATATAGATTGACGGATACTTTTGCTAAAACTTTTCAGTGTGCTCACAAACTAACTTTTCGAGCACACTGATTGTGTAAAACCTTTCAAACAAAAGTATTTTTTATGGAAATATGATACAATGCCTAAAACTCTCGTCGTGTCTCAAAAATGTTTATCATAGGACACGCGAGTGATTTCTATAAATCAATTTCTCATCAATCAGTGTTTTATTCACCGATTCACTCTATCGTGCTGTCTGCTTTGAGACATTCCGGTATGAGAACATGCTAAGTATGAAGATTCCAAAGTGGATTCTTTGGAAAATTCATTACTACAAGCTGGAAATACCTGTCAAGGAGAGTCTTCTTTTAAAGAGACTCTACTTGTTCACAGGTCGGTTTTCACAAACCGTAGGGTAGTCTGTCCACGCAGAACGAATGACAAAGCCATGTTCATTCTCTATCTTTATTGCTAACTGTTTGATTTCAGGGACACATATAAAGATGGCGTAGATGGCTCCAGTTTCCAGCTGAATCGGGTTAATCCATACCTCATGCTCACACATCCTCCACACTATCAATGACGATGAGAGACTTGCTACAACAAATGTTGAGAGACTACCAACAACGTTTCCGCAACTCTGATAAAAAATTCTCCTGATCCACAACTTTAATGCAATGTCTCCTGATCCAGAAGGGTGTGAGCATGATGGTCCTAAAGTCACTACATCACATGAAAGCGATACTGCTATGGATGAGCTTGGAGATTTACTGTGGCTGATGATCTCAAGGAAGCTCAACGATCACATATCACTAAGGAATTCAAATCACAAGTTCGTTTGCTTGAAGTACAAAGTGTGTAGAAAAGAAAAGAATCAGAACCTACGAGCTACAAAGACGAAAGAATGCTTAAAGACTAAAGAGCTTAATTTCAAAGGTGACCTCGCTTAGGGGGAGGTTGTTAGGAATACAAATATTCCTGTAAAAGTCTCGGTCACCTAATTATTGTAATAGCATTAAGTTAGCTCGTAGTTAGTTTATATATTAGTCAATTAGTACTAGTTTAAGTAACACCGTGGAAGAAGGATGGGTCTTTACCCATTGTATGCCTGATCCACAGTCCGGGTGTGGGCGTTTTGTAGGTAACTATAAATACCCCTCTCCACATGTGGAGAGGGTTGGTGCTTTTCATTCAATCTAACATTTTCTATTTTCTCTCAACTCTCTCTCTCTCTAGAAAACACCCAATTCTCTCCAACCTCTCTCTAAACTCTCATCTTCTTTCTTTCTTTATTTCTTTCTTCCTTTAATTCTATCTAAACACAAGAACCATATAAGATATAATTATTTGATATATTACAGGCTTGTTTGAGTCCGTAGAGTGCCTTTTTGAGTCGGTAAATGTGATTGGGATGCTCAGGATCAACGAAGCCTTCTGGTTGACTGACATAAACTTCTTCACGGAGTTCACCATTCAGAAATGCCGTTTTGACATCCATTTGATAAACAACCATGTTCCGATGAGCAGCATATGCCAGAAAGATCCGAACAGCTTCAAGTCTAGCCACTGGAGCAAAAGATTCTTCAAAATCAATTCCTTCTTCTTGGAAGTATCCTTTAGCAACCAAGCGTGATTTCTTACGTATGACAGTGCCTTCTGCATCCAGCTTATTTTTCCAAATCCATTTTAGCCCAATAACAAAGACTCCATCAAGTCTTTCAACCAATTCCCAGACTTCTAATCTTTTGAATTGCTGAAATTCCTCTTGCATAGATTCAATCCAGTTTTCATAAGTCATTGCTTCTTTGATGTTCTTAGGTTCTTCTTGACAAACTGTGAGTGCATAGATGCAAGTTTCAGCATCTGTGTGAATTCGTTGTCTCGTCATTATTCGTGCATCTGGATGGCCAATAATTTGAACTAAGGGATGATCTCGAGTCCATTTGTGTGTCGAAGGGTGTAGTTGATAGGTATCTCGCATGTTAGCAGGATCCAAATTGCGTGTGGACGACTCAGCTATTTCAGAAAATGTTGGAGCCGGTGCAAACGGGTTAAAGAGCGCATTTGGATCATACTCTGCGGGTTGTGGAACTGATTGTGGTGTAGGATCTTCAGCCGATTGTCGTGAGTTGGATGCGGTTTGTTCTGCTGTTATAGGAGATGCAATTGGAGGACCATCTTTCTCAACAGTTGTTGTTGTTTGTTGAGGTGAGTCAGGTACTTGAATATTTTGTGCAGCGGAAATTGGTAAGACCTCAGAAGAATGGTATTCAATTGTATCATCAAACAGTGGAGCAAACAGGGTTTCCAATTCTTTGCGGTTGAGAGGCAATGGTTCAGCCGAAGAGGCCGGAAAGTTAAGACGGTTGGATTCGGGTCCTAAGCTGTTTTGCTCAGAAGCCATTTGTGTGAGTTCATCGAAATTAGCATGAATAGTTTCTTGAATTTCTCTTGTATGACGGTTCCATATCCGAAAGCCTTTGGAATTTTCACAATAACCAACAAACACTCCGATGTCAGCCTTTGCTTTAAGTTTTCCTAAATCATCACAATCATTTTGCGGATAACAAAGTGCTCCAAATACATGAAAGTAATCGATGTTTGGTTTTCTTTTGTGAACAATCTGATAAGGTGTTTTGTGATGGCGTTTTGTGATCATGCAACGGTTTTGGGTGTAACATGCAGTTGAAACAGCTTCCGCCCATAAGTAATCTGGTAATTGAGCATTGATCAACATGGTTCTTGCAGCTTCCACTAACGTCCTATTGCGTCTTTCAACTACACCATTCTGTTCTGGGCTTCTTGCAATAGATGTTTGATGTTCAATTCCCACTTTCTCAAAATATGACCGAAGTGTCTGGTTCTTAAATTCTGTACCATTGTTAGTTCTGACTATTCTGACCGTGTTGCGTAACTGAACTTGAATTTTAGTGAGAAAGGTGATGATCATTGAAGGAGCTTGATCTTTACTGCGTAGAAAATAAACCCAAGTCCATCTGGAGTAATCATCAACAATTACAAGTATGTAGCGTTTACCGTTGATTTTGAACACGCATCGGGCCACACAAATCCATGTGAAGCAATTGTAAAACATGATTCGTACTGTGCTTGGATTTTGAAGGAAAATGAGCTCGAGTACTTTTTCCTTGTTGACAGGCTGAACATAAGTGATCTTTGGTAAAACGGAATCTAGGAAAACCATCAACAAGTTTATGACGAGCAAGTTCAGTCATAGTTTTGAAATTCAAATGCGAAAGACGTTTATGCCATAACTAAGATTTAGTCGATTCTGCTTTGGAGAGAAGACATATCAGAGATGAAGCAATCATATCAGACATCGATATTGTGTAAAGATTAGAACCACGTGAGCCAGACATTAGATCATTGCCTTGTGAGTCACGAACGAAACAAGTTTTCTCACGAAATACAACTTCTAAATCCCCATCACAAAATTGACCGACTGAAAAGAGGTTGTGACCTAAGCCTTCCACATAATATACACGACTGATTTCAATGTTCCCACTTACATAGTCACCGTATCCCATGATTAGAGCGTAATGATCATTCCCGAATCTGACAGTTCCGATAAAATTTGAAACAAAGTTGACTAACAGTTTGAGATTGCCTGTCATATGTTGGGTGCATCCGCTATCAACAATCCAGAGAACAATCTGAACCACCTGCATCACAAGAAGACGACGAAGATGGAACAGAAGTAAGGGTGGAACCCAAAGAAAGTGCGGGTTCTGGTTGGTTAGAAGCACACGTATTCAATATTTTAGGAATCCATTTAAAGTCTGGTTTATATTGTAACCAACGTTGCTAATTCCAACTAGTGCTCGCTTTCTTTTTGGTGAATTCACTAGCTTTGGGCTTGTTCCTAGATTTGTTCCTAACTATGGGGGTAACTTCAACCTTATTAGAAACCGTAGATGGCGGTTTTCCTAGTATAGACTTAGAGGCAATAGTGGGCCTAGAAGGAATGCCAGTCCTACGTTTCTTATGACGATTTAAAAGAGAATTAGCTACACATTTTGTGTGATCACCAGATGATACACATTTACGACAAAACACACAAGATACATTAATATTCGAAACTTTCAAAGGTTCATCATTCGTTACATTTAGATTTTGATTACAATTTACCTGATTAGAATCTAAATCAGATGCAACATGAGTTTTATTCAAATTCCTAAGTTGATCTTCTACTTCTTGAGCTGCTAGTGTTCCTCTTTTACGTTGCAAGATCCTATTCTTCTTGTTACTTTTTCGCTTGGGTCTGCTAACGCTATTAGTGGAGACTAGTCCTGTGGAAGTGGAAGGGTCAACATTAGTGGAAGGGTCAACATTTTGACTTTGAAGCTGCAATTCCTGTTCAATACTTTGAGCTTGACACCATTCAAGCCTTTGTTTGAGTTGACAAATTTCTTTTGAAAATCGTTTTGTCACATCATCATTGTTTTTCCTCATCATTTCATTATCATGTTTTAATGCCTCTATTTTCGTGTTCAGCAAATCATTATCAGCACAATGATCTTCCACAAGCATAGAAGTACCAGATTTATAGAGATCATTCATGATAATAGACAAAATATCAGCATTGAGAACTTTTTCCAAGAGTCGATCAGCATCATCTTTTAAAACTCTGTTTCTTTGCTTTTGAACCAAAATCGCATTTTCATATGAATTGAAAACGTTTATCATTGATTTGACTTCTTTTTGAAGTTCCTGTTCCCAACGTGTAGCACAATGACAGAGGTGTTGAACGATTGGCAATATTTGTTTTTGAAAAGTATCTCTCTTTTCTCACTTGTAAGTTGATTGAAAAGTTCAATTTTTATTTCTGAATTACGTTTAATTGTTTCCTCCAAAATTTCGATGTCTTCCATAAAAGTTTTGAAATAATTTAAAACACGACAACTTGTTGGTAAAGGTGTTACTTCACCAGAAGATGGTAAAGGACCATTTATTTGTGCCACAGTTTGGACAGGAGCCGCATTAGAAGATGAAACATATGACTCAGTGACAAACTAAGATTTCTTAGGTATTTCCTTTTGAGGAACAAAATATTTAGAAATGTGAGGAGCTTTTGAATAATCATATGGTTTCCAATATTCAACTTGACTCATTTTTTATCGACTCTCTTCTTCAAGTTCTTCCTCTTCCTCAACATCATAAACAATAGTACGCACAATCATATTATCAAGCATTTGTTCCATACTGTAAATTTTAGGATTTGCTTTGAATGCTTTGTGAAGAAACATGGATTTGAAATCACCAAGTGCAAAACCTTTAACGGGTCTCGGTTTCAAAGTAAATTTCTGAATTGTTGTGACAGAGCCCCCGGTTTTGTAAACAACATTACGAAATTCTTTAGTTGTTTTTCTAGATCGACAATTTCATAGATTAATTTTTCTTCATATTTCCTTTTTCGCACTTTATGTTCACAAAAATCCTTTTTGCAAATTGACAACTCTGTTTGTGTTTTTGAAAGCTCTTTTTGAAGTTGTTCAACTTGTTTTTGAAGTTCATACTTTTCATTTTCGAGTTTTGAAACCAACTTTCCGTTTGACTCAATGAAATCTTGCATTTTATGTTGAAGATCTTGTTCTTTATTGTAATATTCTTGAAAAGCCTTTTCAAAACTTTTTTCATGTTTAACCTTGAGTTCTAGATTTGAAAGTTGTATTTTACAACACTCAATATCTCGTGTAAGTGACACATTCATTTCTTTTAATATTTTATTTTGATCGTTCTTTTGCTTGATTAGTAAAATTTGAGCCTGTAGTTGTTTGGCCATCAAAATGATCTTGCATTAAATTTGAGCCTAAGTAGCTCAATCTCCTCCTGGTGCCTCAACTGTCGTGCCTCGAGTCCATGGTAAGACACATCAATACTAACCCTACCCTGAATCAAATCCTCAACCTGCTCCTCAACAGTCTCAAGTCTAGTAGTAATAATCTCATCGACTCTATACCCCAAGCTATCAACTTGCTCCTGCTGAGCATCCAACTGATCCTCTAGTGTAGCAGCTGTAGGATCCCTAGCTGCAGCCGCTCTAGAACTCTCACCTATGTGGTACACTGGTGGTGGTGAAAGGTCAGCAGTCTCGGTAATGGGTGAATCTGGAGTGGTAAGCCTTGCGCGCTTCCTGAGCGGCAAGAGTGAGGTAGGTATAGGAGTGGTAGTGGGTATGGCTGGTGGTGGTGGTGTAGGCACAGTAGGACTAGGGAGACTCCTATAAGTACATGTAGCAATACGAACTCTCTTCCTAGCAACCTGGTAAGTCTTCTCCCTAGGAAACATAAGTCTCGGCTCTGAATGGATAGTAGTAGTAGGGAATGATGGTATGTCAGTAGGTATAGTAGGATGGACATGGGGAGTAGGAGCCGTCTCCTCCTCCTCGAAAGGCTCGGTGTCACCATCAGATGCCAAAAGTGGCAACTCAGGTGTAGGAGAAACAAGTGGTGAAACAGCAGTAGAGGACATAGAGCCCTCATCATCAGAGTCGGATATGGAGTAAAGTACAACAGTGTTGGGATTCGAAGACATGTCTCTGTGATAATCAAGGTGAAATAAAAATAAATAACTCGCATAATGGCATCGCCTAAAAATAAGTAAATATGCACTTATGATGAAATGATGATATGCTATGATGGTGTGGTTATAGTCTAGGGTCTATGATGCAACCTAGTTCGCTATAACCTTAGCTCTGGTACCAATCTGTCACACCCCCAAAATACCTGAATGGCAGCGGAATGGAATACCTGAGGGTGTAACGGATCATAGCACACAAGCAAGGAAATATTGAACGACCTAAAGTGTCGTTTATAAAATACATCGTTTGATTCATTCAAAATATTCAGAGTTATAAAACATTGGTCCCATAAGTTAGAAAAGGTTTAAGGAAATAGTTTAGTACAATCAAACGATAGTTCATAAGTGCATTAAATCCAAAAGAGACGCGTCATCCTTGATACACAAAGTGACTCCATGCAATGCCATGAGAATATGCCTTAGTTACCTGAGAAATACATTGCGAAAAACGGTCAACATAAAGTTGGTGAATAATCATAGGTTTATAAGTAAAATCTAGTGTACAAATGCCATAAGTAATGCCAAGAAATAGGATGTCCGAAAAGTATATACATTGGCTCTTAAGCTCATGACCCCGAAGCTAGACGATACTTGGCCCCAATGAGTGTTTACCAGACACTCTAATAATAAAGACATGAAATGCATTCGTTCCATTTGGAGCAACCCAAACACGAATGGAGGCGTCACCCTCGATAGATCTATCCACTCACTCTCGCTTAGTACTAGAAATTAACGGTCCATGATAATAAAAGGGGACTTGTCAAGACGTGGTAAATAGGCAACTTAAGCAATGTATGAATTTTATACTTAGGCATGTAAACGAAAATAAGTAATGCAATGTATTCTCCCCCGTGGGATTTGAAATCAAAATATAGAATTAAAACGGGGCTATGAAACTCACCTCGAAGTGAAGGTACAAAGATGGTGCAATGAGGTAAAAGTAGTCGGAACAATGAGGCGCGAGTACTATCCGCAACCTAAATGAATAATCATGATCTAACTTAGATCAAGCCGTAATGAAGTGAATGCACATGCACATGATACTCATACCACTCGTAATTTGGAAATACTAGTTATCG
The DNA here is from genome assembly GCA_030686995.1 of Artemisia argyi. Lineage (NCBI taxonomy): Eukaryota > Viridiplantae > Streptophyta > Magnoliopsida > Asterales > Asteraceae > Artemisia > Artemisia argyi. The sequence goes on along the minus strand of CM060676.1, from coordinate 66,401,451 downwards.
TCATAGTAAAATAGTTTCCATACTTAGGAAAAATAATTCCATTTAGAGAAGTATATAACTTGTCATATTAACTCGTACGATAAGTTAGCGTTATGTTCCAAGTATCAAAACCTTAGAATGACGTCGTCATGTCGTATAAATATTCCCTCGAGTCGTACGTATTCGTTTGTTAAGAAAATAGTCATTAGTACGTTTCTAGAAAATATACCATTTAGTACGTACGTTATTATTTTTATTTGTGACCAAAAATATAAATATAGTTTTGACAATGTTAAAACGGGTATAACTCGGTCGTTTTAAGCTCGTTTTCCTTGTTCTTTATGTCCACGGATTCGTCTTTGTGTATACTAGTATATTTTAGATAACTCGGCTCCTTAAAGTTACGTTTAATACCTCAAATTACCCGTCGTATTCTGCCAAACAGCAAGCAGTTTTCTGAAAAGTAGTTTTCGTCGTTAAATTTGCAAAAATCATATCTCCTTCGTTATAAACTCGTTTTAATCCATTCTTTCGCCCAAAGTTTCGTTTTTGAATGTATTTTCTAAATCTTTGGTCAAAAATTAACCATCACCCACTGATTTTCCCACGAAATTAAAATAGGGACAGTAGGTATTTCAAAAGTTTCAAAAACCATTTCCAAGTCTCCAAACTAGTTCCATCATCCATCAAACCTCTTTCAAACACCACAAAACTAATCTAATCCTACCATACACCTTCTTAGGGTGTCATGGGTTCCTAATCACCAAAACCAAGTAGATCTAACAAGGATCTAACCAAAAATCACTTCTAGGGCTTGTATGATCAAAAGTTTACAAAAATAAAGTGGTATAAGTTAATGCATGTATGAGATCTTGCAAGAAACATGTATAAACATAGTAATAACTTTGTAAAAATTATGAAATGAGTTTAGTAAACTTACTTGTAAGATTAGTGAAGTTAGGATGATTAAAACCTAATAATCCTTGAGTTTTTATTTCAAAACTCTAACAAGGACACTACAAAAACAATATTAACACTTTGATCTTTGAAAATCTTTGGTTCTTTCTTCCTTCTTGTTCTTGGCCGTGTATATGAGAAGAGAAAAGAGAGAATATAGCTTTTTGATGTAAGAAAGAAATGAGGTGAAAATGATAAAGTTAGTATTATGTATTATTGTTACTTGTATTATTATAATAGGTTAGTATGAAATATTAATGAGGAAGGAGTGTATAAGTAGTTTTGTAAGAAAAGTGGCAAGGGGGGGGGGGGGGGGGGCGGCAAAGTCAAGGGGGGGGGGGGATGAATGTAAGATTTTGTGATAAAATGTATTATTGTGTGTATTTGGTAGTTTTAAATTGTACCGGGTACCGGGTTAACTAAAAATAAATTTTAACGGAGTTAACCGGGTCATAATAAAGTTATAAAAATTATAAAAATAGGTTGGGTAAAATTATTGGGTGTTTAGATAATTATAGTTTAATTTCTACGAAAACCGTCGAAGTTTTAATAAACTTAAGTTAATAATTAAAATAAATATCCAAAATACCGGGTAAATTAATATTATAATTTTTATATTATAAAAATGAATATAAAAATATATTGGGATCATAGTTGGGAGTATCGGACGTGTTAGTCACATTTATAGTTCGCGTATTGGTGTTTATTTAAAAATAAACGTACGTAAATCGTTAATTGTACCAAAAGTATAAATTTAATTATCCTACGAGTGGAATAATATGCAAGTGCCCTAATAATGATATGCAGACTATTTCTAGTCCGTATGAAATGTCCCTGATAATAATGCATGAATTCGCTCCTGAACCAATACGGTTACGCGAATTTGAACACTCGTAAACTAAATTTACGATGACATGAATAATGCACGTGAATAGTAGTTTTCTCTCGGAAATGAATAGTGTCAAGTGAATAGTAAAATTTCTGAATGTGTCTCGGAATGTCAAATTGACCTCAAAAACGATGAATAGTAAAACGATGAATAGTGATCGATGAATAGTAATTTGTGAATAGTAGAAGGGCAAAGTTTGGAAAAATGACCTGAAATTGTGGGTTGTGACAGTCGCCCATCCAAAAGGGAATTCAGTCCCTGAATTCAGTTAGTGTTGGTCTCGGTACTAGGCTCGGTGAAAAGTTGTGGATACTTGCGTCGCATTTGGTCTTCTCGTTCCCAAGTAAACTCGGGTCCTCTTCGAGAATTCCAGCGAACCTTCACGATCGAAATTCGACTTTGTTTCAACTGTTTGATCTCGCGATCCATGATTTCAACTGGTTCTTCCACAAAGTTAAGCTTGTCATCGAGTTGTATTTCTTCTAATGGTATAATGGCAGACTCATCCGAAAGACATTTCTTGAGGTTCGAAACATGAAACGTGTTATGTACGTTGCTAAGTTCTGACGGAAGTTCAAGCTTGTAAGCAACCGGACCAATCCTCTCCAGGATCTTGAATGGTCCAATGTATCTCGGGTTTAACTTCCCGCGTTTTCCAAATCGTATCACGCCCTTCCAAGGCGAGACTTTCAACATAACTTTGTCCCCGACCTGAAATTCCAATGGTTTGCGTCGAACATCTGCGTAGCTTTTCTGTCGACTTCTAGCAGTTTCGAGTCTCTCTCGAATCTGAATTATCTTTTCTGTTGTTTCTTGTACCATCTCCGGGCCAGTACATTGTACTTCACCGACTTCGGCCCAACAAACTGGAGATCGACACTTACGACCATAAAGTGCCTCGAATGGTGCAGCCTTAATGCTCGAATGGTAACTATTGTTGTAGGAAAATTCGATCAACGGCAAATGGTTAGCCCAACCATTTCCAAAGTCAATCACACACGCTCTAAGCATGTCTTCAAGTGTCTGAATAGTTCTCTCGCTCTGACCATCGGTCTGAGGATGGTAAGCAGTGCTCATGTCTAACTTGGATCCAAAAGAATCTTGTAATGACCGCCAAAAGTTTGAAGTAAAACGACTATCTCTGTCGGAAATGATGGAAACTGGTGCACCGTGTCTTGAGACTATTTCCTTGACATAAAGTCTAGCAAGTTGTTCCATTGAATAAGTCTCTCTAATGGGTATGAAATGAGCTGATTTGGTAAGACGATCAATGATTACCCAAATAGCATCGAAACCTCCTGACGTCTTAGGAAGTTTAGTGACAAAGTCCATAGCAATACGTTCCCACTTCCATTGTGGAATCTCTGGTTGTTGAAGTAACCCTGACGGTTTCTGGTATTCGGCTTTCACTTTAGCACAAGTAAGACATTTGCTGACGTACGTAGCAATTTCTGCTTTCATGTTCGGCCACCAATAAAGCTTTTTGAGATCCTGATACATCTTATCAGAACCTGGATGAATAGAGTACTTCGACTTGTGTGATTCATGCATAATCAATTCTCGCACTCCACCATAGAGTGGTATCCAACTTCGGTCCTTGAAGCATAACACTCCATCTGATCTCTTTACAAAGCCATTATCGCTTTCTGGCATACCATAAAGCTTCTCATGTGGTCGGTTTTCTTCTTTGAGAGCCTCAATCTGAGCTTCTAGAATTTTCGATGGCAATGGCGAAACGATAGTCATTCCCAATGACCTAACTCTCAAAGGTTTGAGTCGTTCTTTTCGGCTAAGTGCATCTGCTACAACATTCGCTTTTCCTGGGTGATATCGGATTTCACAATCGTAATCACTCAACAATTCTAGCCAACGACGTTGTCTCATGTTGAGTTCCTTCTGATCGAGTATATGCTGTAAGCTCTTGTGGTCGGTAAAAATTACACACTTAGTACCATAAAGGTAGTGTCTCCAAATCTTGAGTGCAAAAACTACCGCACCCAATTCCAAGTCGTGCGTAGTGTAATTCTTCTCGTGTATCTTAAGCTGTCTAGATGCATAAGCTATCACCTTCTCGTTTTGCATTAGCACAGCTCCAAGTCCTTGATGCGAAGCATCGCAATATACCACAAAGTTCTCAATACCTTCAGGTAGTGACAAAATCGGTGCGCTACAAAGCTTTTGTTTCAATAATTGAAATGCGGACTCTTGTTTTTCTCCCCACTCGTACTTTTCATTCTTTTGTGTCAGTTTCGTCAACGACTTCGCTATCTTAGAAAACCCTTCGATAAACCTTCTGTAATATCCGGCAAGTCCTAGGAATTGACGAATTTCCGTAGGAGACTTGGGCGTAGCCCAATCCTTAACTGCCTCGATCTTTGCCGGGTTGACTTGTAAACCTTGGCTATCAATGACGTGACCAAGAAATTGAACTCTACGTATCCAAAAATCACACTTTGAAAATTTGGCATACAATTGCTCCTTCTTGAGTAGTTCCAGGATTGTTCTGAGATGTTCTTCGTGATCTTCCTTACTCTTGGAATAAATCAAGATATCGTCAATGAATACGATCACAAACTTATCAAGATACGGTTTGCACACCCTATTCATGAGATCCATAAATACCGCAGGTGCGTTGGTTAATCCAAAAGGCATCACTTGAAATTCATAATGACCATAGCGTGTTCTAAATGCCGTCTTTGGGATATCCTCTTCCCGAACTTTAAGTTGATGGTAACCGGATCTTAAATCAATCTTGGAATAAAAACTAGAACCTTGTAACTGGTCGAACAAATCGTCAATTCTGGGGAGTGGATAACGGTTCTTAATCGTTAACTTGTTCAGCTCACGATAGTCGATGCACATTCTGAAAGTTCCGTCCTTCTTCTTCACAAACAAAACCGGCGCTCCCCAAGGCGAGGAACTCGGTCTAATGAATCCTTTGTCCAAAAGTTCTTGCAGTTGATTCGACAATTCTTGCATTTCCGAATGTGCAAGTCTATACAGTGCTCGTGCAATTGGTGCAGCTCCTGGCACTAATTCAATTTGAAACTCAACTTGGCGTGTAGGCGGAAGTCCTGGCAATTCTTCCGGAAAAACTTCTTGAAATTCCTTAACAATTGGCACATCTTCAAGTCGTTTCTCATCCGACTTCTTCTCCGTGATGTGAGCCAAGAATGCATAACAACCTTTCTTTATGTACTTCTCGGTTTTAATGCACGATATTATACTGAGTCTAGTTCCACTTCGCTCTCCGCGAACAACCAAAGTTTCACCGTTATAAGGAAGGTGAACAACTTTCTCATCACAAATAATTCTCGCTCGATACCGAGATAACCAATCCATACCGATCACAACGTCGAAACTTCCAAGTTCTACAGGCATAAGGTCTATATTGAATGGATGGTTTAGGAAATTTATGGTGCAACCACGAACAATGGTGTTGGTGTTAACTAAAGACCCATCGGCTAATTCAACGATATAGGAAATGTCTAATGGGGTTGGTTCTATGTTAAGTAAAGGTGCAAATGCAATAGAAACAAAACTTCTATCCGCTCCTGAATCAAATAAAATGGATGCATAACGATTATTAACGAGGAACGTACCCGCAACAACATTCGGGTCTTCTTTGACATCGTCTCCTCCCATAACATAAGCTCTTCCTCGAGCTCTTCCATCTTGATTCCCAGTTCCTTGATTCTTCTTCCTTGGGCACTCATTCTTAAAGTGTCCAAGTTCTCCACAGCCAAAACATGTTACTGGTGGCTTCTGATTGTCACCCACGATTGGAAGTCTACAATCTTTGATGTGGTGACCAAGCTTCTTGCAATTGCCACAAATATCTGGACAACGACCTGGGTTATGATGCTTCTGACACCTTTCGCATTTAGGTAGGTTACCAGTGTAACCTTTTCTTTCAGTTGGTCCTGCAGCATAGGCCTTTGCCACTTCTTGCCTCTTAGGTGGCGGCCGAACAGCGTTTCCACCTTGGTTGTAATCAAACCTCCTCTTGTTGTTGTTATTGTTGTTTGGATTGTTGTTTCGGTTATTAGGATAGTTGCGGTTCCGATTGTTGTTATAGTTGTTGTTGTTCCGAGTGTTGGTGTAGTTGGTGTTGTTTGAACGGTAGTTGTTGTTGACAGCAGATTTCCCTTTTACCACTTGAACCATGAGTTTCTGAGTTATACGAATAGCCTCTTCCATTGATTGAGGGTCAAAAGAAATCACATCTCCTCGAACACTTTCGGGCAATCCACCAACAAAGTTTTCCATCTTTTTCTCATCATCGGGAACCATAGTTGGACATAGTGCAGCCAACTCCTGAAACCTCCTAAAGTAGGTCTCAATGTCATCACCTTTAGTCACAAGCTCATAAAATTCCGTTTCCATCTTTTGCACCTCGGTACGAGGGCAAAACTTCTTTGTCATCAATTTCTTGAATTCCTCCCAAGTAAGTTTGTGAGCATTTTCCATACCAATCGGCTGAGCATACGAATTCCACCAAGACATAGCTTCATCAAGTAGCATACCTGTAGCAAACTTCACCTTGCTGACATCCGGGCATCCGCACATGAGAAATACATTCTCAGTCTTTTCAAACCAGCGGATTAAAGCAACCGCTCCTTCAGTGCCCTTAAATTTGATGGGATCACTAATCTTGAAATCTTTCCATGTACATTCCCGCTTAGCAGCGGTTGGTTCAACTGTTCCTGTATTAGAAGCAGTCTCAGCAGCCCTTGCAGCAACCTCAGCTCTCTCAACCTCCAGAGCTTCTGCAATACTATCCCTGACCAACTTGCGGATAGCGGCTTGAGTCATAGTGGGGGTTTCTGGTGCAGTCTTACTCTTCCTTGGTGCCATATTTCTGATAAATCATAATGGAAATAACCATGAGAAAAATCATAATAGAAATAGTCATCGTACCAAAGGTATACACCCACAACACGTATATAAATATACAACCACAACAAATATAAATACAACCACGACATGTACGAGTACAACCACAATCTGTCTAGACATCACAACGACAAGTATATATATACAACCACAACAACCACGTCACGTATATATACAACCACAACCTGTGTCGATACAACCACAACATGTACGAATACAACCACGACATGTATATATACAACCACAACCTGTGTCGATACAAGCACAACATGTACGAGTACAACCACGACATGTATATATACAACCACAACCTGTGTCGATACAAGCACAACATGTACGAATACAACCACGACATGTATATATACAACCACAACCTGTATAAATGCGATAATAATAAAGAGCAACCACGAAACATCATAAATATAATCACAACACATGAATATAATACATGAAAATTTCGGCCTACATGGACCGATATAATATATAGCACAACATTTCCACATAGTAGAGTCGCACTTGATAATATTTGTTTGTACAACAATCAAAAGACTACAAGTTCTTGAACTATGTCCCACATCCCGGGACTAGGAAATAATACAAGCTAATATAATACCAGTCTACGTCTAGGCTCCTCTCGGTGCTCTAGATGGTCCAGGCTCTCCCCTCAAGCGGCGAATCTCACGATCCATCGCCACCACGATCTCCTCAAGATGCTCAAGTCGTAACTGAGAAGAAGCATCCCTACGCTCCAAAACAACTACCCTCTCTCGAAGCAATGTCAACTGGTCTACCTGCTCCCACTGGGTCTCCTATGTCGCCTGAGCTCTATCTCGAATCTCAGGTAACTCATCCCTAAGTAGCTCAATCTCCTCCTGGTGCCTCAACTGTCGTGCCTCGAGTCCATGGTAAGACACATCAATACTAACCCTACTCTGAATCAAATCCTCAACCTGCTCCTCAACAGTCTCAAGTCTAGTAGTAATAATCTCATCGACTCTATACCCCAAGCTATCAACTTGCTCCTGCTGAGCATCCAACTGATCCTCTAGTGTAGCAGCTGTAGGATCCCTAGCTGCAGCCGCTCTAGAACTCTCACCTATGTGGTACACTGGTGGTGGTGAAAGGTCAGCAGTCTCGGTAATGGGTGAATCTGGAGTGGTAAGCCTTGCGCGCTTCCTGAGCGGCAAGAGTGAGGTAGGTATAGGAGTGGTAGTGGGTATGGCTGGTGGTGGTGGTGTAGGCACAGTAGGACTAGGGAGACTCCTATAAGTACATGTAGCAATACGAACTCTCTTCCTAGCAACCTGGTAAGTCTTCTCCCTAGGAAACATAAGTCTCGGCTCTGAATGGATAGTAGTAGTAGGGAATGATGGTATGTCAGTAGGTATAGTAGGATGGACATGGGGAGTAGGAGCCGTCTCCTCCTCCTCGAAAGGCTCGGTGTCACCATCAGATGCCAAAAGTGGCAACTCAGGTGTAGGAGAAACAAGTGGTGAAACAGCAGTAGAGGACATAGAGCCCTCATCATCAGAGTCGGATATGGAGTAAAGTACAATAGTGTTGGGATTCGAAGACATGTCTCTGTGATAATCAAGGTGAAATAAAAATAAATAACTCACATAATGGGATCGCCTAAAAATAAGTAAATATGCACTTATGATGAAATGATGATATGCTATGATGGTGTGGTTATAGTCTAGGGTCTATGATGCAACCTAGTTCGCTATAACCTTAGCTCTGGTACCAATCTGTCACACCCCCAAAATACCTGAATGGCAGCGGAATGGAATACCTGAGGGTGTAACGGATCATAGCACACAAGCAAGGAAATATTGAACGACCTAAAGTGTCGTTTATAAAATACATCGTTTGATTCATTCAAAATATTCAGAGTTATAAAACATTGGTCCCATAAGTTAGAAAAGGTTTAAGGAAATAGTTTAGTACAATCAAACGATAGTTCATAAGTGCATGAAATCCAAAAGAGACGCGTCATCCTTGATACACAAAGTGACTCCATGCAATGCCATGAGAATATGCCTTAGTTACCTGAGAAATACATTGCGAAAAACGGTCAACATAAAGTTGGTGAATAATCATAGGTTTATAAGTAAAATCTAGTGTACAAATGCCATAAGTAATGCCAAGAAATAGGATGTCCGGAAAGTATATACATTGGCTCTTAAGCTCATGACCCCGAAGCTAGACGATACTTGGCCCCAATGAGTGTTTACCAGACACTCTAATAATAAAGACATGAAATGCATTCGTTCCATTTGGAGCAACCCAAACACGAATGGAGGCGTCACCCTCGATAGATCTATCCACTCACTCTCGCTTAGTACTAGAAATTAACGGTCCATGATAATAAAAGGGGACTTGTCAAGACGTGGTAAATAGGCAACTTAAGCAATGTATGAATTTTATACTTAGGCATGTACACGAAAATAAGTAATGCAATGTATTCTCCCCAGTGGGATTTGAAATCAAAATATAGAATTAAAACGGGGCTATGAAACTCACCTCGAAGTGAAGGTACAAAGATGGTGCAATGAGGTAAAAGTAGTCGGAACAATGAGGCGCGAGTACTATCCGCAACCTAAATGAATAATCATGATCTAACTTAGATCAAGCCGTAATGAAGTGAATGCACATGCACATGATACTCATACCACTCGTAATTTGGAAATACTAGTTATCGTCATAGTAAAATAGTTTCCATACTTAGGAAAAATAATTCCATTTAGAGAAGTATATAACTTGTCATATTAACTCGTACGATAAGTTAGCGTTATGTTCCAAGTATCAAAACCTTAGAATGACGTCGTCATGTCGTATAAATATTCCCTCGAGTCGTACGTATTCGTTTGTTAAGAAAATAGTCATTAGTACGTTTCTAGAAAATATACCATTTAGTACGTACGTTATTATTTTTATTTGTGACCAAAAATATAAATATAGTTTTGACAATGTTAAAACGGGTATAACTCGGTCGTTTTAAGCTCGTTTTCCTTGTTCTTTATGTCCACGGATTCGTCTTTGTGTATACTAGTATATTTTAGATAACTCGGCTCCTTAAAGTTACGTTTAATACCTCAAATTACCCGTCGTATTCTGCCAAACAGCAAGCAGTTTTCTGAAAAGTAGTTTTCGTCGTTAAATTTGCAAAAATCATATCTCCTTCGTTATAAACTCGTTTTAATCCATTCTTTCGCCCAAAGTTTCATTTTTGAATGTATTTTCTAAATCTTTGGTCAAAAATTAACCATCACCCACTGATTTTCCCACGAAATTAAAATAGGGACAGTAGGTATTTCAAAAGTTTCAAAAACCATTTCCAAGTCTCCAAACTAGTTCCATCATCCATCAAACCTCTTTCAAACACCACAAAACTAATCTAATCCTACCATACACCTTCTTAGGGTGTCATGGGTTCCTAATCACCAAAACCAAGTAGATCTAACAAGGATCTAACCAAAAATCACTTCTAGGGCTTGTATGATCAAAAGTTTACAAAAATAAAGTGGTATAAGTTAATGCATGTATGAGATCTTGCAAGAAACATGTATAAACATAGTAATAACTTTGTAAAAATTATGAAATGAGTTTAGTAAACTTACTTGTAAGATTAGTGAAGTTAGGATGATTAAAACCTAATAATCCTTGAGTTTTTATTTCAAAACTCTAACAAGGACACTACAAAAACAATATTAACATTTTGATCTTTGAAAATCTTTGGTTCTTTCTTCCTTCTTGTTCTTGGCCGTGTATATGAGAAGAGAAAAGAGAGAATATAGCTTTTTGATGTAAGAAAGAAATGAGGTGAAAATGATAAAGTTAGTATTATGTATTATTGTTACTTGTATTATTATATTAGGTTAGTATGAAATATTAATGAGGAAGGAGTGTATAAGTAGTTTTGTAAGAAAAGTGGCAAGGGGGGGGGGGGGGGGGGGGCGGCAAAGTCAAGGGGGGGGGGGGATGAATGTAAGATTTTGTGATAAAATGTATTATTGTGTGTATTTGGTAGTTTTAAATTGTACCGGGTACCGGGTTAACTAAAAATAAATTTTAACGGAGTTAACCGGGTCATAATAAAGTTATAAAAATTATAAAAATAGGTTGGGTAAAATTATTGGGTGTTTAGATAATTATAGTTTAATTTCTACGAAAACCGTCGAAGTTTTAATAAACTTAAGTTAATAATTAAAATAAATATCCAAAATACCGGGTAAATTAATATTATAATTTTTATATTATAAAAATGAATATAAAAATATATTGGGATCATAGTTGGGAGTATCGGACGTGTTAGTCACATTTATAGTTCGCGTATTGGTGTTTATTTAAAAATAAACGTACGTAAATCGTTAATTGTACCAAAAGTATAAATTTAATTATCCTACGAGTGGAATAGTATGCAAGTGCCCTAATAATGATATGCAGACTATTTCTAGTCCGTATGAAATGTCCCTGATAATAATGCATGAATTCGCTCCTGAACCAATACGGTTACGCGAATTTGAACACTCGTAAACTAAATTTACGATGACATGAATAATGCACGTGAATAGTAGTTTTCTCTCGGAAATGAATAGTGTCAAGTGAATAGTAAAATTTCTGAATGTGTCTCGGAATGTCAAATTGACCTCAAAAACGATGAATAGTAAAACGATGAATAGTGATCGATGAATAGTAATTTGTGAATAGTAGAAGGGCAAAGTTTGGAAAAATGACCTGAAATTGTGGGTTGTGACATAATATAAGCATTATTTCACAAGATGTCTCTATTTTCTTTTTCTTCTTAGATTATCTTTTTTTGGCTGTGTACATATGTATGACGGGTATGGGCTGGATTAGGTTGCTGTAGCTATTAGGGATGTTTGGATGAGGTTATAACATGCGCGACAGCGTGAGTGATGAGCAATTCTGCCAAGTTTGCTTAGGTCTGAATTATAAATTATTTTCTGTTGTGATTTATAAGTCCATACATTTCTGATTCTTTATTTAATAAAGGGGGTCGAGGTTAAAAAAAAAGATTAATGCTTTACGTGAGTTAAGATAGTGATTTCTAATTTCAATTGCATTTTGTTTTTTCATATGAATTTGTACTTTGCGGACTTTTTTTCATAAACGTATGCTAATTGGAATGTACTTGCTTTGGTTGCCGATACGCCTCGGAAACAATGCAAGGAGTTTTTTTAGCAGTGAGAACAATACCATGTTAGGATTCATGTCTGCCTTTCTAAAGGAATGTGTATTTGCAAAATTTACACCTGCGTTACAACCTACCTCAATCTATGAAATATATGATCCAACATCATATTTGTATATATGATCCATTATTTTGTAACTCCTTTCATGAGGAAGGCCGCTTCAGTGGGTTGTGTCAGTGTGGTTGGTTCAATGGTTTTGTTTAGTCGGTTTGTTCAATGGGTGGGTTCAGAGGGATACAAGGGGTAGGTTCAGCGGGTGGGTTTATTGTGTTGGTTCAGCGGATTTATTCAATTTATGGGTTGAGTTGCTGGGTTCAAGGGTGGCTAAATAAGCAAGCTCGGGTAGAAGAAGGAGTAAACTAATTTAATGGTTTCTGAGATTTGCTTAAAAAAGACTAAAATAAGCAAATAAGCATATTTTGCTTCTGCATAATCCTCTTTCATCATACTTATTGAAATGCATCTATTATATCGCTTTTTGTGCTGTGTCTTTTAGGTTAGAGATGAGTTCATATCACAGTGCATACTGAATTTAGTTTGCTAATATAAAGGTTGGTTAGGTTACTCTCTTTTCTCCTTTTAAAATTGTTTTTCTTTCGTTTTAACACTTTTGTCGAATTTTTTTTCTTTCTATTTTCATGATTAATAATGGTTTCTGTTTTAGTGATGCCTTTTATAATGATTGTATATGTGGGATGATCTATTACAAATTGAAACCAAATAAATTATGTTGAATAGCTAGCGTTAATCTGTCAAAAATGAGGCAAAAAAGAAAGCGTAGAGTTGATAATATGTGTTACTGTGCTATATGAAACAAAGTATAAAGATCCCTTAAATAGGAGTATCCAGGTTCACACGAAACATGAACAAACACCTGCCTATAGTTTTGAGGTGTTTGGTGAGTTTGTGGTAATGTGTGGAATTGATGTGCTTTCAATGTTTATATGGCTATTGTTAGTGTAAATAAGCAGTTAATTCTTAGATGATACTGAGCAATGTTCGCAGCATAGACATAGATAAAAGTGGTTCGATAAGTTACGAGGAGCTGAAGACAGGAAGCAAAACAGAGATCTTGAAAGGTAAGCATCTAGGTAGTCATTATTGAAGGTATGGAAAAGCCTATTTGTCATGATATTAGGTACATAAAAAAATAGATTATGACAATAATGTGTTTTATGTGTAGGACTTAATTCAGGATTCGGGCGCACTCGGATTCCGTGCTTTGCTGATCAAGGTAAATGCATAGCTCAAGACTTAAACAAAGTGTAGCTTTTGGTTATAATACACTTTCATCAAAACCACACAAAGATCCATCTTTATTTTGCATCAAAAAGAAGCTACTCGGAAATGAATTGGTATAAGTATTCATGTTGTATTTTAATCGAGTTTAACAGCTCTTAGGGTGTTTTCCAAAGCTAATTGATTAGAAACGAAACAAGTAGTTTTGAATAATTTGATTGCTTAATAAGTTTTTATACAAGATAATAGTTTTTCTAAAACCTCAAGTAAATGCCATTTTCTACGATCCTACCTGCATTTGTGTCATCTTCTCAACTTTTTTTTCTAGGAAAAGATTAGCACGATTAAAATTTTACTTTCAGTATTCAAAGGTATTATCGGAACTAAACCCTGAATTTATTCAACCTTTTTGTGTATGATATCCAAACGCATTATCACATATATACAAGTACATTTTTCAGCTTTAGGGTGTATAAATAATTCCAGTTGAATCCTATGGAAGGATAATGAGAAAGAAAGACCATGAGATTCATTTAAGGTAAAATTTACCAGAACAAAAAGTGGCAAAAAAATTTTATATACGTTGAATGATCCAGAATCAAGGGTAATCTGCAAAATCACATGAGGCTAATCTACGTGGTTCTTATTGACTGCAGGAATAATAAGAAGCTATTGGGTCGTGATATGCCATTCGATCGACATTACAACATGGTGTTGAAAAACACATAGGTGGACAGGTTCGTTATTTATAAAAAAAATAAACGATGTGTGAAACATTTAACTTTCTTAGTTAAAAGGTCGATTTGGGTTTGAAGCAGAACCCTTTTTGAAAATATTAACGGTCAGGTCCTGGTCAATTAGAATTATTGTTTAATTGGTTAGGATTATTGTTTCAACATTATGGTTAACATGTTTGATTGTTCTAATGGTTTAGGAGAAACATACGTTTGTTAGTTAAGGTTATTGTTTGAAGATTAAGTCTATGATGTGGTGATGTTCTGTCACTGCCGACTGGCTGCTCTTAAGCTTCAATACTATTAGGGAGATCAAGGATTATTAGGATTTTTGTAATCTAAAATATTTAGGCAGCTGTATTCGATAACACGTAACAGAAATAGGTACTTCACAGACTTTTGCCATCAGCTCTGTTATTTTGTCTTGGCATAACCCCTAAACTTTAAAATTGTTATCATCATAGACAAACAAAAAAAGCGGGATGGAAAAAAGAAATCAGGGTAGCCAGCATATACAATCGACATTATTATTCC